>OZ012741.1:231466057-232780432 GCA_963859935.3 Lathyrus sativus
TGTTGCACTTTTTTTGAATAATTTGTGAATTACTCAGTTGTTTTTAGGACAAGATATTGTTATATTCTTGATCCTAGTGAAAAATGCTACAACTTTGATTTTTATATCATTGAAAATGGTTGAGAGATGAAGGAGTTAGAGGAAGAAGAAAATCTATCAGTGGATGATGTTGCTAGGGACCAAAGAAGAGAGAAAGTTAGAGAGCGTGTGAAGGAGATGAAGTAAGTGGAAAATCTAGTCAGCATGACATGTCACTGACTTTGTGCTGATTTGGCCGTTTGGAAGTGTTTTTTAAATAAAAACAATTAGAAGCATATTATAACTAGATGTAACAGCCACCCCAGTGGTAAACCTTGTCTTGTTGTGTCCTTAGTTACCTTGTGTGCCTCGGTTCGATCCTGCTGATCAACCCTTTTGCTATTTTTTCTCATTTTCAAGGCTTGTTTTACATATATTGTGTGTGGTCTAGCTAGCTAAGGTTTTGAGCCAAGAACCTTTAGGGCGTGGGTTCAAACCCCATTGAATGCATCCCCATATTTTTAATGTCTTATTTTCATGTTTTCCTTCATAAATTGATTTAATCATAAATCCTTTCATTTTTATCATTTTAATACCACTGTTTTTGCTAAATGCTCATAAGAATGTCTATTTTTTGTCTATACCAAGAAAATTACAAAATGATTATTTATTTTGTACTTGTGTATGTTCAAATCTTGTGACTTTTTTAGGGTTTCTTAGGCTTTCTCTTTATCTTTTAAGTGATTCCTCTTGCTTGTATGCACCAAACATTGCTTGTATGAACCTCACTTGATGTTTGAATTTGCATGCCTTTGTTGTTACATGATGGTTATTGCTTTTTTTAAGTTCATGTTCATATGTGAATGCATGATTGAATATCATTGAAAACTTGGTTGTTACCCTGCCCTTGACATGTGATTCTCTTGTATGATCAATTGATTTGAATGTGCATATGCTTCATGTCTATCATACCTTGCTTTGAGTATTCTTAAATGAAATTCTGGCAAGCACATGATGGATGCTATTGTGAAAGTCATAACATCCACTGTAACATCGATTGTTGGAGTAATTAAAATGCTGTAAAGAGAAACCAGTAAATCACACCAGTAATTGTTCACCCAGTTCAGTGTCAACAACACTTACATCTGGGGGCTACCAAGCCCGGGAGGAAATTCACTATCAGTAGAATTAATTTAGAGCCAAAAAATCCCAGTTTGTACTCCTCACTTAAGACCTACCCAATGACACTTCAACCTAGAGACACTCTAGACCTGAGTATTCCCACTCACTCCCCCTCAATCATACCACAGTGATATCCAATTACAATTACAGATGACTATTGAAGTTATACTTCAAATACACCTTGATCGTGCTTCACAGCTTTGATTAAGAACACACCACTCTTGCTTAACAGCTTTGAGTGTTCCACCAGCTTAGAAACTACCTAACCAATGCAATTCTACAACAGACACTTGCTTGGTGAACAAGTATTCCTAAGCCATAATACAAACGTGAAGAACAATCTTCTTCACTCACAAGGACTCTCTATATGCACTCTCTAATCTTCTGTCAAGAGCTGCTCTTCTAGGATTGCTCCTTCTATTTTTATAGCAGCAGTCAGTCCTTGGGCCTGGGTGCATAAATTAGGTTTAACCATAACAAAACCTTTTTTTCAATAATATGCATGCTTGCCATTTAATTCAGAAGAATTTGTTTCGCTTTTGGGCTTCTAAAATGTCTCCTGTCTTTCAGCTTGAGTTTCTAATAAGTTTCCTGATTTCTAGCTACCAGAAAAACTAATTTGCTCGCTGGATGTCATACGATCAGAGTCATGACATTCTGTATGACATTCAACTTAACTAACATTTAGCTAAGTTAACTTACCCTGCAAAATCCATATTATGTATGTAATAACACTAGTCATGACATACATACATACTCTAATGTTTTGCCACAAAATTCAGCCAATCAGAAGCACTTACAAACTCCCCATTTGGCAAATTTTTGGCTAAAACACCCTGTCAACAGAGTTTACAAGCAGCAGAAGTCTAACAAATAATCTTTTATGCAGGTAAGAAACTAACAGCCTAGTCAAGTTGTTTATATTCACACAGTTAGCTTCTTAGGATCAACCTGTCACACACTGTTAGTTAGCACTACATATGTCACAATTTGTTAACTAACATATCAGAAGTTACTCCCCCTCAACGGATGCATTCACACCAGCTGTACAGAACCTGCAGACACCCTGCAGTCACAAACATCCAACCTGTTCTGCATGTCATAACATTCAGGGTAACATCCTAAATAAACAAGCTCCTCTGCTACTCCCCCTGAAGAGATACACAACACTCACATTCTGCTACTATCCTGCAGACACACACACACACACTCCCAAGCAGCAGCTGGGAGCTCACATAGCTAAAATACGTTCCTACCTGTTGCACCCCAAAATTTCCTCAACATCTTTTACCTGGCTTATGTTTCATTGCATTATCATGTGCATAGTTCTATCATTTGCATAACATGGCATATCATTCATCCAACAGGGGATCAAGTGTGATTATTATCAAGAGAAGTCTAGCAAGAAATCTTATCCAAGCTTGAGAAGTCATCCAAATCATCAGGAGGTGGTGGGAGGTCTTGATCAGCTGAGGACCATCAATGGGATGTGAAGCATGAGGTGTGAATATGAGATTTGTATAGAGCTCATGGAGTTCCTAGAGAGCCACTTTGGAGCTAAATCAAGTCAGTGTGTCAAATGCAAGAGCCACAGTTGAAGTGTAGACAGTTAGGGTTTCATCTGGATCAACCCTAGGTCAATTATGCAATTGAAGAGTATCAAAGCCTACTTTTAGGTCATGGAGTTCATGAAATGATATTATAAGACATTTGTGGTGTTGTGCCAAGATCAAATCAAGAAGAATCAAGAATGTGGGAAGTTGCTAAATTAGGGTTTCAGTGCAAATTACCCTGTTTAGTGCCTAACTTCAAGGCCACATAAGTCAAGATACAAGTTTCAAATGGATCTTTGGCCAACATGAAACTTGTAGATCATCTCAATACCGTTTAATTTGAGTACTAGAAGTCCTCCATTGGATTTATAGAACTCAAGTTATGACCCAGACAAGTTACAGGTCCTCAGATGCTTCTGAAATTTGTCTGTGAAAATCATCTGACTTCAAGGCTATTTTTGACCTAGAAGGAGGTTTCACCTGAACTTTTGGTAAACATGAAAGTTTCCCCTCGTGATCTTAGATTTCTAAATTGTACTAGAAGTCTTCTATCTGATTTGTAGAACTCAAGTTATGAGGTTTACAAGTCAGGGGTATTTTGGGAAAGTAAGATTATAGGTCATTTTCAATTATAGGCCAAAATCTCCAACTTGCACTTGTCAAATGCAATTTTGTTCAACAAAAAAGTTGCTCAAAATGGGGTTTTTAGGCTATCCAAGTGGTCATGAGAGTTTGATTGAGCTCATAGCAAGAGTTGGTTTGAATTGGTTTCAAAAAGGGGAAAATTCAAATGTGTAAAGGAGGGAAAATTGGCTTTTTGTGCTGGATGCCTCAAACTAAGCAAATGAGTACATTTTCTGATTGAAAATCACATTCTAAGAGCTTTGGCTATACCAAAATTTTGAGTGCAAGTCAGATTTTGAGAGATAGCATATGGTTACTTCACTTGTAAGTTACATATGCAAAATCATACACAAGGCAATTCAGGCCATTCTTCCATTCCAATTTCGCTCCAAATGACATGTGCAAGGTGTGAGAAACTTCTAGAACTAATGCAAAGCTTGCAATACACGACTGTCATAGTGAATTTGGATGAAAAAACCAGAAATTGCAAACCACTGTTTTGGGCTTCAATTTGGATCCAAAAGCCCATGAAACTCTTCTATATATTGATTAGAATGAGTTCAGATCAAGGTTGAGCCTCATTTCGCGCCAGAACCAGAGAGAGCATTTGAAATTCCACAGCTGCAAATTGAAATCGTGTTTTGTGATTCAGACCAATTCAAGCCAAATTGAGGTGTGCAATCTCTTCCTTGTGGATCATTGAAAGTTTCTGGAGCTTTTTGAAGTAAGCCACGAGTTCTAACTGCATCTATTTCAAAATCTATACCAGGTTAGCATCTCTCAAAATTCAGCATGATTTAGCATGATTTAGATAGCTTTAGACTTGTGGTTAGGATCTAGACATGGCATAGATCGTTTTAGGCTTGATTTGGACTCAATTGGTGATGTTTGAAGATGACATAACAGATCTGTTTGGACTTGAATCTCTTGATTCATGAGGTTTTAATGCTAGTTGTTTAGACCAGGTTGATGTATGCAACGAGATGAAGAGATCTATACCATTAGTTTTGAGTTTAGTGAGAGTTGTTGATGATGCTATTTCTGAAATTTGGATCGTGTTTGATTATGTGTTGAGAATTAGAACATTTTGATGATAGATCTGGAATGTACGTGAAATTCTGAGCGAAATTGTTATAGACTTTGTCATTTTTGATGACCTGAACCTCGACCCTCGCCGGAGAAGACGACCGGAGTCTTCTCCGACCACCACAAACCACCAGCCTGAATCTCCACTCTGATGACCTGAGATTTGGAGAAGGTGAGTTGTAGACCACAGGATCTTGCCTTGACCATTGACTGACCTGAAGATCCAACGCATGTGATTTAAAGTTGGTTTGGAAATTCTGAGATCAAAACACTGTCGTTTCATTAAATTGCGTGGCATCCTGAGGAGCGCTGGATGTGCCTTGACTCGTTGACTGGCTTACTGATCCAAAGGTTGTGGGTTATTCATGGCTTTTATTTGATTTTTATTCCATTTTGTTTTTTTTAATTGTTTGTTGATTCCAAAAATCATATTAATTCCAATTTTGATCCAAAAATTATTTTAAAAATATCCTCATGATCCTTATGGAATTTATGATTTTCTGGGATTAACAAAAGGTAATTCCATGCATTTTTCAATTTTATTTGATTTTTCACATTTTATTGTGTTCTTTATTTTTTGCATAATTCTCCATTTGTTTTGCTGAATTTTGTTCTTCCAATAGGTGATGAGTTTGGCTTTGATTTTTTAGTATGTGTTAGGGTAGGCATGTATGTTTCCTTAGAATTTTTGGTGGATTTTTAGAATAAAATTAGGTTCTATTTTAAGTGTTGAGATTAGAACCTTCCCAAACTTGTGGATCCCCTTGACCTATTTCACTTTAGGAATTGTTTAGATAACTTAGATGTTGAATTAGGCTTCAATCTTTTTACACTAGGTTGTTCAAAGATGTATGTTCCCCTAGGAATTTAATTAGAATTTTGCAACTTGGTTTTCTATTTTAGTTGTATTTTGCAATTGGCTTGTATTTGTGGATTCCTCTCTTGAGTGCTTTGGATTGTTTGGCTTGGTTGGCTGCTTTGGAGCTGGTTTAAGCTTGAGTTCTTTTTGATGGAGCTTCTAGATTCATTGAAGATGCTTGGGATTGAATATTGGAGCTTGGAGTTGAAGGCTTTTCCTCTTGTGGTGTTTTTTTAGGAGCTTAAGAAATTAGGGTTTTAGGAAGTGCCTTAGACCTAGTTTTGATTCTTTCTTCAAACTTAGAGTGCATTGTTTGCCTCTATTCTATCCAATGACATAAAGTCCTCCTTGGGAAGCTCCATCTCTCCTTAGGAGGGATGAGTGGTATGCCCAAGTGAGTAGAACTTTGAGGATACCTTCCATTTGCTATGTTGAGTTCTTAGTGATTTCCTTTGGTTGTCATTAAGTTCCTTAACATTATAACTTGATCTTGATGATTAATCCTCCTCTTGGAGTGTGCTTATTGGATCTTGAAGATTGATGAAGCTTGAAGATAGAAGCTTGCTTGAAGATGAAGCCTTTGCTGTCAACTTTGATGTCTATCCAACTGTGTTGTTTAGAGCTTGAAGTTGTTGTCTGTAGAAGTTGCTGCTACTTGGGCTGCCTCCTCTGTATCTTTTGTTTTTCTCTGTATTGTATGTTTTCTTGTGTTGATTACCTCTAGGTTTGAGGTGGAGCTTGTCTCCTCTTGCCTATTGTCTTCTCTCTTGCCTCTCTGGTACTGTTGCATAGTGTTGCACCCTAAAATTTGCTCAACCTTATTCCTTGGATTTATGTTTCATTATCATTAGCATTTGCATATAGAGTCATGTACATAGACTAACCATCTGCATAGCATAAGCATAGCAAGTCATTCAACAGGGGACCAATCATTATTTTCATCTCTAGAGGCCTAGCAAGAGGTTATTATTCCAATTCAATCTCATTCAAGTCATCAGGAAAGAATTTGAAAGCAAAGAGTTCAGCAGATCAAGCCTTGAGTCTATCTTCTAGCTGAGGGTATCTGAGGATCAACAAGAGGGTTGTGAGCTGTGAAGTGAGAGCATGGAGGGCATCTAGACATCTTGAGAGACTTATAAAGTCATTTGGAGAAGAAAGCAAGTCATTGATGAAGGCACAAGAGCTACAGTTGAAGACAGTCAACTAGGGTTTCATCTGGGTCAACCCTAGGTCAACCCTAGGTCAATTGACTGACTTAAGAGGGCATTCAAGTCTATTGGAGAGATGTGGGGATCAACATTTGACATATGAAGAAGGATATGGAGATATGACAAGGAGAATTCAAGAGAAATCAAGGAGAAGAGGAGTTACTAAATTAGGGTTTCTCTGTAAAATCCCCTAGTTTAGGTCAAATTTCCAAGCAAGATAAGTCAAAATGCTAGCTTCAAATGGCTTCTTGGCCAACATGAAACTTGTAGAGGATCTCAAGACCTTTAATTTGAGTGGTGGAAGACCTCAAGGAGATTTATAGAACTCAAGTTATGGTCCTTACAAGTTACAGGTCATCTGGGGTGTCTGAATTTTTGTCTGTGAAAGTGACTTGACTTCCAAGCTAGTTTTACCCCTCAAGGAGATTTCAAATGAATTCTTGGTCAACATAAGAATTGTTCCTCATTGTCTTAGCTTTCTAGAATGGTATGGCATGCCTTCATATGATGTGGAGAACTCAACTTATGGTCTTGACAAGCAAAGGGTATTTTGGGCATTTGTGAATTACAGGTCATTTTAACCTATACCTAAAACGCATACAAGGAGGCCTCAAATGGAAAAACTTACAACATCAAACTTGCTCCAAATGGGATTTTAAGTCTAGAAAGAAGGTCACAAGTTATTGGAGAAGCTCATAGCATGATGTTACATAATTGGTCAAAATGTGAACTAAAAAGGCTTATAAAGTGAATAATTTCAAAGTGAAAAATGGTTTGGGAGATTTACAAGTCCAAATGGAGACTTCCAATATATGATTTTGAATGGAAAAACAATTCTAAGAACAATGGTTCAAGCACTTTTTTGAGTTTAGAAGGAAAAAATGAAGTTATCCATGGTTGCTTGTCTTTTAAGAAACATAATCAAAATGAGCCAAAGTTAGAAAACAAGGGAATGTGCAAGATGGATCTAGAATGTACCATTGGGGTCTATATAAGCATGAAAGGAGAATTTGGCAAGGGTTGGCCTCATTTGCACCAAGAATTCCACAAATTTTTCTCATACTTTCTCATTGAGTTTTCATTCCAATTCTCCAAAATCTTCATCAATCTTCCTCAAAATCAATCCAATCCTATTCAATATTCATCATAGATCAGAATTGAAGCAAGGATCAAGTGATTATCATCCATTTTCGAGTGCTTTTCTCAAGAACATCAAAATCACAATCTCAAGTGGATAGCATAATTCTGGCCAAGTCTCATCCAAAGCTTGCATACAGAATCAAGTTCATCAAGGATTGATCAAGATTCAACACTTAGAAGCTTCAGATCCACATCTTCTATAGCTGTTTTCAAGCTTTTGCACTAGGTAAGTTTTCATTCGATTTGCTTGATTCAGTTAGTTAGGCATGTTGTTGTTAGTTTAGATGCAATCTAGGTGGTTAGGAGAACAGTTAGGATGAATTTGGAGAGGATTGGTGATGGTTGTTAACAGGTGCAACAAACTGTTAGGGTTTAAATCTCTTAGGTCAGGGCATCATAATTGTAGCTTGATAGCGCAGGTTGATTACCATTAGCTGTAGGTTAGTTTAGTGTAAGTTTGAGGGGGAACTATCATGATGCATATCAGTGTAATTCTATGGTGATCAGAACTTGGTGCCATCGGGTTGAAGGATATATGGACTTTCAGACTGAATTGAATCCACAGGATTGTAGAGGGAGAGATTTAGCATGATTTTCACGTTTACATCGTGTGGATTGGTTGCCTGTAGAGTGAGAACAGAGGGATGGAAGATTGCTCGTGCATGGCCATTCATGGAGGTTGAAACCCTAGGTTCAGAACCATTGGGGAAGACATAATCTGAGCCATCCATTTCGCGTGTGACCTTTGACTTGGAGGGAGATCTTGTGGCTCACATTCAATCTGATTTGTGGAGGGAATTGACCTGGGTGCCAAAACGCACCGTTTCATTAATTGAAACGGGCGGGCCTCAGGATGTTATGCTATCCCCACCCCCAGCTTTCAGGCCCAAACCAATTGCAACGTGATTTCCATTCTATTCTCACCCCCCAGCGTATGTTTTTATTGTCTCTAATTCTGAGTAATTCTGGGCCTTGGTAAAAGCGCTAATTGCACCCCCCACTGTGTGGCCCATCCTGATTTGAACTGGGGCGAATTGATATTCTAACCCCCCTCCCTCATTTTAATTCAATTTTATTTTCTTAATTCCATTTTAATTTTTACCAATTTCATAAATTCATAACTAATTCATAAAAAATGCATTTTAATCCATTCTTTTTACCATATTTCTTTAGGATGTCTAGAATATTATAGAAAAATAAAATTGCGTTTTTATTTTTATTTCATATTTCTTCCATATTTTCTAAATAAATGTCATATTAAATAGTTTCATTTCATGCATCATTTTAATAATTTTTGTTCTCTTACATGCTTTAATATTTTTTGGTCATTCTTTTTAGATTGTTTAGATGAGATATTCAACTTGTAGAAACATTTTGGTTCCCATTTTTAGGAATTAATTTTAGGTGATTAAAATAGGTTTGAACATCATGAACAAAACTAGGGTTTTAGGTGACAACTTAAGAAGTTTGATTTCATTTCCCTCAGGACTTAGGGTTTAATTAGATTAGTTATGGGACTATAGGGGCTATGGGTAGTTATTAGATCCCTTAGAAACAGTTAGGATTCCCCTACTGCTATTATTACTGTCTGTATATCTTTTGTCTGGTGTGGTGTGCCCTCTGGGGATTGTTGCTTGTTTGTTTGGGTATTGGGTTTGCCTGGGGCCCTGGGGAAGCTGAAGATTTGTGAAGATGAAGCTATTGGAGATTCAAAGATTGAAGATCAACTGTCAGAGTTGGAGAGGAGGTTCTTGCTAGCAGCTGCTGAGGAGACTAGGGTTTAGGAGCTAGGCAGAGCTCTAGGTTAGGAAGTTTGTTTCTCAAACATGGATTGCCTTGTCTGCATCCATTCTTCTCTGTGATTCAGAGTCTCTCTAAGACACTCACCCCCTTCCTTTGGAAGGCTTGGTGACAGTGTCTATGAGATAGAACTCTTGAGAGAAAATGTCTCTTTGTGTTAGAAGCAGTTTGTTCACCACCTTTGGTAGTCAACTGATTGCTTAACACCCAATTCACTCTTGTGACTGATCCCTCATCCTGGAGGTTTGAGCTTGAAGAAAAGTCATTGCAGATAGAAGACTGATGATCAAAGCCCTTGCCTGAAGGCCATGAAGATGGAGACTGATGCTTGTTGAAGCCTGTGAATGATTGGAGATTGCTTGAAGCCAGTTGTTGATTCAGAGCTGCTGATGCTGTTTCTTTTGCTGTTGTATTGCATTTCTGATGTATTGATTGGTTTTCTGAACTGTATTGTTTGCTGTTTACCCTGTTGGGTTGAAAGTGAATCCTGTTCACTTTTGCCTATTGTTTTCTAGGTTCGAGGTTGAGTGGGACTCCCTTGCCTCGCTTGTATTGTTGCATCCATGCATTTTACTGTTTTACTGTATATATCTGATATTGTTTCTGTTTCTGCCTATCCCGTAGGATCTCTGTTTCTCTCTGTGCAAGAGAGGAGCATGATAGACACTAGGTCTTAACCCATGCATGATAACATTAGGTTAGTTTGTTTCCCTTCGCAACCGTAGGTTAGAGTTCTGTCTCTTTCTTTCTCAAAACAAACAGAAAAACACATAAAGATTTCAAACCCAATAAAAGACACTTCTTCCGTAAAAGAATGTGAACTCATCAAGACGTCATTTTTGTCCTCTTGGACTGTTAATCAAAAACCTTTTTTCAGAAGGAATAAAATCAACCAAGACAGGCTTGTGTCTTCCGTGGCCCGAACTACGTTTGCTCTGATCTTTCATGCTGTATGAAAGTACGTAGGCATAGGATGTGATATCCTAGCGAGCAACCTTCCCCTCCTTTCCCGTAGGTAGGCGAACTACGTTGACTCTGATTTCTCGTTCCAGACGGGAATACGTAGGCATAAAGTGCGATACTTTGCCGAGTCATTTTTTTATTATTTTCATTTTCTTTTCTTTTAACCCCAGACCTTTAGCGTAGATAGAATAACAATCCATACCCGAAAACAAGCGTGGATCCCGTCGAGTACGACGGACGTGAGGGGTGCTAATACCTTCCCCTTGCGTAACCGACTCCCGAATCCAGGTTTTGGTTGCAACGACCATACCTTTCCCGTGTTGTGCGAGGTTTACTCTGAGCGTTTCCTTTCCCTCCCGTGGGATAAATAACGCACGGTGGCGACTCTTCTGTTCAGCCGGCGCCGATTTTCGCAGTAGCGACAGCTGGCGACTCTGCTGGGGATCCAACGTCCCCTGGTTGCTAAGGACTGCGATGGTTCTTATGCATTTGGGATCCAACGTCCCTTAAGAGAGTCAATCCTAACGCTTGTTTTCCCGTCGAGGATTTTGTATGGAGTTATTGTATATTTCTAACCTTGTATTTTCAGCTTTATATATATTGATTATTATTGCTGTATTTGGGGTGTGACGGGTATTCTGATATTGAGAGATAAGCCGGACCTGGGCTTGAGTGCACCTAGAATTAGAGTAGAAATTAGTGGGCGCCCGCTTGCTTTGCTTGCTTCGGTGTCCCATGAAATCTACACTCAGACGAGGTTCCTCTGGTTGGCCTCCTGCCCCTTCCTTTGGTTGGCGTGGGTTGCTGGTTAGTTGGATTGTCGACTCTGGGGACCGATCATTTGGAAGTTGGCTAAGTGAGGCCTCTTCAGGAATTGATGATGCCACTCCTTCTGGGAATCGTATCATCAACCCTGAAAGTCTGTGACGCCAACGACCGCATAGGATGCCGTACCTTGTGCCAGTTATAGGGCCACCCACCTGTGAGGGGATTCAGGGTTATGCAGGTAACTAGACCTCCAGACTACCGGTTATTTCTTGATCAGAGATCCTGGTTATTTATAGAGAGTTATGAGGTCTGTCAGAGACCATTTGGAGATGTGTTCTGAGGTCTGTCAGAGACCAACTATGGATGTGATTTGAGGTCTATCAGAAACCAGTTGGAGTTATGGTTTGAGGTCTGTCAGAGACCAGCGTTGGAGTTTTATTTTAGGTCTATCTGAGACCAGGGTTTGGTGACTTCTGGATGGTCTATCTGAGACCTTTCTTGATTGGGTTTAGGCTATTTAGCTGCAGCTTTGGTCCCTGTTGAATGTTACTTGCATTGCATCCTTGCATATCCATTATCATTTGCATTTCACTAACGTGTGTCTGTGCTGCAGGTGCATTTGCATTTCCCTAGTTCTAGTGCCCAGGCTTCTGAGTATTTGATCATGACTAGCCTAAGGAGAACAGTTGCCTACAAATTGCCTACGCCTGATATTGTTCCTTTACTTGGGTTGATCTCTCTTGCTGATGAGGGTGTTCGTAGGAGCTTCCGGATGAGCTATGGTAGATTACTGAGATTGGTGTGTAAACCTACAGAGGTAGAGTTAGATGGGCTGTATGCTTTGATGCAATTCTACGACCCTGCTTTGAGGTGTTTTACGTTCTCTGACTTTATTACGGGACCAACGCTGGAGGAATACGCTGAGTATGTTGAGCTGCCCGTGCAGAACCAGGTTCCATTCATTCATTATGATGCCAAACCTAAGCCGGAGGAATTGGCAAAAGCCTTGCATGTTGATGCTTCTGAACTTGTGACTACTGTTTCCCGTGGAGTTCCAGGCTTCTCATTTCAGTTCTTAGTTGGTAAAGCCCAAGAGTATGCCAAGAGTGGGTGCTGGGTTGCTTTCAACGCTGTGTTGGCCTTGTGCATTTATGGCATAGTACTGTTCCCCAATATACCGGATTTTGTGGACTTCGATGCTTTCTACTTGTTCGCCGCTGGTAATCCTGTACCTACTTTACTCGGAGATCTCTACCATTCACTGCATTACAAGAATGAGAAGGGAAGAGGGAAGAATGTTCATCTGTGTGTACCCTTATTGAGTATGTGGTTTGAGAGTCATCTTCCTAAGAGAGGATCTGCTGCAGAGACTACAATTCCAGTTGGTTGGCCAGAACGCTTGATGAGGCTATCGTCGGAAGATATGGAGTGGTTTGATAGAGACCTGTTGGGATCGGAGCTCATCTTCAGTTGTTCCGGTTACCCTAATGTCCCATTGATTGGAAGAAAAGGGTGTATCAACTACAACCCTTCTCTATTCATTCGCCAGTTTGGATATGCGCTGAAGAATCCACCTCAGGAGGAGGAAGTACAGGAATCTCTGTACTTCACTGGAGATTTGAAGGGGGAGTTATTAGCCAAGTTGCGACATGCCTGGACGCGTATTAACCGCAAAGGGAAGCCGTTGTTAGGAAAGAATGACTGTCAGGCCTATGCACCTTATAGAGTTTGGATTCAGGAGAGGGCTAGTCAGTTGAGGATGCCGTTTCCAGATGCACCAATTCTTGTTCCTATTCCGGTAGAAGAACCGACTACTGTTTCTAGAGAAGCATATGAACAGGTTGTGAAGGAGAAAGGAGTCTTGATGAAGATTAATGAAGGGTTAGAGCAAGAGTTAGCCCAGGCGCGCAGCGAGAAAAACAAGGCTGTATATGCTTTCCAACAACAGATTGAGCTAGTAAACAGGTTAGGATCTGAGTTGACTGAGGAAAAGAAAAAGCGCGAACGTCTGGGGCAAGAGTTCAGAAGTTCCCATGACATGCTGGAAGCCAAAAAGAAGGCGCTCGACGCGGCACACCGAGAGATATCTTCTTGCAATAAGACTTGGAATGCTACACTCACCAACAACAAGAAGAGGGAAGATAAGCTGAAGCAGCAAATTTCCGACCTCGAAGAGAAGTTGAAGTCCAGCATCAAGAAGTGTGAGGAGGAAGTGATGAACCGGTATAGTGTCCAGCATGCACTGAACAAAGCAATCAAATCCAGAGATGAAGCAGTGTCCCAGAAGCGAAAGCTAGAAGATTGCTTCGGAGAAGCAACATGGGAAGAAACTGCTGAAGACGTACGCCGTGTCCTTAAGAAGAGAAACCAGCTTGTTGAAGGGTTGCTTGATCGACCAAGCCATCCGGAGACCAAGAAGTTGATAGAGGAGTACCAGACTTTTGGGAGGATCTGATCATTCCATTATTTGTATGCTTTATTTGCATAGTACTGACCATCACCAGGATTGTTGGTTGAGGTCATGCCATCTTTGTACTCTCTGTGATATTGTACCCTGGGCTTATTGATTCTCTCTGCTATATATGAGGCTTTCTGTGATTCAGCTCTGATATTCCTATTGTCAACACTGTCACTGCACCGGCACCATCGCACTAGAACTGGGGGAATGAACTTCCCTAATGCACAGACACATTGCATTGCATTCATATTCATCTTGCATAACAGGTAATCTATGAATGGTGTCTTATCTCTTGCTCTGCATCAGGTACTTAACAGGATTCCAGATCAACATCCGCACCGCTATTCTACACGATCCAACTGTCGGAAAGTCATGGACCAGATTCAGAACGAGATGCAGGATGTGCGCGAGAAGCTCGCCCTCTTCATGCAGACCATGGAAGCTATAGCAAAAGGGCAAGAGAATTTGCAGGCCATGGTCCAGCCTCTATTGGCTCGCAACGCTGGTCATGGTAACGAAGATCATCAGTCTGTCCGGGTTGATACTGCTCATGGAGACGGCACTCCTACGCCAGTGGCTCCGCCTGTCATCAATGTGAATGCTGCTAACGTCAACAACGCTACCGCTGCTGTGAATGGTAACGTCGGAGTTGGAAATGAAACTGCTGTCCATAACGCTGGGCCGGGTGATGTCAATATGGGAGATAATCTCGGAGGTAATGGCTTTGTCAACGCTGGGTTCGGATTCAACGATCAGGGATTCGACAATACTGGCAAGTATGGCTTTAATGCTCAAGGCTTTGGGCAAGATGGTTATGGTATGGTCAATCAGGGCTACGGAGGTTTTGGAAACGGAAACGGTGCTGGTTTTATGGCTGGTGGTCCTGCTGGAGGTGTTCAAGGGTATGGCAACAGAGGCCGAGTTCCGGGGATGAATCAGGTCAGAGCTGGACGTAATAATGCATATGATGGATACGGGGCTGGAAACGGTATGTGGCAAGAGGATCAACAGGAGGACGCCTTCTCTGGAGGGGGTTTTGAAGGGCCGATGGATGATTCTCAAAAGATTAGAATGCTGGAAGAGCAAATGAAAGGAGTCCTAAACCAGAGTGCTGTGGGTCTGGACATGGCAACTATGGGCTTGGTACCTGGCTTGAGGGTGCCCATTAAATTCAAAGCGCCTGCGTTCGATAAGTACAAAGGAGATACATGTCCGAAGGTGCATGTCCGAGCTTATTACAGAAAGATGTCTGCATACTCCACTGACGAAAGAATGCTCATGCATTTCTTTCAGGATAGTCTATCGGGTCCTTCCTTAGAGTGGTACATGGGGTTGGAGCCCACTGACATCAAGACTTGGAAGCAATTAGCAGAGGCGTTCGTAGCCCATTACAAGTATAACAGCGATCTGGCACCCAATCGGGTCCAGTTGGCCGGGCTTTCGCAGAAGAAGGGGGAGAGTTTTAAAGAGTACGCGCAAAGGTGGCGCGATATGGCTGCCAGGGTCCGTCCTCCTGTCGAAGATAAAGAAATGAATGACATGTTTGTCGGCACATTCACCGGGCTGTTTCATGACATGTTGTTTCATACGTCTCTGGCTAGTTTTTCAGATCTGATTCTGATGGGTGAAAAGATTGAGCGGAACATTAAGCAAGGAAAGTTCCAAGTTGACGAGTCAGCTGCATCTGGCAGTAATAGGAAAGCTTATGGTGGGCGCCGTCAGGGCGAAGCTAGCGCGGTATTTGGAGGCCGAGGCCGAGGCCGAGGCAGGGGAAGAAATCAATATCGTCAGTCGCAGCAAGTGTCGAGTGTTACTATCCCTTATCAACAGCAACCAATCCAGCAACAACAACAGGTTCAGCAGCAACCAATGCCGCAGCAGCAGCAGCCTCAGCAGGGGGCACAGCAAGCTCAGAGAAAATTCCAGGGTGGTAAGCCGAGAAGGGTGTTCGAGAAGCCTCCCTCTAACTATGCTGATTTATTGCAGACATTGTTGGGATTGAATCTGGTGGAGAAAAGAACCCTGGCACCGATAACGGGAGCTCCCCCGTTCGGCTATGATGCAAATAGGCGCTGCGAGTTTCATTCTGGGGCCCCGGGCCATGATATAGAAGGTTGTCACGCTTTTAAGCACGTTGTGCAGGATCTCTTGGACAACAAGTCTATCAACTTCGGAACGACCGGTGCGAATATAGTCCAGAAACCCATGCCTAATCATGGGGTGAACGCCGTGCTGACTGAGGAAGGTCTGAATCTGATTATGAATGTTGAGGATTTAAAGACGCCGCTGAGCGAAATAAAAAGCCGACTGTTGCAAGGAGGTGTTTACCCGGGTTGTAATGAGTACTGCTTAGATTGTTGGGCCCTGTCTGGGGGGTGTGAGGATTTGAAGAAAGGCATTCAGGCCTTGATTGATGAAGGTGTATTGCAGTTTGATAGAACAGCAACTGATGAGCCGGCAGGGGCAGTAATGGATAATCAGAGTGATGTTGCCACAGTGACAATTCCTAGGAAGACGATCACTATTTCAGCACCAGCTCAGCGACCACCGATTACTATAACTAAAGCCGGGCCAATCCCGTATGAGAGCACGAAAGCGGTCCCATGGTCATATGGGCTAGAGGTGTATTGTGACGGGATTAAAATCGATGTTAACAAGCGGTCAGCGGAGGTTGTGGATAATGTTGTGGGCTCAGGAGGCATGACGAGGAGCGGAAGGATCTTTATATCTCCTGAAGTAGAGGCCGAAAGGCTAGCGAAAGGAAAGGGGAAAGCGGTTGAGAATGTTCCGGTACAAGCAAGTGAAAAAGAAGCAGCATCTAAAGATGTAGAGGAATTCATGCGCTTAATTCGGAAAAGTGATTATAAAATTGTGGAGCATCTGCAGCAAACGCCGTCCAAAATATCTATATTGTCATTGCTGTTGTGTTCGGAAGCTCACCGAAATGCTTTGCTGAAAGTCCTGGACACTTCTTTTGTACCACAGGATGTCTCCGTAAACCAGCTAGAAGGAGTATTGGCACATGTAAATGCAGGCCACAGTCTGGGCTTTACTGATTTCGACTTGACTCCGAAAGGAAGGGATCATAATATGGCATTACATGTATCCGTTGAGTGCAGAGGGTCGACAATGTCGCACGTATTGGTTGACACCGGGTCGTCTTTGAATGTGCTGCCTAAGAAGGCTATGATGAAGCTGGATGTTCGAGGGATTTTGTGTACACCAAGTGATTTGGTAGTCAGAGCGTTTGACGGCACGCGGAGAACAGTCTTCGGATCGATTACCTTTCCTCTACAAGTGGGGCCGGAAGTGTTTGCAACGGAGTTTTATATCATGGATATACAGCCTGCGTACAGCTGCTTGCTGGGAAGACCTTGGATTCACGGGGCAGGGGCAGTCACGTCAACCCTGCATCAGAAGTTAAAGTATATGGTCGGAGACAGTGTAGTCACCGTGTGCGGAGAAGAAGACATCCTGGTCAGCCATCTATCTTCGTTTAAATATGTGGAAGTCGACGGGGAGATCCACGAGACGCCATGCCAGGCATTCGAAGGGTTGCGCATAAAGGACAAGGGTCCCGGGCCAAGCAAAGTGCCAGAGATAGCTGTTTCTTCATATAAAGAGGCCCAAGCGCTAGTGAAGGCAGGAGAAGCCACGGGCTGGGGCAAAGTATTGGACATTCCGGTGAAAATGGACCGGTTCGGACTGGGGTACCGACCGTCGTCATCAACTCCTTCCGTGGGGGCCCCTCATTTCAGAAAGTCAATCACCATCTCTGCCAGTGGAGTATGCCATGAATTTGTCAATGCTGCTTCGGAGTCTGATGAAGGGGACAGCGACTGTGATATGGATGCCTGGATTCAGCCAAGCACGCCAGGACAAGGACTGTGCAACTGGTCTATTCAGGAGCTTGTTCCTGTGACTTTTAAACAGTAATGCTTTGCTTTATTAATTGTTGAATAATCTGATGTCTTGCCCAGGGCATCAGGATTTGCTTAGGGCTGTGTTGTTATAAACATTGCTTCGTTAATCATTAAATAAATGGCGTTTTTTCATGTGCAAATACTGTAATCCCTGTCTTTCCTGTTTTGTATTTTTCAATAAAATGGCAATGTGGTTATCCGCTTTATACGCATTTTGAAGCACTTAACCATTCCTTTTGCAGGATAACATTTTCAGATGACATCCTTGAGCCACCTATGACTCGTCCCGACTTCGAGCACCCGGTATTCCAGACCGAAGAAGAGGTTGTCGAAGATAGCGACGTTCCTGAAGAACTGTCTTGGTTAGTGAAACAAGAGGAAAGAGCCATTCTGCCTCACGACGAGTTTATCGAGATTATCAATTTGGGATCGGAAGGGGTTGAGAAGAATATTCGTATTGGAGCCGCACTGCAGAGTGATATCAAGCGAAAACTGGTTGAAATGCTCCGAGAGTATAATGATGTATTCGCTTGGTCGTATCAAGATATGCCAGGGCTCGATACAGATATGGTTGTGCATCGCCTGCCACTGAAAGAAGATTGCCCGCCGGTCAAACAAAAGCTTCGCAGAACTCGACCAGATATGGCAATGAAGATCAAAGAGGAGGTTCAGAAACAGTGGGACGCTGGTTTCCTGGCTGTGACGAAGTATCCTTCATGGGTTGCTAACATCGTACCAGTGCCAAAGAAAGATGGCAAGGTTCGAATGTGCGTGGATTATAGAGATTTGAATAAAGCAAGCCCAAAAGACGATTTTCCACTTCCTCATATTGACGTGTTAGTTGATAATACTGCTCAGTACTCTGTATTCTCCTTCATGGATGGCTTTTCAGGCTATAATCAAATTAAAATGGCGCCAGAGGATATGGAGAAAACTACTTTCATAACACCGTGGGGAACATTTTGCTACAAAGTGATGCCCTTTGGTTTGAAAAATGCTGGGGCAACATATCAGCGTGCGATGACGACTCTTTTTCATGACATGATGCATAAAGAGATCGAAGTTTATGTTGACGATATGATTGCCAAATCCCAGACGGAGGAAGAGCATCTGGTGAATTTGTTGAAGTTGTTTAAAAGACTTAGGAAGTTCAGGCTGAGGCTGAACCCTAACAAATGCACCTTCGGGGTGAGATCGGGTAAGCTCCTGGGGTTCATAGTAAGCGAAAGAGGAATAGAGGTCGATCCTGCTAAAATAAAAGCGATTCAAGAAATGCCGACGCCTAAAACAGAGAAAGAGGTGCGCGGGTTTTTAGGGAGGTTGAACTACATTGCCCGGTTCATATCTCACCTAACGGCTACGTGTGAACCATTATTCAAGCTGCTAAAGAAAGATCAAGCTGTAACGTGGAACGAAAATTGTCAAAAGGCGTTCGACAAAATAAAGAAGTACTTGCAGGAACCTCCTATTTTGATACCCCCGGTGACAGGAAGACCCTTGATAATGTATTTGACGGTTCTTGAGGGAAGCATGGGTTGTGTTCTCGGTCAACACGACGAGACGGGGAGAAAAGAGCATGCGATCTATTACTTGAGTAAGAAATTTACAGACTGTGAATCTCGATACTCAATGCTGGAGAAAACTTGTTGCGCGCTAGCCTGGGCCGCCAAGCGTCTGAGGCAGTACATGCTAAATCATACAACCATGCTCATCTCGAAGATGGATCCAATCAAATATATATTCGAAAAGCAGGCGTTGTCAGGTAGAATTGCCCGTTGGCAGATGGTCTTGACTGAATACGATATTCAATACGTCTCGCAAAAGGCAATAAAGGGGAGCGTGTTGTCTGAGTATCTGGCGGAGCAGCCTATTGAAGAGTATCAATCGATGAGATTTGACTTTCCTGACGAGGATATCATGTATCTCAAGATGAAGGATTGCGAAGAGCCGTTACCAGACGAAGGACCAGAGCCGGGGTCCAAATGGCAGATGATATTTGACGGAGCTGTGAATGCTTACGGTAGCGGAATAGGGGCAATTATCACTACGCCGCACGGGTCGCACATCCCGTTTACTGCCCGATTGACCTTTGCCGTTACCAACAATGAGGCCGAATACGAAGCTTGTATAATGGGGCTTGAAGAAGCCATTGATTTGCGAATCAAACATTTAGACGTATACGGAGACTCAGCTCTGGTAGTGAATCAGATCAAAGGGGAATGGGAGACACGGCAGCCCAATTTGATACATTATATGAATTATGCAAGGAGATTGTTGCCTTTCTTCGACAAAGTGGAATTGCATCATGTGCCGCGGGCAGAAAATCAAATGGCTGACGCCCTTGCCACCTTGTCTTCCATGTACAAGGTCAATTTCTGGAACGAAGCTCCCCAAATCACTATCTCTCGGTTGGACAGGCCAGCTTATGTATTTGCTATTGATGAAGCATCTGATGGCAAACCGTGGTATTTTGATATCCTTAATTTCCTGAAGAACAAAGAGTATCCGGCTGGGGCATCCAGTCAAGATCAGAAGACTCTCAGGAGATTAGCGGGTAATTTCTATCTGAACCCGGATGGCGTCTTGTACAGAAGAAACCACGACTTGGTGTTGTTGCGTTGTGTAGACGAGAAAGAGGCAAAGCTTCTCATGGAGGAAATTCACGAAGGTGCATTTGGCACGCATGCTGGTGGACATGCTATGACGAGAAAACTGCTGCGGGCAGGTTACTTTTGGCTGACGATGGAAACTGATTGTTTCAAGTTCGCAAGAAAGTGCCACAAGTGCCAAATATACGCTGACAAGATACATGTGCCTCCGAGCCCTTTAAATGTGATGTCATCTCCATGGCCATTCTCGATGTGGGGAATCGATATGATCGGAAAGATCGAGCCGACGGCTTCTAACGGGCATCGGTTCATCCTAGTAGCAATCGATTACTTCACCAAGTGGGTGGAAGCGGCGTCTTACGCAAATGTAACGAAGCAAGTGGTGGCTAGATTCATCAAGAGAGATATCATTTGCCGATATGGGATCCCCGAGCGGATAATCACGGATAACGGTTCTAATCTGAACAACAAAATGATGAAGGAGCTCTGTCAGAATTTCAAGATCGAACATCACAACTCCTCCCCTTACCGACCCAAGATGAATGGCGCTGTCGAAGCGGCCAATAAGAATATCAAGAAGATCGTCCAGAAAATGGTGGTGACGTATAAGGATTGGCACGAGATGCTACCTTTCGCTTTGCACGGTTATCGTACGACGGTACGCACATCAACCGGGGCAACTCCGTTCTCGTTGGTATACGGAATGGAGGCGGTATTACCATTGGAAGTTGAGATCCCTTCTCTGAGGGTATTGCGAGACGTTCAGCTGGACGAGGCAGAATGGGTAACGAACAGATTGAACCAACTGAGTTTGATGGATGAGAAGAGGCTAGCTTCTCTGGCATACGGTCGTTTGTATCAAAGACGAATGAAGAAAGCGTACGACAAGAAGATACTTCCGCGAAGCTTTCAGACGGGCGACCTTGTGCTGAAAAGGATTCTCCCGCCGCAAGCAGATCACAGGGGCAAGTGGACCCCCAACTACGAAGGGCCATACGTTGTCAGTAAGGTCTTTTCAGGGGGAGCTTTGTTGCTGTCCACCATGGACGGGGAAGACTTTGCATCACCTGTGAATTCGGACGCGGTTAAAAAATACTTTGCTTAAAATAGACCCGCTGGACAGAAAAAAGAGAGTCCAGGCAAAAATGGGGCATCCTGGCGAACCAAAAACAGAATGAAAGGTTCGGGCAAAAGTTAGGGATAAAATTGAAAAAATGTACACCCGCGAAGTTGAAAACCTACACTGGGCGGCTTCGGCAAAAAGGGGTATCCCGGTGAACTGAAAACCCGTAAAGGGCGGTTCACGCAAAAGTTAGGGATTTGAAAAGCAAATGACTGCGGTCCGAATTCGAATTCAATGAGTATCAATGCGGGAGAATATATTTGAGGAGTCAGTTAACGGACACAATCTCTTCAGAAGTAGGGATACCGGGAAAGTATAAGAGTCGGACGAGTCATGGGAGGATCAGTTCGTGGTGTTCATCTGCATCCAGTTGCCGACATGTGTACAAAATTTAATTTGTCAATATTTATGCTTCTTGTGAATACTTGCGTACTTGTATATTTGCTTTGCGTAGCTTCCTCTTTTCAGGAGTTACATCCCGTGTACAAAAACTCCGCCCATTCAGGGGCCCAATCAATGAAAATGTGTTATTCAGTACTTGATGCCTGTTCTTTACTGTTTTGCGCATGATAAAACGCCTAAGTTTATTGAAGCTAGCATGAGTATAACATTACTGGCCCTTGCCAACAATTGTTAAAGCTTTGAATTAACTGAGTGTAACGTCACTGACCTGAATCGATTTGGATTGCATAGGCTTGTCGTGCTTTGTTTGTGTTGTTGCAGGTTTCATAACTGTACGAGGAAGGTGATCAAAAGATTGCAATAGTGAAAAGGCTTGATCCCCACGCAGGTCAGGCATGTTCTTCCTGAAGAAGGATAGAATTCTCCAGCTAGCCGTAGCTTATCCAAAGGACGGGCTCCAGAAAAGTTATTCGTCCTCAGCAGAATCTGGCGATTCCAAGATCGTAAGGCTGTATTCAGACATATTTCCCCGCAGGGGCATGCATTCTCCCCCAGCAGGGTCAGTTAATTTTCCCCAAGAGAATCCAGCCATCCCCAGCGGAGTTTTCTTTTCAGTAAATGTTCTTTCCTTCCAGTGGAATTCGAAGGTCAAGACTCTCCAAAGCAGAGTTGATGGCGGTTCCTGTCATTTATTTTGTCAGAGATACTGGTGATATCGGTTCACGTTCCAGCAGAAAGTCCGATCATACTGCGCACATCTGCTATTCCCCAGCAGGAGGTTACTGCAACAAGGTGCTCGGTTTAAGTTCCCAATTTCCCAGCAGGGTTGACTTCACCCTTCCAGCATTTATTTTGCTGGAATAATTCTGTAGCATCTGGCTATCCCCGGCGAGTCGGCGTTATCCTTCCAGCATTTATTTTGCTGCAGCAGTTTCTGTACTCTAGTAGTTCAGGTGGAGAGAGCTCTTGCTCAAATAAATCACCAAACATTCAAGATCTCGGCAGGAGATATCCAATGTCAGTTTTGGCTGCATTCCCCACAGAGTTATCATGAGAGTCTCTTTGTATCCAGCAGAGTCATTTATGCAAATGTCTCTTATTTTCCCCAGCCAAAGTGGCCAGGATAAGAATCTCCTTATCCCCAAGCAGAGTTATTTGTCATCAAAAGGTTTCATGAACCAGAATTTCAGAAGTGGCATCCGGGCATCAGAGCAGGCGTCCGATAGTTGGTTTTCAGACATCCCCAGTAGAGTTCATCTCGAAGTCGCTGTCACGTCAGTGCTAAGAAGTTTGTGGGTGAGGATCATTGAAGAACCAAGTCCTAACGTGGACGATTTATTCCTATATTGACGAGATTTCTTCAGAAGTGGGCGTCCTAGCGTGGACAGATTTGATTTCTCGGTATTGATCGAATGTGAAATCCTGACGTGGACAAGATTGGTTACTCTTCGTGTTGGTGCCCTGACGTGGATCATTTGTTTCCAGCAGATATCTTTATTCGTAATGGTGAAATGTGCGTCCTGACGTGGGCAAGTTTGTAGTTCTTTGTGATGACAAGATACAAGAATCCTGACGTGGACAAATTTATCCTTCTTCGTGTTGTGGGCAAAGTATAAGTCCTGACGCGGATATTTCCCCAGCAAGTCGAAGACGCGTGAGTCCTTACGTGGACAAGTTATTTCCCCAGTGGGTCGAGGGTATGAGTCCTCACGTGGACAAGTCTTATTTCCTCAGTGGGTCGAAGACGCTTGAGTCCTAACGTGGACAAATCGAGACGAGATCAGTGTCCTGACGTGGACAGATCAAAGAGATTATTATTCCTAACGAGGAAAGATGTAGTCCTTACGCGGACCTATCAACAGAAGTGATTCCTAACGTGGAAAGACGGAGATTCCTAACGCGGAAAAGATGGAGTCCATACGCGGACGTGTCAGAAGATAGTTTCCTTACGTGGAAATGACAGTATTCCTAACGTGGAAAGAAGAGAGTCCTTACGTGGACAGATTAAGATGATTCCTTACGTGGAAAAAGATGGTTTCCTTACGTGGAAGAATGAGTCCTGACGCGGACAAATCGAGAAAGAAGAAGATATTCCTAACGTGGAAGAAAGAAGTTAGTCCTTACGTGGACAGATTCGAGAAAAGTTGAGTCCTGACGTGGACAGGTTCAGAATCAAAGGTTGGATTCCTTACATGGAAAGATCAGAGTCCTGACGCGGATATGTCAAATGGCATTGGAGTCCTTACGTGGACAGATTGATATAGTTTCCTAACGCGGAAAGAAGATTGCTTCCTAACGTAGAAAGATAAAAGCGTTACTCCTAACGTGGACGATGTGATTCCTAACGTGGACAGGTGTTACTCCTGACGTGGAAGAGTTTTTCCTAACGTGGGCGATTCAATTTACGGAAATGCAGACGAACTATCCCCAGCGGAGTTGCCGAGACTTTTCTGGGTTAACAGCAAGTGTAGTCCTAACTTGGACCAATTCTAGGTGAGATTTCTTCGTGTTGACAACAGACAGAGTCCTAACGTGGACAAGCAAGCAAGTTGTGATGACAGAATTCTCTTCAGAACGATGAAGACAATCCCCAGCACGGTCGTGCGAGATCAGTGGGTTATCGTAACAGTCAGATTCAGCTGACGAATGTCATTCATCAAGCAGGAGCGCGGTTTATTTCTGCGGTTGGCAAATTTCTGGTTTCACTAGTATTCAACCGTCTCGTACCGTGAATGTCTGAAGGCTCCGGGCTCTTCATCCAATCGGGTCCAAGTCGCTTGAATAGGGGCAGCTGTTGCACCCTAAAATTTGCTCAACCTTATTCCTTGGATTTATGTTTCATTATCATTAGCATTTGCATATAGAGTCATGTACATAGACTAACCATCTGCATAGCATAAGCATAGCAAGTCATTCAACAGGGGACCAATCATTATTTTCATCTCTAGAGGCCTAGCAAGAGGTTATTATTCCAATTCAATCTCATTCAAGTCATCAGGAAAGAATTTGAAAGCAAAGAGTTCAGCAGATCAAGCCTTGAGTCTATCTTCTAGCTGAGGGTATCTGAGGATCAACAAGAGGGTTGTGAGCTGTGAAGTGAGAGCATGGAGGGCATCTAGACATCTTGAGAGACTTATAAAGTCATTTGGAGAAGAAAGCAAGTCATTGATGAAGGCACAAGAGCTACAGTTGAAGACAGTCAACTAGGGTTTCATCTGGGTCAACCCTAGGTCAACCCTAGGTCAATTGACTGACTTAAGAGGGCATTCAAGTCTATTGGAGAGATGTTGGGATCAACATTTGACATATGAAGAAGGATATGGAGATATGACAAGGAGAATTCAAGAGAAATCAAGGAGAAGAGGAGTTACTAAATTAGGGTTTCTCTGTAAAATCCCCTAGTTTAGGTCAAATTTCCAAGCAAGATAAGTCAAAATGCTAGCTTCAAATGGCTTCTTGGCCAACATGAAACTTGTAGAGGATCTCAAGACCTTTAATTTGAGTGGTGGAAGACCTCAAGGAGATTTATAGAACTCAAGTTATGGTCCTTACAAGTTACAGGTCATCTGGGGTGTCTGAATTTTTGTCTGTGAAAGTGACTTGACTTCCAAGCTAGTTTTACCCCTCAAGGAGATTTCAAATGAATTCTTGGTCAACATAAGAATTGTTCCTCATTGTCTTAGCTTTCTAGAATGGTATGGCATGCCTTCATATGATGTGGAGAACTCAACTTATGGTCTTGACAAGCAAAGGGTATTTTGGGCATTTGTGAATTACAGGTCATTTTAACCTATACCTAAAACTCATACAAGGAGGCCTCAAATGGAAAAACTTACAACATCAAACTTGCTCCAAATGGGATTTTAAGTCTAGAAAGAAGGTCACAAGTTATTGGAGAAGCTCATAGCATGATGTTACATAATTGGTCAAAATGTGAACTAAAAAGGCTTATAAAGTGAATAATTTCAAAGTGAAAAATGGTTTGGGAGATTTACAAGTCCAAATGGAGACTTCCAATATATGATTTTGAATGGAAAAACAATTCTAAGAACAATGGTTCAAGCACTTTTTTGAGTTTAGAAGGAAAAAATGAAGTTATCCATGGTTGCTTGTCTTTTAAGAAACATAATCAAAATGAGCCAAAGTTAGAAAACAAGGGAATGTGCAAGATGGATCTAGAATGTACCATTGGGGTCTATATAAGCATGAAAGGAGAATTTGGCAAGGGTTGGCCTCATTTGCACCAAGAATTCCACAAATTTTTCTCATACTTTCTCATTGAGTTTTCATTCCAATTCTCCAAAATCTTCATCAATCTTCCTCAAAATCAATCCAATCCTATTCAATATTCATCATAGATCAGAATTGAAGCAAGGATCAAGTGATTATCATCCATTTTCGAGTGCTTTTCTCAAGAACATCAAAATCACAATCTCAAGTGGATAGCATAATTCTGGCCAAGTCTCATCCAAAGCTTGCATACAGAATCAAGTTCATCAAGGATTGATCAAGATTCAACACTTAGAAGCTTCAGATCCACATCTTCTATAGCTGTTTTCAAGCTTTTGCACTAGGTAAGTTTTCATTCGATTTGCTTGATTCAGTTAGTTAGGCATGTTGTTGTTAGTTTAGATGCAATCTAGGTGGTTAGGAGAACAGTTAGGATGAATTTGGAGAGGATTGGTGATGGTTGTTAACAGGTGCAACAAACTGTTAGGGTTTAAATCTCTTAGGTCAGGGCATCATAATTGTAGCTTGATAGCGCAGGTTGATTACCATTAGCTGTAGGTTAGTTTAGTGTAAGTTTGAGGGGGAACTATCATGATGCATATCAGTGTAATTCTATGGTGATCAGAACTTGGTGCCATCGGGTTGAAGGATATATGGACTTTCAGACTGAATTGAATCCACAGGATTGTAGAGGGAGAGATTTAGCATGATTTTCACGTTTACATCGTGTGGATTGGTTGCCTGTAGAGTGAGAACAGAGGGATGGAAGATTGCTCGTGCATGGCCATTCATGGAGGTTGAAACCCTAGGTTCAGAACCATTGGGGAAGACATAATCTGAGCCATCCATTTCGCGTGTGACCTTTGACTTGGAGGGAGATCTTGTGGCTCACATTCAATCTGATTTGTGGAGGGAATTGACCTGGGTGCCAAAACGCACCGTTTCATTAATTGAAACGGGCGGGCCTCAGGATGTTATGCTATCCCCACCCCCAGCTTTCAGGCCCAAACCAATTGCAACGTGATTTCCATTCTATTCTCACCCCCCAGCGTATGTTTTTATTGTCTCTAATTCTGAGTAATTCTGGGCCTTGGTAAAAGCGCTAATTGCACCCCCCACTGTGTGGCCCATCCTGATTTGAACTGGGGCGAATTGATATTCTAACCCCCCTCCCTCATTTTAATTCAATTTTATTTTCTTAATTCCATTTTAATTTTTACCAATTTCATAAATTCATAACTAATTCATAAAAAATGCATTTTAATCCATTCTTTTTACCATATTTCTTTAGGATGTCTAGAATATTATAGAAAAATAAAATTGCGTTTTTATTTTTATTTCATATTTCTTCCATATTTTCTAAATAAATGTCATATTAAATAGTTTCATTTCATGCATCATTTTAATAATTTTTGTTCTCTTACATGCTTTAATATTTTTTGGTCATTCTTTTTAGATTGTTTAGATGAGATATTCAACTTGTAGAAACATTTTGGTTCCCATTTTTAGGAATTAATTTTAGGTGATTAAAATAGGTTTGAACATCATGAACAAAACTAGGGTTTTAGGTGACAACTTAAGAAGTTTGATTTCATTTCCCTCAGGACTTAGGGTTTAATTAGATTAGTTATGGGACTATAGGGGCTATGGGTAGTTATTAGATCCCTTAGAAACAGTTAGGATTCCCCTACTGCTATTATTACTGTCTGTATATCTTTTGTCTGGTGTGGTGTGCCCTCTGGGGATTGTTGCTTGTTTGTTTGGGTATTGGGTTTGCCTGGGGCCCTGGGGAAGCTGAAGATTTGTGAAGATGAAGCTATTGGAGATTCAAAGATTGAAGATCAACTGTCAGAGTTGGAGAGGAGGTTCTTGCTAGCAGCTGCTGAGGAGACTAGGGTTTAGGAGCTAGGCAGAGCTCTAGGTTAGGAAGTTTGTTTCTCAAACATGGATTGCCTTGTCTGCATCCATTCTTCTCTGTGATTCAGAGTCTCTCTAAGACACTCACCCCCTTCCTTTGGAAGGCTTGGTGACAGTGTCTATGAGATAGAACTCTTGAGAGAAAATGTCTCTTTGTGTTAGAAGCAGTTTGTTCACCACCTTTGGTAGTCAACTGATTGCTTAACACCCAATTCACTCTTGTGACTGATCCCTCATCCTGGAGGTTTGAGCTTGAAGAAAAGTCATTGCAGATAGAAGACTGATGATCAAAGCCCTTGCCTGAAGGCCATGAAGATGGAGACTGATGCTTGTTGAAGCCTGTGAATGATTGGAGATTGCTTGAAGCCAGTTGTTGATTCAGAGCTGCTGATGCTGTTTCTTTTGCTGTTGTATTGCATTTCTGATGTATTGATTGGTTTTCTGAACTGTATTGTTTGCTGTTTACCCTGTTGGGTTGAAAGTGAATCCTGTTCACTTTTGCCTATTGTTTTCTAGGTTCGAGGTTGAGTGGGACTCCCTTGCCTCGCTTGTATTGTTGCATCCATGCATTTTACTGTTTTACTGTATATATCTGATATTGTTTCTGTTTCTGCCTATCCCGTAGGATCTCTGTTTCTCTCTGTGCAAGAGAGGAGCATGATAGACACTAGGTCTTAACCCATGCATGATAACATTAGGTTAGTTTGTTTCCCTTCGCAACCGTAGGTTAGAGTTCTGTCTCTTTCTTTCTCAAAACAAACAGAAAAACACATAAAGATTTCAAACCCAATAAAAGACACTTCTTCCGTAAAAGAATGTGAACTCATCAAGACGTCATTTTTGTCCTCTTGGACTGTTAATCAAAAACCTTTTTTCAGAAGGAATAAAATCAACCAAGACAGGCTTGTGTCTTCCGTGGCCCGAACTACGTTTGCTCTGATCTTTCATGCTGTATGAAAGTACGTAGGCATAGGATGTGATATCCTAGCGAGCAACCTTCCCCTCCTTTCCCGTAGGTAGGCGAACTACGTTGACTCTGATTTCTCGTTCCAGACGGGAATACGTAGGCATAAAGTGCGATACTTTGCCGAGTCATTTTTTTATTATTTTCATTTTCTTTTCTTTTAACCCCAGACCTTTAGCGTAGATAGAATAACAATCCATACCCGAAAACAAGCGTGGATCCCGTCGAGTACGACGGACGTGAGGGGTGCTAATACCTTCCCCTTGCGTAACCGACTCCCGAATCCAGGTTTTGGTTGCAACGACCATACCTTTCCCGTGTTGTGCGAGGTTTACTCTGAGCGTTTCCTTTCCCTCCCGTGGGATAAATAACGCACGGTGGCGACTCTTCTGTTCAGCCGGCGCCGATTTTCGCAGTAGCGACACATAGCATGCATTTTACTGTTTACTGTTTACTGTTTGTTTTCTTTTGCTGTTTATCCCCTAGGATCTGTGATTTCTTCTGTGCAAGAGGAAATTATGACAAACATTAGGTTTTGACCCATGCATGATAACATTAGGTTAGTTTCCCTTTAAACCATAGGATTTTTAGAGCGTCTTTCTCTTCTCATCTCAAAACAATTCAAAAACACAGTAATAAGGATAACATGTGTTGTACGTTACAAGCCTTAAGCTATTTGAGAAAAGGTTACTGGAGGGTCACTCTTCAGTAATCTGGCTGCTTAGTATGGTACCCTTAGGGTGACATGCGACGTAGTCACTCTCAGATCACAAGTCTTTAGTGCAGTACAAGTTGCAAACAGACTAAAAAACATTTCTTTCGTAAAAAACTCAAACAAACATTCAAACTCTGCTTTTGTCCGCTTGGACCCTTAATCAGGAAAACCCTTTTCAGAAGGAGATAAAAACTGTCATACAAGTTTGTGTCCTTCATAGCCTGAACTGCGTTTGCTCTGATCTTTCATGTTGTATGAAAGTACGTAGGCATACGATGCGATATCCTAGCAAGCAACCTTTCCCTTCTTTCCCGTAGGTAGGCGAACTACGTTGACTCTGATTTCTCGTTTCAAACGGGAATACGTAGGCATAACGTGCGATACTTTGCCGAGTCATTTTCTTTTCTTTTTAACCCAGACCTGTAGAGTAGATAGAATAACAAACCCTTAGATAGAAAACAAGCGTGGATCCCGTCGAGTACGACGGACGTGAGGGGTGCTAATACCTTCCCCTTGCGTAACCGACTCCCGAATCCAGGATTTGGTTGCGATGACCATTCCTTTCCCTCTTTGCGTTAGGTTTACTCTGAGAGTTTCCTTTCCCTCTTGTGGGATAAATAACGTACGGTGGCGACTCTTCTGTCATAGCCGGCGCCGATTTTCGCAGTAGCGACAGCTGGTGACTCTACTGGGGACTCTGCTGGTTCCCTATGCGAGTCAATCCTTGCGCTTGTTTTCTCGTCTGGGGGTTTTGTATGTATTTACCTTTCTGCATTTACTTTCAGTACTCTATTACTGTTGTTATGCTGGGTAGAGGGTTAGATTGAGAGATAAGTCGGACCTGGGCTTGAGGTTGCACATAGACTTAGAAGTAGAGAGTAGTGGTTAGCCCGCTTGCTTAGCTCGCACCAGCTAGCCGCGAAATTTGCGCTCGGACGAGATTCTCTTTGATGCTTCTTGCCTGGCCCTTAGGGCTCGACAAGTTGTCTGACCCGAGAATTGTCGACTCTGGGGACCTATCAATTGGGATTCAGCTAAGTGAGGCCGCTTCAAGGGATGATGATGCCACACCTTCTGGGTATCGTATCATCGCTCTTTAAAGTCTGTGACATTGAACCCGTATAGGATGTCGTACCTCGTCTGTGATTTAAGTACATACCTGTGAGGGGTAGGTAGGTCTGTTTGCAGGAAACCTTTGACCTCAGAGTACCTGGTTTATCTCTGTCAGTGAGATGTGGTTACAGGGTTCTATTGAGTGGTTGGTTTGGTTTGAGGCGAAGATTTGATGGTTCTCAGGCTTCAGTACAGAGCAGCACAGTTCATCAGCATTGCACTTGATCTCCTGTTTGCATATGCATGTGCATTTTCATGTTTGCATTTCATTAATGTGTATTTATGTAGCAGGTGTGATCATTCCCCTCTGATTCTAGGGTGTCTTCTGGCCAGACATGGAGTCCATGAAGAGGACAGTTGCTTACCGGTTGCATTCACCAGATATCAGTTCCTTGTTGGGATTAGTTGCTCTAGCAGATGAGAGAGTGAGGGCTGAGTTCAGAGTATCTTATGGGAGATTGCTTAGTTTATTGTACAGACCTTCAGCATTTGAGACGACTAGGGTGTATACTTTGATGCAGTTTTATGAGCCTCAGCTGAGATGCTTCCTGTTCCCCGACTATATTCTGGCACCCACTTTGGAGGAGTATTCTGCTATGTTGGGAGTTCCTGTGTTAGACCAGATGCCCTTTATACATGTTGATGTTGAGCCTGAGTTGGCTACACTTGCTGAGATTGTCAGTTTAGACGCTTCCGAGTTCCCTGGAGGGTTGGTCAAGCTGAACGGAGCCTATGGTTTTCACCTGTCTGTCCTGGTTGAGAAGGCTACACAGTGCGCGAAGAGTGGATGTTGGGTTGCCTTCTGTGCCATTCTAGTTGTCTGCATCTATGGGATTGTCTTGTTTCCCAATGTGCCAGACTTTGTTGACTCAGATGCCTTCTTGATTCTTGCCTCGAAGAATCCAGTTCCTACTCTCTTGGGCGATGTTTATCATTCTATTCACTATAAGAATGAGAAATGTCGTGGCAAGAATGTTTCCTGCTGTCTTCCTATTTTGTACAGGTGGTTCCAAGGACACCTTCCGAAGACAGGGCCTTTTGTTGATGTTGTTGATAATTTGGATTGGTCTTCCCGGTTGATGGGGCTGTCTGCTGAGAGCATCATTTGGTTTGATTGGAGTATGCTTGGCACTGATATTATATATAGTTGCAGTGGCTTTCCGAATGTCCCTTTGATTGGACGGAAAGGTTGTACTAACTATAACCCTTCTCTGCTGGTGAGACAGTTTGGTTATGCCTTGAGAGATGCTCCTATTGAGGTTGAGATACAGGAATCTCTGTATCTCACGGGCTTATTAGACGAGGCTGTTTTGATCAGGTTGAGACATGCATGGGCTAACATCCATAGGAGAGGGAAAGCTTTGCTAGGTAAGAGCAACAGCAAAGCTTATGATCCTTATTTGGCTTGGATCCACGAGAGAGCTAAGATTTCCTTGATGCCATATCCTGATGTGGAACCTTTGTATCTTCCAGTGATTGAGGTACCTACTTCGGTAGAGATTGAGAAGTATAACAAATTGTTGGCTGAAAACGAAGAATTGAAGAAAGCCAATGACGAGTTAGAGAAAGAGATCTTCCAGTTGCGTCATGAGAAGAATGAAGCTACCTTCATGGTGAAGGAACAGATTGAGTTGATTAATAGGTTGGGTTCAGATTTGACTGAAGAGACCAACAAGAGGGAAAAAGTGGGAGTAGCCTTGGACGGTGTTAGCAAGGTACTTGCTTCCAAGAAGGAACTCTTAAACAAAGCTTATTCCCGACTCGGCAAGTGGGAAACATTGTGGAATAACACGCTTACCAAGCGGAAGAAGCGCAAAGATGAGCTGAAGCTACAGATTGCCACGCTAGAGGCGCAGATTAGAGCCCAGGATGCAAAGATTGCTGAAGAGACATCACTTAGGAGCGCTGTTGAGCTTAGAGTGAGTGACCTTGGCAAGGAGCTGAGAGGTTGTGAATCGAAGGCCGGCTTCAAGAGATGCAAACTCGACGAGTGTTTTGGCGAAGGAACCTGCAAGGACGACGCCAAAAAGCTGAGATCCACTATTGAGCGACATGCATTACTGATACAGGAGCTAATCTCCAGACTAGGTCATTCGGAGACGTTGAGGATATTGGAAGATGTCAGAGCGCGCCATTTGGCCTGATTTATCTTTGCTTTGCTTTTGTTATCCGTACTTGTATTTTGACCATTGCCAGGCTTGTTGGCTGAGGTCTTTTCAGCTGTACTCAGTTGTATTCTTGTACTTTGCCTCTGGGCATTTATTTATGTATGAGGATTTTCTGATTCCTTGCTTGCTTGATTGGGACTCCATTGTCGTGATGGCCTTCTCTCTGAAACTAGAATCGGGGGAGGAAGATAACCTGTAGCATACTTATACATTTAGATCTGCATACTCATATTGCATGACCGGTATTTTTTTGAATCTGTATCTTATTTCCTGCATCTCACAGGTTTCAGGATTGACAACCAGAGAACGCATCGTTATTCTACCAGGAACAACTGCAAGAGAATCATGGATCAAGTTCAAGTCGAGATGCAGGAAATTCGTGAGAAGTTAGCACTTTTCATGCAAGCAATGGAAACTGTGGTCAAGGGCCCGGAGAATCTCCAGACTCTGGTGCAACCGCTGCTGGTGTGGGCGAATGGAAATACTGATTATCACTCTGTTGGAACTCCTCGCAGGGAGGATGGGATAGCTACAGTGGTTGTTCCCACAAGTGGTGGAGTTGGTGTCGGTGATGGCAATGGCAATGGAAATATTGGCGCTGGTGCTGGTAATGGTAACACTGGTATTGGTAACACTCGTACTGGAAAAGCTGGAAATGGTGATGGGAATGTTGTTAACGATACTGGCAATGCTGGAGATGCTAATCAAGGGTTCGGTGACAACAATGGTTTTGGAAACAATAACCAAGGGTTTGGCATTGGTAATCATGATGGTAATTTTGGTTTCAACAATCAAGGCTTTGGCTACGATGGCTATGGTAACAACAATCAAGGGTATGGATACGGTGATGTTGGCTTTGGTAACATGAACAACAACGGTGCTGGGATGGTGCCTTTCAACACCGGTTATAGACTAGGTGGGGTCAACCAAGGATTCGATAACAGAGGACGGGATCCTATTTTCAATCAACATGGATATGGCCGTAACGCTGGTTACGAGGGATATGGCAATGAGAATCTGAACTGGGGCAAGGATCGCCAGGAAGATGCTTTCTCCGGACAAGGCGTGGGATTTGAAAGGCCTAATGATAATGATAGGAGGTTCAAAATGCTGGAAGAGCAGATCAAAGGGATAGCCAATCAGAACTTTGTTAGGTTAGATATGACTACCATGGGACTAGTGCCTGGGCTGAGGGTGCCTTTGAAATTCAAAGCTCCAACATTTGACAAGTATAAGGGGGATACATGCCCTAGAGTTCATGTACGTTCTTATTACAGAAGAATGTCTGCATACTCTGACGACGAGAAGATGCTTATGCATTTCTTTCAAGACAGTTTATCAGGACCATCGCTGGAATGGTACATGGGACTGAAGCCCACCCAAATTAGAAGCTGGAAAGAATTGGCTGATGCTTTTGTTAAACATTACCAATATAATAGTGACTTGGTGCCAAACAGGGTCCAGCTGCAGAGTTTGTCTCAGAAGAATGGTGAGAGTTTCAAGGAGTATGCGCAGCGCTGGCGTGATATTGCGGCTAGGGTTCATCCCCCTTTGGTTGAAGGAGAGTTGATTGATATGTTTATTGGAACATTCTCTGGAATGTATTACGACAAATTGCTCAATGTCTCGATGGGTAGTTTCTCCGACATGATTCTCATGGGAGAACGGATTGAAAACGGAATTAAGATTGGGAAGATTCAGGCAGGTGAATCCACCTCAGCTGGAGGTGCAAGGAAAGCCTTTGGTGGAAAAAGACAAGGCGACGCCAGTGCGGTATATGGTGGTCGAGGTCGTGGAAGAGGTAGGAATCAGTATCAGCCACAGCAAGTTTCTAGTGTTACTATCCCGATACCTCAGCAAAAACAACAACAACAACAGCAACGGCAATAGCAACGAAAACAACAACCGCAGCAACAGAGAATGCACCATGCTCAGCGTAGAATTCAAGAGGGTAGGCCAAAGAGAGTATTTGAAGCACCTCCTTCAACTTATGCTGAACTTCTTCAAACGTTGTTGGGTTTGAATTTGGTTGAAAAGAGAACGATGGCCCCGTTGACGGGCACTCCTCCATTTGGTTTTGACGCTGCTAAACATTGTGATTTTCATTCCGGGGCGCCCGGACATGATATTGAAGGTTGCCATGCTTTCAAACATAAGGTTCAAGATTTGCTTGATAGTAAGGCCATTAACTTTGGTTAGGATGGTCCCAATATTGTACAACAACCCATGCCGAATCATGGAGCGAATGCTATCATAACGGAAGAGAATTTGAACTTGGTTATGGATGTGAATAAAGTGAAGACACCGTTGAGTTGTGTTAAAAGCATATTGTTGAAAGGGGGAGTATTCCCCGGATGTGACGAATATTGTCTGGATTGCTGGACCCAACCAGGGGGTTGCGCTGATTTGAAAAGAGGTATCCAAGCCATGATGGATGAGGGGATTTTGCAATTTGATCAGACTGTTGTTGAGAAGCCTGTTGAGGCATTGTTTGAAAAGCAGGATGAGATTGCAACTGTTACGATCCCAAGGAAGACTATTACGATATCAGCGCCCGCCAAGCAACCGACTATCACAATAACAAAAGCAGGACCTGTTCCTTTTGAGAGTACAAAAGCTGTTCCATGGACATATGGGTTAGAAGCATACTGTAACGGAGAAAAGATTGAGGTGAATAGCCAGCCGGCAGGGGCAGTTGACAATGTTGTTGGAACGGGAGGCATGACCCGTAGTGGAAGAATCTTCACCACACCTGAAGTTGAAGCAGAGAAGATTGCTAAAGGCAAAGCCAAGGTGAATGAAAGTGGACCATCCCAGTTGAAAGAGAAAGACACGTCGCTCAAGGACGTAGAAGAGTTCATGAGGCTAATTCGCAAGAGCGATTATAAGATTGTTGAGCACTTACAACAGACACCCTCAAAAATTTCAATCCTATCTTTGTTGCTTTGTTCTGAGGCTCACCGAAATGCTTTGTTGAAGATATTGGACACGTCATTTGTACCTCAGGAGGTTTCTGTCAACCAGCTAGAGGGGGTACTGGCGCATGTCAATGTTGGACATAGTTTGGGTTTCACTGATTTTGATCTAACACCCAGAGGCCGAGAGCATAATATGGCTTTGCACATATCGGTGGAATGTCGGGGCACCGTAATGTCGCATGTTCTTATGGATACCGGATCATCTCTGAATGTATTGCCTAAGAAGGCTATGATGAAGTTAGATATCCAGGGAATTATTTGCACGCCAATTGACTTGGTTGTGAGGGTGTTTGATGGAACGAGAAGGTCGGTGTTTGGATCGATAACATTGTCGTTGCAGGTCGGGCCAGAAATATTCAACACTGAATTTTATATCATGGATATTCATCCAGCTTATAGTTGTTTACTTGGGCATCCGTGGATACACTCTGCAGGGGCTGCGACGTCCACGCTGCATCAGAAGCTTAAGTTTGAAGCCGGTGGTGGCATCGTTACTATTTGTGGGGAAGAAGACATCTTGGTCAGTCATCTCTCATCATTCAAGTATGTTGAAGTGGATGGAGAAATCCACGAAACGCCCTGCCAAGCCTTCGAAGGGTTGCAAATCAAAGACAAGTCCAGTGTTCCCAGCAAAGTGCCAGAGGTTGTTGTGGCTTCGTACAAAGACGCTCAAGCGTTGGTTCAGACTGGTGAGACCAAGGGTTGGGGTCAAGTGCTGGAAATTCCTGTCAAGATGGACAAGTTTGGACTAGGGTATCGCCCAACATCAGCATCTTCTTCACAGAAAGGACCCAAGTTCAACGGACCGGTGGTGATTACTCCAAAGGGAGTCTGCTTTGAGACGATTAATGCTGTTTCCGACTCTGAAGACGGAGATAGTGATTGCGATATGGACGCATGGATCGAGCCTAGCGTGCCAGGACAAAGTCTCTGCAACTGGTCCATCCAGGAAATTGTCGCAGTGACTACAAAACAGTAATGATTTGTTTTCTTGATTATTGTATAATCCTGTGTCCTACTCGGGGCATAGTGATTTTGCTTTAGGGCCACCTGCTTATGTGTATGCATTGTTTAATCATTGAATAAAGGCGTTTTTCTCATACAAATTTTGTGTTCCCTGTTGTTCCTGTTTTTATTTTAACAATAAATGGCAACGTGGTTATGAGATTTGTTTGCACTCATTTGAAGCATTTAACCATTTCCTTTGCAGGATTCATATTTCAGATGACACCGAACACGAACTTCCTATGACTCGCTTTGACTTCGAGCACTCGGTATTTCAAGCTGAGGAAGAGATTGTTGAGGATAGCGACTTGCCAGAGGAGTTGACTCGACTGTTGAAACAGGAAGAAAGAATCATTCTGCCTCATCAGGAAGAGATTGAGATTATCAACGTGGGGTCCGAGGGAGTTGTCAGGATCATCCGGATAGGGGCTGCATTGCAAAGCGACATCAAGCAAGGTCTGATTGAGATGTTGCAAGAGTACAGTTGTTGCGGTGAAATTTGGATGTCAAGCTATTGATTAACTTGAATCTTAATTCATTTACAACCGGTCTTTGATTTATCCGAAGGAAAGGTTAAAGAAAGGAAAAACCTAAAAGGGAGAGATCTAAGGTTCGGGGGTTGGTTAAATTTAGGGAAGGTATTAGCACCCTAAACTTCCGTAGTACTCTACGGGAACCTTTTGTTTATTTTTTTTATTTATTTCATTAATTATTTTGCTTTAGGGTATATACAAAGGATTGAAAATTAAAAAAAGACCTAGGGGTTAATTCTAAGTTTACTCGGCAAGACATTGCATCTTGTGCCTACATATCCTTACGGGAATGGAATCAGAGTAACTGTAGTTCCCCTCAAAAGGGAGGTTATAAACGTCTTGACTGTGGCCAAGGTTTGTTCAGAGACTCCAATCTCTATGTTAAAAAATGTTAATTAAAATTAAAATAGGATTAAATTAGGGATTCCACGGCGGAAAACCTTAAAACAGAGTACGGCGACTCTTTTGGCCTAACACTAGGATAAAAGCAATTTTGCCCACGGCGGGACACCTAGGCTAAACAGGGTTTGATCCATTAAAGGGGTAAGGCTATTGACTCGGCGGCCAAAAGGCTGGACCTAATCCTTCGGAAGGATAAAACTGTAAAAAAATATGAAAATATGACAAATCATTATATGGAGGAATAATTAAGGTACAGAAATAAGAAAAGTAATAAAGGCAGAGGGTATAAAGAAACAAAGAAACATTTCTGAAAACATGAAGAATATGAAAATATGTAATGACACTTAGAATGAAGTGAGGGAGGAAAATAGTGTGGGGCTGTGGCCACCACAAGCACATCTCAACCTCGAGCATGCACATGAAATGCCAAAAGAAAGAAAAGTAATAAAAGGGTACATAAAATGACACGACAAACATCAAACATCAGGAGTTCCTTACGAAAAGGTTTTTATTTTTTAATATTTTAATTATAAAAAAAAAGGTTTTAATTTTTTAATATTTTAATTATAAAAAAAAGGTTTTAATTTTTTAATAAAAAATATTTAAGTTAAAATTATAAAAAAAAATAAAGTTTAAATTATAAAAAAAAAAGTTTTGGGGGGAAAAGTCTTTTCAGTTTTTTTTTTTTAGAACAAAAAGGCTTTTCATCCCAAAAAAGGGTTTTTCAGTTTTTTTGGAAAAGGCTTTTCAGTTTTTTGGGAAAAGGTTTTTTCAGTTTTTTTGGGAAAAGGTTTTTGGGAACAAAAAGGTTTTTTTTTCTTCGGAACAAAAAGGCTTTTCAGTTTTTAAAAAAGGTCTTACTAAAAAAAGGTTTTAATAATAAATAAAAAAAAAGGGTTTTGATTTTTAAAAAAAGGTTTTGTTAAAAAAGGGTTTTGATATTAAAATCTACGGACCTAAATACACATGAATATGCACATAAATATGAAAAAGCAAAAGGTTTAGTAATTTAACGGACCTAAACACATTAACATGGCAAAATATGCATATAAACATGAAAAGGCAAAAGGTTTAGTAATCTAACCTACGAAGCGGAGGTTTGCTTCGGTAAATGTGAAAAAGGTTTGAATAAGGGAACACTAGAGAGCTCCAATCCTTCTGACGAGTTGTGGGAACGACCGCCTTTCTTCTCTGGGGATCTCTTTTGTTTCTCCCTTTCTCTCTCCTCTTTTCTGAAGAAAACCTTCTGACCCCTTTTTCAACAAGGCAACACATGTATATATAGGGAACAAATTAGGGTTAACACCAAATTGTCAATAATGTCCCTAAAGCCCATTTTAAAGCCCAAACTAAATAATTAGTTAAGAAAAAATAAAATTTAAATAATTTAAAATAATTAAAATAAACTTAAAATAAAAACTAATAATCCTATTGATTCCTAAAATCAAAAATATTATAAAAAGAACAAAATTTTTTCTAATATTTTTTATTTTATGATTTTTTGGATATTTTTATGAATAATTTAGAAAAAAGTGAAAAAAAATAATATTTTAAAAAATGATTTAATTAAAATACGAAAATAATAATTAAATAATAATAAAAAACTATTTTTGTTATTTTTTAATGAGAGATAGAAACATTTAGAGTAAAAATAATAAAAAACAAAAAGTGACAAAGGTGAGATTCGAACTCTCAACCTCTCACACTCACAACTCCTTACACATGTCCTCTTGCCAATTATGCCATTTTTACTTTTTAGAAAAAAAATGCATGCCATATGATATTTACCTGCAAAAAGTCAAACGACTACACAGATTTGTTAGTAATTGATTAAATGCAATAAAAATGCAATGAAATGCGACGACAAATCTTAGGGCAAAATTTGGGGTATTACAATAGTGATATCTTTGCTTGGTCGTACGAGGATATGCCAGGATTGGATACTGACATGGTTGTTCATCGTCTGCCATTGCGAGAAGAATGTCCGCCTGTTAAGCAGAAACTTAGAAGAACCAGACCAGATATGTCTATGAAGATTAAGGAGGAGGTTCAGAAACAATGGGATGTTGGTTTCCTTGCTGTTACAACGTATCCATCATGGGTCGCCAATATAGTACCGGTACCAAAGAAAGACGGTAAGGTGCGGATGTGCATAGAATATCGTGATTTGAATAGGGCGAGCCCAAAGGATGACTTTCCGCTTCCTCATATCGATGTGCTAGTCGATAACACTGCTCAATTCTCCGTGTTCTCCTTCATGGATGGCTTCTTGGGTTATAATCAGATAAAAATGGCACCAGAAGACATGGAGAAAACAACCTTCATTACCCCATGGGGAACATTTTTCTACAAAGTGATGCCCTTTGGTTTGAAGAATGATGGGGCAACATATCAACGTGCAATGACGACGCTCTTTCATGACATGATGCATAAAGAGATCGAGGTTTATGTTGACGATATGATTGCCAAATCCCAGACGGAGGAAGAGCATCTGGTTAATCTTCTGAAATTGTTCAAGAGGCTTAGGAAATTCAGGCTAAGGCTAAATCCTAACAAGTTCACCTTCGGGGTGAGATCCGGTAAACTATTGGGGTTTATTGTGAGCGAAAAAGGAATTAAGGTTGATCCTGCTAAGATAAAAGCAATACAAGAAATGCCAATGCCTAAAACAGAAAAAGAAGTGTGTGGGTTTTTAGGGAGGTTGAACTACATTGCTCGGTTCATATCTCACCTAACTGCTACATGCGAGCCATTATTCAAATTGTTGAAAAAGAATCAGGTTGTGACCTGGAATGAAGATTGTCAAAGGGCGTTTGAAAAAATAAAAGAATATTTGCAGGAACCTCCAATATTGATACCCCCAGTAGCCGGGAGACCATTGATTATGTATTTGACGGTTCTTGAGGAAAGTATGGGTTGTGTTCTCGGTCAACATGACGAGACTGTACGTAAAGAGCATGCGATTTACTACTTGAGTAAAAAGTTCACAGATTGTGAATCCCGTTACTCAATGCTCGAAAAGACGTGTTGTGCGCTAGCCTGGGCTGCCAAATGTTTGAGATAGTACATGTTAAACCATACAACCATGATAATTTGAAACATGGATCCGATCAAATACATATTTGAAAAGCAAGCACTCTCCGGGAGGATTGCTCGATGGCAGATGGTGCTGACAGAATACGATATTCAATATGTTTCTCAAAAGGCTATCAAAGGTAGTGTTCTGTCAGAATACCTAGCAGAGCAGCCGATTGAAGATTACCAACCAATGAGGTTTGATTTTCCTGACGAGGATATCATGTACTTGAAAATGAAAGATTGTGATGAGTCGTTGCCGGATGAAGGTCCGGAGTTGGGTTCCGAATGGCAGTTGATATTTGATGGCTCTGTTAACTCCTACGATAGTGGAATAGGGGCAATTATCACTACTCCTCAAGGGACGCACATTCCCTTTACTGCCAGATTGACCTTTCCAGTTACTAATAATGAGGTTGAATATGAGGCGTGCATCATGGGTCTTGAGGAGGCTATTGATTTGAGAATCAAATATCTTGATGTATACGGGGACTCTGCTCTGGTGGTCAACCAGATTAAAGGAGAATGGGAGACGCGCCAGTCCAATCTGATACCCTATATGAATTATGCAAGGAGATTGTTGCCTTTCTTTGACAAAGTAGAATTGCATCACGTGCCACGAGCAGAAAATCAGATGGTCGACGCTCTCGCGACATTGTCTTCAATGTATAAAGTTAACTTCTGGAATGAGGCTCTCAGGACTGTTATCTCTCACCTTGATAGGCCCGCCTTCATATTCGCCATTGAGGATACATCCGATGGCAAACCGTGGTATTTCGATATCTAGAATTTCCTGAAGAACCAAGAGTATCTGGCTGGGGCGTCCAGTCGAGATCAGAAGACTCTTAGGAGATTGGCTGGCAATTTCTATTTGAATCCGGATGGGGTTTTGTACAAGAGAAACCACGACTTGGTGTTGTTGTGATGTGTGGACGAGAAAGAGGCTAATTTGCTCATGGAAGAGATCCATGAAGGTACATTTGGTACGCATGCTGGTGGACATGCAATGACGAGAAAACTGTTGTGGGCAGGTTACTATTGGCTGACGATGGAAACAGATTGTTTCAAGTTCACGAAGCGGTGTCATAAATGTCAAATTTATGCGGACAAAATTCATGTGCCTCCGAGCCCTCTGAATGTTATGTCATCACCGTGGCCTTTCTCGATGTGGGGAATTGATATGATTGGCAAGATTGAGCCCACGACATCAAACGGACACCGGTTCATTTTGGTAGCTATTGATTACTTCACCAAATGGGTGGAAGCAGCGTCATATGTTAATGTCACCAAACAAGTGGTAGTCAGATTTATCAAAAGAGATATTATCTGCAGATATGGAATCCCAGAGCGGATTATCACCGACAACGGCTCAAACTTGAATAACAAGATGATGAAAGAGTTGTGTCAGAATTTCAAGATCGAGCATCACAACTCTTCTCCGTATCGGCCCAAGATGAATGGCGTTGTCAAAGCGGCCAATAAGAACATAAAGAAGATTGTTCAGAAGATGGTTGTGACTTACAAGAACTGGCATGAGATGTTGCCTTTCTCTTTGCACGGTTATTGTACGACGGTACGCACGTCAACCGGGGCAACCCCTTTCTCATTGGTGTATGGCATGGAGGCAATGTTACCATTGGAGGTTGAGATTCCTTCTTTGAGGGTTTTATGCGATGTCCAACTTGATAAGGCAGAATGGGTAAAAGATAGACTGAATCAGCTCAGTTTAATGGATGAGAAGAGACTGGCTTCTCTAGCATATGATCGGATGTATCAGAGCCGGATGAAGAAAGCTTACGATAAGAAGGTATGCCCTCGAAGCTTTCAGACGGGCGATCTTATGTTGAAAAAGATCCTCCCACCACAATCGGATCACAGGGGCAAATGGACTCCCAACTACAAGGGTCCATATGTTGTCAGAAAGGTTTTCTCTGGAGGAGCCTTGTTGTTATCCACCATGGATGGTGAGGACTTTACATCTCCTGTGAATTCGGACGCAGTTAAAAAATATTTTGCTTAAAGTGACCCGCTGGATAGAAAAAAGAGAGTCCAGGCAAAAGTGGGGCATCCTGGCGAACCATAAAAAAGGAATAAAAGGTTCGGGCAAAAGTTAGGGATAAAATTGAAAAATGTACACCCGCGAAGTTGGAAACCTGAAAGGGGCAACTTTGGCAAAAAAGGGTATCCCGGTGAGTTGAAAACCCGCAGAGGGCGATTCACGCAAAAGTTAGGGATTGAAAAAGCAAATGACTGCGGTCCGAGTTTGATACTGCATTGCTTAGTGGTTTGGGAGTACCTGAGGGTCGTATATCTGAAACAATCTCTTCCGAAGATCGAGTATCGGGAAAGCTTCAGAGTCAGGCGAGTCATAGGAGGATCAGCTCATGGTGTTCGTCTGTACCACGTTGCCGACATGTATATCAAATTTGTTTTGTATCTTTCTTTGTGCTTCTTGTGCATATATTGTATTTTGCTTGTGCGTAACTTCCTCTTTTCAGGAGTTACATCCAGTGTATAAAGCTTTGCCTATTTACAGGCCCATTCAATAAAGCATGTTATTCAGTACTTGATGCTTGTTCTTTACTGTCTTGTTTGTGAAAAACGCCGATGTTTTTGATGAATTTGCACTTGCATAAACTTGTTGGCCCTTGCCAATAATTGCTAAAACTTCGAATTGACTGAATGAGCGTCACGGATATTAACTCGGATAGATTTTGTTGTGTAGATTTGTTTTGTCTCGTTTGTGTTTTGCAGGGTCCTTACCTTTGAAGCAAATGGGTCAGGAATTGTATTCCCCAGCCAAAGTCTCTTGACGTAGGACCTAACTTCAGTTGATGTCGTTCCTTAGCAAGTCGTATCTTATCCCCAGAGAGTGGAGACGGCGCTTATTCCTACCAGATGTGGAATTGTCCTCCCCGAGAGAGTATCACCAGGAATGTCTCCTGAAGAGTATCCTCATGGAAGTTGTCCATAGGATATCCCCAGCAGGTCAAAATCAATATCCCCGGCAGAGGACGCCTCCCCAGAGGATGGTTATTCCTTTCCCCCGCAGGTCGTCATTCTGTCGTCAGGATGATTATCCTCAGCAGAGTTTGTAGCTTTGAGTTTGTAGACTGTGTCCCGACAGTGTAGTTCTTCCCCCAGAAGGGTCGCATCTCTCCCCATTAGGGTTTGTGTTTTCTTCCCAAATGTCTGATCTCTCCCCAGCAGAGTTGGTTGTTGTTTCTGGCATTTATTTTGCCGGAATACTTTGTGATACCCGTTGATTCCCAGCGGAGTTGGTTTTGTTCTTATCCATTTCATACCCGAGTGTTTCTCAGCAGTTTGAGCCTGCATTAGCATTTGCATATATCATCAGATTTGCATCTACCCACACGTGTAGCATTTCCATGTCGAATGGAGCATTACGCCATTGTCAAACATATGCATTTTGAAACATAAGTCAGGTTGGTTAACATTTTGTTTTCAAGTGTTGTTTCCCTTGCAGGTGGAGGGAGCTCTTGCTCAAATTAATTACCAAACATTCAAGGTCTCAGCGTGAGACATGTAATGATAATGTTCGTTTTGTCATTATTCCCCACAGAGTTGCTTGGTTAAGTTTCTCTTACCCCTCCAGCGGAGTATTTCTTCAAAATTGTTGTTATGACAGTATCAAAAGATTTCGTGAATCAATTTTTGGAAGTTGCCGCCTATGTTGAAATAGGTGTCTGGCAGTTTGGGTTCAGAAAATCCCCAGTAGAGTCCTTCTCAGATTTGCTGCCATGTCCGCGCTAAAAGTTTGAAGATTGGACCAATATTTTGTTACCCATTTGATTGATGGAGTTAGCTACTGCAAAGATAGGCAGAGAAGCAGTATCCGGAGTTATTTCCCGTAGTGGTGACGGAGTTATTTTCCTGTATTATGGACAGAGTTATTTCCCGTAGTGGTGACGGGGTTATTTTCCTGTATTACGGACAGAGTTATTTCCCGTAGTGGTGACAGAGTTATTTTCCTGTATCGGACAGAGTTATTTCCCGTAGTGGTGACAGAGTTAGTTTCCTGTATTTGGCAGAGATATTTTCCCGTAGTGGTGACGAAGTTATTTTCCTGTATCGGACAGAGTTATTTCCCGTAGTGGTGATGAAGTTATTTTCCTGTATTTGGCAGAGTTATTTTCCCGTAGTGGTGACGGAGTTATTTTCCTGTATTTGGCAGAGTTATTTCCCGTAGTGGTGACGGAGTTATTTTCCTGTATCGGACAGAGTTATTTCCCATAGTGGTGACGGAGTTATTTTCCTGTATTATCGGACAGAGTTATTTTCCTATATTTGGCAGAGTTATTTTTCCTGTATCGGACAGAGTTATTTCCCGTAGTGGTGACAGAGTTATTTTCCTGTATTATTGGCGGAGTTAGTTCCTGTGTTGTTGGCAGAGTTATTTCTTATTTGTTGATAAAACTATTTCCTCAGTGGAAGTTGCCAAAGTTATTCCCTGTATTGTTGGCAGAGTGAAATTGTATTTTTGTATTGACAAACCCCATAGCAAAGATGGAGTATAATTTGGTGGATTTTGTTCTCCAAATAGTTTGTGCAGTTCGTGTCTGCAGTTGGCAAATTTCCGGGTTTCTTGGTATTCAACCGTCTTTTACCTCGATTGTTTGAAGGTCGTTCGCTCTTCACCCAGTCGGGTCCAAGCCGTTTGAATAGGGGCAGCTGTTGCACCCCAAAATTTGCTCAACATCTTTTACCTGGCTTATGTTTCATTGCATTATCATGTGCATAGTTCTATCATTTTCATATCATGGCATATCATTCATCCAACAGGGGATCAAGTGTGATTATTATCAAGAGAAGTCTAGCAAGAAATCTTATCCAAGCTTGAGAAGTCATCCAAATCATCAGGAGGTGGTGGGAGGTCTTGATCAGCTGAGGACCATCAATGGGATGTGAAACATGAGGTGTGAATATGAGATGTGTATAGAGCTCATGGAGTTCCTAGAGAGCCATTTTGGAGCTAAATCAAGTCATTGTGTCAAATGCAAGAGCCACAGTTGAAGTGCAGACAATTAGGGTTTCATCTGGATCAACCCTGGGTCAATTATGCAATTGAAGAGTATCAAAGCCTAATTTTAGGTCATGGAGTTCATGAAATGATGTGATAAGACATTTGTGGTGTTGTGCCAAGATCAAATCAAGAAGAATCAAGAATGTAGGAAGTTGCTAAATTAGGGTTTCAGTGCAAATTACCCTGTTTAGTGCCAAACTTCAAGGCCATATAAGTCAAGATACAAGTTTCGAATGGATCTTCGGCCAACATTAAACTTGTAGAGCATCTCAATAAATTTAATTTGAGTACTAGAAGTCCTCCATTGGATTTATAGAACTCAAGTTATGACCCAGACAAGTTACAGGTCCTCAGATGCTTCTGAAATTTGTCTATGAAAATCATCTGACTTCAAGGCTATTTTTGACCTAGAAGGAGGTTTCACCTGAACTTTTGGTCAACATGAAAGTTGTTACTTATGATCTTATATTTCTAAATTGTACTAGAAGTCTTACATATGATTTGTAGAACTCAAGTTATGAGGTTTACAAGTCAGGGGTATTTTGGGAAAGTAAGATTATAGGTCATTTTCAATTATAGGCCAAAATCTCCAACTTGCACTTGTCAAATGCAATTTTGTTCAACATGAAAGTTTCTCAAAATGGGGTTTTTAGGCTAGCCAAGTGGTCATGAGAGTTTTATTGAGCTCATAGCAAGAGTTGGTTTGAATTGGTTTCAAAAAGGGGAAAATTCAAATGTGTAAAGGAGGGAAAATTGACTTTTTGTGCTAGATGCCTCAAACCAAGAAAATGAGTACATTTTATGATTGGAAATAACATTCTAAGAGCTTTGGAAATACCAGAATTTTGAGTGCAAGTCAGATTTTGAGAGATAGCATATGGTTACTTCACTTGTAAGTTACATATGCAAAATCATACACAAGGCAATTCAGGCCATTCTTCCATTCCAATTTCGCTCCAAATGACATGTGCAAGGTGTGAGAAACTTCTAGAACCAATGCAAAGCTTGCAATACACGACTGTCATAGTGAATTTGGATGAAAAAACCAGAAATTGCAAATCACTGTTTTGGGCTTCAATTTGGATCCAAAAGCCCATGAAACTCTTCTATATATTGATTAGAATGAGTTCAGATCAAGGTTGAGCCTCATTTCACGCTAGAACCAGAGAGAGCATTTGAAATTCCACAGCTGCAAATTGAAATTTTGTTTTGTGATTCAGACCAATTCAAGCCAAATTGAGGTGTGCAATCTCTTCCTTGTGGATCATTGAACGTTTCTGGAGCTTTTTGAAGCAAGCCACGAGTTCTAACTACATCTATTTCAAGATCTATACCAGGTTAGCATCTCTCAAAATTCAGCATGATTTAGTATGATTCAGATAGCTTTAGACTTGTGGTTAGTATCTAGACATGGCATAGAACGTTTTAGGCCTGATTTGGACTCAATTGGTGATGTTTGAAGATGACATAGCAGATCTGTTTGGACTTGAATCTCTTGATTCATGAGGTTTTAATGCTAGTTGTTTAGACCAGGTTGATGTACGCAACGAGATGAAGAGATCTATACCATTAGTTTTGAGTTTAGTGAGAGTTGTGATGATGCTATTTCTGAAATTTGGATCGTGTTTGATTATGTGTTGAGAATTAGAACATTTTGATGATAGATCTGGAATGTACGTGAAATTCTGAGCAAAATTATTATAGACTTTGTCATTTTTGATGACCTGAACCTGGACCCTCGCCGGAGAAGACGACCAGAGTCTTCTCCGGCCACTACCAACCACCAGCCTGAATCTCCACTCTGATGACCTGAGATTTGGAGAAGATGGGTTGTAGACCACAGGATCTTGCCTTGACCATTGACTGACCTGAAGATCCAACGCATGTGATTTAAAGTTGGTTTGGAAATTCTGAGATCAAAACACTGTCGTTTCATTAAATTGTGTGGCATCATGAGGAGCGCTGGATGTGCCTTGACTCGTTGACTGGCTTACTGATCCAAAGGCTGTGGATTATTCGTGGCTTTTATTTGATTTTTATTCCATTTTGTTTTTTTTAATTGTTTGTTGATTCCAAAAATCATATTAATTCCAATTTTGATCCAAAAATTATTTTAAAAATATCCTCATGACCCTTGTGGAAATTATGATTTTCTGGGATTAACAAAAGGTAATTCCATGCATTTTTCAATATTATTTGATTTTTCACATTTCATTGTGTTCTTTATTTTTTGCATAATTCTCCATCTGTTTTGCTGAATTTTGTTCTTCCAATTGGTGATGATTTTGGCTTTGATTTTTTATATTGAGTTAGGGTAGGCATGTATGTTCCCTTATAATTTTTGGTGGATTTTTAGAATAAAATTAGGTTTTGTTTTAGGTGTTGATATTAGAACCTTCCCAAACTTGTGGATCCCCTTGACCTATTTCACTTTAGGAATTGTTTAGATAATTTAGAAGTTGAATTAGGCTTCAATCTTTTTACACTAGGTTGTTCAAACATGTATGTTCCCCTAGGAATATAATTAGAATTTTTAAACTTGGTTTTCTATTTTAGTTGTATTTTGCAAGTGGCTTGTATTTGTGGATTCCTCTCTTGAGTGCTTTGGATTGTTTGGCTTGGTTGGCTGCTTTGGAGCTGGTTTAAGCTTGAGTTCTTTTTGATGGAGCTTCTGGATTCATTGAAGATGCTTGGGATTGAAGATTGGAGCTTGGAGTTGAAGGCTTTTCCTCTTGTGGAGTTTTTTTTTAGGAGCTTAAGAAATTAGGGTTTTAGGAAGTGCCTTAGACCTAGTTTTGATTCTTTCTTCAAACATGGAGTGCATTGTTTGCCTCTATTCTATCCAATGACATAAAGTCCTCCTTGGGAAGCTCCATATCTCCTTAGGAGGGATGAGTGGTATGAACAAGTGAGTAGAACTTTGAGGATACCTTCCATTTGCTATGTTGAGTTCTTAGTGATTTCCTTTGGTTGTCATTAAGTTCCTTAACATTATAACTTGATCTTGATGATTAATCCTCCTCTTGGAGTGTGCTTGTTGGAGCTTGAAGATTGATGAAGCTTGAAGATAGATGCTTGCTTGAAGATGAAGCCTTTGTTGTCAACTTTGTTGTCTATCCAACTGTGCTGTTTAGAGCTTGAAGTTGTTGTCTGTAGAAGTTGCTGCTGCTTGGGCTGCCTCCTCTGTATCTTTTGTTTTTCTCTGTATTGTCTATTTGCTTGTGTTGATTACCTCTAGGTTTGAGGTGGATCTTGTCTCCTCTTGCCTATTGTCTTCTCTCTTGCCTCTCTGGTACTGTTGCATAGCATGCATTTTACTGTTTATTGTTTACTATTTGTTTTCTTTTGCTGTTTATCCCCTAGGATCTCTGATTTCTTCTGTGCAAGAGGAAATTATGACAGACATTAGGTTTTGACCCATGCATGATAACATTAGGTTAGTTTCCCTTTCAACCATAAGCTTTTTAGAGCGTCTTTCTCTTCTCATCTCAAAACAATTCAAAAACACAGTAATAAGGATAACGCGTGTTGTACGTTACAAGCCTTAAGCTATTTGAGAAAAGGTTGCTGGAGGGTCACTCTTCAGTAATCTGGCTGCTTTGTATGGTACCCTTAGGGTGACATGCGACGTAGTCACTCTCAAATCACAAGTCTTTAGTGAAGTACAAGTTGCAAACAGACTAAAAAACATTTCTTTCGTAAAAAACTCAAACAAACATTCAAACTCTGCTTTTGTCCGCTTGGACCCTTAATCAGGAAAACCCTTTTCAGAAGGAGATAAAAACTGTCAGACAAGTTTGTGTCCTCCGTAGCCTGAACTGCGTTTGCTCTGATCTTTCATGCTGTATGAAAGTACGTAGGCATACGATGCGATATCCTAGCAAGCAACCTTTCCCTTCTTTCCCGTAGGTAGGCGAACTACGTTGACTCTGATTTCTCGTTTCAGACGGGAATACGTAGGCATAACGTGCGATACTTTGCCGAGTCATTTTCTTTTCTTTTTAACCCAGACCTGTAGAGTAGATAGAATAACAAACCCTTAGATAGAAAACAAGTGTGGATCCCGTCGAGTACGACAGACGTGAGGGGTGTTAATACCTTCCCCTTGCGTAACCGACTCCCGAATCCAGGATTTGGTTGCGATGACCATTCCTTTCCCTCTTTGCGTTAGGTTTACTTTGAGCGTTTCCTTTCCCTCTTGTGGGATAAATAACGCATGGTGGTGACTCTTCTGTCATAGTCGGCGCCGATTTTCGCAGTAGCGACACTACCCAAACTAGGAATTCACACAATACTAACAACATCAGCTATTATTACACATATCATCAGCAGTATATACTTGCTCTAGCAGCACAAGCATAGACTTGCTCTTGCTCTAGCAAGTATTTAACACGCAAGTCTTCAACCTATTCTTCAACCTGCTATTATCTAACATTCTCTCCCCCTTTTTAGCCACAAATTAAGATCCAACTAATTAGTATAGATCATAATGTGTAATTTTAGATATGTTTAGGGTCATTACAAACAATTATTGCTTATGAAGAGCATCACAAATAAAATTCTTGCTGTCAAATAAGTCAAAAAAAACTCAGACCAAAAAGACTTCAAACCAGCAGCTCACACAAACAGCTCAGCAACCAGCAACTTGAGCTCCACAGCACTTCATCAGCACATGTTATTCTTCCTCCTCAGAGGCAAAACTGGAACTAACCTTCTCAGATTCTTCATCACTAGTCTCCTCCGTATCAGGGGAGTCATCTTCATCATTGTCCTCTCCTTGACCAGAGTGTTCCTCTGAGCTGGCAGCATCTTTTTCTGAATCAGCTGCCTGACTATCATTCTCTTCTGACCCATCATTTTGCCTATCCTAATCAGTGAACTCTGCATCTTCATTTTGCTCAAGGGTTCTGATCAATGCTTCAAGATTTTTCTTCCTAGCATCCAGCTCTTAACAGGTTTCCTTTAGCATGGAAATCACTTCAGCTTTTCTTGATTTAGACTTGGATGTCTCAGCTGATGTTACAACAATGTCAGGAACATGAGTTCCTTGAAACAGCTTGGGATGGAAGGATAATGGGCTTTCTCTTTTGCTTGCAGCATCACTTTTCTTGAGAATGTTTGGATACTGTTTCAAAATGATGCCACAGATGAGTGAAGGGAATGCAATGGGGCCTTTGATGCTATAGCTGCCTGCATGCTTCATAGTCTGATCAAATACATATGTCCCAAAGTCAAATTTGGCCTTGGTCCAAATAACATAGATGATCTTTCCAAGAACAGTTGCCACAGTAGACTTATGGTTTGTGGGCACCCAATTTGTAGCACCAATCTTGTGTAACATAGCATACTTGACACTCAGTTTGCTGGCAACTAGCTTTCCCTTTGATGGCCAGCTTTTTACCTGGTTTCCTGTTATCACTTGACACATTTTATTTTCAGAGACAGTTACATCAGGATGAGCTCTATCTGACGTACCCAGATACTTGTTGATTTTTGTTGAAGAAAAAGTAACACACTTCCCTCTTACATACACCTTGCTAAACTCTTTAGATTTCCTGTCACCACATTCCTCTGAAAGATTAACGATGAATTATTTGACAAGTAACTCATAGCATTGTGAGAATTGACTAACTATTTTCATCAATCCCGCATCATGAATGAGATCCATGATTTCTTTACTCTCAAGAGCATTCTGTCACAGCTCCCTCTCCAATGCCAGCCTCTTCTGAACAACATACTTCCATCTGTTTACACATGAGGGATAATGAAATGAAATTTTGTTGATAGGAACCTCAGGGACACTAGCAGCAAGTGGTTGGTTTCTTCTTTGATGGAATTTCAGATACATCATCATCATCATCTGAAATAGAATTAGTTTCAGTACTGGATTGGGCCTTCCTCTTCTTCGGCACCACCTTGCTCCATGCTTTAGCAGGCCCAACAGGGGTATTCTTGGCTACCGTCTTCCTTTTGGGGTTGCTTTGCATGACTTGTTTCTTCCCTTTCCTCGTCATGAGCCTTTTGGCTATATCAGGATTGCTCTTGATTATCAAGTCATCATCAGAGTACTCTTTAGATCTACAGTGTCAGTCACATCATCATTCTGGTCACCTTGCATGTTACCATCCATATTCTCAAAACCTTGACCCTTGTTATTTCCCTCTTGTGAAGTGGCTTCCAATGTTTCAACATCGTGAGTGACATTGTCTTGATTATCCATATTTGGAGCAGGACTCTCAGTGTTATGTGGAATGGCTATCCTAGACACCTCATTTGGCTCAATCAGAACCCTTGTTACCAAGTTAACAATGGCGGAGTGGATTTGTCTAGCTTCTTCCTCATTGATCTCCTCATCAGGATCATGAGTTGAAGAGTGAGGAGCCTGACCTGTTACAAGTTCTTTAGGTCTTCTTGCATGTGAGGTTCATGGTTTCTTCACCATCAATCCTTCTGGGGTTAGCATTCTCAGAGGAGCTATCTCAAGAACCTCTTTAGGGTTAGCAACGGAATCTGTGTCAGAGCTGGTTGGCATCTTCTTGGAAGAAATATCTGTTGGATGTTGAGACATTTTTGGTGACTTTGATCGTGAGAAAGAGGATTTTTTGTGTTTGTAGAAGGATGAATGGAAGATGAATAATTTGTGAGGGTACCAAAGATAGAAAGTGTGTCTCGTATATGTAATAGAGAGGTACGATTGCCCAATAGAAGGGAACTTACCTTTTTGATTGAACAGTAAATGATCAAATTTCAAAAAGAAATTCCATATTACTTTTAATTGCTATAATTCATTATTAATAGAGGACCTCAACTTCCTTAGAGATTTTTCAAATTGGGTATCATTGAGGCCTCTTGTACCCTTGTGATCACTGTATGCTCCTGAGTCTCTTGGTTCCTCACATTCTTTCCCAAGGTGATGCCAGTCAGACTTTTTCCCAGTTTTTTCTGGTTGACTAGGATAGCAGTTCATGTTACTGAGATTGTCACAAAACGATGTTATGACATTCTGAGTGACATTGCTCTCTGTATGCTGAGTAGCTTCCATGAACTCCATCAGGTTCCAATATACCTATATAGATTTCCCTGATGACCATTCTTTGGGTATCCCTTCTTGGCTTGCCTGTCCACACGACATTTACCACAACCTGTCCTACTATCTGAAGTAGACTTTGAAGTTCCTCTTGCTACTATTTTGGACATGGTCCCTTTTAGAACTTGTCTTCCTTTCTCCAGCCATACTTGATGCTTTTCTTCCTTTTTGACCAGGACATTGAGGTTACTCCTAGTCTCAAATAGATAGCAATTGCTCTTGGCTCTGGATCCCCTCATAACTTCCTTACCTTCTTCATTGATGACAGGACATTCATCTTTAGTGAATTTTACACTGAAGCCTTGGTCACAGAGCTTACTGATACTGATGAGATTAACAGTCAGTCCCTTAACCAACAAGACATCATCCAGTCTTGGAACACCAGGGCCATCTAGTTTTCTCGCACCTTTTATTTCTCCTCTAACTCTATCACCAAATGTTACATGACTTGAGGAATGAGGTTTTATGTTTACTAAACTATTCTCTATTCCAGTCATGTGTCTAGAGCAACCACTATCAAAATACCAATCCCTTTTGGTAGGCATCCTTAGAGAAGTGTGAGCTACTAGAGCCACATTCTTAGAAACCCATTGTCTCTTCTTGTTAGGGACTTCCTTCTTAGGTTTGGCATGATGCTTTTTCTTGCTATGAGCACCCTTTTTGGATTTTCTTTGATGAGTGTGACTGGGAAATCCATGTAGCCAATAACAGACGGCTTGTATATGACCTAACCTTCCACAGTAGTAACACCTTTTCCTTTGAAAGTTCCTCCGGTTCTAGTGTGTACTTCTGTGACCCTGGTGTTGTGACATTGGTCGTGACATCAGGTTAGTCCTCTGAAGTTTTGGCTTTGGCTTCTTGAAACCCAAGCTAGCCTTTTGTTCACCAACAAATCCTAGTCCAGACACGTTGCCTGCCTTCTGACCACTTTGTAGAATTTTTTCTAGAGTGTCAGTTCCAGGGTTGAGCATTCGTATGGATTTTGACATTTGATCCATTTTTTATTCCAACAGGCTGACCTCATTTTTGAGAGAGTCTAAATTTTCCAGATGCTCCTTTTTCTCATCCTCCAACTCCTTGATGATTTTCTTTTGCTTTTCCCCTAGTTGGCATACCTCAGCACTTCTCATGCACAACTGTTTATATGAGGCAGCCAGTTCATTGAAGGTTACTTCTTCTTCACCGAAATCATCATCAGACATGCACACACTGTCGCTACTCAAAAAATGCATCATGCAACGACGGGGATGCGAAAAGAAAGGACAGAAGAGTCGCCACCGAACTTTATTTATCCCATGAGGGGAAAGGAAAATATCGAGAAAATCTTAAGAAACGAACGGATAAGATGGTCTCGCAACCAAGAACGGGTTCGGAAGCCGGTTATGCGAGAGGAAGGTATTAGCACCCCTCGCATCCATCGTACTCGATGGGAACCTTTTGTTTGTCGACGTGTGAATTTATTTGCTTAAATATTATGCTATAAAAGTGTTCCACGGGGTAAAAAGAGAAGATCGAAACAGGAGAAATGAGAGGTTAGGAGGAAGAAGAGAACGAGGGAGAAAAGAGAAAGAACAGACTCGATAGGACTTCACAGTCCTAGGCCTACGTATTCTCAACGGGTGTGAGAAAGTCAGAGTCGACGTAGTTCGGGGCTACGTATATAGGGGGAATATGCTCGGCAAGGATTGTGGCCTTTGTGCCTACGTATCTTTACTCAAACGAAGTAAAGAATCAGAGCAGCCATAGTTCGGCCTACGGTGTGCGGGGAAATTCTGGTAGACGATGCTATCGTGTGCATTCTAGAAGTTAGGTGTATTGCTGCTCGCACGTTGGAGACTTAGGCGTTACCTGTTTGCGGTAGAACGGACGTAGCATGCCTTTCTGGGAAAGGATGAAAAAGAAAAAAGGGTGCTCGCTAGGATATCGCAATCCAATGCCTACGTATTCCCATTATGCATGAGAAATCAGAGCAACGTAGTTCGTGCCTACGGTGCGGATAACCGGTGTGTTTTGTGGATGATGTTATCGTACGCGTTCTAGCAGTTTAGGTGTTTTGCTGCTCGCTCATTTGGAGACTTATGCGTACCTGTTTGCGGTAGAACGGATGTAACATATCCTTTGGGAGACTGGTTTTCGCCATGCGAGGCAAGGTGTCACGTTTGATTGGTTGAGATTGTTTTTGGGGCGAGATAGGTCCTCGGATAGTAACCCCTACAGGTAGTACCCGATTCTTTATCTCAAAGTTTTTGTTGTAAAAATGTGTGGCGAACATAGCGTCTTCGTATTGAAAGACGAGTATCAAGAACACACACACTACAGTGAGTATCCTGACACTCGGAGAGGAAGAAGACTACACTCAATCCTCTCTCTTTAGTTCAACACAAAGAGAACTTCATTCTCTTATTAAAGTGTTTTGGTTTTGAATGGTAAGTGCTTTTGTGACAGAGAACCCTACGGTAAACGTCAAGCACTCGGGATAGAGGAAGGCCTACGCCTAACCACTCCACGACCATTCAAGTTTTTGTTATGAAAAGAAGTTTGGAAGTGCACTCGGTATGGGACCGAGGTTTTAGGTGAAAAGGGTTACGGAATGAAGTTGTGAAAGGAAATGGTGGATAAAGGCGTGTCTTCGTATCGAAAGACGAGTGTCGAGACCACCCTCACTACAGTGGGCATCCCATCACTCGGAGAAGAAGAGGTCTCCACCCAATCTTCTCTCTTTAATTCGATACAAAGAGAAATCAATTTATTATGGTTTGAAAATGGACTCGGTACGAGACCGAGGTTTTAGGTATGTATTGAAAGACGAGCGTCGAAAACACCCTCACTACAGTGGGTATCCCAACGCTCGAAGAAGAAGAGGTCTACACCCAATCCTCTCTTTTTAATTCAATACAAAGAATTGATTTTAAGGAGATGAGATTTGAAAATGGATGGGAAGCGTCTTCGTATTGAAAGACGAGTGTCGAAACCACCCTCACTACAGTGGGCATCCCAACACTCGGAGAGGAAGAAAGTCTACACTTAATCCCCTCTTTTTAATTCAATACAAAGATAATTGGATATTGAAGATGGTTTGTCAATGCTTTTGAATCGAGTTGGGACAAGTGACGAAGAGAGAAAAGAGGTGGTCTCAGATCCAACATTACTTATCAATAATTTGACTGGTAATGAATTACGGAGGTCTCGTCATCGACCCAAAAAAAAACATATGAAAATGGGACAAAATGCCCAATAGCAAAAGAGGAATGGAATTCAACCTCTAAAAGGTTATAAACTCTAATATAAAAAGAAATAAACTTCTATATGAAATATTATAAACTTAAAGTAAAATAAAATAAGCTTCTAAAAGAAAAACTAAAATGAATACTTACAATATATATATATATATATATATATATATATATATATATATATATATATATATATATATATATATATATATATATATATATATATATATATATATATATATATATATATATATATATATATATATATATATATATATATATATATATATATATATATATATATATATATATATATATATATATATATATATATATATATATATATATATATATATATATATATATATATATATATATATATATATATATATATATATATATATATATATATATATATATATATATATATATATGTAATATATTTTTATAATAATATAATATAATATGTGCAAATTACTATTAAGAAAAAAAATATACATAAAATAAGTTTATTGTTTACAAAAACAAATTAAAATAACTAATTAATATAACAGTATACTTCACAAAAAGAAAAAAAGAAAATTAGCTTGCTAAAAGAAAATTTAAAGGTGTAAAAGCAGATTAACAGTGAAATCAGGTTGGATGTGAATGCGAAAACGAAGACTACCGTGCCGTCATAACCTTCAAACTAATTGATTCATTCTGAGTCTTTCCCTGCTTGCTTCGTCTTGTTCAATTCCGTTTCACCAAGGTTCACTTTGTTCGAACTCACTCGTTTTCAACTTCTCCATATGATGCAACTCGCTTCAGGTTTGTTTTTTTCTTTGAGTTGTTGCTTCGATTCAATCTCATATTCTTCATCTTCTTATAGTTCTGTTTGTTTGTTTCTAGGTTGTGCTTGGAGATTTGGTTAGAATGGGTATGAGTTTTGAAGGGATTTGGATGTTGTAGGTTTGAAGATGTGAAATGTTTGATTGAAGAAGGTTGGAGGAGATTTGAGCGTTTTGTTTGTGGGTCGTTGGAAGAAAATGGGTGAAGGTGATGCATCACGGTTTGTGGTTCGACTTTGGTTGACGAGAAGAGATGGAGGGAGATGAACAATTGGGTGGAGATTTGCGATAAAATAAGAACGGGATCTGAAACATGGGGAGAGGATCGTTGCAGGAAGATTTTAATACTTGCTCACAAGGTGTTTGAGGAAAGTTCTGAACCAATTTCTCTCTTCATTTTTTTTCGATTGGTGGTGCTTATGGTATTGTTTTCTTGACTCAAAAGAAAGGTTATAAGTAAGATTTTTTGAAGCCTGAAGAAAACAGAGGGTTGCTGATCTATGGTCATTGAAGTTTATTTGATGATTTTGGGGAAATCTGGGTTTTGGAAGAAGAAACTTGAAGGAGTTAATGGAAGTTGGTCGAGTTTCAGAAAAGATGATGTTTGGGTAAGAACGATGATGGAAGATGATTTTCGGTTGGTGTTACGGTTGGCGGCTCATTGTTGGTCTAGGGTTGAGAGTCTCTCCTTGGGAGACAGTGAATAGTGTCTGCCTTTATAGGTATTTGACACGTGGCAGGATTAAGGATTAATGACTAATTAAGGACCTCTGCTGATGATTAAAGCCATGCTGACTCAATTAACTTTAATTAAACAATCCTATTAATTACACTATACAACCAACTCTAATATAATCCCTTAATTAATTAATTTAAAAAAAAAACTAATAAAGACTATATTCTAACTAAATCAATAAAACCCCAATTTAATTACTAAATAAATTTAAATTAATAAATCCAATCCTAAAAATAAATGAAAACAAATACTAAAAATGTTTTATAAAAGATAATAATAAAAATCTATTTTCTATTTTCTATAAAAACAGACTATTTGAATTAAATAAAAAATAAAAATATGAACCAAAATTTAATATTTGAATATAAAAAAGAGAAAATAGAAACAAAATTTACCAAAATGCCCTTAGGCCACGTGTCACGCTTCTACTGGGCAAAAAATAGTCAAGACCTGAAAAACGCTCAATCGGGGTGGACACGTGTCTAAACGGCATAAAAAATGTGAAATAAAATGCGAAAATATTTACAAAAGCTGGCGAGCAAATTTGGGGTATGACACACACTGTTCAGAACAGTGACGTGTTTGGCAGACTCTTCTTCTGATCCACTCTCAGAGTCTCCATCAGACCAAGTGACAGTTAGGCCCTTTCCCTTCTTTTTAAGGTATGTGGGACATTCCTTTCTAATGTGTCCATATCCTTCACATTCATGGTATTGTACTCCTTTGCTTTGGTTAGAATTCTTCTCAGAGTTACTCCTTCTGCTGCTGTCAAAAGAGGTGTTCTTGGCATAAGGCTTTGACTTATGATCTATCCTTTTGATCAGTTAATTGAATTGTCTTCCAAGCAGGCTATGGCCTCTGACAAATTATCCTCTTTTTTACCTTCTTCTTCTGAGTCATCTGCAGTATTTGAAACAAGAGCTATGCTTTTGTTCTTTTTCTCTACAGCCTGATCACACATTCCCATCTCAAAGGTTTTGAGAAAACCAATGAGTTCATCCACCTTTATGTGGCATATGTCTTGGGCTTCTTCAATGGTTGTGACCTTCATGGCAAACCTCTTAGGCAATGATCTTAAGATCTTCCTCACTAGCTTTTCTTCAGACATGTTTTCTCCCAGTGCTCCTGAGGTGTTTGCAAGTTCAAGGACATTCCTGTAGAAATCATGAATAGTTTCCTCCTCCTTCATCTTTAGACTTTAAAACTTGGTTGTCAACATTTAAAGTCTTGACATCTTGAATTTAGAGGTTCCCTCATGAGTTGTTTTGAGAGTATCCCACACCTCTTTAGCCAGTTCACAATGGCGTACCAGTCTGAAGATGTTTTTGTCTATGCCATTGAATAGTGCATTCAACGCTTTAGAGTTCCCAAGAGCTAAGGCCTCTTGCTCTTTGTTCCATTCCTCTTTAGGAATTAACACAGATACTCTATCCTTATCAGTCTTCACAGGATGTTCCCAGCCAGAGCTTGCAGCTCTCCATGCCTTGTTGTCTAAAGACTTTAAGAAGGCAATCATCCTAGGTTTCCAATAGTCATAATTAGAGCCATCCAGAATTGGTGGTCTATTTGTGAATCCTATATCTTTATCCATAGTACCAGCATTTATTTTCCCTAGATCTCACCCAGATATAACAGGCAAGGTGCCTGCTCTGATGCCAATTGAAATTCTGGCAAGCACAAGATGGATGTTATTGTGAAAGTTATAACATCGACTGTTGGAGTAATTAAAATGTTGTAAAGAGAAAGCAGTAAATCACGCCAGTAATTGTTCACCCAATTCAGTGTCAATAACACTTACATCTGGGGGCTACCAAGCTAGGGAGGAAATTCACTATCAGTAGAATTAATTCAGAGCCAAACAATCCCAGTTTGCACTCCTCACTTAAGACCTACCCAATGACACTTCAACCTAGAGACACTCTAGACCTGAGTATTCCCACTCACTCCCCCTCAATCACACCATAGTGATATCTAATTACAATTACAAATGATTGTTAAAGTTATACTTCAAATACACCTTGATCGTGCTTCACAGCTTTGATCAAGAACACACCACTCTTGCTTAACAGCTTTGGGTGTTCCACCAGCTTAGAAACTACCTAACCAATGCAATTCTACAACAGACACTTGCTTGGTGAACAAGTATTCCTAAACCACAATAAAAACGTGAAGACCAATCTTCTTCACTCACAAGGACTCTCTATATGCACTCTCTGATCTTCTGTCAAGAGCTACTCTTCTAGGATTGCTCCTTCTGTTTTTATAGTAGCAATCAGTCCTTGGGTCTGGGTGCATAAATTAGGTTAACCATACCAAAACCTTTTTTTTCAATAATTTGCACGCTTGCCATTTAATTCAGGAGAATTTGTTTTTCTTTAGGGCTTCTAAAATGTCTCATATCTTTCAGCTTGAGTTTCTAATAAGTTTCCTGATTTCTAGCTACCCGAAAAACTAATCTGCTCGCTGGATGTCATATGATCAGAGTCATGACATTCTGTATGACATTCAACTTAACTAACATTTAGCTAAGTTAACTTACCCTGCAAAATCCACATTATGTATGTAATAACACCAGTCATGACATACATATATACTCTAATGTTTTGCCACAAAATGCAGCCAATCAGAAGCATTTACATTAAACACTTGTTGTTATGCTTGCATGAATCACCTTTGATATGTTTCTCATCTTCCATGATTGAATTCCTTTTACATATTGGTTGTTACCTTCTTGTTTAACATAATTCACCATAATTCACATGTTGTTGTCACACATGTCACACTTTTGTTCAAGTTTTTTTGGTTGTAACCTCTATTTGTATCCATGCTTAAATATGGTTATGATTTATGCATGTTAATATTAAACTTTGAACTTTGTTATAAGTAATGTTTTTACTTATACATGATTCTCTTGATTTGTATCCATGACTTAAATATTGTTATGATTTATGCATGTTGACCTTTGAACTTTTCCATGATAAGTAATGTTTTGACTTATGCATGATCCATTTGTGCTTCATCTGTGATGTTTGGTCTTGTAAGAACATTATTTCGTTTGATTCTAAACTTTTATGGATGAATACTTGGTTGCAACCTTGTTATTTGTTTAGCTTGATGTTGTCACATGCTTGCTTTACTTTCTTGGTTGTTACCATGAGTTTATATCTTCATCATGATTGAATGAATGTGTATGTATGCTAAGCTTTGATAATTCCCCCTAAGTGATGTAACTTGTTAGCTTTCATCCTAAAAGAGTTGCCTTGTGTTCCTAAGTCTAAAGGAAAGTCTCTCTATTGACTCAATGTCATAGATAACTCATTTTATTCTCAAACCTCCCTTTGACCTTGTTAGAGCCATTAGGACTTTCAACTTAACCTTAAGTTAGAACCCACTACCTTTTGACTTTGTCAAGTCAGGACTTTTAGCACACCTTGTTAAGAATCCTATAACTTAGAGATTAAGTTTAGAGTTTTTAAACTCTATGTGTGTATCATTGTTATGGGTACTCATTTCTCCCCTTTTGACTTTTGTTAAAGTCAAAACCCCCAATTAGTCTTTCAACTTAGACTTATAGAGTTTGTTAACTCTATATAAGTATCATTGTTATGGATGCTTATTCCTCTTGAACATTGACCATAGTCAAGAGTTCTCTCCCTAGTGTCGCATTGTTGCGAAGAGGGGCCGGCAAGGACAGAAGAGTCGCCACCGTTCGTTATTTATCCTAAAAGAGGGAAAGGAAACAATCAGAGAAAACCTCACGAAAAGGGAGAAGACAGGTCATCGCAACCATATCTCAGGTTCGGGAGTCGGTTACGCAAGGGGAAGGTGTTAGCACCCCTCACGTCCGTTGTACTCGACGGGATCCATGCTTTGTTGTCTATCTAAAAGGGTGTTTACTATCTAAGCTACAGCTCAGGGACAAAAGAAAAGAAAAGAGACTCGATAGAGCATCTCCGCTCTATGCCTACGTATTCCCTCGTGCAATGGGAAAGTCAGAGTCAACGTAGTTCGGCTAACTACGGGTGAAAGTGGGGAAGGTTGCTCGCCGAGACACCGCCGTCTCGTGCCTACGTATTCTCATATGGTATGAGAAATCAGAGCAAACGTAGTTCAAGCTAACAACAACACCGGTTGGTTCAAAAAGTTTTACCCGAGCAGGGTTAAAACTTAGTTCTAGTAGTTAGGTGTATGCAACTCGACCATTGGAGACTTAGGCGTTACCTGTTTGCAGTAGAACCAAAAGTTAACAAAACTCTCCTTATGAAAAAGGTTTTCCAAATTAAGATCCCGAAGGATAAAAAGTTTGAAGTTTGTTTTTGTGTTTTTTAGCGAAGAAGTGCATTAATTATTGTTTGTAATTCATGTTGCACTAAAGACTATGACCTAGGAGCGAATGTGTCACATATCGTCCAAAGGACATACGCTAAACACTCTAGATAATTGAGAGGAGGCCCCTCAATCACCATTTCCCAAGTACTTAAGGCTCGTAACGTACAACAATCCTTAACCTTTATTAGATGTTTTGAAGTGGGTTGAAGACGAGAAGAGAAAGACACTCTAAAGGGAGACTAAGACTCAACCTAATGTTCTCATACAAAGTGCACCTATGATTGGGATAAAAGGGAATGCTACCTAATGTTATCATGCATGGGTTCAAGCCTAAGGTCTATCATAATCAACCTTGAATAAGGAATATTAGAGATCCTAGGGGAACATGGCAAAGAAGAAAGAAGAAGAAGAAGGAAGCATGAAATAAGAAAGATGCAAGTATGCAAACATGTAATGCACAATTAGGATGAAAGTAAGGGAGGAAAAAAGTGTGGGGCAGTAGCCTCCACAAGCACATCTCAACCCCAATCATGCATATGAGAAATGCAAAGAAGAAGGGAGAAAGAATACACACAAAAGAGATCAAACAAGTGCACAAAAATGGGATGAAATGGGAGAAAATGAATTCTACAACCATTTGTCATCAACCATAAACCCTAAGGCAAACCAAATGAAAAGATATGAAGACAAGATTAAATGGGAGAATGGTAGGAAATGTGAGAACAACAAGGAGCTCACATGGGCAACTCAACCATAAGCATCACCAAAGTATGCAAAACACACCAAAAGAAGTCCTCAAAGAATCATCATTCAAGGCATGCTTCAAGTACCTCCTAAGGAGGGAATAAACCCTCACAAATGGGATTCCAAAGTCATTGGACAGAAGCAAAGATGAGAGGAGAAGATGCACAAAACAAAAAGCACACACATCAAAAGAGAATACAAGCAAAGGCATGGAAGAAGACCTAAGTCATTCAACACATTCAACATTTGAAGCTCAAATGGAAAGCCTAAAAGGAATACAAACTTCAACAAGCAATGAACAAATTTATGACCCATAAATGAGTATACAACAACCTCAACATGTTGACAATATGAATCAAGAAGAGTTGAGAGCTCAATGGATCCACAAAGGTCATTTCCAAATCAAACTAGGTCAAGTACTTGTGTGAACCTCCCTCAGAAGTAACTTGACTTGCAAGTTACCTCAAAAATAGGAAAAAGGCTCAATTAAATCCAAATAAAATGAAAGACATTCATCAAAATGTTGGCAACCAGAGGCCAAAAGCTCAAAAGCAATGTTCCATCAAAGCATCACCAAAAGAAATGAATCCCTAAGGTACACCACTTTGAAATGGAAGAATCGAGGGTCAAACAAAATGACTTAAAAGTCAAACCAAAATTGATCGAACCAAGGGAAAAATGGTCCTCAAAAATCTTTCAACTCATCATAGATATGAGGAATGATTTTCATTCATTGGAGCAAAAGGATTGATCAAAAACAAAACAAAAATAAGCAGGAAGCAAGAAATAATCCAATCAAAACACTTCCAAAGAATAAATCCATTTTTAATTGAAAAATAATCCAAAAAATAAAATAAAAATTTCCTAAAAATAAAGGACATCCTAAAATGTCCTAAAAATATTTTTGTAGGATTTTATCACTTTTGGAAGTATTTTAATTGAATTAAAATCAAAACAGAATCAAAAATAAAATGAAAATAAAATGAAATAAGCAGGCGGTGTAAATAGCTTGTTTTCCAATTGAAAACAATGGACTGGGATGAAAGGGGGGTGTGGATAGCATGTGTGAGCCCAAGACAAAGCCAGAGTGAAACATTGCGTATCACTAATGCGTTGGCAAGTCAACACATCCACGCAGGCAGCGAAGACTCATCACAACCGTTCATCTGAGTCAAGTCAACATTTCAACATGCATATGTGGCAAACACGTAGGCGAGCAGAGGAAATTACCAGACGACAGAGCACTGTGCTCCGGTCATCTTCTCCGGTCACACCACCGGAGTTGATGATTCAAAACTTCATCAAAACGCGTGAAATCTTATACCAATCTCAAGAGGAACTCACGCACATCATGGATCCAGGCTTAGTTTTCATTAATCATGCAAGAAATAAGAGAATCGAGAAATCAAAGTTTCAAGCATCATAACTGAATTTGAACAAACATCACTCTAATCTATCCAGAATTTGCCTACATATGTAGGACTTCAGTATGCAACAAAAATGGAGATGAATCAATGCATATTGAGTGAGAAATTTGGAAATGGAAATTACCTAACGGTGCCTCTACGTTGGGGCTTCAATTATGCTCAACCTTGATCCAAATGATGCAGAAACGATCAATGAACTTCAAGGAAGATGACTATGGCTTTGAATTGCTCTGAATTGGCTTGAATCTCAAGTTCACGATTTCACTTCTCTCTTGAAAATTCCAACTGTGTTCAAGCTCTCTGTGCACGAAATTGGATGAATGTGAAAGTGAGATAATACTTAGAAGGGGGGTTGAATAAGTATGAAAGATTAAAACTTAGAATTAAAACTCAAGTATTTTTATCCTGGTTCGTTGAACTCAACTACTCTAGTCCACCCTTCCTAGAGTGATTTTCCTTTCTCAATCAAGGACTTAATCCACTATTTAATCAAACAGATTACAATAGTAACACCTAAGAAAAATTGTTCTTAGTCTTCTCAAGAGCTATTGATCCCAACTGGATCCTCTTAAGGAAATCTTTTACAATCAATGTAAAACTATTACAAGAGTAAGAATGCTTCTAAAAAGCTATTATCACAACTGTGATATTTCTCTTAAGTTTAAGAACAATGAAATAAATTCTTAGAATGAATATGAAAGTATGAGAGCTTGAATATTCGATTTCTTTTCAATGCAAACGTCAACTGAAGAATTTGGTGGAGTCTTGCTTTTATGGGCAGCTGATCCAAGGTGAGCTTCACGTTGAGAAGAGTGTCCAAAAGGTCTGAGCCTTTTTGTCTTCACATCAAGTGACATTTCCTAGAAGAAGAAAGCACAGAAAAATCCTTTTTGTCTGTGTTCTTGTGTCTAGCATAAATAAGGAAAGAGACGTTTGATTTACTCCAACGGATATAATCTTTGAATATTTCTTCTTCAGTTTTCAGCAAATTCATTAGAGTCTAATTGGGTCAGAGTCTTCTAATGATGATCAGAGTCTTGCTGAATCAGAGTCTTCTGCAGCAGGTGTGCTTTCAGCGTGTTAAATATCAGATCATATTTGAGACAGAAATTTAGTACTGGCAGCTTTAGTACTTTCAGAATCTTCGGTAGAAACTATGCTTTGAAAAGCTCTTCATACAAAATTCTTCTTTGCTTCAAATGCTTCTGACTTGCTTTAGATTCTTCTGGAGCTTCTGCTTCAGATCCTTCTGGAGCTTCTGCTTCAGAATCTTCTGGAGGCTACGCTCAGAATCTTCTGTTGGCAGCAATCAGAATCTTCTAATTAGTGCGTCTGGCGCTTCAGAGTCTAGCTAATTTCTTGTGTTCAATTCTGATTTGCTTCTGGAGTGTTAATTTCTTTACTATCTGCAGTAAAAACTCTCAAGCAAATTTTAGAGTATATAATTCTTAAATACAAAATTTCATTATAGTTATCATCAAAACATAGAGATATTATTAAGAACCAATCTGTGTTCTAACAATCTCCCCCTTTTTGATGATGACAAAAACATCAGAAATTTTGTTTAATTGAAAATATTAAAATTATAACTCCCCCTGAGATGATGAATCTCCCCCTGAGTTAAATACAGATAAGGAATAGAAACTTCCCTTTTGTCTTGAGTAATTTTCAGAGTTAGATCTTGATTGTTCTTTTAACATTTGAAAGTCAGAATGTCTTGCAAATATCATATTCAGAGTTTGATAATAGTCAAATGATCTGAGAGACTCAGAGTTTCTTTTACAGAGTGTACTTATCAAATGTTCTGAAATACTCAGATTAAATGTTAGATAGAATAGATATGTCTGAAGTTTCATTCTGGTGAAGTTAAATTAAACAGTTCAGATCTATATTTTCTCCCCCTTTTTTGTCATAATCAAAAAGTAAAAACTTTAAAAAGACAAATAAAAGGAAACAGTAAATGAGATAATTCAGTGGAGAAAAAAATTTGATTCATTCAATAAGTTCAGATAAAGAGTACATGCATCAGAAGATATATCAAAATGTACATAAGCAAACATCAGATGCAAAAACATCAGAATGAAAAAAAATCTAAGAGTGTTTTGACAAAAGCATCTTCAATAGATCTGTGATCTCAGAGGAGGACTGCTCTTGCTTGGACATCCACTTAACCATTGTTTCATTCTTCTGATCCTGCTTTGACATCCACTCTGTCATGTCTTCAGATTTCTTATCCTGTTTGGCCATCCAAGACTTGATCTCTGATTGACTAGCTTCCAGAGCAGCAATTTTATCCTCAAAATCTGGATGTTCTTTCTTAATCTCAGATGATGAAGGTTGAACATTTTCTGGAGCTTGAACAGAGTCAATTTCCATAGGATCTATAGAGTCTGGAGCATTGGAGCCAGAAGGAAGGTCTACCAGAGTCATGGCCAACGGATTGTCCTCAGATGCAAGTTCAATAGTTTCTTCTGATGATGGAGGAGCATCTGTAAGGAGCAGTGGTTCAGATCTCTTGACAGTCCAGAACAAATTTCTTGCAGCTTCAGCAAATCTGAGCTTCGCATCATCAGAACATATTTTCTTCAGATTTGAGGCCACAGAGTTGAATCTGTTGATGAATCCATTCCAGATGACATCAGATTCTTGTGCATCAATTGTTGCTGAACACTTCCTCTGTACAGTACCTAAATACAACTGTATTTCTTGTAAAAAAGATTGAAATAAATGATTAACATTAAGTCTAGGCTTAGGATGTAACAGAGTTTCCAGGGTTATTAGTTTTGGTTGGGGAGTTGGTGGGAAAATAGATTTCTAAATGGAGATCAGAGGAGGAGGGTAGTATGGAATGAAAGGAATTTCAGGGGCTTTTTCTGATTTGGATCTGTTTAAAGCATTTAACAGATTTGGTTTTGCACTGGTGTGAAAGGGAACCACATCAAAGGGTTTATTTGAGTAGGGTTGGAATGCAGATTTTGGAGGTTCATCAGAAACAACAGTTTTATCAGATGACACTGGGATAGCTGAAGCAACAGCTTTGTCAGATTTAGCAGAATAAGATATAGTTGCTAATGAACCTACATCTGACATGGATTGAATGTAGGTGAGAAGGACAAATGGAAGGGTCATTGTGAGCTTGGGTTTCAGAGGGGTGATAGGGTCAGATGGTTCAACTCTGTCATAAAAATCTTTGAGTTTGAAACCATAAGCAAGATTATGAAACAGTGATGAGACTTGTGCACAGGAAATGGATGTTCTTGGGTTAGATGTTGGGTTAGAATTGGGAATCAGAATTTCAGAAGATGGTGCAGGTGTGGGAATAGGATCTGAAATAGGAACTTTTAATGATACAGGAGGTTCTGGTTGGTTTACTTCAGAATCTCTATGAGAAGGAGAGATTAGAAAATCTGGGTGAATGTCAGATTCTGAAGAGTTTGATGAGGTGGTTGGTGTGCAGGAGGTAGAAGATACTTGAAACACGATTTTTAGTGGTGTGACATCAAGAACTTCTGTCTCAGGAATGTTGGGTTCAGAAGTATTGGTTGGTTCTAAAGGAATTTCAGAGGGTTTTGATGGGTGTTCTGAGGTAGGTGAATCAGATGAAATTGTTATTGGTTCAGATGAAACTGGAACAGATGTTATTTTTGTAGGTTCAGAAATAACAGGTACAGATGCAGTGGGTTCAGATGATTTGGATGGTGGATTATCTGATGGTGGTTAATGTTCAGAGGCTTTTTCTGGTAGGGTTTCAGATGATTTTTCTGGTTGTTTTTCTTGTGGGTGCTTTTGTTGTTCAGATGGCTTTTGTTTAGATGGTTCAGAGGATTTTTGTTGAGCAGATGGTTGTGTTGTTTGTTGTTGTTCTGTGGGTTGTTTTTCTGATGGTTGTTTCTGTGGTACAGATTGTTTGATTTGAATTTTTGGTTGAATTGATTGTGGTACAGAGACTTTTGGTTGACTTGTTTTTGTTGTTATTGGTGTTGGAACAGATGATTTTTCAGGTGAAATGGAAATTGGATTAGAAGATTTTTGTGGTGATGGTGTAGAAACATGAGATGGAGCAGTAACAGATGTATTTTGTGTAGAGGGTGGTTTTGGAATAGACTTAATATTAGAATCATTTAAAACAACAGGATTTGCAGAAGATACAGAAGATTTAGTACCTTTGATCTTGATTCTTTTAGCTGGTACAGAAGGAGTTTCTCCAGATTCTTTCCTCTTTAGGTGCTTCTGTGGCTTCTCAGCAATCTTGATCTTCTTCTGAACAGGTGCAGCTTCTGCTTCTGGCTGAGTCCTATTTCTTTGTGGTTGTTCTTCTTCTTCTACAACAAGCAGTGGTTGTCTTTCTAGCTTTATAATGTTTGCAGGAACAGGCTTTCCTTCTTTCTTGCACTCATCAATATACATTACAACAATGTGCCTTGGTTCTTCAGCATAGAACAGAGGATAATCATCTATAGGAGTTCTCTTCTTACTCAGTTCAGAAACATTCAGCTTCTTGGGAGCTGTTGTGAGTTCATCCACTATTTTAAGTCTCTGAATACTTTTGGCATTCAGAGGCTTTCCCATAATGAATTCCAATTCCTCTGTAACTCTAGCAGCGTACAGAGCAGTAACCAATCCATTCTCAGTTAGAAGATCTGAGATTAACCTTCCAAAAGGAATCCAGGTTCTGATCTTCTGTCCTTTTTCTTTCACATACTCTCTAGAGGCATTTATATGATTCCAAAGATGCATAAAGAGAATATATGGAAGATCTACCTTGGTGCTCTGCTGAGGCAATACATGAAATAGAGTTGTTCATTATTGACATAGTCTGGAGAGTTTGTTGACTTCCTATGATGAATGCATCCCATGAAGATCTTAGCCCAGATCTTGTAGTCAGGCTTCAGATCCTTGAACTTGTTAGAAGCTTGTCCAGCAGTCATCACTTCTTCATACACTTCATCCATATCCACACGCCCAGCTGGCAAGTGTGAAACTCCATCTGTTTCCTCATAGCCAATAAGTTTTCTGATCAGATCTTCTGTTATTATTATCTCTTTGCCCAGAACAGAAGATAAGATAAACTTAGGATAAACTGAAGCATGGATCCAGAACTCTTTCATAAGAAGGGGGTAAACTGGTCCAAAGAGTCTATCAAAATATTTCACCCATCCTTGAGCACCTAGGATTGAACGAAACTCAAAACCATTCTCAGCAAGTGAATCAAATTCCACCATTGATTCACACAGACTTCCAGCTTTTCAACAGGGGTTAACAATGTTCTTTTTGGTGGAGAATAAGGAGTAACACCATGTTAGCAGATGTAACTGCAGCCATTGTAGATTGAAATTGTGCTGCTGTTGATGATGAAGTTGCCATTGAAGATGGTTTTGTCACACGCTTAGGGTTTTTATGCAGAGAGAAGAGAAGATGAAAATGCATAAAATTTCTGAGATGTGAAAAGTGTGAATGTGAAGAGAGGAGTTGTATTTATACTAAAACAAGTAGGCATACAAACAGTCAGAATTTTGCACGTTTGAACAAAGCATTAAATGAAAAGAATAAAAATCATTTCAAACATTTATTGCTTCTGACAAATTGGGGGGAAAATCAAGATTTTCACTATTCAAACTTCACCTTAAACGTCTCTTCAGTAATGTACACGCCACCTTTGCAGAATTGGAGTGACACGTGTTTGCTTGCATGTGTTCTGAATTCTCTTGAGAAATGAAACGTTAACCAACGTTCAGATCCTCTAAGGATTGTTAGTTCAGAGTTTCACAAAACCAAATTAATAAAATAAACAAGCAGTCATAAGAAATACTTCAGAGCATTAGGCATTTTTGCATCTGTAAAAATTTGCTTCTGACAAATATCATTCTGGACAAAAATCCATACCAATATTTTTCAGAATAAATTTGAATCTATCTTCAACAAGGGGTTTTGTAAAAATATCTGCCCATTGATGATCTGTATCAACAAAGGCCAAATTTATGATTCCCTTCTGAACATAGTCTCTGATGAAATGATGCTTAATTTCTATATGTTTTGCCTTAGAGTGTAAAATGGGGTTTTTAGACAAACATATAGCAGAAGTATTATCACAAAAGATAGAAATGTTACTTTCAAAAATTTGATAATCTTCTAGGTGACTTTTCATCCAGAGCATCTGCGTGCTACATCCAGCAGCAGCAATATATTCTGCCTCTGTGGTTGAAAGTGCAATTGTGGGTTGCTTCTTGCTGTACCAGGAGATTAGATTTCTTCCTAGAAATTGACAACTTCCAGAAGTACTTTTCCTTTCCACTCTGTCTCCAGCGTAGTCAGCATCACAGAATCCAACTAATTTGAAATCATCAGATTTTCTGTAACACAAACCCACATTAGAAGTACCTTTCAGATACCTTAGAATCCTCTTGACAGCTATCAAGTGTAATTCTCTAGGATCTGATTGGAATCTAGCACACAAGCATACACTGAACAATATGTCAGGTCTAGAAGCAGTTAAATAAAGAAGAGAACCAATCATACCTCTGTAGAGCTTCTGGTCTACTTTCTTACTTACCTCTTCCTTGCCAAGTGAGCTAGTTGGATGCATGGGAGTCTTTGCCAGCTTACTATCAGTCATGTTAAATTTCTTCAGAAGTTTTTTAACATACTTGGTCTGATGTATGTAAGTGCACTCTGGAGTTTGATTGACTTGGATTCCTAGAAAGAATCTGAGTTCTCCCATCATGCTCATTTCAAATTCTGCCTGCATACATGTAGCAAACTCCTTTCCCAGCATAGTATTGGTAGATCCAAATATTATATCATCCACATAAATTTGACAAGTTAGAAGATCTTTCTTAATTGATTTACAAAAGAGTGTTGTGTCCACTTTGCCTCTGATGAAATTTTTCTCCAGAAGAAAATTGCTCAATCTCTCATACCAAGCTCTGGGAGCTTGTTTTAAACCATACAGAGATTTCTTTAATTTGAAAACATGATCTGGAAATTTTTCATTTTCAAAACCAGGGGGTTGGTGGACATAAACTTCTTCTTCTATAATACCATTTAGAAAGGCACTTTTAACATCCATCTGATACAGAGTGATGTTATTTTGTGCAGCAAATAAAATAAGAAGGCGTATAGATTCTAACCTTGCCACTGGAGCATAAGTTTCAGTGTAATCAATACCTTCTTGTTGACTGTACCCTTGAGCTACAAGCCTTGCCTTATTTCTTTCAACTTCTCCTTTCTCATTTAGCTTATTTCTGAAGACCCATTTTGTTCCAATTATATTGAATCCTTGTGGTCTTTGAACTAGATCCCATACATCATTTCTGGTGAATTGATTTAGCTCTTCTTGCATGGCAATAATCCAATCATTGTCTTGCAGAGCTTCATCTACAGAAGATGGTTCAATTTCTGACACTAGTCCAAATAGTGAGGCTTCAGATGATCTTAGTAAGGATCTTGTTCTGATGGGATCATCCTTCTTTCCAATAATGACATTCTCTGGATGAGAAGCTTTAATTCTGGATGATGATCCTCTAATAGTTAATTCTTCAGAAATGTTTAGATTGTTCATCTGAGAAGTTAAAGGAATAGCATCTGGTGTTGCTTCTGGTTCCTTCACTTGAGCTTTGTCTGCTTCTGGGACTTCAGAGTCAATGAAGACTACTTCTCTATCTGCAGAGTTTTCAGACTGCTTTGGATTTTTATTACCAAGCTTATCATCAAATCTGACATGAATAGATTCTTTCACAATCTGTGTCTCAATGTTGTATACTCTGTAGCCTTTAGAGTGTTCAGAATATCCAAGCATGAAACACTTCTGTGCTTTGGAATCAAACTTGTTCAGATTTTCCTTAGTATTTAACATATAGCAAATACATCCAAAAGGATGAAAATATGAAATGTTGGGCTTTCTGTTCTTCCACAGTTCATATGGAGTCTTCTCCAGAAGAGGTCTTACAGACACTTTGTTCTGAATGTAACAGGCAGTGTTGATTGCTTCTGCCCAAAAGTGTTTTGCCATATTTGTCTCATTGATCATGGTTCTGGCTATTTCTTGCAGAGTTCTGTTTTTCCTCTCTACAACCCCATTTTGTTGTGGAGTTCTAGGACAGGAAAAATCATGTGCAATGCCATTTTCATTAAAATATTTTTCAAAATATTTATTTTCAAATTCACCACCATGATCACTTCTGACTTTTATAATTTTGAAATCCTTTTCATTCTGGACTTGCTTGCAGAAGTCAAAGAACACAGAATGTGACTCATCCTTGTGTTTTAAGAACTTTACCCATGTCCATCTACTATAGTCATCAACAATGACTAATCCATACTTCTTGCCTCTGATGGATGCAGTTTTCACTGGTCCAAACAGATCAAAATGAAGTAATTCTAGTGGTCTGGAAGTAGAAACAACATTTTTTGATTTAAAAGATGATTTTAAAAACTTCCCTTTTTGGCATGCTTCACAAAGAGCATCTGAGGTGAACTTCAGATTAGGAAGTCCTCTGACAAGATTAAGTTTATTAATCTGAGATATACGTCTCATATTAATATGGCCCAATCTTCTGTGCCAGACCCATTGCTCTTCATTAATAGACAAGAGGCATTTAACATTCTGAACTTTAAGTATTGAAAGATTTATTTTATAAATGTTGTTTTTCCTCTTACCACTAAATAGGATAGAGTCATCCTTTTGACTAATAGCTTTACAACATTTTTGATTAAAGGTAATAGCATAACCATTGTCACTTAATTGACTTATGGACAATAAGTTATGCTTTAACCCTTCAACAAGTAAAACATTAGTAATAGAGGGAAGTTTACCATTTCCAATAGTGCCAGATCCAATGATCTTGCCTTTCTGGTTCCCTCCAAACTTCACGTCACCTCCAGATCTAAGTTCCAGGCTTTGGAACATAGACTTTTCTCCTGTCATGTGTCGTGAGCATCCAGAGTCCAGGTACCATGATTGACGTCCTGACCTTGCTGCTAAGAACATCTGCAACAGGAATTATTTTACTTTTAGGTACCCAGATCTTCTCGGGTCCTTTAGGGTTAGTTGGTTTGTAGGTTTGTCTAAACTTTTGTTTTTCAACATAATGTTTATTCTAACTTACCTTGGGTTTAAACACATAAGTATTCTTCTCAGAGCTTGTGTGTTTAATGTCATTTAAGTGACCAAACTTAAATTGAGAGTACAGAGGTGTCTTCTTGATGAAGAGTTTGTCAACAGATTTTGGATTACTTCCAGAGGAAGATTCATATCCAATACCTCTTCTGTTGTTCCCACTAACACCATAGATCATAGAAGCCATCTTGCTTCTGTTTATGCTCTTAGTAAGGAATCTCTGAAAGCTAGAGTCATATTTTTCTAAAATGTTTTCACATGACTTAGTCTCAGATTCAGATTCTTGTTGAGCTATTTCAAAGTCATTTTTGATTTTCAGATTAATTTCTTTTTGCTCAACAAGTTCTGTCTTCAGAAGATCAATCTAGATTCAAGACTGCTTTTCAGCTTCTTGTATTTGAGTTTGATATTGTTATAGCTTTTCAGAACTTCTGATAAAACTTTGATAAGTTCTTCTTTAGTAAGTTTAGCCATTACCTCTTCAGCGTCATCGTCAGATTCAGAATCAAATTCAGATCCTGAAGTTCCTTCCTCCTGATCTTCTGTGCTGGCCATCAGTGCAACATTAGCACATTCTTCTTCTGACTCAGATTCAGATTCAGATGTATCTGAATCATCCCAGGTGGCCATCAGAACCTTTTTCTTCTTATCAAATTTTCTTTTAGGCTTTTCCTTCAGCACCTTTGGACATTCATTTTTGTAATGTCCAGGTTCTTTGAACTCATAACAGACAACCTTCTTTTTGCCAGATCTTCTGTGTCCAGAAGATTCTTTTCTTTGGTCAGTCTTTCTGAAGTTTCTGAACTTCTTTCCTTTATGCTTCCAGAGATTGTTTATTCTTCTGGACAGCATGGATAGTTCATCTTCATCTTCAGATGAGGATTCTTCAGAGCTTTAGCAGATTTATTAGATTTTAAAGCTACAGATTTACCTTTCTTTTGAGGTTCATCTTCCTCAAGTTCTATTTCATGGCTTCTTAGTGAACTGATCAATTCCTCCAAGGAGATCTTGTTCAGATCTTTAGCCATCTTCAGCGCTGTCACCATAGGTCTCCATCTGGTGGGTAAGCTTCTGATGATCTTTTTTACATGATCAGCAGTAGAGTATCCTTTGTCCAGAACCTTTAGTCCAGCTGTAAGTATTTGAAATCTGGAGAACATAGCTTCAGCAGATTCAGAGTCTTCCATCTTGAAGGCTTCATACTTCTGGATCAGAGCCAGAGCCTTTGTTTCCTTGACTTGAGAGTTTCCCTCATGAGTCATCTTTAAGGATTCAAACATGTCAAATGCAGTTTCTCTGTTTGTAATTTTTTCATACTCAATATGAGATATTGCATTCAACAATATTGTTCTGGCCTTGTAATGATTTCTAAAATATTTCTTCTGAGCATCTGTCATAGATTTTCTGTCTATCTTCTTACCATTCCCATCTGTGGGATGAACATATCCATCTATGACTAGATCCCATAAATCAGCATCATATCCAAGGAAAAAACTTTCAATTCTGTCTTTCCAATAATCAAATTTCTCCCCATCAAACATAGGGGGTTTGGTGCTGATTCTGTCCCTTTCTTCATATTTATTGTTAATGTTAGATATTGTATTATCAGCCATAGTAACAACTAAATATATATCAAAGTATTTCTCTTTGGATCTTTACTGTCACTGTTAAGTGGTAGCACACACAGAACCGGAGCTCTGAGGCCAACTGAAGGTGAGATAATACTTAGAAGGGGGGTTGAATAAGTATGAAAGATTAAAACTTAGAATTAAAACTCAAGTATTTTTATCCTGGTTCGTTGAACTCAACTACTCCAGTCCACCCTTCCTAGAGTGATTTGCCTTTCTCAATCAAGGACTTAATCCACTATTTAATCAAACAGATTACAATAGTAACACCTAAGAAAAACTGTTCTTAGTCTTCTCAAGAGCTACTGATCCCAACTGGATCCTCTTAAGGAAATCTTTTACAATCAATGTAAAACTATTACAAGAGTAAGAATGCTTCTAAAAAGCTATTATCACAACTGTGATATTTCTCTTAAGTTTAAGAACAATGAAATAAATTCTTAGAATGAATATGAAAGTATGAGAGCTTGAATATTCGATTTCTTTTCAATGCAAACGTCAACTGAAGAATTTGGTGGAGTCTTGCTTTTATGGGCAGCTGATCCAAGGTGAGCTTCACGTTGAGAAGAGTGTCCAAAAGGTCTGAGCCTTTTTGTCTTCACATCAAGTGACCTTCCTAGAAGAAGAAAGCACAGAAAAATCCTTTTTGTCTGTGTTCTTGTGTCTAGCATAAATAAGGAAAGAGACGTTTGATTTACTCCAACGGATATAATCTTTGAATATTTCTTCTTCAGTTTTCAGCAAATTCATTAGAGTCTAATTGGGTCGGAGTCTTCTAATGATGATCAGAGTCTTGCTGAATCAGAGTCTTCTGCAGCAGGTGTGCTTTCAGCGTGTTAAATATCAGAGCATATTTGAGACAGAAATTAAGTACTTGCAGCTTTAGTACTTTCAGAATCTTCTGTAGAAACTATGCTTTGAAAAGCTCTTCATACAAAATTCTTCTTTGCTTTAGATGCTTCTGACTTGCTTCAGATTCTTCTGGAGCTTCTGCTTCAGATCCTTCTGGAGCTTCTGCTTCAGAATCTTCTGGAGCTTCTACTTCAGAATCTTCTGGAGGCTACGCTCAGAATCTTCTGTTGACAGCAATCAGAATCTTCTAATGAGTGTGTCTGGCGCTTCAGAGTCTAACTAATTTCTTGTGTTCAATTCTGATTTGCTTCTGGAGTGTTAATTTCTTTACTATCTGCAGTAAAAATTCTCAAGCAAATTTTAGAGTATATAATTCTTAAATACAAAATTTCATAATAGTTATCATCAAAACATAGAGATATTATTAAGAACCAATCTGTGTTCTAACAGAATGAAGCTTCAAAATTGATCTGAAGCTTTTATATTATGGATCAGGGAGTGTTTGGAGGCCCGATTGTAGCTTGTTTGATTGTAATCTTGAAATGCCCAAATCTGAATTTCAAGCTCATGCATACGTGAAAAATGGCTCCAATTCTCTTGTTTTTGATTCAAATTAATACCTGAGACTTTTGCTTGATCATGTGGATGTAAATTATCCCTGAATTTGATCCAATGGTTGATATTGAATGTGAAACTTCTACTTGAAGTAACATGAAATTGGTCGTGTGTTTGCTTGCATACCTCAAAATCCAATTTGTGCATTCTCTTTGTTGTGATATTGTGACTCAAAAAATGCACAAATATGGCATGAAAAGGTTCCAAAATCAAATCAATTTAAATCATGACTTTAAAGTCCTTTTTCATTTGTTTTTCTTCACCAATCCTCATAACCATGCCAAATCCATGACAATTTGATGTTCCATAATGCAATTGGGATCAATTGGAGCAAGTTTCATGTTGGAGAAAGTTTCATTTGAAATACACAAGTGGATGAACAAGACCTATAATCAAAATGACCTATAATCTCACTTTCCCAAAATACCCCTGCCTTGTAAGCTTCATAACTTGAGTTCTACAAATGAGATGAAGGACTTATAGGACTTTTTGGAAAGCTACGATCATTAGGAACAACTTTCATGTTCATCAAAAGTTGAGGTGAAACAAGCTTCTAGGTCAAAAGTTCCTTGGAAGTTGGTTGACTTTTGTTGACTGAAAATACATTCATCTGAGGACCCACAACTTGTCAGCATCATAACTTGAGTTCTAGAAACCCAATGGATGAGTTCTAGTACTCAAAAGAAAGCTAAGAACAAGCTCTATAAGTCTCATATTTACATTAAAGTGAGATGAAACTTGTATCTTGAGATATGTGGTCTTGAATTTAGGCACTAAATAGGGGATTTTACATTGACAAACCTCTTAAACCCTAACTTAGTAACTTCTCACACTCTTGATTCTTCTTGTATTGATCTTGAAATCACATCTTAGATTCACCAACACAACTTTCCATGACTCAAAAGACTTAGAACTAAGTCTTAATCTCCTTCAAATCCACAATGGATCTTGCACTAGGCAGATGAAACCTTAGGTGTACAATCCTTTGACTGCAACCTCTTACACATGATATAACAATTTGCATAAGCTCCACAATGGCTCTCAAAGCACTCAATGAGCTTCACATCATCTCATATCCATATCCATGAACTTGGGATCCTCAAATGATCCTCAATTGGCCTCCAAGATAGGGAATAAGCAACACATATCCATTCACTTTCTCAAAGAGCTCTTACCAGCTTCTGATGACTTGATGAACACTCAAACTTGTTTGGAACCCTTGACAAAACTTCTCTTGCCATGCACACCTTGATCCCCTGCAAATGAACTATGATATACAAATGCAAATGCTAGAACAATGCAATGCAAACATAAGCCAAGTAAAGAAAATGTTGGGCAAATTTTGGAGCACAACACCTAGTTAGGAGAACTATGATTGCTCTGATTCTATCCTTGTTAGGATACGTAGGCACGAGATGCAACGTCTTGGCGAGCATACTTAGTGTATATACCCATAGGTATTTACCTTAGCACATAACCATTAGCAGACAAACATTAACAAAAAACACAACTACCAAACAAAAGGCTCCTGTAGAATACTACAAATACTTAGGGTGCGAATACATTCCCTTCGTATAACTAACCCTCGATCTCTTAGCTTCATTGTTACATAGCGCACTTAGGTTTTTCTTCGATCTTTACGCTTTCCTTTGGATAAATCAAAGTTCGGTAATGAATATTTAAAGATTTGTGGTTCAAGTTAATCAATAGCATGATATCAGATTCTCACTGCAACAAAAATGGCGACTTCACTAGGGACAGTACAGAGGGTTAAGCCCACCTTATATGTAGTTTTATTTTGTTCATGTCTCTTTGCTTTTGTTAGCTCCCAAATTCGACACTGCCTTGGGTTGCTAAAACACTAAGACATAATTAAGGTTTATGTTAAATGAAGCAAAGAGGTTTCGACATCCTCTAAGGAATTTTTCTAAAGTTGAACGGTTGAAATAACTTAGAAAAATTAAGAAACCTAAAGTTATGAGCATTTCGACCGTATCAGAGGTCATTCGACCGAAGTTCCGCAAATGGCATTGCTATGTCGTTTTGAAATTCAAAAATTGGAGGGAGGAGTTTTGGTTCATAAGACACGTGGCGAATTCTAGAGCAAGAGGTTACATGCAAATGACACTTGTTAGATCGAGGAGATACTAGGCAGTTATTAGCGGTTAATTATTAGCATTATAAATAGGGATTTGTTAGGCAGATTTCTGGGTGTGTTTTACCATTTGTACAAAGTAACTCCAATCAAATTTACTCAAAGTACCCGAGTGTGAGAAAAGAGTATTTTTACGGAGAATGTACGTTATGTAAAATCACCAACTTTTCAATAAAGTCTTTTACAATTTCAGCAACATTTACATTTCCTCTGTCGAACCACTTGTGCAAGTGTTACATTTTGCCTTTTACCTTTCCTGCATCTTTTACTCCAATTCCTTCTTTCCTTTAAACTTTTTACCTTTTTTCGAACAGCCTTTGTTTTTACAAGTCTTTTGTAACGTTTCCTTTAAGTTCATGCACTATAGAATATCCAGTCAAAGTCGTTTTCATTACAAGCACATTTACCAATTTGTTATCACAAGTATTTTAAATTTAATTCTAAACGTAGAATACTTTAGCACATGTCCTAGGATCAATCTGATCGATCCTGTAAGTCACCAAAGTCAAATTTGGAAGATCAGCGGTTGTTTTCCGATTTTCAAGGGAAACAAAATGGCACGCCTAGTGGGACGATGCTAAATATCCCCGCGATTTAGAATCAAAGAGTTCTCATTCACAAGCCTTAATAATCTTCGCAGAAAGTACATTATATGTTACTAAGAAGTGGTAGAATTACCGCTACTAACGAAGAAAGACGAACAATCCTTAGGAATATGGCGACGAAAACGAACCAGGCAAACAATCCTAACCCACAAATCCAAAGTTCTGGCGAAGGAACCAGTAACAACATGGTCCCACCGCCTATACCATCGACAGGAGAGCAAGTAGCGCCTCCCGTAAGGTCAGAACAAACCGTCGCCCCAGTAGGATCTGGGACAACGATAGTTAGGCCTTACACACAACCCGTATTGGAGTATATTGGGCCACCAGTGTCGAACCCCCAAACTCCAATAGCAGGACCATCAGTGTCAAGGCAGTTTGCCCCTCTTGGTCTTTCGCAGTTGTCAAGGAATCCCCCGTATGGGATGCCAACGACTGTAATGCAGGGGCTGCAAAACGCGCCCCCAATATTTTCTGAACACACAATGGCGTCACCTTTACAAGGATCAGGACCTGGTTCAAATATTGGTCGAAACCCTCAGAGTCTAAGTCTGGGATACTCGACTCAAGGTCCCAATTTAACCAATGCGTCTGTTGCCTGTTTGAGGCAGTAGATGGATGAGAGTAACTTACAGATGGTTCAAACCCTCTCCCAGACTATGGGCGAGATCTTTCAGCCATTAATTTGGTACACGACTCACGCTAACCAACAACTGGCGACACAATTAACACGCTTGACTGAATTTATAGGGGTACCTCCGTTAGAAAGAAACCAAGCCCCTGTGGAGAATATTCCACAACAAATTCCAAGAGTGGCGCCAGAAGCCAATTTAGAGAACCAAGGAGGAATAGGCCCTTATGTTGTCGAAACTCCTAGAGTCCAGGTCGAGAGAAACCCAGAAATAGTTATGGTAAATCGAAACCAGGATGCAGACAATGTGGTCCAGCAAGTAAGACGCAACAACCTCACGGTCGAAAACAATTTGGCTACGATGGTAGAAAGAATCATGACTCGAAATGGCCTAAACACTGGGTTTACTAGGCCAAATTATACTTCACCCATAGTCGACTACATCCTTCGAGCGGAATTACCCCCTAGGACTAAGGTGCCTAAGTTCACTAAGTTTTCAGGGGATACAACGGAGTCCACCGTTGAACACGTAGCACGCTATATAATTGAGGCTGGGGAGATAGCCAATGACGAAAGCCTTAGGATAAAATACTTCCCAAGTTCTCTTACAAATAACGCCTTCACGTGGTTTACCACCTTACCACCAAGTACAATACGTAACTGGACGCAATTGGAACGACTCTTCCATGAACAGTTTTACATGGGCCAGACGAAGGTTAGTTTGAAAGAGTTGGCCAGTGTAAAGCGTAAGTTTTCAGAGCCAATCGAAGAATACCTCAATAGGTTTCGACTACTCAAGGCAAGGTGTTTCACACAAGTGCCTGAACATGAGTTGGTCGAAATGGCAGCAGGAGGTTTAGATTACTGTATTAGGAAGAAATTAGATACGCAGTATCTGAGAGATATGGCCCAATTGGCCGACAGAGTCCGACAGCTAGAAAGGATGAAAGACGAAAAGTCAAGATTTAACAAAGGCAAGAAAGTAGATTTTGTCGAACTTAACGAAAGTAGCGAAGGGGCCTGCGAAGAATCCCCCTACTTCGAGGAGAGTGAAGTCGATCTTGCTGAATTAAAACAGGGTCCTCCATATTCCTGTCGAGTACTGGCCCCTCCTCAAGGAAAGGGTTTTGTCGAATCAGAAAAGAACGACAGGTTCCCAAAGAAAACATACACCTTTGACATCACGAAATGTGATGAAATCTTCGATTTTCTAGTAAAAGATGGGCAGATGATAGTATCGCCTGGTGCTAAAACACCGCCCTTAGAGCAGCGAAAAAAAAGAGGTTTTTGTAAGTACCATAATTTTCTGGGTCATAAAACATCTCAATGTTTTCTTTTCAGGGATCTCGTTCAGAATGCGATACAGGAGGGACGCTTGAAATTCGGAGATAAGGCAAAGGGCCAGATGAAGGTGGATGCTGATCCGCTGCAATTGACTGATGCTCTTTATGCTGAACCTATGGAAGCAAACATGATAGATGCTACTGAGGGCATCGAGTTTTCTGTTAATATGATGGAGGTTACTGAGGACCTCATTTCAGCTTCAGTGATGGCGAAATGCGTCATGGGTTTCGGTTTGGGCGATACGACAGTCACAGTCGAGGAGAACACTGGTCGAAACGATAACAAGTCAAGTCTAAAGGTTCAGAATCATCCAAGTTACGCCATAGTAACCAAGGAAACAGCTGACCATTTCGTCAGAATGGACCAGGCCACTGAGGGCTTGGAAAGAATGGAGCTAGGCGGGACGGTCGAAGTCAATATGGTCGACATTAACCCATCAGAGACCATGGAAGAGAAAGAATCAAGACACCATGAGGGATGTAGCAGGTTAGCATACCCAAAGACAGATGAGACAATCGTTGGCTTTTTACATCGGTGCAAAGACAGTGGATCGAGCGTGATGTTGTGCCCCAGGTGCAGCGCCATTTTCGATAGAAAAGCAGCAGAGAGGCTAGAGGGAGAACGTCGACGTCGTCTGAACAGAGGTGGCCATGGTTTTGATCAACGAAAGAGATACCACAGGAGGACAGAAGACCAATGCTCTGAAGCTCGAATCAGGCCATCAAGCGCTAGGCCCGCCAGTTTCAAACCTGTTGTCGATTCCGCTGATGGAAAGTGGAGGAAGCCTAATGAAGAGAGGACGCAAGGGCAGCAAAGGTGGAAGAGCTTCGAAGTGAACCGAGGAACTTCGGTCTCCTACAGCAAGGAGTATCAATCCTCAAAAACAGCGCACATATCTGAAAACTATAAAGGTAAGAATCCTATGACCAGGTCTCAATGGAGGAGAGAGCAAAGAAGAAGAAAGGCTCTCAGAGAAGAGACGGAGAAAAATCAGTTGAAGAACAGTTCAAACCCACCCGGAAAAGAAGAACAGCAGTCGAAGATAGCGGAAAAATTACCAGTTGGGCGAAGGTTGTTTTCGCCTAAACAAGACAGACCGATGGAAGGGGACGAAGACATGATAGATAACTTTGACTCTGATGATTCTTTGGACCTGGTGGTCAACGTGGTGTCGGTGATGCCCCGGGAGTTCAATAGGGTGTCAGAGGTCGAAGAACCAGGCGCAGACGCTGAGTGGGAAATGGCAGCACATAAACTTGTATGCTATTACGTGATGAACAATGGTTGTGTCGAAGAGCAAAACGTTTTTTTCGGACGGCCCACTGAAGAAATGAGGACCCACTTGAAACCGTTGTATATTACAGCAAAAGTGGAAAACATCCCCATCAACAAAATACTGGTGGATTGTGGCGCTACGGTAAACCTGATGCCACATTCTTTGCTAACCAAAATAGGAAAACATGACGCTGATACAAAGCCACATAATATGGTCTTGTCGAATTATGAAGGAAAAGTAGGAACCACCAAGGGGGTGATTCAGGTGGATGTGACCGTCGGAACAATTACAAGACCAACGGTATTCATGGTGGTCGAAACCACGGCCAACTACAATTTATTGCTTGGCCGAGAATGGATACATGGCATTGGAGCAGTGCCATCATCGATGCATCAAAGGATTTCCATCTGGAGGCCGGATGGTATAGTTGAAAATATTGAAGCTGATCAAGGGTACTTCAGGGTTCCAAGAAGGCAAATAGATCAGTTCCAATTCGACAAGCACTTGGCCAGCATTGGCCCTTGTGCCCCAGCGGACTTTGAGTTCGCACCAAATGACGAGGTGTACTACTCACTATACCTCCACCCTGTCGATGGATTTCGTTGGGATAGGGAAATACCTGGGGAGAGACTCCCATACTTGGGGGCAGCCCCAGTTGACCCCACGGGGTGGGGCAGTGAATTTGATGACTGAAGCAGCCGTGCTGCGAAGAATTTCGGCCTATGTGGCTGAAACTAAATTACAAACGGCCGCAATGGCTGCCCATGACAAAATGGATGAAGAAGCCACCAAAATACAGCGGGAAAGCCAGAGGCTCGACGCCATCTATGATGACGAACCTCTGGGGTTCGAAAGAGATCCTTTGGGGAATGACATCAAAATGCTCGCACAGGATCCATTGGAGGAAATTGATTTAGGAGAGGGTCCAACCAGGAAACCAACGTACATTAGTGCTAACCTCGACCCTCAACTGAAGATCGAAGTCATCCAGTTGCTCCGGGAGTATAAGGATTGTTTCGCCTGGGACTATGACGAAATGCCTGGTTTGCAAAGAGATTTGGTGGAACATAAACTACCAATAAAACCGGGAAAGAAGCCCGTCAAACAGGGCCCAAGGCGTTTTGCCCCGGAGATCATGTCAAAGATCAAGGAAGAAATCGAAAGGCTCCTTCGTTGCAGATTCATTCGCACAGCGAGGTATGTCGAATGGCTGGCCAACATTGTCCCAGTCATCAAGAAGAACGGGTCCTTAAGAGTGTGCATCGATTTCAGAGATTTGAATTCAGCCACTCCCAAAGACGAATATTCGATGCCAGTGGCGGAAATGTTAGTTGATTCAGCCGCTGGCCATGAATACCTTAGTATGTTGGATGGTTATTCTGGATATAACCAGATTTTTATCGCGGAAGATGACGTTCCCAAAACAGCGTTTCGTTGTCCAGGGGCCTTAGGCACTTACGAATGGGTAGTAATACCATTTGGCCTAAAGAACGCTGGGGCAACGTACCAGCGAGCAATGAATTCTATATTCCATAATTTCATCGAATCTTTTATGCAAATATACATTGACGATATTGTGGTAAAATCTGTTTCAGGAAAAAGCCATCTGGGTCATCTGCGACAATCGTTCGCCAGAATGAGGAAGTTCGGCCTCAAAATGAATCCGTTGAAGTGCGCGTTTTGTGTACAGGCGGGAGATTTCTTGGGTTTCGTTGTCCATAAGAAGGGAATCGAGATCAACCAGAATAAGATGAAGGCTATTTTGGAAACCAAAGCGCCGTCGAACAAAAAGGAGTTGCAATCGCTGCTGGGGAAAATTAACTTTCTAAGGAGGTTCATCTCTAACTTAAGTGGCAAGACGCAAGCCTTCTCACCTTTACTTCGAATTACCAAGGACAGATTCGAGTGGGGCAAAAAGCAGCAGGAAGCCTTCAACAAAATCAAAGATTACTTGGCTCATCCCCCAGTCCTTTCGCCTCCATGTAGAAGCAGGAGCATGCGATTGTACATAGCCGCGTCAGATAGAACTTTAGGGAGCATGTTGGCTCAGGAGGATGAGAATGGCGTCGAAAGGGCTATTTACTACCTTAGTAGAGTTTTAAATGACGCAGAAACTAGATATAGTGAAATCGAAAAGTTATGTCTATGTTTATATTTCTCATGTACAAAGTTAAGGCAATATATTAAACCAGTAGATGTTTGTGTTTATTCGCACTTTGATGTCACTAAACACATGTTATCAAAACCTATTTTGCACAGTCGAATTGGAAAATGGGCACTGGCATTGACAGAATACTCTTTAACTTATAGACCGCTAAAAGCAGTCAAAGGGCAAATAGTGGCAGACTTTATCGTCGACCACTCTATAAACGAAAATGCCCTGAATATAGTTGAAGTGGAACCATGGAAATTATACTTCGATGGCTCTAGCCACAAACATGGCACGGGTATTGGTTTGATGATTATTTCGCCAGATAAAATTCCAACAAAATTCAAGTATAAAGTCGAGGGTTTGTGTTCCAACAACGAGGTTGAATATGAAGTTTTAATAGCTGGACTTGAGATTTTGTTAGAATTGGGGGCAACCCAGGTCGAAATAATGGGCGATTCGGAATTAGTGATAAAACAGTTGACAAAAGAGTACAAATGCGTTAAAGAAAATCTCATCATGTACTTCGTAGTGGCCAATAGGCTGCTTAAAAAATTCAAAGCATCAACTATTCGACATATACCGAGAATACAGAACGGAGTGGCCAATGATCTAGCACAGATTGCCTCGGGATATAGGGTCTCGAAGGAAGACTTGCAGGAAGTAATCGAAGCTAGAGGTAAGGTAGTGTCAGTTGGGTTGAAGCCATCAGACTTAGAGGCTACAAAGTTTGGATATATGGATGAAGAGATTTTCGAAGTCTTTACCATCGGAGAATTGTTGGACAATGACTGGAGAAAGTCTTTAGTCGAATATCTCCAGAATCCGTCAATAGCCTTGTATCGAAAGATAAAATATCGAGCACTGAGTTATGTGTTGATGGGCAACGAATTATTCAAAAAAAAACCTGAAGGAGTTTTGCTGAAATGCCTGAGTGAATCAGAGGCATACTTGGCTTTGTCAACAGTCCATAGTGGGGCATGTGGTGCACACCAAGTTGGCCATAAAATGAAATGGTTGTTATTTCGACAAGGTTTGTACTGGCCTACAATGTTGAAAGATTGCATTGAGTTCGCCAAGGGGTGCCAGGAGTGTCAAGTTCATGCAGGCATACAACACGTCCCAGCAAGCGAATTACATTCCATAATTAAACCATGGTCGTTTAGAGGTTGGGCTTTGGATCTGATTGGAGAAATTCGACCAGCATCCTCAAAAAACCAAAAGTATATCTTAGTGGGGATAGATTACTTTACCAAGTGGATCGAAGCAGTGCCTTTACCTAAAGTGGATCAGGAAGATGTGATTGATTTCATTCAGAAAAATATCATCTTTAGGTTTGGACTGCCAGAGACGATAACAATGGATCAAGGGTCGATCTTCACGGGTAGAAAGATGCAGGATTTTGCCAGAGAGATGGGGTTCAAACTCTTAACTTCGACCCCTTATTACGCGCAGGCTAACGGGCAAGTCGAGACAGCAAATAAAGTGGTCATTGACATGATAAAGAAGCAAGTAGGAACCAAGCCAAAGAATTGGCATAAAGTGTTGGATCAGGTTCTCTGGGCATGTCGAACGTCACCCAAAGAGGCAACCAACGCCACTCCATATCGTCTGACCTTTGGTCACGATGCAGTGTTGCCAGTCGAAATCCACATACAGTCGATTAGGGTTCAAAGGCAACACGAAATTCCTAGAGAAGTCTATTGGGATATGATGCTCGATGAGGTCATAGACTTAGACGAAGAGAGATTGAAAGCTCTAGAATTGCTGAGAAGGCAGAAAAAGAGAGTGGAAAAGTCATACAATAAGAAGGTTAAAGCAAAAACCTTTTTAGTTGGAGACTTAGTTTGGAGAGTCATTTTGCCTATGGATCGAAAGGCCAAGACGCTGGGTAAATGGTCCCCAAAGTGGGAGGGACCCTTCCAAGTGTCGAGGGTGTTCTTTAATGGAGCCTATGAAGTGGAAGAATTGGGCGAAGATAGGAGGATATTAAAAGTAAATGGTAAGTACTTGAAAAAGTACAGGCATATGCTACAAGAAGTTAAGATAACAACAGAATAACAAAAAGTATAAAGCAAAGCCATAAATGGTATTAATATTTGCCAAAATGGCGAGATAAGTTACAATAACAAAATGGCTTCAAAGGCCAGCGAAATATAGTCTGTTAAAATATGTCAGTAAATCAGAAAGGAAGATTGGCCTTCATTTTAAGGTAGCTCGCCTTCTGAGACTCGATACGTTGTTGGCACGAGGCCCTTTCATCAGTTAATCTGGAAACTTCTTCTTCTAAGCTTCGAGCCTCTTCTGCAAAAGTGATAGCATGTTCGAGTTCAGCAGCAAGGGCCGAATTGTCTTTGGAAGACAATTGAGAAATCTTCTTTTCTTCCTTCTTGATCTTGCCTTGAAGTTTCTTGATCTTGCGTTTCCAATAGACGATATTTTCCTTGCTGGAAGCAATCTCTAGTTGGTCTTTCTTTTTCTCTTCCTCCAGCTCTTCGATCCTTTATTCCGATTCCGCTGCACTTGTCCAGGCAGCTGCTTTGCAACCAGATTTCATCGAAATGTCACTTTCAAGGCGGGGCAGCAACGTGAGGTCTTTGTAGACTTGATCTATCAAAATTCCCACCTCTCGAATGACATTAGCAGCTTCAGGCGATATGGAGTCAAGTTTCACCTGTGTAAGAAGCGTTTTCAAAGATAGGTGGGTAACGGAATCCATCTTTAGCAACATGAAAAGGTCTCCTTTAAAGATTTTGGCTTTGATCTTCGCCAAAATATCATCTGAAGGTTTGCTAGAGACCTGGTCCTTAGAAGTCGAAGTACTCCGAGTTTTGCTAGAAGAACTGTCTCGACTGCGCAGCAGTAGTTGGACGTATCGACGAGGGTCACTTTCTTTTAGTGCAGCCATTTCTTCCTTAGAGAGGATCGTTTCGCTCTGAAGAGGCATTGCCTGTGACACCTCGACGGGAGTAACTTGGGTAGCATTAATGCAAACAGGATCATCAGGCTTTCCCTTTGTAATTGTTTCCCTTTCTACGGGGGCAACTTTTGTGGGGTCTTGAGCTGAGGTAGCCTCTTTCTCCTCATCGTCTGACTCACCTAGCTCAGATTGGTGCATGGCTTCTTCTTCGCATGCGTTGGCTTCGTCCGCATCAACGTCGTCAGTAGCGGGTTTTGTGTGAACGAGAGGGGAACTTGTTGTGGTGGCAAGGTTGGTGTCCTCAGGTTTGGGGTTTTCATCTTCATCTGCCACGACTATTGTCTCAGGAGCTCCCTCTTCCTCACGGTCGGACCCATCAGTTTGTGATTGTTGGGTAGTAGTTTTCAGGGGCGAAGGGGCTGCATAAAATACAGGTTTGTTAATTTCACCAAGAGAACTCACACCAAAGCCCAGATCAGATGTAGGAATATAAGTGGGTTCACCTTGGTTGTTCAATGGATAAGTAGGCAAGGGAGACGGATGTGTCGAAGGTTTGGAAGCTTCAGTAGTAGTCTGCAGTTGGGAAAATAAACCTCATGAGATGCGAGATGAAAGAAACAAGAGTTTGACATAGAAAGGTCAGAGATTCTTTCACAATACCTTTGTGGTTTCCTCATCCGGACTAGAGTTATCACTCTCTATGAGAATGGCAGAAGGATTTGGATCATTTGTTGTGAGAGCTTTGACGGGAGATTCAGGAGGCGTGTTCTGTTTCTGTATCTTGGTGGGAGATGAAGGAGTTTCGACGCTCTCTAGCCCATGAGTTACCCTTCGTTTTCTTTTTAGGGGAACATCTTCACGAGGGGATTCATCATCGTCGGAGTCTATGATGACTTGGGCTGCAACTTTTCTTCTTTTTTGAGGAGTGGGACGTTTGCGGCCAACCTGGGAAGATCGAAGTGATCAGCAAAATACCGAAAAGCTTCAGGTGAATAAGAGCATGTAAGAGTTTACCTTTGAACTTTCGGTCTTTCCTTTTGTTTTATTTGTCGGAGCGTTTCTTTTGGGAGCAGCTGCAAATAAGTAAATATAGAAGACATAGGTTAGTAACGTTGAAGCTTCATGAGAAGAAGCCAAATCGAAGGGAGATGACCTTCAAGGATTTCGGTCTCGATGTGAACATCTCTGATACTGATATGAAGGTGCCCTCTAAAAGTATCAAGTGTATGTTTAGTCGGAACCACCCGCTGCGCTTTAGGCTTCGACTGCTGTCGAAGTATTTTTATACTATCCTCACAGATAAACCAGTCTGGAAATTGAGGGGTAAGAGCCACACCAAAATCAGCGGTTGGTAATCGAGGGGTCTTTGGGGGAAAGAGTTTAAAAGCAACCTCATATCATCTATCATAAGGGATAGATGAGGGGATTTTCAGTTTCTCTATTAGTTTGGAAAAAATTTCTTTTAAAGTGACAGCAGCCTCGCGGACGGTTCGACTAACATCATTTGGTCGATAGGCGGTTTCGAAGTACTTCTGAAAAGCTTGTATCTCTTTGATATGAGTTGACGTACCTTTCTTGATTTTTTCCTGCACGTCAATAAAAGCCTGGTCAATCAAGCGTGAAAAACTCGAAACATCAAGAAAGTTATTGGAGTAATGATTGGTCCACCAGTTGTAAAAGTCTGGGGTACAAAGGTGAGAGGGTTCAAAATAAATTGGAGTAAAATGGGACTTATGGGCGTAACGGGCCATTTGAGTCGAACACTTAAGTGGGTTGAAGCTGGTCGAGAGAAGAATAACGTGAGACTTCTTATCATACAAGCATCTAGGCAATGATTGAATTAGCCCAAATTGCCTTGACACCAAGTTGGGCTGATAAGCGACTAATATTGCTTGTCCTCTGACAAGGTTGAGCTTATGAACTATCAAGCGTGGCGTCAAGAATCTCTCCCATATCAGGTTTGATTTTGCTTCTTGTTTTTGAGAAACTGGAGGAAATGACCTGGTGAACCATTCAGGGCCATACAGCCTATGAGCAAAAGGGGCCATCCTGGGAGTGAATTCATGCCTTTTTGCAAATAAGTGGATGAAGCTGGTAAGATTGGCACGAAGGCTTCGACCCTCTTCATTTGGTGTCAACTGAACCAAGCGTGGCCATTCGACCCGACGTTCAGATACCTGGGCTTCGTCGACCTCTCCTTTAAAGGGAAGGTTGTGTTCGAAAGTGGCGTTCAACCATAGTTGAAGCAACCAAAATGGCCCCGCCATTGTAAGAGCGCCATGGGTTTTTGGATCCCTCAGTTTATCAGCGCCTTCTCCCAAAGCCTCATACAGGCTGGCTAGTATCATCTCACTAAGGCATATGTCCCTTTTAAGATGTAACTGATTCGCTAGGGTTAGGTACTTCCTCGCCACCTGCAAAGACTTTGTGCAAATGATGCAGCGAGACAACCACATAGCCAGAAAGGCTATGTGCTCCTCGTCATCGACTATGTCGGTGTCTTTCTTATGATAATGATTCATGAAGGGTGTGTAAGTATGCTTCGTGCTACCAAAACCTATGGTGTCTCGTGCATCAATTTCAGGATTGTAAGCCAATCCACATGGTTTTAATCCAACGATAGCAGCCATGTTGAAAAGTGTGGGAGCCACCATTCCACAGGGTAGATGGAAGGTATGGTGAGTACTGTCCCAGAAATACAAAGAGGAGGCCAACATTAACGGACAGTAAGGTGGCCCAACCTTCGACAGCATGATTAGGTCATAAATACCTATTTCTTAACAATGTTGTGTCTTCGCTTTCTCTATTTTCGCCAACCAGTTAAGATAAAGTTCAGAATCTTTGAAACACGGCGTAGCTATAAACAGTCTTGCTCCATCATGTAAATATTTAAGGTCCACGTTGAAGAGAGAAAGGTCATCTGGGTTATCGGAAGGGATTTTGCTAGCGTCTTTTTGCTCTAAAGGTTTGGTTTTTCGATAGGAAGGGAAAAAGTCGCTCAAAGTGGAATAATCAAGGTTTGGCGGAGATAATGGGCCAGACATGGCTAAATTTTTTCCAGCCACATCAACGGGGATGATTACCTGAGATTCGTAGATGTGTCGTTTCTCTTCCGCTAACGGTTCCCTGATGAGCTGTTGGTTCTTCGTGATTTTTGGTCCGCTCAAAGTAGCGAAAGGTGGCAATGCAGATGAAGAAGATGGTCTCTTAGTTTGAGTTTTTCTTTGTTGTTCAGCCATGATTAAAGTTTCCAGAGAGGAAGAAGATTTTTCTGGTGTTTAAAAAAGGGGTTTCTTCAACAAAGGAGAGAAGAGAAAGCGGTGGTAAAGAGTAGAAAGTCTTATGGAAAATTTCTTTGGTGATTTTATAAGGGTTCAGAAAAGTAAGAATTGAACGTGGATGAAGTTAGTGGGCCACGTGTGCCACCTAGTGGAAGGAGTAAGGGGCGGTTGTAACCTATACCCTTAGGTGCTAAAAGGGTGATGATGTTTTCTGAATTTTTGTGAGTTCCAAGAAACCTGCCATGATGATGATGACGTCAGAAGCGTGCAAAGTGACGCAGTTTTTAATAAACATTTCTCTTTCTTCTGTTTTATCTTCCAAAGGATAAGAGGCAAATCAAAGGGTCTGATAGTATCGAAAAGATGGTGTCGAATGGGATACTATCAAAAAATGTCCTTTTCCTACAATAAGGTCGAAAAGAACATTCTTTGGGGGCAATTTGTTAGCTCCCAAATTCGACACTGCCTTGGGTTGCTAAAACACTAAGACATAATTAAGGTCTATGTTAAATGAAGCAAAGAGGTTTCGACAGCCTCTAAGGAATTTTTCTAAAGTTAAACGGTTGAAATAACTTAGAAAAATTAAGAAACCTAAAGTTATGAGCATTTCGACCATATCAGAGGTCATTCGACCGAAGTTCTGCAAATGGCATTGCTACGTCGTTTTGAAATTCAAAAATTGGAGGGAGGAGTTTTGGTTCATAAGACACGTGGCGAATTCTAGAGCAAGAGGTTACATGCAAATGACACTTGTTAGATCGAGGAGATACTAGGAAGTTATTAGCGGTTAATTATTAGCATTGTAAATAGAGATTTGTTAGGCAGATTTCTGGGTGTGTTTTACCATTTGTACAAAGTAACTCCAATCAAATTTACTCAAAGTACCCGAGTGTGAGAAAAGAGTATTTTCACGGAGAATGTATGTTATGTAAAATCACCAACTTTTCAATAAAGTCTTTTACAATTTCAGCAACATTTACATTTCCTCTGTCGAACCACTTGTGCAAGTGTTACATTTTGCCTTTTACCTTTCCTACATCTTTTACTCCAATTCCTTCTTTCCTTTAAACTTTTTACCTTTTTTCGAACAGCCTTTGTTTTTACAAGTCTTTTGTAGCATTTCCTTTAAGTTCATGCACTATAGAATATCCAGTCAAAGTCCTTTTCATTACAAGCACATTTACCAATTTGTTATCACAAGTATTTTAAATTTAATTCTAAATGTAGAATACTTTAGCACATGTTCTAGGATCAATCTGATCGATCCTGTAAGTTGAAGGTGAGATAATACTTAGAAGGGGGGTTGAATAAGTATGAAAGATTAAGACTTAAAAAATAATCACACAATTATTTTTATCCTGGTTCATTTAAAACAACTACTCCAGTCCACCCTTCCTAGAGTGATTTTCCTTTCTCAACAAGGACTTAATCCACTATTTAATCAAACATATTACAATAGTAACACCTAAGAACAACTGTTCTTAGTCTTCTCAAGAGCTACTGATTCCAACTGAATCCTCTTAAGGAAAACCTTTACAATCAATGTAAATCAAATACAAGAGTATCAATGCTTCTATAAAGCTTTTATCACAACAGTGATTTTTCTCTTAAGTTTAAGTACAAGAAATTCTAAGAAGAATATGAAAGAATGAGAGCTTTGAATAATATGATTTCTTTTCAGCAAATTGTGTCACTGAAGAATTTGGTGGAGTCCTCCTTTTATAGGCAGCTGATCCAAGGATGCTGAGCGTTGAAAAGAGAGTCCCAAAAAGGTCTGAGCCTTTTTGTCTTCACATCATGTGACCTTTCCTAGAAGTAGATAGCACAGAAAAATCCTTTTTGTCTGTGTTATTGTGTCTAGCACAAATGAGGAAAGAGACGTTGATGTACTCCAACGGATATAATCTTGAATATTTCTTCTTCAATTTTCAGCAAGTTCTTCAGAATCTGAATGAGTCAGAGTCTTCTAATGATGTTCAGAACTTTGCTGTATCAGAGTCTTCTGCAGCATGTGTGCTTTCAGCGTGTTGATCATCAGAGCATATTTGACACAGAACTTCAGTACTTTGCAGCGTTAGTACTTTCAGAAACTTCTGTAGAAATTAAGCTTTGAGAAACTCATCAAACAATATTCTTCTATGCTTCAGATGCTTCAGCTTCAGATGCTTCTGACTAGATTCAGATGCTTCTGCTTCAGATGCTTCTGACTAGCTTCAGATGCTTCTGCTTCAGATGCTTCTGGAGACTACGTTCAGGATCTTCTGTAAAGAGCAATCAGAATCTTCTAATGAGTGCATCTGGCGCTTCAGAGTCAGGATAACTTCTTGTATACAATTCAGATTTGCTTCTAGAGAGTTAATTTCATTTCAATCTGCAGTAAAACTCTCAAACAAATTTTAGAGTATATAATTCTTAAATATAAAATTTCCTAAAAGTTATCATCAAAACAAAGAGTTATTATTAAAAACCAATCTGTGTTCTAACAATCTCCCCCTTTTTGATGATGACAAAAAGTATCAGAAATTTTGTTTAACTGAACATAAAGAATTATAACTCCCCCTGAGATGATGAATCTCCCCCTGAGTTAAATACAAAAAGGAATAGAAACTTCCCTTTTGTCTTGAGTAATCTTCAGAGTTAGATCTTGTTTGTTCTTATACCATTTGAAGGTCAGAGTGTCTTGCAGATATAAGATTCAGAGTTTGATAATGGACAAATGATCTGAGAGACTCAGAGTTTCTTTTATATAGTGTACTTATCAAATGTTCTGAAATAGTCAGATTAAATGTTAGATAGAATAGATATGTCTGAAGATTCATTCTGGTGAAGTTATATTAAACAGTTCAGATCTATATTTTCTCCCCCTTTTTTGTCATAAGCAAAAAGTAAAAACTTTTAAAAAGACAAATAAAAGGAATCAGTAAATAAGATAATTCAATGGAGAAAACTTGATTCATTCAAAAGATCAGATCAAGAGTACATAGGCAAATATCAGAAGATATAGCAGTAAGGCACAGATGCAAACAACAGATGCAAAAACATTAGAATGAAAAAAAATCTAAGAGTGTTTGGACAAAAGCATCTTCAATAGATCTGTAATCTCAGAGGAGGATTGCTCTTGCTTGGACATCCACTTAGTCATAGTTTCATTCTTTTCATCTTGCTTTGACATCCATTCTGTCATATCCTCAGACTTCTTATCCTGCTTAGCCATCCAGGATTTGATCTCTGACTGTCCAGCTTTCAGAGCAGCAATCTTATCTTCAACATCTGGATGTTCTTTCTTTATCTCAGATGAAAAATTAGGAGGAGGTTCTGTAGCCTGAACAGAGTCAATTTCCATTGGTTCTGTAGATTCTGGAGAGGGGTCTACCAGAGTCATAGCCAATGCATTATCAGTAGATTCTGTTGATGGTGGAGGAGCATCTAAACGAAGCAGAGGTTTAGTTTTGTTGACAGTCCAGAATAGAGTCCTTTCAGCTCTGAGCTTTGCATCATCAGAACAGACGTTCTTCAGATTTGAAGCTACAGTGTTGAATCTGTTGATGAATCTGTTCCAGATGATGTCAGATTCTTTGGCATCCATTGTTTCTGAGCATTTCTTCTGAACAGTACCTAAATACATCTGTATTTCTTGCAAAAATGTTTGAAATAAATGATCAATATTAAGTCTGGGCAGTGGTTTTAGCAAGGTTTCCAGAGTGATAGGTTTAGGTTGGGGAGTTGGTGGAAAAAGTGATTTTTGGATGGAAATCAGAGGAGGAGGATAATATGGAATGAAGGGTATCTCAGGAGCTTTTTCTTTAGATCTTACTAAAGCATTAAGCAAATGAGTTTTTGGTCTTTTGTTTGGGGTAACAACATCAAAAGATGCATTTGAGTAGGGTTTGAAAGCAGATTTTGGTGGTTCAACAGATGCAACAGTGTTATCAGATGCAATTTGCAGATCTGAAACAACAGCTTTACCAGATGTTGCAGATATTGTTGCTATCGATCCTACATTGGACATTGATTGAATATATGAAATAAGAACAGATGGAAGAGCCACTGTGAGTTTTGGTTTCAGAGGTTTGAAGGGGTCAGATGGTTCAACTCTGTCATAAAAGTCTTTCAGTTTGAAACCATAAGACAGATTATGAAAAAGAGAAGAAACTTGGGCACAAGATATACCAGATGATGTTGGATTGGAGTTGGGGATTAATATCTCAGATGATGGTGCAGGTGGAGGCATAGGATCTGGAATGGGAGTTTTAGAAGGTATGGTAGGTTCAGGTTGGTTTATCTCAGAATATTTGTCAAATGGAGAGATTAGAAAGTCTGGGTAGATTTCTGATTCTGAGGTGTTAGAGGATGTTGTTGGTGTACAAGAGGTAGAAGATACTTGAAACACTGTTTTTAAAGGTGTGATATCAAGAACTTTTGTCTCAGGGATGTGAGGTTCAGAAGTATTGGTAGGTTCTGAAGGAATTTCAGATGGTTTGGATGGTGGTTCTGATGAAACAGGAGCAGAAGTTACTTTTGTAGGTTCAGAAGTAACAGGTGCAATGGGTTCAGAAGGTGGATTATTTGATGGTGGATTGTCAGAGGCTTTTTCTGGTTGAGAGTCTTTTTGTTGTTTCTCTGGTTGTTCAGATGTTTGTTGTTGATCAGATGTTTGTTGTTCTGATGGTTGTTGTTCTGAGGGTTGTTGTTCTGATGGTTGAGGTCGTGGAACAAAGTGTTTGATATGAATTTTGGGTTGAGATGGTTTTGGTACAGAAACTGTTGGTGTTGTTGTTTGAGTTGGGACAGGTGTTTGTTTTTGTGGAGAAACAGAACTGGGAGCAGTAACAGAAGTGGTTTGAGTAGAAGGTGGTTTTGGAACAGACTTAACATTAGAATCATTAATAACAAGATTTGCAGAAGATACAGAAGATTTAGTACCTTTTACTTTTATCCTCTTGGCAGGTACAGAGGCAGCTTCTTCAGAATCTTTTCTCTTCAAGAGCTTCTTGGGCTTCTCAGCAATCTTGACCTTCTTCTGAACAGGTGCAGATTCTTCTACAGGCTGAGTCCTTTTCCTCTGGAGTTTTGCTTCTTCTTCTCCTGCATCTGGTAGTGGTTGTCTTGCTAGTTGAATCACATTAGCAGGAACAGGTTTTCCTTCCTTCTTGCATTCATCAATATACATAACCACTATATGTCTGGGCTCTTCAGCAAAGAATAAAGGAAAGTCATCTACAGGAACCCTCTTATTCAATTCTGACATATTCAGCTTCTTGGGAGCTATTGTGAGTTCATCAACAATTTTGAGTCTCAGAAGACTTTTAGCATTCAGAGGCTTTCCCATTATAAATTCTAATTCCTCTGTAACTCCAGCAGCGTACAGAGCAGTTACCAAACCATTCTCAGTAAGAAGATCTGAGATCAACCTTCCAAAGGGGATCCAAGTTCTGATCTTCTGTCCTTTATCTTTCACATATTCTCTAGATGCATTTATATGGTTCCACAGATGCATAAACAGAATGTATGGAAGATCTACCTTAGTGCTCTAACTAAGGCAATACATGAAATAGAGCTGTTCATTATTGACATAGTCTGGAGAATTGGTTGACTTCCTGTGGTGGATGCATCCCATGAAGATCTTGGCCCAGATCTTGTAATCAGGCTTCAGATCTTTGAATTTGTTAGAAGCTTGACCAGCAGTCATAACTTCTTCATAAACCTCATCCATGTCCACACGCCCAGCTGGCAAGTGGGAAACACCATCTGTTTCTTCATATCCTATTAATTTTCTTATCAGATCTTCTGTGATAATAATCTCTTTTCCCAGCACAGAAGATAAGATGAACTTGGGATAAACTGATGCATGGATCCAGAATTCTTTCACAAGGAGAGGGTAAACTGGTCCAAAAAGTCTATCAAAGTACTTAACCCATCCTTGAGCTCCAATGATGGAACGAAACTCAAACCCATTTTCTGCCAGAGAATCAAACTCAACCATAGATTCACATAGAACTTCCAACTTATCAACAGGCGTTAGAAGTGTTCTTTTGGGAGGAGAATATGGAGCAATACCCAAGATTTCTGAAGTTACAGCAGCCATAGTAGATTGGAATTGAGCAGTTGTTGATGATGAAGTTGCCATTGAAGAATGCTTTGTCAAACACTTAGGTTTTGGGTTTTTATGCAGAGAAAATAGGAGATGAAAACGCATGTAAATTCTAAGAGAGTGAAAAGTGTGAAAGTGAATACAAGACAAGTATTTATACTAAAACACTTAGGCACATCAACAGTCAGAAAAATACACGTTTGAGCAAGCATTAAATGAAGAGAATAAAAATCATTTCAAAACATTAATTGCTTCTGACAATTTGGGGGGAAAACCAAGATTCTTACTATTCAAACCTCACCTCAAACGTCTCTTCAGTTATGTACACGCCACCTCTTCAGATTTTGTGTGACACGTGTTTACTTGCATGCTGTTCTGAATTCTCTTAAGAAATGAAACGTTAGCCAACGTTCAGATCTTCTAAAGATTGTTAGTTCAGAGTTTCACAAAAGAAATATTGATCAGAATAAAATAAACAATCAGAAGAAATACTTCAGAGCATTAAGCATTTTTGCATCCGGAAAAAAAATTTGCATCTGATAAATATCATTCTGGACAAAAATCCATACCAATATTTTTCAGAATAAAATTGAATCTATCTTCAACAAGGGGTTTTGTAAAAATATCTGCCCATTGATGATCTGTATCAACAAAGGCTAAATTTATGATTCCCTTCTGAACATAGTCTCTGATGAAATGATGCTTAATTTCTATATGTTTTGCCTTAGAATGTAAAATGGGATTCTTTGACAAACATATAGCAGAAGTATTATCACAAAAGATAGAAATGTTACTTTCAAAAATTTGATAATCTTCTAGTTGACTCTTCATCCAGAGCATCTGCGTGCTACATCCAGCAGCAGCAATGTATTCAGCCTCTGTGGTTGAAAGTGCAATTGTGGGTTGCTTCTTGTTGTACCAGGAGATTAGATTTCTTCCTAGAAATTGACAACTTCCAGAAGTACTTTTTCTTTCCACTCTGTCTCCAGCGTAGTCAGCATCACAGAATCCAACTAATTTGAAATCATCAGATTTTCTGTAACACAAACCCACATTAGAAGTACCTTTCAGATACCTTAGAATCCTCTTGACAGCTGTCAAGTGTGATTCTCTAGGATCTGATTGGAATCTAGCACACAGATAAACACTGAACAATATGTCAGGTCTAGAAGCAGTAAGATAAAGGAGAGAGCCAATCATACCTCTGTAGAGCTTCTGGTCTACTTTCTTACTTACCTCTTCTTTGCCAAGTGAGCTAGTAGGATGCATTGGAGTCTTTGCCAGCTTACTGTCAGACATGTTGAATTTCTTCAGAAGTTCTTTAACATACTTTGTCTGATGTATGTAGGTGCATTCTGGAGTTTGATTAACTTGGATTCCTAGAAAGAATTTGAGTTCTCCCATCATGCTCATTTCAAATTCTTCCTGGATACATGTAGCAAACTCCTTTCCAAGCATAATATTTGTTGATCCAAAAATAATATCATCTACATAAATTTGGCAAATTAGAAGATCTTTCTTAATTGTTTTACAAAAGAGTGTTGTATCCACTTTGCCTCTGATGAAATTCTTCTCCAGACGAAAATTGCTCAATCTCTCATACCAAGCTCTGGGAGCTTGTTTTAATCCATATAGAGATTTCTTTAATTTGAAAACATGATCTGGAAATTTTTCATTTTCAAAACCAGGAGGTTGGTGGACATAAACTTCCTCTTCTATAATACCATTAAGAAAGGCACTTTTAACATCCATCTGATACAGAGTGATGTTATTTTGTGCAGCAAAGGAAATAAGAAGGCGTATAGATTCTAACCTTGCCACTGGAGCATATGTCTCAGTGTAATCAATACCTTCTTGCTGACTGTACCCTTGAGCAACCAGCCTTGCCTTATTCCTCTCAACTTCTCCTTTCTCATTTAGCTTATTTTTGAAGACCCATTTTGTACCAATAATATTGAATCCTTGAGGTCTTTGAACTAGATCCCATACATCATTTCTGCTGAATTGATTTAGCTCTTCTTGCATGGCAATAATCCAATCATTGTCTTGCAGAGCTTCTTCTACAGAAGATGGTTCAATTTCTGACACTAGTCCAAATAGTGATGCTTCATATGATCTTAGAAAGGATCTTGTTCTGATGGGATCATCCTTCTTTCCAATAATGACATCCTCTGGATGAGAAGCTTTAATTCTGGATGATGATCCTCTAATAGTTGACTCTTCAGAAATGTTTAGATTATTCATCTGAGAAGTTAAAGGAGTAGCATCTGGAGTTGCTTCTGGTTCCTTCACTTGAAATTTGTCTGCTTCTGAAACTTCAGAGTCAATAAAGACTACTTCCCTATCTGCAGAGTTATCAACCTGCTTTGGCTTTTCAGAGCCAAGCTTATCATCAAATCTGACATGAATGGATTCTTCCACAATCTGTGTCTCAGTGTTGTATACTCTGTAGCCTTTAGAGCGTTCAGAATATCCAAGCATGAAACACTTATGTGCTTTGGAATCAAACTTGCTCAGATTTTCCTTAGTGTTTAACATATAGCAACTACATCCAAAAGGATGAAAATATGAAATGTTGGGCTTTTCGTTCTTCCACAGTTCATAAGGAGTCTTCTTCAGAAGAGGTCTAACAGACACTCTGTTCTGAATGTAACATGCTGTATTGATTGCTTCTGCCCAAAAATGTTTTGCCAGATTTATCTCATTGATCATGGTTCTGGCCATTTCTTACAAAGTTCTATTTTTCCTCTCTACAACCCCATTCTTTTGTGGAGTTCTAGGACAGGAAAAATCATGAGCAATGCCATTTTCAGAAAAATATTTTTCAAAATATTTATTTTCAAATTCACCACCATGATCACTTCTGACTTTTATAATTTTGAAATTCTTTTCATTCTGGACTTGCTTGCAGAAGTCAAAGAACACAGAATGTGACTCATCCTTGTGTTTTAAGAACTTTACCCATGTCCATCTACTAAAGTCATCAACAATGACTAATCCATACTTCTTGCCTCTGATGGATGCAGTTTTCACTGGTCCAAACAGATCAATATGAAGTAATTCTAGTGGTTTAGAAGTAGAAACAACATTTTTTGATTTGAAAGATGTTTTTGAAAACTTCCCTTTCTGGCATGCTTCACAAAGAGCATCTGAAGTGAACTTCAGATTAGGGAGTCCTCTGACAAGATTAAGTTTATTAATCTGAGATATACGTCTCATATTAATATGGCCCAATCTTCTGTGCCAGACCCATTGCTCTTCATTTACAGACAAGAGGCATTTAACATTTTGAACTTTAAGTTCTGAAAGATTTATTTTATAAATGTTGTTTTTCCTCTTACCACTAAATAGGATAGAGCCATCCTTTTGACTAATAGCTTTACAACATTTTTGATTAAAGGTAATATCATAACCATTGTCACTTAATTGACTTATGGACAATAAGTTATGTTTTAACCCTTCAACAAGTAAAACATTAGTAATAGAGGGAAGTTTACCATTTCCAATAGTGCCAGATCCAATGATCTTGCCCTTCTGGTTCCCTCCAAACTTCACGTCACCTCCAGATCTAAGTTCCAGGCTTTGGAACATAGACTTTTCTCCTGTCATGTGTCGTGAGCATCCAGAGTCCAGGTACCATGATTGGTTTCCTGACCTTGCTGCTAAGAACATCTGCAACAGGAATTATTTTGTTTTTAGGTACCTAGATCTTCTTGGGTCCTTTGGGGTTAGTTGGTTTGTAGGTTTGTCTAAACTTCTGTTTTTCAACATAATGTTTATTCTGACTTGCCTTGGGTTTAAACACATAAGTATTCTTCTCAGAGCTTGTGTGTTTAATGTCATTTAAGTGACCAAATTTAAATTGAGAATACAGAGGTGTCTTCTTGATGAAAAGTTTGTCAACAGGTTTTGGATTGCTTCCAGATGAAGATTCATATCCAATACCTCTTCTGTTGTTTCCACTAACACCATAGATCATAGAAGCCATCTTGCTTCTGTCTATGCTCTTAGTAAGAAATCTTTGAAAGCTAGAGTCATATTTTTCTAAAATGTTTTCACATGACTTAGTCTCAGATTCAGATTCTTGTTGAGTTATTTCAAAGTCATTTTTGATTTTCAGACTTATTTCTTTTTGCTCAACAAGTTCTGTTTTCAGAAGATCAATCTCAGATTTAAGATTGCTTTTCAGCTTCTTGTATTTGAGTTTGATATTGTTATAACTTTTAAGAACTTCTGTTAAAACTTTTGTAAGTTCTTCTTTGGTAAGTTTAGCCATTACCTCTTCTGCATCATCATCAGATTCAGAATCTGATTCATATCCTGAGGTACCTTCCTCTTGATCCTCTGTGCTGGCCATCAGTGCAACATTGGCACATTCTTCTTCTGATTCAGAAGATGATTCAGATTCATCTGAGTCATCCCATGTTGCCATCAGAACCTTCTTCTTTTTGTTAAACTTCTTCTTGGGTTTTTCTTTCTGAAGTTTGGGGCAATCATTCTTGTAGTGCCCAGGTTCTTTGCACTCATAGCACACAACTTGTTTCTTGGCAGATCTTCTGTTTCCAGAAGATTCCTTTCTGTTATCAGATCTTCTGAACTTGTTGAACTTCTTTCCTTTGTGCTTCCAGAGTCTGTTGATCCTTCTGGACAGCATGGATAACTCATCTTCTTCAGAAGAAGAAGATTCTTCAGAGCTTTCTTGAATGACCTGCAAAGCTTTAGCAGTTTTGTTAGATTTCAATGCAACAGATTTACCTTTTTCTTTCTTCTGAGGTTCATCTTCCTCAAGCTCAATCTCATGGCTCCTCAGTGAGCTGATGAGTTCTTCTAGAGAGATCTTGTTCAGATTTTTAGCCATCTTCAAGGCAGTCACCATTGGTCTCCATCTGGTAGGCAGACTTCTGATGATTTTCTTTACGTGATCAGATGTAGAGTATCCCTTGTCCAGAACTTTCAGCCCAGCAGTGAGTATCTGAAATCTGGAGAACATGGCTTCAACAGATTCAGAGTCTTCCATTTTGAAGGCCTCATACTTCTGGATCAGAGCCAGAGCTTTTGTCTCCTTAACTTGAGAATTTCCCTCATGAGTCATTTTTAGGGATTCAAACATATCAAAAGCAGTTTCCATGTTTGTAATTTTTTCATACTCAGTATGTGAAATTGCATTCAATAATATAGTCCTGGCTTTGTGATGATTTCTAAAATCTTTCTTCTGAGCATCTGTCATAGATTTTTTGTCAATCTTCTTGCCATTCTCATCTGTGGGATGGACATATCCATCTATGACTAGATCCCATAGATCAGCATCATATCCTAGGAAAAAACTCTCAATTCTGTCTTTCCAGTAGTCAAATTTCTCCCCATCAAACATTGGGGGTTTGGTGCTGATCCTATCCCTTTCTTCATATTTATTGTTAATATTGGATGTTGAATTATCAGCCATTGTAACAAATAAATATATATCAAAGTATTTCTCTCTGGATCTTTACTGACACTGTTAAGTGGTAGCACACACAGAACCGGAGCTCTGATGCCAACTGAAGGTGAGATAATACTTAGAAGGGGGATTGAATAAGTATGAAAGATTAAGACTTAAAAAATAATCACACAATTATTTTTATCCTGGTTCGTTTAAAACAACTACTCCAGTCCACCCTTCCTAGAGTGATTTGTCTTTCTCAACAAGGACTTAATCCACTATTTTATCAAACAGATTACAATAGTAACACCTAAGAACAATTGTTCTTAGTCTTCTCAAGAGCTACTGATTCCAACTGAATCCTCTTAAGGAAAACCTTTACAATCAATGTAAATCAAATACAAGAGTATTAATGCTTCTATAAAGCTTTTATCACAACAGTGATTTTTCTCTTAAGTTTAAGTACAAGAAATTCTAAGAAGAATATGAAAGAATGAGAGTTTTGAATAATCTGATTTCTTTTCAGCAAATTGTGTCACTGAAGAATTTGGTGGAGTCCTCCTTTTATAGGCAGCTGACCAGTGCATTTTGATGCACGTTCTTCCATGTTTGTACTCAAGCATTTCTTTGATTTTATTTATTTATTTTTTTGTTTTAAGGTGTTTTTATATTTTATTTTATTTTTGCATTTAATTGTTTTTCGTATTTATTTTTCAGCTTTAGCAGTTTTCGCGAGAAAAATCATAACTGGAGTTCCAGGAGTCCGTTTGAGGCGTTCTAAAAATCGCCGGAAAGCTAAGAGAGAGAGCTACAACTTTCGTGTTGGAGTAAAAGTCAGATTCGGAATATATTTTCTCAGAATATTCGTTGAAGTTGCAGCATTAGGAAATTGTTTTAGTTTTGGGTCATGTTTTGGGTCTGGGTTATATTTTCGACCCAGTTGGGTTATGACCTGAATTCTCTTTTTTCCCCTCTTTAGTCTAGGTCTGGTCGTACAACCTAGTATCTCATTAACTATTCACAAAAAATATTGTTGGAGCTTTGTATGAATTATGGAGAACTAATTCCTTCGGATTAATCTGCTGTAATCGGTTCCCGCCAACACTTTGAGGTTCTTTTAATTTCCAATAAAATCTATTTCCTTTCAATTCTTCTCTATGATATTTTGTTTGCTTAATTCGATTTATCTTAGGGATGATTGATTTATTTCGATGATTGCATGTTCTTATACTTTAATCGTGGTTGCTTAATCCGCGTATGTTTCTCGTGTTTGCTTAATTCACGGTTACTATTTTATATGTTTGCTTAATTCAGAAATTAGGAACGTGTATCGTATAATACCAATTGCGCTTGTTGATTGTTATTATAATCGGAAAGGGGATAGAATCCGCTTAGGAATTGGGAATTATTAGGATCGATGATAAGTTGGGAAACGAAAACAGTAGATTAGCTGTTTCAACTCATTATTATAATCACCTTTTCTAATCACTTATTTTTCATTTAGTTTATCTTAATCAAACCCCCCCCCCATATTTCGTTACTGTATTTGATTATTCCTGCAAGAATCCTTGTGAGACGATATTCCGAGTCGCTGTCGTTGTACTGCATTTTCCTAAAAATTACTCGTTTTTGATCCGCGAGCGACCGTGGATCAAATTGGCGTCGTTGCCGGGGATTCTTGTCGTTATTAATCAATTTTAGAGTCATAGGGTTAGTTAGCATCCTCGATTCTAGACCTTAGTTTCCTCGTGGTTTCGTCCAATTCGCGTTTTACAGTCAAAATCGTAAAAAAATCTATTTTTGGAAAAATTGTGTCCGATCGTAAAACTGTTTTACCTACGAGAAGCAGAAAAATCGAAAAAAATCCTTTTCTCTATTTTTAATGAATTTTTTACTGTTTTCATAGAGTCAAAAAAAATCGAAAAAATTCTCATAATTGTTATTTTGCTTAATTAGTTTAATTCTGGTATTATTTTATTTTTTTGAAATTTAATTAATTGTTTTCCATCATTGTGTTTGAGTCTGAGTCTGAGTCTGACTATCTGCATAACTTGTTTGCTTCGGATACTGAACTTGATTTTGAAATGGCTGATAATAGAACCTTAAGACAATTAGTTGTCCCTGATGTAAATTATAATAGCTTGTGTATTGAATATGATGATGTTGTTGTTCCTTTCGAATCGGAATATAGTTTAATACACTTGTTGTCAAGGTTTAATGGACTTGCAGGTGAGGATCCGAATAAGCATATGAATGAATTCCAAATTGTGTGCTCTACACCTTCTGAACCTTCACTAGAGGACCTTGTCAAGCAAATGGCTATAAATGATCTTCAGTTTCAGCAACAAACAGATTCAAGTCTTCAAACTTTGCAGACACAGATTGAACAGCTTGCCACTATAGTGAATGCCATGCAACAAGCTCAAGATTCAAACCAACCATCTGCCCAAACAGTAGTGAATCCAAAAGAGTTTCCTTCTAATTTAGTTGATGATACTTATTCTGAATTGTATTTTGATTTTCCATCATTAGCAGATTTTGATGATACTTACTCTTGTGATTCATGTACCGACACTAACATTTGCTCTGTTTGTGCTGAGATTAATGTTGCCGTACAGGGTGATGTTTTTCATGCAGATGAAGTTGTTTATGAAGCTAAAACTCTTAATATCACGGCTGCCCCAACCTCACCATCCATTGAACAACCTCCCCCCTTGGAGCTTAAACCACTTCATACCAATCTGAATTATGCTTATTCAGATATGGATAAAAAGCTTATAGTTATAATTTCTTCTAACCTTGATTTTGATGAAGATAATAAACTTTTACAGATTTTGAAGAAACATAAGAAGGGAATTGGATGGACCTCGATGGAAGTGGGAAGAAAAGCAGTGAAGCAACTCCTTAACCCATTGATCTCTGATGTTGTGGAAAAGGATATCAAATTCACGTGCCCATTCGACACTTTTATTTATCGAAGATTCTTATTTGATCCTGGAATAAAAGGTGAAGGCACTAATACAAATTTCAAGGGTGATGGATGCTATCCAAAGTTACTCCCCACTTTGGAAGAGGAGACTGCAGGAAATCTCTCTTTGGGAAAGGATGCATATGTGATCACTTATCCACCTTGACTCGTCGGGTGTGTTCTTTCCTTTCCCTCACTCTTATTTTATATTTATGTCCTTTTATTGAGGACAATGCTTGTTTTAAGTCTGGGGGAGGGAAACCTTTGCTTTATATTTTGTTTTGTTTTGTTTTCAGTTATAATAATAAAAATATAAAAAAAAATTGCATTTTTGAAAGTTCTGGGCTATAGTCTAATTTAGGATTAGTTTGCAGAGACTTGGGAACAGTTCACAAGATCGGTATCGTCTTAACACCGTAAGTCTCCTGCATATGGAAATTGATTTGAATTCTTATTATGGTTTAGCCTTGAATTTTCATTCTCTGACAACTCTTGAGTAGTTTATTTCAGCAGTCAGCACCATCTCATACACATTCTACGCAGGGAAGCCGATGAATATAAGTGAGTGATCAAATTGAAAAGAAAAAAAAATAAAAAGAAGAAAAAAAGAAAAAGAAAAGAAAAGAAAAAGTTGAAATTTTTTTTACTCGTTAGTTGGTTCAGCGGTTTCTGGTGCTGAACTTGGTAGGGTGGATTACGGTCCGATCCCCCGCAACTACAATTGAGTCGGCAAAGGGTTATGCCACGTAAGTACCAGAACCCCAAACAAAAAGGATCAGAGTCACTAACCGGTCGCCTTGCTATGAGTGTGTGGAGATAACGGGCTTAATGTGATTGCGCCTGAATGAAAAAGAGAAAAAAGGAGGAAGAGTAAGTTAGGCTTCAACATAATAACATGATTCGAGTTGATTTGTATATTCAAGAGGTTTATGTCTGCACAATTGTGGATTAGTGTTTCTATGATATCCTTGGTGTGTAAGATTAGTACCTATCGATGCAAACTTAACCGAAGAAGACTTACAGCTTGGAATGAGTAACTGTTGATGTGTTTATGCTTTCTTTGTTTTGTTTTATTTTCATTCTGCTCGGAGTGCAAAAGTTCAAGTGTGGGGGAATTTGATCAGTGCATTTTGATGCACGTTCTTCCATGTTTGTACTCAAGCATTTCTTTGATTTTATTTATTTATTTTTTTGTTTTAAGGTGTTTTTATATTTTATTTTATTTTTGCATTTAATTGTTTTTCGTATTTATTTTTCAGCTTTAGCAGTTTTCGCGAGAAAAATCATAACTGGAGTTCCAGGAGTCCGTTTGAGGCGTTCTAAAAATCGTCGGAAAGCTGAGAGAGAGAGCTACAACTTTCGTGTTGGAGCAAAATTCAGATTCGGAATATATTTTCCCAGAATATTCGTTGAAGTTGCAGCATTAGGAAATTGTTTTAGTTTTGGGTCATGTTTTGGGTCTGGGTTATATTTTCGACCCAGTTGGGTTATGACCTGAATTCTCTTTTGTCCCCTCTTTAGTCTAGGTCTGGCCGTACAACCTAGTATCTCATTGACTATTCACAAAAAATATTGTTGGAGCTTTGTATGAATTATGGAGAACTAATTCCTTCGGATTAATCTGCTGTAATCGGTTCCCGCCAACACTTTGAGGTTCTTTTAATTTCCAATAAAATCTATTTCCTTTCAATTCTTCTCTATGATATTTTGTTTGCTTAATTCGATTTATCTTAGGGATGATTGATTTATTTCGATGATTGCATGTTCTTATACTTTAATCGCGGTTGCTTAATCCGCGTATGTTTCTCGTGTTTGCTTAATTCACGGTTACTATTTTATCTGTTTGCTTAATTCAGAAATTAGGAACGTGTATCGTATAATACCAATTGCGCTTGTTGATTGTTATTATAATCGGAAAGGGGATAGAATCCGCTTAGGAATTGGGAATTATTAGGATCGATGATAAGTTGGGAAACGAAAACAGTAGATTAGCCGTTTCAACTCATTACTATAATCACCTTTTCTAATCACTTATTTTTCATTTAGTTTATCTTAATCAACCCCCCCCCCCCCCATATTTCGTTACTGTATTTGATTATTCCTGCAAGAATCCTTGTGAGACGATATTCCGAGTCACTGTCGTTGTACTGCATTTTCCTAAAAATTACTCGTTTTTGATCCGCGAGCGACCGTGGATCAGCAGATGATCCAAGGATGCTGAGCGTTGAAAAGAGAGTCCCAAAAAGGTCTGAGCCTTTTTGTCTTCACATCATGTGACCTTTCCTAGAAGTAGATAGCACAGAAAAATCCTTTTTGTCTGTGTTATTGTGTCTAGCACAAATGAGGAAAGAGACGTTGATGTACTCCAACGGATATAATCTTGAATATTTCTTCTTCAGTTTTCAGCAAGTTCTTCAGAATCTGAATGAGTCAGAGTCTTCTAATGATGTTCAGAACTTTGCTGTATCAGAGTCTTCTGCAGCATGTGTGCTTTCAGCGTGTTGATCATCAGAGCATATTTGACACAGAACTTCAGTACTTTGCAGCGTTAGTACTTTCAGAAACTTCTGTAGAAATTAAGCTTTGAGAAACTCTTCAAACAATATTCTTCTATGCTTCAGATGCTTCAGCTTCAGATGCTTCTGACTAGCTTCAGATGCTTCTGCTTCAGATGCTTCTGACTAGCTTCAGATGCTTCTGCTTCAGATGCTTCTGGAGACTACGCTCAGGATCTTCTGTAAAGAGCAATCAGAATCTTCTAATGAGTGCATCTGGCGCTTCAGAGTCAGGATAACTTCTTGTATACAATTCAGATTTGCTTCTAGAGAGTTAATTTCATTTCAATCTGCAGTAAAACTCTCAAACAAATTTTAGAGTATATAATTCTTAAATATAAAATTTTCGAACAGTTATCATCAAAACAAAGAGTTATTATTAAAATCCAATCTGTGTTCTAACATAAGTCACCAAAGTCAAATTTGGAAGATCAGCGGTTGTTTTTTGATTTTTAAGGGAAACGGCTTTATACATGTATATTTGTAAATATTTGTATATTATGCTTGTTGTATTGCATACGTGCATTGGGTTGCTACCTTGAGAGCTGAGATAAGTCCTAACCCGGACTTGAGTGTATACCTATGATAGGATTGTGGTATGATCAATATTTGACGGTTGGGAGTAGTCCTAACATGTTTGACATATGGTGTAACCACACTCACTTGAGGCTCCTTTGGGATTATTGATGGCGTATGAGTAGTCGTACGTTCATTACTTTTTCCAACCTGGGAGTCCGTGAAACTGAGAACCCTTAGTTACCCACTTACCCCACTTGGCCTTTTTAGGATGTAGAGCAATGATTGTGAAGGAGTAGTCCCAAATGGTTGATACACGATACTACACTTAGACGAGTTTATCTTGAGAATATTTTTTACTCACATGAGTAGTCATGTAGGTTGATAATATCCGAAAGATTTATTAATGACTATAGGAATTTTGTAGAACCCGTTGTGCATGTCCAAACAATCCATAGTACATGACCATTGGGAAGGGTATGCCTTGGCTCCATGCTTGTAACCCAAACTGTAGCACCCTAATTTTTTACTTTAAGATTCCACCTCCTTGTGCATTTTTTTCCAAGTTTTCTTTTACTTTTGTATGTATGTTTATTACGGCTAACCAGTTTGCGAAGGTGCGGTAATGTTAAGTGTAGATCCTTATAGTCAAACACTTCAAGGTATGATTGTTGGATCATAGAGATCCTTAGATTATTCTATTGGTCGTCTCCTCAAGGCTTCTCAGGAGTTTCATTGTTTGCCCTATAGGTTTAAGTTGTTATTGTTATTGGTTTTTGAGCATAAGCATTTAAGGTTTTGTTTTGGTTCATAGGGAGTAACATCATAGGTTATGTCCTCATCTTCAAGGCATAGTTTACATACCAGGTTACATCATCATTTTCTAAGGTTAAGTCATCATTTATGAAAAGAGTTCGGTTCTGTTGATAACTTAATGCAGCAAGTGGCTAAGAATCATGATTGAAGTTTGGGTAATATATTGTCAAGGCAAAGTTTAAACTTTAAGTTGCATTGGTGTTCATTTAATGGTACACAACTCAAGAGTTTCAGATAAAGGCCCCGAAAAGTTCATTTTACAGGCTAAAGTTCAAAATTCATGTTTGGTTAATAAAATTCAAATTAAATGTCAAAATCTAACTCAAATTCAAGTTTTCCTAATAGCAAAAATAGCCTTGTGTTCGCCGAGTTTCCAAGATCAAGCAAAACATAAGAATGTCTACGAGAATAACTTAGATTTAAGGTGGCTTGCACCATTTTCAATCACCTTGAGTCCTTTTTGTTCAAAACATACAAGTGTTCAAATTCATAAGTTGTAATTCAAGCATAATTATGGGAACTTTAGACACAAAAATCCAAAGGTGCGCCAATTGATTTCAAGACTCATGTTTGTTCATAAAATCAAATTGGGATACACTCAAATGAGCAATTCACTACAAGTCATAACGCTTTTTTCCACTTTCAAAAAGACTCCAAGCATCATTCTTAGATTCAAAAACAAGCATCCAATGCGCGTGGGATTAAATTGTAAAAGTTTATGAGTTCAAATTAAGTCGAAACACTCGAAATAGGCCAAAAGGTATACAAGGCCAGATATGAAATTCAGAATAATATTATCCATCAACCTTAATTCAAGAGTGTTACAAAAGGACCTTTTGTTCAAAATACAAGAAGGGATACAAGCTATGAAGCATCACAATGGATGCTTCGTTACATCTATTCACACCAGAGCTGGGCACAACATGGATAATAGGTTCACGACTAGAATAACACGGGATTGGCCTCCCATCATTGCTTGATTCTTGGCTAAGTTCTTTGATGCCTTTGTCTAATCACTCTATATCATTTTTCGGCTTGGAGCAACAACTATTGCAGCCGTTTGGTGTATCAACTCTTACTGCTAGAGATCTCAATAAGAGTATCTGATGCATGGACGGACCAAAGTTCAAACTCCAAGCTGTTAAGATCAGTAAAACATAATTATTCATCATCATTAATATCAAGTAATGAGAACAAATTCAATCCACCAATTAATACGGTCCAGACATGTTTCAAGCAATTTGCAAAGGAATATAACCAATTTATCAACAAAAATCAAGTTCATGAGAACTGTTATTACTTTCCGAGAGCATTCCCAAAATAGCTCAAACACGAAATCCGAAAACGGAAAGAAGTAAGTCATGCTTTCACGGCAATAAAACAAATTGTACAAATTGATTTCCTTTCCGAAATCGTTTCCGGTACATTTAACTTAAGGTTAAAACCAAGGATAATTTGAAGCATATAAAGGACATAACCAAATCGGGAGGAGAAGAATAAGAGAAAATCGAGAAGGAGGAAAACACCACACACTCACAAATCGCAGAAAGTTCATCGAAAGGGACTTATCTGCAAAATCATCAATGGGCCGCTACGACGAGAACTTCCGCATTACAGTCGTGACCGTTTCCCTTTCCGATCGAGAGATGATTTGGCTGACATACAGCGCACGCAAGAAGAATAGAAGTTCACCGTTGAAACCATCGCCATCCACCGCGCGAGCCTCCGCTGGATTCGTCAGGGAAGTTGTTGCCGTCATTTGTATGTTTTGCTCTTTCCAATTGTTTGACCTTCGTTAATAATGGGTGTGTTTGTTTTGTTGTTTAGTGTTGGGGTTTCGACGAGAAGGAAGCGGCGATTGAGAGAAGTTGAGAGTGGTGCCGTTGGTTGCGCAAGAAGGGAAGAAGGAGGAGAAAGAGTTGATGGAGAAGAAGAATAGACGGAGGAAGATGAAGAACAAATCGAGAGGAGGAGAATGAGAGGAAACGAGAGTGAACGGCGTGAGCGGCTGCTAAGGAATTTTAGGGTTTTTCCCTTTTTGATCTGTGTTTTCTAGACAGACCGGGTTGGATCCGACCCGGGTCTCCCATCCGGCCCAGCCTTTCTTGTTATTTTTAGTTTTTTTGTAATATGGGCTCTGGGCCTATTTTCTTGTTTTTTAAGACAATATAATGCTAACAATAAAAAACCATATAATAATAACAATAATATAAAAATAATTAGATAAAAATAAATAAGATTAGTATAAAGATAAATAATTTAATATTATTTTTTTATATATTTTAATGTTTGAGAAAATATTTAATATTCGGCTAATTAATTTTTATTTTAAACTCCCTTTTTTATATAATCTAATATTAGCGAGTTAATTATAACAAAATAATTTTAACCTCTTTATATTAACAAAACTTAAGAATTTAATCAATTAATCTAATTATGTTTAAAATTTTAAAATCTCTTTTATATATTAAAATTTAATCAATTTCGTCTAAAAACTCAAATACAATTTTGAGATTCACTTATAATCGTTAATTTTGTTTTGAAATTCAATCATATTTTGTTCGCATTTGTTAAAGGAGTTCATTTATCATTTGTGGGCCTTAAACTTCAATTTCTACTAGGTCATAATCTGACTTGCTGTTAATTTAAATTATGCTGCGAAATCTTGATATGTATGTCCCGTTCGGTTTTGTTATTATTTGCATCCACGTCCAAGGGAAGAACTTGCGCATGACTTCATAAGTCGTGCGTATTGCATCTCATTTACATCATAACTTGATATTCAATTCTCACCACGATATAAAATTTTCAAGTTAATCAACAGCTTGATATCCAATTTTCACCATGATAGAAAATTGTGACTTCACTGGGAAATTCCTAAATAGAGGGTTCTCCCTAACTTGTTTGTTCGTGTTTATTGTTGTATATATGTGCTCATTTGTACATATGCTTATTTGTTTCTGCTTTAGGTTGTTACTCTCGCGTGGTGAGATAAGTCCTACACCTGGACTTGAGTATACTTATGATAGGAAGGTGATATATTTGAGAAGGCTTATAGGGAGTGATTCCCGACCAAGATAACTTGAGAATCACCGCTCAGTTGAGGCCCTCTTGAAAACAGTATTGTTGAACGAGTATTCATAAAAACAATTACTATTTTTGACCTAGGAGCCTGTGATACTAGGGACCTTTAGTTACCTTTAACCCCACTTGGCCTTTCATAGGACGTAGTGCGATGACTATGAGGGAGTAGTCCCGAAGTAGTTGATACGCGATGCTACAATCAAAAGAGGTTCTCTCGAGAATATTGTTAACCACCGAGTATTCGGGAAATTTGTAATATCCGAAAGATGGACTAATTATTTTGGGCACCTCTCAGAACCCTTGTTCTATATGTACAATCAACTTTTAGTCCACACCCTTTGGGAATGGGTATACCCTTTGCTCCATGCTTGTTGTAAAACCTAGGTTTCCTATTTAGTTATCTTTGTGTATTTGTGTGCTTGCCTATGTTTGTGCATCTTTGCATCCATAAAGCATCATATCGCACTGGTTTCATGGAATTCCGAGTTTATTTGTAAACATTACAAAACCAATGTGGATTACTAAAGAAAATATTTTGAAATATTCTTTTAATAGTCTTAACTGGATGGCCTAAGGAAGTTGGGAGCTCAGATCAAAGATTAAAAGAAGTTCAAAGACAAAAGACCTTCATCATTATTAAAGATCCAAGTGAACGGTGGATATCTTCCTTATTTTATGACAAGAAAAGAAAAGAGCGGGAGGATTTATTTTCCTCTATCAGACTACTCCTTGGAAGCTGATCATGGACAAACTTATATTCGAGAAGGTCCAGCTGGAAGAGCAGATCAAGAAGTACAATGCAAGACTTCCTTAGGATTTATTAGCTTTTATGTCAGGACTCTTTTAAGAATATTTACTTGTAATCCGTTATCAAAAAAATAATAAAGGAGTTTTCTTTGGTATTTTGTGACGTTTATAAATACTTGAGTTCCATGAAACTATTCATTTGCATTCTGCATTTGCATCCCTCATTTAGCATGTGCATGTGCATGTGTCTCTTCTCCGCTGTAGCTCATCTGCCTTCTGTCATTGTCTTGTCAGCTTACATCTCGACCATCTGACCAAGCTCGAAGCATTTACTGAAGGATAACAGAGAACAAAGGACATGGATCCCATGACCGGTTTCAGAGTGGTGTGTTGCACCCCAAATTTTGACCCCTTAGATCCTCATCATCATTGTAGGATCATATTCATTTAATTAACTAACCTTAACCCATTTCAAGTTTATCTTTGTTAAGATGTAGATGAATCAGGGTTTCGTACCGTCAAAATCGAGACTTTAATGGTCTGATCAATCAATGTTTTGGATTGATTCAACCTCAATTAGGTCTCCACATCATCAAATATACTCCATTGGATCAAGTATAAATTCAATTTGAGGTGGTCACCATTGAACTGAGAACAATGCAATTCAAGATACTCGATTAGGGTTTTCGATTAGGAAAAGTCAACTGTAGTTTGACTTTTGATTTAAAGAGTGTTTCAATGGTGGGATCAAGGTCCATTAAGCTCCTATGGCTTAGTAAAGTCTATCCAAAGAGTTTCAACTCCTTAGAATGTCCGGATCATCGACAGTCGGCTCGGTAGTCACCGATTGATCGAACAGTTGACCGAAAAGTCAACTCTTCAACAATAAGGAATTTGACTTCAAGATGTGAATCAAAAATGTTCCTTATGTCATATTACACCTCCCCATAAAATTTCATGACCATTGGATCAAGGGTTAAGAAGTAATTGCAAAAATTAGGAATTAGGGTTTCGAAAGGGGCAAAACCATAACTCCTCAACCACACATCCAAATGAAGTGGTTCAAAGCTCATTGGAAAGCTATTGAAAAATCCTACAAAAGCCTCAAAGTGGTCCATGATCAAAAAATGCATAGATTTGAAATTATGACAAGATTCATTTTAAGAAGGGAAATAACTTAAAAAATTCTAAGTTATTTAGCCTTTTTAAGTGATTTTTTCAGCAACTTGGAAGGGTTTTTCAACCTAGTTCATCTAGAATTTGGAAATCTCCAAAACATGAAAGTTATAGAGATACTTAAGGGCTTTCTAAATTGTGGTAGAACTCCTCAATAGCATGTGTAAGCATAAAGTTATGGACCATGGAAGTTAGGACTGTCAACACTTGAAACCACTATGTCAAACCTCTCAAAATTCAGATTTTCACAACTTGGGCTACCCTCAGCCATTGGATCTTGCTCCTTTATGATATTATGAAGGTTGAATGATGCAAACACCAGAAAAAATGAGAAATTGGAAGGCTTGTGCAACTTGGGACTAGTGGATATTAAAATAATCATTTAAAAGCCATGAAAGAGAAACTTTTCAAGCAAATTGGGCAACTGCAGTCCTCTACCTTCCTAGCCATCCCATCCTTCACATCTCAATTGATTTTGGCTCAGCATTGGTTCATGGAGCTGATGTGTTAGAGCTGCCATAAAGATTTTGGAAGATTCACTTCAAAACTTCATAAACTCCCTCCAAAATGTGGAAAATCCAAAGTTGCCGTCACTCTTGCTTTCACTATAAATAGAGGTATCCTCATTGATGTTAGACACACCAGAGCAATCTCCAAAACCAAGAGAAACAATAGCTCTCAACTCTCTTTCATTTCCTCAAGAATCTCATTTTTCAAAAACTTCCATTTTCACTAAAAAGTTGTCTTGAGCAAAACTCTGCTCAAACTAAGTTCTACCATTTCCAAGCCATCCAAAACCATTTACACAATCCATAAACATTGTGTAGAAGGTGTCCATACATTCAAACCACTCAAAAGCCTCATTTTCCCAAAAGTCAACCTTCACACCTTAGTATATTAACTTTCTTGCACTTTGAAAGCCAAATCCTTACTTGAGACATCTCCTACCATTCTAACACTCCCAACACCTCATATACATCATGAAGGTGAGAAAATACTTAGAAGGGGGTTGAATAAGTATTTATAAAAACTTATAGCAATAAAAACACAAAGATTTTTATCATGGTTCGTTAAACTTAACTACTCCAGTCCACCCTATCAAAAGTGATTTGCCTTTCTCAAACAAGGACTTAATCCACTATTAATCAACTGATTACAATAGAAATAACTAAGAGCAACTATTCTTAGTATTCTCAAGAACTACTGATCCCAACTGGATCTTCTCAAGGAACTATTACAATGAAATGTAAGATAAATACACGTGTTTGAATGCTTCTAACAAGCTTTATCACAAGAGTGATTTTTCACTTAATATTAAGAACAAAAGAATAAACTCAGCAAAGAGAATAAGAATATTTTATGAGAGCTTATAAGAGTTTCTATCAAAGATTCGTCTTTTTGAAGAAGATGAGGAAGACTTTCTTTTATATGCACAGTAGTCCACAAAGTCTTGACGTTGGAGGCTGTGTACTGAAAAGGCCTGAACCTTTTTTTCTTCACATCACATGACCTTTCCTGGAAGTAGAATGCACAGAGAAATACTTTTGGTATGTGTTCTAGTGTCAAGCATGAAAGAGGAAAGAGTCGTTGAGCCAAATCAATGAATATGACTTTGAATTCTTCTTCAACAAGTATTTCACTTCAGCAAAGTAAACATCAGAGTCTGCGTGATCATAGTCTTGGATGCCCATCAGATTTTGCTGAATCAGAGTAAGGCAACAAGTGTGCTTCAGCGTGTAGTTCTATCAGAGCAGAGTTTTATGAATCAGATCCTCAATACATGCAGCGTGTAGTACTCTCAGAGTCTTCTGAAAAACTGTGTTTCTTAACTCTCATACAAAGATCTTCAATGCTTCAGAGTCTTCAGATCTTTCAGAGTCTTCTGCTTCAGATCCTTCTGCAGCTTCTGCTTCAGATTCTTCTGTAGCTTCTGCTTCAGATTCTTCTGTAACTTCTGCTTCAGATCCTTCTGCATACAGCATTTAGATTCTCTTATTAGATGATTCTGACTCTTCAGAGCCTTCCATAGTTCCATGTTCAGATTAATTTGCTCTTAGATATATATATATACTTTAACATTTGCAGCAAATATTCATGAACAAATTTTAGAGTATATAATTCTTTAATACAAAATTTCCTAAGAGTTATCATCAAAACATAAAGATATTACTAAGAAACAATCTGTGTTCTTACAATCTCCCCCTTTTTGATGATGACAAAACATGAGAAATTTTGTTCAATAAAAAGCAATAATTATAACTCCCCATGAGATTAAGAATCTCCCCCTGAAATGAATACTCTAAAGGAAAAGAATACTTCCCTTTTTGCTTGAGTGTATTTCAGAATCAGAGTTTGATGACTTCTTTCAAACACAGAGTCTGGTTTTGCGTTTAGAATCAGAGTACAATTTGCTTCAAGAATCAGAGTCTGGTTGGGTAATTCTCAGGATAACTTCAATGAATTTATTTTGTCAGATGAAACAATAGAATCTGAAAGACTTAAATTCAAAGATAGTTAATAATATGTCTGAATTTCGTTTTAGTATTTGCTTATGGATTGAACAATCAGATTCTTTTTCTCCCCCTTTTTGTCATAACCAAAAAGATGTGTAAAAACAGAAAAGATAACAGAATAAAAGCAAAACAAACATTTTCATTCATTCAAATGATAAAAAACAAACAAAAGAAAACAAATGCAAACAACAGTGCAAAAAACATGAAAAGAAACTAAGGTTGGCGAGATGCAATCAGGGTCAGAAGATCTGTGATCTTTGCAGTAGACTCTTCTTGCTTGGCCATCCAAGTCTTAATCTCTTCATTGGTTTGTTCTTGTTTGATCATCCAGGACTTGATTTCCTTAACCTCTTTCACAAGTTCTGAATTGTCAGTCTTCACTTTAGATTCAGACACATCAATGTCCATATCATATGCAACATCTTCAGATGGAGAGTCTTCAGCAGGAGCAGCTTCCAGAAGCAGCACTGGTGGTTTGGGAATGCTCATCAGAGTCTGTCTGACCAATTCAGCAAACTTTGCCTTAGCATCTTCAGCACAAACTGCTTTGAGATGAGAAGCCACAACATTGAACTTAGAGATAAATTTATCCTAAGCAGCTTCAGACTTAACAGGATCTATACTGAACAGACACTCTTCTTCCACACGTGCAATCCCCATACGAACTTCCTTTTTGAAATTCTCAAACAGTTTATCAACATCTGATCTAGGGTTGGGGTAAAGATATTCCTCAAGAGTCACTTTTTCAGCAGATTCAGCGTTTGGCTGAGGTTGTTCTCAAGTGGTATCAGGAGGTGTTGGATCAGATGGTGGTTGTTCAGATGGTTGAGATTCAGATGGTTGAGGTGCAGATGGTTGAGGTGCAGATGGTTGAGGTATGGTGAGTTGAGGTGTAGGGGTTGGTGAAATTTCAGCTTCAGATGATGAAGGTTGAAAATCTGAGAGGTTGAATTTTGAGCGAAGTGAAAGTCTACGATTGATTTGGTCAGATGCTGATAGGTCAGAAAATATAGGTTTGAATGGATCAGGAATGTGTAGACAGGAGGGTGAGTGAACTTCTGATTCAGAATCAGATGATTCAGTGGAGTGGCATGAGGTGGATGACAAGACAACCATGGTTGCAAGTGGTTCCAAATCAAGAATGTCATTGGATGAGTTAAAGATATAGGGTTCTGGAACAGGTAATGATTGTTCTATTATTGAGGGTTGTTCAGATGGTGTTGGTTGGGGAGGTTCAGATGAAATGGGTTGAGATTGATGTTTTTGTGGTTGTTGTTGTTGTGATTGAGGTTCTGGTTGAGGTTGTTGTGGTTGTTGATGTTCTGGTTGTGTTTCTAGTTGAGGTGGTTCAATTGGAGTTTGTACAGACGATGGTTGAGAATGTGTAGGTTGAGATAGAGAGGGTTTAGATGAATGAATCCCAGATGATGGTGGTACAGATGATTGTGGTATGGAAGGTGATGAAGGAGGTGAAGGTAATGGAGAGTGAATGGTTGGTGTTGGATCAAATGTTAATACGTGTTTGATAGTTTCTCTAATGTCTTCCAGACTTGCTTCTGGAGGAGTTGGTTTCACTTTCTTTACCTTCTAAGGCTTAGCAGCAGCTTCAGAGGCTTTTCTCTTAGGTTGAGCCTCAGATCCTTCTTCAGCAATCTTCTTTGAACGCCTTTCTCTAAGAAGATTAGGCAGAACTTCTCCTTCCTTCTGTACTAAGTTAGCAGGCAGAGGAATACTATCTCTTAAACATTCAGCAATGATTTTCATAATGATGTCCCTAGTTTCATCAGCACTGAACATAGGAAAATCTTCAACAGGAATCCTTCTGTTGCTGACATCCTTAGTAGCAATTTTCTTAGGTTTGCTGGAAAGCTCTGTGATGACCTTCATCCTCTTCAGAGTATTGCCATTGATGACAGAACCTATGACATATGACAGATCCTCTGTCAATCCAGCTGCATACAGATGTTCTACCAGATGATTCTCAATTAGAATATCTGATATCAGTCTTCCCATAGGAATCCAATTCCTAACGTTTCCAGTTTTGACTCTTACTTCTTCTCTTGTTTCCTTTATATGATTCAGAAGGTGACTAAATAGAAGATAAGGCAAGTCCGCCTTCTTTCCCTTGCTCATACAGAACATGAAGTAGAGTTGTTCAGCACTGACATAATCTGGAGAATTTGATGATTTTCTGTGAAAGATGGAACTCATGAAAATCTTGGCCCAGATCCTGTAGACTGGCTTCAGTTCCCTTACTTTGCTAGTTGGTTCCCCAGAAATACTAACTTCTTGAAACACATCAGCAAGATCCACATGAGCAGATTGTAGACTGGTTTCACCATCAGTTTCAGAGTACCCAATAAGTTGTCTGATCAGCTTCTCAGTAATCACAATCTCCTTTCCAAGGACAGAAGAATGGATGAATTTAGAGCACACCTGAGCATGTATCCAGAATTCTTTCACCAAAGTTGGATAAACATGACCCATAAGCCTGTCAAAATACTTTGTCCAACTCTGAGTTTGAATGGTTGAAGAAAGATTAATGTTGCGGTGAGAATCGTGATACCAAGCTATTGATTAACTTGAATCTTTAATTCTTAAATTCACAACCGGACTTTAATTTATCCAAAGGAAAGGTCTAAAGAAAGAAAAACCCTTTTCGCAATGTAACAACAACGCTAAGAGATTCGGGGATCGGGGGTTGGTTATGCATAGGGTAGGTATTTCACATCCTAAACATCTGTAGTACTCTACAGGAACCTTTTGTTTGTTTGCATGCTAAGTTTCTAAATATTTGCTAAGGTTTGGGATTGGGTAAAGGTGTAGGGTGTAGGTTAAAACCTAAGGATAATTTCTAAGTTTGCTCGCAAAGACATCGCGTCCTCTGCCTACGTATTCTAACTAGGATAGAATCAGAGCAATCGTAGTTCACCTCACTAGGGTTGAAGAACGCTTGATTGCGATCAAGGTTCAAAGGGGAACAAACAAAATAATATTTGTGTAGAGTTTCACAAAACTCTCTATGTCTATGTTGTAACACTCAAAGGGGGAAGTAAGTGATCATATCCATGATCCTTACATAGAGTTAACAACTCTATCCTAGGGTTCTAGTTGAAAACACTCCTAGTGAGGGGGAAGGTTGCTCGTCAAGATATCGCATCTTGTGCCTACGTATTCTCATTGTCCAATGAGAAATCAGAGCGGTCGTAGTTCGGGCTCGAACTAAGGAATCAATTGGTTCTTTCCAGACCAAAAGAGGGGAAAGTTCTATCCAGACCTATGAGTTTACATCCTATTGGTTCTATCTAGACCAAAAAGGGGGTTAAGGCTCTTTCGAGGCCTATGAGGGTATTGAGCTATCTATGACCCAAGGGTCAATAGAGAGACTTTCCTTTGGAAGGGAGGAGATGGGGCAACTTGGATTAGAACTAAAAAAGTTCCATCACTTGGGGAAGAAATAATTAACAAAGTAATTAATACTTTAAACAAAAGGGGCATGGTTACAACCAAAGATCATGTATCTTAACAAATATGAAAGCATATCTTAACAAAGATTAAAGGTATATCTTAACAAAGATTGAAGGTAACAACCACATGTATCGATGACAATCAAATACAAGCAAATTAGTTTAACCTCATAATTTAGGAGGAAAGCAATATGAAATAATGGTAACAACCAAGGGAGAGTACCTTAACATGTTAACTAACATAGTATAAATGAGAATGAGTGAATATCATAACACAAATGATCACGGTGAAAAAGAAATTCATCTGCATACGCGAGATAACGATCTCAATATAAAGGCAACTTACAAGCAACCAAAAGGCATGAAAATATGAACAAACATGGAATTAAAAAATATCACATGAAAGTAGGCATCAATACAAACACAATGCAAAAAGAATGGGTTCAAAATGATGAAAAATGGATGAGTTATGATTTTTTGAAGTTTGGATGAACAAAACATGAAAATCTAAATGATAAAAGGAATAAAATGCACATGGTAAGACAATGAATCAAACAAATTTGATTATTCAAACATGTTAACAAAATTTTAAGAATAATACAAGATCAAACTCACAAGAAAAATCAAGTTACAAGTTGAAAATTTTCAAGATCATCATGGTAAAAAAACAGTCATGGTAACATGTGGAATGCAAGTGGAAAGTTCACATTTATGAGTTTTAGGTTTACCTCTTGAAGCAAGCTTAAGCAATAAGAAAACCAGAGATCTTGAGAGCTCTTCCAAGATCTTGTTACATAAGTGTGGAAGTGACTTGGATAGATTCAATACATCATACTTTATGTGTTTGAAGTGTTTCTTGAGTTGGAAGAAGTTTGGAAATGGTTTTGAAAGGTGTTTTTCAAAAGCAAATTTTGAGGGATTTTGGAAACTTGATGAGATTTTGTAAGAACTTGTGATTGTGTAAGAAAGAAAGTTCTAGCTGGTTTCTAGCATGGAACTTGTGTGTTTTTGATGTAAGAAGTGAGTTCTATTTATAGCCAAAGGCCTTGGATCAAGGTATGGGCAAAAGTGAAGCAAATTGCCAATTTTAACCTTCCATCATGAAAATCTTTGAGTTTTCCAATCAAATCTTCATCTTTGTCTTTAAGACACTCTAATAAGATATTCTCCATGCCCCATAGATTTTTTTTATCATGCTTGATAGGATAGAAGATGACTTGTTGAATTAAAGTTGATGATTTGACAAAGGTAGCCACCTTTTTTTCTCTTTCTTCACTATTCACTTTTACAACTTGCATTAAATAATGATTTCTTTTGATCTTTGGTCCATTTTCGTGGGAATTGAAGTTAAACATGTTTATTAACAATGTAAACATCATAAATGAGGCTTAGTCTTTGATTAGCATCAATTTGGAGAGGTTTTGGAATAAAAAAAACTCATGTTGACCTGGTTTTGCCAATGTAAGTTTTTGCCAACTTGTGGACCTCGGTTCTCTCTAACTAGGAAGAGTTATGGAACCCACTTGTACTTTTTAGAAAGCCCCAATTAGGTAATACAATATTTATGCTTGTGTTAGGAACTCATTCCCCTTGAAACTTGGTCAAAAACCCTTGTGTGGTTAAGGAGTTATGGCTTTGCCCTTTTCAAAACCTTAATTTCCCAACTTTTGCGATTACTCCCTAACCCTTGATCCAATGGTCATGAAACTTCATGGGTAGGTATAATATATCATTAGGACCATTTTTGATTCCCATCTTGAGGTCAAATTCCTCATGAGTGATGATTTGACTTTTCGGTCAACCGTTCGATCAATCGGTGACTACCGAGTCGACTGTCGGTGATCCGGACATTCTGAGGACTTGAAACTCTTTGGATGGACTTTACTAAGCCATAGGAACTTAATGGACCTTGATCCCACCATTGAAACACTTTTTAAACCAAAATTCAAACTTTTCTTGATCGAAAACCCTAATCGGGCGTCTTGAACTGCACTGTTCTCAATTCTTGGGTGACCACCTCAAATTGAATTCATACTTGATCCAATGGAGTATATTTGATCTTGTGGAGAATTATTTGAAGTTGAATCAATCCAAAACATTGATTGGTCAGACCATTGAAATCTCGATTTTGACGGTACGGAACCCTAATTCATCTGCATCTTAACAAAGATAAACTGGAAATGGGTTAAGGTTAGTTAATCAACTGAATATGATCCTAAAATGATGATGAGGATCTAAGGGGTCAAAATTTGGGGTGCAACAGTTGCCCCTATTTAAATATCTTCACTAGATGGAAATGAGAGATGACAATCCTCATAGAATCATAGTGAAAGGTATTTAAATACAGCAAACCAGAAATTTTGTCCCTTAGATCCGATGGTATGCAAAAGGACCAATGCAAATATGCCATGAATCTAAATGGTTTTATGATGCTTGAATGCAATACACATGCGGACACACGACCAACTATAAAAGAACGGCAATACAACGAGTAACCACTCACAGGGACCCAACACACTGGGGAAAATTTCCAAGCAAAGTAAGCGAGATTGTTCAGACATGACTAAAGATGCTTGTTCAAGGAAATCTTTCACGCAGGGGACACAAATTCCACCAGGGAAGACACATTTTCATTGGGGAAAGGAGATACGAACCTCACTAGGGATAACCAGACGAGGAAGCCCACCAGGGATGATAACAATTCTTCACTGGGGAAACGAAAGAAAAGAAACGCAAACCACACTGAGGAAGAAACCCAATGGGGAAAACTTCGTTGGGGAATAAATCCACTGGGGAAGCACAGCTTCAACAGGGAAAAGACAGAATGGAGACACGAGTCTCACTGGGGATAACCAGGTGAGAAATTTCCTACAATGAAGAGTTCAAACGGGATCTTCAGGAAAAGGGTTAGAAACAAGACCGGACGTGCCGGGGAAACTAGTATCCACTAGTTCTCCGAGACTCGACTGGAAAATCAAAAGCTTCAACTGGGGAGACTGGTGATGACCAGAACAACAAACAGCTTCAAACAGTGCTAGTTTCCACTAGACTTACTGGGGATGATGGTGACGACCGAATCAACAATGGTTTCCAAGAAGTGCTAAATACCACTTAGACTTCCTGGGGATATGGTGACGACCAAATCGGAGTTCCAATTTCAATTGGGAATTTCCAAACAATATGGATAAAACACAAGACTTCGGTTAGGGGAATTGATAACAACCGGCTAGTAACGATTAGCTTTCAAGCAATGCCAGTAACTACTGGACTTAGAGGTGACTGGTGATGACCAAATCAAGATATACCAATAACAATTGGTTCTGGATAATGCCAGTAACCACTAGACTTAAATGGAGAAATTGGTAACGACCGAGTCCCAGGAGACCAATGACCATTGGATTTTCAAAGAGTTTGGTAACGACTAGACCAAAGTGATGATAACAATCTGCTTTAAGCGGTGCCAATAACTATTGGACTTAGACCAATTGGTGACGACCAAACCAGGGGTATACCAATAACAACCGGTACTGGATACTGCTAGTGAAAACTAGATTTTCCAAACAAGGCTAGTGACCACTAGACTTAGAAAAATTGGTAATAACCGAATCAAAAGGCACCAATAACAATTGGATCTGAAGGTAATACTAGTAACTACTAGATTCAGAAAGACTGGTAATATCCAAATCAAACAGGTACCAATAACCATTGGATTTCGGCGATGCCAATAATTATTGGACTTTTTAGGGAATTTTGGTGACGACCACTCAAGTACCAATGACCATTGATTTTAGAAGGCAATACTAGTCACCACTAGATTTAAAGCAAAGATTGGTAATAACTGAATCGAAAGGATTCTAATAACGATTGGTAGGCTTTAGTGACAACCAGGTTTGGAAAATTGTTGGTGACGACCAGGAAGCACAAATATATCCCTCAACACCTTAGGAACAAAAACTAATACCCTCAATACATTAGGATATAGAAGAGACACAACCCTCAACACATTAGGATTGGACGAAGACCCTCAAAACTTTAGGATCAAAAACTAAACATCCTCAATACATTAGGATATAGAACACTTCATGCCAATGCAACTACTTTAGTCTCTGGGAATTTCTGAACTCGGGATTCGAAGTATACATCTCCAAAGGTACACAACCTGTGCTCGGGATGGCAATAAACATCTTCCAAAGGTACAAAACCTGTGCTTGGAATCAAACAATATATCTCCAAAGATACGAAACCTGAGCTTGGGATCAAACAATTCATCTATCTGCAAAGGTACACAACCTGTGCTCGGGATAGAAACAAACCTCTTCCAAAGGTACAAAACCTGTGCTTGGAATAGAACAATACATCTCCAAGGGTACGAAACCTGAGCTTGGGATCAACAAACATCTATCTCCAAAGGTACAAAACCTGAGCTTAGGATAGAAACAAACCTCTTCCAAAGGTACGAAACCTGTGCTTGGAATAGAACAATACATATCCAAAGGTACGAAACCTGAGCTTGGGATCAAACAATACATCTCCAAAGGTACACAACCTGAGCTTGGGATGGCAACAAACATCTTCCAAAGGTACAAAACCTGTGCTTGGACTGGCAACAAACATCTTCCAAAGGTACGAAACCTGAGCTTGGGATCAAACAATCTATCTCCAAAGGTACACAACCTGTGCTCGGGATAGAAACAAACCTCTTCCAAAGGTACAAAACCTGTGCTTGGAATTAAACAATACATCTCCAAAGGTACACAACCTGAGCTTGGGATCAAATAATCTATCTCCAAAGGTACACAACCTGTGCTCGGGATAGAAACAAACCTTTTCCAAAGGTACAAAACCTGTGCTTGAAGTTAAATAATACATCTCTAAAGGTACGAAACCTGAGCTTGGGATCAAACAATACATCTCCAAAGGTACACAACCTGAGCTTGGGATGGCAACCATCGTGACTTAGTTTGGAATGATATACAACCAAATTGTCAGTATTTGTTGTTCATGGATTTTCATAACGCCAGTTGCCAACAGGCCTTTCTTGAAATATGATTGGTCATCACCAAAATTACTTATACCAGTATCCACTGGATTTTCAAACAATGCTGGTTACAACCGTGCGTCGACTTTAAGATAAACTTCTTAAATGAGACTGCCACTTATTACTGAAGACGATTAAACTTCTCCGAAGAGACTGCCATTTATCGTTGATGAAGGTTAAACTTCTCCCAAGAGACTGCCACTCACCTGTTGATGACGATTAAACTTCTCCGAAGAGACTGCCATTTATCGCTGAGGACGATTAAACTTCTCCGAAGAGACTCCCATTTATCGTTGATGAAGGTTAAGCTTCTCCCAAAAGACTGCCACTCACCTGTTGATGACGATTAAACTTCTCCAAAGAGACTGCCATTTATCGTTGAGGACAATTAAACTTCTCCGAAGAGACTGCCATTTATCGTTGATGAAGGTTAAGCTTCTCCCAAGAGACTGCCACTCACCTGTTGATGACGATTAAACTTCTCCAAAGAGACTGCCATTTATCGCTAAGGACGATTAAACTTCTCCGAAGAGACTGCCATTTATCGTTGATGAAGGTTAAGCTTCTCCCAAGAGACTGCCACTCACCGTTGAAGACGATTAAACTTCTCCGAAGAGACTGCCATTTATTGTTGATGAAGGTTAAGCTTCTCCCAAGAGATTTCCACTCACCGCTGAAGATGATTAAACTTCTCCGAAGAGACTGCCATTTATCGCTGAGGACGATTAAACTTCTCCGAAGAGACTGCCATTTATCGTTGATGAAGGTTAAGCTTCTCCCAAGAGACTGCCACTCACCTGTTGATGATGATTAAACTTCTCCAAAGAGACTGCCATTTATCGTTGAGGACGATTAAACTTCTCCGAAGAGACTGCCATTTATCGTTGATGAAGGTTAAGCTTCTCCCAAGAGACTGCCACTCACCCGTTGATGACAATTAAACTTCTCCAAAGAGACTGCCATTTATCGCTGAGGACGATTAAACTTCTCCGAAGAGACTGCCATTTATCGTTGATGAAGGTTAAGCTTCTCCCAAGAGACTTCCACTCACCGTTGAAGACGATTAAACTTCTCCGAAGAGACTGCCATTTATCGTTGATGAAGGTTAAGCTTCTCCCAAGAGATTGCCACTCACCGCTGAAGATGATTAAACTTCTCCGAAGAGACTGCCATTTATCGTTGAGATGATAAGCTTCTTCGAAGAGACTGCCACTTATCACTGAAGATGATACAAAAATGTCCTTCTTGATAGATAGTGCAAAATAAATGCACGTCCAGGTGGGTTCGGCGACCGACAGGGACCAAAGTTTAATCTAGAAAGAAACTGCCAAACAAGACTCCAACCATTGAGAAATGAACTCGAATGGTGACTTACCTTATCCAATCATGGAAAAAGATAACTGAAGCAACCATCATCCACGAGGATTAAACTCTGTGGGGAATTGAGAAAGGATGGACATTTTATGCTTAAGGGCTGACAACTCTATTGGAGAGAGACAACATACCCAGTCACTGAGGGGGGAACCAAAGTGAAACATGAACAAGTAACAACCAGAGATAGCAAAAATGCACGGATGTTATGCATATGCTTATGCCATGCTTATGTTTATGCTGACGAAACAGACAAACAACACCGGAGATGAAATAAACATCTCGACACGGAGACCCAACAAACTTTACCAAAATTGGACATCAAAGGGATGATCATGAAGAACAACAATTCCACTTCAAGGTTACCACCTTCTTTGGGAGAGAGTAATCTTCTTAGGCCAAAACATCATGGCTTCATTTGGATTGCCATCCTGAGCTTGAATTCTTTGTTGAAGGAAAATCACCAAGGGAAGTTCCAAGATCAACCGAAGTAACAACTTAATCGGGGAGCTAATAAAGGGTATCATGAGACCAAAATCTTTCTGCCCCATTAATAGTATAACAATCCTCTTCAGTGAGCAACGGCCCTTGCGATAAACAGTCTTTAAACTTTTCTGCCCCAGATTACATGGTCTGTGGGAAGAAACCATCAAGAGAACTAGCATAAAGATGCTTCAATGTCTTCAAACTCTTATAGAGAGAGATTTATAAATCTCGATGTGATTGCCCCAGTTTAACGGTGCTTGCACAACAAAGTCTCGGACTGTGGAAGTAACGACTGGGTAACAAACTTGCCCCTGCTTACTGGTAACTGCAAAAGATTTGCCCCAGACTAAACTTGTTCATTGAGAGCTTCATCTGATCTTGACCTGGTTGGCTCTGATTGGCTGAACGTTGTGACAAATGATTAACAAATCCTTCAAATTGGTTGTCCCAAGCTGAGCTTCCTTTATCAAGTCAAATTCCCTAGCTGACAGCGTTTGTTGGGATTCCTTTGATATTGGATTGTTTTGCACACAATGTTGTTCATTAAAAATTGGAAATTTTCAATGTAAAATTCATGCAATCTTTTGAAAACATTTTTTTTTAATAAAACACACACGGCAGAGTGATCAAGTGATCAAAGTGAAAGTGATCCAATCATTTTACAAATGATGGATAAAGTGATGAACACATACAATCAAAGATCATTAAGAGTCAGGTTATCCAACCTTGCTGTAATATGCTTTCAAAACAACCTTACCTCAATTAGGTCTTTTAAGGGTTGTATCGTGGCTTGGTTCATGGTTCATGAAACAAAGGATAAAGGCTCAAAATTTATTTGTCCCACCCACTCTCCATGATGAACTCCAATCCTACACTCAGTTAACTCAAACTATATATTCAGGTTCTTACAGGCTTAAGAATTGGACTGATGATAGTTGGTGATGGCTTACAAACCTAAGGTAGTCACAACTCCCTTACAGTATTTGATAGCTTTTTGCTATTTGAGGATTTTTAAGAGTGATAACTCTTACAGAATTCCTCTCTTTTGTTATCCCTGACTTTTGTCTGAACTGCTTTATTCGAATATACAGTCAATGGGATGCCCCATTTTTGCCTAAGTCTCCTTCATAGATTTCGACTTAGCGGGCTTTTTTTTTTCACTTTTCCTTTTTTTTCTTTTGGGAAAGGAGGTGACTACCTAATTTAATGGATATGGTAAACCATCATCGTCTTTTATGCTGAAAAGCATCTTCGACACTTTCTTGTTGTGTACGAAGGAAAACCTGAGTGCACCACCTTTATATGAAAAGTATCTTGTATGCACATATCTTTAAGTTAACCGAGGACTACCCGCCCCAGGTTTGAGATTTAAGGTTTTGTTTTTGTAAAGAAAGAAAACTCCTACTTCTAGGCTCAAAGGGGTTGACGAGGGATTATCTTCCTTATTTCTCCAGTGTTTAGGGATTGAAACAATGCCTCACATCATCGACAAAGTTAAATTGAAAGCATATAAACAGCAGTTATGGATATAGTTTTCATCATCCTCCTCAATCTTTGTTTTAAACAACAGTTTAGTAAACAAAAGAAATTTTCTTGCATTTTTGGTATTTCATAACAATGAAAAAAGAAAGAGTGAAACAAATGGACTTAATCAAAAGATGCACAAACATTTCATTAAATATTGCCAAATTCAAATAAACAACAGTTTACAAGCAATTCAAATGCAAAGAAAATGCAACGAAATGCTGAAACAGTCTACAACTGCCAATCTTAGGGAATTAAGATTGTTTAACAAAACAAATTTCAAATTTCAGGCCCATGCGGGGAAACACCTCCAACCACCACTTGCTCCTTGTGATATAGAACTATGAGGGGTCTCGTAGGTCCTTTGCCTCTTGCTTCAAGAGCTAAGTCACTGGTGCTTGGTTTACCTTCTTGAGGTTTTAACAGCTCCAACAAGCTTTGCACCTTCAACCTAAAATCTTTGCACTCTTCCACCAGATGCCCCATCGTCCCATTATGATACTTGCATTCAACTTCTGGGTGATCTTCTTCAAGAACCAGGTGTTTGTCAATGATCAGCTCTTTAACAATGAACCCTAATGCTGGACATGCATCTAGGTTGTGTCCTTCAGCTCCTTTGTGAAATTCACAGGTCAGGTTCGCATTATGCCATGGTCCTGGCACAGGTTTGGCTAATCGCGAAGTCACTAGCGAATTCTGAATCAATAGCGGGTAAAGTTTGCTTAACGGTACTGGAGTTGGTCTACCGTAAGTCTTATTTTTCCTGACATGATCCTTCTTGCTCAATCTCCGGCTTTGAGAACCTGGAGGAGGAACACACACCGACGGGTGAGAGACTTCAGTTGAACGCCCTAGTGCCCCAGTATGATAGTCCCTTTTAGCGTTAGTACCACAGTTCAGAGGATGAGGAGGAATTACTGGTTTCAGCTCCTTCGGTATTATCAATTCACCTTGGATCAAATCTGGCAATATCTGACCGTATGACATTGGAAACGAACTCTCTGGTTTCCTTGGTCTTTGCTGAGTGTGCTGACGCAATTGACGGTTATCTGGTGGTTGGTACTGAGAATGTCCTTGAGTTGGGGGAATCGTCGAAGATGATGCATCCCTGGTTTCTCTGGACGCCACATGGTCGGAGTGACCCTCTTTTTTCATCATGTTCTGCAATGTCTCTAGAACCCAATTCATTTGACCTTTGAGGAATTTGATTTCCTCCTTCAAGGCTTCTTTTCCTTTCAAAAGCTCGTTCATTGTTTCCATTGGTCCCGAATGCGTGCTAGGTATCCCTCTCTCTCTCTCTCTCTCTGAACAAGAGGTAGACAAAGACGCAAGGCTGAGAAAAGAAAATGCATAATGCAAAATGCAATGCAAAGAGAAAACTGGTTTTACAAAACTCGGAAGATTGATTGGGTCAAAACCTTCATTTCATCAATCGTTGGAAAAAAGTTACAACTTTTTTTAAAAAAAATACCAGAGATCGACTGAGTTTTACAAAACCAGTTGCGACATGATATGCTTATGATGATATGATGAGATGATGCACATACCATACAAAGGCAAGTATTCATAAATACAATGCATATACACACACAAAGACCTCCTAGGCTTGAAGTAAAATCTTGGAGTCAAAGGTCTAAGCATCCCCAAGAGGTGTGTACTATGGGTTAATTTGTACCTGCCGAACGGGTTCTAACAGAGTTCCCAGAGTCAACAACCCATCTTTCGGATATCACCAATTTCCCAAATTACTCGGTAATCGATAATATTCTCAAGAGAGTCTCGTCCAAGTGTAGTATCGCGTATCAACTACTTCGGGACTACTCCCTCATAGTCATCGCACTACGTCCTAATAAGGCCAAAGTGGGGTAAATAGGTAATCTAAAGGTCCACAGTGTCAACGGCTCCTTTGTTGAGGGTAGTAATGTTTTCATGAATACTCATTCAACATCACTAACTCTCAAAAGGGCCTACACTGAGCGGTGGTTTCTCAAGTTAGCTTGGTCGGGAATCAACTCCCTATAAGCCTTCTTGAATATACCACCATCCTACCATAAGTGCACTCAAGTCCGGGTATAGGACTGTCTCACCACTCAAAGCACCCAACACACAAGCATATATATTAACAAATATACATGTTGAGCAAATATTCACAAATATAGCATACAATCAAACAAAATAGGCTAAACCCTCAAGTTTAAACTTCCCCAGTGAAGTCGCCATTTCTGTTGCGGTGAGAATCGTGATACCAAGCTATTGATTAACTTGAATCTTTAATTCTTAAATTCACAACCGGACTTTAATTTATCCAAAGGAAAGGTCTAAAGAAAGAAAAACCCTTTTCGCAATGTAACAACAACGCTAAGAGATTCGGGGATCGGGGGTTGGTTATGCATAGGGTAGGTATTTCACATCCTAAACATCTGTAGTACTCTACAGGAACCTTTTGTTTGTTTGCATGCTAAGTTTCTAAATATTTGCTAAGGTTTGGGATTGGGTAAAGGTGTAGGGTGTAGGTTAAAACCTAAGGATAATTTCTAAGTTTGCTCGCAAAGACATCGCGTCCTCTGCCTACGTATTCTAACTAGGATAGAATCAGAGCAATCATAGTTCACCTCACTAGGGTTGAAGAACGCTTGATTGCGATCAAGGTTCAAAGGGGAACAAACAAAATAATATTTTTGTAGATTTTCACAAAACTCTCTATGTCTATGTTGTAACACTCAAAGGGGGAAGTAAGTGATCATATCCATGATCCTTACATAGAGTTAACAACTCTATCCTAGGGTTCTAGTTGTAAACACTCCTAGTGAGGGGGAAGGTTTCTCGTCAAGATATCACATCTTGTGCTTACGTATTCTCATTGTCCAATGAGAAATCAGAGCGGTCGTAGTTCGGGATCGAACTAAGGAATCAATTGGTTCTTTCCAGACCAAAAGAGGGGAAAGTTCTATCCAGACCTATGAGTTTACATCCTATTGGTTCTATCTAGACCAAAAAGGGGGTTAAGGCTCTTTCGAGGCCTATGAGGGTATTGAGCTATCTATGACTCAAGGGTCAATAGAGAGACTTTCCTTTGGAAGGGAGGAGATGGGGCAACTTGGATTAGAACTAAAAAAGTTCCATCACTTGGGGAAGAAATAATTAACAAAGTAATTAATACTTTAAACAAAAGGGGCATGGTTACAACCAAAGATCATGTATCTTAACAAATATGAAAGCATATCTTAACAAAGATTAAAGGTATATCTTAACAAAGATTGAAGGTAACAACCACATGTATCGATGACAATCAAATACAAGCAAATTAGTTTAACCTCATAATTTAGGAGGAAAGCAATATGAAATAATGGTAACAACCAAGGGAGAGTACCCTAACATGTTAACTAACATAGTATAAATGAGAATGAGTGAATATCATAACACAAATGATCACGGTGAAAAAGAAATTCATCTGCATACGCGAGATAATGATCTCAATATAAAGGCAACTTACAAGCAACCAAAAGGCATGAAAATATGAACAAACATGGAATTAAAAAATATCACATGAAATTAGGCATCAATACAAACACAATGCAAAAAGAATAGGTTCAAAATGATGAAAAATGGATGAGTTATGATTTTTTGAAGTTTGGATGAACAAAACATGAAAATCTAAATGATAAAAGGAATAAAATGCACATGGTAAGACAATGAATCAAACAAATTTGATTATTCAAACATGTTAACAAAATTTTAAGAATAATACAAGATCAAACTCACAAGAAAAATCAAGTTACAAGTTGAAAATTTTCAAGATCATCATGGTAAAAAAACAGTCATGGTAACATGTGGAATGCAAGTGGAAAGTTCACATTTATGAGTTTTAGGTTTACCTCTTGAAGCAAGCTTAAGCAATAAGAAAACCAGAGATCTTGAGAGCTCTTCCAAGATCTTGTTACATAAGTGTGGAAGTGACTTGGATAGATTCAATACATCATACTTTATGTGTTTGAAGTGTTTCTTGAGTTGGAAGAAGTTTGGAAATGGTTTTGAAAGGTGTTTTTCAAAAGCAAATTTTGAGGGATTTTGGAAACTTGATGAGATTTTGTAAGAACTTGTGATTGTGTAAGAAAGAAAGTTCTAGCTGGTTTCTAGCATGGAACTTGTGTGTTTTTGATGTAAGAAGTGAGTTCTATTTATAGCCAAAGGCCTTGGATCAAGGTATGGGCAAAAGTGAAGCAAATTGCCAATTTTAACCTTCCATCATGAAAATCTTTGAGTTTTCCAATGCAATCTTCATCTTTGTCTTTAAGACACTCTAATAAGATATTCTCCATGCCCCATAGATTTTTTTCATCATGCTTGATAGGATAGAAGCTGACTTGTTGAATTAAAGTTGATGATTTGACAAAGGTAGCCACCTTTTTTCTCTTTCTTCACTATTCACTTTTACAACTTGCATTAAATAATGATTTCTTTTGATCTTTGGTCCATTTTCGTGGGAATTGAAGTTAAACATGTTTATTAACAATGCAAACATCATAAATGAGGCTTAGTCTTTGATTAGCATCAATTTGGAGAGGTTTTGGAATAAAAAAAACTCATGTTGACCTGGTTTTGCCAATGTAAGTTTTTGCCAACTTGTGGACCTCGGTTCTCTCTAACTAGGAAGAGTTATGGAACCCACTTGTACTTTTTAGAAAGCCCCAATTAGGTAATACAATATTTATGCTTGTGTTAGGAACTCATTACCCTTGAAACTAGGTCAAAAACCCTTGTGTGGTTAAGGAGTTATGGCTTTGCCCTTTTCAAAACCTTAATTTCCCAACTTTTGCGATTACTCCCTAACCCTTGATCCAATGGTCATGAAACTTCATGGGTAGGTATAATATATCATTAGGACCATTTTTGATTCCCATCTTGAGGTCAAATTCCTCATGAGTGAAGATTTGACTTTTCGGTCAACCGTTCGATCAATCGGTGACTACCGAGTCGACTGTCGGTGATCCGGACATTCTGAGGACTTGAAACTCTTTGGATGGACTTTACTAAGCCATAGGAACTTAATGGACCTTGATCCCACCATTGAAACACTTTTTAAACCAAAATTCAAACTACAGTTGACTTTTCTTGATCGAAAACCCTAATCGGGCGTCTTGAACTGCACTGTTCTCAATTCTTGGGTGACCACCTCAAATTGAATTCATACTTGATCCAATGGAGTATATTTGATCTTATGGAGACTTATTTGAAGTTGAATCAATCCAAAACATTGATTGGTCAGACCATCGAAATCCCGATTTTGACGGTACGGAACCCTAATTCATCTACATCTTAATAAAGATAAACTGGAAATGGGTTAAGGTTAGTTAACCAACTGAATATGATCCTAAAATGATGATGAGGATCTAAGGGGTCAAAATTTGGGGTGCAACAATTAAACCCATTTTCTTCAATGGAATCAAAATCTATAAAGCATTCACTCAGAACTTCCAGTTCTACAGTTGGAGTGAGAAGAGTTCTCACAGGTTCCTTGTACGCTTCAGCATTAGGAGAAGAAACGACAGTGGTTGATTGCATCTGAGCAGATGTTGATGAAGAAGATGCCATTGTTGTTCTTGAGTGAGAGGTTTTAGGTTTAGGGTTTAGATGAAGAGCAAAGAGACGACAGAAATGCATAAAAGGTTCGTGAGGTGAAAAGTGTGAAATGGTGTGATTTGTGGTATTTATAGATAAAATCAGGCACACAAACAATCACATAAGCACGCTTCACATAACATTAAATGAAAAAGTAAAAACATCATTGCACAGCATTTATGATTCTGACAGATGGGGGGAAATCAAGAAAAATCAGATTTTCAAAGCAGTACCTCAAACGTTAATTCAGTAAAGTGTACTCTACCTTTCCAGTTTCTGAGCAACACGTGTTTGCTTGCATGTGCTTCTGAAATCTCTTGAGAAATGAAACGTTAGCCAAAGTTCAGATCCTCTGAGCATTGTTAGTTCAGATTTACACAAATAAAATAATTCAAGAAAATGAATAAATTGACAGATGAAATACTTTAGAGCATTAAACATTTTGCATCTGAGAAGTTTGCCTCTGATAAATATTATTCTGGACAAAAATCCATACCAATATTTTTCAGAATAAACTTGAACCTATCTTCAGCAAGGGGTTTTGTAAAAATATCAGCCCATTGATGATCTGAATCAACAAAGGCTAAGTTTATAATACCCTTCTGAACATAGTCTCTGATGAAATGATGCTTAATTTCTATATGTTTTGCCTTAGAGTGTAAAATTGGATTTTTAGACAAACATATAGTAGAAGTATTATCACAGAAGATAAATACATTACTCTCAAAGATCTGATAGTCTTCTAACTGACTTTTCATCCAGAGCATCTGCGTGCTACATCCAGCAGTAGCAATGTATTCTGCCTCTGTTGTAGAAAGTGCAATTGTGGGTTGCTTCTTGCTGTACCATGAGATCAGATGACATTCAAGGAACTGACAGCTTCCAGAAGTGCTTTTATGCTCTACTCTGTCTCCAACATAATCAGCATCACAGAATCCAACTAATGTATATTTATCAGATCTTCTGTAACATAGACCCACGTTAGTAGTACCTTTCAGATACCTTAGAATCCTCTTAATAGCAGTTAAGTGAGATTCTCTAGGATCTGATTGGAATCTTGCACACAAGCATACACTGAACAAAATGTCAGGTCTAGAAGTAGTTAAGTAGAGAAGAGATCATATCATACCTCTGTAGAGTTTCTGATCTACTTTCTTACTTACCTCTTTCTTGCCTAATGTACTAGTTGGATGCATGGGAGTCTTTGCCATCTTACTATCAGTCATGTTAAATTTCTTCAGAAGTTCTTTAACATATTTGGTCTGATGAATGTAAGTGCACTCTGGAGTTTGGTTGACTTGAATTTCCAGAAAGAATCTCAATTCTCCCATCATGCTCATTTCAAATTCTGCCTGCATACATTGAGCAAACTCCTTTCCCAGCATAGTATTGGTAGATCCAAATATAATATCATCCACATATATTTGAAAAATTAGAAGATCTTTCTTAAATGTTTTACAAAAGAGTGTTGTGTCCACTTTGCCTCTGATGAAAATTTTCTCGAGAAGAAAATTGCTTAACCTCTCATACCAAGCCCCGGGAGCTTATTTTAAACCATATAGAGATTTCTTTAGTTTAAAAACATGTTCTGGAAAATTTTCATTCTCAAAACTAGGAGGCTGGTGAACATAAACTTCTTCTTCTATAATACCATTTAGAAAGGCACTTTTAACATCCATCTGATATAGAGTGATGTTATATTATGCAGCAAATGAAATAAGAAGGCGTATAGATTCTAACCTTGCCATTGGAGCATAAGTTTCAGTGTAATCAATTCCTTCTTGCTGACTGTACCCTTGAGCAACAAGCCTTGCCTTATTTCTTTCAACTTCTCCTTTTTCATTCAACTTGTTTCTGAATACCCATTTGGTTCCAATTATGTTGAATCCTTTAGGTCTTGGAACCAGATCCCAGATGTCATTTCTTGTGAATTGATTAAGCTCTTCTTGCATGGCAATTACCCAGTCATTGTCTTGCAGAGCCTCATACACAGAAGTTGGTTCAATAACCGATACCAACCCAAATAATTACGCTTCAGATGATCTGAGAAATGATCTTGTTCTGATTGGATCATGTTTCTTCCCAATGATCACATCCTCTGGGTGAGAGGCCTTGATTCTGGAAGATGATCCTTTGACAATTGAATTTTCAGAAATGTTCAAGTTGTCCATTTGAGAAGCTAAAGGAATTGCATCTGGCGTTGCTTCTGGTTCCTTTATTTTAGCTTTTTCCGCCTCTGAGCCTTCAGAGTCTGTGAAGACTACTTCTCTATCTGCAGAACTTTCAAACTGCTTTGGCTTTTCAATGCCAAGCTTATCTTCAAATCTAACATGTATAGATTCCTCCACAATTTGTGTTTCAGTATTGTATACTCTGTAGCCTTTAGAGCGTTCAGAATATCCAAGCATGAAACACTTCTGTGCTTTAGAATCAAACTTGCTAAGATTCTCTTTAGTGTTCAACATATAACAAATACATCCAAAAGGATGAAAATATGCAATGTTGGGCTTTCTGTTCCTCCACAATTCATAGGGAGTCTTTTCTAGAAGAGGTCTTATAGACACTCTGATCTGAATGTAACATGCTGTGTTTATTGCTTCTGCCCAAAAGTGTTTTGCCAAATTAGTCTCGTTGATCATGGTTCTGACCATTTCTTGCAGAGTTCTATTTTTCCTCTCTACAACTCCATTTTGTTGTGGAGTTCTAGGACAGGAGAAATCATGAGCAATGCCATTTTCATTAAAATATTTTTCAAAATATTTGTTTTCAAATTTGCCACCATGATCACTTCTGACTTTGATTATTTTAACATCTTTTTCATTTTGGACTTATTTGCAGAAGTCAAAGAACACAAAATGTGACTCATCCTTGTGTTTTAAGAACTTTACCCATGTCCATCTACTATAGTCATCAACAATGACTAATCCATACTTCTTGCCTCTGATGGATGCAGTTTTCACTGGTCCAAACAGATCAATATGAAGTAATTCTAATGGTCTGGAACTAGAAAACAACATTTTTTGATTTAAAAGAGGATTTTGAAAACTTCCCTTTTTGACATGCTTCACAAAGAGCATCTGAGGTGAACTTCAACTTAGGAAGTCCTCTGACAAGATTAAGTTTATTAATCTGAGATATACGTCTCATATTAATATGCCCCAATCTTCTGTGCCAGACCCATTGCTCCTCATTAACAGACAAGAGGCATTTAACATTCTGAACATTAAGTTCTGAAAGATATATTTTATAAATGTTGTTCTTCCTCTTTCCACTAAATAGGATTGAGCCATCCTTTTGACTAATAGCTTTACAACATTTTTGATTAAAGACTATGTCATAACCATTGTCACTTAATTGACTTATGGACAATAGATTATGCTATAATCCTTCTACAAGTAAAACATTAGTAATAGAGGGAAGGTTACCATTTCCAATAGTGTCAGATCCAATGATCTTGCCCTTCTGATTTCCTCCAAATTTCACGTCACCTCCAGATCTAAGCTCCAGACTTTGGAACATAGACCTTTCTCCCGTCAGATGTCGCGAGCATCCAAAGTCCAGGTACCATGACTGGCGTCCTGACCTTGCTGCTAAGAACATCTCTTCAGCGTCAGAGTCAAATTCAGATCCTGAAATTCCTCCTCCTGATCTTCTATGTCTGCCATCAATGCTACGTTGGCACATTCCTCTTCTGACTCAGATTCAGATTCAGATGTATCTGAATAATCCTAGGTTGCCATTAGAACCTTCTTCTTCTTATCAGATTTTCTTTTAGGCTTTTCTTTCAACAGCTTTGGACATTCATTTTTGTAATGCCCAGGTTCTTTACATTCGTAGCAGACAACCTCCTTTTTGCCAGATCTTCTGTGTCCAGAAGATTCCTTTCTTTGGTCAGGCTTCCTGAAGTTTCTAAACTTCTTTCCTTTATGCTTACAGAGTTTGTTTATTCTTCTGGACAACATGGATAATTCATCTTCATCTTCAGATGAGGATTCTTCAGAGCTTTCCTCTATTACCTGCAACACTTTAGCAGATTTATTAGATTTTAAGGCAATTGATTTACCTTTCTTTTGAGGCTCATCTTCCTCAAGTTCAATTTCATGGCTCCTCAGTGAGCTGATTAGTTCCTCCAAGGAAATCTGGTTCAGATCTTTAGCCATTTTCAGCGCAGTCACCATAGGTCTCCATCTGGTAGGTAAGCTTCTAATGATCTTCTTCACGTGATCAGCAGTAGAGTAACCTTTATCCAGAACCTTTAGTCCAACTGTAAGTATTTGAAATCTGGAGAACATGGCTTCAACAGATTCAGCTTCTTCCATCTTGAAAGCTTCATACTTCTGAATTAGAGCCATAGCCTTGGTCTCTTTTACTTGAAGGTTTCCTTCATGAGTCATTTTCAAGGACTCAAACATGTCAAATGTAGTTTCTCTATTTGTGATCTTTTCATACTCAGTGTGAGATATTGCGTTTAACAATATTGTTCTAGCCTTGTGGTGATTTCTAAACTCCTTCTTTTGGGCTTCTGTCATAGATTTTCTATCTACTTTCTTGCCATTCCCATCAATGGGATGAACATATCCATCTATGACCAAATCCCATAAATTAACATCATAACCAAGGAAAAAACTTTCAATCCTGTCTTTCCAATAATCAAATTTCTCCCCATCAAACATAGGGGGTTTTGTACTGATTCTGTCTCTTTCTTCATATTTGTTGGATGTTGAAACATCATCCATAATAACAACCAAATATAAGTATCAAAGTTTTTCTCAATGGATCTTTTCTGTCACTGTGAAGTGGTAGCACACACAGAACCGGAGCTCTGATGCCAACTGAAGGTGAGAAAATACTTAGAAGGGGGGTTGAATAAGTATTTATAAAAACTTATAGCAATAAAAACACAAAGATTTTTATCCTAGTTCGTTAAACTTAACTACTCCAGTCCACCCTATCAAGAGTGATTTACCTTTCTCAAACAAGGACTTAATCCACTATTAATCAACTGATTACAATAGCAATCACTAAGAGCAACTATTCTTAGTCTTCTTAAGAACTACTGATCCCAACTGGATCTTCTCAAGGAACTATTACAATGAAATGTAAGATAAATACAAGTGTTTGAATGCTTCTAACAAGCTTTATCACAAGAGTGATTTTTCACTTAATATTAAGAACAAAAGAATAAACTCAGCAAAGAGAATAACAATATTTTATGAGAGCTTATAAGAGTTTCTATCAAAGATTCGTCTTTTTGAAGAAGATGAGGAAGACTTGCTTTTATATGCACAGTAGTCCACAAAGTCTTGACATTGGAGGCTGTGTACTGAAAAGGCCTGAACCTTTTTGTCTTCACATCACATGACCTTTCCTGGAAGTAGAATGCATAGAGAAATGCTTTTGGTCTGTGTTCTAGTGTCAAGCATGAAAGAGGAAAGAGTCGTTGAGCCAAATCAACGGATATGACTTTGAATTCTTCTTCAACAAGTATTTCACTTCAGCAAAGTAAACATCAGAGTCTGCGTGATCAGAGTCTTGGATGCCCATCATATTTTGCTGAATCAGAGTAAGGCAGCAAGTGTGCTTCAGCGTGTAGTTCTATCAGAGCAGAGTTTTATGAATCAGATCCTCAGTACATGCAGCATGTAGTACTCTCAGAGTCTTCTGAAAAACTGTGCTTCTTAACTCTCATACAAAGATCTTCAATGCTTCAGAGTCTTCAGATCTTTCAGAGTCTTCTGCTTCAGATCCTTCTGCAGCTTCTGCTTCAGATTCTTCTGTAGCTTCTGCTTCAGATTCTTCTGTAGCTTCTGCTTCAGATCCTTCTGCATACAACATTCAGATTCTCTTATAAGATGATTCTAACTCTTCAGAGCCTTCCATAGTTCCATGTTCAGATTAATTTGCTCTTAGATATATATATACTTTAACATCTGCAGCAAATATTCATGAACAAATTTTAGAGTATATAATTCTTTAATACAAAATTTCCTAAGAGTTATCATCAAAACATAGAGATATTACTAAAAAACAATCTGTGTTCTTACACATCATATCTCAACTGTCCAAACTCTAAAAAACCAGCTGGAAACTACACAACTCCAACTGTCTTGAAAAGTGGTTCATTGCTTCAAGAGGAAGCAAGCTTCAAATCTTTGCCAAGGAAGAAGGTCTATGGGTTTCTCAGCTTCTTAGCTTGCTCAAGACTTGTCTACAAGAGGTATGTGACATTCAAACTCTTTATTGATCATACATTATCAAGTTTTTATCATTTTGAAGTGATTTTGTGGAAATGTAGTCTTGCTGCCCCATTATTAGTTCTTTGTCAAGAACTCATGTCTTATGGTTATGATACTTGCTTTTGTTAAAGTGTTTCATTTGTGAATGACATGTTTAATATCATGTATAACTTGTTTTTGAAGATTTGGTCTATATGGTAGTTTTAGGGATTCAACTTTGAAATGTGATGTGTTTGCCCTAGATCTATTAGCCTTAGTTCATTAGTAATATTTGGATGATTTGTAAGTCGTTCATGAGATCCCCTTGCCCTAGATCATGTTTGAATCTAGTGTGGCACTTGTTTTCACACTTATGTTATTTTGTGTTACTTCACTTTACCATTACCATGAGTTGTGTATTGGACTGTTTGTGCTTGCTATTTGTGTATCTCAAATGTTCTAAATCATTGATTTATGTTTACATGACCTTGCTCATAGTGTTTGAACTGGTTGAAATATTGAAAGCTTGATTTTTGTTCACTGAGGCTTGATATGAGACTTCATGAGTTTTGGTGTCAAAATGTTCTGAGCCAATATGGCATTTTCTGTGGTGAGCAGTTTATGTATGATCTTTGTATGTGGAAATATCATCTAACATGCTTTGAGATTGTATGTGTATGTCCTAATTGTCTTGCTTTCTCAAAAAAACGATTTCTCACTTCTAACTACATTTCCAAAGTCTCATTGATACTACCAACTTGTCTTTTTCTGCTCCAACTGTTTTTTGCTGTATCCATGTGCACAGAATCATCATCCTACTTGTTTTAAGCTTGTATGTACTGCCACATTGCCTCAACTGCTATAGATTTGTCAGTTGCCTGTTTGAGTGTGTTTCTTTACATTTCATAAGCTTCAATATTGCCATATGTTGTTTGATGTTGATTTGGTGTGACTGTAAGGCATGAGCATTTCCCTTTGCATATTTGTGGTATGTGTGCATCATTGTTATGACATGTTTCCCTTCACTTTAAAAATTGCCCTGCTGTTCCAAGTTGGTGTCAAGGCAGTTGTTTGCATTTCTTACCATTTGCATATCAAATTCTGTTCCCATGTGCATAAGCCTGATGTCTAAGCATGAATTCATTCCTCATCATGATTTTGATGTGTGTATGTTGTTTATTTGATCTATCCCTACCTGGTTAATCATCTCATTTTCAAAATGAACTTTTCAAGCCAAAACACACCACAACCATACCAAATTTTTTCTTGCTTGCAATATGATGGTTTCTCTGAGTTGAGACTCATTTAACTTCACATTTTGATGTGTATGTGCTATCCCTTTGACATGAGATCATTTATTCACATCTAGACCGTGTTTGTACCATTGTGCTGCCAAACAGTTTTGAAACCACAACAGCTGCACACACTTCACCTTTGGCTGTTTGATTTGTTTTACATCAGCTCATATAGCATTGGATCTCTGGTAGTGTTTTAAGATTGGTGTGTACATGAATCAATCAACTTTGTATGTCTTACTTTTCTGTCATGACATCCCCACTCACTGTGTTTGATACAATTACAATTTGATATCCATTTTCTTGTTATGTGCATTTCATGATCAACTTGAGTTTTAGACTCATTCATAATCCTGTTTGAGACTTGTGTATGGTTTATTTTTGACTTCAATCTGTTTCAATCTTGATGTGTGTCAATTTGTGCACTTTTATGCTTAAGTGAGTAGTTGATAGGTGACTTTCAGTTCTATGATATTTATGGTCAATTTTGAAGTATGGACACACTTAATATCATATTTATGGTCTGTGTGTGAGGTCTGCCCAACCTAATTATGCCTGTTTCTTGATTTGCCCCTCAACTTGCACTTTTCTCCAAATTCTACTTGGCATAACAGTTGTGCTTTGGTGTGTAAATCTTGGCATTGTGATCTTCATGTTCTTTCATTGCATTCAATATGTTTTTACTTCATGCTCTGATATGTTCAAATTGATTGTTTCATCCATACCACCTTGTGTTTGATTTCTGGTACAGCAGGGCCACTTTTGCCCTGGCCTGTAGCTTGGCTGTTACTCATCATTCTTGTCACTCCCATTCTCACATTTTGATTAGCCATAGGTATGTGTATGATATAACTGTTCATCTGTGTTAATTTTCATTAACTTGATTTTGGTTTGAAGTCATTTTATCCATTGGTTTTGAAAGTAAATTCACCAATTTTACAAAGTTTCATAACCGATATAATGACATGCCATCTATACTCTTCTGCCTGAACATTTGTGTATGAGTTACAAACATTTGAGATCATTATCATTAACATGATTAGGACTTTTAGGCTATGTTTTGATTTGGAATCTTCCCATCTGTCTTGACAGTTGCTGCATTTTCATGTTATTCATTTGCAATTCATGAAGCATATTCCATTTCTATCTGATTTATGGCACAACTTTGCTCTGTCTAAAAGAAAAAACCATGATTGATACTTCTATTTGAGATCACCAATGAGTTGATATTTGCTTGCTAAGGTTGTGTACATTGTTTGATTTTGTTTGTTAATGTCAACTTGCTGTTTAGAGGTGCAACATTGTCATGTTGAGCAAGCCAATTGCTATGGTCTAGCAGGCCCCTTCCCCCCCCCCCCCCCCTCAAACTTCACTTCTTGACTGGAAGGTTTTTGTCATAAAAGTCCATAAGTGGTTAACCCAGCTTGCATTGAACTCTTGATAGGTTGATTTTAAAACTCTTTTTCTAGTTGTTGATGAACCATTGGAACCATGTATCCTGCTACATCATCAGCTTGTGTTTTTAAAACAGTCTTGCATTTCCTACCATAGTTGCCAACGACATGCAATTTTTCTGCTTGAGTAGTACTTGACTGACCTTTGATTATGGAATCATCAGTTGACATGATTGAGCTTGCATGAGATATTTGTATGAACAGAACCAACTCAATTTGAACCTTGGCAGCCTACATACCATTATTGCAACAACAATCCATTTTCTGTTTTTGTTTGATTTGTGGTTGATCTTTAAGTGTGGGGACATCAGTTAACACATTTGAAGACTGTGTGTGATGTGTACTTGGTCAGAAATTACTCAATTCATGCCTTAACTTTCTAAATGCACATCAAAACTTCATTATGCATTTGTCTTCGAATTTTCTTATGTGCACATGATCTTGAAAAATCAACACTACCATCATGATCCTTGTTCAATTCTACCCAAGTTAAACCTAAAGTTTGTTAAAATTGGTGGAGAATTGAGCAAGTTAGCATTGAAACGCCTTTTGAAAAATTGCTTTGTTTTTGCCTCAAGCTTGCCCAGAAAACCATGAAACTTGCCTTATGTATTTATGGGGGTGGCTTTGTACTTGGATGTACAGCCACCCCGGTGGTAATCAACTTGCGCGCATTCTTGCCTTTCACTTGCCAGCCATGGGTTCGATCCTTGGGATCAACCCATTTTAGGCATTTTATTTTCCAATGGTAATTAATTTTATTTTCTTCATCTCCTTCCATTTCCATCCAGCGCGCATGTGGTGCCCAAGTGGTTGTGGTTTGTGTTTGTAAACACAAGGGCATGGGTTCAATCCCTACCCATGCCCCTTTCTTTTTTTATTCGTTTGTTTATTTATTTTATTGTCATAAATCATGTCAAACTTCAAAATTTCGTAACTTATTCATCGTTCATTATTTTCAACCCGTTCTTTTTGCAACTTTTTCATTGTGATGTCTAGGATTGTAATTTCATAGTTTCTTGTTTTCACAATGCTTTTTTCCTGCTTGTTAGTAGATTCGTTTTTAGGTCGTTATGGTACGTTTCGATTAAATTCCCTTCATACCATGCTTATTTTACCTTGTGAGATTTATTGGCATTTGAATTCTTTATGTTTGTTAACATGTTGAGATTTCATTTTCTTGTTGGTTGTTACCATAAATTATTGTTCCTTTCCTAAAATCTTGAGTTTAACTGTGGTAATCAATCCTTGCGTACTTGATTGTTATCAATGCCTAATTGTTGTTACATCTTGATCATTTTTAAGTGGTAACTTATTTATATGGTTGATGTGTTTCATATTTGATAATATGGCTTTGGGGTTGTTACTTCCATCTTTGTTAAGATATTTGATTATCGGTTGTAACCATTGGTATTATTTGATCCTTGCTTATTGTAATATGCATGCTTACTTGATTGTAATCTTATTCATCTTGCTTAATTGTTTATTCGCTTTGTTGAGTATTTCTTCCCCAAGTGATGGAACTCTTTAGTTCTCATCCAAGTTGCCTCATCATTTTCCCTTCCAAAGGAAAGCCTTGGGTCGTAGATAGCTCATTAACTCGTAGGTCTGGATAAAACCTTTCCTCCTTTTGGTCTGGATAGAACCAATAGGATAACCTCATAGGTCTGGATAAAACCTTCTCTCCCTTTTGGTCTGGATAGAACCAATAGGATTACATCATAGGTCTGGATAGAACCTTCTCTCCCTTTTGGTCTGGATAGAACCAATAGGATTACATCATAGGTCTGGATAGAATCTTCTCTCCCTTTTGGTCTGGATAGAACCAATGGGATTTAACCTCATTAGGCCTGGATAGAGCCTTCTCCCTCTTTTGGTCTGGAAAGAACCAATTGATCCTTTTTCTGTAGTTCGTGCCCGAACTACGACCGCTCTGATTTCTCATTGGACAATGAGAATACGTAGGCACAAGATGCGATATCTTGACGAGCAACCTTCCCCCTTCTCCCACCTTTTGGTCTGGATAGAACCAACTAGTCTTACAACGTAGAACTTTAGGATAGAGTTTCGTTAACTCTATGTAAGAATCATGGAAATGATTACTTACTTCCCTTTCTTGAGAGTTCAACATAGATCTAGAGAGTTTCGTGAAACTCTACACAAGCATGGATATGTTTGTTCCCCTTTGAACCTTGATCATAATCGAGTGTTTTTCAACCCTAGTGAGGTGAACTACGGTTGCTCTGACTCTATCCTAGTAAGGATACGTAGGCAGAGGACGCGATGTCTTTGCGAGCAAACTTAGAAACTATCTTTAGGTTTTAACCTTCATCCTTTACCCAATCCCAAACTTTAGCAAACATTCATCAAACTTAGCATGCAAGCAAACAAAAGGTTCCTGTAGAGTACTACAGATGTTTAGGATGTGAAATACCTACCCTAAGCATAACCAACCCCTGATCCCCGAATCTCTTAGCGTTGTTGTTGTCACTTGCGCGAAAATAAGGTGCCGGCATGACAGAAGAGTCGCCACCTTTCGTTATTTATCCCTCAGAGCGGGAAAGGAAACGATCGGAAAAACCTGACGAAAAAGGGTAAGACAAGGTCGTCGCAACCATTGTCTGGGTTCGGGAGTCGGTTACGCAAGGGGAAGGTATTAGCACCCCTCACGTCCGTCGTACTCGACGGGATCCACGCTTGTTTGTTTACTTGGACGGGTTGGTTTTATTCTATCTACCTATCAAGGCTGGCTAAAAAAGAAAAGAAAAATGACTCGGCAAAGCGTCGCACTTTATGCCTACGTATTCTCATCAGAGAATGAGAAATCAGAGTCAACGTAGTTTGGCCTACGAAGGGGTATGGGGGAAGGTAGCTCGCCAAGATTTCGCCATCTTGTGCCTACGTACTCTCAACAGGCATGAGAGATCAGAGCTCACGTAGTTCGGGAAACTACGGTTTATTTCCTGTTTTGACAGAAGTGTTTTTTTATTGTGTTTGCGATTTCAACCGCACTAGAGACTATGACCTGAGAGTGAATGCGTCGCATGTCACCCAAAGGGTACCATACTAAACATCCAGACTGTGGAAAAGGAACTCTCCCACAATCCTTTCTCAGATAGCTTAAGGCTCGTAACGTACGAAAGAAATCATTCATGATTACTGTATCTTAAACTGTTTTGAGATGAGAAGAGAACAGGCCCAACTAGGAGCGAGACTATCAAGTCCTACTGTTATCATGCCATGGATTCATCCTATGGTTGAGGTTTGAACAGGGAACTCCTAGAAGTTGTCATGCATAGGTTTCAACCTAAAAGTCTATCATCAAATCCTTATCAAAGGAAATGAGAGTCCTAAGGGATCATGTCAATGATACACCAAAACAGACAAAGCATCAGCTTTAACAGTAAAATGCATGCAATGCAAGTGAGGGAGGAAATGTGTGTGGGGCTTCAGCCTCCACAAGCTCATCTCAACCTCAAGCCAGTCATGAAATAACAGTAATCATACTGAAAAATAAACAACATGCTATCAAGCAATATACAGATAAAAGAAATGAAGTGCCATCAGGCAAACAAACCACATGCTTGAGAAAGAAATTATCTACATCTAAGCTCTCCCTAATCCTAACCCTAAAACAAAACCCTAATCAAATCTATAAGCAAAGCCCTAAAGCAAAACCCTAATCAAAAGAAGCCAATCCCAGTCTTCAAGCTTCAAAACAAGCTTACCAAAGAAAGGGAGCTAAGCAGGCAGACTCATAGTGCCCTCCTCAGGAAAGCACTAGGAGACTTATACTTAGGACTCATATCCCATGTGGCTCAACAACTGTGATCGGTTTACGTTCCTCCTCAGGAGAAACTAAACTCACATGAAGGCTCCGACATCATTGGATACTTGAGAAATCCTAGATGAACTAAGGGAACTAAGTGAACAGACCCATAGGACCTTCCTCAGGAAAATACTAGGGGGCTTCCACTTAGGAATCATATCCCATGTGGCTCAACAACTGTGATCAGTTTACATTCCTCCTCAGGAGAAACTAAACTCACATGAAGGCTCCAACATCATTGGATACTTAAGAAATCCTAGATGAACTAAGGGAACTAAGTGAACAGACCCATAGTGCCTTCCTCAGGAAAATACTAGGGGGCTTCCACTTAGGAATCATATCCCATGTGGCTCAACAACTGTGATCGGTTTACATTCCTCCTCAGGAGAAACTAAACTCACATGAAGGCTCCAACATCATTGGATACTTGGGAAAGAGGTGAGAAGAAAGAATGAAAGACATCCATAGTGCCTTCCTCAGGAAAGTACCAGGAATTTCCCTCAAACTTCAGGATCTCAAACCTCACAAACAGAGAACAAGCTCCAACCTCTCAACCTCTGGGTCTTGATCTTCAATCTTCTCCTTCATCATGCTCCTTTAACAAGGTCTTCAAAGCAAACCAAGCCCCACAACAATTTCCCAAAGATAAACCCCAAAAGACAGACAAATATCACACAGACAGTCAATACAATCAGTCAACTTCAGAAAATATCTAAAAATATAAAGACCAAGGGGAAAAATTCTAACAATCATTTACAAGGGTCTATAACACCTACCCATAACATCCCTATATGCCCATACCCAAAAATCAAGTCAAAACTCTCAAAAGAAAATGATTAATCTCTCCTAAGCTAAACCTAAACCCTAATTTGGTACCCTAATGCTAACCTAATTAAACTAATCAAATTTTAATCTAAAAATCTTGAAATAAATCTAGAGGGAACTAAAACTCAGTATCTAATCATACTAAAAAGAATGAATCAAAAAGATTAAGGGAAGGTCCTAAAATAAATTCTACAAAATTGAGTATCAAACTAAACCTATTTAAAAGCTATTTAAAAGAATAATATTCTAAAAAATATAAAACTAAAAATAAAATGGAATTTTTATTTTTATTAATTTTTTAGACAAAATTATGAGTCTAATGCAAAAACAAGAATTGAAAATATTCATTTTTTAATTTTTTATGATTTATTGAAGATGCAAGAAAATAAAAGAAATTAAAAATAAGAAAATAAAAGAAAATGGGGGAGGGGGTGCGCTTAGAAGAGGCGCCTAGTGCTTATTATGATGGGCCAGGAGATGGGTGGTGCAGATAGTAAGCGTGCTAAGCCCATTACGCTTTCAGAAAATCATTTGAAAAATTAAAGAAAATTGAAAAAACCAACTGTGCAAATAGCATTAGATTTCAGTTGAAAATGAATTGGGCTCGCTGGTGGGGGGTGTGAGTATCAAAGTCTGGACAGGCCCAGGGTTTCTCATTTAATCAAACGCAGCGTTTTAGCGCTGATCTTTCCCTCCGTTTTCGTTTTCAAATAGGGGTCGTTGGATGAGATTAAAAAGTCAAATATCCAGGGTGATCTGACGGTGAGGAGTCATCTTCTCCAAGTAACAACCTAGGGTTTTCAGTTTTCGTTTTCCATGCACACGACTTCAAGCTCTTCTTTCTCTCTGGTTTCTCAATGAAAATCAAAAATTCCAGAAGCAAAAACATGCTACTAATTACCATGAATGCAACTATACTCAAAGTTTTTCCTAAAGCTTCCTACATCTCTCAAACAGAAAGTACGAAGGTGAAGGTTCCAACATATTTTTCTGGTATCAACCTTGATGAAGCTTAGTTCTAATGGTACTATCTTGATCTACATGTTATCTTGATCCCCTTAAACCATAAGATGCTAATTAAAACCTAACACACGACTTGTTCTTGAATTTTAAAGAATCTATGACCTGCCATGGAACCTCATATAATCTTCTCTAACTTTCAGAAAGTGATCATCTAACCTAACTTGTTAATTCTACACCTAGAAATCTGACAGAATGCACATAAATAAGGAGATATGGTAAGAGATTCAAACCTGTCAAGTGGTTATGGCAGGTGCAGTTAGGGATGGTTTCAGAGCTTGATCTTGCTTCAAGATGATCCTCTAATGGTGTGTAGTCTTCTGTTTGCACTATCTTGGATGAATGAAGCCTGTGATGAACAACTCAAGTCTTGCTTGTGTTTGAAGAAACTTTGAATACCTCACTCTTTCTCTCACTCTCTCCACTGAATTCACCAAACCTGCCAACCCCTGATCACAGCTTGATCTACTCTTTATATAACAACCAATGGAAGATCCTAGATTCATCTAGAAAGTGCTAGGAAGTTATGGAAATTTTCTTTTGATGACATGTTGTATATCTCATATCTCATGCATTAAGCCCTTGATTTTGTGTCAAAATATCCTTACATGAGATATTGAGATGGTATGAGCAAAAAACAAACATTTCCTTGCCTTGTGTGAAGTTTTCCAAAGGTTCCTTATTATGCAAGTCACATGATTACAAAGCAACCCCCATTTCTAGACCTCAAATCAAAAATATGTTTAAACCATTGTTTTTAAAATGATGTTTGGATTCAAAATGACATATTGGATGACCTATTTTGGATTTGTAGATCTCTCAAACCATTTTCAAACTTGGATCCATTTAAGTTATGTCTCATTTTTAGGTCATTTTCACCCATTCTTGTCAATCCTTGCTACAAGCTTTTCCAACAACTAATGACCACTTTTCTAGGCTTAAAATGCCATTTTGAACAACTTTGATGTTTTGCGTTTTTTCATTTGAGGCTTGGAAATAGGAGATATGGCCTTTGCTTAAAATGACCTATAATCACCAAATGACCAAAATACCCCTGTCTTGTACAAACCATAAGTTGAGTTCTACAAATCCTATCAAGGACTTATAGTACTCTATAGAAATATGAGAAGATGCTCTTCAACATTCATGTTGACCAAGAGATCATAGGAATCATCCTACTAGGGCAAAAGTTGTCTGCAAGTTGGGTGACTTTCAAGGACCCAGATTCACACACCTCAGATGACCTGTAATTTGTCTAAACCATAACTTGAGCTCTGCACATCCTATCAAGGACTTCTACCACTCAAATTAAAGCTAAGAGCAATCTCTACAACATTCATGTTGTAGGGAAGATGATATAACAATCACATCTTGAGCTAAAACTGCCTGGAAGATAGGGATCAAATTAGGGTTTTTACACTGTCCATCCTTAGAAACCCTAGCTTAAAACTTCTCAAACTCCTCAATCATGATGAGTTGGTCTAGGAATCATCCTTATAACATCTCCATACATCATTCCATGATCTCATGGCTCTTGGATTAGGTCTAAACCTTCTCCAAATTTTCAGTTGACCTAGGGTTGACCCAGTCAAAACCCTAATTCTACCATTCATGGTTGAATCTTCTGAATTCTTGCACAATGACCTCTCTGGGATTCATGATGGCTTTCAAGACATCTCATAGGCTTTCTCAAAGCTTCAAGTTCATTCTCAAAGTCTCAGAATCATCTGAGGAGCTCCCACAACTCTCAAGCTATGAAGCACACAACCTTGGTTTCAACCAATTTCTCTGAGGATCTCTTTCAACCTTCAAACACTTGATGGATAAATAAATGTTGGTCAAATTTTGGGGTGCATCAACTGCCCCTATTCAAACGGCTTGAACCTGACTGGGTGAGAAGCGAACGGCTCTCAGCCAGTCAAGGTGCGAGACGGTTGAATACCGGTAAACCCGAAAATTTGCCAACTGCACGAGCACACGATACTCCGCGGGGAACAAATCTTCGAATACTGCAATACTAGCTGCACGACAACTAGCTGGGGAAATACTGATCTGACATCGCCGTCAGTTATCCATGTTAACTTCTTATGACATCGCCTTCAGACAACCACAACACCCAACATCGCCGCTGGAAGACTAAACCATCTGACATCGGCGTCGGACAATCAAAATACCCCGCATCGCCGCTGGAGAACTACATCTGACATCGCCGTCGGACAATCAAAATACCCCGCATCGCCGCTGGAGAACTACATCTGACATCGCCGTCGGACAATCAAAATACCCTGCCTCGCCGCTGGAGAACTACATCTGACATCGCCGTCGGACAATCAAAATACCCCGCATCACCGCTGGAGAAAATACAACACTGAACAACTCTGACCTGGGGCTCACCCCTGGTAAATGGAACAAAAGGTACACTTGCGTATTTGAAACTACTCCACTGGGAATGAGATACTTAACCAAGCATACTCTGATCTGGGGTTCTCCCTCAGAACCATAACGAACATCCGAATACTACTGCATACTGAGCCCACCGTAGAACTTCAACATCAAAGCTATATGAAACCCTGGCCCCTGGCCACTTCCAGCTTCAGCTAGAAAAGATCTTCAAGTACTCCTGAAGATGGGATCCTTGGCCTCCAAGGATATAAACCTTTCCCGTCGGCGATTCCAGCTTCAGCTAGAAAAGATCTTCAAGTACTTCTGAAGATAAGCATCCTTGGCCTTCAAGGATGTAAACTTTGCCCGTCGGCAACTCTGCAGGAGGTATCTTCGACTTCAGTCTGAAGAAAATGATCCTTGGCCTTCAAGGATACATGGATCTGCCTTCAGGCAACTCCGCCTCTGCTATAGAGTATCCGTGACTTCAGTCAGGGATATACTTCGGCCTTCAGTCCGAAAAATGAATCCTAAGTCATTCATGACTTTGGGGATAACCTTGCCTTCAGGCACCTTCGCTTCAGCTTGGGAAATCTGTGACTTCAGTCAGAGAAGTGGTATCCTGAGCCATTCATGACTCTACGGGGATTCAAACACTTTGCCTTCAGGCAAACTCCGCTTCAGCTCGAGAAACATCTTCGACTTCAGTCAGAAGAAACACTATTCACTTGATCGCAATCAATCATCACCTCAGGACAACTGACTTGGTCTTCAGGCCAACACGGATCACCCTGCATACAAAAGTTGTATCTACAAACTTTTGAACCTTGTCTTCAGACAAACGTTGATTCATCAACAAGGAAATCTGAATCCACAGGAACCTTCTGATATCGCCTTCATGCGTTTATGAAGTCAATCTTCAGATTAGACATCACTGTTGGAGCAAACATATCACGCTGCTAAGGACTTCAAGAATCATCTTGAACAAACAACTCCGTCGGGCACCTTCAAGAATCATCCTGAACCGATAACCATTCTGGAGACTTTACTCTACTGGGGATTCTAGGAATCTTTCTGGACAACTCTTGCTGGGTACAAACCAATCACGGCTTGAGCAGCTTCCAAGGACTCGGCTCTCTTGGAGTTTCAGGAATCGTCCTGGGCGATCTTCGCCGGGGACTCTAGGTATCAACTTAAGCAACCAACTCTAGAGACTGCGCTGGGGATCTCACAAATCATCTTGAGCAAACGGCCCTGCTGAGGGATTCGAGAATCATCTCGAACTGAAGACTTCGTTGGGGATCTCAAAAATCATCTTGAGCAAACGACTTCGTTGGGGAGAATGTCAGGAATCATCCTGAGCAACTGATCCTTCGGCGGAACACCTGTAAAACAAGAATGATAATAACCTAGATCATGTTTATGATGCATATGCTTCGGCGCCATGCCCCACACGGTGGAAATGCTATGCGTTTATGCTAAATGCTATGCAATCATGCACAATGATGCGATCCCGTCAGCAAAATAAATGCCGAGGGGCAAACCCTCCTGTCAAAGGGGGAAGAACTACTCCGATAGAGGAATCATCCTGCTGAGGAGAACGTGGACATGCCAATATCAATCGGACTCTGTCTGGGGAATTGATCTTCTGTTGACTGCTGCAGGGGAAACAACTTCAGTTGATTACTGCAGGGGACGAAGCTCTATGAGAACCCGGACCTGCTGAGGGAAAGCGATGTCAATCGCGGGAGTGAACTGCATGGCCGTCTCGGCTACTCTTCTGGGGATAACAACTCTGTGGGGAAACAACTTCAGCTGCTCAACACTCCACTGGGAAAAACCAATCATGATCTGATCACTTTCCAAGGATTCGGCTCTCTTGGACATCTGCAAACTCGGCTGGGGAAGGAGAAATCATTCTACTTCACTGGAGAGTACGACTCTGATGAGGAATTTCAATTTCGCTGGGGAAGAAAGAATCATCTGACTTCGGGGGAGAATACAACTCTGCAGAGGAATACAACATCAGCTGCTCCAACACTCTACTGGGGGAAGAGGGAATCATCCGACTTCGGGAGAGAATACGGCTCTGATGGGGAATCTCAATTCCGCAGGAGACTTCAGTCTGGCACCATCAGTTACTGCGTACTTCGGCGTATGAATAATTCCCTACGAAACCTGCACTTGTGACCCGGTGCTGGGGAAACACCTGCTGCGGCGACTTTACTGGGGAAAACACGAGCTTCGGCACCCGAACATTTCTTATGAAATCTGCACTTGTAACCCGGTGCTGGGGACATACGAGCTTCGGCGCGCGACTCAGCTGAGAAGATGATGTTCCTTCGGGACGCGTCTGCTTGGGGAAGAGAATCAGCTCTGCCTGGGGAGGCATATCAATGCTCACTATCTTGCGTTCAGATTCTGCGGAGGAGAGACTACTGAACTCTGCTGGAGAAGGAGGACTCGCCCTGCTTCGGGGATGTGCACGGCGCACTGTCTGGAAGGTGCTACACCTGCAACAACACAAACAAACAGACAAGATACCCTCCTCAAAGGGGCCTATCAAGGTTATTATCTCGTGACAATATTCAGGTAATTAATTGTTTCAACAATCAATGGGCCTAGGCCCGTAAGTTTATGTATGCGCATTTTATCAAAAACATCGGCGTTTTCATTCGCAAACAAAACAGATAAATGCTAAACAGGCAAGCAGAATTGCTGAATAACATGCGTTTTATTGATGGTGAACCCCTGAATGGGTAAAAATGTTTTACAACAGAGGCAAGCTCCTGGAATGAGGAAGCCGCGCAAAAATAAAACATAAATATACATCAGTATACAAATGTCGGCAACAAGGCGTAGACGAGCACCATGAGTTGATCTCTCTAAGACCCACTCGACTTCGATATTTCTCCGACACTTCAGCTTCGGAAGAGATTGATTCAGATAAGCGGCTCTCGGGTCCTCCAAACCACCAAACAATGAAAGTCCACACGCGGAACGCAGTCATTTGCTTATTCAAATCCCTAACTTTTGCGTGAACCGCCCTTTACGGGTTTTCAGTTCACCGGGATACCCTTTTTTGCCGAAGCCGCCCAGTGTAGGTTTTCGACTTCGCGGGTGTACATTTTTTCAATATATCCCTAATTTTTACCCGAACCTTTTATTCTGTTTTTGGTTCACCGGGATGCCCCCTTTTTTGCCTGGACTCTTTCTTTTTTGTCCAGCGGGTCTCTTTCAAGCAAAGTATTTTTTTACTGCGTCCGCGTTCACCGGGGATGCAAAATCTTCACCATCCATCGTGGATAACAACAAAGCTCCTCCTGAGAAGACCTTGCTGACGACATACGGCCCTTCGTAATTCGGAGTCCACTTGCCCCGGTGATCGGAGTGTGGCGGAAGAATCTTCTTCAGGACGAGATCACCCGTCTGAAAGCTTATAGGACGCACCTTCTTATCATAAGCTTTCTTCATTCGGCTCTGGTACAGACGACCAAATGCAATCGATGCTAACCTCTTCTCGTCTATCAGGCTGAGTTGGTTCAAACGATTCGTAATCCATTATGCCTCGTCGAGTTTCACATCAACCAAAACTCGCAAAGAAGGAATCTCCACTTCTAACGGTAGGACAACTTCCATACCGTACACCAAGGAGAAAGGAGTTTCCCCGGTCGACGTACGCACCGTCGTACGATAACCGTGCAAGGCAAACAGCAGCATCTCGTGCCAATCTTTGTACGTCACAACCATCTTCTGAACAATCTTCTTTATGTTCTTGTTGGCGGCTTCGACAGCGCCATTCATCTTTGGCCGGTAAGGAGATGAGTTGTGGTGTTCAATCTTGAAGCTCTGGCACAGCTCCTTCATCATCTTGTTATTCAAATTCGAACCATTATCAGTAATGATCCGCTCGGGAACCCCATAACGACAGATGATGTCCCTCTTTATGAATTTAGCTACCACCTGCTTGGTCACATTAGCGTACGAGGCTGCCTCCACCCATTTGGTGAAGTAGTCGATAGCTACCAGAATGAAACGATGACCATTGGATGCAGTGGGCTCGATCTTGCCTATCATGTCGATGCCCCACATGGAGAACGGCCAAGGGGAGGACATGACATTCAACGGGCACGGCGGCACATGAACTTTATAAGCATAAATCTGGCATTTATGACATTTCTTCGCGAATCTGAAGCAATCCGACTCCATAGTCAGCCAGTAATATCCTGCTCTCAGGATCTTTCTCGTCATGGCATGCCCGCCGGCGTGCGTACCAAATGTGCCCTCATGGACTTCTTCCATGAGCATACTTGCCTCTTTCTCATCTACACATCTGAGTAGCACGAGATCGTGGTTTCTCTTATACAGCAGTCCATCAGGATTAAGATAAAAGTTTCCAGACAGCCTCCTCAGAGTCTTCTTATCCTGGGTTGGCGCACCCGCAGGATACTCCTTAGTCATAAGGAAGGTCTGGATGTCGTGGAACCATGGCTTGCCGTCGGCGGCATCCTCGATTGCAAAGACAAATGCCGGTCTGTCAAGACGCGAAAGAACAATGCTTGGAGCCTCATTCCAAAAATTGATCTTATACATTGAAGCCAACGTGGCTAAGGCATCAACCATCTGATTTTCAGCCCTGGGTACATGATGAAGTTCCACTCGGTCGAAGAACGGAAGCAGCCTCCTGGCATAATTCATGTACGACACCAAATTCGCTTGACGAGTTTCCCACTCCCCTTTAATCTGATTGATTACAAGCGCTGAGTCACCATATACGTCTAGATTATTGATTCTCAAATCAATTGCCTCTTCTAGACCCATGATACATGCTTCATACTCCGCTTCATTGTTGGTAACTGGAAACGTCAGTCTCGCAGTAAACGGGATGTGGGATCCGTGAGGAGTCGTGATGACAGCCCCGATACCACTTCCATAGGAATTAACCGCTCCGTCGAATATCAACTTCCACTGAGACTTCCTATCTGGCCCCTCACCGAGCAATGGCTAATCGCAATCCTTCGCTTTGAGAAACATAATATCCTCGTCAGGGAATTCAAACTTCATCGGCTGGTAGTCCTCGATCGGCTGTTCGGCAGGGTAATCAGACAATACGCTTCCCTTAATGGCCTTCTGGGAGACGTACTGAATATCATATTCTGTTAACACCATTTGCCATCTGGAAATCCTGCCCGAAAGAGCCTGCTTCTCGAAGACGTACTTGATCGGATCCATCTTCGAAATTAGCATAGTGGTGTGATTGATCATATACTGTCGTAGACGTTTGGCAGCCCAAGCTAATGCACAACACGTCTTCTCCAGCATCGAGTATCGAGATTCACACTCAGTGAACTTTTTACTCAAATAATAAATGGCATGCTCTTTTCTGCCCGTCTCGTCGTGCTGACCGAGAACACACCCCATACTATTCTCCAGAACCGTTAGGTACATGATTAATGGCCGTCCAGCCACTAGGGGTATCAAGATTGGAGGTTCTTGAAGGTACTGCTTTATTTTGTCGAATGCCTTCTGGCAATCCTCATTCCAAGTAATCGCCTGATCTTTCTTTAAAAGCTTGAACATCGGTTCACAAGTGGCCGTGAGCTGAGAAATAAACCTTGCAATGTAGTTTATTCGGCCCAAGAACCCACAAACTTCTTTTTCTGTTTTCGGCGCTGGCATTTCTTGAATAGCTTTTATTTTTGCAGGATCAACTTCGATACCTCGTTCACTAACGATAAACCCCAATAATTTTCCGGACCGCACTCCGAAAGTGCACTTGTTAGGGTTCAGCCTCAGCCTGAACTTCCTAAGCCTCTCAAAAAGCTTCAATAAGTTGACCAGATGCTCTTCCTCCGTTTGGGACTTTGCAATCATGTCATCAACATAGACCTAGATCTCATGATGAATCATATCATGAAACAAAGTGACCATTGCTCGCTGGTAAGTGGCCCCTGCGTTCTTCAGACCGAAGGGCATTACCTTATAGCAAAATGTTCCCCAGGGGGTGATAAACGTCGTTTTCTCCATGTCCTCCGGTGCCATCTTAATCTGATTGTAACCGGAGAAGCCATCCATGAATGAAAACACGGAGAACTGGGCTGTGTTGTCGACCAACACATCGATATGAGGCAACGGGAAATCATCCTTAGGGCTCGTCCTATTCAAATCCCGATAATCGACACACATGCGTACCTTACCGTCCTTCTTCGGTACAGGCACTATGTTGGCGACCCACGGAGGGTAGGTGGTAACGGCTAGAAACCCTGCGTCCAACTACTTCTGGACTTCTTCTTTGATTTTTACAGCCATATCTGGTCTCGTCCTCCTAAGCTTCTGCTTGACTGGAGGGCACTCTTCCTGCAACGGCAAGCGATGAACCACGATGTCTGTGTCAAGTCCGGGCATATCTTCGTACGACCAAGCAAAGATGTCACTATACTCTCGAAGCATCTCGACCAGTCTATGCTTGACATCATTCTGCAGCGCAGCCCCTACTCTGACATTTCTGACGAGCTCTTCAGAACCCAGATTTACGATCTCAATATCTTCCTCATGAGGCAGAATAACCTTTTCCTCTTGTCTCAATAAGCGGGCCAACTCTTCCGGAAGGTCTTCGTCTTCATCAATCTCATCCTCGGCTTGATAGATCGGGCAATCGAAGTCGTAGTGAGCCGTAGAGGGTCCAGAGTCGATGTCGTCTGTTATGTGGATCCTGCAATAGCAAGGGTTAAGTTTAAAGCAAGAATATGCAGGTTAGCACAAACCCCGTTGCCATTTTACTGTTTTTTCAAAATAAACATAAAACAGGAATAACAGAGAACACAATATTTGAGTACGAAGAAAACGCCTTTGATTTATTAACAAAATGCATGTACATAATCCAACAAGGCCCTGACAATAAAACCACTATGCCCCGGGTAGGACATAGGGTTGTACAAAGATTGTAAAAAGCAAATCATTACTCTTCACTTGTCAGCTGGATAATCTCCTTGATGGTCCAATTGCTGAGGTGCTCGCCCGGCTTGCTTGGCTGAATCCAGGCGTCCAGATCACAATCGATATCCCCGCTGTCCTCAGACGCTGCGTTGATGCTTTCGAAAATCACTCCGCCCTTGGTAAATAGGATCGGCCCCTTCCCACGAGACGAACTGCCAGACGAAGAAGATGAAGCTTCAGCTTCGGGAGAATACCCCAATCCAAACTTATCCTGCTTGATCGGTATCTCCAAAACGTGCCCCCAGCCTGGGGTGGAACCGGCTTCGACGACGGCCCGAGCTTCTCTGAACGAGGAGAGATTCATCTCTTGCTTCTCTACGACGACAGGAGCTACCTCTTTCACCTTGACGGCTTCAAATGCTTGGCAGAGAGTTTCATGGGTTTCGCCATCCATTTCAACATACTTAAAGGATGACAAGTGGCTCACCATAATGTCCTCCTCACCACAGACGGTTACTATGCTTCCCCCGACAACATATTTGAGCTTTTGATGCAGCGTGGACGTCACGACACCAGCAGCATGGATCCATGGCCGACCTAAGAGGCAATTGTAGGCAGGCATGATATCCATGATATAAAAAACCGTATCGAACGTCTCCGGACCAACTTGAATCGGCAGGGTCAACTCTCCGAAAACGTGGCGCTTAGTTCCGTCAAATGCTTTCACCACCAGATCACTGGGCGTGCAAAGCAATCTACGAGTGTCCAACTTCATTAATGCCTTCTTCGGAAGCACATTAAGCGACGAACCCGTGTCTACCAGGACATGCGACATGATAGTGCCTCTGCACTCTATCGAGACGTGCAGGGCGCTGTTGTGATTTCTCCCTTTGGGAGTCAGCTCTAAATCTGTGAAACCTAGCCCATTGCCAGCATTAACATGGGCTACCACCTCTTCTAGCTGATTCACTGATATCTCTTGCGGTACGTAGGCAACGTTCAATACCTTCAGTAACGCGTTGCGGTGCGCTTCAGAACACAGCAACAAGTTGAGAATAGAAATCTTTGACGGAGTCTGATGAAGATGGTCTACAATCTTGTAGTCGCTCTTTTTGATTAACCGCATGAACTCCTCGGCATCTTTGACAAGCAAATCTTCCTCTGCCCCACAAGGGACCTCTTCAACGGCTTTGCCTTTACCCTTATCAGCAGCATCAGCTCTGACCACTTTCTCTGCCACAATCTCTGTCGGTGCAAACACTCTTCCGCTTCGAGTAATACCACTGACTCCTGCGAGATTCTACCCAGTCGACCCATACGGCTCCAGCTCTAACTTCTGACCATTGCAATAGACTTCGGCGCCATAATGCCACGGAACGGCGTTAGTGTTCTCGAATGGGATCGGCCCAGCCCTGGTAATAGTAATTGTAGGCGGTCGGGGCGCATAAATAGTAATAGGTTGACGAGGAATGGTGATGGTGGCGACTTCATCTGCTTGCTTCAACACAACCTCTCCTGATACACTTTCAATTCTCCGGCTGAACTGCAAAATACCCTCAGACATCAGACTTTGGATACCTTCTACCAGCTGCTCACACCCATCAGGAAGTGTAGCACAAGCCATGCATAACTCTCCGCATCCTGGAAAGAACCCCCTCTTCACCAACTTAGCTTTGACGAAACTAAGCGGCGTCTTTAAGTCTTTGACATCAGTCAACAGATCTGCACTATCCTCTGTGATAATGGCGTTCACTCCGCCTCCCCTATGATGAGGCATAGGGTTTTTGGTAACATTGGGCACATTATCAGAAAAGTTAATAACCTTGGCGTCTACCAGGTCCTGCACCTTGTGCTTAAAAGCTTTACAGTTCTCAATCGTATGGCCTGGTGCCCCAGTATGGAAATCGCAAGTGGCATTTGCATCATACCCCGGTGGTGGTGCCCCTGTTAAGGGAGCCAACGTCCTCTTTTGAACTAACTGAAGCTGAAGCAAAGTTTGCAAGAGCTGCGCATAAGACATAGGTGGAGCTTCGAAGTGACGATTTGCCAAAGGAGCCCGATTCTGATATTTCCTATATCCGTGCTGACTCTGTTGCTGCGGTTGCTGCTGCTGCTGCTGCGGCGGAGCTGCCGGGATATTTATGCTAGCAATCTGCTGTTGAGGGCCCTTGCCCTTTCTCCGAGCGTTGGTGACAGCACTCGCGTCTCCTTCTCGGCGCTTGCCAGCGTAAGGTTTCTTTCCACCTCCTCCAGCTGAGGATGATTCGCCTTGAATTTTTCCAATCTTTATACCATTCTCGACATGCTCGCCCATAGTGATGAGAGCAGAGAATGTCCCAGACATGCCACTGACTAGCTTTTCATAGTAGATTCCAGGAAGGGTAGCCACAAACATTTGCACGAGCTCGCGCTCAACCATTGGCGGTTGAACCCGAGCAACCAATTCACGCCACCGCTTCATTATTCCGCTGTGAAAGGTTCTGGAGTTGAACTCGGTTGGGAGCCAAGTCGCTGTTGTATTGATAGTGGAGGACAAACGCTTCAGCGAGATCTTTCCACGTGCGCACGGTAGTGGGCTCCAAACCCATATACCACTCGAGGGATGGACCAGAAAGACTATCTTGGAAGAAGTGCATCAGCAGCTTCTCATCGTCGGAATAGGCAGACATCTTTCTATAATATGATCGAAGGTGGACACGGGGGCAAGTAGTACCCTTATACTTCTCAAAGACAGGCACCTTGAACTTATGAGGTACCTTGAAATCAGCAATTAACCCCAGCTTGGACATATCAACGCCCAATGTATTCTGATTCTCAATGTCTCTCATTTTGTCTTCCAGCGCTTTGAACCTGAGTCGCGCTTCAACATTCAACTCTGCTTCCACACCTCTTTGAGAAAACACGTCATCCTGATGATCCTCAAGCCACGGTTGAGGCACCAACAGATTTCTGACGCCAGCATTGCCGTTGACCGGCCCTATGTTGACATTAGCTCCCAGACTACCATTGCCGACGCCCATCGCATTGAGTCCGATATTGGTCATCATATTGCCATTAGCACTGCCGTTGCCCCCGGCAACAGGAACAACATTCTGCGGAGCATCGACTGGAGGAGGAGTAGGCACAGCCCCACCGTGAAGTATGCCGTTACTATCAACCCTGGAGATCAAAGGTTGAACCAAAGTACGAAGCTGGTCCTGACCATTAGCGACTACCTGCATCAGTTCCATAAAACGATCCATCCGTTCACGGAGCTCTTGAACATCTGACTGCACCTGATCCATGATCCTTGTCTGATTAGCCCGAGTTGAGTAACGGTGAATGAGTCTCTGATCAATCCTGTGAACCTGAAAAACCTTGAAACATTAAAGGTTAGGAAAAGCAACAAAATGTACGCCATGCAAAATGCTTCATGCAGATGCATGCGTGTGTCTGTGTGCTTGGGAGATTTCCCCCGATCCTAGCGCCTTAGTGCCAGTGCTGATAAGAAGAAGAAGAAGAAGTCCGAGCCCAATCACGGAAACATCAATCTCATATATACATAGCATCAGCAATAGTCAACTTCGACACATCAGGGACCGAGAACTCGTACGCAACAGTCTTCCTGAGAGAGGCTGTAATAATACAATAGGAGGCGAGAGATCCTGGATCGGGGAAACGGTACCTGCGACACAGACACACATTAATGGAATGCAAATGAACATGCGAACTAATGCAAAATGCAAACATGCAATAATATATCCAGGTAACTGCTGTGGAGATTCTGTGTCCACAATCACTGATGAGAAGAAAACCCCGGTGTAAGACCACTGATCTGATCTGCTAAGAACGACCTTCTGATAGGACCATACACATAAGATCAAAATTCTGCTCTGTCAAGAACAAATGTCCGATAACAAGGACCTCGGGTGCATGATCAAGAAATATCTGCTGATGAAGTCTTCAGACCCCAAATCAAAAATCTGCCCTATCAAGAACAAACATACAGCTGCTGATGAGATCTTCAGACCCCACTCAAAATCTTCCCTATCAAGAACAAACAACATCTGCTGATGAGATCTTCAGACCCCACTCAAAATCTGCCCTATCAAGAACAAACAACATCTGCTGATGAGATTTTCAGACCCCAAAATCTGCTCTATCAAGAACAAACAACATCTGCTGATGAGATCTTCAGACCCCACTCAAAATCTGCCCTATCAAGAACAAACCACCGATGACGATACTCTGATCCAAACCTGCTCTATCAAGAACAGACACCTGATGACAAAATCCTCTGATCAAAATCTGCTCTATCAAGAACAGACAAATCTGCAACTGAGAACCCTAGTACCAACATAACTGATTCACTGTCAAGAAAACCAGGTAGTCTGAAGGTCTAAGTTTCCTGCAATAAACCCAATCCCGCTCACAGGTATGGACCTAATCCACGAACAAAGGTACGACATCCTATGCGGTCATCAGCGTCACAGACTTTCATGAGTGACGATACGATTCCCAGAAGGAGTGGCATCATCAAGTCATGAAGAGGCCTCACTTAGCTGACTTCCAAATGATCGGTCCCCAGAGTCGACAATCCTCACATCTGGACTCCCCTCAGATCCTCAGGACCGGAAAGGAGCACCTCTGCGAGAACCTCGTCTGAGCGCAGATTTCGTAGGGAACTGTGCCTGCTCCGTAGACAGGTCCGTCTACTACTCTCCGCAACTATGTCTAGGTGCATACTCAAGCCCAGGTCCGGCTTCTCACTCATAGTAACCTCCCTCTCCCACAGCAGCATAGATAATCATATCAAACTGGAAATAAAATGCGGGAAATAAAGTGCGAGAAGTAAAAATGCGATAAAGAAACGCAAACCAACAAGCAAACATACAAGCGCTAGGATTGACTCTCATAGGGAACCGAAGAACCAGAGATTCTGGGTTCGATCCCCAGCAGAGTCGCCAGCTGTCGCTTGCGCGAAAATAAGGTGCCGGCATGACAGAAGAGTCGCCACCTTTTGTTATTTATCCCTCAGAGCGGGAAAGGAAACGATCAGAAAAACCTGACGAAAAAGGGTAAGACAAGGTCGTCGCAACCATTGTCTGGGTTCGGGAGTCGGTTACGCAAGGGGAAGGTATTAGCACCCCTCACGTCCGTCGTACTCGACGGGATCCACGCTTGTTTTTTTACTTGGACGGGTTGGTTTTATTCTATCTACCTATCAAGGCTGGCTGAAAAAGAAAAGAAAAATGACTCGGCAAAGCGTCGCACTTTATGCCTACGTATTCTCATCAGAGAATGAGAAATCAGAGTCAACGTAGTTCGACCTACGAAGGGGTATGGGGGAAGGTAGCTCGCCAAGACTTCGCCATCTTGTGCCTACGTACTCTCAACAGGCATGAGAGATCAGAGCTCACGTAGTTCGGGAAACTACGGTCTATTTCCTGTTTTGACAGAAGTATTTTTTTTATTGTGTTTGCGATTTCAACCGCACTAGAGACTATGACCTGAGAGTGAATGCGTCGCATGTCACCCAAAGGGTACCATACTAAACATCCAGACTGTGGAAAAGGAACTCTCCCACAATCCTTTCTCAGATAGCTTAAGGCTCGTAACGTACGAAAGAAATCATTCATGATTACTGTATCTTAAACTGTTTTGAGATGAGAAGAGAACAAGCCCAACTAGGAGGGAGACTATCAAGTCCTACTGTTATCATGCCATGGATTCATCCTATGGTTGAGGTTTGAACAGGGAACTCCTAGAAGTTTTCATGCATAGGTTTCAACCTAAAAGTCTATCATCAAATCCTTATCAAAGGAAATGAGAGTCCTAAGGGATCATGTCAATGATACACCAAAACAGACAAAGCATCAGCTTTAACAGTAAAATGCATGCAATGCAAGTGAGGGAGGAAATGTGTGTGGGGCTTCAGCCTCCACAAGCTCATCTCAACCTCAAGCCAGTCATGAAATAACAGTAATCATACTGAAAAATAAACAACATGCTATCAAGCAATATACAGATAAAAGAAATGAAGTGCCATCAGGCAAACAAACCACATGCTTGAGAAAGAAATTATCTACATCTAAGCTCTCCCTAATCCTAACCCTAAAACAAAACCCTAATCAAATCTCTAAGCAAAGCCCTAAAGCAAAACCCTAATCAAAAGAAGCCAATCCCAGTCTTCAAGCTTCAAAACAAGCTTACCTAAGAAAGGGAGCTAAGCAGGCAGACTCATAGTGCCCTCCTCAGGAAAGCACTAGGAGACTTATACTTAGGACTCATATCCCATGTGGCTCAACAACTGTGATCGGTTTACGTTCCTCCTCAGGAGAAACTAAACTCACATGAAGGCTCCGACATCATTGGATACTTAAGAAATCCTAGATGAACTAAGGGAACTAAGTGAACAGACCCATAGGACCTTCCTCAGGAAAATACTAGGGGGCTTCCACTTAGGAATCATATCCCATGTGGCTCAACAACTGTGATCAGTTTACATTCCTCCTTAGGAGAAACTAAACTCACATGAAGGCTCCAACATCATTGGATACTTAAGAAATCCTAGATGAACTAAGGGAACTAAGTGAACAGACCCATAGTGCCTTCCTCAGGAAAATACTAGGGGGCTTCCACTTAGGAATCATATCCCATGTGGCTCAACAACTGTGATCAGTTTACATTCCTCCTCAGGAGAAACTAAACTCACATGAAGGCTCCAACATCATTGGATACTTGGGAAAGAGGTGAGAAGAAAGAATGAAAGACATCCATAGTGCCTTCCTCAGGAAAGTACTAGGAATTTCCCTCAAACTTCAGGATCTCAAACCTCACAAACAGAGAACAAGCTCCAACCTCTCAACCTCTGGGTCTTGATCTTCAATCTTCTCCTTCATCATGCTCCTTTAACAAGGTATTCAAAGCAAACCAAGCCCCACAACAATTTCCCAAAGATAAACCCCAAAAGACAGACAAATATCACACAGACAGTCAATACAATCAATCAACTTCAGAAAATATCTAAAAATATAAAGACCAAGGGGAAAAATTCTAACAATCATTTACAAGGGTCTGTAACACCTACCCATAACATCCCTATATGCCCATACCCAAAAATCAAGTCAAAACTCTCAAAAGAAAATGATTAATCTCTCCTAAGCTAAACCTAAACCCTAATTTGGTACCCTAATACTAACCTAATTAAACTAATCAAATTTTAATCTAAAAATCTTGAAAAAATCTAGAGGGAACTAAAACTCAGTATCTAATCATACTAAAAAGAATGAATCAAAAAGATTAAGGAAAGGTCCTAAAATAAATTCTACAAAATTGAGTATCAAACTAAACCTATTTAAAATCTATTTAAAAGAATAATATTCTAAAAATATAAAACTAAAAATAAAATGGAATTTTTATTTTTATTAATTTTCTAGACAAAATTATGAGTCTAATGCAAAAAGAAGAATTAAAAAATATTCATTTTTTAAATTTTTATGATTTATTGAAGATGCAAGAAAATAAAAGAAATTAAAAATAAGAAAATAAAAGAAAATGGGGGAGGGGGTGCGCTTAGAAGAGGCGCCTAGTGCTTATTATGATGGGCCAGGAGATGGGTGGTGCAGATATTAAGCGTGCTAAGCCCATTACGCTTTCAGAAAATCATTTGAAAAATTAAAGAAAATTGAAAAAACCAACGGTGCAAATAGCATTAGATTTCAGTTGAAAATGAATTGGGCTCGCTGGTGGGGGGTGTGAGTATCAAAGTCTGGACAGGCCTAGGGTTTCTCATTTAATCAAACGCAGCGTTTCAGCGCTGATCTTTCCCTCCGTTTTCGTTTTCAAATAGGGGCCGTTGGATGAGATTAAAAAGTCAAATATCCAGGGTGATCTAACGGTGAGGAGTCATCTTCTCCAAGTAACAACCTAGGGTTTTCAGTTGTCGTTTTCCATGCACACGACTTCAAGCTCTTCTTTCTCTCTGGTTTCTCAATGAAAATAAAAAATTCCAGAAGCAAAAACGTGCTACTAATTACCATGAATGCAACTATACTCAAAGATTTCCCTAAAGCTTCCTACATCTCTCAAACAGAAAGTACGAAGGTGAAGGTTCCAACATATTTTTCTGGTATCAACCTTGATGAAGCTTAGTCCTAATGGTACTATCTTGATCTACATGTTATCCTGATCCCCTTAAACCATAAGATGCTAATTAAAACCTAACACACGACTTGTTCTTGAATTTTAAAGAATCTATGACCTGCCATGGAACCTCATATAATCTTCTCTAACTTTCAGAAAGTGATCATCTAACCTAACTTGTTAATTCTACACCTAGAAATCTGACAGAATGCACATAAATAAGGAGATATGGTAAGAGATTCAAACCTGTCAAGTGGTTATGGCAGGTGCAGTTAGGGATGGTTTCAGAGCTTGATCTTGCTTCAAGATGATCCTCTAATGGTGTGTAGTCTTCTGTTTGCACTATCTTGGATGAATGAAGCCTGTGATGAACAACTCAAGTCTTGCTTGTGTTTGAAGAAACTTTGAATACCTCACTCTTTCTCTCACTCTCTCCACTGAATTCACCAACCCTGCCAACCCCTGATCACAGCTTGATCTACTCTTTATATAACAACCAATGGAAGATCCTAGATTCATCTAGAAAGTGCTAGGAAGTTATGGAAATTTTCTTTTGATGACATGTTGTATATCTCATATCTCATGCATTAAGCCCTTGATTTTGTGTCAAAATATCCTTACATGAGATATTGAGATGGTATGAGCAAAAAACAAACATTTCCTTGCCTTGTGTGAAGTTTTCCAAAGGTTCCTTATTATGCAAGTCACATGATTACAAAGCAACCCCCATTTATAGACCTCAAATCAAAAATGTGTTTAAACCATTGTTTTTAAAATGATGTTTGGATTCAAAATGACATATTGGATGACCTATTTTGGATTTGTAGATCTCTCAAACCATTTTCAAACTTGGATCCATTTAAGTTATGTTTCATTTTTAGGTCATTTTCACCCATTCTTGTCAATCCTTGCTACAAGCTTTTCCAACAACTCATGACCACTTTTATAGGCTTAAAATGCCATTTTGAACAACTTTGATGTTTTGAGTTTTTTCATTTGAGGCTTGGAAATAGGAGATATGGCCTTTGCTTAAAATGACCTATAATCACCAAATGACCAAAATACCCCTGTCTTGTACAAACCATAAGTTGAGTTCTACAAATCCTATCAAGGACTTCTAGTACTCTATATAAAGATAAGAAGATGCTCTTCAACATTCATGTTTACCAAGAGATCATAGGAATCATCCTACTAGGGAAAACATTGTCTGCAAGTTGGGTGACTTTCTAGGACCCAGATTCACACACCTCAGATGACCTGTAATTTGTCTAAACCATAACTTGAGCTCTGCACATCCTATCAAGGACTTTTACCACTCAAACTAAATCTAAGAGCAACCTCTACAACATTCATGTTGTGGGGAAGATGAGATAACAATCACATCTTGAGCTAAAACTGCCTGGAAGATAGGGATCAAATTAGGGTTTTTACACTGTCCATCCTTAGAAACCCTAGCTTAAAACTTCTCAAACTCCTCAATCATGATGAGTTGGTCTAGGAATCATCCTTATAACATCTCCATACATCATTCCATGATCTCATGGCTCTTGGATTAGGTCTCAACCTTCTCCAAATTTTCAGTTGACCTAGGGTTGACCCAGTCAAAACCCTAATTCTACCATTCATGGTTGAATCTTCTGAATTCTTGCACAATGACCTCTCTGGGCTTCATGATGGCTTTCAAGACATCTCATAGGCTTTCTCAAAGCTTCAAGTTCATTCTCAAAGTCTCAGAATCATCTGAGGAGCTCCCACAACTCTCAAGCTATGAAGCACACAACCTTGGTTTCAACCAATTTCTCTGAGGATCTCTTTCAACCTTCAAACACTGGATGGATGAATAAATGTTGGTCAAATTTTGGGGTGCAACAGTTGTTAAATCGCGCAAAAGGTTCTTTCTTTCTTTAGACCTTTCCTTTGGATAAATTAAAGTCCGGTTGTGAATTTAAGAATTAAAGATTCAAGTTAATCAATAGCTTGGTATCACGATTCTCACTGCAACATGGTGACTAATCTGATATTTGATCTTCCTTCTAATGACAATGTTAAACAAGTAGATGTTCCTACACAATCTCAACCTATACAACATAACCTGATTGATCAAGTTGATGAAAGAGATTCCCAGTTTCCACGGTATATACCGAATCCTCAGAATGTTCGTACTGAGATGAAGATCGATGATCCTAGAATTATAGCAATTGAGAAAGGATTTCGTGATCTCGAAGAACAATTGAAGATGATGAAAGAAGCTGACGCATCTGGTCTTAAGGCTCATGATCCGTGTCTAGTTCCCGGCGTGACTATTCCCCCAAAGTTCAAAATGCCTGTCTTCGAAGTATACAAGGGTGTTAGTTGTCTAAGATACCATTTGACGATGTTTTGTTGAAAGATGACCGCTTATATCGACAACGAGAAGCTAATGATTCACTGCTTTCAAGAAAGTTTATGTGGAGAATCCTTGATATAGTATATGAAGCTACAAGGGAACCGTATTCAGTCTTGGAAAGATTTAGCTAATGCTTTTATGAAACAATACAATTACAAATTGGACATGGCTCCAGACAGTGATCAACTGGTGAGCATGAGTAAGAATGACAATGAATCTTTCAGGGAATATGCGCAACGATGGAAAGCGTTGGCAGCCCAAGTTCATCCACCACTTCAAGAAAAGGAATTAACCAATATGTTTCTAAGAACGCTGCCAGACTCTTATTATGATAAGATGGTATGCGTTGTGCCATTGGAGTTCTCCAAAATTGTAGAAGTTGGAGTAAACATCGAGAGTGCATTCAAGAGTGGGAGAATCCGAGTTGACCCGAATAGTCAAGTTAATGAAGAAAAGTCAGTCAGTGATTCCCAAGAGGAAGAAAGTGTTGATGTGAACGCAATTTGAGATTCCTCTCGAATCCTTCAAGATCCAGTTGCAGTACTTTATCCTCAACATCGATATACAACGCCTGTTCAGTACAAACAACAACCACTTCATAGACATCCGTATCAACGACGAAGGTTGACTTCTCTAAATCAACATTAGAACTGATAGGTTCAAATTCAGTTTCAAATCAGCAGAGACCTCTGAGTGTTCCAAGAAAAGAAACTCGCCAGTTTGATCCAATCCCGTTGACTTACCATCAACTATGGTCTTATTTGCTAGACACTCGGTAATGACGCCTAGAAAGACTAGAATTATGAAGTCTCGCCCACCTTTATTCAACTCGAACACCAGCTGTGAATTTCATGATGGAGTGATGGGGCATTCAATTGAGGAGTGCAAAGTTTTGCAAGAAAGAGTTCAAGAGATGATCAATGACAAAGTGTTGACCTTCAAAAGAAGAGGCCCATATGTGAATGGGACACCGTTGTGTTGATGAATACAAAGACTCAATAAAATCCTTTAAGAAGGGCTTTGTCTGGCTGTTCACTTTGTCCGCTTATGTGTATTTTTATTTCTTCGATTATAAAAGCATAATTGACATGTAAGAACTTGTTTGTTTTGAATAATTAATGCAATAAAATGTTTGTCTTGAAGAAATCCATTTGTATTCACTCGTAAATTGTTTTTATAATGTTTAATACCAACTTTACCTAATTTTTTTTCTTCTCACTTTGATTAAGAATTGGAAGGAGGATGACGAAGTAAAACGCAAGGTCTCTTGTTGTATGCTTTTGAATAAAACCCTACTGATGATGTAAGTTATTTTTTCAAACCTCTTAAAATACTGGAGATATAAGGAAGTTAATCCATCTTTAACCCCTTTAAGCCTTGATGAAGGATCTGATTTTTCTCCCAAATCAAAACCTCATTTTTAACCTGGGGCAGGGTAATTTACAGATAGAATTTTCAAAAAGAGAGTGAACATCACGAAGAATGGGTGGGTACAAATAAGCTTTGATCCTTATTCCTTTATTTTAAAAATCGTAAACTAAGCCCTGATACAATCCTCAAAAGTCCTAATTGAAGTAAGGTTTAGTTCAAAAGCATACTCAATGAGATAACGTTTCCTGACTCCCACGAACTATGCTTAATTTGATGTTGGCTTTATAAATTAAATTTATATCCTAACTAGTGATTTTGTCACAAGTTATTGTGATATCTCTTTTCAAAACTTCAAGACAAACATATATGTTGCATTAACAGTTTCGAAATTAACATTTTTGACTTGTTAACTTTGCTTGATATCTTAGAAAGTTTACATATAAACATCGACGATATGTTCGGTCCTTTGAAACTTGAAGATCTTGATGAACATGGACAAGTTATTTCCCGTTTGCTCAGTTACACAAGTATGACCACACCCAAAGAGCTATTTTCGAAGACTCAGTTAGACATAATACCGTTAATCAGGGGCAGTTACATCGAGATTCGACGAATCTCTCTAAGAGTTTGAAAACAGTGGGGCAATCGGGCGCCGAGTTTTCTGTAAAATACTCTTGCAATGACTTTTTCTCATGAACCATATGACTTAGGGCATTTAATAATGAAGGTTATTTTATCCATTTACAACACTTACTGTTCAAATTGCGACTACCACGCAGTTCATCAAGATTAAAACAACTTTATTTTCACAACATTCTTCATTCATGTCCCCGGTAAATTTTACTCCGGGTGGTCATCACAATCCTCCGATGAATCTTTTCGATGCAAGAATTCTCTATCTGGTGACTTGAGAATTCCCACTGATTTGTTTGACTTCATTTCCCCAATGAAGCGGATGATATTTTAATCCTCATCGAATCTTCTTAACTTCATCTTCCCAATGAAGTGGGCATATTTTATTCCCCAGTGGACCTTTTACAATGCCAATCTTCGCCAATAAAGCAGATGTTTATTTCATCCCCATTGAAGTTTCAACTCTGACATATTCAAGAGCTATGATGACATAGGTTTCCCCATTAAAATGGATATTTATTTTATCCCCTGTGAAACCTCAGCTCGAATATCTCCATCTACAACTTTAGTGAGAGTATCTCTAGTAAAGTAGATACTTACTTTATCCATGGAGTTCTCCGATTGCGAGTTTGATCCACTTCCACTAGATCATTATTCTCCTTTTTAATAGGATAACTGAGATTCATTTTGACAAATCCTTCAGATGAAGATCAAGATGTTATGTCCCTAAGTGGAATGTTTTATTTTCCTCAGAGAAGCTTTGAAGCCTTAAAGCAGGAATGTGATCCCATATTTAGTTCTCCATTTATCCTTAGGAGTGCTTTTATCTTGAATGATTGGTCGGATGTTTGTTTGGGGATGTTTATTTCATCCCCGGTTTTTCCCTCTGTTCGTTTGTTTTGTCAGCATAGGCATACGCATAACATATAGATAGATAGATAGCATGGCATGTGCATCTTGCTTGCATCTTTGTGTTTGTTGTTCTGTCACTTTGGCCGTATTCATCCCCAAGTGACTGGGTTTGTCTTCTCCATCCAAGTACAGTCGTCAGCCCTATGCATGCTTACTTGATTGTAATCTTATTCATCTTGCTTAATTGTTTATTTGCTTTGTTGATTATTTCTTCCCCAAGTTATGGAACTCTTTAGTTCTCATCCAAGTTGCCTCATCATTTTCCCTTCCAAAGGAAAGCCTCTCTATTGACCCTTGGGTCGTAGATAGCTCATTAACTCGTAGTTCTGGATAGAACCTTTCCTCCTTTTGGTCTGGATAGAACCAATAGGATAACCTCATAGGTCTGGATAGAACCTTCTCTCCCTTTTGGTCTGGATAGAACCAATAAGATTACATAATAGGTCTGGATAGAACCTTCTCTCCCTTTTGGTCTGGATAGAACCAATAGGATTACATCATAGGTCTGGATAGAACCTTCTCTCCCTTTTGATCTGGATAGAACCAATGGGATTTAACCTCATTAGGCCTGGATAGAGCCTTCTCCCTCTTTTGGTCTAGAAAGAACCAATTGATCCTTTTTCTGTAGTTCGTGCCCGAACTACGACCGCTCTAATTTCTCATTGGACAATGAGAATATGTAGGCACAAGATGCGATATCTTGACGAGCAACCTTCCCCCTTCTCCCACCTTTTGGTCTGGATAGAACCAACTAGTCTTACAACGTAGAACTTTAGGATAGAGTTTGGTTAACTCTATGTAAGAATCATGGAAATGATTACTTACTTCCCTTTCTTGAGAGTTCAACATAGATCTAGAGAGTTTCGTGAAACTCTACACAAGCATGGATATGTTTGTTCCCCTTTGAACCTTGATCATAATCGAGTGTTCTTCAACCCTAGTGAGGTGAACTACGGTTGCTCTGATTCTATCCTAGTAAGGATACGTAGGCAGAGGATGCGATGTCTTTGCGAGCAAACTTAGAAACTATCTTTAGGTTTTAACCTTCATCCTTTACCCAATCCCAAACCTTTAACAAACATTCATCAAACTTAGCATGCAAGCAAACAAAAGGTTCCTGTAGAGTACTACAGATGTTTAGGATGTGAAATACCTACCCTAAGCATAACCAACCCCCGATCCCCGAATCTCTTAGCGTTGTTGTTACATCGCGCAAAAGGTTCTTTCTTTCTTTAGACCTTTCCTTTGGATAAATTAAAGTCCGGTTGTGAATTTAAGAATTAAAGATTCAAGTAATCAATAGCTTGGTATCATGATTCTCACTGCAACTGAAATGGCGACTTCACTGGGGATATGCTTAATTAACTTGTGGGTTTAGCCTATTTTGTTTAATTGTATGCTATATTTGTGAATATTTGCTTAACATGTATATTTGTCAATATATTTGTTTGTATGTTGGGTATTGGGTGCTTTGAGTGGTGAGACGGTCCTATACCCGGACTTGAGTGAAATTATGATAGGATGGTGGTATATTCAAGAAGGCTTATAGAGAGTTGATTCCCGATTAAGCTAACTTGGGAAACCACCGCTCAGTGTAGGCCCTCTTGAAAGTTTAGTATTGTTGATCGAGTATTCGTGAAAACAATGCTACTTTCGACGAAGGAGCCCATGACACTGTGGACTTTTAGAATACATTCTACCCCACTTTGGCCTTATTAGGACGTAGTGCGATGGCTATAAGGAAGTATTTCCGAAATAGTTGATACGCGATACTACACTTGGGCGAGACTCTCTTAAGAATATTATCGATTACCGAGTAATTTGGGAAATTGATAATATCCGAAAGATGGGTTATTGACCCTGGGAACTTTGTTAAGAACCCGTTCGACAGGTACAAATTAACCCACAGTACAAATACTTGGGGATGGTTAGACCTTTGACTCCTTGCTTTGATCTTGAGCCTATGAGGTCTTTGTATATGTATGGTGTTTGTGAATACTTGCCTTTGTGTTATGTGTGCCATCATCCCATCATATCACCATAAGCATATCATGTCGCAACTAGTTTTGTAAAACTCAGTTGATCTCTGGTATTTTTTAAAAGTTGTAACTTTCCAACGATTGATGAATTAAGGGTTTTGGCCTAGTAAATCTTCTGAGTTTTGTAAAACCAGTTTGCTTTTGCATTGCATTTGCATTATGCATTTGCATTTCTCAGTCTTGCGTCGCTTTTGATTAGAGAGAAGGGATACCTAGCACATATCCAGGACGAATGGCAACGATGGAGGGACTTTTGAAAGCTCAGGAAATGCTGAAAGAGGACATCAGAATTCTCAAGTGTCAGATGAATTGGGTTCTAGAGACATTACAGAACATGATGAAAAAAGGGGGTCACCTTGGCCATGTGACGTCCAGAGAAACTAGGGATGCATTATCTCCGATGATTCCTATAACTCAAGGACATTCTCAGTATCAACCACCAGATAACCGTCAATCGTGTCAGCACGCCCAAAAAAACCAAGGAAACCAGAAAGTCCGTTTCCAATGTCACACAATCAGATATTACCAGACTTGATCCAAGGCGAATTGATAAAACCAAAGGAGCTGAAACTGGTAAACTGTGGTACCAACGCTAAATGGGACTATCATGCTGGGGCGTTAGGGCGTTCAACTGAAGTCTCTCACCAGTCGGTGTTTGTTCCTCCTCAAGGTTCTCAAAACTGGAAATTAAACAAGAAAAATCATGTCAGGAAAAATAAGACTTGCGGTAGACTAACTCCAGTATCGTTAAGAAAACTTTACCCACTACTGATTCAGAACTCACTAGTGACTCCACGATTATCCAATCCTGTGCCAGGACCATGGCATAATGCGAACCTGAATTGTGAATTTCACAAAGGAGCTGAAGGACACAACTTAGATGCATGTATAGCATTGAGCCATCTTGTACAAGAGCTAATCATTGACAAACACTTGATCCTCGAGGAAGACCACCCAGAAGTAGAATGTGGATATTATACTGGGACGACAGGGCACTTAGTTGAAGAGTGTGAAGGTTTTAAACTGAGACTGCAAGAGTTGCTGAAACCTCATGAGGATAAATCAAATGACAGTGCCGCGATTCTTAAATCCAAAGGCAAAGGACCCGCGAGACCCCTCATAATTCTATATCACAAGGAGCATGTGGTTGTTGAAGGTGTTTCCCCGCATAAGGCCTGAAATTTGAAATTTGTTTTGTCAATTTTAATTCCCTAAGGCTGGCAGTTGTAGACTATTTCAGCATTTTATTAAGTTTCTTTGCATTTGAATTGCTTGTAAGCTGTTGTTTATTTGAATTTGGCGATATTAATGAAATGTTTGTGCATCTTTTGATTAAGTCCATTCGTTTCACTCTTTCTTTTTCCTTTCATTGTTATGAAATACGAAAAATGAAAAAATTTCTTTTGTTTACTAAACTGCTGTTTAAGACAAAGATTGGGGAGGATGATGAAAATTATATCCATAACTGCTGTTGATATGCTTTCAATTTAACTTTGCCGATGATGTAAGGCATTGTTTCAATCCCTAAACACTGGAGAAATAAGGAAGATAATCCCTCGTTAACCCCTTCGAGCCTAGAAGTAGGAGTTTTCTTTCTTTACAAAAACAAAACCTTAAATCTCAAACCTGGGGCGAGTAGTTCTTAGTTAACTCGGAGATATATGCATACAAGACACTTTAAAAGTGGTGCATTCAGGTTTTCCTTCGCATACAACAAGCAAGTGTCGAAGATGCATTTTAGCATAAAAGGCGATGATGGTCTGCCGAATCCATTAAACTAGGTGGTCACCTCCTTTCTCAAAAAAAAAAGAGAGAAGAAGAAAAGTGAAAAAAGAAAAAACCCGCTAAGTCAAAACCCATGAAGGAGACTTAGGCAAAAATGTGGCATCCCATTGACTGTGTATTCGAGCAAAAAGTTCAGACAAAAGTCAGGGATAAAAAGAAAGGAATTTTGTAAGATTCTTCACTTGAAAAATCCTCAAATAGCAAAAAACTATCAAATACTGTAAGGGAGTTGTGACTACCTTAGGTTTGTAAGCCATCACCATCTATCATCAGTTCAATTCTTAAGCCTGTAAGAACCTGGATGTTTAGTTTGAGTTAACTGAGCGTAGGATTGGAGTTCATCATGGAGAGTGGGTGGGACAAATAACTTCGAGCCTTTATCCTTTGTTTCATGAACCATGAACCAAGCCACCTTACAACCCACAAAAGACCTAATTGAGGTAAGGTTGTTTTGAAAGCATATTACAGCAAGGTTGGATAACTTGAATCCTAATGATCTTTGTTAATTATGTGTGTTCATCACTTTATCCATCATTTGTAAAATGGTTGGATCACTTTCACTTTGATCACTTGATCACTCCGCCGTGTGTGTTTCATCAAAAAAATGTTTTTCAAAAGATTGCATGAATTTTACATTGAAAATTGCCAATTTTTAATGAACATCATTGCGTGCAAAACAATCCAATATCAAAGGAATCCCAGCAAGCGCTGTCAGCTAGGGAATATGACTTGATAAAGGGAGCTCAGCCTGGGGCAACCAATTTGAAGGATTTGTTAATCATTTGTCATAAAGTTAAACTAATCAGAGCCGACCAGGTCAAGATCAGATGAAGCTCTCGATGAACAGTTTGGTCTGGGGCAGAATTTTGCGGTTACCAGCTAGCAGGGGCAAGTTTGTTCCCCAGTCGTTACTTCCACAGTTCGAAGACTTTATGGTGCAAGCACCGTTAAACTGGGGCAATCACGTCGAGATTTGTAAATCTCTCTCTATAAGAGTTTGAAGACATTGAAGCATCTTTATGCCAATTCTCTTGATGGTTTCTTCCCACAGACCATGTAATCTGGGGCAGAAAGAGTTGGAGACTGCTTATCACGAGAGCCATTGCTCACTTGAAGAGGATTATTATCATAATGGGGCATAAATATTTTGGTCTCATGATACCCTTTGTCAGCTCTCCGATTAAGTTGTTACTTCGGTTGATCTGGGAATCTCTTGATTTGGTTTTTCATCCAACAAAGAATTCAAATTCATGATGGCAATCCAAGTGAAGTCATGATGTTTTGGCCTAAGAAGATTACTTTCTCCCAAAGAAGGTGGTAACCTTGAAGTGGAATTGTTGTTCTTCATGATCATCCCTTTGATGTCCAATTTTGGTAAAGTTGGTTGGGTCTCCGTATCGAGATGTTTATTTCATCTCCGGTTTTGTTTGTTTGTTTCGTCAGCATAAACATAAGCTTGGCATAAGCATATGCATAACATCTGTGCATTTTTGCTATCTCTGGTTATTACCTGTTCCTGTTTCGCTTTGGTTCCCTCCTCAGTGATTGGGTGTGTTGTCTCTCTCCAATAGAGTCGTCATCCCTTAAGCATAAAATGTCCATCCTTCCTTAATTCCCCACAGAGTTTAATCCTCGTGGATGATGGTTGCTTCAGTTGTCTTTTTCCATGTTTGGATAAGGTAAGTCACCATTCGAGTTCATTTCTCAATGGTTGGGGTCTTATTCTAGATTGAACTTTGGTCCCTGTCGGTCACCGAACCTACCTGGACGTGCATTTATTTTGCGCTATCTATCAAGAAGAACATCTTACATTATAATACAAGTGAGTGGCAGTCTCTTGGGAGAAGCTTAACCTTCATCAACGATAAATGGCAGTCTCTTCGGAGAAGTTTAATCGTCATCAACAGGTGAGTGACAGTCTCTTGGGAGAAGCTTAACCTGCATCAACGATAAATGGCAGTCTCTTCGGAGAAGTTTAATCGTCATCAACGACAAATGGCAGTCTCTTCGGAGAAGTTTAGTCGTCTTCAGCGGTGAATGGAAATCTCTTGGGAGATGCTTAACCATAGTCAACAATAAATGGCAGTCTCTTCGGAGAAGTTTAATCGTCATCAACGACAAATGGCAGTCTCTTCGGAGAAGTTTAGTCGTCTTCAGCGGTGAGTGGCAATCTCTTGGGAGAAGTTTAACCATAGTTAACAATAAATGGCAGTCTCTTCGGAGAAGTTTAATCGTCTTCAACGATAAATGGCAGTCTCTTCGGAGAAGTTTAATCGTCTTCAGTGGTGAGTGGCAATCTCTAGGGAGAAGCTTAACCATAGTCAACGATAAATGGTAGTCTCTTCGGAGAAGTTTAATCGTCATCAACGATAAATGGCAGTCTCTTTGGAGAAGTTTAATCGTCTTCAGTGGTAAGTGGCAGTCTCTGTAGAGAAGCTTAACCTGCATCAACGATAAATGGTAGTCTCTTTGGAGAAGTTTAATCGTCATCAACGATAAATGGCAGTCTCTTCGGAGAAGTTTAATCGTCTTCAATGATAAGTGGCAGTCTCTTCGGAGAAGTTTAATCGTCTTCAGCGGTGAGTGGCAATCTCTTTAGAGAAGCTTAACCATAATCAACGATAAATGGCAGTCTCTTCGGAGAATTTTAATCGTCATCAATGATAAATGGCAGTCTCTTCGGAGAAGTTTAATTGTCTTCAGCGGTGAGTGGCAATATCTTGGGAGAAGCTTAACCATAGTCAATGATAAGTGGAAGTCTCTTCGGAGAAGTTTAATCGTCATCAACGATAAATGGCAGTCTCTTCGGAGAAGTTTAATCGTCTTCAGTGGTAAGTGGCAGTCTCTGTAGAGAAGCTTAACCTGCATCAACGATAAATGGTAGTCTCTTCGGAGAAGTTTAATCGTCATCAACGATAAATGGCAGTCTCTTCGAAGAAGTTTAATTGTCTTCAACGATAAATGGCAGTCTCTTCGGAGAAGTTTAATCGTCTTCAGCGGTGAGTGGAAATCTCTTGGGAGAAGCTTAACCATAGTCAACGATAAATGGCAGTTTCTTTAGAGAAGTTTAATCGTCTTCAACGATAAATGGCAGTCTCTTTGGAGAAGTTTAATCGTCTTCAACAAATAAGTGGCAATCTCTGAGGAGAAGCTTATCATCATCAATAATAAGTGGCAGTCTCTTTAGAGAAGCTTATCATCCCAAAAATAAATGGCGGTCTCATTTGAGAAGTTTATCTTAAGGATGCCGACGCACGGTTGTAACCAGCATTGTTTGAAAATCCAGTGGATACTGATATAAGTAATTTGGTGGTGACCAATCATATTTAAGGCCCGTTGGTAATTGACATTATCAAAATCCAGTGGACGACAGATATTGACAATTCGGTTGTGTATCATTCCAAACTAAGTCATGACGGTTTCCATCCCAAGCTCAGGTTTCATACCTTTGGAAGAGTTTTGTTTCTATCCCGAGCACAGGTTGTGTACCTTTGGAGATAGATGTATTGTTTGATTCCAAGCACAGGTTTCGTACCTTTGGAAGAGTTTTGTTTCTATCCCGAGCACAGGTTGTGTACCTTTGGAGATAGATGAATTGTTTGATTCCAAGCATAGGTTTTGTACCTTTGGAGATGTATTGTTTGATTCCAAGCACATGTTTCATACCTTTGGAAGAGTTTTGTTTCTATCCCGAGCACAGGTTGTGTACCTTTGGAGATAGATGAATTGTTTGATTCCAAGCACAGATTTTGTACCTTTGGAGATGTATTGTTTGATTCGAAGCATAGGTTTCGTACCTTTGGAAGAGTTTTGTTTCTATCCCAAGCTCAGGTTTTGTACCTTTGGAGACGTGTTGTTTAATTCCAAGCACAGGTTTTGTACCTTTGGAAGATGTTTGTTGCCATCCCGAGCACAGGTTGTGTACCTTTGGAGATGTATGCTTTGAATCCCGAGTTCAGAATTTCCCAGAGACTAAAGTGGTTGCATTTGCATGAAGTGTTCTATATCCTAATGTATTGAGGATGTTCAGCTTTCAGGGTCTTCGACCAATCCTAATGTGTTGAGGGTTGTGTCTCTGCTGTATTGAGGGATATATTTATGCTTCCTGTTTGCAGACCTGGTTGTTACCAAACCCTTTGAAAATCCAGTATTTATTGGTATTACCCAAATCCAATGGTCATTGGTCTCCTTGGAATCAGTCGTTACCAATTTCTCCAGTTAAGTCTAGTGGTTACTAGCATTATCCAGAATCGATTGTTATTGGTATATCCTGATTCGGTCATCACCAATCCCCTCTAAGTCCAGTAGTTACTGGCATTGCTTGAAAGCTAATCATTACTAGTCGGTTGTTACCAATTCCCCTAGCCGAAGTCCTGTATTTTATCAATATTGTTTGGAAATTCCCAATTGAAATTGGAACTTCGATTTGGTCGTCACCGTCCTCCCCAGTAAGTCTAGTGAAGACTAACACTAGTCGAAACTGTTTGTTGTCCTGGTCGTCACCAGTTTCCCCATTGAAGCTTTTGCTTTTCCGGTCGAGTCTCGGAGAACTAATGGATACTAGCTTCCCCAGCACGTCCGGTCTTGTTTCTAACCTTTTCCTGAAGATCCCGTTCGAACTCTTCGTTATAGGAAATTTCTCGTCTGGTTATCCCCAGTGAGATTTTGTGTCTTTGTTCCGTCTTCTCCCCGGTGAAGATTTGCTTCCCCAATGAATTTTTCCCCAGTGAAGTTTTCCCCAATGGGTTTCTTCCCCAGTGTGGTTTGCATTTCTTTTCTTTCGTTTCCCTAGTGAAGAATTGCCTTCTTTCCCAGTGGGCTCCCTCGTCTATTTATCCCCAGTGAGGTTCGTATCTCCTTTCCCCAATGAAGATGTGTCTTCCCTGGTGGAATTTGTGTCCCCTGCGTGAAAGATTTTCTTGAACAAGCATCTTTAGTCATGTCTGAACTATCTTGCTTACTTCGCTTGGAATCTTTCCCAGTGTGTTGGGTCCTCGTGAGTGGTTACTCGTCGTTTTGCCGTTCTTTTATATTTGCTCGTGTGTCTGAATATGTCTTGCATTCAAGCATCATAGCAACATTTAGATTCATGGCATATTTGCATTTGTCCTTTTGCATACCATCGGATCTAAGGGACAAAATTTCTGGTTTGCTATATTTAAATACCTTCCACTACGATTCTATGAGGATTGTCATCTCTCATTACCATCTAGTGAAGATATTTAAATAGGGGCATCTGTTGCACCCCAAATTTTGACCCCTTAGATCCTCATCATCATTGTAGATCATATTCATTTGATTAACTAACCTTAACCCATTTCAAGTTTATCTTTGTTAAGATGCATATGAATCAGGGTTTCATACTGTCAAAATCGAGACTTCAGTGGTCTGATCAATCAATGTTTTGGATTGATTCAACCTCAATTAGGTCTCCACATTATCAAATATACTCCATTGGATCAAGTATGAATTCAATTTGAGGTGGTCACCGGAGAACTGAGAACAGTGTAATTCAAGATACCCGATTAGGGTTTTCGATTAGGAAAAGTCAACTATATTTTGACTTTTGATTTAAAGAGTGTTTCAATGGTGGTATCAAGTTCCATTAAGCTCCTATGGCTTATTAAAGTCTATCCAAAGAGTTTCAAGTCCTCAGAATGTCCGGATCATCGACAGTCAGCTCGGTAGTCACCGATTGATCGAACGGTTGACCGAAAAGTCAACTCTTAAACAATAAGGAATTTGACTTCAATATGTGAATCAAAAATGTTCCTTATGTCATATTACACCTCCCCATAAAATTTCATGACCATTGGATCAAGGGTTAAGAAGTAATTGCAAAAATTGGGAATTAGGGTTTCGAAAGGGGTAAGACCATAACTCCTCAACCACACATCCAAATGAAGTGGTTCAAAGCTCATTGGAAAGCTCTTGACAAATCCTACAAAAGCCTAAAAGTGGTCCATGATCAAAAAATGCATAGATTTGGAATTATGACAAGATTCATTTTAAGAAGGGAAATAACTTAGAAAAATTCTAAGTTATTTAGCCTTTTTAAGTGATTTTTTCAGCAACTTGGAAGGGTTTTTCAACCTAGTTCCATCTAGAATTTGGAAATCTCCAAAACATGAAAGTTATAGAGCTACTTAAGGGCTTTCTAAATTGTGGTAGAACTCCTCAATAGCATGTGTGAGCAGAAAGTTATGGACCATGGAAGTTAGGGTTGTCAAGACTTGAAACCACCATGTCAAACCTCTCAAAATTCAGATTTTCACAACTTGGGCTACCCTCAGCCATTGGATCTTGCTCCTTTATGATATTATGAAGGTTTAATGATGCAAACACCAGAAAAAATGAGAAATTGGAAGGCTTGTGCAACTTGGGACAAGTGGAATTAAAATAATCATTTAAAAGCCATGAAAGAGAAACTTTTCAAGCAAATTGGGCAGCTGCAGTCCCCTACCTTCCTAGCCATCCCATCCTTCCCATCTCAATTGATTTTGGCTCAGCATTGGTTCATGGAGCTGATGTGTTAGAGCTGCCACAAAGATTTTTGAAGATTCACTTCAAAACTTCATAAACTCCCTCCAAAATGTGGAAAATCCAAAGCTGCCCTCACTCTTGCTTTCACTATAAATAGAGGCATCCTTATTGATGTTAGACACACCAGAGCAATCTCCAAAACCAATAGAAACAATAGCTCTCAACTCTCTTTCATTTCCTCAAGAATCTCATTTTTCAAAAACTTCCATTTTCACTAAAAAGTTGTCTTGAGCAAAACTCTGCTCAATCTCAGTTCTACCATTTCCAAGCCATCCAAAACCATTTACACAATCCATAAACATTGTGTAGAAGGTTTCCATACATTCAAACCACTCAAAAGCCTCATTTTCCCAAAAGTCAACCTTCACACCTTAGTATATTGACTTTCTTGCACTTTGAAAGCCAAATCCTTACTTGAGACATCTCCTACCATTCTAACACTCCCAACACCTCATATACATCATATCTCAACTATCCAAACTCTAAAAAACCAGCTGGAAACTACACAACTCCAACTGTCTTGAAAAGTGGTTCATTGCTTCAAGAGGAAGCAAGCTTCAAATCTTTGCCAAGGAAGAAGGTCTCTGGGTTTCTCAGCTTCTTAGCTTGCTCAAGACTTGTCTACAAGAGGTATGTGACATTCAAACTCTTTATTGATCATACATTATCATGTTTTATCATTTTGAAGTGATTTGGTGGAAATGTAGTCTTGCTGCCCCATTATTAGTTCTTTGTCAAGAACTCATGTCTTATGGTTATGATACTTGCTTTTGTTAAAGTCTTTCATTTGTGAATGACATGTTGATGATGTGTTACAAATATTGCACTTTAATATCATGTATAACTTGTTTTTGAAGATTTGGTCTATATGGTAGTTTTAGGGATTCAACTTTGAAATGTGATGTGTTTGCCCTAGATCTATTAGCCTTAGTTCATTAGTAATATTTGGGTGATTTGTAAGTCGTTCATGAGATCCCCTTTCCCTAGATCATGTTTGAATCTAGTGTGGCACTTGTTTTCACACTTATGTTATTTTGTGTTACTTCACTTTACCATTACCATGAGTTGTGTATTGGACTGTTTGTGCTTACTATTTGCGTATCTCAAATGTTCTAAATCATTGATTTATGTTTACATGACCTTGCTCATAGTTTTTGAACTGGTTGAAATATTGAAAGCATGAGTTTTGTTCACTGAGGCTTGATATGAGACTTCATGAGTTTTGCTGTCAAAAAGTTCTGAGCCAATATGGCATTTTCTGTGGTGAGCAGTTTATGTATGATCTTTGTATGTGGAAATATCATTTAACATGCTTTGAGATTGTATGTGTATGTCCTAATTGTCTTGCTTTCTCAAAAAAATTGTTTCTCACTTCAAACTACATTTTCAAAGCCTCATTGATACTACCAACTTGTCTTTTTCTGCTCCAACTGTTTTTTGCTATATCCATGTGCATAAAATCATCATCCTACTTGTTTTAAGCTTGTATGTACTGCCACATTGCCTCAACTGCTATAAATTTGTCAGCTGCCTGTTTAAGTGTGTTTCTTTACATTTCATAAGCTTCAATATTGCCATATGTTGTTTGATGTTGATTTGGTCTGACTGTAAGGCATGAGCATTTCCCTTTGCATATTTGTGGTATGTGTGCATCATTGTTATGACATGTTTCCCTTCACTTTAAAAATTGCCCTGTTGTGCCAAGTTGGTGTCAAGGCAGTTGTTTGCATTTCTTACCATTTGCATATCAAATTCTGTTCCCATGTGCATAAGCCTGATGTCTAAGCATGAATTCATTCCTCATCATGATTTTGATGTGTGTATGTTGTTTATTTGATCTATCCCTACCTGGTTAATCATCTCATTTTCAAAATGCACTTTTCAAGCCAAAACACACCACAACCATACCAAATTTTTTCCTGCTTGCAATATAATGGTTTCTCTGAGTTGAGACTCATTTAACTTCACATTTTGATGTGTATGTGCTATCCCTTTGACATGAGATCATTTATTCACAGCTAGACCATGTTTGTACCATTGTGTTGCCAAATAGTTTTGAAACCACAACAGCTGCACACACTTCACCTTTGGCTGTTTGATTTGTTTTACATCAGCTCATATAGCAGTGGATCTCTGGTAGTGTTTTAAGATTGGTGTGTACATGAATCAATCAACTTTGTATGTCTTACTTTTCTGTCATGACAGCCCCACTCACTATGTTTGATACAATTGCAATTTGATATCCATTTTCTTGCTATGTGCATTTCATGATCAACTTGAGTTTTAGACTCATTCATAATCCTGTTTGAGACTTGTGTATGGTTTATTTTTGACTTCAATCTGTTTCAATCTTGATGTGTGTCAATTTGTGCACTTTTATGCTTAAGTGAGTAGATGATAGGTGACTTTCAGTTCTATGATATTTATGGTCAATTTTGAAGTATGGACACACTTAATATCATATTTATGGTCTGTGTGTGAGGTCTGCCCAACCTAATTATGCCTGTTTCTTGATTTTCCCCTCAACTTGCACTTTTCTCCAAATTCTACTTGGCAAAACAATTGTGCTTTGGTGTGTAAATCTTGGCATTGTGATCTTCCTGTTCTTTCATTGCATTCTATATGTTTTTACTTCATGTTCTGATATGTTCAAATTGATTGTTTCATCCATACCACCTTGTGTTTGATTTCTGGTACAGCAGGGCCACTTTTGCCCTGGCCTGTAGCTTGGCTGTTACTCATCATTCTTGTCACTCCCATTCTCACATTTTGATTAGCCATAAGTATGTGTATGATATAACTGTTCATCTGTGTTAATTTTCATTAACTTGATTTTGGTTTGAAGTCATTTTATCCATTGGGTTTGAAAGTAAATTCACCAATTTTACAAAGTTTCATAACTGATATAATGCCATGCCATCTATACTCTTCTGCCTGAACATTTGTGTGTGAGTTACAAACATTTGAGATCATTATCATTAACATGATTAGGACTTTTAGGCTATGTTTTGATTTGGAATCTTCCCATCTGTCTTGATAGTTGCTACATTTTCATGTTATTCATTTGCAATTCATGAAGCATATTCCATTTCTATCTGATTTATGGCACAACTTTGCTCTGTCTAAAAGAAAAAACCATGATTGATACTTCTGTTTGAGATCACCAATGAGTTGATATTTTCTTTCTAAGGTTGTGTACATTGTTTGATTTTGTTTGTTGATGTGAAATTGTTGTTTAGAGGTGCAACATTGTCATGTTGAGCAAGCCAATTGCTATGGTCTAGCAACCCCCCCCCCCTTCAAACTTCACTTCTTGACTGGCAGGTTTTTGTCATAAAAGTCCATAAGTGGTTAACCCAGCTTGCATTGAACTCTTGATAGGTTGATTTTAAAACTCTTTTTCTAGTTGTTGATGAACCATTGGAACCATGTATCCTACTGCATCATTAGCTTGTGTTTTTAAAACAGTCTTGCATTTCCTACCATAGTTGCCAACAACATGCAATTTTTCTGTTTGAGTAGTACTTGACTGACCTTTGAGTAAGGAATCATCAGTTGACATGATAGAGCTTGCATGAGATATTTGTATGAACAGAACCAACTCAATTTGAACCTTGGCAGCCTGCATACCATTATTGCAACAACAGGCCATTTTTTGTTTTTGTTTGATCTGTGGTTGATCTTTAAGTGTGGGGACATCAGTTAACACATTTGAAGACTGTGTGTGATGTGTACTTGGTCAGAAATTACTCAATTCATGCCTTAACTTTCTAAATGCACATCAAAACTTCATTATGCATTTGTCTTCGAATTTTCTTATGTGCACATGATCTTGAAAAATCAACATTACCATTATGATCCTTGTTCAATTCTACCCAAGTTAGACCTAAAGTTTGTTAAAATTAGTGGAGAATTGAGCAAGTTAGCATTGAAACGCCTTTTGAAAAATTGCTTTGTTTTTGCCTCAAGCTTGCCCAGAAAACCATGAAACTTGCCTTATGTATTTATGGGGGTGGCTTTATACTTGGATGTATAGCCACCCCAGTGGTAATCAACTTGCGTGCATTCTTGCCTTTCACTTGCCAGCCATGGGTTCGATCCTTGGGATCAACCCATTTTGGGCATTTTATTTTCCAATGGTAATTGATTTTATTTTCTTCATCTCCTTCCATTTCCATCCAGCGCGCATGTGGTGCCCAAGTGGTTGTGGGTTGTGTTTGTAAACACAAGGGCATGGGTTCAATCCCTACCCATGCCCCTTTCTTTTTTTATTCGTTTGTTTATTTATTTTATTGTCATAAATCATGTCAAACTTCAAAATTTCGTAACTTATTCATCGTTCATTATTTTCAACCCGTTCTTTTTATAACTTTTTCATTGTGATGTCTAGGATTGTAATTTCATAGTTGCTTGTTTTCACAATGCTTTTTGCCTGCTTGTTAGTAGATTCATTTTTAGGTCGTTACCGTACGTTTCGATTAAATTCCCTTCATACCATGCTTATTTTACCTTATGAAATTTATTGGCATTTGACTTCTTTATGTTTGTTAACATGTTGAGATTTCATTTTCTTGTTGGTTCTTACCATAAATTATTGTTCCTTTCCTAAAATCTTGAGTTTAACTGTGGTAATCAACCCTTGCATACTTGATTGTTATCAATGCCTAATTGTTGTTACATCTTGATCATTTTTAAGTGGTAACTTATTTATATGGTTGATGTGTTTCATATTTGATAATATGGATTTGGGGTTGTTACTTCCATCTTTGTTAAGATATTTGATTATCGGTTGTAACCATTGGTATTATTTGATCCTTGCTTATTGTAATATGCATGCTTACTTGATTGTAATCTTATTCATCTTGCTTAATTGTTTATTTGCTTTGTTGAGTATTTCTTCCCCAAGTTATGGAACTCTTTAGTTCTCATCCAAGTTGCCTCATCATTTTCCCTTCCAAAGGAAAGCCTCTCTATTGACCATTGGGTCGTAGATAACTCATTAACTCGTAGGTCTGGATAGAACCTTTCCTCCTTTTGGTCCGGATAGAACCAATAGGATAACCTCATAGGTCTGGATAGAACCTTCTCTCCCTTTTGGTCTGGATAGAACCAATAGGATTACATCATAGGTCTGGATAGAACCTTCTCTCCCTTTTGGTATGGATCGAACCAATAGGATTACATCATAGGTCTGGATAAAACCTTCTCTCCCTTTTGGTCTGGATAGAACCAATGGGATTTAACCTGATTAGGCCTGGATAGAGCCTTCTCCCTCTTTTGGTCTGGAAAGAACCAATTGATCCTTTTTCTGTAGTTCGTGCTCGAACTACGACCGCTCTGATTTCTCATTGGACAATGAGAATACGTAGGCACAAGATGCGATATCTTGACGAGCAACCTTCCCCCTTCTCCCACCTTTTGGTCTGGATAGAACCAATTGGTCTTACAACGTAGAACTTTAGGATACAGTTTCGTTAACTCTATGTAAGAATCATGGAAATGATTACTTACTTCCCTTTCTTGAGAGTTCAACATAGATCTAGAGAGTTTCGTGAAACTCTACACAAGCATGGATATGTTTGTTCCCTTTTGAACCTTGATCATAATCGAGTGTTCTTCAACCCTAGTAAGGTGAACTACGGTTGCTCTGATTCTATCCTAGTAAGGATACGTAGGCAGAGGACGCGATGTCTTTGCGAGTAAACTTAGAAACTATCTTTAGGTTTTAACCTTCATCCTTTACCCAATCCCAAACCTTTAGCAAACATTCATCAAACTTAGCATACAAGCAAACAAAAGGTTCCTGTAGAGTACTACAGATATTTAGGATGTGAAATACCTACCCTATGCATAACCAACCCCGATCCGCAAATCTCTTAGCGTTGTTGTTACATCGCGTAAAAGGTTCTTTCTTTCTTTAGACCTTTCCTTTGGATAAATTAAAGTCCGGTTGTCAATTTAAGAATTAAAGATTCAAGTTAATCAATAGCTTGGTATCACGATTCTCACCGCAACATGGTGACTAATCTGATATTTGATCTTCCTTCTGATGACAATGTTCAACAAGTAGATGTTCCTACACAATCTCAACCTATACAACATAACCTGATTGATCAAGTTGATGAAAGAGATTCCCAGTTCCACGGTATATACCGAATCCTCAGAATGTTCGTACTGAGATGAAGATGGATGATCCTAGAATTATAGCAACTGAGAAAGGATTTCATGATCTCGAAGAACAATTGAAGATGATGAAAGAAGCTGACGCATCTGGTCTTAAGGCTCATGATCTGTGTCTAGTTCCCGGTGTGACTATTCCCCTAAAGTTCAAAATGTCTGTCTTCGAAGTATACAAGGGTGTTAGTTGTCTAAGATACCATTTGACGATGTTTTGTTGAAAGATGACCGCTTATATCGACAACGAGAAGCTAATGATTCACTGCTTTCAAGAAAGTTTATGTGGAGAATCCTTGATATAGTATATGAAGCTACAAGCGAACCGTATTCAGTCTTGGAAAGATTTAGCTGATTCTTTTATGAAACAATACGATTACAAATTGGACATGGCTCCAGACAGTGATCAACCGGTGAGCATGAGTAAGAATGACAATGAATCTTTCAGGGAATACGCGCAACGATGGAAAGCGTTGGCAGCCCAAGTTCATCCACCACTTCAAGAAAAGGAATTAACCAAGATGTTTCTAAGAATGCTGCCAGACTCTTATTATGATAGGATGGTATGCGTTGTGCCATTGGAGTTCTCCAAAATTGTAGAAGTTGGAGTAAACATCGAGAGTGCATTCAAGAGTGGGAGAATCCGAGATGACCCGAATAGTCAAGTTAATGAAGAAAAGTCAGTCAGTGATTCCCAAGAGGAAGAAAGTGTTGATGTGAATGCAATTTGAGATTCCTCTCGAATCCTTCAGGATCCAATTGCAGTACTTTATCCTCAACATCGATATGCAGCGCCTGTTCAGTACAAAAAATGACCACTTCATAGACATCCGTATCAATGGTGAAGGTTGACTTCTTCAAATCAACATCAGAACCGACAGGTTCAAATTCAGTTTCAAATCAGCAGAGACCTCTGAGTGTTCCAAGAGAAGAAACTTGCCAGTTTGATCCAATCCCGTTGACTTACCGTCAACTATGGTCTTATTTGCTAGACACTCGGTAATGACGCCTAGAAAGACTAGAATTATGAAGTCTCGCCCACCTTTATTCAACTCGAACACCAGCTGTGAATTTCATGATGGAGTGATGGGGCATTCAATTGAGGAGTGCAAATTTTTGCAAGAAAGAGTTCAAGAGATGATCAACGACAAAGTGTTGACCTTCAAAAGAAGAGGCCCATGTGTGAATGGGACACCGTTGTGTTGATGAATACAAAGACTCAATAAAATCCTTTAAGAAGGGCTTTGTCTGGCTGTTCACTTTGTCCGCTTATGTGTATTTTTATTTCTTCGATTATAAAAGCATAATTGACATGTAAGAACTTGTTTGTTTTGAATAATTAATGCAATAAAATGTTTGTCTTGAAGAAATCCATTTGTATTCACTCGTAAATTGTTTTTATAATGTTTAATACCAACTTTACCTAATTTTTTTTTTCTTCTCACTTTGATTAAGAATTGGAAGGAGGATGACGAAGTAAAACACAAGGTCTCTTGTTGTATGCTTTTGAATAAAACCCTACTGATGATGTAAGGAATTGTTTCAAACCTCTTAAAATACTGGAGATATAAGGAAGTTAATCCCTCTTTAACCCCTTTAAGCCTTGATGAAGGATCTGATTTTTCTCCCAAATCAAACCCTCATTTTTAACCCAGGGCAGGGTAATTTACAGATAGAATTTTCAAAAAGAGAGTGAACATCACGAAGAATGGGTGGGTACGAATAAGCTTTGACCCTTATTCCTTTATTTTACAAATTGTAAACTAAGCCCTGATACAATCCTCAAAAGTCCTAATTGAAGTAAGGTTTAGTTCAAAAGCATACTCAATGAGATAACGTTTCCTGACTCCCGTGAACTATGCTTAATTTGATGTTGGCTTTATAAATTAAATTTATATCCTAACTAGTGATTTTGTCACAAGTTATCGTGATATCTCTTTTCAAAACTTCAAGACAAACATATATGTTGCATTAACAGTTTCGAAATTAACATTTTTGACTTGTTAACTTTGCTTGATATCTTAGAAGGTTTACATATAGACATCGACGATATGTTCAGTCCTTTGAAACATGAAGATCTTGATGAACATGGACAAGTTATTTCCCGTTTGCTCAGTTACACAAGTATGACCACACCCAAAGAGCTATTTTCAAAGACTCAGTTAGACATAATACCGTCAATCAGGGGCAGTTACATCGAGATTCGACGAATCTCTCCAAGAGTTTGAAAACAGTGGGGCAATCGGGCGCCGAGTTTTCTGTAAAATACTCTTGCAATGACTTTTTCTCATGAACCATATGACTTGGGGCATTTAATAATGAAGGTTATTTTATCCATTTACAACACTTACTGTTCAAATTGCGACTACCACGCAGTTCATCAAGAATAAAACTACTTTATTTTCACAACATTCTTCATTCATGTCCCCGGTAAATTTTACTCCAGGTGGTCATCACAATCCTCCGATGAATCTTTTCGATGCAAGAATTCTCTATCTGGTGACTTGAGAATTCCAAGTGATTTGTTTGACTTCATTTCCCCAATGAAGCGAATGATATTTTAATCCTCATCGAATCTTCTTAACTTCATCTTCCCAATGAAGTGGACATATTTTATTCCCCAGTGGATCTTTTACAATGCCAATCTTCGCCAGCAAAGCAGATGTTTATTTCATCCCCATTGAAGTTTCAACTTTGACATATTCAAGAGCTATGATGACACAGGTTTCCCCATTAAAGTGGATATTTATTTTATTCCCTGTGAAACCTCATCTCGGATATCTCCATCTACAACTTTAGTGAGAGTATCTCTAGTAAAGTAGATACTTACTTTATCTATGGAGTTCTCCAATTGCGAGTTTGATCCACTTCCACTAGATCATTATTCTCCTTTTTAATAGGATAACTGAGATTCATTTTGACAAATCCTTCAGATGAAGATCAAGATGTTATGTCCCTAAGTGGAATGTTTTATTTCCCTAGAGAAGCTTTGAAGCCTTGAAGCAGGACTGTGATCCCATATTTAGTTCTCCATTTATCCTCAGGAGTGATTTTATCTTGAAAGATTGGTCGGATGTTTGTTTCGGGATGTTTATTTCATCCCCGGTTTTTCCCTCTGTTCGTTTGTTTTGTCAGCATAGGCATACGTATAACATATATATAGATAGCATGGCATGTGCATCTTGCTTGCATCTTTGTGTTTGTTGTTCTGTCACTTTGGTCGTATTCATCCCCAAGTGACTGGGTTTGTCTTCTCCATCCAAGTACAGTCGTCAGCCCTAAGCAGAAAGAGCATACTATTTCTAATTCCCCACTAAGTTCGATCCTCGTGGGATATAGTTGCTTTAGTTAAACCCCATTTAAGCTCATGCCTCAACGGTTGTGTCTTACTTGACAGTTTCTCTTCAGTTACTTCCTGAATTGAACTTTGGTCCCTGACAATCACATTTTGGACATATCCAGACTTCTCAATTTGGATTGAGCGTGCATTTATCTTACACTTTGACCCAGGCAGAATCTGTTTAAGGATCATCGTTGAAGATAAGTATTTCTCTAGCAATGCTACAAAATCTTCTCAGCAATTTATACCTAGACTACAAGCGGCCTCTTTATTTGAGCCACTTGTTTTGATCAGATTTTCTATTTTGAATGACAAATGGTAGTCTCCTCAAGACAGTTTGTCCATCCCCAATGAAATTATCAAGGTTATCAACTCGCCAAATGGCATCTCTCCGAGAATTCGTCAGAGACGATTGTCGACGACTTTATAGATATTTCTCTTTATATGAGACTTTTCACTATAAAGGTTTCACACATTTTACAGCTACAACAAATATGCTCCTCAGGAATGTATTCCCCAGTGAGTCCATCACACAAGTTTAATCCCATCAATTGGCATCTCTTCCGAGAAGTTTGGTGAAGTTTATTATAACGGATATTTCTTTATTTGAGAAGACATATTTTAAAATCAACCGGCCTGCATCTCTTCTAAAGATCCCCAGTGAAGTTTTATAATCCCCAGTAAGTTATGGATTCCCGCTGAAGTCATTAATCTCCAGTGAAAATTTCCAATCCCCTGTGAAGATACTATCATGAGTATTCATCATTCCAAGAAGAAAATGAGACCCGTTCTTGGCATACAACCTTGAAGCGTGGGGAGGTTTATTTTACCCTTCTCAAGTAAAAGAAGAAATTGAGACCCGTTCTTGGCATATAACCTTGAAGCGTGGGGAGGTTTATTTTACCCTTTTCAAGTAAAAGAAGAAACTGAGACCCGTTCATCGCATACAACCTTGAAGCGTGGGGAGGTTTATTATCCTTTTGAACAATTTATTCGAAGGTACCTCTTTTCCTAGCAAGTCTCGACAAAATATTTCCAGAAGACTCCGGCAGATTCATTTCCTGGCAAGTCTCGGCAACAGATTTCTAGAAGACTTCGAGAGAAGTAGATCTCCAGCAGACTTCAAATGTAGAATCTTGGTAGTAGATTCCATAGAAGTTTTAACAGTAGACACTTTGGAAAAAAGTATTTTCTAAATGAAGTTACAATTCTCGAAAGTAGACTTCTCCATCTATTATCTCTTGAAATAATTACATTTGGCCTATACAGTAGGTTCTTCAAGTGGATTTTCTTGCAAGTTCTTCATAACCTGTTTATAGAGACTTTGTGATTGTCAATCTCCATATCTCTGGATAAAAGAAACTTAAATAGGGGCATTTGTAGCACCCTAATTTTTGACTTTAAGATCCCACCTCCTTGTGCATTTTTCTTCCATGTTTTCTTTTACTTTTGTATGTATGTTTATTACGGCTAACCAGTTTGCGCAGGTACAGTAATATCAGGTGTAGATCCCTACAGTCAAACACTTCAAGGTATGACTGTTGGATCATAGAGATCTTAGGATTATTCTATTGGTCGTCTCCTCAAGGCTTCTCAAGAGTTTCATTATTTGCCCTAGAGGTTTAAGTTGTTATTGTTATTGGTTTTTTAGCATAATAATTTGAGGTTTTGCTTTTGTTCATGGGGAGTAACATCACAGGTTATGTCTTTATCTTCAAGGCATAGTTTGCATACCAGGTTACATCATCATTTTCTAAGGTTAAGTCATCATTTATGAAAAGAGTCCGGTTCTGTTGATAACTTAATGCAGCAAGTGGCTAACAATCACGATCGAAGTTTGGGTAATATATTGTCAAGGCAAAGTTTAAACTTTAAGTTGCATTGGAGTTCATCTAAGGGTGCACAACTCAAGAGTTTCAGATAAAGGCCCCGAAAAGTTCATTTTACAGGCTAAAGTTCAAGATTCATGTTTGGCTAATAAAATTCAAATTAAATGTCAAAATCTAACTCAAATTCAAGTTTTCCTGATAGCAAAAATAGCCTTGTGTTCGCCGAGTTTCCAAGATCAAGCCAAACATAAGAAGGTCTACGAGAATAACTTAGATTTAAGGGGGCTTCCACCATTTTCAATCACCTTGAGTCCTTTTTGTTCAAAACATCCAAGTGTTCAAATTCATCAGAAGAAGTTGTAATTCAAGCATAATTATGGGAACTTTAGACACAACAATTCAAAGGTGCACCAATTGATTTCAAGACTCATGTTTGTTCATAATATCAAATTGGGATAGACTCAAATGAGCAATTCACTACAAGTCATAACATTTTTTTTCCACTTTCAAAAAGACTCCAGGCATCATTCTATGATTCAAAAACGAGCATCCAATGCACGTGGGATTAAATTATAAAAGTTTATGAGTTCAAATTAAGTCGAAACACTCGAAATACGCCAAAAGGTATACAAAATCCATCACAAGGCCAGATATGAAATTCAGAATAATATTATCCATCAACCTTAATTCAAGAGTGTTACAAAAGGACCTTTTGTTCAAAATACAAGAAGGGATACAAGCTATGAAGCATCCCAAAGGATGCTTCGTTACATCTATTCAAACCAGAGCTGGGCACAACATGGATAATAGGTTCACGACTGGAATAACACGGGATTGGCCTCCCATCATTGCTTGATTCTTGGCTAAGTTCTTTGATGCCTTTGTCTAATTACTCTGTATCATTTTTCGGCTTGGAGCAACAACTATTTCAGCCGTTTGGTGTATCAACTCTTACTGCTAGAGATCTCAATAAGAGTATTTGATGCAGGGACAAACCAAAGTTCAAACACCAAGATGTTAAGATCAGTAAAACATGATTAGTCATCATCATTAATATCAAGTAATTAGAACAAATTTAATCCACCAATTAATACGGTCCAGACATGTTTCAAGAAATTTGGAAAGGAATTTAACCAATTTATCAACAGAAATCAAGTTCATGAGAACTATTATTACTTTCCGAGAGCATTCCCAAAATAGCTCAAACACGAAATCCGAAAACGGAAAGCAGTAAGTCATGTTTTCACGGCAATAAAACAAATTGGACAAATTGATTTCCTTTCCGAAATCGTTTCCAGCACATTTAACTTAAGGTTAAAACCAAGGATAATTTGAAACATATAAAGGACACAACCAAACTGAGAGGAGGAGAATAAGAGAAAACCGAGAAGGAGGAAAACACCACACACTCACAAATCACAGAAAGTTCATCAAAAGGGAATTATCTGCAAACAACTAGGTATCTGGAAACCACTAGGTATCTTAACCTTAGCAAACAACAAAAACACAATTTATAACAAGAGATTCCTGTAGAGTACTACAGATGCTTAGGATGCTAGCACTTTCCCTAGGTTTAACCAACCCCCGAACCTTAGATTCTCTAGCTTTACGTTTGCATTGCATCTTGTGGGTAATTCGATCTTTTTCCCTTCCCTTGGACAAATTAAAGACTGGTGGTGAACAATGAATTAAGATTCAAGTTAATCAATAGCTTGATATCCAATTCTCACTACGACAAAAACCTAGGACCTTTTGTTTGTTTGCATATGCATTATATATGTGACTATGTGAATACTTGTGTATGTGTTTCTTGTGCACCATTACATCATCCCATCATAAGCATTCATAAAATTAGTTTTGAGAAACTCAGCCGTTTTCTTTATCGCAAAAACCTTAGGTCATGGATTTTGGAAAAAGAAACACTCGAAAGTACAACTTCAAGAAACCAGATTTAACAGAGTTAAGGGAATTGGTGGCTTTAGTGTATTTCCCTAAAGACTTCATAAAGAGATATGGAAGATTATTGGGACTTGTCAAGATCAAGATGCAAGAAGGTGTTCTCAACACTCTTGTGCAATTCTATGACCCTCTATATCACTGCTTCACCTTTCCTGATTATCAACTCGTCCCAACCTTCAAAGAATACTCATATCATCTTGGCCTACCAGTATTAGATAAGAAGTCATTCCGTGGTTTGGAGAAGTTCCCTTCACTAAAACACATTGCAGATGCCATCCACCTAGAAGCTTCCAAAGTTGAAGTCAATCTCACCACCAATTATGGACTCAGAGGTCTACCTGCTGAATTTTTGATAGGGAAAGTTGTATTTTTTTGCCAAAGAAAATAGCCTAGATGCTTTTGGAGCAGTCCTTGCATTTCTCATCTATGGTTTAGTTCTATTCCCGAAGAAGAAAATTTCGTTGACATCAACGCTATCCAGATCTTCATCATTAGTAATCTCGTACCTACTCTGCTTGGAGACACCTACCATTCTATTCACTATAAGACTCTCAAAGGAGATGGGACTATCCTATGTTGTGCTCTTCTGTTGTATAGATGGTTTGTTGCACATTTTCCAAGAACAGGTATTTTCAAAGAAAATCCAAATGGACTAAGGTGGTCTCAAAGACTCATGGCTTTGACTCAGACCGATGTACATTGGTATGATCCCTCTTATGACAAAGGAGTGATCATCGACAGTTATGGTTCATTTCCCAACATACATCTTCTTAGTGCATGATGGGGAATCAATTATAATCATATCCTTGCAAGGCGTCGGTTTGGGCTTCCCATGAAGGAAAAACCTAGCAACATCCTATTGACAGGTTTCTTCTACCTCAATGCAGAAGCTAGTATGGGTTTAGAGACAACATTGCAGACGCTTGAAAGACCATCCACAAGAAGACCAAGGCTGATCTAGGAAAGAAAAACTGTATAGCATTTGAGCCTTTCACGCAATGGGTCTGTTCTAGAGCCCGTGATCTCAAGATGCCTTATCTCCCAGAAAAACCTTTGCAGATTGTTGTTACTTCTTCCTCTATCATTCATGTTGAGCGTATGGATGAATACGAAGGAACATTGGCTAGGATGAAGCTTGAGCGAGATACTTGGGAAGGCAAGTACCACGTCATTCATTCCGAACAGATGGAGCTGAAGAGACAGCTGAAAGAGAAGGATGATTTGATTGAATTTCTTGAAAAGAGGGTTGTTGACAGATATGTGGCACAAGAGAATTTATTTTTCTCTAGTGTTTAACTAATGCTTAGTATCCATGAGTACTCAGATATCCCACCTACATCCGGTGCTTGGAAGGGAATCGTCGACAAGCTAGTATAGGAGAATGCAGTGTTGAAAAGACAGAAGATGACACGCAAATAAGACCTTTCTAGCTAGAGACCCTAGGGCCCAATTGTTTCCTCTTGTATTTCCAGTCTCTTGTATTTTACAGACATTGTAATGGACTCAATAAAGAAAATAACTCCAAGATGCACATTCAAAAGCCCGAAGTTGGAAAATCTGAGAATACTAGAAGGCCTAGTGGAAGATCCTTTGTCGTTTAGCAACAAGTATGGAAACCTTCTACCTCTATTTGAGTTCCAAGTAGATGAGGAGATGTTAATGATGCTCGTACAGTTCTACAACCCCATTTACCATTGTTTCACGTTTCTAGACTATCAACTATTACCAACGTTGGAAGAGTATTCTGCTTTAATGGGATTTTGTGTCACTCCTCAACCATTCTCTGGAAGAAAAAGAAGACCAAATAGGAGAGTCTTGGCTGAAGCCTTACACCTAGAACCATCTGACCTTCAGACTCATTTGGATGTCAAAGATGAATTTTCTTGTTTACAAGCAAGATCCTTGGTGGAAAGAGCTGAAGCTCACGCTGATAAGCGAGACACAGAAACCTTTGAGGCTATCTTGTCCTTATTGATTTATGGACTCCTTCTGTTCCCAAATGCTAACGAGTTCATTAACTTGGATGCTATCAACCTGTTTCTGGTCAGGAACCCCACTCCCACCCTGCTAGTTGATGCATATTGTCACATTGCTGCGAAGAGGGGCCGGCAAAGACAGAAGAGTCGCCACCGTTCGTTATTTATCCCAAAAGAGGGAAAGCAAACAAACAGAGAAAACCTACGAAAACGGGAGAAGACAGGTCATTGCAACCAAATCTTGGGTTCAGGAGTCGGTTACACAAGGGGAAGGTATGAGCACCCCTCATGTCCGTTGTACTCAACGGGATCCACGCTTGTTATCTATCTAAAAGGGTGTTAAACTATAAGACTGGCCACATGGACAAAAGAAAAGAAAAGAGACTTGATAGAGCATCACCGCTCTATGCCTACGTACTCCCTCGTGCAATGGAAAAGTCAGAGTCAACGTAGTTCGGAAAACTACGGGCGAAGTTGGGGAAGGTTGCTCGCCAAGAGATCGCCGTCTTGTGCCTACGTATCCTCATCTGGTATGAGAAATTAGAGCAAACGTAGTTCGGGCTAACACGACCACAGGTTGGTTCAAGTGTTTTAAATGAGTAGGGTTAAACCTTCGTTCTAGCAGTTAGGTGTATTGCTGCTCGACCATTGGAGACTTAGGCGTTACCTGTTTGCGATAGAACCAAGAGTTAACACACTCTTTCTGAAAATAGTTTTCAAACAATACCGAGGGATAAAAAGATTTGATGTTTGTTTTTGTGTTTTTTATGAAGAAGTGAATTGAGTTAAGTTTGTAACTCATGTTGCACAAAAGACTATGACTTGAGAGCAAATGCGTCGCATATCGCCCAAAGGGCAAACGCTAAACACTCTAGGAAGTTGAGAGCAAGTTCTCAAACCATCATTCCCCAAGTACTTAAGGCTCGTAGTGTACAACACTTATTATCCTTTATTAGATGTCTTGAAGAAGTTTTGAGATGAGAAGAGAAGACACAAACTCTACGGGGAAACTAAACAACCCTGATGTTGTCATGCAAGGTGCTCCTGTGATTGAGATTAAGAGGGGGAAAAACTATCCTAATGTTATCATGCTTGGATTGAACATTTAATGTCTCTCCTACTCCCACCTTAAACAAATGGGACTAGGAATCCTAAGGGATCATGGCAAAGAAACCAAGTAAACACAAGATAAAATCAATCACAAATGAGATGAAAGAAAGAGATGAAGTTGACTTAAACAAGTCAAGAAGAAATGCAAATATGATATGCAAGATGAAAAAGATGCAAATCCAACAAAAGATCAAGGCAAAATGACGTAAACAAGTCAAATCAAAAGTGAGATGAAATGGGAGAAGTTACAACTCCTACAACCATTCAAACATCAATCACTAATACCAAAAGGTAAACACCAAAGCTAAAGGAGAAGCCGTGATCAAAATGGAGATGGGAGAATAGGCTTGGGTAGCAAGCCACGTGATAAATATCTCAACTAAATGAAACACATTGATCATGCAAGAAGAAAGAACAAACAAGTGCTTAAAGTGATTCCCCATTCAAGGCAAACTCAAAGTATGAGTAAACACACCAAATCACCTTGAATGATAATCAAAGTCCAAAGGGCAGAAGTGAGAACACAAGAGGAAATATCACAAACAAGAATGGAAAACAAACCCAAACAAGTTACAAGTTAAGGCAAGAGAAAGAACCAAAGTTCAAACCACATTCAACACTTAAACACAAGTGGAATGCCTTAATTCAAAGTGACTTGCAACACAAACCAAACAAGTGTATGAACTATAAAATCAAAACCAGCACCTTAATCATGTTAATAATGAGTATCAAAGCTCATAAGGTGCTCATGGGATCCATCAAAGTCATTTTCCAATGAAACTAGGTCAACTAGTTTGTATGAACTTTATTTAGGGTGACTTGACTTGCAAGCTTCACCAAAAATAGAAGAATAGTTCAATAAATGTAAAATAAAATGCATAAAGCAACTAACCATGTTGGCAAACAGAGGCCAAATCATCCAATCCAAATTCAATCTTAGGCATCACCAAATGATTTGATCAACTAGGGTTCTCCACCATATTGAAATATTATCGAGGGTCAAATAAAAGCAAAGCAAAGTCAAACAAAAATTAATCAAACCTTGACCAAACTTAACCTCAAAGGTACCTCAATCCATCCTCAAAATGGAGAGGAAACTTTATTCATTGGTGATTGCAAATGGTACATCAAACAAGAATGATCACGTGAAAACAATTTCAAAAACAACTCCAATTGCAAAATTCAAAATTAATTGTAAAATAAAAGAAAATTGAAATTAAAAATTACAGAAAATTAAATGAAGTACTGAAATGTTGGAAAATAATTTTTGTGGAATTTTTAGTAATTTGGAGATATTTTTAATAATTGCAAAACAAAACAGAAAAGAAAAGAAAATAAAATAAAAAGGAAAAGGAAATGGAGGTGCAATAGCAAAATAAGCAACAACTGAAAACACGTTGAAATGTAAACTGGGCTGGAAAAGAGGGGGGCGCGTATAACACTTCAGGCCCAATCCATTTGACCTAATTCAATAGCCAAAATGCTCCATTTCATTACACGGACGTGGATTCAACATGCCAAATCATCCAGGTCAAACAAATCAAAACAAGACATGCATGCAGTTAACATTTCAAACCAAGGCCACCTCAGATCTGAATGAGTTAAAACTAGACGCCGGAGCTAGGGCTCCGGTCGTCTTCTCCGGTGAGCTCACCGGAGCTCAGGTGGGAAAACCACCACCACCAACCACAAAATTGGTACCATTTGAAAGCTGAGCTTGCAAGGGTTCCAAATCCAACATCCAATCATTAAAAACACTCATGGATTGAGAGAATCGAAGGATTGAAGCTTGATGCACACATGCTGAAATTCAACCAAACATGAACAACAAGTATGCAAACATGGCCTACTCAACGTAGGGCTTCAGATGCAGCCAATATGAACCTAAATCATGGCCTAGAATGAGAGATATGAGAGATGGAAACTTACTGAATGAAGTAGCTCTGTTGGCTCTTCTCAGGCGTGCAAGCTTCACTTCTTTGCTTCAATCTCACTCCAAATGCTCCCAGAAAGATGAATTGAGCTTCAATTGCACTTGATTTGCATATAAAAGTGGAATTCAATCTTGGAATTTTCTTGAGAAATTCAAATCTGCAACTACTCTCTCTAACTCCAAATGCATGCTCTGAGCTTCTAGGGCAAGTTTAGAGTTTACATATGACGGATTTGAAATGGTTTTGAAGGCCCATGAAGCCTTAATTTGATTATTTGAAAAAATCCCAAAAAAGAAAGCTACTCATGCACACGTGAAAATGCCTTGCTTCACTCATGAAAATCACTCTAATTTGCAGCATGTGAGTTCAATTTTGTAATGGTATTGGTTTGGGCCATGAATTGGATCCAAATTGCAAGATTTGAATGAAAACTTATTTGGGAAGAAACTTGAAATTGCACGTGTTTGTGCTCATTTGTACCAAACCAATTTGTGCAAACCTCTTATGATTGTATTATGAAGTGAATTGAATCAAAATTAGATCAAACCATGACCTATAATGAATCAAATTCAAATCATACTTGAAAGTCCATAATTCACTTGAAAACTTTACCACATGTTTATATATTTCCATGATTCACATGATATTTGAGCTCTATGATGCAAATGAGATCTCTAGGAGCAAATTCTATGTTGGTTGGAGGTTCATTTGAGGTACATAAGTGCATGAAAATGACCCATGTAACAAATGACCTATAATCAAATCATCCCAAAATACCCTTGCCTTGCCAAGACCATAACTTTAGTTCTACAAATGATATCAATGACTTCTAGGACTTTTTGGAAATAAAAGGCCATAAGGAACATCTTTCATGTTCACTTGAAGTTGAGGAGAAACTTGGTTCTAGGTCAAAAGTGCCTTGGAAGTGAGTTGACTTTTAGTTGACCAAAAATAAGTTCATCTGAGACCTCTAACTTGTTGGCATCATAACTTGAGTTCCACAAACGCAATGGATGAGTTCTAGTACTCAAAAGAAAGCTAAGAACATGCCTTACAAGTTTCATGTTTGCAAGAAAATGAGATTGAACTTATATCAAATGGTAAATTGTCCTTGAAGTTAGGCACCAAAGAAGGGGATTTTACATTGAGATCCTCTGAAACCCTAATTTAGTAACTCCTTGAACTCTTGATTCTTCTTAAATTGAGCTTGACACGACTTCCTAAATGTCTCAAGATAACTTCAAATGGCTTTAATTACTTAGAGTCAAGTCTTTAACTCCCTCAAGTCCTCAGTTGACCTTGAGTTGACCAGATGAAACCCTATATTCACATCCTTTGACTGTGACCTCTTGCAGATGAAATGAAAACCTAGACAAGCTCCACAATGGCTTCCAAAGCACTCAATGAACTTCTCGAACACAATATTTCCATAACAATGATCTTATGGACCCTTGAAGATCTTCTGTTGACCCCCGAGATAGGAGACAACCCACACACATCAATCCTCTCTTTCAAGGAGCTTTGACAACTTCTTGGTGATTGTGAGCACTCTTGCTTGAGCCTGAGATCCCTGAGACTCCTCTTCTTGAATGGCACACCTCTCTTGATCCCCTGTTAAGAACAATGTTATACAAATGAAAATGCTAAAATGAAATGAAACATAAGCCAATTACAACAAAAGGGTTGGTCAAATTTTGGGGTACAACACATACTTCTCTATTCATCTGAAGAACTCCCATGGAAAAGGCCAGATTACTTGTTGTACCGCACTCCTTCATAAGTGGTTTATTTCGCACTTGCCAAGGACGGTCTCTCTATGGAATCTTAAGGACAATATTGCATGGATAGAAAAGCTTTTATCGCTCAAACACTATGACATTCGTTGGTACAACCCCATGTATGAGGGGGGTTACCATGATTCACAGATGTGGGGACTTCCCTAATGTTCCTCTTCTTGGCACAAAAGGATGCATTAGTTACAACCCCATCCTAGCTCGCCATCAGCTGGGATATCATGCAGAGGAAGAACCTGATCCGATCCTTTGGAGAGATGCTTTCTTAAAGAAGCGAGAAACCCAAATATCAAAGAACGGATTGCATACGCTTGGTGTCACCTCAATACACAAGGGATGGCTGCTCTGGAGCATCCGGACTATACTGTCTCAGAGGCGTATCTTCTTTGGTCTAAAGAGATAACTTTAAAGATGTTCTACACTCTCTTCGAGTCCATTCCAATGACTCAAAAAGAACCTTTCTCTATGGAAGAATTGAAGGATGCTTTAGTCAAAGATAAAAAGAGAAGAAGACGTGGGAGGATAAACATTTCATGGTTGTTCAAGAGAACGAAGAACTTTGGAAGCTGCTCCATCAGAACCAGAAGAAAGAAATTGCAAGGAAGATGAAGCTTCAAGAAGGGGAAGGATCTCCTTGTCAGAAAGACTAGGCTGCATTTTGGCTTTTGATGTGTAATCTTTTTTCTTGTAAAACTTTCATTCGTTAATGAAAAGATTACTCTACTTTGATTTTTCTCCATTATTAATGTTTGTAAACATAAGGGGGTTCTTTGAATGTTAGCTTTGCGTTTTCATTTGCATTCCATGAGCATTGCATACGCATCTCCTGTTTTGTGGCTTATCTGTTCTTTTTTACCTCTAGTCTGTCACTGAGTCTTCCACATCCTTACAACACAAGAGCTCAAGCCTCAAGGAGAACGACTGAGCAAGATCAAGAGTTTGCCAGAGTCAATTATGAGTTGGATGACATACGAGGCAACATGGGCCAAATGATGGAGATGTTGCAAGTAATCCGTGCAAAGATAGACACTCAACAAACCGTGGTTTCCGAGATCAACGCCATATTGATGGAGCTGACACCAGTTGTAACTGTTGTCGCCAGTGATCCACCCTTTGGACCACCATTTAACTTTCTACCACCACTAGTCACTATGAAGACAACTCAGTAGACTGTTCCTCTAAATGGTGATTTTCCTCATACTATCCCACTTACACTCCAGCTACTGTGCAAACATAAGCATATCCATACTTCAACAACCAACACCAGGATTTTGATATCCCTGACCATTCGGAAGAAGGAGATGAATGCCATGAGAAGATGAGAGAATATTTCGAAACTATGGCGAGAAAAATCAGGGCTATAAAAGGTAATAGCATATTTGGGGCTGATGCGAGAGACATGTGCTTGGTTTCTGTATTAGTGATTCCTCCAAAATACAAAATCTCGGTTTTTGACAAATATGAGGGGGCTACTTGTCCCATAACCCACTTTATCATGTACTACAAGAAGATGGCGACCTATGTGGGAAATGATAAGCTGATGATCCACTATTTTCAAGATAGTCTTAAGGGCGCATCAGCTAAACGGTACTTAAGTTTGGACCAATCTAGAACTCATAATTTTTAGGACATGTCTGATGCTTTCATCAAGCATTACAAATACAATATGGATTTGGCACCGGATTAGAGACAATTGTTAAGCATGGCCCAAAAAAGTTCTGAATCCTTCAAAGAGTATGCCTAACGTTGGAGGGAAACTGCCTCCAAAGTGGAGCCCCTTCTGATTAAAAAAGAATTAGCTGATTGGTTCGTGGACACAGTAAGGATGAAATTTTACGAGAGGATGATTAGCAGTGTGAGCGCTAACTTCTCTGACATTATGGTTGTGGTAGTAAAAGTGGAGTTGGGATTGAAAAATGGAAAGATGATAAGTATCGCCGGAAGTTCAAGTGGAAGTACCACTAAGAAATCCTTTGAAAATGTGCATAAGAAGAAGGAAGGCGAGACCAATGTCATTTCTACAGAAAGAAGAAGTCAGGTCAGAAAACCTCAGTGTTAGTAGTAATTTTGACAACAACCATCATGAAGGTGAGAAAATACTTAGAAGGGGGGGTTGAATAAGTATATAGAAAAACTTATAGCAATAAAAACTCAAGGATATTTATCCTGGTTCGTTGAACTCAACTACTCCAGTCCACCCTATCAAGAGTGATTTGCCTTTCTTAACAAGGACTTAATCCACTATGTAATCAATTGATTACAATAGCAAGCACTAAGAACAACTGTTCTTAGTCTTCTGAAGAACTACTGATCCCAACTGGATCTTCTTAAGGATCTTTTACAAACAAATGTAAGAATACAACAAGTGTTTAAATGCTTCTAATTAAGCTATATCACAACTGTGATTTTACACTTAAGATTTAAGAACTTAGAAATAAATTCAGCAAGATAAAGATTTGTATGAGAGCTTGTAATGAATTTCTTTCAAAGATTTCGTCAACTGAAGAAGAGGGATGGAGTCTTGCTTTTATAGGCACAGAGGTCCAAGTAGTTTTCACGTTGAAGGCTGTGTCTGAAAAGGTCTGAGCCTTTTTGTCTTCACATCACATGGCCTTTCCTAGAAGTAGAATGCACAGATAAATCCTTTTTGTCTGTGTTCTTGTGTCTAGGATAAATGAGGAAAGAGTCGTTTGGCCATTCCAACGGACATAACTTTGAATTCTTCTTCAACAAGTTTCAGCAAATATCATCAGAGTCTTGAGCAGTCAGAGTCTTCTGATGTTTGTTAGAGTTTGCTGAATCAGAGCAATGCAGCAAGTGTGCTTTCAGCGTGTAATTGTTCAGAGCAGAGTTTGGGATCAGATCCTCAGTACTGGCAGCGTAGTACTATCAGAGTCTTCTGAAATAAACTAAGCTTGAAACTCTTCATACATAATTCTTCAATGCTTCAAATGCTTCTGGCTTCTGCTTCAGATTCTTCTGTAGCTTCTGCTTCAGATCCTTCTGTAGACAGCGCTCAGAGTCTTCTGTAGGCAGCGTTCAGATTCTTCTAAGAGACGCTTCTGACGCTTCAGAGCCTTGCATATTTTCATGTTCAGATCTAATTTGCTTCCAGAATAATATTCACTTTAATATCTGCAGCAAACATTCTTAAACAAATTTTAGAGTATATAATTCTTTAATACAAAATTTCGTAAGAGTTATCATCAAAACATAGAGATATAATTAGGAACCAATCTGTGTTCTAACAATCTCCCCCTTTTTGATGATGACAAAAACATAAGAAATTTTGTTCAATAAAAAATATAATTATAACTCCCCATGAGATTGTGAATCTCCCCCTGAATTGAATACTTAGAAGGAATAGAAACTTCCCTTTTTGCATGAGTATTCTTTACAGAATCAGAGCCTGATTGTTTTAAAAAATAGATCTTGACTTTGGGTAAACGTATCAGAATCAGAGCCTGATAGGTTAAAACATGATCTGGGGATCTCATAGTTACTTTTAAAGAATTTGTTAGATTTTTCAAATGATCTGAAATATTAATAGTTCACGTTAGTTATAATTGATATGTCTAAATTTCATTTAGGTAGAGTTTATTTGAACAGTCAGATCCATTTTCTCTCCCTTTTTTGTCATAATCAAAAAGTAAAACTTTTAAAGACAAATAAAAGGAAATATAGAAAAGATATATCATGTAGAGAAAACACAGAGTCATTCATTCATTCAGATAACAAACAGACACATCATCAGATAATAATTTTAAGTACATGTGCACAAGCATTAGATACAGGAAAACATAAACTAGGTTTGCTTGGACAGAATCATCTTTAAAAGATGAGTGATCTCAGATGAGGATTCTTCTTGCTTTGTCATCCATTTAGCCATGTTCTCATTCTTCTGATCTTGTTTAGACATCCATTGTGCCATGTCTTCAGACTTCTGGTCTTGCTTGGCCATCCATGACTTGATCTCAGATTGCCCAGCTTCCAATACTGCAATCTTATCTTCTAGATCTGGAATTTCTTTCTTGATCTCAGTAGATGTAGATGGAGAAGATTCTTGTGCAGGGGCAAAGTCAATTTCCATTGGAGATACAGAGTCAGGAGCAACAGATCCAGAGGGATTTTCCACAATTGTCATAGCCAAAGGATTTTCTTCAGAAGCAGATTCAGCAAGAACTTCTGTAGCAAATACTTCAGAAGATGAAGGAACATCTTCAAGAAGCAAAGGTGCAGATCTTTTCACATTTCACATCATGCTTTTGGCAGTCTCAGCAAATCTGAGCTTCACATCATCAGAACATACATTCTTCAGATTTAAGGCTACAGTATTGAATCTTGCAATGAAGCTATTCCAGATAGCATCAGATTCATTTGCATCCATGGTTGACAAGCATCTCTTTTGTATAGAGCCTAAACTCATCTTTATCTCTTTCAGAAAATTAGCAAATAAAGTATCAACGTTTAGCCTAGTTTTTGGTTTCAGAAGGGTTTCCAAAGTGAATGGTTTGGGTTGAAGTGGAGGTGGTATGGTGAATTTTGGAATGATGATCAGAGGACGAGGGTAGAAAGGAAGAGATGGATGGTCAGATGAAGTGGTAGTTTTGGATCTGGATAAATCATTAACCAGAGATGGTTTTACAAGTGATGCATAGGAAACAACATCAAATGTAGTGGAAGTGTAAGGAGTAAAAACAGATTTATCAGACAATAGAGGTTCTGATGAAATCATATCTGGCAGTTCTTTTAAATAGGTTTGAAAAACATATGGTAGAATAGTGGAAGTCTTAGGTTTAAATGGAGTGGTGGAGTCAGATGGTTCTATTCTGTCATAGAAATGTTTAAACTTGAAACCAGAAGAAAGTGGATCAAAGGGGAATGGTTTAAAGGAAGCAAATGAGACAAACTCAGATGTCCTAGGTTTAGGTTTTGGAATGGTTTTAGGAATGAGAGTTTCAGATGAAATAGGTGGTTCTGGTTGTTTAGATTCAAATTCTCTGAGAGAGGGAGGTAAGATAACATCAGGATGGACATCAGATTCAGATGAATCAGATGAGGTGGTTGGGGTACAAGATGTAGAAGAAACTTCAAATACAGTCTTGAGAGGTTTAATGTTCAGAACCTCAGTATTAGGTATATTTGTTTCAATAGGATTGGATGGTTCTGGTAGAATCTCAAAAGGTTTGGATGGAGGTGGTTCAGATACTACTGGTTCAGATGCAACTTGTTCAGATGTAACTGGGTCAGATTGTATGGGTTCAGAAGGTTGTTGTTGAATTTCAGGTTGTTGTTGTGTTGTAGGTTGTTCTATTGGTTTTGTTTGTGGTTTTGATTGACAAATTTCAGATGTTTTAAGTGGTGTAGTGGGAACAGGTTCAGATGATTTTGGTGGTTCAGAGGTTTGAGATGGAGCAGGAATAATTTAATTTTAAGTGGGAGGAGGTTCAGGCAAAGAACTAATTGTTGATACATTTACAGCAATTTTAGAAATAGAAGGTAAAGATGATTTAGTACCTTTTGTTTTGATGCGCTTGGTGGGAACAGAGGGAACTTCTCCAGAAGCTTTTCTCTTAATCTGCTTCTGTGGCTTTTCAGCAACTCTTTGTTTCTTCTGAGCAGCAACTTCTTCTGCCTCTAATTGTTTTCTTTTCCTCATGTTCTCATCATACACATCTGTCATAGGTTCTCTAGCACGAATCAGAATATCTGCAGGAATAGGTGTTCCATCTGCTTTGCACGCATCAATATACCTAACAATAATCTCCCTAGGTTCTTCAGCACCAAAGAGTGGAAAATCTTGAACTGGAATCCTCCTTTGACTAACTTCAGAAACATTCAGCTTCTTAGGAGCAGATGTGAGTTCATCCACAATCTTTAGCCTCTGAAGACTCTTTCCATTCAATGGTTTTCCAACAATTGATTCAATTTATTCTTTAACTCCAACTTCATAAAGAGCAGTTACCAGACCATTCTCTGTCAGAATGTCTGAGATCAATCTGCCAAAGGGAATCCACGTCCTGATCTTCTGTCCCTTATCCTTTATGGATTCTCTGGATGCATTGATTTGATTCCATATATGCATAAAGAGAATGTATGGAAGATCTACCTTTGTACTCTGACTCAAGCAGTACATGAAGTAGAGTTGTTCATTATTCACATAATCTGGAGAATTTGTTGATTTTCTGTGATTGATGCATCCTAGAAAAATCTTTGCCCATATTTTGTAGTCAGGTTTCAGATCCTTAAATTTGTTAGAGGCCTGTCCAGATGCAATGACTTCCTCATAAACCTCTTCCATGTCAACACGCCCAGCTGGTAGATGACAAACACCATCAGTTTCCTCATACCCTATGAGTTTCCTGATGAGATCTTCAGTGATGATGATCTCCTTTCCCAGAACAGAAGAGAGGATGAACTTTGGATAAACAGAAGCATGAATCCAAAATTCCTTCACCAAGTATGGATACACTGGACCAAACAACCTGTCAAAATACTTAACCCAGCCTTGTGCATCAATAATAAAACGTAACTCAAATCCATTGTCAGCCAGAGAGTCAAATTCCACCATGGATTCACAAAGAACTTCAAGCTTGTCCATAGGGGTTAACAATGTTCTTTTTGGTTCCTTAAAGGGAGTAACACCCAAGTTTGAAGACATAATAGCAGCCATAGATGATTGAAACTAAGATGATGTTGAGGATGATGTTGCCATTGATGAAGATGAAGAGGATTTGGATGAAGGTTTAGGGTTTTTATGAAGAGCAAATAGCAAACAGAAATGCATAAAATGTTTGTGAAGTGAAAAGTGTGAAATGGTGTGATTTGTGGTATTTATAGAGAAAGAAATTAGGGCATTCAAAAAGAAACATTCAACACGTTCCACTTAGCAATTAATAGCATTTAATGAAAAGAATAAAAATCATTTCAAAGCATTAATTGATTCTGACAATTTGGGGGGAAAACCAAAATTTTCACTATTCAAACAATACCTCAAATGTCTCTTCAGTAATGTGCACGCCATCTTTTCAGATTCAGAGTGACACGTGTTTGCTTGCATGTGCTTCTGAATTCTCTTGAGAAATGAAACGTTAGCCAATGTTCAGATCCTCTAAGATTGGTTAGTTCAGATACATACAAATAATAATAATAATAACTCAAGAAATTAAATAAAGACAAATGAAATACTTCAGAATTTTAAACATTTTGCATCTGAGAAATTTGCTTCTGATAAACATCATTCTGGACAAAAATCCATACCAATATTTTTCAGAATAAACTTGAACCTATCTTCAGCAAGGGGTTTTGTGAAAATATCAGCCCACTGATGATCTGTATCAACAAAGGCTAAATTTATAATACCCTTCTGAACATAGTCTCTGATGAAATAATGTTTAATTTCTATATGTTTTGCCTTAGAGTGTAAAATAGGGTTTTTAGACAAACATATAGCAGAAGTATTATCACATAAAATAGAAATGTTACTCTCAAAGATCTGATAGTCTTCTAGTTGACTTTTCATCCAGAGCATCTGCGTGCTACATCCAGCAGTAACAATATATTCTGCTTCTGTAGTTGAAAGTGCAATTGTAGGTTGCTTCTTGCTGTACCAGGAGATTAAATTTCTTCCTAGAAATTGACAACTTCCATAAGTACTTTTTATTTCCACTCTGTCTCCAGCGTAGTCAACATCACAGAATCCAGCTAATTTGAAATCATCAGATTTTCTGTAACACAAACCCACATTAGAAGTTCCTTTCAGATACCTTAGAATCCTCTTAACAGCTGTTAAGTGTGATTCTCTAGGATCTGATTAGAATCTTGCACTCAAGCATACACTGAATAAAATATCAGGTCTAGAAGCAGTTAAGTAGAGAAGAGATCCTATCATACCTCTGTAGAGTTTCTGATCTACTTTCTTACTTACCTCTTCCTTACCAAGAGTACTTGTTGGATGCATAGGAGTCTTTGCCATCTTACTATCAGTCATGTTAAACTTCTTCAGAAGCTCTTTAACATATTTGGTTTGATGAATCTAAGTGCATTCTGGAGTCTGGTTGACTTGAATTTCCATAAAGAATCTCAATTCTCCCATCATGCTCATCTCAAATTTAGCCTGCATACATTGAGCAAACTCCTTTCCCAGCATAATATTGGTAGATCCAAATATAATATCATCCACATATATTTGGCAAATTAAAAGATCTTTCTTAAATGTTTTACAAAAGAGAGTTGTGTCCACTTTGCCTCTGATGAAATTTTTCTCCAGAAGAAAATTGCTTAATCTCTCATACCAAGCTCTGGGAGCTTGTTTTAAACCATAAAGAGATTTCTTTAGTTTAAAAACATGTTCTGGAAATTTTTCACTTTCAAAACTAGGAGGTTGGTGAACATAGACTTCTTCTTCTATAATACCATTTAGAAAGGCACTTTTAACATCCATCTGATATAGAGTGATGTTATTCTGTGCAACAAAAGACATGAGTAAACGAATAGACTCTAACCTGGCTACAGGAGCATAAGTCTCTGTATAATCAATTCCTTCTTGCTGGCTATAACCTTGAGCAACAAGCCTTGCTTTATTTCTTTCAACTTCTCCTTTCTCATTTAACTTGTTTCTGAAGACCCATTTAGTTCCAATTATGTTGAATCCTTTTGGTCTTGGAACCAAATCCCAAACATCATTTCTTGTGAACTGATTGAGCTCTTCTTGCATGGCAATTATCCACTCATTGTCTTGCAGAGCTTCATCCACAGAAGTTGGTTCAATGACTGACACCAACCCAAATAATGATGCTTCAGATGATCTAAGGAAGGATCTTGTTCTTATAGGGTCATCCTTCTTTCCAATGATCACATCCTCTGGGTGAGAGGCCTTGATTCTGGAAGATGATCCTCTAACAGTTGATTCTTCAGAAATATTCAAGTTGTTCATTTGAGAAGCTAAAGGAATTACATTTGGCGTTGCTTCTAGTTCCTTCACTTGAGCTTTTTCTGCCTCTGAGCCTTCAGAGTCTGTGAGAATTACTTCTCTATCTGCAGAACTTTCAAACTGCTTTGGCTTTTCAATGCCAAGCTTATCATCAAATCTAACATGTATAGATTCTTCCACAATCTGTGTTTCAGTATTGTATACTCTGTAGCCTTCAGGGCGTTCAGAATAGCCAAGCATGAAACACTTCTGTGCTTTAGAATCAAACTTGTTAAGATTCTCTTTAGTGTTCAACATATAACAAATACATCCAAAAGGATGAAAATAAGAAATGTTGGGCATTCTGTTCCTCCACATATCATATGGAGTCTTTTCCAGAAGAGGTCTTACAGACACTCTGTTATGAATGTAACAAGCTGTGTTTATTGCTTCTGCCCAAAAATGTTTTGCCAGATTAGTCTCGTTGATCATGGTTCTGGCCATTTCTTGCAGAGTTCTGTTTTTCCTCTCTACAACTCCATTCTGTTGTGGAGTTCTAGGACAGGAGAAATCATGAGCAATGCCATTTTTATTAAAATATTTTTCAAAATATTTGTTTTCAAATTCACCACCATGATCACTTATGACTTTAATAATTTTAAAATCTTTTTCATTCTGGACTTGTTTGCAGAAGTCAAAGAACACAAAATGTGACTCATCCTTGTGTTTTAAGAACTTTACCCATGTCCATCTGCTATAGTCATCAACAATGACTAATCCATACTTCTTGCCTCTAATGGATGCAGTTTTCACTGGTCCAAACAGATCAATGTGAAGTAATTCTAATGGTCTTGAAGTTGAAACAACATTTTTTGATTTAAAAGAAGATTTATAAAATTTTCCTTTTTGACATGCTTCACAAAGAGCATCTGAGTTGAACTTCAACTTAGGAAGTCCTCTGACCAGATTGAGTTTATTAATTTGAGATATACGTCTCATATTAATATGTCCCAATCTTCTGTGCCAGACCCATTGCTCATCATTAACAGACAAAAGGCATTTAACGTTTTGAACCTTAAGTTCTGAAAGATTGATTTTGTAAATGTTGTTCTTCCTCTTTCCATTAAATAGGATTGAGCCATCCTTCTGACTAACAGCTTTGCAACATTGTTGATTAAAGATTATGTCATAACCATTGTCACTTAATTGACTTATGGACAATAGATTATGCTTTAATCCTTCTACAAGTAAAACATTAGATATAGAGGGAAGGTTACCATTGCCAATAGTACCATAGCCAATAATCTTTCCCTTCTGATTCCCTCCAAACTTCACTTCTCCTCCAGATTTAAGCTCCAAGCTTTGGAACATAAACCTTTCTCCCGTCATGTGACGTGAGCAGCTACAGTCCAGGTACCATGACTGGCGTCTTGACTTTTCTGCTAAATACATCTGCAACAGGGATTATCTTATCCTTAGGTACCCAGATCTTTTTGGGTCCTTTTGGGTTAGTTGCCTTGAAAGTTGGTCTAAACTTCTGTCTTTTTACAACAGTTTTGTTCTGACTTACTTTTGGCTTAAACACAAGAACGTTCTAATCAGAACATGTGTGTTTGATATCATTTAGATGACCAAACTTGTAATGAGAGTATAAGGGAGTTTTCTTAATAACAAGTTTATCAACAGGCATTGGATTTAAATTCTTTCCAGAGGAAGATTCATATCCAATTCCTTTCCTGTTGTTTCTGCTAACTCCATAGATCATTGAAGCCATCTTGCTTCTATCTATGCTTTTAGCTAGAAACTTCTGAAAGCTGAAGTCATATTCTTCTAAAATGTTTTTGCATTTAGACTTGCTTTCAGATTCAGAGTTTTGTTGAGCTTTTTCAAAATTGGCTTTCATTTTCAAATTATTTTCTTTTAGCTCAGCAACTTTTGATCTTAACAGATTATTCTCAGATCCAAGACTTCCTTTAAGCTTCTTGCATTTGAGCTTAATCTGATTATAATTTTTCAGGACTTCTGATAAGACTTTAATAAGCTCTTCCCTAGTGAGATCAGAAAGTACCTCTTCTGAGTCAGATTAAGAATCAGACTCAGATCTAGATGATCCTTCATTCTGATCTTCAATGCCTGCCATCAGAGCCATGTTGGCGCATTCATCTTCAGATTCTGATGAGGATCCAGATTCATCTGAATCATCCCAGGTTGCCATTAGAACCTTCTTCTTGTGCTCAGGCTTTCTTCTGGGCTTTTCTTTCAGAAGCTTTGGACATTCATTTTTGTAATGACCAGGTTGTTTGCATTCAAAACAAACAACTTCCTTCTTTTTAGATCTTTTTGGTCCAGAGGACTCCTTGCGCTGATCTGGCTTTTTGAAGTTCTTGAACTTCCTCTACTTGTGCTTCCAGAGTCTGTTGATTCTTCTGGACAGCAAGGACAATTCATCTTCTTCTTCAGAACTCTCTTCTAATACCTGCAAAGCTTTCACAGATTTGTTAAATTTTAAGGCAATTGACTTACCTTTCTTTTGAGGCTCATCTTCCTCAAGTTCAATTTCATGGCTCCTTAGTGAGCTGATTAGCTCCTCCAAAGTGATCTTGTTCAGATCCTTAGCAAGCTTCAGAGCAGTGACCATTGGTCTCCATTTGATGGGCAAGCTTTTGATGATCTTCTTCACATGACCAACAGTTGAGTAGCCTTTGTCCAGCACTTTTAGACCAGCTGTGAGTATCTGAAATCTAGAGAACATAGTTTCTATAGACTCAGATTCTTCCATCTTGAACGCTTCATACTTCTGTATTAGCGCCAGAGCCTTGGTCTCTTTAACTTGAAGATTTCCTTCGTGAGTCATCTTCAAAGATTCAAACATGTCAAATGCAGTTTCTCTATTTGTGATCTTCTCATACTCAGTATGAGATATTGCATTTAACAAGATTGTTCTAGCCTTGTGGTGATTCCTAAACTCCTTCTTTTGGGCTTCAGTCATAGATTTTCTATCTACTTTCTTGCCATTCCCATCAGTGGGATGAACATATCCATCTATGAACAAGTCCCATAAATCAGCATCATAACCAAGGAAGAAACTTTCTATTCTGTCCTTCCAATAATCAAATTTCTCCCTATCAAACATAGGGGGTTTTGTGCTGATTCTATCCCTTTCTTCATATCTGTTGTTACTGTTAGATGTTGAAGTTTCAGCCATAATAACAACCAAATATATATCAAAGTTTTCTCACTGGATCTTTTCTGTCACTGTGAAGTGGTAGCACACACAGAGCCAGAGCTCTGATGCCAACTGAAGGTGAGAAAATACTTAGAAGGGGGGTTGAATAAGTATATAGAAAAATTTATAGCAATAAAAACTCAAGAATTTTTATCCTGGTTCGTTGAACTCAACTACTCCAGTCCACCCTATCAAGAGTGATTTGCCTTTCTCAACAAGGACTTAATCCATTATTTAATCAACTGATTACAATAGCAAGCACTAAGAACAACTGTTCTTAGTCTTCTCAAGAACTACTGATCCCAACTGGATCTTCTTAAGGATCTTTTACAAACAAATGTAAGAATACAACAAGTGTTTAAATGCTTCTAATTAAGCTATATCACAACTGTGATTTTACACTTACGATTTAAGAACTTAGAAATAAACTCAGCAAGATAAAGATTTGTATGAAAGCTTGTAATGAATTTCTTTCAAAGATTTCGTCAACTGAAGAAGAGAGATGGAGTCTTGCTTTTATAGGCACAGAGGTCCAAGTAGTTTTCACGTTGAAGGCTGTGTACTGAAAAGGTCTGAGCCTTTTTGTCTTCACATCACATGAACTTTCCTAAAAGTAGAATGCACAGATAAATCCTTTTTGTCTGTGTTCTTGTGTCTAGCATAAATGAGGAAAAAGTCGTTTGGCCATTCCAACGGACATAACTTTGAATTCTTCTTCAACAAGTTTCAGCAAATATCATCAGAGTCTTGAGCAGTCAGAGTCTTCTGATGTTCATTAGAGTTTGTTGAATCAGAGCAATGCAGCAAGTGTGCTTTCAGCGTGTAATTGTTCAGAGCAGAGTCTGGGATCAGATCCTCAGTACTGGCAGCGTAGTACTATCAGAGTCTTCTGAAATAAACTAAGCTTGAAACTCTTCATACAGAATTCTTCAATGCTTCAGATGCTTCTGGCTTCTGCTTCAGATTCTTCTGTAGCTTCTGCTTCAGATCCTTCTGTAGACAGCGCTCAGAGTCTTCTGTAGGCAGCGTTCAGATTCTTCTAAGAGATGCTTCTGACGCTTCAGAGCCTTGCATATTTTCATGTTCAGATCTAATTTGCTTCCAGAATAATATTCACTTTAATATCTGTAGCAAACATTCTTAAACAAATTTTAGAGTATATAATTCTTTAATACAAAATTTCGTAAGAGTTATCATCAAAACATAGAGATATAATTAGGAACCAATCTGTGTTCTAACACATGATACCTTGTGCAGAACACTCAATAACCCTATGTGGTGACCATAACACCTACATTTCACAATCAAGCTCCAGTTTTTCAGCCAGATCAATCGCCACACGCATATCAGCAAGGCTATCAGCAGGCGCCCACCGCCTCCACCTATCAATAATAACAACTTAGGGCTCCAATCCCTAGATAGAATGTACAAAATAGAAGACTAGGGGGAAGACCTCCTATTCAACCAATCCCAATGAGCTACACTGAATTGTACCCATAAATGGTACAACAAGGTTTGGTTACCACTAGAAAGATGGGACCTCCACCAAATCCTCTCCCACCATTCTATAATCGCAATGCCTTATATTTGTTTCATGAAGGGGGATTCGAATATGATCTAGAAGGATGCTTTTCTTTGAAGCATGTTGTTCGATAACTAATGGAGAAAAAGATTCTAACCTTAGGGGACCGTCACCCCAATGTCAAAAACGACCCATTACCTAACCATGGAAGCGTCAATGCGATAGAAGATGTACATGAAATGGTAATTTCTGATGTGGCAACAATCAAAACTCCGCTACAGGCTCTCCACAGAAGATTAGTCAAAGCCGGTATGATTGAGATTACCCACTCAAATTACGAAGAATGTGTTGAGAATTCCAAGTGTTGTACTCTAATCCCAGAAGACATCTAGAGGTTGATGAATGAATGTCTTTTACAAGTTGTTGCACCCTAAAATTTTCTCAACCTATTTCACCTGGGTTATGTTTCAATTGCATTGTCATTTGCATAATAAGTCATGTACATAGTCTAATCATTTGCATAGCATAGCATCACAAGTCATATAGCAAGGGAACAAGTGCCATTCTTATCAGAATGAGGCCCATCAAGGGGTTTTATTCAAGTTCAAGATCATCCAAGTAATCAAGAAATGAGTTGAAGCTTTGAGAAGTTTGAAGGTCAACCAGTGGATTTCTCTCCCAATCTTGGGGATATGTTGAAGATCATCAATGAGTGTGTGAGCCATGGAAGATGTACAAAGATCATGGAAGACCTAGAGGGTCATTTTGAAGATGAGACAAGTCATTGATACAAGTACAAGAGCCAGAGTTGAAGTGTAGTCAACTAGGGTTTCATCTGGGTCAACCCTAGGTCAACTGAGTAATTGAAGAGCATCAAGGCTTCATTGAAAGGTGTGGGGTTCATGAATTGATATGTGTATACATGTGTGGTGTTGTGCCAAGGATAAATCAAGAAGAATCAAGAAGAAGAGGAGTTACTAAATTAAGGGTTTCAGTGTAAAAACCCCAATTTAGGCCTAACGTCCAAGCCATATAAGTCAAAATTAAAGCTTCAAATGAATTATTGGTCAACATGAAACTTGTAGAGAATCTCAATAGATTTAATTTGAGTACTATAAGTCCTCAAGATGATTTATAGAACTCAAGTTATGGTTCTTGCAAGTTATGGGTCCTCAGAGGACACTGAAATTTATCTGTGAAAGTCACTTGACTTCCAAGCAACTTTTGCCCATCAAGGAGTTTTCAAATGGATTCTTGGAAAACATAAGAGTTGTATATATTCATCTTAGATTTAATTTGAGTACTAGAAGTCCTCAAGAGGATTTGTAGAACTCAAGTTATGGTCTTGGCAACCCAGGGGTATTTTGGGAAAGTTGAATTATAGGTCATTTTTCAACATAGGTCTAAATCTCCATCTTCCACTCCTCAAATGAAAAACTGTTCAACATGAGATGTGTTCAAAATGATATTTTTAGGCTAGATAAGAGGTCATGAGAGTTTGGAGTTGCTTTCTTCACAAAGTCACCAAAATGGCCTAAAATGAAGGTATATTTTAAATGAACCAAGGTTGGAAATTAGGGTTTTTAATCTACACATCCAAACCAAGGTATATGACATACCAATTTGATTGTAAAATGCATTTTGAGAACATTGACATTGCCACAATTTTGAATTGAGGGTTATTTTTAGGACTTGCTTTGAAAATTGGTTACTTGAATCATAAGTAACAATTGCAAAACCACACTTCCAAGCAAATGCAAGGCTCCTTTCCATTCATACACCTCCAATATCTCATTTGGAGAGAATTTAAACTCAGAATAAAGGGAATTGCAAGCCAAATCATGAGATGGTATGTGCATAGCATGAGATGAGATTTCCATGGCATGAGAAGTTGATTTTCTCATTGGATCAATCTAGAACTTTCTAGAGTCCTCAAACACATTCTATATAAGATTCAGAAGAGGTTCAGAGCAAGAGTTGGTGAGAATTGAAGGAGAGAAGAGAGATTGAGATCAGAAATTTCTTGTTGCAATTCAGAATCGGTTACAAGCTTTTACACCATTTCAGTCAAAGATTTTGATTTCTATAGCTTCCATTGATACTAGTGAGTGTTTCCAGATCAAGTTCCAAGCAAATTGGTGGAGAAATCGTGTTCTTGCTCTTGGATTTTCTCACCTGCAACTCATTATCGGGTTCCAAGATTCAAGAGGATTCAACCAATTCTTTTGCATACAGAAGCAAGATTATGACTCATTGAAGGTGTCTGGAAGTTCTCAAAGCTTGATTTGAAGATTTCATACCTCTGTGCATCAAGATTTCGCAGGTATGTACTTTTCAATCCACAACATGATTTAAGTGTTTTCTTTAGGGGTTAGGTGGTTAGATAGCTTGCAATTGATCATAGGAAGCTTTCTGGTAGCTTTAGGATCGATTTCGATACAATTAGTGTGATGACACAAAATCTGTTCATGCTCATATCTTGTTGTTCTTGATGATATAATCATAGTTTGATAGCTAGAAATGATCAGTGAAGCATGGTGAAGAGTTTAGGTTATTCAATTTTAAGTTTGATGAGTTTTGGTTCTTGAGTGATTTCTGAGATTTCCATCGTGTTTTGAGGAAGAGTATGTTTCAATGATTGTGGATGCCATAGTTAGATTCCTGGTGAAATTCTGAGTGGATTAGGGTTTTAAATTTTGGCATTTGATGAGAATTTGAGGAAGCACGATGAAGAGGAAGATGAAGCTATTCACTATGTTCATCCATGGCTTTTCCCTCCAAGAAGGTTCAAAGGTTGAAGATAACCTCTCCACCATTAGATTAGAGGAAGACTGTTGACCCAATCAAGATCCAATGGCCACGATTTGCTCTCAGCTTGTGAAGGATTTCTGAGTGATCCAAACGCTGCGTTTCATTAAAACGTAGCAATGGGCTTAGTCTGAAAGCTGCTATCCACACCCCTCTTCCAAAGCCCACTAGGAAATGCACTGAATTGTATTGCTTCCTGCACCATGAATTTTTCATTTTCCTTTCTATTTTCATTTTATTTTCTAGTGGATAACTGGGCCTAGCGCGATTTCCTATTAGCACCCCCTCTCTGGGCCCAGTTGGTTTTTACATTGCTTTTTATTGCTATTTGACACACATGTTTTACATTTTTTCCATATTTTCTTTTATTTTCAGATTTATTTTAAGTTCTTTAAAAATTCATAATAAATTGGAAAATTAACATTTTTGCATGGGATTTTTTCCCTCATCTTCATCAAGACATCAACAAAATTATAAAAGAAAAAAAATGTCATTTCAGGCATTTTTCTATTTTTGGTTTATTTTTACTTTTAATAGCTTTTATTTCATTTTCATTTGATATATGTTACTTTCTGAATTTAGTATGATCATTTCACTTTGATTTTTGATGCCATTCTTTTTTCTATAGCTAGATTATAGTATTAGGTTCCCCCTGGAATTTAATCACATTTTTGTGATTTAATTTTAGTTATTTTTGAACATCAAACATTAGGTTGATTAGAATTAGGGTTAAACTTGACATAGGTGCATTTCAACACATGGTCCTTGGGTTTTTAGTTTGATTTAGGCCTTGGGGTTTATGTGGGGTATAGGGTACATAGTTAGGGTACCTTAGAAATTAATCTAGGATTTTATAATGAGTTTTTCCATTTTATTTGATTTTTGCAAGTTGATTGATATTGGTGCGTTTCCCTCTTGGGAAGTTGCTTTGTTTGTTGGATTTTGGGCCTTTTCTTTGGGTGATTGGGTTTGTGCTTGGCTGGAGGAGTATATAAAGACTTTTAGGAAGATTGAAGACAAATAATGATGCTTGGATCTTAAGTTGCTTGTGCTTGAAGATTGCTTGATGAAGACTTAGGAGATAGGAGATATAGGGAGAGCTCTAGAGTAGACTGATTTCTTCTATCAAACATAGAGAGCTTCTTGTGCCTCTATTCCATCCTATGAAACAAGGTCCCCTAAAAGAGTTCCATCTCTCCTTAGGAGGGATGTAGAGCATGCTTTGATTAGGTAGAACCTTGAGGATACCTTTCACTTGCTGTGTTAAGATCTTAGTGATTTCCCTGGGTTATCATTAAGCATCTTAACATTCCAACTTCATCTATCACTTGATTCTCTCCTGTGAGTGTCTGTATTGAAGATGGAAGCCTATTGAAGATAAGAAGTGTATTGATGACTGGATAAGAGGAAGCTTGTGCCTCTCAAAGCTGGGTATCTGTTGAGGACTAGGGTTTTGCTGCCAACTGAAGATGTCTACTGGTTGTGACTCAGTGCTTGCTAAAGCTGAAGATTATTGGAGATAAGAGCTTATCTGAAGTTTGAATATCATTGGAAGGTGAAGACAGGACCTTGTTTGAAGTTGTCACTGTCAACCTTTTGCTGTTTATCAACTGTAGCTGCCAGAGCTGGTGCTGTTTGAACTTGCTTACTGCAGGAGCTAGTGTGGCTGTCTGAGCTGGTGTCGGGTGTGGTTTTATTTGCTGTATTGTTTGTTGATTTGCGCTTAGGTTTGAGGTGGAGCTTGTCTCCTCTTGCCTATTGCTTTCTCCTTTGCCTCGCTTGTTTTGCTGCATCTCATGCATGTTTACTGTTTACTGTATATCTGCTGTTTCTTTTCCGTTTATCCCCTAGGATCTCTGATTTCCTCTGTGCAGGAGGGAATTATGACAGACATTAGGTGTTAATCCATGCATGACAACATTAGGGTAGTTTCAATTCCCTTTTCAAACCATAAGGTTTTTAGACTTCCTTCTCTTCTATCTCAGAACAATTCAAAACACAGTAATAAGGTAGTCGATGTCGTACGCTACGAGCCTTAAGCTATTTGAGAAAGGTTGCTGGAGGGTCACTCTTCAGTAATCTGATTACTTAGTGTGTTACCCTTAGGGTGACATACGACGTAGTCACGCTCAAATCATAGTCTCTAGTGCGTCAGAGATTGCAAACATCATAAAAGACAGTTCTTGCGTAAAAGATTGAAAACAAACATCAAAGTGTCATTTTTGTCCGCTTGGACTCTTAATCAGGAAAAACCCTTTCATAAGGAGATAAAAACATTCAGACAAGCTTGTGTCTTCCATAGCCCGAACTACGTTTGCTCTGATCTTTCATGCCGTATGAAAGTACGTAGGCATAGAATGCGATATCCTAGCGAGCAACCTTCCCCTCCTTTCCCGTAGGTAGGCGAACTACGTTGACTCTGATTTCTCGTTCCAGACGAGAATACGTAGGCATAAAGTGCGATACTTTGCCGGGTCATTTTCTTTTCTTCTAACCCCAGACCTGTAGAATAGATAGAATAACAATCCGTACGAGAAAACAAGCGTGGATCCCGTTGAGTACGACGGACGTGAGGGGTGCTAATACCTTCCCCTTGCGTAACCGACTCCCGAATCCAGGATTTGGTTGTGATGACTGTCGCTACTGCAAAAATCGGCACCGGCTTGACAGGAGAGTCGCCACCGTGCGTTATTTATCCCAACGGAGGGAAAGGAAACGCTCGAAGTAAACCTCGCAAAGATGGGAAAAGGTATGGTCATCGCAACCAAAACCTGGATTCGGGAGTCGGTTACGCAAGGGGAAGGTATTAGCACCCCTCACGTCCGTCGTACTCGACGGGATCCACGCTTGGTGTTTATAAGGAAAAAAGGGTGTGTTTATCTATCTACGCTAATGGTCGGTCTGAAAAGAAAAGAAAAGGACAGGACTCGACAGAACATACGGTGTTCTGGGCCTACGTACTCCCTCGTGCAATGGGAAAGTCAGAGTCAACGTAGTTCGACTACCTACGTCTAAACGGGGGGAAGGTTGCTCTCCAGGACATCGCGTCCTGTGCCTACGTACTTCCACACGGCATGGAAGATCAAAGCAAACGTAGTTCGACTAACTACGGCTAAACAGGGGGTTCTCACACAGCAGTGAGAAAATAAACTGGTTTCAAAGGTTCGGGAACCTACAACTACGGTCTGGTCTCAAAGGCCCTCGGGCAAGAGAAAAGGGATAACAATCAGTCGTCAGCGGGAGAGTCTCGATCGCACAGCCGCGAGAGAACAAAAGGTTAGTTGTTAGTGTGCTTGCTAGGATATCGCATCCTATGCCTACATATTCTCGTCTGGTACGAGAAATCAGAGCAGCTGTAGTTCGGCTAACTACGACACAAGCTACTCAAGTGTTTTCTATCGCTGAGAAAGGAAAAAGACACCCTAACACTATGGTTAAAAAGGGGAATCTACCTAATGTTATCATGCCTGGTTGACCATCCTAATGTCTATCATAACGACTCCGCAACGGAGAAGTTAGAGCTCCTAAGGGATCATGGCAACAGGACTAAACAGCAAACAGGAATTAACTGCAAAGTAAAGAAATACTGGAAATATGCATGAATGCAACAACCAAACAAGCAAGGCGCAAAGGCCGCAAACCACAAAGGTAAGGGAGCTCAGCTCTACCAAATACCAGCAAGCAAAGCCACTCAATAACAAACAAGCAGAAGGAGGACCACCTCAACTTCTCATGCACACAAAGCCTACTTCTAAGATGCACCTACCTCAAAAATATCTAGATGAACCCCTAAGTCTAATGCAGCACAGCACCACACAAGTCAAACAACACCAAGAGAAGGCAAACCAACCTGACAAGCCCCTATCTAAAACTTAAACAAAACCCTGAGCAGGACCCTTAAACAAAACCCTAATCAAACCCCTGAGCAAAGCCCTATGCAAAACCCTAATCAAAACCCTAATCAGAACCCTACACAAGAGAAATCAGTCCCAGTCTTCAAGCTTCAGAACAAGCTTACCAAAGAAAGGGAGCTAAGCAGACAAACTCATAGTGCCTTCCTCAGGAAAGTACCAGGAGGTTACCACTCAGGAATCGTATCCTATGCGGCTCAACAACTGTGAACGGTTTACATTCCTCCTCAGGAGAAACTAAACTCACATGAAGGCTCCAACATCATTGGATACTTGAGAAAGCCTATATGAACTAAGGGAACTAAGTGAACAGACCCATAGTGCCTTCCTCGGGAAAGTACTAGGAGGCTTCCACTTAGGAATCGTATCCCATGTGGCTCAACAACTGTGATCAGTTTACATTCCTCCTCAGGAGGAACTAAACTCACATGAAGGCTCCGACATCATTGGATACTTAAGAAATCCTAGATGAACTAGAGGAACTAAGTGAACAGGCCCATAGTGCCTTCCTCGGGAAAGTACTAGGAGGCTTCCACTTAGGAATCGTATCCCATGTGGCTCAACAACTGTGATCGGTTTACATTCCTCCTCAGGAGAAATTAAACTCACATGAAGGTTCCGACATCATTGGATACTTAAGAAAGAGGTGAGAAGAAAGAATGAAAGGCATTCATAGTGCCTTCCTCAGGAAAGTACCATAAACTCCCTTCAAACTTCGGGATCTCAAACCTCACAAATAGAGAGCAAGCTCTCAGACTAGGACCTCAATCCATGCATCCTTGCAAGCTCCAACTAGACTTCATCCAGCCTCCACCTTCAAGAAGAAACCACAGGCCCTCAAACCACAAGACTATCTCTGAAGTTCAACCACAGTTGAACTTCAAAGTCAGAAGCCTATCAAGACTTCCCCTATTCTCAGGCTCAAACAAAAATAACAGGACACCCTATAAAAATCTACCAAAAATCTAGGGGAAACCTACATGGCTCTATGATCCCAAGATCAAATCTCAAAGCCTAAGTCAACTTCTAAGGCTACTAAACAATCCCTAACATATGAATGGTCAAGGGTTACCAACAGGTTATGAGGTCTCTATTCCCTAACCCTAAAACAACATCAATCAACCTTTAAAAAATCTATGAAAAATCTATGGGGAGCATGCATCAGTCTAGTATAACATACTAAAAAACTAAAACAAAATTCAATACCAGATGAAAGAACGAAAATCAACAAGGCAGACATATCCACAAAATACACTTCAAAATCAATAAACATGTAAAAAATGCAATTAAAATGAAAATGCATGATTAAAATAATGTTTTTGTTTAATAAAATCCTAAATTGAATTGTGAACATATAGAAAAAATAATGGAATTTTTTGATCAAATCTACTATTTTTTATGGAATTATTTCTAACATGATACAAAAAAAGAAAATAAAAAAAGAAATAAGAAAATAAAACAAGGGGGTGCGTTAACAGCAAAACGCCAGTTGATTATCATGATGGGCTTACGCACGGGGGGGGTACATTTAGCAGTTAGGGCAAAGCCCAGTCCACAATCCAATCTGTCTCTCACACAAAGGGGGGGGGGGGATAACGAGCATAATGGGGGTGAGCTTCAGCAAAACGAATTTGGGCCTTGGACCCAATCCATAACCCTAATCCAACTAGCCAATGAACAAAACTTATCTTCTTCTCCCACATCCTGATCACTGTTCATCACGCTAACCCTAGCCGTTCCCCTAACCTCTCTTACACCCTCTCTGAAACCTCTCCAAATCCTCTCAAACACCCTCACTCAGATCAATCTCCAAAAACAATTAACACTAAACCTCAATTCTCAAAACAAGAAACCCTACGCTAGTGTATGAACGACAATGGATATGGTAAAAAGGGAACGAACCTGGAGTGATGTAGTTGATACGATGAAGTTCCTGAAGTTTCTTGAAGGTTCGCTTGAAGATCATCAATTTTTTCTGGGAAAAACTGAAGAAGACGCTCAAAGATCTTGAAGGATCTATGAGATTTCTGGAGATTGATAAACCAAGTGAAGAATCGCTGGGAAGGTTGAAGGAGATATGGAGACTGATCGAAAGTTCTTGGACAAGAAATGAAGAACACGTCCAGTTCTATGAAGATCTGGAAAAAACTCAAGAACCGATGAAGATGATGATTCTGGAAACTGATAGATCTTGAAGGTCTTTGGAGTTTCTTGGATGTTCTGAGGAAGAACTACGATGATCTTCTTCGAAAGTTGTTGACGGATGGTGTTTGTTGGTTGTTAGAGGTTTCTGGAAATTCCAGATGAAGGCCTATGAAGTTTCCGGCCACGGATGACGATTCCGGTGAGGCATTGATGAAGGTGGACGGAGGGGGAAGGGAGGAGAACGAAGCGTTTCTGGGGATCTTTTGCAAGTTTGCAGTTTCCGGTGAGGGACGGCGGCCGGAGATTGTTAGGGTGGCCGGCGGTGGGATGTCATGGCGTATGCATGCCCGGCGGTAGGGGTCCCGGTGAGGCTCAGGCGAGGGGTTGAGGATTGGACGCGTGGTGAGAAGGGTTTGCTGGGAGAGACACGTGGTGAGGATGCTGGCAGAGGGAGAGAGAGAGTGGGGCAGGTGGCAGAATGTGGGGAGTTCTGAGGTGTGAGGTGTCAGTGTATGGGTGATTCAGAGTTGTGAGGTGGTGGCGACTGCAGAAGCACGCGTGGCCCCATTTTATAGTGACAAGTGTCACTCTTCCCTGGACAAAAACGACCAAAAAACTGGACCTGCAAGGACTTGGGCTTCCAAAAAAAAACTGCTTCTGGGCCCACACGAAAATGATGACCCAAGACCTAAAAATTGGATTAAAGAAAAATTAAACCTAATTGAAACTAATTAACTAATGATGACCTAATTAAACCAATTAAACCTAAACCTAATTAACTAATAAACTCAAATAAACTCTAAACCAAAAATTAAATCTTGATTAACCTCTATTGATTAAAATCTAATAAAACTCTAATAATCTCTAATATCTAAAAAAATTCATACTATTATTTAAAAGAAAATTTATTAAAATCCTATTTAAAACTATACCATTTATTTAAAACTATCAAATCCTATATTAAACCTAATAAAAGAAATATCTAACAAAAGATAAAAAAATAAACTCTACTTATTTCTATTTAAAAAAACTATTAAATTTCTAAAAAATGATTAAAAGCTATTAAAAAAAATTAAAAACCTATTTAAATTCTAAAAAAAAATCTATAAAGCTCTAGAAAAAGATTTAAACTATTAAAACATGTTAAAAAATCTATTTAAATCCTAAAAAATCTAAAAAGCCTAATTAAAATCCACAAAAGGCTATAAAATCCTAAAAAAAATGCAGACAAATGCAAATGACCAACATAAAAGATAGCGCGAGACCAGATCGAAGCAACCAGTAAACCCCCCGGGCATCAGAATATCCCAAAAACCACCATGTGATCTGCGAACACCGAGGAGCGCACAATTTCCCGAAAATAAAACCCTGATGATCTCGACTGGATCTGAAATATCCGGTAAATGAAAACCAAGCTGTAACTCTGATATCCTCTGTCTGTGCACAAATGTCATGCATCTGATTTGCGAATACGAATTAAAACCACGAGTCAGATAGGAGAACCGGTTGGTCAAATTTTAGGGTGCAACAATGACCATTCCTTTCCCGTCTTTGCATTAGGTTTACTTCGAGCGTTTCCTTTCCCTCCTTTGGGATCAATAACGCACGGTGGCGACTCTTCTGTTCAGCCGGCGCCGATTTTCATAGTAGCGACACAACTCTGCAGTAAAATGAAGAAAGAGGAGGTATCAGTGATTGAACCTATCTTCAACATGCCAGAGGGGACAAAAAATGCCCATATTCAATCTTCCAAATATCAGCTCAACAGATTCAGCACTCAAACTAGAGTTCAATGTTGAAAAGCCTGCCAAACCAACGGCTAGCCAGCCAAAGCCGGTCAACACTCAAAAACCCAGACTGCTCTTTTTCAAGAGTACCAAGGTATTACCTTGGAGATATGATGACACGTGGAGGAATCAGAGATCTGGGAAAGAGGTGCGAAATGAAGGGACGAAAAGTAAACATGAAGACGTCTCTAACATTGCCGGTACGAGCAAAATAACCCGAAGCGGTCGAATCTACCAACCTAAGGTAATTGTGGTCCCTCTCAAAGAAATTATCCCTGTGGAACCTGAAAATAGCAAAGAAGTACCAAATGAAGAAAATAAAGAGTTTTTAAGGATCATCAAAAGAAGTGACTACAAAATCATAGATCATCTACATCATACTCCTTCAAAAATTTCGATCATGTCTCTCCTTTTGAGTTCCCCTGCCCACAAGTATGCATTACAAAAATTGCTAGCACAGGCCCATGTAACCAAGGACATAAAAATTGGTCAATTTGATTCGGTGATTGTCAATATTACTGCATGTAATACCCTAAGTTTCAGCAACGATGAATTACCTGTCGAAGGTCGTGAGGACAATCGTGCTTTGCACGTATCAGTAAAGTGCCAAGAGAACACTCTATCAAGGGTCTTGGTGGACATTGGTTCCTCTCTGATGTATTACCAAAAATGATGCTCGCTAAATTGGCATATAAGGGGACTGAATGAGAACCACCTTTTTTATTGCCAAGGCTTTTGACGATTTCAGAAGAACGATAATAGGCAACGTGAATTTATGCTCATGAATGCATATAAAACTTTTGAATAACTCATTGAGACCTTTCCAACAATCTTTGAACCACTCCATTTGGATGTGTGGTTAAGGAGTTATGGCCTGACCCTTTTCAAAACCCTAATTTCCCGACTTTTCAATTACTTCTCAATTCTTGATTAATTGGTCACCAAATGTCATGACTAGATATTAAATGATATTGGGAACATAGTTGGCTTCAATTTTGGGTTAAAACCCTATTGGTCAATGGATTGAGTTTTCAGTCAGACGAACCAAACGATAGAAAACCTCTGAATCGACTGTTGGTGTCCTGGGTTCTCCGAGGCCTTAAAACTTCTTGGGTAGACTTCCTTGTGTCATATGAGCCTCATGGACCATGATTCAAGCTTTGGAACACATTTTAGATCAAAAGTCAAACTACAGTTGACTTTCCCAATCCGAAACCCTAATTAGGGTTCTTGCACTGCACTGCTTCCTTTTTCTTGGTGACAACCTCAAATTAGATTTATTCTTGATTAAATATAGTATAATTGATGACATGAAGACTTGATATCTGGAGGATCAATCCAAAACTTTGACTGATCAATCCCTTGAAACCCTGATTTCTGACAGGAAGAAACCCTAGTTCATCTGCATCTTGACAAAGACCAAACTTGAAATAGGTTATGGTTAGATAATCAATGTTGATGTGATCTAGGGGTCAAACTTTTGGGTATAACAGTTTCCCCTATTTAAACATCTTCACCAAATGGCAATGAGAGATGACAATCTCCAATGAATTATGGTGAACGGTATTTAAATATAGCAAACAAAAAATTTTACCCTTAGATACAATGGTATGAAAAAGGGACAAATGCTAAAATGCAATGAATTCTAAAATGATGCTTCATGATGCTTGATTGCAAGAAAATGCTGACACACGAGCAAACGAAAAGGAAAGCAAAATAACGAGTAACCACTCATTGGGGACCCGACACACTAGGGAAAAATCCGAAGCATATCAAACAATAATTCAGACATGACTAAATGATGATAGCCCAAAGGGGACCCTTCGTGGGGGATAGGAAATAGAAACTCTACTGGGAAAGCCAAATTTCCACTGGGGAAATCCAACCTCACCTAGGGAGAACAAAATCTTTAAAGGGGGAATGCAAATCCAGTGGGAAGATGCATCAAAGGAAGCATAGATAAGAAACCACACAGGGGAATAAGAGTCAACAAAATCGGACCCCAATTGGAGATTCAAAAGACGAGACGCGACTCCTATTAAGGACAAACCAAAGGGATGCCCTTAATGAAGAGTTCAAACGGGATCTTCGGGAGGAGACTAGAAACAAGACGGGACCTACCGAGGAAGCTAGTAACTACCAGATCTTCGAGATTTTGCTGAAGAATACATACATGTTGGGGATGTTGGTAACAATCAATCATCCGTGGCTCCACTGGGGATACTGGTAATAACCAAACATCCTGAGTTTAGAGATAGGTGAGCATTTCCAATAACCAACAAACTTTAAATGATGCTAGTAACGACTAGACTTTAGAAAAAAGGATCGGTAACAACCAGGTATCATACCAATAACAATTGGATTTTCAAACAATGCCAGTAACTACTGGACTTACACTGGAAAAACGGGTAACGACCACGCTCCATGCCAATAACAATTGGATTTTCAAACAATGCCAGTAACTACTGGACTTCAATAGGGAGACAATTAACAACCAATGTCAAGGTACCAATAACAATTAGATTTCAAATGATGTTAGTAACTACTAGGCTTAACTAGGGAGAATGGGTAATGACCACATTTCATTTTCAACAATAATTGGCTTTCAAGCAATGCTAGTAACTACTGGAATTATACTGGGGAAGTCGGTAACAACCAAACCACATACCAATAACAATTAGATTTCAAGCAATGCCAGCAACTAATGGACTTCCTGGGAAAGATTGGTGACAACCAAATTAAAGTACCAATAACAATTGGATCTCAAACAATGCCAGTAACTACTGGACTTCAAAGGAGAGATAGGTAACTACCATATGTCAAGGCACTAATGAAAATTGGATTTTGAAAACTTAGGAACCACAATGTCTCAGCAGAGTCGGTTAACTAACGGAACATCAGCTAGGTGTAGATTTAGGTAAACACCGGATATCAAAGATAAGTATTAGTAACAACTAACATCTTATTAGACACTAATAAGCAGTATCAGATATTTCTAGTTACTAGTCTCCCTGGGGATATAAGCATTTATCACCATAATACTTAATCCAGACAACTTGACCAAGTTGGAGTAGCAAACTACAAAGCGAGGTCGTGACAATAGGTTTGGAGCAAAAGGATTAGTAACGACCAAAGGATCTCAAAGGCTACGGCCAGAATAGAAGCATGCAAACAAATATCTATGCTAATGGTATGATGTGAATGTAAATGTAGACCGAATCATGGGGGAGAAGGAAAATAAAGGAAAAATGATAATCTAACTTCATAGGAGAGAAGAATAATCACACTGAGTCCCAATGTTACTATTTAGAATAGAATCTTTCACTGGGAGAGCAAATCAATTCTCCGGAAGGGTCTGGTCACTACTTTGGCAATATTGTAGAGGAGAAGTCATGACTTCTGTAGCATGGCAGTCTCTGAGTGCAACCTTTTCTAAAGATGGTGTTAAGCTTTCTATTACTCTGCTCTCACGAGAGGAGTCTAATATCGTCATGTTACACTTTTAAAGTTACGACTTTCTTGTTAGATCAGTTTTTACAAGACAGTTTTATTTTTTATTTTTCAAAAACACTTTGCTTTCAAAACCCATTATTAATGAATAAGTGAAATTTGCATAATAGGAAAAACACCGATCTCGACAAATATTGGTCCAAAATCTAATTTTATTAATAGGCGAGAACGTTACCAAAGGCGAGGTCTCGGGAACAATTACAATTGGAAAAATGGCAAAACAAAACAAAGCAGGTCACGAAATACAACAATGATCCAACCCTACTAACTAGTAGTCCATATGATTCGCTGCTTCTAACGAGAATGGTGGATAGTAAGCCTCTTGATTATCTTTCGCGGGCTTAACAACTTCTGATGCAGTGAAAGCCTTGCCCCTAACGTTTTCTTGAATTTCCCTCTCGGGTTTTCGACTCAGCGAGTCTTCCTTTAGGCATAGTATTTCCTTACTGCATCTGAGTTGACGGGGTAATTAAGCTGTTCTCCATTCATTGTCTCGAGATTTATAGAGCCTCCAGAGAAAATAGTTTTCACAACAAAGGAGCCATCGTAGTTGGGCATCCATTTTCCGCGCATATCCTTCTGAATTGGCAGGATCTTTCTGAGCACGAGTTCTCCTTCATTATATTCTTTGAGGTGGACCCTTTTATCAAATATTATCTTCATCCTTTGCCGATATATCTGACTGTGACACATCGTGGTCATCCTCTTTTCATCTATAAGATTTAGAGAGTCAAATATTTCCTTTATCCATTCAGCTTCTTCGAGCTCTACTTCCATCAAGACCCTTAGTGAAGGTATCTCAACCTCGATGGTTAATACTGCGTCTATCCCATAGACAAGGGAAATGGGGTTGCGCCTGTTGAAGTATGTATCGATGTTCTATATCTATGCAAGGCAAATGGTAACATTTTGCGCCAGTCTTTGTAGGTTACAACCATCTTTTGCACTATCTTCTTGATATTTTTGTTCACAGCTTCAACATCACCGTTCATCTTTGGTCTATACGATAAAGAGTTATGATGTTTGATCTTGAAACTCTCACAAATCTCTTTCATCGTTTTGTTGTTTAGATTTGGCCCATTGTTAGTGATAATTTGATCAGGGATGTTGTATCGGCAGATGATTTCTTTCTTTATAAAACGGGCAACCGCTATCGCACACAGATAAAAAACGAGTAATTTTAAGAAAATAGATAGCGGTAACGACAACTCGAGTATCGTTCTTATAAGGATTCTTGTATTATTTCAATCAACTAAAGAAAAGGTTTATGGGGGTTCTAAGTTTTGATTTATAAAATAAGAGAAAAAAGTGATTAAAAAAAGTGATTATCAGATAATCTAAAACGGCTAATCCTACTGATTCGGGTTCTGACTTATCATCGGCTATTATAACACCAATCCCTAAGTGGCTTCAATCCTATTAGATTATGATATTAATCAGACAAGTGCTTATCAAAATCATACGATGCTCCTGTTACCGAATTAAGCAAACGGTTAAGAATATGACGAGTTAACAAATTAAGCAAACGATAACACGCAATTAAATTTAGGAACGTGCATACAATCAAATTTAATCAATTCTATGCTATGAACACAATCAAATTAAGAAAATGATTGCAATCAAATTAACCAAATGATTTATTAGAAAATAATTGAACAAAAATCGAATTAAATTGGTATTATAATAACCTCAAAGTGATGGAACCCGTAAGCAACAGGATTTGCCTTGGGAATTAGTTTTCCATGAAACTCATACAAAACACAATGAAATTCGTAAAAAGAAGGTTAAGTGACAATAGTACGGCATCTAGGTATAAGAAAGCACCAACACATCTAGTTTTAACTCAACTGGGTCGAAAAACATAAAAAGCCCCGACCCAAAACTAAATAATTCTAACGGCAGATTTCGGGTCTTAACTTCAACGAATTATTTGAGCCAGCTAAACTCCGAATCAGCTTCTATCTCAGACATGAAAGTTCTAGCTCTCTATCTTATATTTCAAACGCCTATTAGAACGCATCAATCCAATTCTCGTAGCTTCTGTTATGATCTGAACATTGGACAGATATCAAATAACCGCTAAAGATGAAAATAAGCTGCGAAAATAAAATAAAGGTAAAAACAAACATAAATATGAAAACAAATTAAAATAGTAAAAATAATCAAATAAATTGTAGGAATGCCTAAGTATAACAATGGAAGAATGTGTATGAAAATGCACTGATCAAATTTCGCCACACTTAAACTTTTGCACTCCGAGCAAAATATTATCAAGACTAATGAAAAACAATAGCATTCAGATACTCATTCTAGGCTGTAAACTCTTCTTTGGTCAAGATTGTATTGGTAGGTACTAATTTTGCATACTAAGGATATCGTAAGAACACAAATCCGCAATTGTGCTGTCATAAGGCTCCCTCTTATACAAACCAATCCAAATCATGTTATTATGCTTAAGTCTAACTTACTCATCCTCCTTTTTACCTTCTTTCATTCTAATGCAATCATATTAAGCCCTATATCTATTCACGTACATGGTAAATAAGCTTGTTAGTGACTCTGATCCAAATATTTTCAACAATTCAAAATGAAACACTTTTTTTTGAAGGTTTCACAATCGTTAGCCTAAGTGACCGGGTGAGGATCACCTAACTTAAAAGGCGGATTCCTTCTTAGACTTCTTATTAAGCACGAGATCATTCACTTATTTGCATCATCTTAATTACTTAGTGTGTGATCTCTGGATGGTGTTGACTGCTAGATAAAATACTTAAGAGCTATTAAAGGATGATAACTCAAGGCTATGTCATAACAAAGATTTAAATCGATTTCCATATTCGGGAGAGTTAAGGTGTTAAAATGGTACCGATCTTATGAATTTTTCCCAAGTCTCCATAATCTTACCTTAAATTAATCTATAGCCTAAAAATTTCAAAAGATGAATTGTGTTTCTAAGTAAAACAATTTAAAAAAAAATTAAGAACAAAACCAAAACAAAACAAAATTTAAAACAAAACAAAGAAAAAAAAAATAAAGCAACGGTTCCCTCCCCCACACTTAAAATATGCATTGTCCTTAATGAAAGGACATAACTATTAAATACGAGTGAGAGAAAAGAAAGAACACATCCGGATAGTCAAGGTGGATAGGTGATCACATAAGCAGCCTTTCCCAAAGAGAGATTTCCTGCAGTCTCCTCTTCCAAAGTAGGAAGTAACTTTGGATAGCATCCATCGCCCTTGAAATTTGTATTAGTGCCTTCGCCTTTTATTCCAGGATCAAATAAGAATCTTCAATAAGTAAAAGTGTTGAATGGGCACGTGAATGTGATATCTCTTTTCACAACGTCAAGAATCAGAAGATTAAAGAGCTACCTCACTAATTTTATTCCATCTTCAATCAAGGTCCATCCAATTCCCTTCTTATATTTCTTCAAAACCTAAAAAAGCTTATTTTCTTTATAAAAATCAAGGTTAGAAGAAATTCTAACTGGAAGCTTTTTATTCATATCTAAATAAGCATAACTCAAATTGTTATGAAGTGGTTGAAGCTCTAAAGGGGGAGGTTGTTCAATGGATGGTGAGGTTGGGTCAGTTGTGATGTCAAGAGCTTCAGCTGCATAAACAACTTCATCTATAACTTCATCTGCATGAAAAATATCACCCTGCACGGCAGCATTAATCTCAGCATAAACAGAGCAAATGTTAGTGTCGATACATGAATCACAAGAGTAAGTATCATCATAATCTAATAAAGATGGAAAATAAGATAACAACTCAGGATAAATATCATCAACTAAATCAGACAATAACTTATTTGGATTCACTATTGTTTGGGCGGGTATTTGATTTGATTCTTGAGCTTGCTGCATGGCATTCACTATAGTGGCAAGCTATCCAATCTATGTCTGTAAAGCCTGAAGAATGGAATATGTTTATTGCAGAAACTGGAGATCATTTATAGCCATTTGCTTGACAAGGTCCTCTCGTGAAGGTTCAGAAGGTGTAGAGCACACAATTTGGAATTCCTTCATATGCTTATTCGGATCCTCATCTGCAAGTCCATTAAACCTTGGCAACAAGTGTATTAAACCTGCTTTTAATTCAAAAGGAACATCAACATCAGTATATTCAATACTTAAACCATTATAATGAAAATCAGGAGCATCTAGCTCTATTAATGTTCTTTGTTCAGCCATGTTATCGAAAATGAAAAAAATTAACAAAGAATGAGAAAGCACAAAATCGATTTAGCAATTCAATAAATGCAGAAATACCAACAATGCCCTAATTGAGAAAATGAGTGGAAAAATAGGAAAGTGGTTAAAATAAAATCTAAAAATTATAAAAATGTGACTAAAAATAAAATAAAATCAGAATAAATCTCTATAAAAAATTTTGGATTTTTTTGAAAATATGAAAATAAAAATTAAATAAAATTAAATAGAAAAATAAGGAATTTGCGATTTTCAGGGTCAAAATATTTTAGAATTATATTCTAAAAGAGTATTGTTTGTCGATTTTTTTTTCATATTTTCTGGAAAAAATTTGGAGTAAATTGAAACAGTAGCTTCCAACTTAACTGATAGGCTAAAACGCTTAACCCTATTCTGCAACCCTGAAAATTAACACACAAAAACAAAAAACAAAAAACAAAAAACAAAAAACAAAAAACTCTAACAAAACTCTAAAATTAAAATTCTAAAATTGGCTAAAATTAACAAGAATCCCCGACAACGACGCTAATTTGATCCATTGTCGCACAAGGATCAAAAACGAGTTGTTTTAAGAATATAGTTAGCGGTAACGAAACCTCGAGTATCGTTCTCACAAGGATTCTTGTATTATTTCAATCAACTAAAGAAAAGGTTTATGGGGGTTTTAAGTTTTGATTTATAAAATAAGAGAAAAAAGTGATAAAAAAGTGATTATCAGATAATCTAAAACGGCTAATCCTACTGATTTGGGTTCCGACTTATCATCGCCTACTATAACACCAATCCCTAAGCGGCTTCAATCCTATTCAATTATGATATTAATCAAACAAGTGCTTATCAAAATCGTACGAATTATGCTCCTGTTACCGAATTAAGCAAACGGTTAAGAATATAACGAGTTTACAAATTAAGAAAACGATAACACGCAATTAAATTTAGGAACATGCATACAATCAAATTTAATCAATTTTATCCTATGAACACAATCGAATTAAGAAAACAATTGCAGTACAATTAAGCAAATGATTTCATAGAAAAGAATTGAACATAAATCGAATTAAATTGGTATTATAATAACCTCAAAGTGATGGAACCCGTAAGCATTAGGATTTGCCTTGAGCATTAGTTTTCCATGAAAATCGTACAAAACACAATGAAATTCGTAAAAAGAAGGTTAAGTGACAGTAGTACGACTGCTAGGTATGAGAAAGCATCAACGCTTCTGGTTTTAACTCAACTGGGTCGAAAAACATAAAAAACCAGGCCCAAAACTAAATATTTCTAACAGAAAATTTCGGGTCTTAACTTCAATGAATTATTTGAGCCAGCTAAACTCCGAATCAACTTCTGCCTCAAACATGAAAGTTGTAGCTCTCTGTCTTAGATTTCCAAAGACTATTAGAACGCGTAAATCTGATTCTTGTAGCTTCTTTTATGATTCGAACAGTGGACAGATATCAAATAACCGCTAAAGCTGAAAATAAGCTGGGAATATAAAATAAAGGTAAAAACAAACATAAATTGTAGGAATGCCTAAGTATAACAATGGAAGAATGTGTATGAAAATGCACTGATCAAATTCCCCCACACATAAACTTTTGCACTTCGAGCAAAATATTATCAAGACTCATGAAAAACAATAGCATTCAGATACTCATTCTAGGCTGTAAACTCTTCTTCGGTCAAGATTGCATCGATATGTACTAATTTGCATACGAAGGATATCGTAAGAAAAAATCCGCAATTGTGCTGTCACAAGGCTCCCTCCTATACAAACCAATCCAAATCATGTTATTATGCTTAAGTCTAACTTACTCATCCTCCTTTTTGCCTTCTTTCATTCTAATGCAATCATATTAAGCCCTTTATCTATTCACGTACATGGTAAATAAGCTTGTTAGTGACTCTGATCCATATATTTTCAACAATTCAAAATTAAACACTTTTTTTTGAAGGTTTCACAACCGTTAGCCTAAGTGACCGGGTGAGGATCACCTAACTTAAAAGGCGGATTCCTTCTTAGACTTCTTATTAAGCACGAGATCATTCACTTATTTGCATCAGCTTAATTACTTAGTGTGTGATTTCTAGATGGTGTTGACTGCTAGATAAAATACTTAAGAGCTATTAAAGGATGATAACTCAAGGCTATGTCATAACAAAGATTTAAATCGATTTCCATATTCGGGAGAGTTAAGGTGTTAAAATAGTACCGATCTTATGAATTTTTCCCAAGTCTCCATAATCTTACCTCAAATTAATCTATAGCCTAAAAATTTCAAAAGATGAATTGTGTTTCTAAGTAAAACAATTTAAAAAAAAATTAAGAACAAAACCAAAACAAAAGAAAATTTAAAACAAAACAAAGAAAACAAAATAAAGCAACGGTTCCCTCCCCCACAATTAAAACATACATTGTTCTCAATGAAAGGACATAACTATTAAATACGAGTGAGAGAAAGGAAAGAACACACTCGGGTAGTCAAGGTGGATAGGTGATCACATAAGCAGCCTTTCCCAAAGAAAGATTTCCTGCAGTCTCCTCTTCCAAAGTGGGGAGTAACTTTGGATAGCATCCATCACCCTTGAAATTTGTATTAGTGCCTTCATCTTTTATTCCAAGATCAAATAAGAACCGTCAATAAGTAAAAGTGTCGAATGGGAACGTGAATGTGATCTCTTTTTTCATAACATCAAGAATCAGAAGACATAAGGACCGCCTCACTAATTTTCTTCCACCTTCAATCGAGGTCCACCTAATTCCCTTCTTATATTTCTTCAAAACCTGAAAAAGCTTATTTTCTTTATAAAAATCAAGGTTAGAAGAAATTCTAACTGGAAGCTTTTTATTCATATCTAAATAAGCATAATTTAGATTATTTTTAAGCGGTTTAAGCTCTAAAGGGGGAGGTTGTTCAATGGATGGTGAGGTTGGGCCAGCTGTTATGTCAAGAGCTTCAGCTGCATGAAAAATATCACCCTGCACAGCAACATTAATCTTAGCACAAAAAGAGCAAATGTTAGTGTCAATACATGAATCACAAGAATAAGTATCATCATAATCTAATAAAGATGGAAAATTAGATAACAACTCGGGCTAAATATCATCAACTAAATCAGATAATAACTTATTTGGATTCACTACTATTTGGACGAGTAGTTGATTTGATTCTTGAGCTTGCTGCATGGCATTCACTATAGTGGCAAGGTGTCCAATCTATGTCTGCAAAGCCTAAATAGTGGAATATGTTTGTTGCTGAAACTGGAGATCATTTATAGCCATTTGCTTGACAAGGTCCTCTAGTGAAGGTTCAGAAGGTGTAGAGCACACAATTTGGAATTCCTTCATATGCTTTTTCGGATCCTCACCTACAAGTCCATTAAACCTTGGCAACAAGTGTATTAAACCAGATTTCAATTTGAAAGGAACATCAACATCAGTATATTCAATACTTAAACCATTAAAATGAAAATCACGAGCATCAAGCTCTTTTAATGTTCTTTGTTCAACCATGTTATCGAAAAAGAAAAAAATTAACAAAGAATGAGAAAACACAAAACCGATTCAGAAATTCAACAAATGCAGAAATACCAACAATGCCTTATTGAGAAAAGGAGTGGAAAAATAGGAAAGCGGTTAAAATAAAATATAAAAATTATAAAAATGTCTCTCAAAATAAAATAAAATCAGAATAAATCTCTACAAAAAAGTTTTGGATTTTCTCGAAAAAATTTGGAGTAAATCGAAACAGTATCTTCCAACTTAACTGATAGGCTGAAACGCTTACCCCTATTTGTAGCACCCCAAAATTCGCCCTTCCGTATTAACCTTAAATGACTTTTGTTTCTCTGCATTTTGCATTTCCGCATATCATAGCATTTGTTCTAGAGCATGGGATCAAGGCATTTTTGTGGCTCAGGGTTTCATTTTTAGTGCAAGAGTTTTAACAACGAGCATCAGTGGCTCCGATGTAACGCCCGTTTTATTTCGATTAAATCCAATTATGACTTTGCCATGTCTCGTTGCGTCGTAGTCATATTTGAGTATGAGTTCGTCTCAAAGAAAGGAATTGAATCGGTCGAATTGTCGGAAAAATTCTGGTTTTGTCGGAAAACTTTGAAAATTCATATCACTTGATCCGTAAGTCGGATTTGACCCCCGTTTGAAGAGTTGGAAAGCTAAAAAGATGTTCTATCTGGAAAAAAAATGAAATTTTGCTGCTATGACGACCGTCATAGGAGTGTGACGACCGTCACACGAGCGAAAACTGCAGTTATGCAGAATTTGAACGTGTTCTGGTGGAATGAGATTTTGTAGCAAAAATATATTCCCGTAGAATCTTTTACCCTCAATTACATCATTTTTGGGAAAAGAAAGACGGAAAAGAGAAGTTACGCATTGAGAGAAGTGGAGAGCGAAGAATCATCCATCGGCGAATTCAGAAGATTTCTGCAGAAAAATCACCGTAGAGCAGAAGCGGAATCGGAAAGCGTGGAATTGGCCTCAATTCTAAGGTAAGGGTGGGGTTCAATTCTATAACTAGGAGTATGATCAAATTCATGTGGGGAATCGAGTCATAGGTTTCGTTTTCGTTAATCGATAAATATTAAGGAAAAGGTTTCCCTAATGGGACAAGATTTCTATGTAGGAATGAATGTGTTATGTAGTTATTAGTGCGATGCTCTAAGGTTTTCCTTATGGGAAAATATGTAGAACGAATATGCTATACGGTTATTCGTACAACGCTCTAATGGTTTTCCCTAATGGGCCAAAAAGGGCAGTTACCTGGTTGTGATTGATTTGTAATTAATTGTATGAGAAAACGCCGTAATGTTGTTATTACGATAATATGTTGAATTCTTAATTGTTGATACGATGTTGTAATGTTCCTTTACATGAATAGTTGGGATGATGAACATATGATGCATATGAAATAGCAATGTTCTGTTATAGACGTTTTGTTGTAGGTTTGATGCCTTGTTGCATAGTTGGTGATGTTGTGGTCCATAATAGAGGTATTTCATGGCATAACATATTAGCGATGGCCTGTATTGGCGGCCCTTGTGGAAAATTCTACGATGGCCTGTATTGGCGGCCCTTAGTGGAAAATTCTGCGATGGCCTGTATTGGCGGCCTTGATGGCAAATTGGTACCACATGCATATGCACAGTTGAGTCGCATTGTTGAGTCACATGAAGTTGCATAATTACGTTAGTTGTATATTAATGTTGTTTTACGTGAGATATGGATTGTTGCAGTTGTTGTCGATGATGTTTATGATTTCGAAACTTATAATGATGTGATGAGTTTCTGGCATGTTTTCTATCATGCTCTACGTTATATCATTGATATCTCACCCTTTTCCGTTGTATGTTACCTCCTCTGGTGGTAATTTGCAGGTAGTCAGGAATAGAGTGTAGTTCCCGTTAAGGTGTCGTTGGTCGCTCTGATACGTAGCACTCTTGGGGGGATGGACGATTGCTGTTATTATTTTAGTCGATGTTATTGTTGATTGAACTTGTTACGATGTTTTATTAAATTGTTTTAAGAGAATATGTTGTACACTTTATCGAACTTACACCGGAAGTAATGACGAGTTGTTTTATGATTAAATGGTTAAGTAATACATTGGTGATTGTTCATCTAATTTCATGCTACGTATGATAATTACAAGTTGTTGCATAGTGATTGTTGTCTGTCAGGTTGAAGTGTAACATCTCTGATGTGAGGAATTTTGCCCGTGTGACGACCGTCACAGGCTCATGACGACCGTCATGCAGTCAATGTTTGCGCTGCTACGCTTTGTTTGCTATGTGAATTGTTGTTTTTCCTGTTATCCGCAAGTTTAGATTTGGGGTGTTACATTATTGGTACTGCGAAAATCGGCGCCGGCTATGACAGAAGAGTCGCCACCGTGCGTTATTTATCCCACAAGAGGGAAAGGAAACGCTCAGAGTAAACCTAACGCAAAGAGGGAAAGGAATGGTCATCGCAACCAAATCCTGGATTCGGGAGTCGGTTACGCAAGGGGAAGGTATTAACACCCCTCACGTCCGTCGTACTCGATGGGATCCACGCTTGTTTTCTAGTACGGATTGTTATTCTATCTATTCTACAGGTCTGGGGTTAAAAGAATATAAAATGACTCGGCAAAGTATCACACTTTATGCCTACGTATTCCCGTCTGGAACGAGAAATCAGATTCAACGTAGTTCGCCTACCTACGGGAAAGGAGGGGAAGGTTGCTCGCTAGTGTCGCTACTGCGAAAATCGGCGCCGGCTGAACAGAAGAGTCGCCACCGTGCGTTATTTATCCCACAGGAGGGAAAGGAAACGCTCAGAGTAAACCTCGCACAACACGGGAAAGGAATGGTCATCGCAACCAAATCCTGGATTCGGGAGTCGGTTACGCAAGGGGAAGGTATTAGCACCCCTCACGTCCGTCGTACTCGACGGGATCCACGCTTGTTTTCTAGTACGGATTGTTATTCTATCTAAACTAAAGGCCAGGGGTTAAAAGAAAATAAAATGAAAACGAAATGACTCGGCAAAGTATCGCACTTTATGCCTACGTATTCCCGTCTGGAACGAGAAATGAGAGTCAACGTAGTTCGCCTACCTACGGGAAAGGAGGGGAAGGTTGCTCGCTAGGATATCGCATCCTATGCCTACGTACTTTCATACAGCATGAAAGATCAGAGCAAACGTAGTTCGGGCCACGTACGACACAAGTCTGTCTTGATTGATTTTATTCATTCTGAAAAAGGTTCTTCTGATTAACAGTCCAAGCGGACAAAAATGACGTCTTGATGAATTCAAATTCTTTTACGGAAGAAGTGCCTTTTATTGTGTTTGAAATCTTATTGTGTTTTTCTGTTTGTTTCGAGAAAGAAAGAGACAGAACTCTAACCTACGGTTGCGAAGGGAATCAAACTAACCTAATGTTATCATGCATGGGTTAAGACCTAGTGTCTATCATGCTCCTCTCTTGCGCAGAGAGAAACAGAGATCCTAAGGGAATAGACGGAAACAGAAACAATATCAGATATATACAGTAAAACAGTAAAATGCATGGATGCAACAATACAAGCGAGGCAAGGGAGTCCCACTCAACCTCGAACCTGGAAAACAATAGGCAAAAGTGAACAGACTTCACTTTCAACCCAACAGGGTAAACAGCAAACAATACAGTCAGGAAAACCAATCAATACATCAGAAATGAATAACAACTAGAAAAATAAACAACCACAGCAGCTCTGCATCAACATTTGTCTTCAAGTCCTCTCCAGACAGCAACAAGCTTCAGCAAGCATCAATCTCCATCTCCACAACCTTCAAGCAAGGTCTTCATTATCAGTCTTCCATCTGCAATGGCTTTTCTTCAAGTCTCAATCTCCAGGATGAACATCAGTCAACAAGATGAAGTGAATGAATGTTATACAGTCAATTACCTACCAAGGGTGGTTCATCAACTGTTAACATTAAACAGACAGTTTCTCTCAAAAGTTCTATCTTTCAAATACATTCACTGATCCTTCCAAAGGAAGGAGGTGGATATTTGAAAGAGACTTTGAATCATAGAGAAAGGATGGATGCAAACAAGGCATTCCATGTTTGAGAAACAAGCTTTCTAATCTAGAGCTCTGCCTAGCTCCTAAACCCTAATCTCCTCAACAGCTGCTAGCAGGAATCTCCTCTTCAACTCTGGAAGTTGGTCTTCAAACTCTGGATCTCCAATGGCTTCATCATCACAAGTCTTCAGCTCTCCCAATCCCCAAACAATCCTAATACCCACACAGACAAATCAATAATCCCCAGAGGGCACACCACACCAATCAATCGAATATAGCAGTATGTACCAATAGCAGTAGGGGAATCCTAATGATTTCTAAGGGGATCTATCCTATACCCATAACCCCTATAGTCCATACCCCAAGAATCAAATGAAAATTTCCTAAAAGAATTAAACTATCTCACCTAAGTTGCTTTAAAACCCTAATTTTATTCATGTTGTTCACACCTACACTAATCACCTAAAATTAATTTCTAAAAATGGGAACTAAATTGTATGTACAAGTTAACAATGTCTAGTAATCAACCTAAAAAGAATGGACAAAAAATATTAAAGCATTTATTAGAACAAAAATTAACAAAATCATGCATGAAATGAAACACCTAAAATAGGCATTTATTTGGAAAATATGGGAAAAATACCAAATAAAAAATAAAATGCAATTTTTATTTTTTATAATTTTCTAGACATCTTTAAGAAATTAATGCAAAAATAACCATTAAAAAATATGAAATCTATGATTTATTATGATTTTTTGAAAGATGCAAAAATATTAAAGGAAATAAAAATGACAAAATAGGAAATTAAATGGGAGGGGTGAGAATAGCATTTGCGCCCTAGTTATTATCCAGGTGGGCCACAGAGCAGGGGGGTGCGAATAGAACAAAGCAATAGGCCCAGCGCGCTTCAGAATTTCAACAAAAAAAACAAAAAACACAAACGGTGCAGATAGTAGAATTCTTAGTTGAATAATATTGGGCCTTGGCTGAGAGGGGTGTCATTAGCAAGGAATCCCAAAGCCCAGTCAGAAAGTTAAGTGAAACGGTGCGTTTGGCACCCCAGAGTCTCCCTCCATATTTCTTTTTTAAATGTGAGTCGTACGATCAAGATTCAAGTCAATGAGGAAGACCTCATCCAACGGACACCATGTTTCTTCTCCAAATGGCTAGGGTTTCAGCCATGGAAGCTCCATGCACGAGCTTATGGACCAGACCTTCCACCCCTCCATACATCCTCAATTCTCCATGAAAACAAAATCTGCGAAGAGCAAAGATGCCCTAATTTCTCCCCTCTACACAACCGTGTCATCATCTCCTTCTAAAACTCACTCCAAGAACAAACCCGATGAACATAACAGATGAGTTAGCTATTTTCACCTGATATCAACTCTTCTAATTCTCTCCAATCTTTACCCTAGCCTAATCTACATCTTATACTGGTCATTCTAAGCTATATAATGAGAGTTATCGTGCCATATTCCATGAGATACACACCTTAACAGAATTGGTACATCATGCTCAACCTTCATGAAACCTCTCCAAACTCACCAAAATCAATCCTCTAACCTATCCTAACAGTTCTATACTAACAACTCCCTAAGATTCTAGCTAAATCATGCAATACAAAGAGAAAACAAACCTGGTGCAAAATGGTGAAAACAGTTATGGAAACCCTTGAATCTGATGCTTGTAGTGATTGGAACTTGCTCAGTGACCTTGATTAGGAGTTCTGTACGCAATGAATCTTGTGCAAACTCCTTGAATCTTGTACTTGAAACCTTCTTGCAAATTGGATGATGAAGATGGATGGTACAATCCTTGCTCCAATCTGCCAAATCTTTGATGGAATTCTGATCTAGGAAAGGTATTGATGATGATCCAAGCAAGAAATGTGGAAATTGATGGAGATTTGAGAGGGTTTGAGAAGCTTTTGCAAAATGAAGAAAGTGAGTGAAACTTGTGATTTTGAGAGAATGAGATCACCAACCATGGCATGAACCATCTCATATCAATATATAGGTGTCCTTAGAACCTCCTAGAAACTTGGAGAAGCTTCCCTTGCATTCTTTCCTTTGGATTTGGTTTATGTATCTTCCATTACAAGCAACCATGGATAACTCCCAAAATGTGAACTAAGCTCAAAATTCTAATTTAGCCAATGTCTTTAAAATGATATTTCCATTCAAAATGACCTATAATTTTGCTTCATTTGGCCAAAATATGAAAAATCTCATTTTTAAGTCAATTTTTATTCATTAAATCCAACAATTTTGAAACCTTGTGCTATGAATCTTTCCAATCTCTCATGGTCACTTTTCTAGACTCAAAATGTCATTTGGAACAAGTTTGATGTTGTAAAGTTTTCCATTTGAAGCTTCCTTGTATGCGTTTTGGGCATAGGTTGAAATGACCTGTAATTCTCAAATGACCAAAATACCCTTTGCTTGCCAAGACCATAAGTAGAGTTCCACAAATCATATGAAGGCATACTATACCATTATAGAAATATAAGACAATGAGGAACAACTCTTATGTTGACCAGAAATTCATTTGAAATCTCCTTGAGGGGTAAAAATAGCTTGGAAGTCAAGTCACTTTCACAGACAAACTTTCAGATACCTCAGATGACCTGTAACTTGTAAGGACCATAACTTGAGTTCTATAAATCTCCTTGATGTCTTCTACCACTCAAATTAAAGGTCTTGAGATCCTATACAAGTTCCATGTTGGCCAAGGATCCATTTGAAGCTTGCATTTTGACTTATCTTGCTTGGAAATTTGACCTAAACTAGGGGATTTTACACAGAAACCCTAATTTAGAAACTCCTCTTCTCCTTGATTTCTCTTGATTTCTTCTTAGCATGCCACCATATCCTCTTCTACATGTCAAATGATGAACCCCACATCTCTCCAATAGACCTCAATGTCTTTCAATCAATCAATTGACCTAGAGTTGACCCAGGGTTGACCTAGATGAAACCCTAGTTGACTGTCTTCCTCCACAACTCTTGTGACTACACCAATGACTTGTCTCCTTCTCCAAATGAATTTCTAAATCCTCCAAGATGTCTAGATACTCCCCATGCTCAGCCCACAACTCACAATTTCTTGGTTGATCCTCAGACACCCTCAGTTAGGAGATATACTCAATGCTTGATCTACTGACTTCTTCAACTTTCAAATTCTTTTCTGATGACTTGAATGAGATTGAATCAAGATAATAACCTCTTGATAGGCCTCTAGAGATGAGAATAATAGTTGGTCCCCTGTTGGATGACTTGCTATGCTTATGCTATGCAGATGATCAGACTATGTACAGGACTCTATATGCAAATGCTAATGATATTGAAACATAAACCAAGTGAATAAGGTTGGGCAAATTTTAGGGTGCAACAACTGCCCCTATTCAAGCGACTTGGACCCGATTGGGTGAAGAGCCCGGTGAAGGTGAGAAAATACTTAGAAGGGGGGGTTGAATAAGTATGACAGAAAATACTTAAAGATAAAAACACAAGTATTTTTATCCTGGTTCGTTGAACTCAACTACTCCAGTCCACCCTTTTCAAGAGTGATTTGCCTTTCTCAACAAGGACTTAATCCACTATTCAAATCAACTGATTACAAATAGCACACCTAAGAACAACTGTTCTTAGTCTTCTCAAGAGCTACTGATCTAACCTAGATCCTCTTAAGGAAAACTTCCTTTACAAATTAATGTAATACAATGAAAGAGTAAGAAATGCTTCTATGAAAGCTATAAACACAACTGTGTTATTTCTCTAAGTTTAGAACAAAGTATGAACAGTGAAGAATATGAGAGCTTTTAGCGTGAGAGAGTTCTTGCAATAAGTTCGTCAATATCGTCTTAAATCGGCACTTGAAGAATGAGCTATGATATCCTTTATATAGCCACTTGAATATTGGAGAGAATATTTTACCGTTGGAGAAGATATTTCCAATATCAAAATAGTACTGTCCTTTGTACTATTGCAGCAGAGAGACGGCGCACAAAATGTGGGTGTAGCAATTGTCTGCTGAGCTGTGATTTTACCATATGTGGAATGTACCAGAGGAATAATATTCTTGCAGAGAATTTTGTCTATCCCAATTAAGGAAAGATTTGCTGGCATATTCCAACGGATATATTAAAATAATCTTCTTCAAATAATTCTTCAGATAGTTCAGATCAACAATCAATATCAGAGTCTTCAGTCTTCAGAACCTTCTGGAAACTTCAGAGCCTAAGATGTTCTTCAGATGTTGATGAATCAGAGTCAGGTGCAGCTGTGTGCTTGAAGCGTAATATGCTCTTAGATCAGAGTCTTCACTCAGATCAGAGTCTTCTCTCATTCAGAGTCTCTTTATTCAGAGCCTTCTCTCATTCAGATTCTTGATAATATATGCAGCGTGTTGTATCTTCAGAATCTTGATAACTGAGCTCTTATACTTCAGATTCTTCTAATCTTCAGATGCTCTTGAGCCATTCAGAATTCATTGTTCACATCAAATTTGCTCTTTAAGATTAAAATCTTTTGTGCCTGTAGAAAACAGTTTAGAACAAATTTAGAGAGCATAATTCTTGTATACAAATTTTCATTAATGTTATCATCAAAACATAGAGATATTACTGAGACACAATCTGTGCTCTTACAATCTCCCCCTTTTTGATGATGACAAAACATGAGCAATTTGTTCAATAAAAATGAATTAAAATTACTCCCCCTGAGATTAACAATCTCCCCCTGAAATGAATATTCTAATGGAATTAGATACTTCCCTTTCTGGTTGAGTACATTTCAGATTCAGAGCCTGATTACATTTCAGATTCAGAGTCTGATTGAAGCCTGGTTGACAAATCCTGGTTGACATATGTTTGACTTCTAGAGTCAAAGCTTGATGCCATATTAAAGCTTGATGCCAAAGCTTGATGTCATATTAAAGCTTGATGCCAGATGAACAACTTCAGAACACTTGGTTGTTTATCTTGCCATTTCCTGTCTTGAGTTATCTTTTAGATCATAGTACTCAAGGTTAGATATCAGAGTCTGGTCTACTCAGATTTAGCTATTTTTGATCAGGTTCTGAAAAGATAGATCTCAGGAAAAAAAAAAAACTTCAATGAATTTTGTCAGAGTCTGGTTAGATAAATTTGTCAGAGTCTGGTTAGATTCAAAGAATGTTAGTAACATGTCTGACTTAGTTCAGATAATTGCTTATAGATTTGAACAATCAGATTCTATTTTGTTTCTCCCCCTTTTTGTCATAATCAAAAAGAATTTTAACAGACAGTAAAGATGCAGAAGAAACACATATCCAGATAAGCAAAAAGATCATTTTCATTAAGTCAAGAGAACAAAACATATCAGAAGACAATCAAAAACAAACAAAACATGAAAAACTTGTGCAAAACATCAAGAAGGTTTAGCAGATGAGGCTTGTTGAGAAGCAATGAGTTGCAGCAGTGCTGTAATCCTTTCTGAATTCTCATCTTGCTTAGCCATCCAAGTTTTCATTTCTTCATTTGTTTTCTTTTGATCAACCATAAAATCCTTTAGTTCTTTGACATCCTTCTGAAGATCTGAAGATTCTGAAATAGCAGATTCTGAAACAATGGATTCTGAAACATTCTTAGTAACATTAGGTGCAGGAATTTCTGGAGGTGGAGGAGCTTCTAGAAGAAGAATAGGAGGAGGGTTTCTCTTAATCCGTTTCTGATAAGCAGCAAGTCTTACCTTTGACAATCTAAGACATTGAGTCCTGATTTTCAAAGCCTCCCTATTCAGTCTGTAAAGATATTTCTTCCAAACAGCATTAGCAGCCTCTTTGTCCATAGTAGTCATGCAAACATCCATAATGTCAGCAAAGTCTGAGACATTATCCTTATCAAAATCTCTTAACATAGTATAAACACTTGATCCCAATTCTGCTTCATCAGGGATTCTGGGTTGGGTTGGTTGTGTTTGTGGTGTTTGTTTAGAAGGTTGAGGTTGTGAGGATGGATGTTCAGATGTTTGTGGTTCAGAAGGTTGAGGTTGTGAAGATGGATGTTCAGATGATGGTTGGTTGTTTTGTGGTTCAGATGTTTGTTGGGTGGTTTGTGGTTCAGATGTTGGTTGTGGAGTGTTTTGGATTTCAAGAGGTTGTGGATTGAGAGTTTGAGTTGGGGAGTTTTGTGGAGAAGGTGGATGTTCAGATGTTGGAGATTTAAACAGTTGTTTCCAAACACTCTCAGAACGAGGTTGTTTGAGATCATTCAAGCATTCATTAATGAAACCAGATGATTCATCATCAGATGATGTATCAGAGTGGTTAGATTTTTCAGAAGTTGAAGATAAAATGATAGAACGGTTTAAGGGTGTGATATCTAATATCTCATTAGGATTTATGAGATTTTCAGGTTGGTCAGAGTGTTCAGGGTGAACATCCTCTGGAATGGTAGATTCTGGGATGGTGTTTTGAGGTTGTGGTGTTGTTTGTTGAGTTTGTTTGGATTGTGGTGTATGAGTCTCAGATGGTCTAGATCTTTTAAATATAAGGGGTGAGTCAGATGGTGTGGGGGTAGCAGAATGATGAACAGGATTAGAATCAGTGTTAAATACCTGTTTCAGAGTATCTCTAATCTCTTCAAAAGTTGCTGCAGGAGGATTTTGTTGAACCTTCTTCAGCTTCTTCCTTTTCTTCTTCTTTTCAGCATCTGAATGCTTTCTTTTCTTCTGATGACCTTCTTTATCAGCTTTTCTCTTACGTCTTCTTTCCCTTGTCAAATCAGGAAGAACTTGGCCTTCCTTCTGCACAAGATTGGCAGGAATCTCAACACCATCTCTGATGCAGCGAGCAACATACTCAGCAATAAGTTCTCTAGGTTCATCTGAGGTGAATAAAGGAAAATCCTCAACAGGAATCCTTCTCCCCCTAACTTCTTCAGAGTTAGTTTTCCTTGGTTTCTCAGATAAATCTTCAACCAGTTTCATCCTTCTCAGAGTTAAACCATTTATTTCAGAGCCAATGATAAAATTCAGATCTTCTGTCAACCCAGCCTCTTGCAGATGCGCCACAAGTTGGTTTTCTATCAGAATATCTGAAATCAGTCTTCCCATAGGGATCCATGTTCTGACTTTTCCAGTTTTATCTCTTGCTGTTTCCCTTGTTTCCTTGACGTGAGATACCAGATGATTAAACAACAGATATGGAAGATCAATCTGAATGTTTTGATGTAAACAATACATGAGGTAAAGTTGTTCAGCATTAACATAGTCAGATGAGTTTGAAGAGGGTCTATGAAAGATGGTGTTCATGAAAATCTTAGCCCATAACTTGTAAGTGGGTTTCAAAAACTTAACCTTCTTACAAGGTTCACCAGTAGTGCAGATTTCTTGACAAACATCTTTCAGATCTTCACGCGCAGAAGACAGAGAGGTTACTCCATCAGTTGCCTTGAAACCTATGAGTTTCCTGATCAGATTTTCAGTGATAACAATCTTCTTTCCCAGCACAGAGGAATGAACGAACTTTGGAGTAGCGAATGCATGGATCCAAAACTCCTTCACTAACTTTGGATACACAGGACCCATAAGCCTATCAAAGTAACCGTCCCAGCCTTGTGCTTTGATTGAAGGAATCAGATCAAACCCATTTTCAGCAAGATCTTCTAAATCCACGAAACTTTCACATAATACTTCTAGTGAATCAACAGGAGTTAGGAGAGTGCGTACTGGTTCTATGATAGTGGTAGAATCTTTGGTAGTAACTGCTTTTGAAGTGGATGCCATTGTTGATGATGATGAAGGCGATGAAGGTTTCTGGGTTCTTTTAGGGTTTGCAAAGAGAGAGAACAACAAGCAAAAACGCATATGTGTTTGAGAATGTGAAAAGTGTGAATGTGTTAAGAGAGTGGTTTATATAGAAAAATAAAACACGCATGGGAAACACAACAGACATACATAGGACACATACGCACGTTTGCATTAAATGAAAAGTAATCATTTTTTAATTATGATATGACATTTGGGGGAAAATCAAGACAGATTGAGATTTTCAAAGCAATACCTTAAACGTCATAATCAGTAGGTGTACTCCATCTTTTCAGATTCTGAGTGACACGTGTTTGCTTTGCATGTGATTCTGTAACTCTTAAGAAATGAAACGTTTTCAACTTTCAGATCCTCTGAGATGGTCAGTACAGAGTTTCACACAAAAAAATAAATCACAGATAAAATAAACTAAATAACCAAAACAGATGAAATACTTCAGAGTGTTAAACACTTAGCATCTGAGAAGTTGACTCTGAGAAATATTACTCTGGACAAAAATCCATACAAATATTTTTCAGAATAAACTTAAACCTATCTTCAGCAAGGGGTTTTGTGAAGATATCTGCCCATTGATGATCTGTATCAACAAAGGCTAAATTTATTACACCCTTCTGAACATAGTCTCTGATGAAATGATGTTTAATCTCTATATGTTTGGCCTTAGAGTGTAAAATTGGATTTTTGGATAAACATATAGCTGAAGTATTGTCACAGAAGATAGAAAGATTACTCTCATAGATTTGATAATCTTCTAGTTGACTCTTCATCCAGAGCATCTGAGTGGAACACCCAGCAGCAGCAATGTATTCTGCCTCTGTGGTTGATAGTGCAATTGTTGGTTGCTTCTTGCTGTACCATGAGATCAGATGACTTCCAAGAAACTGACAGCTTCCATAAGTACTTTTGCGCTCAACTCTATCTCCAGCATAGTCAGCATCACAGAATCCAACTAATGAATATTTGTCAGATCTTCTGTAACACAAACCAACATTAGCAGTACCTTTCAGATACCTTAGAATCCTCTTAACAACAGTTAAGTGTGATTCTCTAGGATCTGATTGGAATCTAGCACATAAACAAACACTAAACAGAATGTCTGGTCTAGAAGCAGTCAAATAAAGAAGAGATCCTATCATACCTCTGTAGAGTTTCTGATCTACCTTCTTACTTACCTCTTCCTTACCTAGAGTGCTTGTAGGATGCATTGGAGTCTTTGCCATTTTGCTATCCAGCATGTTAAACTTCTTCAGAAGCTCTTTAACATACTTGGTCTGATGTATGTAGGTGCACTCTGGAGTCTGATTTACTTGGATTCCCAGAAAGAATCTCAGCTCTCCCATCATGCTCATCTCAAATTCTTCCTGCATACATTTAGCAAACTCCTTTCCAAGCATAATATTTGTTGATCCAAAAATAATATCATCTACATAAATTTGACAAATCAACAAATCTTTCTTAATGGTTTTACAAAATAGTGTGGTATCCACTTTTCCTCTGATGAAATTTTTCTTCAGAAGAAAATTACTCAACCTCTCATACCAAGCTCTGGGAGCTTGTTTTAGTCCATAAAGAGATTTTTTCAGTTTGTAAACATGATCTGGAAAATTTTCATTTTCAAAACCAGGAGGTTGGTGGACATACACTTCCTCTTCTATAATTCCATTAAGAAAAGCACTTTTAACATCCATCTGATAAAGAGTGATGTTATGTTGTGCAGCAAATGAAATAAGCAAGCGTATAGACTCTAACCTTGCAACAGGAGCATATGTTTCTGTGTAGTCTATGCCTTCTTGTTGACTGTAGCCTTGAGCAACCAGTCTTGCTTTGTTCCTTTCAACTTCTCCTTTCTCATTAAGTTTATTTCTGAAAACCCATTTTGTTCCAATGACATTGAAACCTTTAGGTCTTGGAACCAGATCCCAGACTTCATTCCTTGTGAATTGATTCAGCTCCTCTTGCATAGCTAAAATCCATTCATTATCTTCCAGAGCCTCATCAACAGATGTTGGTTCTATAATTGACACTAAGCCACAGAAGGAAGATTCAGAAGTTCTGAGAAATGCTCTTGTCCTTATTGGATCATCTTTCTTTCCAATTATCACATCCTCTGGATGAGAAGCTTTCATTCTGGAAGAAGATCCTCTGATTGTTGGTCTTTCAGAAATATGCAGATTGTTAAGTTGGGAAGTTAGAGGCGTAGCATCTGGATTTGCTTCAGAGTCTTTGTCTTTAGTCTTGTCTGCCTCTGAGCCTTCAGAGTCTGTGAGAATAACTTCTCTATCTGCAGAACTTTCAACTTGCTTTGGCTTTTCAGAGCCAAGCTTATCATCAAATCTAACATGAATAGATTCTTCCACAATCTGTGTTTCAGTATTGAATACTCTGTAGCCTTTAGAGCGTTCAGAATAACCAAGCATGAAACACTTCTGTGCTTTGGAATCAAACTTGTTCAGATGATCTTTAGTGTTAAGCATATAACAAATACATCCAAATGGATGAAAATAAGCAATGTTGGGCTTTCTGTTTCTCCACAATTCATAGGGAGTCTTTTCCAGAAGAGGTCTTACAGACACTCTGTTCTGAATATAACATGCTGTATTTATTGCTTCTGCCCAAAAGTATTTTGCCAGATTTGTCTCGTTGATCATGGTTCTGGCCATTTCTTGCAATGTTCTATTTTTCCTCTCTACAACTCCATTTTGTTGTGGAGTTCTAGGACAGGAGAAATCATGTGCAATTCCTTTTTCAGAAAAATATTTTTCAAAATATTTGTTTTCAAATTCGCCACCATGATCACTTCTGACTTTAATAATTTTGCATTCTTTTTCAGTCTGGACTTGATTGCAGAAGTCAATGAACACAGAATGAGACTCATCCTTGTGTTTTAGAAACTTTACCCATGTCCATCTGCTGTAGTCATCTACAATGACTAACCCATACTTCTTGCCTCTGATGGATGCAGTTTTCACTGGTCCAAACAGATCAATATGAAGTAATTCCAATGGTCTAGAGGTGGAAACAACATTTTTTGGTTTAAAATGAGATTTTGAAAATTTACCCTTTTGACATGCGCCACACAGAGCATCTGAATTGAACTTCAGATTAGGGAGTCCTCTGACCAGATTGAGTTTATTAATCTGAGATATACGTCTCATATTAATATGTCCCAATCTTCTATGCCAGACCCATTGCTCATCATTCACAGATAAAAGGCATTTTACATTTTGAACTTTAAGTTCTGAAAGGTTAATTTTGTAAATGTTGTTTTTCCTCTTTCCACTGAACAGGATTGAACCATTCTTTTGACATACAGCTTTGCAACATTTTTGATTAAAGATGATATCATAACCATTGTCACTTAATTGACTTATGGACAATAGATTATGTTTCAATCCTTCAACTAACAGAACATTAGAAATAGAGGGTAGGTTACCATTACCTATTGTACCAGAGCCAATGATCTTGCCCCTCTGGTTCCCTCCAAATTTTACGTCCCCTCCAGATCTAAGTTCCAGGCTTTGGAACATAGACCTTTCGCCCGTCATATGTCGTGAGCATCCAGAGTCCAGGTACCATGATTGGTGTCTGGATTTTGCTGCTAAGAACATCTGCAACAGGTATTATTTGACTTTTAGGTACCCAGATCTTCTTGGGTCCTTTGGGGTTAGATGTTCTGTGGTTTTGCCTAAACTTCTGTTTTTCAACATAGTGTTTATTCTGGCTAACCCTTGGCTTAAACACATAAGTACTCTTTTCAGAGCTTGTATGTTTAATATCATTCAGATGACCAAACTTGAAATGAGAATACAGAGGAGTCTTCTTGATGAAGAGTTTATCAACAGACTTTGGATTGCTTCCAGAGGAGGATTCACATCCAATGCCTCTTCTGTTGTTCCCACTAACACCATAGATCATAGAAGCCATTTTGCTTCTGTCTATGCTTTTAGTGAGGAATCTTCTAAAACTGGAGTCATATTTTTCTAAAATATTTTCACTTGACTCTGTTTCAGTATCAGATTCTTGTTGAGTTGCTTCTAAATCATTTTTGAGTTTTAAATTTATTTCTTTCTGCTCAACAAGTTCTGTTCTCAGAAGATCAATCTCAGATTCAAGATTGCTTTTCAGCTTCTTGTATTTGAGTTTAATCTTGCTGTAGCTTTCCAACATGTCAGATAAACTTTCAACAAGTTCAGCTCTGGAGAGTTCAGAAAATACCTCTTCAGAGTCAGAGTCTGATTCTGACTCAGATTCAGATGATGACGTTCCTTCATCTTGATCATCTGTGTTGGCCATCAGCGCAACATTTGCACATTCTTCCTCAGATTCAGAAGATGATTCAGATTCATCTGAGTCATCCCATGTAGCCATCAGAACCTTTTTCTTTTTATCAAACTTCCTTTTGGGTTTTTCCTTTTGAAGTTTGGGACATTCACTCTTGTAGTGTCCAGGTTCTTTACATTCAAAGCAAGTGATCTCTTTCTTGCCAGATCTTCTGTGTCCAGAAGATTCTCTCTTTTGATCAGATCTTCTGAAGTTGTTGAACTTTTTCCCTTTGTGCTTCCAGAGTTTGTTGATCCTTCTGGACAGCATAGATAGTTCATCTTCTTCTTCAGAAGAAGATTCCTCAGAGCTTTCTTCATTAACCTGCAAAGCTTTAACAGATTTGTTAGATTTAAAAGCTAAGGATTTACCTTTATCTTTCTTCTGGGGTTCATCTTCCTCCAGCTCAATCTCATGACTTCTCAAAGAACTGATGAGTTCTTCTAATGAGATTTTGTTCAGATCCTTGGCCAGCTTCAATGCAGTCACCATAGGTCTCCATCTGGTAGGAAGACTTCTGATGATCTTCTTGACATGATCAGATGTTGAGTAGCCCTTGTCCAGAACTTTCAACCCAGCTGTTAGAATCTGAAATCTGGAAAACATAGTCTCAATGTTCTCAGATTCTTCCATTTTGAACGCTTCATACTTCTGTATCAGCGCCAGAGCCTTTGTTTCTTTCACCTGAGTGTTTCCCTCATGAGTCATTTTGAGAGACTCAAACATATCATGAGCAGTGTCTCTGTTGGTAATCTTTTCATACTCTGTATGAGAGATTGCATTCAGAAGTATGGTTCTGGCTTTGTGATGATTCTTGTATTCTTTCTTCTGCTCCTCAGTCATTGATTTTCTATCAATCTTTTTGCCATCCTTAGTAGGATGTTCATACCCATCAATGACTAAATCCCAGAGATCAGCATCATACCCCAAGAAAAAACTTTCAAGTCTATCTTTCCAATAATCAAATTTTTCTCCATCAAACATTGGAGGTTTGGTGCTGATTCTGTCTCCTTCATATTTGTTGCTTGATGTAGGAATATCACCCATATTAGCAACCAAATAAATAACAGAGTATTTTTCTCACTGGATCTTTATCTGTCACGGTTAAGCGAATGCACACTCAGAACCGGAGCTCTGATGCCAACTGAAGGTGAGAAAATACTTAGAAGGGGGGGTTGAATAAGTATGACAGAAAATACTTAAAGATAAAAACACAAGTATTTTTATCCTGGTTCGTTGAACTCAACTACTCCAGTCCACCCTTTTCAAGAGTGATTTGCCTTTCTCAACAAGGACTTAATCCACTATTCAAATCAACTGATTACAAATAGCACACCTAAGAACAACTGTTCTTAGTCTTCTCAAGAGCTACTGATCTAACCTAGATCCTCTTAAGGAAAACTTCCTTTACAAATTAATGTAATACAATGAAAGAGTAAGAAATGCTTCTATGAAAGCTATAAACACAACTGTGTTATTTCTCTAAGTTTAGAACAAAGTATGAACAGTGAAGAATATGAGAGCTTTTAGCGTGAGAGAGTTCTTGCAATAAGTTCGTCAATATCGTCTTAAATCGGCACTTGAAGAATGAGCTATGATATCCTTTATATAGCCACTTGAATATTGGAGAGAATATTTTACCGTTGGAGAAGATATTTCCAATATCAAAATAGTACTGTCCTTTGTACTATTGCAGCAGAGAGACGGCGCACAAAATGTGGGTGTAGCAATTGTCTGCTGAGCTGTGATTTTACCATATGTGGAATGTACCAGAGGAATAATATTCTTGCAGAGAATTTTGTCTATCCCAATTAAGGAAAGATTTGCTGGCATATTCCAACGGATATATTAAAATAATCTTCTTCAAATAATTCTTCAGATAGTTCAGATCAACAATCAATATCAGAGTCTTCAGTCTTCAGAACCTTCTGGAAACTTCAGAGCCTAAGATGTTCTTCAGATGTTGATGAATCAGAGTCAGGTGCAGCTGTGTGCTTGAAGCGTAATATGCTCTTAGATCAGAGTCTTCACTCAAATCAGAGTCTTCTCTCATTCAGAGTCTCTTTATTCAGAGCCTTCTCTCATTCAGATTCTTGATAATATATGCAGCGTGTTGTATCTTCAGAATCTTGATAACTGAGCTCTTATACTTCAGATTCTTCTAATCTTCAGATGCTCTTGAGCCATTCAGAATTCATTGTTCACATCAAATTTGCTCTTTAAGATTAAAATCTTTTGTGCCTGTAGAAAACAGTTTAGAACAAATTTAGAGAGCATAATTCTTGTATACAAATTTTCATTAATGTTATCATCAAAACATAGAGATATTACTGAGACACAATCTGTGCTCTTACACCCGGAGCCTTCAGACATTCGCGGTACGAGACAGTTGAATACTAAGAACCCAGAAATTTGCCAACCGCAGAAATAAACTGTGCCACTGCTTGAGGAACGACGTTCATCCGCTGAATCTGACTGTTACGACAACCCACTGATCTCGTAGCGACCGTGCTGGGGATTATTTGTCCTTCCACGTAAGGAATAACTGTTCCACGTTAGGAATAACACCGTCCACGTTAGGACTAAGACTTCGTCTGGATCTGTCCACGTCAGGACTACACTTTCCGTGTTGGGAATACACCTTCTTTCCACGTTAGGAATCAACTCTTCTATTCCACGTAAGGAGTCAACCTTTTCCACGTTAGGAATACCTCTATCTTTCCATGTCTGGGATCAATCTTGATATGTCCGCGTAGGGACCCAATCTTTCCACGTAAGGAAACTGCTTTTCTTCCACGTAAGGAATGCTCTTGATATGTCCACGTAAGGACTCTAATTTTTCCACGTGAGGAATGCCATCTTCTTGACTTGTCCACGTAAGGACTCAACTTTTCCACGTAAGGAATCAGCTTCTTTCCACGTTAGGAATAAAACTATCCACGTTAGGACTCACTTTTCCACGTTAGGAATAACAATCTTCTTGATTTGTCCACGTGAGGACTCCATCGTTCCACGTAAGGAACCCTCCTTTATCTGTCCACGTAAGGACTCCAACCTTTCCACGTAAGGAAACGCTTTTCGTCTTGACTTGCTGAGGATAAAAACTTGTCCACGTCAGGACTCATGCATCTTTGACCCACTGGGGAAGTGAGACTTTGTCCACGTCAGGACTCACATCTCAACCTGCTGAAGTAATAGGACCTGTCCACGTCAGGACTTGCGCGTCTTCGACTTGCTGGGGAAATAAACCCCGCCCATGTCAGGACACACACTCTGCCTACAACATGAAGAAGGATAAATTTGTCCACGCCAGGACTCTCGTATCTTGTCATCACAAAGAACTACAAACTGGTCCACGTCAGGACGCACATTTCACCATTACAAATAAAGCTATATGCTGGAAATAAATGGTCCACGTCAGGACTCCGACACTAAGAGTAATCAACCTTGTCAACGTTATGACCTCACATTCAATCCATACCGAGAGCTCGATTCTGTCCACGTTAGGACTAGCACACATCGTCAACTTGAGGAAATGTCCATGTCAGGACTCCCCCTTCTCTTAGCACAAAAACCTGTCAATAAACCTGTCCCCGTTAGGACTCCTCCTTCCATTGGTCCGCCAATCTCTTATCACTGACGTTACAGTAACTTTGAGGCTGACTCTACTGGGGATTTTTGGAAACCAAACTTCCGGACGCCTGCTCTGATAACCGGCGGTATCTTCTGAAATTCTGGTTCATGAAACTTTTTACTGCTGACGTAACAACAACTTCGAAAGAAATAAATCCGCTGGTCGGACTAGAGAAACTTCAACAAGAAACCCTGGCGGGGAAATAGGTAACTCTGCTTAGGGACAAAGAGAAACTTATCCTGCTGACTCTGTGGGGAGTAGTGCCAAAGCTGACACTTCGTTGAATGCCCCCTGCCGAGACTTCGAATATCTATTGATTCACCTGAGCGAGGGCTCTCTCTACCTGCAAGAGAAACAATACTTGAAACAAATGGTTAGCCAACCTAGCTTATGTTTCAAAAGGCGTATGCTTGACAACGATGCAATGCTCCATTCGACATGGAAACGCTACGCTTTTTCATTTGGTGAATGCGAGTATGACACGATATGCCCATGCAAATGCAGACTCGAACCGTCGTGATACAGGAACTGCTTCAGCAAAATAAATGCTGAAGATAATGCCGATTCCGCTGGGGATAGCCAGATGCTACAGAATTATTCCAGCAAAATAAATGCTGGAAGGATGAAGTCGACTCAGCTGGGAAATGGGGAACAAACACCTCGTTGAAGTAACGCCCGACTGGGAATATAACTCTGCTGGAGAATGACAGATGCGCCTGGTATGATCGAACTTCTGCTGGAAAATGAACGGATATCATACGGTATTTTGACAAAATAAATGCCAATGCGCCACACTAACTCTGCCGGGGAGAGTCTTAATCTTCGAGTTCCACTGGGAGGAATGAAGACACTGGTTGGAAAGAGAACTCCGCTGGGGATGGGATGATTCTCTTGGGAAAATTAACTGACTCCACTGGGGGAGAGAGTAAATGACCCTGCGGGGAGAGGTAAACTGTCTGAATACAGCTCACAACTCTGAAATATTAATCTTCTGAGGCTAAACCCCTCTGCTTGAGATAAGGAATCCTTCTGGGGGACACCACACTGCCTGAATACAGCCTACAATTTTGGAATCGCCAATTCTGCTGAGAATAAATGGCTTTGTTGGAGCATGTCCTTTGGGTAAGCTACGACTAGCTGGGGAATTCAATCTCTCTTCAGTGAGGAACACTGTTATCTCAGAAGCGCTACCTGCGTGGGGATCAATTCTTTCGTTATTGCAATCTTTTGCTCATCTTCCTCGTACGGCTATGAAACCTGCAACAACACAAACAAGACAAGACAAGCCTATACAACTAAATCGATTCAGGTTAGTGACGTTATTTTTAGTTAATTCAAAGCTTTAGCAATTGTTGGCAAGGGCCAGTGATGTTATACACATGCTAGTTTCAATAAACTTAGGCGTTTTATCATGCACAAAACAGTAAAGAACCAGCATCAAGTACTGAATAACACATTTTATTGATTGGGCCCCTGAATGGGCGGAGTTTTGTACACGGGATGTAACTCCTGAAAAGAGGAAGCTACGCAAAGCAAATATACAAGTATGCACAAGAAGCATAAATATTTTGACAAATTAAATTTTGTACACATGTTGGCAACGGGGTGCAGACGAACACCACAAACTGATCCTCCTATGACTCGTCCGACTCTAATGCTTTCCCGGTATCCATACTTCCGAAGCGGTTGTATCTGATAATCGACCCCTCAGGTATTCTCCCACACTGATGCTCATGGCAATGTCAAATTCGGACCGCAATCATTTGCTTTTCAAATCCCTAACTTTTGCGTGAACCGCCCTTTACGGGTTTTCAATTCACCGGGATACCCTTTTTTGCCGAAGCCGCCCAGTGTAGGTTTTCAACTTCGCGGGTGTACATTTTTCAATTTTATCCCTAACTTTTGCCCGAACCTTTCATTCTGTTTTTGGTTCGCCAGGATGCCCCATTTTTGCCTGGACTCTCTTTTTTTTGTCCAGCGGGTCAATTTCAAGCAAAGTATTTTTTAACTGCGTCCGAATTTACAGGTGACGTAAAGTCTTCACCGTCCATGGTGGACAACAACAACGCTCCTCCTGAAAAGACTTTCCTGACAACGTATGGCCCTTCGTAGTTGGGGGTCCACTTGCCCCTGTGATCTGCCTGCGGCGGGAGAATCCTTTTCAGCACAAGGTCGCCCGTCTGAAAGCTCCGTGGATGCATCTTTTTATCATATGCTTTCTTCATTCGGCTCTGGTACAAACGACCATATGCTAGAGAAGCTAGCCTCTTCTCGTCCATCAAACTCAATTGGTTCAACCTGTCTTTCACCCATTCTGCCTCATCCAGCTGAACGTCTCGCAATACCCTCAGAGAAGGGATCTCCACTTCCAACGGTAATACCGCTTCCATTCCGTATACTAACGAGAACAGAGTTGCCCCGGTTGATGTGCGTACCGTCGTACGATAACCGTGCAAAGCAAAAGGTACCATCTCGTGCCAATCCTTATAGGTCACCACCATTTTCTGAACGATCTTCTTAATATTCTTATTGGCTGCCTCGACAGCGCCGTTCATCTTGGGTCGGTAAGGGGAGGAGTTGTGATGTTCGATCTTGAAATTCTGACAGAGCTCCTTCATCATTTTGTTGTTCAGGTTTGAACCGTTGTCCGTGATTATCCGCTCGGGGATCCCATATCGGCAAATGATATCTCTTTTGATGAATCTGGCCACCACTTGCTTCGTTACATTTGCATAAGACGCCGCTTCCACCCACTTGGTGAAGTAATCGATTGCTACTAGAATGAACCGGTGCCCATTAGAAGCTGTCGGCTCGATCTTTCCAATCATATCAATTCCCCACATCGAGAACGGACATGGCGATGACATCACATTCAAAGGACTCGGAGGCACATGGATCTTATCAGCATAGATTTGGCACTTGTGGCACTTTCTCGCGAACTTGAAACAGTCAGTTTCCATAGTCAGCCAAAAATAACCTGCCCGCAGCAGCTTTCTCGTCATAGCATGCCCACCAGCATGCGTACCAAAGGTACCTTCATGTATTTCCTCCATGAGTAGCTTTGCCTCTCTTTCGTCTACACAACGCAATAACACCAAATCGTGGTTTCTTCTGTATATGACGCCATCCGGATTCAAATAGAAATTACCCGCTAATCTCCTGAGAGTCTTCTGATCTTGACTGGATGCCCCAGCCGGATACTCTTTATTCTTCAGAAAATTAAGGATGTCAAAATACCACGGTTTGTCGTCGGATGCTTCGTCAATAGCAAATACGAAAGCTGGTCTGTCAAGCCGAGAGATAATGATTCGGGGAGCCTCGTTCCAGAAGTTGACTTTGTACATGGAAGACAAAGTGGCCAGGGCGTCATCCATTTGATTTTCTGCTCGCGGTACATGATGCAATTCAACCTTGTCGAAGAAAGGCAACAATCTCCTTGCATAATTCATGTAATATATCAAGTTGGGCTGACGTGTCTCCCATTCCCCCTTTATCTGATTCACCACCAGAGCTGAGTCTCCGTATACGTCCAGATTCTTGATTCGCAAATCAATGGCTTCTTCAAGCCCCATTATACAAGCTTCGTATTCGGCTTCATTATTGGTAACGGCAAAGGTCAATCGGGCAGTAAACGGGATGTGCGACCCGTGTGGAGTAGTGATGATTGCCCCTATTCCGCTGCCGTAAGCGTTCACAGCTCCGTCAAATATCATCTTCCATTTGGAACCCAACTCTGGTCCTTCGTCTGGCAACGGCTCTTCACAATCCTTCATCTTTAGGTACATGATATCCTCGTCAGGAAAATCAAACCTCATCGATTGATAATCTTCAATAGGCTGCTCCTCCAGATACTCAGACAGCACACTCCCCTTTATAGCCTTTTGCGAGACGTATTGAATGTCATATTCAGTCAAGACCATCTGCCAACGGGCAATTCTCCCTGACAACGCCTGCTTTTCGAATACGTATTTGATAGGATCCATCTTCGAGATGAGCATGGTTGTATGATTCAGCATGTATTGCCTCAGACGCTTGGCGGCCCAGGCTAGCGCGCAACAAGTTTTCTCCAGCATTGAGTATCGAGATTCACAGTCTATAAATTTCTTGCTCAAGTAGTAGATCGCATGCTCTTTTCTTCCTGTCTCGTCGTGTTGACCGAGAACACAACCCATGCTTCCCTCAAGAACCGTCAAATACATGATCAAAGGTCTGCCCGCCACTGGGGGTATCAAAATAGGAGGCTCCTGCAAATACTGCTTTATCTTATCGAACGCCTTTTGGTAATTTTCGTTCCACGTTACAGCTTGATCTTTCTTTAACAGCTTGAATAATGGTTCACACGTAGCAGTTAGGTGAGATATGAACCGGGCTATGTAGTTCAATCTCCCTAAAAACCCGTGCACCTCTTTCTCTGTTTTAGGCGTCGGCATTTCTTGTATCGCTTTTATTTTAGCAGGATCAACCTCTATTCCTTTTTCGCTTACGATAAACCCCAGCAGTTTACCCGATCTCACCCCGAAGGTGCATTTGTTAGGGTTCAGTCTCAGCCTGAACTTCCTAAGCCTTTTAAATAACTTCAGCAGATTCACCAGATGCTCCTCCTCCGTCTGGGATTTGGCAATCATATCGTCAACATAAACTTCGATCTCTTTGTGCATCATATCATGGAAAAGAGTCGTCATCGCACGCTGATATGTTGCCCCAGCATTTTTCAAGCCAAAGGGCATCACTTTGTAACAAAATGTTCCCCAAGGCGTTATGAAAGTAGTTTTCTCCATGTCCTCTGGCGCCATTTTAATCTGATTATAGCCTGAGAAGCCATCCATGAAGGAGAATACGGAGTATTGAGCAGTATTATCAACTAGCACGTCGATATGAGGAAGTGGAAAATCGTCTTTTGGGCTTGCTTTATTCAAATCTCTATAATCCACGCACATTCGAACCTTGCCATCTTTCTTTGGCACTGGTACGATGTTAGCAACCCATGAGGGATATTTTGTCACAGCCAGGAAACCAGCGTCCCACTGTTTTTGAACTTCCTCTTTGATCTTCACTGCCATATCTGGTCGAGTTCTGCGAAGTTTTTGTTTGACTGGCGGGCATTCTTCTTTCAGTGGCAGACGGTGCACAACCATATCTGTATCGAGCCCTGGCATATCTTCATACGACCAAGCGAATACATCACTATACTCTCGGAGCATTTCAACCAGTCTTCGCTTGATATCACTCTGTAGTGCGGCTCCGATACGAATATTCTTCTCAACCCCTTCCGACCCCAAGTTGATAATTTCAATGACCTCGTCGTGAGGCAGAATGGCTCTCTCCTCTTGCTTCACCAACCAAGTCAGTTCTTCAGGAACATCACTATCTTCGACAACCTCTTCTTCGGCCTGAAATACCGGGTGCTCGAAGTCGGGACGAGTCATAGGTGGTTCAAAGATGTCATCTGAAAATGTTATCTGTTTGAGAGTCACAGGAACAAGCTCCTGAATAGACCAGTTGCACAGTCCTTGTCCTGGCGTGCTTGGCTGAATCCAGGCATCCATATCACAGTCGCTGTCTCCTTCGTCAGACTCCGAAGCAGCGTTGATGGTTTCATGACATACTCCACTGGCGGAGATGGTTATTGGCCCTCTGAAACGGGGTGCTCCCACAGCGGGTGTTGACGACGACGGTTGGTATCCCAGCCCGAACCGGTCCATTTTCACAGGAATATCCAGCACTTTGCCCCAGCCCTTTGCTTCTCCTGCCTTCACTAGAGCTTGAGCTTCTTTATACGATGAGACGACTATCTCTGACACTTTGCTCGGCCCGGGGCCTTTGTCCTTGATGCGCAACCCTTCAAATGCCTGGCAGGGTGTTTCGTGGATCTCTCCGTCGACCTCCACGTATTTAAATGACGACAGATGGCTGACCAGGAGGTCTTCTTCTCCGCATACGGTGACTACGCTGTCTCCGACCATATATTTCAACTTCTGATGCAGGGTAGACGTGACTGTCCCAGCCCCATGAATCCAGGGTCGTCCGAGCAAGCAGCTGTATGCAGGCTGTATATCCATGATATAAAACTCAGTTGCAAACACCTCCGGCCCCACCTGTAGAGGCAATGTTATCGATCCAAAGACTGTTCTCCGCGTGCCGTCAAATGCTCTAACTACCAAGTCACTGGGCGTGCACAGGATTCCTCTGACATCCAGCTTCATCATCGCTTTCTTGGGCATCACATTCAAAGACGATCTGGTGTCGACCAATACATGCGACATTACTGATCCTCTACACTCGACAGATATGTGTAGCGCCATATTATGATCTTTCCCTTTCGGGGTCAAATCGAAGTCGGTAAAGCCCAGGCTGTGGCCTGCATTTACATGTGCCAACACTCCTTCCAGCTGATTCACGGAGACGTCTTGGGGGACGAAGGAAGCATCCATGACTTTCAACAAAGCATTTCTGTGAGCTTCAGAACATAGTAGCAACGACAGTATAGATATCTTGGACGGCGTCTGTTGCAGATGCTCCACAATCTTATAATCACTTTTTCGAATTAAGCGCATGAACTCTTCTACATCTTTCGATGCCGCTTCTTTGTCGTTTGCTTGCACTGGGATATTCTCAACCATCCTCCCTTTTCCTTTTGCTAGTCTTTCGGCCTCGACTTCAGGTGATATAATGATCCTACCACTTCTTGTCATACCTCCTGAACCAACAACGTTGTCGACAGTCTCAGCTGGCTGCTTATCAACATCAATCTTTATCCCATCACAATACACCTCCAACCCATATGACCATGGGACTGCTTTTGTGTTCTCGTACGGGATTGGTCCGGCCTTAGTTATGGTGATCGGTGGTCGCTGGACCAGTGCTGCAATAGTGATTGTCTTCCGATGAATCGTTACAGTGGCCACATCACTCTGATTATCTGCTACCGCCCCTGCAGGCTCTTCAATTGCTGCTCTGTCAAACTGCAATGTGCCTTCATCAATTAAAGCCTGGATGCCTTTCCTCAGATCATTACACCCCCCATCTAGGGTCCAGCATTCTAAGCAATACTCGTCACATCCTGGAAAAACACCCCCTTGCAACAATCTGCTTTTTATCTCGCTCAGCGGCGTCTTCAAATCGTCGACATTCATAATCAGATTCAACCCTTCCTCAGTCAGAATGGCGTTTGCCCCATGATTAGGCATGGGTTTCTGCACTATATTCGGACCTGCCGTTCCGAAATTGATAGTCTTATTGTCCAAAAGATCCTGCACAACATGCTTAAAAGCATGGCAACCTTCTACATCGTGGCCCGGAGCCCCAGAATGAAACTCACAGTGCCTGCTTGCATCATAACCATATGGAGGAGTTCCCGTTATCGGTGCCAGAGTTCTCTTCTCTACCAGGTTCAAACCCAACAGTGTCTGCAATAAATCTGCATAGGTTGAGGGAGGCTTCTCAAACACTCTTCTTGGCTTACCACCCTGGAATCTTCGCTGAGCCTGCTGTGCCCCCTGCTGAGGCGGCTGCTGCTGCTGCTGTGGCTGTTGCTGAAACGGTTGTTGTTGATATGGAATAATAACACTCGCCACCTGCTGCGGCTGATGATATTGGTTTCGACCTCTGCCTCGGCCTTGGCCTCGGCCTCCAAATACTGCGCTTGCCTCGCCCTGACGGCGCCCACCAAGAGCCTTCCTATTACTGCCAGATGCAGTTGATTCCTCAGCCTGGAATTTTCCTTGTTTAATGTTACGTTCAATCTTTTCTCCCATCAGAATCAAATCTGAGAAACTGGCCAAAGATGTATGAAACAACATGTCATGAAACAAGCCTGTGAATGTGCCGACGAACATGTCATTCATTTCCTTGTCTTCTAAAGGAGGACGGACCCTGGCAGCCATGTCGCGCCACCTTTGCGCGTACTCTTTAAAGCTCTCCCCCTTCTTCTGCGACAACCCTGTCAATTGGACCCGATTGGGCGCCAAGTCGCTGTTGTACTTGTAGTGAGCTACAAATGCCTCTGCCAATTGCTTCCATGTCTTGATATTGGTTGGCTCCAACCCCATATACCACTCTAGGGAAGGGCCTGACAAACTATCTTGAAAGAAATGCATTAGCATTCTCTCATCAGTATAATATGCAGACATCTTTCTGTAATAAGCTCGTACGTGCACTTTCGGACATGTGTCCCCTTTATACTTATCAAACGTAGGAGCTTTGAATTTGATTGGCACCCTCAAGCCAGGTACCAGACCCATTGTCGCCATGTCCAAGCCCACAACACTTTGGTTCAGGACCCCCCTCATCTGCTCTTCCAGCATTCTGATCTTCTGGGAGTCATCCATCGGCCCTTCGAAACCTCCGCCGGAGAAAGCGTCCTCCTGCTGATCTTCTTGCCACATACCATTCCCAGCTCCATACCCATCATATCCATTATTGCGGCCAGCTCTAATCTGATTCATCCCCGGACCGCGGCCTCTGTTGCCGTATCCCTGAACACCTCCAGCAGGCCCAAAAGCCATTAACCCAGCGCCGTTTCCATTTCCGAAACCTCCGTGACCCTGATTGGCCACACCATAACCATCTTGCCCAAAGCCTTGAGCATTGAAACCATATTTCCCAGCGTTATCGAATCCCTGATCGTTGAACCCGAATCCAGTATTGACAAAGTCGTTGCCTCCCATATTATCACCCACGTTGATATCACCAAGCCCAACGTTATGGACAGCAGTCTCGTTCCCAACTCCGACGTTACCGTTCCCCGCAGCGGTAGCGTTGTTGACATTAGCAGCAGGTATATTGACTACAGGTGGAGCCACTGGCGTGGGAGTGCCATCTCCATGAACAGTATCGACTCGCACAGACTGATGATCCTCGTTACCGTGACCAGCATTTCGGGCCAACAGAGGTTGCACCATGGCTTGCAAATTCTCCTGACCTTTTGCAATAGCTTCCATGGTCTGCATAAAGAGAGCTAGCTTCTCGCGCACATCTTGCATCTCGTTCTGCATTTGATCCATGATTCTTCGACAGTTGGTGCGAGTGGAATAGCGGTGCGGGTGCTGATCTGCAATCCTGAAAGATACCTGTTACAGAGCAAGAGATAAGACACCATCCAAAGATTACCTGTAATGCAATATGAATATGAATGCAATGCAATGTGTGTCTGTACATTAGGGAAATTCATTCCCCGATTCTAGTGTGAAGGTGCCGGTGCAAGCATTATAAAGATCGGAGTTGAATCACAGAAAGCCTCATATATTGCGGAGAAACCAATAAGCCAAGAATACAATATCACTGAGAGTACAACAAGAAGGCATGACCTCAACCAACAATCTTGGTGATGGTCAGCACTTATGCAAATAAAGCATACAAGTTATTACATGAAATGTTCAAATCCTCCCATAAGTCTGGTACTCTTCTAGCAGCTTCTTGGTCTCCGGATGACTTGGTCGAGCAAGCAGCCCTTCAACAAGTTGGTTTCTTTTCTTAAGAACACGTCGCACGTCTTCGGCAGTTTCTTCCCATGCCCCTTCTCCGAAGCGATCCTCTAGTTTACGCTTCTGAGAAACAGCTTCATCTCTGCCTTTGATGGCCTTGTTTAGTGCATTCTGGAGACTATACCGGGTCATCACTTCTTCTTCACACTTCTTGATGCTGGACTTCAATTGCTCTTCGAGGTCGGAGATTTGCTGCTTCAACTTATCTTCCCTCTTCTTATTGTTGGTGAGCGTGGCATTCCAAGTCTTATTGCAAGAAGAGATCTCTCGGTGAGCGATGTCAAGCGCTTTCTTCTTGGATTCAAGCATGTCATGGGAGCTTCTGAACTCTTGCCCCAGACGTTCGCGCTTCTTCCTCTCCTCAGTAAACTCAGCCCCTAATCTGTTCATTAGCTCGATCTGCTGTTGGAAAGCATGGACGACCTTGTTTCTCTCGCTGCGTATCTGGGCTAGCTCTTGCTCTAACCCTTCGTTGATTTTCATCAAGGCTTCTTTTTATTTCACAACTTGCTCGTAGGCCTCCCTAGAAACAGTAGTTGGCTCTGCTACCGGAATGGGAACAAGGATTGGTACATCTGGGAATGGCATCCGCAACTGACTTGCTCTCTCCTGGATCCAAACTCTGTAAGGTGCATAGGCCTGACAGTCATTCTTCCCTAACAACGGCTTCCCTCTTCGGTTAATGCGCGTCCAGGCATGCTGTAACTTGGCCAATAACTCCCCCTTCAAATCTCCGGTGAAGTACAGAGATTCCTGTACTTCTTCCTCCTTTGGCGGTTTCTTCAGCGCATATCCGAACTGACAAATGAACAGAGAAGGGTTGTAGTTGATACACCCTTTCCTTCCAATCAGCGACACATTAGGGTACCCAGAACAACTGAATATAAGCTCAGATCCCAGCAGATCTCTATCAAACCACTCAACGTCTTCGGAAGACAGCCTCATCAGGCGCTCTGACCAGCTAGCGGTGGTTGCACTCTCTACAAAAGATCCCTTCATGGGAAGATGACTCTTGAACCACATATTCAATAGAGGAGCACAGCAGTAAACAACCTTTCCCCTTCTGTTTTCGTTCTTGTAGTGCAAGGAGTGGTAGAAGTCTCCGATTAACGTTGGCACTGGATTGCCGGCAGCGAATAGATGGAAAGCGTCCAAGTCTACGAAATTGGGCAAGTTAGGGAACAACACGATCCCATAAATGCATAGATCCAAGATAGCATTAAAAACCACCCAACATCCGTTCTTGGCATACTCCTGAGCTTTGCCAACCAGGAAATCAAGAGAGAAACCTGAAACCCCCAGCCAAGAAGTCACTAACAGTTCTGCAGCGTCCATATGCAAAGCTTTGGCTAAGTCCTCCAACTTGGGCTCAGCAGCCGAGTGAATAAATGGAACCTTGTTCTGCACGGGTAGCTCAGTAAACTCCACATACTCCTCAATGGTGGGCCCTATAATGAAGTCGGCAAACATAAAACATCTCAATGCGGGGTCATAGAACTGCATCAAGGTGTACAGCCCGTTCATCTCATCAGCAGTGGGCTTGCAGACTAATCTCAGTAATCTCCCATGACTCATTCTGAAGCTTCTCCTAACCTCCTCGTCAGCAAGAGATATCAGACCAAGCAAAGAATTAATATCAGGTGAAGGCAGCTTGTACGCAACTGTTTTCCTCAAACTGGCCATAGTCAACACTCAGAAGTCTGGGCACTAGAATCGGAGGATGTGCAAATGCACCTGCAGCACAGACACATGTTAATGGGATGCAATGATAATGGGTATGCAAACAATGCAATGCAAGTAACATGCAACAGGGACCAACTGCCGTAGCTGAATAGCCTGAACCATATCAAGAAGTCTCAGATAGATTCTCTGGAAATCATCAAACCCTGGTCTCAGATAGACCTAACACAAAGATCTAACAATGGTCTCTGACAGACCCACAGCATAACTCTGGATGGTCTCTGATAGACCTCGAATCATAACTCCAATAGGTCTCTGACAGACCTCAGAACTCCTCAACTGGTCTCTGACAGACCTCATAACACATCTCCAAAATGGTCTCTGACAGACCTCATAACTCATAAATACCCAGGATCTCTGATCAAGAAATAACCGGTATCTGGAGGTCTAGTTACCTGCATATCCCCAAACCCTCTCACAGGTGGATGTCCTAGTAACTGACAAAGGTATGGCATCCTATGCGGTCGTCGGCGTCACAGACTTTCAGGGTTGATGATACGATTCCCAGAAGGAGTGGCATCATCAAATCCTGAAGAGGCCTCACTTAGCCAACTTCCAAATGATCGGTTCCCGGAGTCGACAATTCAGCTGACCAACAACCCCTTCGACCCAAAGGGTAGAAAAAGAAGCCAACCAAAAGAACCTCGTCCGAGTGTAGATTTCATGAGACACTAATGCAAGCAAAGCCGACACGCGCCCACTACTTTCTACTCTAATTCTAGGTGCACTCAAGCCTAGGTCCGACTTATCTCTCAATCATAGAACCACCCATCACACCCCAATACAGCAATAATAATCAATATATATAAGGCTGAAAAATAAAGGTCAGAAATATAAATCCATACAAAATCCTCGACGGGAAAACAAGCGTTAGGATTGACTCTCTTAAGGGACGTTGGATCCCAAATGCATAAGAACTATCGCAGTCCTTAGCAGCCAGGGGACGTATATTCCCCAGCAGAGTCGCCATCTGTCGCTACTGCGAAAATCGGCGCCGGCTGAACAGAAGAGTCGCCACCGTGCGTTATTTAACCCACAGGAGGGAAAGGAAACGCTCAGAGTAAACCTCGCACAACACGGGAAAGGAATGGTCATCGCAACCAAATCCTGGATTCGGGAGTCGGTTACGCAAGGGGAAGGTATTAGCACCCCTCACGTCCGTCGTACTCGACGGGATCCATGCTTATTTTCTAGTACGGATTGTTATTCTATCTAAACTAAAGGTCAGGGGTTAAAAGAAAATAAAATGAAAACGAAATGACTCGGCAAAGTATCACACTTTATGCCTACGTTTTCCCGTCTGGAACGAGAAATCAGAGTCAACGTAGTTCGCCTACCTACGGGAAAGGAGGGGAAGGTTGCTCGCTAGGATATCGCATCCTATGCCTACGTACTTTCATACAGCATGAAAGATCAGAGCAAACGTAGTTCGGGCCACGTACGACACAAGTCTGTCTTGATTGATTTTATTCATTCTGAAAAAGGTTCTTCTGATTAACAGTCCAAGCGGACAAAAATGACGTCTTGATGAATTCACATTCTTTTACGGAAGAAGTGCCTTTTATTGTGTTTGAAATCTTATTGTGTTTTTCTGTTTGTTTCGAGAAAGAAAGAGACAGAACTCTAACCTACGGTTGCGAAGGGAATCAAACTAACCTAATGTTATCATGCATGGGTTAAGACCTAGTGTCTATCATGCTCCTCTCTTGCGCAGAGAGAAACAGAGATCCTAAGGGAATAGACGGAAACAGAAACAATATCAGATATATACAGTAAAACAGTAAAATGCATGGATGCAACAATACAAGCGAGGCAAGGGAGTCCCACTCAACCTCGAACCTGGAAAACAATAGGCAAAAGTGAACAGACTTCACTTTCAACCCAACAGGGTAAACAGCAAACAATACAGTCAGGAAAACCAATCAATACATCAGAAATGAATAACAACTAGAAAAATAAACAGCCACAGCAGCTCTGCATCAACATTTGTCTTCAAGTCCTCTCCAGACATCAACAAGCTTCAGCAAGCATCAATCTCCATCTCCACAGCCTTCAAGCAAGGTCTTCATTATCAGTCTTCCATCTGCAATGGCTTTTCTTCAAGTCTCAATCTCCAGGATGAACATCAGTCAACAAGATGAAGTGAATGAATGTTAGACAGTCAATTACCTACCAAGGGTGGTTCATCAACTGTTAACATTAAACAGACAGTTTCTCTCAAAAGTTCTATCTTTCAAATACATTCACTGATCCTTCCAAAGGAAGGAGGTGGATATTTGAAAGAGACTTTGAATCATAGAGAAAGGATGGATGCAAACAAGGCATTCCATGTTTGAGAAACAAGCTTTCTAATCTAGAGCTCTGCCTAGCTCCTAAACCCTAATCTCCTCAACAGCTGCTAGCAGGAATCTCCTCTTCAACTCTGGAAGTTGGTCTTCAAACTCTGGATCTCCAATGGCTTCATCATCACAAGTCTTCAGCTCTCCCAATCCCCAAACAATCCTAATACCCACACAGACAAATCAATAATCCCCAGAGGGCACACCACACCAATCAATCGAATATAGCAGTATGTACCAATAGCAGTAGGGGAATCCTAATGATTTCTAAGGGGATCTATCCTATACCCATAACCCCTATAGTCCATACCCCAAAAATCAAATGAAAATTTCCTAAAAGAATTAAACTATCTCACCTAAGTTGCTTTAAAACCCTAATTTTATTCATGTTGTTCACACCTACACTAATCACCTAAAATTAATTTCTAAAAATGGGAACTAAATTGTATGTACAAGTTAACAATGTCTAGTAATCAACCTAAAAAGAATGGACAAAAAATATTAAAGCATTTATTAGAACAAAAATTAACAAAATCATGCATGAAATGAAACACCTAAAATAGGCATTTATTTGGAAAATATGAGAAAAATACCAAATAAAAAATAAAATGCAATTTTTATTTTTTATAATTTTCTAGACATCTTTAAGAAATTAATGCAAAAAGAACCATTAAAAAATATGAAATCTATGATTTATTATGATTTTTTGAAAGATGCAAAAATATTAAAGGAAATAAAAATGACAAAATAGGAAATTAAATGGGAGGGGTGAGAATAGCATCTGCGCCCTAGTTATTATCCAAGTGGGCCACAGAGCAGGGGGGTGCGAATAGAACAAAGCAATAGGCCCAACGCGCTTCAGAATTTCAACAAAAAAAACAAAAAACACAAACGGTGCAGATAGTAGAATTCTTAGTTGAATAATATTGGGCCTTGGCTGAGAGGGGTGTCATTAGCAAGGAATCCCAAAGCCCAGTCAGAAAGTTAAGTTAAACGGTGCGTTTGGCACCCCAGAGTCTCCCTCCATATTTCTTTTTTAAATGTGAGCCGTACGATCAAGATTCAAGTCAATGAGGAAGACCTCATCCAACGGACACCATGTTTCTTCTCCAAATGGCTAGGGTTTCAGCCATGGAAGCTCCATGCACGAGCTTATGGACCAGACCTTCCACCCCTCCATACATCCTCAATTCTCCATGAAAACAAAATCTGCGAAGAGCAAAGATGCCCTAATTTCTCCCCTCTACACAACCGTGCCATCATCTCCTTCTAAAACTCACTCCAAGAACAAACCCGATGAACATAACAGATGAGTTAGCTATTTTCACCTGATATCAACTCTTCTAATTATCTCCAATCTTTACCCTAGCCTAATCTACATCTTATACTGGTCATTCTAAGCTATATAATGAGAGTTATCGTGCCATATTCCATGAGATACACACCTTAACAGAATTGGTACATCATGCTCAACCTTCATGAAACCTCTCCAAACTCACCAAAATCAATCCTCTAACCTATCCTAACAGTTCTATACTAACAACTCCCTAAGATTCTAGCTAAATCATGCAATACGAAGAGAAAACAAACCTGGTGCAAAATGGTGAAAACAGTTATGGAAACCCTTGAATCTGATGCTTGCAGTGATTGGAACTTGCTTAGTGACCTTGATTAGGAGTTCTGTACGCAATGAATCTTGTGCAAACTCCTTGAATCTTGTACTTGAAACCTTCTTGCAAATTGGATGATGAAGATGGATGGTACAATCCTTGCTCCAATCTGCCAAATCTTTGATGGAATTCTGATCTAGGAAAGGTATTGATGATGATCCAAGCAAGAAATGTGGAAATTGATGGAGATTTGAGAGGGTTTGAGAAGCTTTTGCAAAATGAAGAAAGTGAGTGAAACTTGTGATTTTGAGAGAATGAGATCACCAACCATGGCATGAACCATCTCATATCAATATATAGGTGTCCTTAGAACCTCCTAGAAACTTGGAGAAGCTTCCCTTGTATTCTTTCCTTTGGATTTGGTTTATGTATCTTCCATTACAAGCAACCATGGATAACTCCCAAAATGTGAACTAAGCTCAAAATTCTAATTTAGCCAATGTCTTTAAAATGATCTTTCCATTCAAAATGACCTATAATTTTGCTTCATTTGGCCAAAATATGAAAAATCTCATTTTTAAGTCCATTTTTATTCATTAAATCCAACAATTTTGAAACCTTGTGCTATGAATCTTTACAATCTCTCATGGTCACTTTTCTAGACTCAAAATGTCATTTGGAACAAGTTTGATGTTGTAAAGTTTTCCATTTGAAGCTTCCTTGTATGAGTTTTGGGCATAGGTTGAAATGACCTGTAATTCTCAAATGACCAAAATACCCTTTGCTTTCCAAGACCATAAATAGAGTTCCACAAATCATATGAAGGCATAATATACCATTATAGAAAGCTAAGACAATGAGGAACAACTCTTATGTTTACCAGAAATTCATTTGAAATCTCCTTGAGGGGTAAATATAGCTTGGAAGTCAAGTCACTTTCACAGACAAAATTTCAGATACCTCAGATGACCTGTAACTTGTAAGGACCATAACTTGAGTTCTATAAATCTCCTTGATGTCTTCTACCACTCAAATTAAAGGTCTTGAGATCCTATACAAGTTCCATGTTGGCCAAGGATCCATTTGAAGCTTGCATTTTGACTTATCTTGCTTGGAAATTTGACCTAAACTAGGGGATTTTACACAGAAACCCTAATTTAGAAACTCCTCTTCTCCTTGATTTCTCTTGATTTCTTCTTAGCATGCCACCATATCCTCTTCTACATGTCAAATGATGAACCCCACATCTCTCCAATAGACCTCAATGTCTTTCAATCAATCAATTGACCTAGAGTTGACCTAGGGTTGACCCAGATGAAACCCTAGTTGACTGTCTTCCTCCACAACTATTGTGACTACACCAATGACTTGTCTCCTTCTCCAAATGACTTTCTAAATCCTCCAAGATGTCTAGATACTCCCCATGCTCAGCCCACAGCTCACAATTTCTTGGTTGATCCTCAGACACCCTCAGTTAGGAGATATACTCAATGCTTGATCTACTGACTTCTTCAACTTTCAAATTCTTTTCTGATGACTTGAATGAGATTGAATCAGGATAATAACCTCTTGATAGGCCTCTAGAGATGAGAATAATAGTTGGTCCCCTGTTGGATGACTTGCTATGCTTATGCTATGCAGATGATCAGACTATGTACAGGACTCTATATGCAAATGCTAATGATATTGAAACATAAACCAAGTGAATAAGGTTGGGCAAATTTAAGGGTGCAACAGCTAGGATATCGCATCCTATGCCTACGTACTTGCATACAGCATGAAAGATCAGAGCAAACGTAGTTCGGGCTACGAAAGACACAAGTTTGTCTGACTGTTTTCAATCTCCTTAAGAAAGGGTTTTCCTGATTAAAGGTCCAAGCGGACAAAAATGACATTTTGATGTTTGTTTTCAGTCTCTTACGCAAGAACTATTTTTTATGATGTTTGCAATCTCTGACGCACTAGAGACTATGATTTGAGAGTGACTACGTCGTATGTCACCCTAAGGGTAACACACTAAGTAATCAGATTACCGAAGAGTGACCCTCCAGCAACCTTTCTCAAATAGCTTAAAGCTCGTAGCGTATGACATCGATCATTCTTATTACTGTGTTTTGAATTGTTCTGAGATAGAAGAGAAAGAAGTTCTAAAAAACCTAGGGTTTGAAAGGGGAATCAAAACTACCCTAATGTTGTCATGCATGGGTTACAACCTAATGTCTGTCATAATTCCCTCCTGCACAGAGGAAATCAGAGATCCTAGGGGATAAACGGCAAAGAAACAGCAGATATACAGTAAACAGTAAAAGGCATGAGATGCAGCAGTACAAGCGAGGCAAGGGAGTCCCACTCAACCTCGAACCTGGTAAAACAATAGGCAAAGTGAAACAGCTTCACTTCCAACCTAAGGGGCAAGCTGACCAAGCCAACAGACAATACAGAAAAATAAAACCCAACACCAGCTCTGACAGCAACACCAGCTTCCACAGTAACAGCTCTGACAGCTACAGTTGATTAACAGCAAAAGGTTGACATTAACAACTTCAAGCAAGATCCCATCTTCACTTTCCAATGATCTTCAAGCTTTAGATAAGCTTCTATCTCCAAAATCTCCAACTCTAGCAAGCACTGAACCCCAGTAAGTAAACAGCAGCAAAACCCTAACAGATACCCAGCTTTGACAGGCACAAGCTTCATCTTCTCCAGTCATCACTGAACTTCATCTTCAATAGGCTCCCAATCTTCAAGGAAAACACTCACAGGAGAGAATCAACTAATAGATGAAGATGGAATGTTAAAAGGCTTAGTGAAAACCCAGGGAAATCACTAAGATCTTATCATAGAAAGGGAGAGGTATCCTCAAGGTTCTACCCAATCAAAGCATGCTCTACATCTCTCCTAAGGAGATAAGGAACTTCTTTGGGGGACCTTATGTCATAGGATGGAATAGAGGCACAAGAAGCTCTCTATGTTTGACAGAAGAAATCAGTCTACTCTAAAGCTCTCCCTATATCTCCTATCTCCTAAGTCTTGAAAAGCAATCTTCAAGCACAAGCAACTTCAAGATCCAAGTATCATTATCTATCTTCAATCATCCTCAAAGTCCTCATGAGCTCCAACAAGCCAAATCCAAGCCCAACACCCAGAGAAATACCCAAAAAACCCAAGCAAACAACTCAAAAAGCCCAAAATGGCAACATGCAATTTGCAAAATCTAATAAAATAGTAATATGCTAGATAAAATCCTATATTAATTTCTAAAGGACCCTAACTATGTACCCTATACCCCATATAAACCCCAAGGCCTAAATCAAACTAAAAATCCAAAAACTATGTGTTAAAATGCACCTATGTCAAGGTAAACCCTAATCCTAATCACCCTAAAGTTTGATGTTCAAAACAAACCTAAATTAAATCAAAAAAATGTGATAAAATTCCAGGGGGAACCTAATAGACTATACTAACTATGGAAAAAAAAAGGCATCAAAGTGTGAGGTAAAATGGCTATACAAAATTCAGAAACAATATGTACAAAATGGAATGAAATAAAAAGCAATTAAAAGTAAAAATGCACCAAAAAATAGAAAATGCATGAAATGTCAATTTTATTTTTCTACAATTTTCTTGAGATCTTAATGAAAATGAGGGAAAAAATCCCATGCAAAAATGTTAAATTTTGAATTTATTATGAATTTTCAAAGAACTAGGTATGAAATGAAAAAATTAAAGAAAATATGAGAAAATGACATATGCGTGTGATGAATAGCAATTAAAAACAATGTAAAAAGCCAACTGGGCCCAGAGTGGGGTGTGCCTAGCAATGCGCGCCTAAGCCCAAACTAATCAAAAATTGCAATGAAAATCCCGGAAAAAAGGAAAAAACCACGGTATGAATAGCAGCAGAATTCAGTGTATTTCATAATAGGCTTCTAAACAGGGGTGGGGTTAGCAAACACATCATTAAGCCCATCACAAACTGATTAGTGATACGGTGCATTTCACATATTCAGAATTCCTTTACAAATTAAAACACGCTTGTGGCCGTTAGATCAACACTTGGTCAAAGGTCTTCATCTAATCTAATGGCTTCTAAGTCATCTTCTTCATTCGAACATGCTTGGAGGGAAAACGCCATGAATGAATCAGAACTTCCACCTTCATCTTCTCCAATCGTATTCCTTTAATATCTCATCAAAACTTAAAACTAACATCATCAATCAACTCGATTCTTCACTAGCAACTCAGCCCTAACCTCCATGTGCATTGAATCATCTCCTATCTCAAAACACGACTCAACTTTCAGAAAATGCTCAAGAACTGAATCTCACCAAACCTAAAATTGGATAGTCTAATCTCATCACCATGCTTCACTGAGTTCATTCCACTATCAGATTATGATTATACTTCAAGATTCACCAAGATAATCGCATGAACATAATTTATGTCAATCCAATTATTGTCTCTAAATCAATCCTAATGCTACCAGAAAGCTCCCTATGATCATCTACATAACATCTATCCTAACAAAACCTATCAATTATGCCTACATCAAGCCATGGGATAAGAATTGCATACCTGTTAAAATCGATTGAACAGAGCACTCAAACCTTCAAATCAATCCTCAAGAGCTTCCAGATTCCTTCAATGGAGTATAACCAAGCTTCTGTATGCAAAAAGATGAATTGAAATGGCTTGAATCTTGGAATCCGATTATGCGTTGCAGGTTAAGAATTCCAAGTGCAAAGACACAATTCTTCCACGATCTTGCCTTGAATTTGATCAGAAATCAATCTCCAACCCTAGAGCAAGCTATTGCAATCAAGAAAATGGATGGAAATGGAGTGAAATGCTGTAACCGATTTTGATTTGCCAATGGAAATTTCAAAACTCAATCTCTCTTTTCTCCCTCAATTCTCACCAACCTCTGATATGGATCACTTCTAATGCATATATAGACCATGAAGGAAGCTTCTAGACAGTTCTGGATTGATCTTATGAGAAGTTCAAATTCTCATGTCATGAAAATCTCTTTTTATGCTACACACATATCAGTTCATGTTGCAGCAGGTATTTGCATCCCATTATGATTCAAATTCTCCTCTAATGGTATTTTGGATGTGTTTGGATTGAATAGAGCCATGGTTATGCCTTGCAAAGAGGTTTTGCATATGTGCCTTATGATGTAAGTAATCAATTTACAAAGCAAGTCCTTAAATTAACCCTCAATTCAAAATTGTGGCAATGTCAATGTTCTCAAAATGTATTTTACAATCAAATTGGTATGTCATATGGCTTGGTTTGGATTTGTAGATCAAAAACCCCAATTTCCATTCTTGGTTTATTTAAAATTCACCCTTATTTTAGGCCATTTTTGTGATTTTATGAAGCAAGCCATTCAAAACTCTCATGACCTCTTATCTAGCCTAAAAACATCATTTTTAATACATCTCATGTTGAACATTTTTCCATTTGAGGAGTGGAAGATGGAGATTTTGACCTATGTTGAAAAATGACCTGTAATTCAACTTTCCCAAAATACCCCTGGATTGCCAAGACCATAACTTGAGTTCTACAAATCTTCTTGAGGACTTCTAGTACTCAAATTAAATATAAGATCAAGATCTACAACTATTATGTTGGCCAAGAATCCATTTGAAAACTCCTTCATGGGCAAACGTTGCTTGGAAGTCAAGTGACTTTCACAGATAAATTTCAGTGTCCTCTGGAGACCCATAACTTGCAAGAACCACAACTTGAGTTCTACAAATCTTCTTGAAGACTTATAGTACTCAAATTAAATATATTGATAAGCTCTACAAGTTTCATGTTAGCCAAGGATCCATTTGAAACTTTCATTTTGACTTATCTGGCTTGGAAGTGAGGCCTAAATTAGGGGATTTTACACTAAAACCCTAATTTGGTAACTCCTCCTACTCTTGATTCTCTTTGATTTATCCTTGGCACAACACCACACATGTATACACATATCAATTCATGAATCCCACAACATCTAATTAATCCTTAATGCTCTTCAATCACTCAGTTAATCTAGGGTTGACCTAGGGTTGACCCAGATGAAACCCTAGTTGACTGCACTTCATCTGTGGCTCTTGTACTTGAATCAATGACTTGTCTCCTTTTCAATATGACCCTCTAGACATCTCATAGGATTTTTACACAATTCCATACCCTCAATTCATAGCTCATACTCCCATTGATGAATCTCAATACACCTCAAGCTAGGAAAGAAATCCACTGGTTGACCTTCAAACTTCTCAAAGCCTCAAACATTTCCTGATGACTTGGATAGTCCTGAGCTTGCATAAAAAACCCTTGACGTGCTTCTTTAGATAAGAATGGCACTTGATCCCTTGTTGTATGACTTTCCATGCTATGCTATGCAAATGATTAGACTATGTACATGACTTATTATGCAAATGACAATGCAATTGAAACATAAACCAGGTGAAATAAGTTGAGCAAATTTTAGGGTGCAACAGCTGCCCCTTGTCGCTACTGCGAAAATCGGCGCCGGCTGAACAGAAGAGTCGCCACCGTGCGTTATTTATCCCACAGGAGGGAAAGTAAACGCTCAAAGTAAACCTCGCACAACACGGGAAAGGAATGGTCATCGCAACCAAATCCTGGATTCGGGAGTCGGTTACGCAAGGGGAAGGTACTAACACCCCTCACGTCCGTCGTACTCGACGGGATCAACGCTTGTTTTCGGGTATGGATTGTTATTCTATCTACTCTACAGGTCAAGGGTTAAAAGAAAAGAAAATGACTCGGCAAAGTATCGCACTTTATGCCTACGTATTCCCGTCTGGAACGAGAAATCAGAGTCAACGTAGTTCGCCTACCTACGGGAAAGGAGGGGAAGGTTGCTCGCTAGGATATCGCATCCTATGCCTACGTACTTTCATACAGCATGAAAGATCAGAGCAAACGTAGTTCGGGCCACGTACGACACAAGTCTGTCTTGATTGTTTTTATTCCTTCTGAAAAAGGTTTTTCTGATTAACAGTCCAAGCGGACAAAAAATGACGTTTTGATGTGTTCACATTCTTTTACGAAAGAAGTGTCTTTTATTGTGTTTGAAATCTTATTGTGTTTTTCTGGTTGTTTTGAGAAAGAAAGAGACAGGACTCTAACCTACGGTTGCGAAGGGAATCAAACTAACCTAATGTTATCATGCATGGGTTAAGACCTAGTGTCTATCATGCTCCTCTCTTGCGCAGAGAGAAACAGAGATCCTAAGGGAATAGACGGAAACAGAAACAATAGCATATATACAATAAAGCAGTAAAATGCATGGATGCAACAATACAAGCGACGCAAGGGAGTCCCACTCAACCTCGAACCTAGAAAACAATAGGCAAAAGTGAACAGGATTCACTTCCAACCTAACAGGTTAAACAGCAAACAATACAGTCAGGGAAAACCAATCAATACATCAGAAATAAACAACAAAAATAAACAGCCACAGCAGCTCTGCATCACCATCTGACTTCAAGTCATCATCAACAGCTACAAGCATCAATCTCCATCTCCACAGCCTTCAAGCAAGGTCTTTGTCATCAATCTTCAGTCTACAATGGCTTTTCTTCAAGTCTCCATCTCCCAGCTGAGGAATCAATCACAAGAGTGAATTGGGTGTTAAGCAATTAGTTGACCACCAAAGGTGGCAAACAGACTGCTAACAACACATAGGATGTTTTCTCTCAAGAGTTCTATCCCTTAGACAGTAGCACCAAGCCTTCCAAAGGAAGGGGGTGAGTGTCTTAGAGAGACTCTGCATTACAGAGAAGAATGGAGGCAATCAAGACCCTCCATGTTTGAGAATCAAGCTTTCTACTCTAGGGCTCTTACTAGCTCCTAAACCCTACACTCCTCAACAGCTGCCAGCACAGAATCTCCTCATCAACTCTGGAAGTTGGTCTTCAATCTCTGATCTTCAAATGGGCTTCATCATCTCAGGTCTTCAGCTCCCCCAAATCCCAAACAAACCCAATACCCCACACACAGACAAAACAATAACCCTAAAGAGGGCACGCCACACAGTCAATCCAATATAAGCAATATACTAATAGCAGTAGGGGAATCCTAACAATTTCTAAGGGATCTAACCTATACCCATAACCCCTATAATCCCATACCCCAAAAATCAGATGAAAATTCCTAAAAGAATCTAATCTATTTCACCTATGCTCACTTAAAACCCTAATTTTGATCACTATAATATCACCTATTCAAATCACCTAAAATTAAATTCTAAAAATGTGAATTAAATCTTATATGCAAGTTGAAGTCCTAAACTAATCAACCTAAAAATAATGAGCTCTAAAGCTAAAGGGAACTATTAGAACAAAAATCAACAAATTTAAGTATCAAACTAAACTTAATAAAATGCTATTTACAATAAAAATGCATGAAAAATATTAAAACAAAATAAAATGCCATTTTTATTTTTTAATATTTTTCTAGACAGAATTATTGACCTAGAGAAAAAAGAATCAATTAAAACTAAGCTATTTTCATTTTTTTATGATTTTTAAAAGGTGAGAAAAAATATAAAAGAAATTAAAAACACAAAATAGAAATTAAATGGGAGGGGGTGCCATAAGCAATGGCGCCCAGTTGTTATCTCAGGTGGGCCATAAGATGGGGGCGCGAATATCATTCCTGCAAGGCCCACAAAGCATCAGAAAAAGAATTAAAAAAACAAAGGAAAATAAATGGATCCACGGTGCAAATAGAAATGGTTTACAGTTCATTTTCCACTTGGGCTTCGCTGGGGGGTGGGAATATAAATCTGAGTCCAAGGCCCATAACCGCGTTTAAGTGAAACGCATCATTTCACATTAGTCAGCTCCCTCCATTTTCAACTTCAAATCTGGGCCATACGATGAGCTTAAAAGGTCAAACCTTGAAACCAATCCAACGTCCCTGGGTCATCGTCCCCAACGAGGAGCTAGGGTTTTCAGAATTTCTTCTCCCATGCACAACTTCCATAGCTCAGTTCTCCCTCCTCACTCAACCAAATCCTTCGATCTCAAAACCAAAATTGGCCTACTCAAAGCCCTCTACAAGATCCTATACTTGGATTTTGTTGAAACTCAACACATAATCAAGCTCGATAGCTGGAAGTCTTGGACACCACTGAATTACACCTGATGTGCATGATCCTCAAACTTGTTCAAACTACCCTAGAACGATCTATGGACTATGCTGAGTATTCTGAACCAAAAATCTAACATTATCTTGCAAGATTCCAAGAGTTACAAGCTCCAACAGTTTTGGTGCATCATGATCAACATCCATGAAACTTGCTCAAACTTAGTGAAATCCATCATCTAACTTAACTTAGCCATTCTATGCTAACAAATCACTAACATGCTGGCTAAATCATGCAATTCGAAGGAAGATACCAACCTGGTGTGATGGTGAAAACAGGTGCTGAATCCTCTTGATCCAATGCTTGCAATGATTGGAACTTGATCCACACTACCAATTCTTGATTCTGTATGCAAAAAATCTGACTCAAACCTCTTGGATCTTGTGATTGGAAAGTTCTTGCTTCTTGGATGATTCACTTGTATGGCACGAGTTCTCCTTCAATCAACCAAATTCTTGTGTGAATTATGATCTATGAATGATGGTGATGAAGATCCAATCAAGAATTGTGAAAATTGGTGAAGATTTGAGGTAGTTTGAATTGATTTTGCAAATTGGAAGAAAGGTATGAAACTTGGTGTTATGAGCAATGTGATTCACTAACCATGGCATGAAGCTCTTCATATCAATATATAGATGAGATTGGAAAGTCCTAGAAGCTTCTAGATTGATCTAGGAAAGTATGGAATGTGGTGGAAAGTTATGGAAGTTCTCATGTGATGATACTTTGAATCATCTCATATCATGCTTGCATCCTTTGTATACTTGTGTCAAAATCTCCTCTCATGAGTTATTGACATGGTGTGAGTGAAAAAACCAAGTTCCTTGCCTTGAAAAGTCACTTATGCTAAGTTTTCCATACTTGCCTTATGATGCAAGTAACAAAAATACAAAGTAAGTCCAAAAATTAACCCCTAACTCAAAAAAGTGGCCGAACCAATGTCTCTAAAATGATGTTTGGAATCAATTTGGTATATTGGATGACCCATTTTGGATTTGTAGATCTCTCAAACCAATTTTTCATTTCAACTTTTTCAACTTATATGCCTTTTTTAGGTCATTTTTCACCAACTTTGGTCAAGTCTCATTCCATGCATTTAAAAACTTCCATGACTTCTTTTCTAGACTTGAAATGGCATTTTGAGCAACTTTGATGTTGTGAAGTTTTTCATTTGAAGCTTCCTTGTATGAGTTTTAGGCATAGGCTAAGAATGACCTGTAATCACCAGATGACCAAAATACCCTTTGCTTGTCAAGACCATAAGTAGAGTTCCACAAATCATATGAAGTCATACCATACCATTCTAGAAATATAAGACAATGAGGAACAATTCTTATGTTGACCAGGAATTCATTTTAAATCTCCTTGAGGGGTAAAAATTGCTTGGAAGACAAGTCACTTTCACAGACAACATTTCAGATACCTCAGATGACCTGTAACTTGTGAGGACCATAACTTGAGTACTATAAATCTCCTTGATGTCTTCCACCACTCAAATTAAAGGTATTGAGATCATCTACAAGTTTCATGTTGACCAAGGATCCATTTGAAGCTTGCATTTTGACTTATCTTGCTTGGAAATTTGACCTAAACTAGGGGATTTTACACAGAAACCCTAATTTAGAAACTCCTCTTCTCCTTGATTTCTCTTGATTTCTTCTTAGCACAACACCATATCTTTCTCTACATGTCAAATTATGAACCCCACATCTCTCCAATAACCCTTAATGCCTTTCAATCAGTCAATTGACCTAGAGTTGACCTAGAGTTGACCCCAGATGAAACCCTAGTTGACTGTCTTCAACTGTAATTCTTGTGACTACACCAATGACTTGTCTCTTTCTCCAAATGACTTTCTAAGTCTTCTATGATGCCCACATACTCTCCATGCTCAATCTACAGCTCACAATTTCTTTGATGGTCCTCAAATACCCTCAGATAGGAGATAGATGCACTGATTAATCCATTGACTTCCTAGCTTTCAAATTCTTTCTGATGACTTGAAAGAGATTGAATTAGAGTAATAACCTCTTGATAGGATCATAGGGATAAGAATAGTACTTGGTCCCCTGTTGGATGACTTGCTATGCTTATGCTATGCAGATGATTAGACTATGTATATGACTCTATATGCAAATGCTAATGATATTGAAACATAAACTAAGTGAATAAGGTTGATCAAATTTTAGGGTGCAACAGCTGCCCCTATTCAAGCGACTTGGACCCGATTGGGTGAAGAGCCCGGAGCCTTCAGACATTCGCGGTACGAGACGGTTGAATACTAAGAACCTAGAAATTTGCCAACCGCAGAGATGAACTACACCACTGCTTGGGGATTATTTTCATCAGCCTGGAAAGCTTATCTCATTGGAAAAACTTCAACAATTTTGCTGGGGATGGCTCGTGTGCCTTCTCGTCAGAAATAAATCGTCCACGTCAGGACTAAATCTTCCACGTTAGGGATAAACACCGTCCACGTAAGGGCTATAACCTCATCTGGATCTGTCCACTTCAGGACTAAACTCTTCCACATGAGGAATCACCTTTCCACCTTAGGAATAAACTTTTTTTGTATCTGTCCACGTCAGGACTAAATTCTTCCACGTTAGGAATAAAATCTTTCCACGTTAGGAATACCATCGTCTTTTCCAGGTAAGGGATCATCTCTTTTTTCCACGTAAGGAAACCAACTTCTCTTCTAAATCTGTCCACGTCAGGACTAAACTTTCCACGTAAGGAACCCGTCTTCTTTCCACGTAAGGAAACCAATTTTCTTCCACGTAAGGAATAAAATTCTTGATCTGTCGACGTAAGGACTCCAAGCTTTCCACGTAAGGAATACGATTTTATTCGATCTGTCCACGTAAGGACTCCAATTTTTCCACGTAAGGAAACAATCTTTCCACGTCAGGAATGCCATCTCTTTCCACGTAAGGAAACACCTCTGATTCGTCCACGTAAGGACTCACATTTTTTTTCACGTAAGGAAACCGTACCTTTCCACGTAAGGAATGCTATGTCAACCTGTCCACGTAAGGACTCCACTCTTTCCACATAAGGAATGCAATCTTTCCACGTCAGGAATACATCGTCCACGTCAGGACCCACCTTTCCACGTTAGGAACAACTCTCTTCTTGCTTTGTCCACGTAAGGACTCCAGTTTTTTCCACGTAAGGAAACCGTATTGTCTTGATTTGTCCACGTCAGGACTCACCTCTCGACTCGCTGAGGATAAAAACTTGTCCACGTCAGGACTTGCGTATCTTCGACTTGCTGGGGAAATAAGACTTGTCCACACACGAAGAAGGATAAAATTGTCCACGTCAGGACTCTCGCATCTTGACAACACGAGGAACTATAAACTTGTCCACGTCAGGACGCACATCTCACCATTACAAATAGAGATATCTGCTGGAAATAAATGGTCTATGTCAGGACACCAACACGAAGAATAATCAACTTTGTCCACGTCAGGACTTCACCTTCGATCAATACCAAGAAATCAAATGCGTCCACGTTAGGACTAACACATATCGTCACCTGGAAGAAATGTCCACGTCAGGACTCCACATTCCAACAATTCTGAAAAATCGAACCTGTCCACGTTAGGACTAGCACATATCGTCAAATTGAGGAAATCAATCTGTCCACGTTAGGACCCCCACTTTTCTAGCACGAAGAAAACCTGTCAATAAAATTGTCCTCGTCAGGACTCATCCTTCCATTGATCCACAAACTTCTTATCACTGACGTTACAACAACTTTGAGGCGGACTCTACTGGGGATATTTGGAAACCAAACTACCGGACGCCTGTTCTGATAACCGGCGGCAGCCTCTGAAATTCTGATTCATGAAACCTTTTGATGCTGACGTAACAACAATTTTGAAGAAAGTAATCCGCTGGCCGGACTAGAGACACTTCAACAAGCAACTTTGACGGGGAAAATAAGAGACATTTACACAAATAACTCTGCTTGGGGACAAAGAGAAATTTATCATGATAACTCTGTGGGGAATAAAACCGACATTTTCGTTGAATGTCTCACGTCGAGATCTTGAATGTTTGGTAATTCATTTGAGCAAGAGCTCCCTCAACCTGTAAAGGAAACAATACTTGAAAACAAACGGTTAACCAACCTAGTTTATGTTTCAAAATGCATATGTTTGACAATGACGCAATGCTCCACTCGACATGGAAATGCTACGCGCTTTTATTTGCTGGATGCAAGTATGACACTATATGCCAATGCAAATGCAGACTCGAACTGCTGGGATACAGAAACCGCTTCAGCAAAATAAATGCTGAAGACAATGCCAACTCCGCTGGGGATAACCAGGCGTCACAGAATTATTCCAGCAAAATAAATGCTGGAAGAGTGAAGCCAACTTCGCTGAGGAATAACTGAATGCGCCAATCATGATTGGACTTCTGCTGGGGAGTGAATGGGTATCACACGGTATTCCAACAAAATAAATGCCAGGACACGCACCCAACTCTACCGGGGAGAGTTTTAACCTTCGAGTTCCACTGGGAGGAAAGAAAACACTTGCTGAAAAGAGAGAACTCTACTGGGGATGAAACAATTCTCTTTTGGGGAAAATCAACCGACTCCACTGGGGAGATTAAATGACCCTGCGGGGAAAGGTGAACTTGTCTGAATACAGCTCACAACTATTAATCTTCTGAGGCTAAACCAACTCTGCTTGAGATACACTGTCTGAATACAGCCTTATAATCTTAGAATCGCCACGCTCTGCTAAGGATAAACAACTTTGCTGGACCACGTCCTTTGGATAAGCTACGACTAGCTGGGGAATTCGATCCTTTTTTCAGGAAGAACATGCATGTCTTAGAATCGCGACCTGTGTGGGGATTAAGTCTTTCGTTGCTGCAATCTTTTGATCGTCCTCTTTCACGACTATGACCCCTGCAACCAGACAAACAAGACAAGACAAGCCTATGCAACCAAATCTATTTAGGTTAGCGTTAGTGACATTATTCCCAGTTAATCCAAAGTTTTAGCAATTATTGGCAAGGGCCGGTGACGTTATACACTTGCTAGTTTCATTAAACTCAGGCGTTTATCATGCACAAAACAGTAAAGAGATAACATCAAGTACTGAATAACATATTTTATTGATTGGGCCCCTGAATGGGCGGAGTTTTGTACACGGGATGTAACTCCGGAAAAGAGGAAGCTACGCAAAGCAAATATACAAGTATGCACAAGAAGCCTAAATATATTGACAAATTAAATTTGTACACATGTCGGCAACGGGATGCAGATGAACACCACGAACTGATCCTCCCATGACTCGCCCGACTCTAATGCTTTCCCGGTATCCACACTTTCGAAGAGATTGTATCTGATAATCAACCCCTCGAGTATATTCTCCCGCACCGATGCTCACTGCAATATCAAATTCGGACTGCAGTCATTTGCTTTTCAAATCCCTAACTTTTGTGTGAATCGCCCTTTACGGGTTTTCAGTTCACCGGGATACCCTTTTTTGCCGAAGTCGCCCAGTGTAGGTTTTCAACTTCGCGGGTGTACATTTTTTCAATTTTATCCCTAACTTTTGCCCGAACCTTTCATTCTGTTTTTGGTTCGCCAGGATGCCCCATTTTTGCCTGGACTCTCTTTTTTCTGTCCAGCGGGTCAATTTCAAGCAAAGTATTTTTTAACTGCGTCCGAATTCACAGGTGACGTAAAGTCTTCGCCGTCCATGGTGGACAACAATAAAGCTCCTCCTGAAAAGACTTTTCTAACAACGTATGGCCCTTCGTAGTTGGGGGTCCACTTGCCCCGGTGATCTGCCTGCGGCGGGAGAATACTTTTCAGCACAAGGTCGCCCGTCTGAAAGCTTCGCGGATGTATCTTCTTATCGTACGCTTTCTTCATTCGGCTCTGGTACAATCGACCGTATGCTAGAGAAGCTAGCCTCTTCTCATCCATTAAACTCAGTTGGTTCAACCTGTCTTTTACCCATTCTGCCTCATCTAGCTGGACGTCTCGCAATACCCTCAGAGAAGGGATCTCGACTTCCAATGGTAGTACCGCTTCCATTCCGTATACCAACGAGAACGGGGTTGCCCCAGTTGATGTGCGTACCGTCGTACGATAACCGTGCAAAGCGAAGGGTAGCATCTCATGCCAATCCTTATAGGTCACCACCATCTTTTGAACAATCTTCTTGATATTCTTATTGGCCGCTTCGACAGCGCCATTCATCTTGGGTCGGTAAGGGGAGGAGTTGTGATGTTCGATCTTGAAATTCTGACAGAGCTCCTTCATCATTTTGTTATTCATGTTTGAACCGTTGTCAGTGATTATCCGCTCGGGGATCCCATATCTGCAAATGATATCTCTCTTGATGAATCTGGCCACCACCTGCTTAGTTACATTTGCATAAGACGCCGCTTCCACCCACTTGGTGAAATAATCGATTGCTACTAGAATGAACCGGTGCCCGTTAGAAGCTGTCGGCTCGATCTTTCCAATCATATCGATTCCCCACATCGAGAATGGCCATGGCGATGAAATCACATTTAGAGGACTCGGAGGCACATGGATCTTATCAGCATAGATTTGGCACTTGTGGCACTTCCTCGCGAACTTGAAACAATCAGTTTCTATAGTCAGCCAAAAATAACCTGCCCGCAGCAGCTTTCTCGTCATAGCATGCCCACCAGCATGCGTGCCAAAGGTACCCTCATGTATCTCCTCCATGAGCAACTTTGCCTCTCTTTCATCCACGCAACGCAACAGCACCAAGTCGTGATTTCTTCTGTATAAGACCCCATCCGGATTCAAATAGAAATTACCCGCTAATCTCCTGAGAGTCTTCTGATCTTGACTGGATGCCCCAGCCGGATACTCTTTATTCTTCAGGAAGTTAAGGATATCAAAATACCACGGTTTGTCATCGGATGCTTCGTCAATAGCAAACACAAAGGCAGGCCTGTCAAGCCGAGAGATAATGATTCTGGGAGCCTCGTTCCAGAAGTTGACTTTGTACATGGAAGACAAAGTGGCCAGGGCGTCAGCCATTTGATTCTCTGCCCGCGGTACATGATGCAATTCAACCTTGTCGAAGAAAGGCAACAATCTCCTTGCATAATTCATGTAATGTATCAAGTTGGGCTGACGTGTCTCCCATTCCCCTTTGATCTGATTCACCACCAGAGCTGAGTCTCCGTATACGTCCAGGTTCTTGATTCGCAAATCAATGGCTTCTTCAAGCCCCATTCTACAAGCTTCGTATTCGGCTTCATTATTGGTAACTGCAAAGGTCAATCGGGCAGTAAATGGGATGTGCGACCCGTGTGGAGTAGTGATGATTGCCCCTATTCCGCTACCGTAAGCGTTCACAGCTCCGTCAAATATCATCTTCCACTTGGAACCCAATTCTGGTCCTTCGTCTGGCAACGGCTCTTCACAATCTTTCATCTTTAGGTACATGATATCCTCGTCAGGAAAATCAAACCTCATTGATTGGTAATCTTCAATTGGCTGCTCCGCCAGATACTCAGACATCACACTCCCCTTTATAGCCTTTTGCGAGACATATTGGATGTCATATTCAGTCAAGACCATCTGCCAACGGGCTATTCTCCCTGATAAGGCCTGCTTTTCGAATACATATTTGATAGGATCCATCTTCGAGATGAGCATGGTTGTATGATTCAGCATGTACTGCCTCAAACGCTTGGCGGCCCAGGCTAGCGCGCAACAAGTTTTCTCCAGCATTGAATATCGAGATTCACAATCTGTAAATTTCTTACTCAAGTAGTAAATCGCATGCTCTTTTCTTCCCGTCTCGCCGTGTTGACCGAGAACACAACCCATGCTTCCCTCAAGAACTGTCAAATACATAATCGAGGGTCTCCCTGCCACTGGGGGTATCAAAATAGGAGGCTCCTGCAAATACTGCTTTATTTTATCGAACGCCTTTTGACAATTTTCGTTCCACGTTACAACTTGATCTTTTTTCAACAGTTTGAATAATGGTTCACACGTGGCCGTTAGGTGAGATATGAACCGAGCGATGTAGTTCAACCTCCCTAAAAACCCGCGCACCTCTTTCTCTGTTTTAGGCGTCGGCATTTCTTGTATCGCTTTTATTTTAGCAGGATCGACCTCTATTCCTCTTTCGCTTACGATAAACCCCAGCAGTTTACCCGATCTCACTCCGAAGGTGCATTTGTTAGGGTTCAGTCTCAGCCTGAACTTCCTAAGCCTTTTAAATAACTTCAGCAGATTCACCAAATGCTCTTCCTCCGTCTGGGATTTGGCAATCATTTCGTCAACATAAACTTCGATCTCTTTATGCATCATATCATGGAAAAGAGTCGTCATCGCACGCTGATACGTTGCCCCAGCATTCTTCAAACCAAAGGGCATCACTTTGTAACAAAATGTTCCCCAAGGCGTTATGAAAGTAGTCTTCTCCATGTCCTCTGGCGCCATTTTAATCTGATTATAGCCTGAAAAGCCATCCATGAAGGAGAATACGGAGTATTGAGCAGTATTATCAACTAGCACATCGATATGAGGAAGTGGAAAATCATCCTTTGGGCTCGCCTTGTTCAAATCCCTATAATCAACGCACATCCGAACCTTGCAATCTTTCTTTGGCACTGGTACGATGTTAGCAACCCATGAGGGATATTTTGTCACAGCCAGGAAACCAGCATCCCACTGCTTTTGAACTTCCTCTTTGATCTTCACTGCCATATTTGGTCTAGTTCTGCGAAGCTTTTGCTTGACCGGCGGGCATTCTTCTTTCAATGGCAGACGGTGCACAACCATATCTGTATCGAGCCCTAGCATATCTTCATACGACCAAGCGAATACATCACTATACTCTCTGAGCATTTCAACCAGTCTTCGCTTGATATCGCTCTGCAGCGCGGCTCCTATACGAATATTCTTCTCAACCCCTTCCGACCCCAAGTTGATAATTTCGATGACCTCTTCGTGAGGCAGAATGACTCTTTCCTCTTGTTTCACCAACCAAGACAGTTCCTCAGGAACGTCACTATCTTCGACAATCTCTTCCTCGGCCTAAAATACCGGGTGCTCAAAGTCGGGACGAGTCATAGGTGGTTCAAGGATGTCATCTGAAAATGTGATCCTGCAAAAGGAATGGTTAAATGCTTCAAAAAGCGTATAAAGCGAATAACCACGTTGCCATTTTATTGAAAAATACAAAACAAGAAAAACAGAGATCGCAATATTTGCACATGAAAAACGCCTTTTATTTAATGATAAACGCGCAATGTTCATAACAGCACAGCCCTAAGCAAATCATGATGCCCCAGGCAAGACATCAGATTGTTCAACAATTAATAAAACAAAGCATTATTGTTTAAGAGTCACAGGAACAAGCTCCTGAATAGACCAGTTGCACAATCCCTGTCCTGGCGTGCTTGGCTGAATCCAGGCATCCATATCACAGTCGTTGTCTCCTTCGTCAGACTCTGAAGCAGCGTTGATGGTTTCATGACATACTCCACTGGCAGAGATGGTTATTGGCCCTCTGAAACGGGGTGCTCCCACAGCAGGTGTTGACGATGACGGTTGGTATCCCAGCCCGAACCGGTCCATTTTCACAGGAATATCCAGCACTTTGCCCCAGCCCTTTGCTTCTCCAGCCTCTACCAGAGCTTGAGCTTCTTTATACGACGATACAGCTATCTCCGATACTTTACTCGGCCCGGGACCTTGGTCCTTGATACGCAACCCTTCAAATGCCTGGCAGGGTGTTTCGTGAATCTCTCCATCGACCTCCACATATTTAAATGATGACAGATGGCTGACCAGGATATCTTCTTCTCCGCATACGGTGACTACGCTGTCTCCGACCATATATTTCAATTTTTGATGTAGGGTAGACGTGACTGCCCCAGCCCCATGAATCCAGGGTCTTCCGAGCAGGCAGCTATATGCAGGCTGGATGTCCATGATATAAAATTCAGTCGCAAACACCTCCGGCACCACCTGTAAAGGCAATGTTATCGATCCGAAGACTGTTCTTCGCGTGCCATCGAATGCCCTGACTACCAAGTCACTGGGCGTGCACAAGATTCCTCTGACATCTAGCTTCATCATCGCTTTCTTGGGCATCACATTCAAAGACGATCCGGTGTCGACCAGTACATGCGACATGACTGATCCTCTACACTCGACAGATACATGCAGCGCCATATTATGATCTCTCCCCTTAGGGGTCAAGTCGAAGTCGGTAAAGCCCAAGCTGTGGCCTGCATTCACATGAGCCAACACTCCTTCCAGCTGATTTACGGAAACATCCTGGGGTACGAAGGAAGTATCCAGGACTTTCAACAGTGCATTTCTGTGAGCTTCAGAACACAATAGCAATGACAGGATAGATATCTTGGACGGCGTCTGTTGCAGATGCTCCACAATCTTATAATCACTTTTTCGAATCAAGCGCATGAACTCTTCTACATCTTTCGATGTCGATGCTTTTTCGCTTGCCTGCACTGGGACATTCTCAACCATCTTCCCTTTCCCCTTTGCCAGTCGCTCAGCCTCTACTTCAGGCGATATAAAGATCCTACCACTCCTTGTCATACCTCCTGACCCAACAACGTTGTCTACGGTCTCGACTGGCTGCTTATCAAAATCAATCTTTATTCCGTCACAATACACTTCCAACCCATATGACCATGGGACTGCTTTTGTGCTCTCGTACGGGATTGGTCCGACCTTAGTTATGGTGATCGGTGGTTGCTGGGCCGGTGCCGCGATAGTAATTGTCTTTCGAGGAATCGTCACAGTGGCCACATCACTCTGATTATCTGCTAATGCCCCTGCAGGCTCTTCGATTGCTGCTCGGTCAAACTGCAATGTGCCGCCAGCTAGGGTCCAACATTCCAAGCAATACTCGTCACATCCTGGATAAACACCCCCTTTCAACAATCTGCTCTTTATCTCGCTCAGCGGCGTCTTTAAATCATCGACATTCATAATCAGATTCAACCCTTCCTCAGTCAGAATGGCGTTTGCCCCATGATTAGGCATGGGCTTCTGCACTATATTCGGACCTTCCGTTCCGAAATTGATAGCCTTATTGTCCAAAAGATCCTGCACAACATGCTTAAAAGCATGACAACCATCTACATCATGGCCCGGGGCCCCAGAATGAAACTCACAGTGCCTGCTTGCATCATAACCATACGGAGGAGTTCCCGTTATCGGTGCCAGAGTTCTCTTCTCTACCAAATTCAGACCCAACAATGTCTGTAACAAATCAGCATACGTTGAAGGAGGCTTCTCAAACACTCTCCTTGGTTTACCACCCTGGAATCTACGCTGAGCAGGCTGTGCCCCCTGCTGTGGCTGCTGCTGCTGCTGTTGTTGTTGCATTGGTTGCTGCTGATACGGAATAGTGACACTCGCCACCTGCTGCGGCTGATGATACTGATTTCGACCTCTGCCTCGGCCTCTGCCTCGGCCTCCACACACTGCGCTTGCATCGCCCTGACGGCGCCCACCGAAAGCCTTCCTATTACTGCCAGATGCAGTTGATTCCTCAGCCTAGAACATGCCCTGTTTAATGTTGTTTTCAATCTTTTCTCCCATCAGAATTAAGTCCGAGAAACTGGCCAAAGATGTGTGAAACAATTTGTCATAAAACATGCCTGTGAATGTTCCGATGAACATGTCATTCATTTCTTTGTCTTCTAGAGGAGGAAGGACCCTAGCAGCCATGTCGCGCCATCTTTGCGCATACTCTTTAAAACTCTCACCCTTCTTCTGTGACAGCCCTGTCAATTGGACCCGGTTGGGTGCCAAGTCGCTGTTATACTTATAGTGAGCTACAAATGCCTCCGCCAGCTGCTTCCATGTCTTTATATGCGTTGGCTCCAACCCCATGTACCACTCGAGGGAAGGGCCCGACAAACTATCTTGAAAGAAATGCATTAGCATTCTCTCATCAGTTGAGTACGCAGACATCTTTCTGTAATAAGCCCGCACGTGCACTTTCAGACAGGTGTCCCCTTTATACTTATCAAATGTAGGATCTTTGAATTTGATTGGCACCCTCAAGCCAGGTACCAGACCCATCGTTGACATGTCTAGGCCCACAGCACTTTGGTTCAGGACCCCCCTCATATGCTCTTCTAGCATTCTGATCTTCTGGGAGTCATCCATCGGTCCCTCGAAACCTCCACCGGAGAAAGCGTCCTCCTGCTAATCTTCCTGCCAGTTACCATTCCCAGCTCCATACCCGTCATATCCATTATTGCGGCCAGCTCTGATCTGGTTCATCACCGGGCCTCGCCCTCTGTTGCCGTATCCCGGAACAACTCCAGCAGGTCCAAAAGTCATTAACCCAGCGCCATTACCATTTCCAAAACCTCCGTAACCCTGATTGGTCATACCATAACCGTCTTGCCCAAAGCCTTGAGCATTGAAACCATATTTCCCCGCATTATCGAATCCCTGATCATTGAACCCGAATCCAGCATTGCCGAAGCCGTTGCCTCCCATATTATCACCCAAGTTGATATCACCAAGCCCAACGTTATGGACAGCAGTCTCGTTCCCAACTCCGACGTTACCGTTCCCAGCAGCGGTAACGTTGTTGACATTAGCATCAGGTATGTTGACTACAGGTGGAGCCACTGGTGTGGGGGTGCCATCCCCATGAATAGTGTCGACTCGTACGGACTGATGATCCTCGTTGCCGTGACCAGCATTTCTGACCAACAGAGGCTGCACCATGGCTTGCAAATTCTCCTGACCTTTTGCAATAGTCTCCATGGTCTGCATAAAGAGAGCTAGCTTCTCGCGCACATCTTGCATCTCGTTCTGCATTTGATCCATGATCCTTCGATAGTTGGTGCGAGTGGAATATCTGTGCGGGCGCTGATCTGCAATCCTGAAAATACCTGGTACAGAGCAGGGAATAAGATATCATCCAATGATTACCTGTAATGCAACATGAATATGAATGCAATGCAATGTGTGTCTGTGCATTAGGGAATAGCATTCTCCGATTCTAGTGCGAAGGTGCCAATACGGTGACAGTGCTAGCAATACAAATATCAGAGTTGAATCATAAAAAGCCTCATATATTGCAGAGAAAACCAGTAAGCCACGAATACAATGTCACTGAGTACAAAGAAAGGCATGACCTCAACCAACAATCCTGGTGATGGTCAGCATTATGCAAATAAAGCATACAAGAAATGATCAAGTACTCCCATAAGCCCGGTACTCTTCTATTAACTTCTTGGTCTCTGGATGACCTGTTCGGGTAAGCAGCCCTTCAACAAGTTGGTTTATTTGTTTGAGCACACGTTGCACGTCTCCGACAGTTTCCTCCCATGCCCCTTCTCCGAAGCGATCTTCTAACTTCCGCTTCTGAGACACGGCTTCGTTCCTGCCCTCGATAGCCTTGTTCAACGCCTTCTGGAGACTATACCTGGACATCACCTCTTCTTCATACTTATTGATGCTAGCCTTCAGCTGCTCTTCGAGGTTGGAAATTTGCTGCTTCAACTTATCTTCCCTCTTCTTATTGTTGGTGAGCGTAGCATTCCAAGTCTTATTGCAAGAAGAGATCTCTCGGTGTGCTGCGTCGAGCGCCTTCTTTTTGGATTCCAGCATGTTATGGGAGCTTCTGAACTCTTGCCCCAGACGTTCGCGCTTCTTCTTCTCCTCAGTCAACTCAGCCCCTAGTCTGTTTACTAGCTCGATCTGCTGTTGGAAAGCATGCACGGCCTTGTTTTTCTCACTGTGTATCTGGGCTAGCTCTTGCTCTAACCCTTCATTGATCTTCATCAAGGCTTCTTTTTCTTTCACAACTTGCTCGTAGGCCTTCCTAGAAACAGTAGTTGGCTCTGCTACCGGAATAGGAACAAGGACTGGTGCATCTGGAAATGGCATCCGCAACTGGCTTGCTCTCTCCTGGATCCAAACTCTGTATGGTGCATAAGCCTCACAGTCGTTCTTCCCCAACAGCGGTTTCCCTTTTCGGTTAATACGCGTCCAGGCATGCCGAAGCTTGGCTAGCAAATCTCCACTTAAATCACCGGTGAAGTACAGAGATTCCTGTACTTCTTCCTCCTTTGGTGGGTTCTTCAGCGCATATCTGAACTGACGGACAAACAGAGATGGGTTGTAGTTGATACACCCCTTTCTTCCTATCAACGGAACATTAGGGTACCCAGAACAACTGAAGATAAGCTCAGACCCCAGCAGGTCTCGATCAAACCACTCAATGTCTTCAGAAGTTAGCCTCATCATACGCTCTGGCCAATCAGATGTGGTTGCACTATCCACGAAAGGTCCTTTCAAAGGAAGATGATTCTTAAACCACATGTACAGTAAAGGTACGCAACAAGAGACATTCTTTCCCCTCCTGTTCTCATTCCTGTAGTGCATCGAATGGTAAAAGTCTCCGATCAGTGTTGGTACTGGGTTACCAGCAGCAAATAGATGAAATGCATCCATGGCCACGAAGTTTGGGAAGTTAGGAAACAGTACTATCCCATAAATGCATAGGGCCAAAATAGCGTTAAAGACCACCCAACACCCATTCTTGGCGTACTCTTGGGCCTTACCAACCAGAAACTGAAGAGAGAAACCCGGAACCCCTCGCCACGAAGTCATCAACAGCTCAGAAGCATTCATATGCAAGGCCTTAGCCAAATCCTCTAACTTGGGCTCAGCGGCATAGTGAATAAAAGGAACTGCATTCTGAACAGGCAGCTCAGTAAACTCTACATACTCCTCCATGGTAGGCCCTAAGATAAAATCCGCAAACGTGAAACATCTCAAAGTCGGGTCATAGAATTGCATTAAGGTGTACAGCCCATTCAATTCATCATCAGTGGATTTGCGAACTAAACCCAACAACCGTCCGTAACTCTGCCTGAAGCTTCTACGGACATCCTCACCAGCAAGAGAAATCAGACCCAGGAGGGGAGCAATATCAGGGATAGGTAGCTTATAAGCAACTGTCATCCTCAAACTGGCCATGATCAAAACTCAGAAGTCCAGATACTACAACCGGGGAATATGCAAATGTACCTGCAACACATACACACGTTAATGGGATGCAATGATAATGGGTATGCAAACGATGCAATGCAAGTAACATGCAACAGGGACCAAATGTCGTGGCTGAGAAGCCTGAACCATATCAAGAAGTCTCAGATAGACCCTCCAAAAGTCCTCAAACATTGGTCTTAGATAGACCTCATACACAGCTCCAATACTGGTCTCTGATAGACCCCATAATCATAACTTTGAATGGTCTCTGGCAGACCTCAAATCATATCTCTGACTGGTCTCTGACAGACCTCAGAACTTTCCAAATGGTCTCTGACAGACCTCAGAACATATCTCCAACTGGTCTCTGACAGACCTCAGAACTCTCCATAAATACCCAAGATCTGTGATCAAGAAATAACCGGTGTCTGAAGGTCTAGTTACCTGCATAACCCCAAACCCTCTCACAGGTGGATGTCCTAGTAACTGACAAAGGTATGGCATCCTATGCGGTTGTCGGCGTCACAGACTTTCAGGGTTGATGATACGATTCCCAGAAGGAGTGGCATCATCAAATCCTGAAGAGGCCTCACTTAGCCAACTTCCAAATGATCGGTCCCCAGAGTCGACAATCCAACTAACCAGCAACCCGAGCCACCCAAAGGGCAGGACAGGAGGCCAACCAGAGGAACCTCGTCTGAGTGTAGATTTCGCGGGACACTAGGACATGCAAAGCACGTGCGCGCCCACTAATCTCTACTCTAAGTCTAGGTGCACTCAAGCCCAGGTCCGGCTTATCTCTCAATCAAAGAACACCCGTCACACCCCACAATACAGCAATAATAACCAATATATATAATGCTGAAAATAAAGGTCAGAAATATAAATCCATACAAAATCCTCGACGGGAAAATAAGCGTTAAGATTGACTCTCTTAAGGGACATTGGATCCCAAATGCATAAGAACTATCGCAGTCCTTAGCAGCCAGGGGACGTTGGATCCCCAGCAGAGTCGCCAGCTGTCGCTACTGCGAAAGTTGGCGCCGGCTGAACAGAAGAGTCGCCACCGTGCGTTATTTATCCCACAGGAGGGAAAGGAAACGCTCAGAGTAAACCTCGCACAACACGGGAAAGGAATGGTCATTGCAACCAAATCCTGGATTCGGGAGTCGGTTACGCAAGGGGAAGGTACTAGCACCCCTCACGTCCGTCGTACTCGACGGGATCCACGCTTGTTTTCGGGTATGGATTGTTATTCTATCTACTCTACAGGTCAAGGGTTAAAAGAAAAGAAAATGACTCGGAAAAGTATCGCACTTTATGCCTACGTATTCCCGTCTGGAACGAGAAATCAGAGTCAACGTAGTTCGCCTACCTACGGGAAAGGAGGGGAAGGTTGCTCGCTAGGATATCGCATCCTATGCCTACGTACTTTCATACAGCATGAAAGATCAGAGCAAACGTAGTTCGGGCCACGTACGACACAAGTCTGTCTTGATTGTTTTTATTCCTTCTGAAAAAGGTTTTTCTGATTAACAGTCCAAGCGGACAAAAAATGACGTTTTGATGTGTTCACATTCTTTTACGAAAGAAGTGTCTTTTATTGTGTTTGAAATCTTATTGTGTTTTTCTGGTTGTTTTGAGAAAGAAAGAGACAGGACTCTAACCTACGGTTGCGAAGGGAATCAAACTAACCTAATGTCATCATGCATGGGTTAAGACCTAGTGTCTATCATGCTCCTCTCTTGCGCAGAGAGAAACAGAGATCCTAAGGGAATAGACGGAAACAGAAACAATAGCATATATACAATAAAGCAGTAAAATGCATGGATGCAACAATACAAGCGAGGCAAGGGAGTCCCACTCAACCTCGAACCTAGAAAACAATAGGCAAAAGTGAACAGGATTCACTTCCAACCTAACAGGTTAAACAGCAAACAATACAGTCAGGGAAAACCAATCAATACATCAGAAATAAACAGCAAAAATAAACAGCCACAGCAGCTCTGCATCACCATCTGACTTCAAGTCATCATCAACAGCTACAAGCATCAATCTTCATCTCCACAGCCTTCAAGCAAGGTCTTTGTCATCAATCTTCAGTCTACAATGGCTTTTCTTCAAGTCTCCATCTCCCAGCTGAGGAATCAATCACAAGAGTGAATTGGGTGTTAAGCAATTAGTTGACCACCAAAGGTGGCAAACAGACTGCTAACAACACATAGGATGTTTTCTCTCAAGAGTTATATCCCTTAGACAGTAGCACCAAGCCTTCCAAAGGAAGGGGGTGAGTGTCTTAGAGAGACTCTGCATCACAGAGAATAATGGAGGCAATCAAGACCCTCAATGTTTGAGAATCAAGCTTTCTACTCTAGGGCTCTGACTAGCTCCTAAACCCTACACTCCTCAACAGCTGCCAACACAGAATCTCCTCATCAACTCTGGAAGTTGGTCTTCAATCTCTGATCTTCAAATGGGCTTCATCATCTCAGGTCTTCAGCTCCCCCAAATCCCAAACAAACCCAATACCCCACACACAGACAAAACAATAACCCTAAAGAGGGCACACCACACAGTCAATCCAATATAAGCAATATACTAATAGCAGTAGGGGAATCCTAACAATTTCTAAGGGATCTAACCTATACCCATAACCCCTATAATCCCATACCCCAAAAATCAGATGAAAATTCCTAAAAGAATCTAATCTATTTCACCTATGCTCACTTAAAACCCTAATTTTGATCACTATAATATCACCTATTCAAATCACCTAAAATTAAATTCTAAAAATGTGAATTAAATCTTATATACAAGTTGAAGTCCTAAACTAATCAACCTAAAAAGAATGAGCTCTAAAGCTAAAGGGAACTATTAGAACAAAAATCAACAAATTTAAGTATCAAACTAAACTTAATAAAATGCTATTTACAAGAAAAATGCATGAAAAATATTAAAACAAAATAAAATGCCATTTTTATTTTTTAATATTTTTCTAGACAGAATTATTGACCTAGAGAAAAAAGAATCAATTAAAACTAAGCTATTTTCATTTTTTTTTATGATTTTTAAAAGGTGAGAAAAAATATAAAAGAAATTAAAAACACAAAATAGAAATTAAATGGGAGGGGGTGCCATAAGCAATGGCGCCCAGTTGTTATCTCAGGTGGGCCATAAGATGGGGGCGCGAATATCATTCCTGCAAGGCCCACAAAGCATCAGAAAAAGAATTAAAAAAACAAAGGAAAATAAATGGATCCACGGTGCAAATAGCAATGGTTTACAGTTCATTTTCCACTTGGGCTTCGCTGGGGGGTGGGAATATAAATCTGAGTCCAAGGCCCATAACCGCGTTTAAGTGAAACGCATCGTTTCACATTAGTCAGCTCCCTCCATTTTCAACTTCAAATCTGGTCCATACGATGAGCTTAAAAGGTAAAACCTTGAAACCAATCCAACGTCCCTGGGTCATCGTCCCCAACGAGGAGCTAGGGTTTTCAGAATTTCTTCTCCCATGCACAACTTCCATAGCTCAGTTCTCCCTCCTCACTCAACCAAATCCTTCGATCTCAAAACCAAAATTGGCCTACTCAAAGCCCTCTACAAGATCCTATACTTGGATTTTGCTGAAACTCAACACATAATCAAGCTCGATAGCTGGAAGTCTTGGACACCACTGAATTACACCTGATGTGCATGATCCTCAAACTTGTTCAAACTACCCTAGAACGATCTATGGACTATGCTGAGTATTCTGAACCAAAAATCTAACATTATCTTGCAAGATTCCAAGAGTTACAAGCTCCAACAGTTTTGGTGCATCATGATCAACATCCATGAAACTTGCTCAAACTTAGTGAAATCCATCATCTAACTTAACTTAGCCATTCTATGCTAACAAATCACTAACATGCTGGCTAAATCATGCAATTCGAAGGAAGATACCAACCTGGTGTGATGGTGAAAACAGGTGCTGAATCCTCTTGATCCAATGCTTGCAATGATTGGAACTTGATCCACACTACCAATTCTTGATTCTGTATGCAGAAAATCTGACTCAAACCTCTTGGATCTTGTGATTGGAAAGTTCTTGCTTCTTGGATGATTCACTTGTATGGCACGAGTTCTCCTTCAATCAACCAAATGCTTGTGTGAATTATGATCTATGAATGATGGTGATGAAGATCCAATCAAGAATTGTGAAAATTGGTGAAGATTTGAGGTAGTTTGAATTGATTTTGCAAATTGGAAGAAAGGTATGAAACTTGGTGTTATGAGCAATGTGATTCACCAACCATGGCATGAAGCTCTTCATATCAATATATAGATGAGATTGGAAAGTCCTAAAAGCTTCTAGATTGATCTAGGAAAGTATGGAATGTGGTGGAAAGTTATGGAAGTTCTCATGTGATGATACTTTGAATCATCTCATATCATGCTTGCATGCTTTGTATACTTGTGTCAAAATCTCCTCTCATGAGTTATTGACATGGTGTGAGTGAAAAAACCAAGTTCCTTGCCTTGAAAAGTCACTTATGCTAAGTTTTCCATACTTGCCTTATGATGCAAGTAACAAAAATACAAAGTAAGTCCAAAAATTAACCCCTAACTCAAAAAAGTGGCTGAACCAATGTCTCTAAAATGATGTTTGGAATCAATTTGGTATATTGGATGACCCATTTTGGATTTGTAGATCTCTCAAACCAATTTTTCATTTCAACTTTTTCAACTTATATGCCTTTTTTAGGTCATTTTTCACCAACTTTGGTCAAGTCTCATTCCATGCATTTAAAAACTTCCATGACTTCTTTTCTAGACTTTAAATGGCATTTTGAGCAACTTTGATGTTGTGAAGTTTTTCATTTGAAGCTTCCTTGTATGAGTTTTAGGCATAGGCTAAGAATGACCTGTAATCACTAGATGACCAAAATACCCTTTGCTTGTCAAGACCATAAGTAGAGTTCCACAAATCATATGAAGGCATACCATACCATTCTAGAAATCTAAGACAATGAGGAACAATTATTATGTTGACCAGGAATTCATTTTAAATCTCCTTGAGGGGTAAAAATTGCTTGGAAGACAAGTCACTTTCACAGACAACATTTCAGATACCTCAGATGACCTGTAACTTGTGAGGACCATAAATTGAGTACTATAAATCTCCTTGATGTCTTCCACCACTCAAATTAAAGGTATTGAGATCCTCTAAAAGTTTCATGTTGACCAAGGATCCATTTGAAGCTTGCATTTTGACTTATCTTGCTTGGAAATTTGACCTAAACTAGGGGATTTTACACAGAAACCCTAATTTAGAAACTCCTCTTCTCCTTGATTTCTCTTGATTTCTTCTTAGCACAACACCATATCTTTCTCTACATGTCAAATGATGAACCCCACATCTCACCAATAACCCTTAATGCCTTTCAATCATTCAATTGACCTAGAGTTGACCTAGAGTTGATCCCAGATGAAACCCTAGTTGACTGTCTTCAACTGTAATTCTTGTGACTACACCAATGACTTGTCTCTTTCTCCAAATGACTTTCTAAGTCTTCTATGATGCCCACATACTCTCCATGCTCAATCTACAGCTCACAATTTCTTTGATGGTCCTCAAATACCCTCAGATAGGAGATAGATGCACTGATTAATCCATTGACTTCCTAGCTTTCAAATTCTTTCTGATGACTTGAAAGAGATTGAATTAGAGTAATAACCTCTTGATAGGCTCATAGAGATGAGAATAGTACTTGGTCCCCTGTTGGATGACTTGCTATGCTTATGTTATGCAGATGATTAGACTATGTATATGACTCTATATGCAAATGCTAATGATATTGAAACATAAACTAAGTGAATAAGGTTGAGCAAATTTTAGGGTGCAACAGCTGCCCCTATTCAAGCGACTTGGACCCGATTGGGTGAAGAGCCCGGAGCCTTCAGACATTCGCGGTACGAGACGGTTGAATACTAAGAACCTAGAAATTTGCCAACCGCAGAGATGAACTACACCACTGCTTGGGGATTATTTTCATCAGCCTGGAAAGCTTATCTCATTGGAAAAACTTCAACAACTTTGCTGGGGATGGCTCGTCTGCCTTCTCGTCAAAAATAAATCGTCCACGTCAGGACTAAATCTTCCACGTTAGGGATAAACACCGTCCACGTAAGGGCTATAACCTCGTCTGGATCTGTCCACTTCAGGACTAAACTCTTCCACGTGAGGAATCACCTTTCCACCTTAGGAATAAACTTTTTTTGTATCTGTCCACGTCAGGACTAAATTCTTCCACGTTAGGAATAAAATCTTTCCACGTTAGGAATACCATCTTCTTTTCCACGTAAGGGATCATCTCTTTTTTCCACGTAAGGAAACCAACTTCTCTTCTAAATTTGTCCACGTCAGGACTAAACTTTCCACGTAAGGAACCCGTCTTCTTTCCACGTAAGGAAACCAATTTTCTTCCACGTAAGGAATAAAATTCTTGATCTGTCGACGTAAGGACTCCAAGCTTTCCACGTAAGGAATACGATTTTATTCGATCTGTCCACGTAAGGACTCCAATCTTTCCACGTAAGGAAACAATCTTTCCACGTCAGGAATGCCATCTCTTTCCACGTAAGGAAACACCTCTGATTCGTCCACGTAAGGACTCACATTTTTTTTTCACGTAAGGAAACCGTACCTTTCCACGTAAGGAATGCTATGTCAACCTGTCCACGTAAGGACTCCACTCTTTCCACATAAGGAATGCAATCTTTCCACGTCAGGAATACATCGTCCACGTCAGGACCCACCTTTCCACGTTAGGAACAACTCTCTTCTTGCTTTGTCCACGTAAGGACTCTAGTTTTTTCCACGTAAGGAAACCGTATTGTCTTGATTTGTCCACGTCAGGACTCACCTCTCGAATCGCTGAGGATAAAAACTTGTCCACGTCAGGACTTGCGTATCTTCGACTTGCTGGGGAAATAAGACTTGTCCACGTCAGGACTCACACTTTGCCAACAACACGAAGAAGGATAAAATTGTCCACGTCAGGACTCTCGCATCTTGACAACACGAGGAACTATAAACTTGTCCACGTCAGGACGCACATCTCACCATTATAAAAAGAGATATCTGCTGGAAATAAATGGTCTACGTCAGGACACCAACACGAAGAATAATCAACTTTGTCCATGTCAGGACTTCACCTTCGATCAATACCAAGAAATCAAATCCGTCCACGTTAGGACTAACACATATCGTCACCTGGAAGAAATGTCCACGTCAGGACTCCACATTCCAACAATTCTGAAAAATCGAACCTGTCCACGTTAGGACTAGCACATATCGTCAAACTGAGGAAATCAATCTGTCCACGTTAGGACCCCCACTTTTCTAGCACGAAGAAAACCTGTCAATAAAATTGTCCTCGTCAGGACTCATCCTTCCATTGGTCCACAAACTTCTTATCACTGACGTTACAACAACTTTGAGGCGGACTCTACTGGGGATATTTGGAAACCAAACTACCGGACGCCTGTTCTGATAACCGGCGGCAGCCTCTGAAATTCTGATTCATGAAACCTTTTGATGCTGACGTAACAACAATTTTGAAGAAAGTAATCCGCTGGCCGGACTAGAGACACTTCAACAAGCAACTCTGACGGGGAAAATAAGAGACATTTACACAAATAACTCTGCTTGGGGACAAAGAGAAATTTATCATGATAACTCTGTGGGGAATAAAACCGACATTTTCGTTGAATGTCTCACGTCGAGATCTTGAATGTTTGGTAATTCATTTGAGCAAGAGCTCCCTCAACCTGTAAAGGAAACAATACTTGAAAACAAACGGTTAACCAACCTAGTTTATGTTTCAAAATGCATATGTTTGACAATGACGCAATGCTCCACTCGACATGGAAATGCTACGCGCTTTTATTTGCTGGATGCAAGTATGACACTATATGCCAATGCAAATGCAGACTCGAACTGCTGGGATACAGAAACCGCTTCAGCAAAATAAATGCTGAAGACAATGCCAACTCCGCTGGGGATAACCAGGCGTCACAGAATTATTCCAGCAAAATAAATGCTGGAAGAGTGAAGCCAACTTCGCTGAGGAATAACTGAATGCGCCAATCATGATTGGACTTCTGCTGGGGAGTGAACAGGTATCACACGGTATTCCGACAAAATAAATGCCAGGACACGCACCCAACTCTACCGGGGAGAGTTTTAACCTTCGAGTTCCACTGGGAGGAAAGAAAACACTTGCTGAAAAGAGAGAACTCTGCTGGGGATGAAACAATTCTCTTTTGGGGAAAATCAACCGACTCCACCGGGGAGATTAAATGACCCTGCGGGGAAAGGTGAACTTGTCTGAATACAGCTCACAACTATTAATCTTCTGAGGCTAAACCAACTCTGCTTGAGATACACTGTCTGAATACAGCCTTATAATCTTAGAATCGCCACACTCTGCTAAGGATAAACAACTTTGCTGGACCACGTCCTTTGGATAAGCTACGGCTAGCTGGGGAATTCCATCCTTTTTTCAGGAAGAACATGCATGTCTTAGAATCGCGACCTGCATGGGGATTAAGTCTTTCGTTGCTGCAATCTTTTGATCATCCTCTTTCACGGCTATGACCCCTGCAACCAGACAAACAAGACAAGACAAGCCTATGCAACCAAATCTATTTAGGTTAGCGTTAGTGACATTATTCCCAGTTAATCCAAAGTTTTAGCAATTATTGGCAAGGGCCGGTGACGTTATACACTTGCTAGTTTCATTAAACTCAGGCGTTTATCATGCACAAAACAGTAAAGAGATAACATCAAGTACTGAATAACATATTTTATTGATTGGGCCCCTGAATGGGCGGAGTTTTGTACACGGGATGTAACTCCGGAAAAGAGGAAGCTACGCAAAGCAAATATACAAGTATGCACAAGAAGCCTAAATATATTGACAAATTAAATTTGTACACATGTCGGCAACGGGATGCAGATGAACACCACAAACTGATCCTCCCATGACTCGCCCGACTCTAATGCTTTCCCGGTATCCACACTTCCGAAGAGATTGTATCTGATAATCAACCCCTCGAGTATATTCTCCCGCACCGATGCTCACTGCAATATCAAATTCGGACTGCAGTCATTTGCTTTTCAAATCCCTAACTTTTGCGTGAACCGCCCTTTACGGGTTTTCAGTTCACCGGGATACCCTTTTTTGCCGAAGTCGCCCAGTGTAGGTTTTCAACTTTGCGGGTGTACATTTTTTCAATTTTATCCCTAACTTTTGCCCGAACCTTTCATTCTGTTTTTGGTTCGCCAGGATGCCCCATTTTTGCCTGGACTCTCTTTTTTCTGTCCAGCGGGTCAATTTCAAGCAAAGTATTTTTTAAATGCGTCCGAATTCACAGGTGACGTAAAGTCTTCGCCGTCCATGGTGGACAACAATAAAGCTCCTCCTGAAAAGACTTTTCTAACAACGTATGGCCCTTCGTAGTTGGGGGTCCACTTGCCCCGGTGATCTGCCTACGGCGGGAGAATCCTTTTCAGCACAAGGTCGCCCGTCTGAAAGCTTCGCGGATGTATCTTCTTATCGTACGCTTTCTTCATTCGGCTCTGGTACAATCGACCGTATGCTAGAGAAGCTAGCCTCTTCTCATCCATTAAACTCAGTTGGTTCAACCTGTCTTTTACCCATTCTGCCTCATCTAGCTAGACGTCTCGCAATACCCTCAGAGAAGGGATCTTGACTTCCAATGGTAGTACCGCTTCCATTCCGTATACCAACGAGAACGGGGTTGCCCCGGTTGATGTGCGTACCGTCGTACGATAACCGTGCAAAGCGAAGGGTAGCATCTCATGCCAATCCTTATAGGTCACCACCATCTTTTGAACAATCTTCTTGATATTCTTATTGGCCGCTTCGACAACGCCATTCATCTTGGGTCGGTAAGGGGAGGAGTTGTGATGTTCGATCTTGAAATTCTGACAGAGCTCCTTCATCATTTTGTTATTCAGGTTTGAACCGTTGTCAGTGATTATCCGCTCGGGGATCCCATATCTGCAAATGATATCTCTCTTGATGAATCTGGCCACCACCTGCTTAGTTACATTTGCATAAGACGCCGCTTCCACCCACTTGGTGAAATAATCGATTGCTACTAGAATGAACCGGTGCCCGTTAGAAGCTGTCGGCTCGATCTTTCCAATCATATCGATTCCCCACATCGAGAATGGCCATGGCGATGAAATCACATTTAGAGGACTCGGAGGCACATGGATCTTATCAGCATAGATTTGGCACTTGTGGCACTTCCTCGCGAACTTGAAACAATCAGTTTCCATAGTCAGCCAAAAATAACCTGCCCGCAGCAGCTTTCTCGTCATAGCATGCCCACCAGCATGCGTGCCAAAGGTACCCTCATGTATCTCCTCCATGAGCAACTTTGCCTCTCTTTCATCCACGCAATGCAACAGCACCAAGTCGTGATTTCTTCTGTATAAGACCCCATCCGGATTCAAATAGAAATTACCCGCTAATCTCCTGAGACTCTTCTGATCTTGACTGGATGCCCCAGCCGGATACTCTTTATTCTTCAGGAAGTTAAGGATATCAAAATACCACGGTTTGTCATCGGATGCTTCGTCAATAGCAAACACAAAGGCAGGCCTGTCAAGCCGAGAGATAATGATTCTGGGAGCCTCGTTCCAGAAGTTGACTTTGTACATGGAAGACAAAGTGGCCAGGGCGTCAGCCATTTGATTCTCTGCCCGCGGTACATGATGCAATTCAACCTTGTCGAAGAAAGGCAACAATCTCCTTGCATAATTCATGTAATGTATCAAGTTGGGCTGACGTGTCTCCCATTCCCCTTTGATCTGATTCACCACCAGAGCTGAGTCTCCGTATACGTCCAGGTTCTTGATTCGCAAATCAATGGCTTCTTCAAGCCCCATTATACAAGCTTCGTATTCGGCTTCATTATTGGTAACTGCAAAGGTCAATCGGGCAGTAAACGGGATGTGCGACCCGTGTGGAGTAGTGATGATTGCCCCTATTCCGCTACCGTAAGCGTTCACAGCTCCGTTAAATATCATCTTCCACTTGGAACCCAATTCTGGTCCTTCGTCTGGCAACGACTTTTCACAATCTTTCATCTTTAGGTACATGATATCCTCGTCAGGAAAATCAAACCTCATTGATTGGTAATCTTCAATTGGCTACTCCGCCAGATACTCAGACATCACACTCCCCTTTATAGCCTTTTGCGAGACATATTGGATGTCATATTCAGTCAAGACCATCTGCCAACGGGCTATTCTCCCTGATAAGGCCTGCTTTTCGAATACATATTTGATAGGATCCATCTTCGAGATGAGCATGGTTGTATGATTCAGCATGTACTGCCTCAAACGCTTGGCGGCCCAGGCTAGCGCGCAACAAGTTTTCTCCAGCATTGAATATCGAGATTCACAATCTGTAAATTTCTTACTCAAGTAGTAAATCGCATGCTCTTTTCTTCCCGTCTCGTCGTGTTGACCGAGAACACAACCCATGCTTCCCTCAAGAACTGTCAAATACATAATCAAGGGTCTCCCTGCCACTGGGGGTATCAAAATAGGAGGCTCCTGCAAATACTGCTTTATTTTATCGAACGCCTTTTGACAATTTTCGTTCCACGTTACAGCTTGATCTTTTTTCAACAGTTTGAATAATGGTTCACACGTGGCCGTTAGGTGAGATATGAACCGAGCGATGTAGTTCAACCTCCCTAAAAACCCGCGCACCTCTTTCTCTGTTTTAGGCATCGGCATTTCTTGTATCGCTTTTATTTTAGCAGGATCGACCTCTATTCGTCTTTCGCTTACGATAAACCCCAGCAGTTTACCCGATCTCACCCCGAAGGTGCATTTGTTAGGGTTTAGTCTCAGCCTGAACTTCCTAAGCCTTTTAAATAACTTCAGCAGATTCACCAGATGCTCTTCCTCCGTCTGGGATTTGGCAATCATTTCGTCAACATAAACTTCGATCTCTTTATGCATCATATCATGGAAAAGAGTCGTCATCGCACGCTGATACGTTGCCCCAGCATTCTTCAAACCAAAGGGCATCACTTTGTAACAAAATGTTCCCCAAGGCGTTATGAAAGTAGTCTTCTCCATGTCCTCTGGCGCCATTTTAATCTGATTATAGCCTGAAAAGCCATCCATGAAGGAGAATACGGAGTATTGAGCAGTATTATCAACTAGCACATCGATATGAGGAAGTGGAAAATCATCCTTTGGGCTCGCCTTGTTCAAATCCCTATAATCAACGCACATCCGAATCTTGCCATCTTTCTTTGGCACTGGTACGATGTTAGCAACCCATGAGGGATATTTTGTCACAGCCAGGAAACCAGCATCCCACTGCTTTTGAACTTCCTCTTTGATCTTCACTGCCATATCTGGTCTAGTTCTGCGAAGCTTTTGCTTGACCGGCGGGCATTCTTCTTTCAATGGCAGACGGTGCACAACCATATCTGTATCGAGCCCTGGCATATCTTCATACGACCAAGCGAATACATCACTATACTCTCTGAGCATTTCAACCAGTCTTCGCTTGATATCGCTCTGCAGCGCGGCTCCTATACGAATATTCTTCTCAACCCCTTCCGACCCCAAGTTGATAATTTCGATGACCTCTTCGTGAGGCAGAATGACTCTTTCCTCTTGTTTCACCAACCAAGACAGTTCCTCAGGAACGTCACTATCTTCGACAATCTCTTCCTTGGCCTGAAATACCGGGTGCTCAAAGTCGGGACGAGTCATAGGTGGTTCAAGGATGTCATCTGAAAATGTGATCCTGCAAAAGGAATGGTTAAATGCTTCAAAAAGCGTATAAAGCGAATAACCACGTTGCCATTTTATTGAAAAATACAAAACAAGAAAAACAGAGATCGCAATATTTGCACATGAAAAACGCCTTTTATTTAATGATAAACGCGCAATGTTCATAACAGCACAGCCCTAAGCAAATCATGATGCCCCGGGCAAGACATCAGATTGTTCAACAATTAATAAAACAAAGCATTACTGTTTAAGAGTCACAGGAACAAGCTCCTGAATAGACCAGTTGCACAATCCCTGTCCTGGCGTGCTTGGCTGAATCCAGGCATCCATATCACAGTCGCTGTCTACTTCGTCAGACTCTGAAGCAGCGTTGATGGTTTCATGACATACTCCACTGGCAGAGATGGTTATTGGCCCTCTGAAACGGGGTGCTCCCACAGCAGGTGTTGACGACGACGGTTGGTATCCCAGCCCGAACCGGTCCATTTTCACAGGAATATCCAGCACTTTGCCCCAGCCCTTTGCTTCTCCAGCCTCTACCAGAGCTTGAGCTTCTTTATACGGCGATACAGCTATCTCCGATACTTTACTCGGCCCGGGACCTTGGTCCTTGATACGCAACCCTTCAAATGCCTGGCAGGGTGTTTCGTGAATCTCTCCATCGACCTCCACATATTTAAATGATGACAGATGGATGACCAGGATATCTTCTTCTCCACATACGGTGACTACGCTGTCTCCGACCATATATTTCAATTTTTGATGCAGGGTAGACGTGACTGCCCCAGCCCCATGAATCCAGGGTCTTCCGAGCAGGCAGCTATATGCAGGCTGGATGTCCATGATATAAAATTCAGTCGCAAACACCTCCGGCCCCACCTGTAAAGGCAATGTTATCGATCCGAAGACTGTTCTTCGCGTGCCATCGAATGCCCTGACTACCAAGTCACTGGGCGTGCACAAGATTCCTCTGACATCTAGCTTCATCATCGCTTTCTTGGGCATCACATTCAAAGACGATCCGGTGTCGACCAGTACATGCGACATGACTGATCCTCTACACTCGACAGATACATGCAGCGCCATATTATGATCTCTCCCCTTAGGGGTCAAGTCGAAGTCGGTAAAGCCCAAGCTGTGGCCTGCATTCACATGAGCCAACACTCCTTCCAACTGATTTACGGAAACATCCTGGGGTACGAAGGAAGTATCCAGGACTTTCAACAGTGCATTTCTGTGAGCTTTAGAACACAATAGCAATGACAGGATAGATATCTTGTACGGCGTCTGTTGCAGATGCTCCACAATCTTATAATCACTTTTTCGAATCAAGCGCATGAACTCTTCTACATCTTTCGATGCCGATGCTTTTTCGCTTGCCTGCACTGGGACATTCTCAACCATCTTCCCTTTCCCCTTTGCCAGTCGCTCAGCCTCTACTTCAGGCGATATAAAGATCCTACCACTCCTTGTCATACCTCCTGACCCAACAACGTTGTCTACGGTCTCGGCTGGCTGCTTATCAAAATCAATCTTTATTCCGTCACAATACACTTCCAACCCATATGACCATGGGACTGCTTTTGTGCTCTCGTACGGGATTGGTCCGACCTTAGTTATGGTGATCGGTGGTTGCTGGGCCGGTGCCGCGATAGTAATTGTCTTTCGAGGAATCGTCACAGTGGCTACATCACTCTGATTATCTGCTAATGCCCCTGCAGGCTCTTCGATTGCTGCTCGGTCAAACTGCAATGTGCCGTCAGCTAGGGTCCAACATTCCAAGCAATACTCGTCACATCCTGGATAAACACCCCCTTTCAACAATCTGCTCTTTATCTCGCTCAGCGGCGTCTTTAAATCATCGACATTCATAATCAGATTCAACCCTTCCTCAGTCAGAATGGCGTTTGCCCCATGATTAGGCATGGGCTTCTGCACTATATTCGGACCTTCCGTCCGAAATTGATAGCCTTATTGTCCAAAAGATCCTGCACAACATGCTTAAAAGCATGGCAACCCTCTACATCATGGCCCGGGGCCCCAGAATGAAACTCACAGTGCCTGCTTGCATCATAACCATACGGAGGAGTTCCCGTTATCGGTGCCAGAGTTCTCTTCTCTACCAAATTCAGACCCAACAATGTCTGTAACAAATCAGCATACGTTGAAGGAGGCTTCTCAAACACTCTCCTTGGTTTACCACCCTGGAATCTACGCTGAGCAGGTTGTGCCCCCTGCTGTGGCTGCTGCTGCTGCTGTTGTTGTTGCATTGGTTGCTGCTGATACGGAATAGTGACACTCGCCACCTGCTGCGGCTGATGATACTGATTTCGACCTCTGCCTCGGCCTCTGCCTCGGCCTCCAAACACTGCGCTTGCATCGCCCTGACGGAGCCCACCGAAAGCCTTCCTATTACTGCCAGATGCAGTTGATTCCTCAGCCTAGAACCTGTCCTGTTTAATGTTGTTTTCAATCTTTTCTCCCATCAGAATTAAGTCCGAGAAACTGGCCAAAGATGTGTGAAACAATTTGTCATAAAACATGCCTGTGAATGTTCTGATGAACATGTCATTCATTTCTTTGTCTTCTAGAGGAGGACGGACCCTAGCAGCCATGTCGCGCCATATTTGCGCATACTCTTTAAAGCTCTCACCCTTCTTCTGTGACAGCCCTGTCAATTGGACCCGGTTGGGTGCCAAGTCGCTGTTATACTTATAGTGAGCTACAAATGCCTCCGCCAGCTGCTTCCATGTCTTTATATGCATTGGCTCCAACCCCATGTACCACTCGAGGGAAGGGCCCGACAAAATATCTTGAAAGAAATGCATTAGCATTCTCTCATCAGTTGAGTACGCAGACATCTTTCTGTAATAAGCCCGCACGTGCACTTTCGGACAGGTGTCCCCTTTATACTTATCAAATGTAGGAGCTTTGAATTTGATTGGCACCGTCAAGCCAGGTACCAGACCTATCGTTGACATGTCTAGGCCCACAGCACTTTGGTTCAGGACCCCCTCATCTGCTCTTCTAGCATTCTGATCTTCTGGGAGTCATCCATCGGTCCCTCGAAACCTCCACCGGAGAAAGCGTCCTCCTGCTAATCTTCCTGCCAGTTACCATTCCCAGCTCCATACCCATCATATCCATTATTGCGGCCAGCTCTGATCTGGTTCATCACCGGGCCTCGCCCTCTGTTGCCGTATCCCGGAACAACTCTAGCAGGTCCAAAAGTCATTAACCCAGCGCCATTACCATTTCCAAAACCTCCGTAACCCTAATTGGTCATACCATAACCGTCCTGCCCAAAGCCTTGAGCATTGAAACCATATTTCCCCGCATTATCGAATCCCTGATCATTGAACCCGAATCCAGCATTGCCGAAGCCGTTGCCTCCCATATTATCACCCAAGTTGATATCACCAAGCCCAACGTTATGGACAGCAGTCTCGTTCCCAACTCCGACGTTACCGTTCCCAGCAGCGGTAACGTTGTTGACATTAGCATCAGGTATGTTGACTACAGGTGGAGCCACTGGTGTGGGGGTGCCATCCCCATGAACAGTGTCGACTCGTACGGACTGATGATCCTCGTTGCCGTGACCAACATTTGTGACCAACAGAGGCTGCACCATGGCTTGCAAATTCTCCTGACCTTTTGCAATAGTCTCCATGGTCTGCATAAAGAGAGCTAGCTTCTCGCGCACATCTTGCATCTCGTTCTGCATTTGATCCATGATCCTTCGACAGTTGGTGCGAGTGGAATATCTGTGCGGGCGCTGATCTGCAATCCTGAAAATACCTGGTACAGAGCAGGGAATAAGATATCATCCAATGATTACCTGTAATGAAACATGAATATGAATGCAATGCAATGTGTGTCTATGCATTAGGGAATAGCATTCCCCGATTCTAGTGCGAAGGTGCCAATACGGTGACAGTGCTAGCAATACAAATATCGGAGTTGAATCATAAAAAGCCTCATATATTGCAGAGAAAACCAGTAAGCCACGAATACAATGTCACTGAGTACAAAGAAAGGCATGACCTCAACCAACAATCCTGGTGATGGTCAACATTATGCAAATAAAGCATACAAGAAATGATCAAGTACTCCCATAAGCCCGGTACTCTTCTATTAACTTCTTGGTCTCTGGATGACCTGTTCGGGTAAGCAGCCCTTCAACAAGTTGGTTTCTTTGTTTGAGCACACGTTGCACGTCTCCGACAGTTTCCTCCCATGCCCCTTCTCCGAAGCGATCTTCTAACTTCCGCTTCTGAGACACAGCTTCGTTCCTGCCCTCGATAGCCTTGTTCAACGCCTTCTGGAGACTATACCTGGACATCACCTCTTCTTCATACTTATTGATGCTAGCCTTCAGCTGCTCTTCGAGGTTGGAAATTTGCTGCTTCAACTTATCTTCCCTCTTCTTATTGTTGGTGAGCGTAGCATTCCAAGTCTTATTGCAAGAAGAGATCTCTCGGTGTGCTGCGTCGAGCGCCTTCTTTTTGGATTCCAGCATGTCATGGGAGCTTCTGAACTCTTGCCCCAGACGTTCGCGCTTCTTCTTCTCCTCAGTCAACTCAGCCCCTAGTCTGTTTACTAGCTCGATCTGCTGTTGGAAAGCATGCACGACCTTGTTTTTCTCACTGTGTATCTGGGCTAGCTCTTGCTCTAACCCTTCATTGATCTTCATCAAGGCTTCTTTTTCTTTCACAACTTGCTCGTAGGCCTTCCTAGAAACAATAGTTGGCTCTGCTACAGGAATAGGAACAAGGACTGGTGCATCTGGAAATGGCATCCGCAACTGGCTTGCTCTCTCCTGGATCCAAACTCTGTATGGTGCATAAGCCTGACAGTCGTTCTTCCCCAACAGCGGTTTCCCTTTTCGGTTAATACGCGTCCAGGCATGCTGAAGCTTGGCTAGCAAATCTCCACTTAAATCACCGGTGAAGTACAGAGATTCCTGTACTTCTTCCTCCTTTGGTGGGTTCTTCAGCGCATATCTGAACTGACGGACAAACAGAGATGGGTTGTAGTTGATACACCCCTTTCTTCCTATCAACGGAACATTAGGGTACCCAGAACAACTGAAGATAAGCTCAGACCCCAGCAGGTCTCGATCAAACCACTCAATGTCTTCAGAAGTTAGCCTCATCGTACGCTCTGGCCAGTCAGATGTGGTTGCACTATCCACGAAAGGTCCTTTCAAGGGAAGATGATTCTTAAACCACATGTACAGTAAAGGTACGCAACAAGAGACATTCTTGCCCCTCCTGTTCTCATTCCTGTAGTGCATCGAATGGTAAAAGTCTCCGATCAGTGTTGGTACTGGGTTACCAGCAGCAAATAGATGAAATGCATCCATGTCCACGAAGTTTGGGAAGTTAGGAAACAGTACTATCCCATAAATGCATAGGGCCAAAATAGCGTTAAAGACCACCCAACACCCATTCTTGGCGTACTCTTGGGCCTTACCAACCAGAAACTGAAGAGAGAAACCCGGAACCCCTCGCCACGAAGTCATCAACAACTCAGAAGCATTCATATGCAAGGCCTTAGCCAAATCCTCTAACTTGGGCTCAGCGGCATAGTGAATAAAAGGAACTGCATTCTGAACAGGCAGCTCAGTAAACTCTACATACTCCTCCATGGTAGGCCCTAAGATAAAATCCGCAAACGTGAAACATCTCAAAGTCGGGTCATAGAATTGCATTAAGGTGTACAGCCCATTCAATTCATCATTAGTGGATTTGCGAACTAAACCCAACAACCGTCCGTAACTCTGCCTGAAGCTTCTACGGACATCCTCACCAGCAAGAGAAATCAGACCCAGGAGGGGAGCAATATCAGGGATAGGTAGCTTATAAGCAACTGTCATCCTCAAACTGGCCATGATCAAAACTCAGAAGTCCAGATACTACAACCGGGGAATATGCAAATGTACCTGCAACACATACACACGTTAATGGGATGCAATGATAATGGGTATGCAAACGATGCAATGCAAGTAACATGCAACAGGGACCAAATGTCGTGGCTGAGAAGCCTGAACCATATCAAGAAGTCTCAGATAGACCCTCCAAAAGTCCTCAAACATTGGTCTTAGATAGACCTCATACACAGCTCCAATACTGGTCTCTGATAGACCCCATAATCATAACTTTGAATGGTCTCTGGCAGACCTCAAATCATATCTCTGACTGGTCTCTGACAGACCTCAGAACTTTCCAAATGGTCTCTGACAGACCTCAGAACATATCTCCAACTGGTCTCTGACAGACCTCAGAACTCTCCATAAATACCCAAGATCTGTGATCAAGAAATAACCGGTGTCTGAAGGTCTAGTTACCTGCATAACCCCAAACCCTCTCACAGGTGGATGTCCTAGTAACTGACAAAGGTATGGCATCCTATGCGGTTGTCGGCGTCACAGACTTTCAGGGTTGATGATACGATTCCCAGAAGGAGTGGCATCATCAAATCCTGAAGAGGCCTCACTTAGCCAACTTCCAAATGATCGGTCCCCAGAGTCGACAATCCAACTAACCAGCAACCCGAGCCACCCAAAGGGCAGGACAGGAGGCCAACCAGAGGAACCTCGTCTGAGTGTAGATTTCGCGGGACACTAGGACATGCAAAGCACGTGCGCGCCCACTAATCTCTACTCTAAGTCTAGGTGCACTCAAGCCCAGGTCCGGCTTATCTCTCAATCAAAGAACACCCGTCACACCCCACAATACAGCAATAATAACCAATATATATAATGTTGAAAATAAAGGTCAGAAATATAAATCCATACAAAATCCTCGACGGGAAAATAAGCGTTAGGATTGACTCTCTTAAGGGACATTGGATCCCAAATGCATAAGAACTATCGCAGTCCTTAGCAGCCAGGGGACGTTGGATCCCCAGCAGAGTCGCCAGCTGTCGCTACTGCGAAAATTGGCGCCGGCTGAACAGAAGAGTCGCCACCGTGCGTTATTTATCCCACAGGAGGGAAAGGAAACGCTCAGAGTAAACCTCGCACAACACGGGAAAGGAATGGTCATCGCAACCAAATCCTGGATTCGGGAGTCAGTTACGCAAGGGGAAGGTACTAGCACCCCTCACGTCCGTCGTACTCGACGGGATCCACGCTTGTTTTCGGGTATAGATTGTTATTCTATCTACTCTACAGGTCAAGGGTTAAAAGAAAAGAAAATGACTCGGCAAAGTATCGCACTATATGCCTACGTATTCCCGTCTGGAACGAGAAATCAGAGTCAACGTAGTTCGCCTACCTACGGGAAAGGAGGGGAAGGTTGCTCGCTAGGATATCGCATCCTATGCCTACGTACTTTCATACAGCATGAAAGATCAGAGCAAACGTAGTTCGGGCCACGTACGACACAAGTCTGTCTTGATTGTTTTTATTCCTTCTGAAAAAGGTTTTTCTGATTAACAGTCCAAGCGGACAAAAAATGACGTTTTGATGTGTTCACATTCTTTTACGAAAGAAGTGTCTTTTATTGTGTTTGAAATCTTATTGTGTTTTTCTGGTTGTTTTGAGAAAGAAAGAGACAGGACTCTAACCTACGGTTGCGAAGGGAATCAAACTAACCTAATGTCATCATGCATGGGTTAAGACCTAGTGTCTATCATGCTCCTCTCTTGCGCAGAGAGAAACAGAGATCCTAAGGGAATAGACGGAAACAGAAACAATAGCATATATACAATAAAGCAGTAAAATGCATGGATGCAACAATACAAGCGAGGCAAGGGAGTCCCACTCAACCTCGAACCTAGAAAACAATAGGCAAAAGTGAACAGGATTCACTTCCAACCTAACAGGTTAAACAGCAAACAATACAGTCAGGGAAAACCAATCAATACATCAGAAATAAACAGCAAAAATAAACAGCCACAGCAGCTCTGCATCACCATCTGACTTCAAGTCATCATCAACAGCTACAAGCATCAATCTCCATCTCCACAGCCTTCAAGCAAGGTCTTTGTCATCAATCTTCAGTCTACAATGGCTTTTCTTCAAGTCTCCATCTCCCAGCTGAGGAATCAATCACAAGAGTGAATTGGGTGTTAAGCAATTAGTTGACCACCAAAGGTGGCAAACAGACTGCTAACAACACATAGGATGTTTTCTCTCAAGAGTTCTATCCCTTAGACAGTAGCACCAAGCCTTCCAAAGGAAGGGGGTGAGTGTCTTAGAGAGACTCTGCATCACAGAGAATAATGGAGGCAATCAAGACCCTCCATGTTTGAGAATCAAGCTTTCTACTCTAGGGCTCTGACTAGCTCCTAAACCCTACACTCCTCAACAGCTGCCAACACAGAATCTCCTCATCAACTCTGGAAGTTGGTCTTCAATCTCTGATCTTCAAATGGGCTTCATCATCTCAGGTCTTCAGCTCCCCCAAATCCCAAACAAACCCAATACCCCACACACAGACAAAACAATAACCCTAAAGAGGGCACACCACACAGTCAATCCAATATAAGCAATATACTAATAGCAGTAGGGGAATCCTAACAATTTCTAAGGGATCTAACCTATACCCATAACCCCTATAATCCCATACCCCAAAAATCAGATGAAAATTCCTAAAAGAATCTAATCTATTTCACCTATGCTCACTTAAAACCCTAATTTTGATCACTATAATATCACCTATTCAAATCACCTAAAATTAAATTATAAAAATGTGAATTAAATCTTATATACAAGTTGAAGTCCTAAACTAATCAACCTAAAAAGAATGAGCTCTAAAGCTAAAGGGAACTATTAGAACAAAAATCAACAAATTTAAGTATCAAACTAAACTTAATAAAATGCTATTTACAAGAAAAATGCATGAAAAATATTAAAACAAAATAAAATGCCATTTTTATTTTTTAATATTTTTCTAGACAGAATTATTGACCTAGAGAAAAAAGAATCAATTAAAACTAAGCTATTTTCATTTTTTTTTATGATTTTTAAAAGGTGAGAAAAAATATAAAAGAAATTAAAAACACAAAATAGAAATTAAATGGGAGGGGGTGCCATAAGCAATGGCGCCCAGTTGTTATCTCAGGTGGGCCATAAGATGGGGGCGCGAATATCATTCCTGCAAGGCCCACAAAGCATTAGAAAAAGAATTAAAAAAACAAAGGAAAATAAATGGATCCACGGTGCAAATAGCAATGGTTTACAGTTCATTTTCCACTTGGGCTTCGCTGGGGGGTGGGAATATAAATCTGAGTCCAAGGCCCATAACCGCGTTTAAGTGAAACGCATCGTTTCACATTAGTCAGCTCCCTCCATTTTCAACTTCAAATCTGGGCCATACGATGAGCTTAAAAGGTCAAACCTTGAAACCAATCCAACGTCCCTGGGTCATCGTCCCCAACGAGGAGCTAGGGTTTTCAGAATTTCTTCTCCCATGCACAACTTCCATAGCTCAGTTCTCCCTCCTCACTCAACCAAATCCTTCGATCTCAAAACCAAAATTGGCCTACTCAAAGCCCTCTACAAGATCCTATACTTGGATTTTGCTGAAACTCAACACATAATCAAGCTCGATAGCTGGAAGTCTTGGACACCACTGAATTACACCTGATGTGCATGATCCTCAAACTTGTTCAAACTACCCTAGAACGATCTATGGACTATGCTGAGTATTCTGAACCAAAAATCTAACATTATCTTGCAAGATTCCAAGAGTTACAAGCTCCAACAGTTTTGGTGCATCATGATCAACATCCATGAAACTTGCTCAAACTTAGTGAAATCCATCATCTAACTTAACTTAGCCATTCTATGCTAACAAATCACTAACATGCTGGCTAAATCATGCAATTCGAAGGAAGATACCAACCTGGTGTGATGGTGAAAACAGGTGCTGAATCCTCTTGATCCAATGCTTGCAATGATTGGAACTTGATCCACACTACCAATTCTTGATTCTGTATGCAGAAAATCTGACTCAAACCTCTTGGATCTTGTGATTGGAAAGTTCTTGCTTCTTGGATGATTCACTTGTATGGCACGAGTTCTCCTTCAATCAACCAAATGCTTGTGTGAATTATGATCTATGAATGATGGTGATGAAGATCCAATCAAGAATTGTGAAAATTGGTGAAGATTTGAGGTAGTTTGAATTGATTTTGCAAATTGGAAGAAAGGTATGAAACTTGGTGTTATGAGCAATGTGATTCACCAACCATGGCATGAAGCTCTTCATATCAATATATAGATGAGATTGGAAAGTCCTAAAAGCTTCTAGATTGATCTAGGAAAGTATGGAATGTGGTGGAAAGTTATGGAAGTTCTCATGTGATGATACTTTGAATCATCTCATATCATGCTTGCATCCTTTGTATACTTGTGTCAAAATCTCCTCTCATGAGTTATTGACATGGTGTGAGTGAAAAAACCAAGTTCCTTGCCTTGAAAAGTCACTTATGCTAAGTTTTCCATACTTGCCTTATGATGCAAGTAACAAAAATACAAAGTAAGTCCAAAAATTAACCCCTAACTCAAAAAAGTGGCTGAACCAATGTCTCTAAAATGATGTTTGGAATCAATTTGGTATATTGGATGACCCATTTTGGATTTGTAGATCTCTCAAACCAATTTTTCATTTCAACTTTTTCAACTTATATGCCTTTTTTAGGTCATTTTTCACCAACTTTGGTCAAGTCTCATTCCATGCATTTACAAACTTCCATGACTTCTTTTCTAGACTTGAAATGGCATTTTGAGAAACTTTGATGTTGTGAAGTTTTTCATTTGAAGCTTCCTTGTATGAGTTTTAGGCATAGGCTAAGAATGACCTGTAATCACCAGATGACCAAAATACCCTTTGCTTGTCAAGACCATAAGTAGAGTTCCAAAAATCATATGAAGGCATACCATACCATTATAGAAATCTAAGACAATGAGGAACAATTCTTATGTTGACCAGGAATTCATTTGAAATCTCCTTGAGGGGTAAAAATTGCTTGGAAGACAAGTCACTTTCACAGACAACATTTCAGATACCTCAGATGACCTGTAACTTGTGAGGACCATAACTTGAGTTCTATAAATCTCCTTGATGTCTTCCACCACTACAATTAAAGGTCTTGAGATCCTCTACAAGTTTCATGTTGACCAAGGATCCATTTGAAGCTTTCATTTTGACTTATCTTGCTTGGAAATTTGACCTAAACTAGGGGATTTTACACAGAAACCCTAATTTAGAAACTCCTCTTCTCCTTGATTTATCTTGATTTCTTCTTAGCACAACACCATATCTTTCTCTACATGTCAAATGATGAACCCCACATCTCTCCAATAACCCTTAATGCCTTTCAATCAGTCAATTGACCTAGAGTTGACCTAGAGTTGACCCCAGATGAAACCCTAGTTGACTGTCTTCAACTGTAATTCTTGTGACTACACCAATGACTTGTCTCTTTCTCCAAATGACTTTATAAGTCTTCTATGATGCCCACATACTCTCCATGCTCAATCTACAACTCACAATTTCTTTGATGGTCCTCAGATACCCTCAGATAGGAGATAGATGCACTGATTGATCCATTGACTTCCTAGCTTTCAAATTCTTTCTGATGACTTGAAAGAGATTGAATTAGAGTAATAACCTATTGATAGGCTCATAGGGATGAGAATAGTACTTGGTCCCCTGTTGGATGACTTGTTATGCTTATGCTATGCAGATGATTAGACTATGTACATGACTCTATATGCAAATGCTAATGATATTGAAACATAAACTAAGTGAATAAGGTTGAGCAAATTTTAGGGTGCAACACCCCTATTCAAACGGCTTGGACCCTACTGGGTGAAGAGCGAACGACCTTCAAACATTCGAGGTACGATACGGTTGAATACCAAGAACCCGGAAATTTTCCACCCGCAGAGATAAACTGCACCACTGCTTGGGGAACCCCATCCATCAATTGAACCTGATTGTTATGGTAACAACTGATCAACCACCTGATACAGATCTGATTTCAACACTAACCGCCTGTGCAGCACCAAACATGTCAATATAGGAATAACATGGACGACTTCACTGGGGAAGTACTTCTGTCAATAAAACATGACTCTGCCAATGATACCGGAAAATAACCCCGCCATCACTACGAGAAATAACGACGCCACCACTACAGGAAAATATCACCGCCATTGCTACGGGTAATACTCTATCATCACTATAGGAAAATAACACCGCCATCGCTACGGGTAATACTCTATCATCACTATAGGAAAATAACACCGCCATCGCTACGGGAAATAACTCCGCCACCACTACGGGAAAATAACACCGCCATCGCTACGGGTAATACTCTGTCATCACTACAGGAAAATAACACCTCCATCGCTACGGGTAATACTCTATCATCACTAAAGGAAAATAACACCGCCATCGCTACGGGAAATAACTCCGCCACCACTACGGGAAAATAACACCGCCATCGCTACGGGTAATACTCTGTCATCACTACAGGAAAATAACACCGCCATCGCTACGGGAAATAACTCCGCCACCACTACGGGAAAATAACACCGCCATCGCTACGGGTAATACTCTGTCATCACTACAGGAAAATAACACCGCCATCGCTACGGGAAATAACTCCGCCACCACTACGGGAAAATAACACTGCCATCGTTACGGGTAATAACTCCACCACCACTACGGGAAAATAACACCGCCATCGCTACGGGTAATAACTCCGCCACCACTACAAGAAAATAACCCTGATACAGCTTCCCTGCCTATCTTTGCAGTAGCTAACTCCATCAATCAAATGGGTAACACAATACGAGTCCAGTCTTACAACTTTTAGTGCCGACACGGTAACAAATCTGAAAAGGACTCTACCAGGGATTTTCTGAACCCAAACTGCCAGACACCTACTTCGACATAGGCAACAACTTCCAAAAATTGATTCACGAAATCTTTTGATAACGACATAACAACAATCTTGAAGAAATACTCCACTGGAGGGGTAAGAGAAACTTAAACAAGCAACTCTGTGGGGAATAATGACAAGACGAACATTATCATCACATGTCTCATGCTGAGACTTTGAATACTTGGTGATTGATCTGAGCAAGAGCTCCCTCCACCTGCAAGGGAAACAACACTTGAAAACCAAAGGTTAACCAACCTGGCTTATGTTTCAAAATGCGCATGTTTGAGAATGGCGTAATGCTCCGTACAACACGGATATACTACGCGTTTTTGGGTAAATGCAACTATGATAATGTATGAAAATGCAAATGCAAGTTCACGCTGTTGGGGAAATTCTGACAAGCTTGCTTCAACACGGCTGTTGAGAGCAAATACCACCATGTTGGGGATGAACGGGTATCATAAAGTCCTCCAGCAAAATAAATGCCGGACATACAACCAACTCCACCGGGGAGAGATTAAACTTCGATTTCCACTGGGAGGAACGAACATCCTCGGTTGGGGAGAGTAACCCAGCTGGGGAAGAAACGACTCGGCCGGGGAAACGCACTGTCTGGGCACAACTTACAAACTCGGAGCTACCACTCTGCTGAGGATAATTCTTCTGAACCAACTATGACTTGGTTAAACACTGCAGGAATTCTCCCAGCTGGGGATTGATCATTCACATACTCGACTCTCTAGGGAATGCAACCTCTGCAGGGGATACTGATTTTGACTGGCTGGGGATATCTCTTGGACAGCTTCCATACAAACACTCTTCTGGGGAAAATAATCCTTCCTTCGGTACGGGATAACATCATCTCAACCTCTGGGGATGAGGTGCGACCTGCGAGGGGATTAGCGTCACACAAAGTCAAGTATTTCACCACGAACCTCCGGCTGGGGCCACAATTTCTGATTGTCCGCTTTAAAGGCGAGAACCCTGCAAAACATAAATGAGACAACACAAATCTGTACAACCAAATCTATTCAGGTTAGTGTCCGTGACATTACTTCAGTCAATTCGAAGTTTTATCAATCATTGGCAAGGGCCTGCAAAGTTATGCACATGCAAGTTCATCGGAACATTGGCGTTTTCCACATACAAAACAGTAAAGCACAATCATCAAATACTGAATGACATGTTTTATTAATAACAGGCCTCTAAATAGGCAAAGCTTTGTACATCGGATGTAACTCCTGAAAAGAGGAAGTTACGCACACACACATGCATATATGCACAAAAAGCATAAAAATACAAATACAACTCGAATTTGTACACATGTCGGCAACGTGGTGCAGACAAACATCGTGAGCTGATCCTCCTATGACTCGCCTGACTCTGGCGCTTTCCCGGTATTCAATTTTCGGAAGAGATTGTGTTGGATAAACGAACCCTCAGGTGCTCCCAAACCACTAAGCAATGCAGTACCAGACCCGGACCGCAGTCATTTGCTTTTTCAATCCCTAACTTTTGCGTGAATCGCCCTTTGCGGGTTTTCAATTCACCGGGATACCCTTTTTTGCCGAAGTCGCCCAATGCAGGTTTTCGACTTCGCAGGTGTACATCTTTTCAATTTTATCCCTAAGTTTTGCCCGAACCTTTCATTCATTTTTTCGGCTCGCCAAGATGCCCCATTTTTGCCTGGACTCTCTTTTTACTGTCCAACGGGTCACTTTCAAGCAAAGTATTTTTTAACTGTGTCCGAATTCACAGGAGACGTAAATTCTTCACCATCCATGGTAGATAGTAGCAAAGCTCCTCCAGAGAAGACTTTTCTGACAATGTAGGGCCCTTCATAATTAGGGGTCCACTTGCCCCTGTGATCTGTTTGTGGCGGGAGAATCCTCTTCAGCACAAGGTCACCCGTCTGAAAGCTTCGCGGACATATCTTCTTATCGTATGCTTTCTTCATCCGGCTTTGATGCAACCGACCGTATGCTAGAGAAGCTAGCCTCTTCTCATCCATTAAACTCAGCTGATTCAGTCTATTTTTAACCCATTCTGCCTCATCAAGTTGGACATCTTGTAACACCCTCAAGGAAGGAATCTCAACCTCCAACGGTAGCACTGCCTCCATTCCTTATACCAATGAAAAAGGGGTTGCCCCGGTTAATGTGCGTACCTTCGTATGATAACCATGCAAAGCAAAAGGTAGCATCTCGTGCCAGTCCTTATACGTCACAACCATCTTCTGAACAATCTTATTTATGTTCTTATTGGCCGCTTCAACAACGCCATTCATCTTGGGTCGATACGGAGAAGAATTGTGATGCTCAATCTTAAAATTCTGACACAACTCTTTCATCATTTTGTTATTCAAATTCGAACCGTTGTCGGTGATAATCCGCTCAGGGATTCCATATCTGCAGATAATATCCCGCTTGATAAATCTGGCGACCACTTGTTTGGTGACATTGGCATATGATGCGGCTTCCACCCACTTGGTGAAGTAATCAATTGCCACCAAAATGAACCGGTGTCCGTTTGATGCCGTAGGCTCGATCTTTCCAATCATATCAATTCCCCACATCGAGAACGGCCATGGTGAGGACATCACATTCAGAGGACTTGGAGGTACATGGACCTTGTCCGCATAAATCTGGCATTTATGACACCTCTTTGCAAACTTGAAACAGTCTGTTTCCATAGTTAGCCAGTAATAACCTGCCCGCAGCAGCTTTCTCGTCATAGCATGCCCACCCGCATGTGTACCAAATGTACCCTCATGTATCTCTTCCATGAGTAACTTTGCCTCTTTCTCATCTACACAACATAGCAACACCAAGTCGTGGTTTCTTTTGTATATGACACTGTCAGGATTTAAATAGAAATTGCCAGCCAATCTCCTAAGAGTCTTTTGATCACGACTGGATGCCCCAGCCGGATACTCCTTGTTCTTCAGGAAATTCTGGATGTCAAAGTACCAGGGTTTATCATCAGATGCTTCGTCAATAGAAAATATAAACGCAGGCCTATCAAGCCGAGAGATAACAATCCGGGGAGCCTCGTTCCAGAAGTTAACTTTATACATCGAAGACAATGTCGCCAAGGCGTTAGCCATTTGATTTTCTGCTTGCGACACATGGTGCAATTCCACCTTGTCGAAGAAAGGCAACAATCTCCTTGCATAATTCATATACGGTATCAAATTGGGCTGCCGTGTCTCCCATTCTCCTTTTATCTGATTCACCACCAGAGCTGAGTCTCCATATACATCCAAATTCTTAATTCGCAAATCAATAGCTTCTTCAAGACCCATGATGCAAGCCTCATATTCAGCTTCATTATTGGTAACCGGAAAGGTCAATCGAGCAGTAAATGGGATGTGCGACCCATGAGGAGTAGTAATAATTGCCCCTATTCTGCTACCATAGGAATTCACAGCTCCGTCAAATATCAACTGCCATTTGGAACCCAATTCTGGTCCTTCATCCGGCAACGGTTCTTCACAATCTTTCATCTTCAGGTACATGATATCCTCGTCAAGAAAATCAAACCTCATCGATTGGTAGTCCTCCACAGGCTGCTCCGCAAGGTACCCTGACAAAACGCTACCTTTAATAGCCTTTTGCGAGACATACTGAATATCATATTCGGTTAACACCATCTGCCATCGGGCAATTCTACCGGAGAGTGCTTGCTTCTCAAACACGTATTTGATTGGATCCATCTTTGAAATCAGCAGGGTTGTATGATTTAGCATGTATTGCCTCAAACGTTTGGCGGCCCAGGCTAGCGCACAACACGTTTTCTCGAGCATTGAGTATCTGGACTCACAGTCTGTGAACTTCTTACTCAAATAGTAGATCGCATGCTCTTTACGCCCAGTCTCGTCGTGTTGACTGAGAACACAACCCATACTTTCCTCAAGAACCATCAAATACATAATCAAAGGTCTCCCGGCCACTGGGGGTATCAAAATAGGAGGTTCCTGCAAGTATTCTTTTATCTTGTTGAACGCCTTCTGACGATTTTCATTCCAGGTCACAACCTGATCCTTCTTTAGCAACTTGAATAACGGCTCGCACGTGGCCGTTAGGTGAGAGATGAACCGAGCGATGTAGTTCAACCTCCCTAAGAACCCACGCACTTCTTTTTCTGTTTTAGGCGTCGGCATTTCTTGTATTGCTTTTATTTTTGCAAGATCAACCTCTATTCCTTTTTCGCTCACGATAAACCCCAGCAGTTTACCCGATCTCACCCCGAAGGTGCACTTGTTAGGGTTCAGTCTCAACCTGAACTTCCTAAGCCTCTTGAACAATTTCAGCAGATTAACCAAATGCTCCTCCTCCGTCTGGGATTTGGCAATCATATCATCAACATAAACCTCGATCTCTTTGTGCATCATGTCATGAAAGATAGTCGTCATAGCGTGTTGATATGTTGCCCCAGCATTCTTCAATCCAAAGGGCATCACTTTGTAGCAAAACGTTCCCCAAGGAGTAATGAAAGTAGTCTTTTCCATGTCTTCTGGAGCCATTTTGATCTAATTATAGCCCGAGAAGCCATCCATGAAGGAGAATACGGAGAATTGAGCAGTGTTATCAACCAGCACATCGATGTGAGGAAGTGGAAAGTCATCTTTCGGGCTCGCCCTATTCAAATCACGGTAGTCTACGCACATTCTCACTTTACCGTCTTTCTTCGGCACTGGCACAATATTAGCGACCCATGAGGGATATTTTGTAACAGCTAGGAAACCAGCATCCCACTGTTTCTGTACTTCCTCTTTAATCTTCACAGCCATGTCCGGTCTAGTTCTTCGGAGTTTCTGCTTAACAGGCGGACATTCCTCTCGCAGTGGCAGACGGTGAACAACCATATCCGTATCCAACCCAGGCATATCCTCATACGACCAAGCAAATACGTCACTGTACTCTTTGAGCATGTCAATCAACCTTCGCTTGACGTCACTTTGTAGTGCGGCCCCTATACGGATATTTCTCACAACTTCTTCCGACCCCAAATTGATGATCTCAATGACTTCCTCGTGAGGCAGAGTGATTCTTTCTTCTTGTTTCAATAACCAGGTCAGCTCTTCTGGTACGTCGCCATCTTCCATAATCTCTTCCTCAGCCTGAAATACCGGGTGCTTGAAGTCGAAGCGAGTCATAGGTGGTTCATAGATGTCATCTGAAATAGTAATCCTGCAAAGGAAATGGTTAAATGCTTCAAAACGCGTACAAAGCAAGTAACCATGTTGCCATTTTATTGTAAAAGATGAAAACAGGAAAACAAGGATCATAATATTTGTATATGAAAAAAACGCCTTTATTCATGCTTAAACAATGTAATGTACATAACCAAATGGCCCTAAGCAAAATCATTATGCCCCGGGTAGGACACAGGATTATTTAACAATTAAGAAAACAAACCATTACTGTTTAGTTGTCACGGGAACAGTTTCCCGGATAGACCAATTGCAGAGACTTTGTCCTGGCACGCTTGGTTTGATCCACGCGTCCATATCACAGTCGTTGTCTCCTTCTTCAGAATCGGAAACAGCATTGATAGTCTCGAAGCTCACCCTGCTTGGTGTAATGGTTATTGGTCCTCTGAACTTGGGCGTTCCTGAAGAGGATGCTGATGACGAAGGATGATATCCAAGCCCGAACCTGTCATTCTTCACGGGGATCTCCAACACCTGACCCCAGCCCTTGGTTTTGCCTGTCTGCACCAGAGCTTGAGCTTCCTTATAAGATGACACGGCCACATCTGCTGCTTTCCTGGGTACTGGAGCTTTGTCTTTAATCTTTAGCCCTTCAAATGCTTGACAGGGTGTCTCGTGTATTTCGCCGTCGACCTCCACATATCTTAATGAAGACAGATGGCTAACCAGAATATCTTCTTCTCCACAAACAATGACGACACTATCCCCCACCATATACTTCAACTTTTGGTGCAACATGGATGTGACTGCCCCAGCAGCATGAATCCATGGGCGTCCAAGAAGACAACTATACGCTGGCTGGATGTCCATTATATAGAATTCAGTTTCAAAAATTTCAGGCCCCACCTGCAACGGTAATGTTATCGATCCAAAAACTGACCTCCTCATTCCATCGAATGCTCTTACCACTAAATCACTGGGCGTGCAGATAATCCCTCTGACATCCAATTTCATCATTGCTTTCTTCGGCAGCACATTCAGGGAAGACCCGGTATCCACTAAAACATGGGACATGACCGTGCCCCGACATTCTACTGATACATGCAGCGCCATGTTGTGCTCCCTCCCTCTTGGAGTCAAATCAAAATATGTAAAGCCCAAACTGTGCCCTGCATTAACATGCGCCATCACCCCTTCTAATTGATTAACCGAAACGTCTTGAGGAACGAATGACGTGTCTAGGATCTTCAGCAAAGCGTTCCGATGGGCCTTAGAACATAATAGTAGTGATAAGATCGAGATCTTTGATGGCGTTTGCTGGAGGTGCTCCACAATTTTGTAATCACTTTTACGAATGAGCCTCATAAACTCCTCTACGTCCTTAACCGACGTTTCCTTTTCCTTTATCTGCGTGGGGCCACTCTCGTCTACCTTGGCTTTCCCCTTTTCCAATCTTTCTGCCTCTACCTCAGGCGATGTGAAGATTCTCCCACTTCTAGTCATACCTCCTGTTCCGACAACATTATCTACGACCCCGGCTGGTTGTCTATCTACTTCAATTTTCTCACCGTCACAATATACCTCCAACCCGTAAGTCCACGACACTGCTTTAGTACTCTCGAAAGGAACCGGTCCTGCTTTGGTGATTGTGATCGTCGGCCGCCTGGCGGGCGCCATTATCGTTATTGTTTTCCTTGGAACCGTCACCATTGCAACATCGTTCTGCTTATCACATGACGCCTCTTCAGGCTTTTCGATCTCGGTTCTATCAAACTGCAAGGTACCTTCATTCATCAAAGCCTGAATACCCTGTTTCAACTCATTACAACCCTCTGGCTGTATCCAACAATCCAAGCAAAATTTGTCACACCCCGGGAATACACCCCCTTTTAACAGCGTGCTTTTAATCTCACCCAACGGTGTCTTCAGCTCATTGACATCCGTCACTAGATTCAAATTTTCCTCGGTCAGGATGGCGTTTGCCCCATGATTGGGCATAGGCTGTTGTACTATATTTGGACCCGCCTGCCCAAAGTTGATAGCTTTGTTGTCCAACAAGTCTTGGACTTTATGTTTAAACGCATGACAACCTTCAATATCATGTCTGGGCGCCCCGGAGTGAAACTCACAGTGTTTACCAGCATCAAAGCCAAATGGAGGAGTGCCCGTTAACGGCGCCATGGTCCTTTTCTCGACCAACTTTAATCCTAGCAGTGTTTGAAGCAGTTCGGCGTATGTTGAAGAAGGCGTTTCAAATACTCTCCTTGGCTTGCCCTCTAGGATTCTGCGTTGGGCGGGTTGTTGCCTTTGTTGTTGCTGCTGCTGTGGCTGCTGTTGCTGTTGTTGTTGTTGTGGAAAAGGGATGGTAACACTAGCGACCTGTTGATGCTGAGCATACTGACTTCGTCCTCTGCCCCGGCCCCTGCCACCAAACACGACACTAGAATCACCTTGTCGTCTACCACCAAATGCTTTTCTGGTACCTCCTGCAGGGGCAGACTCACCTGCTTGGAATCTTCCAACCTTAATCCCGTCTTCGACCATCTCACCCATAAGAATCAAATCTAAAAAACTGCTCAACGAAACATTAAATAATTTTTCGTAATATATCCCCGTAAATGTCCCAATGAACATACTATTCATTTCTCTTTCAGCTAACAGAGGATGTACTCTTGCTGCCATATCGCGCCATCTCTGTGCATACTCTTTAAATCTTTCCTCGTTCTTCTGTGACAAACCTTGCAATTGAACTCGGTTCGGTGCCAGATCACTATTATATTTATAATGCAGGACGAAAGCATCCGCCAATTGCTTCCAGGTTTTGATTTGAGTGGGCTCCAACCCCATGTACCATTCGAGTGACGGTCCTGACAGGCTGTCTTGAAAGAAATGCATAAGCATCCTTTCGTCATCTGAATACGCGGACATCCTTCTGTAATAAGCGCGGACATGCACCTTAGGGCAAGTGTCCCCCTTATATTTGTCGAAAGTGGGAGCTTTGAATTTCAGCGGTACCCTCAGCCCAGGCACCAAGCCCATAGTAGTCATGTCTAGTCCGGTAGAATTCTAATTAGCCATACTCTTTACCTATTCTTTAAGCATTTTGATCCTCTGAGTATTGTCAACGGGTCCCTCAAATCCCATGCCTCTTCCAGAAAAGGCGTCATCTTGACAATCTTCGCCCCAATTCACATTTTCATTTCCGTACCCGTTATAACCAGTGTTGCGACCAAGCCCTTGCTGATTAATCATGGGACCTCGTCCCCCATTACCATAACCTTGACTGACCCCAACATGCCCGAAACCAGTGTTGACAGGAATCAATCCAGCACCATTTCCACCATAACGCTGGTTAGCGTTACCAAAACCGTCGTAGCCGAAACCCTGAGTGTTGAAGCCGAACTTTCCGCCCTGATTACAGTATCAAACCCCTGGCCATTATAGCCGAACCCATTGTTACCAAAACCATTACCGCCATTGTAGTTACCACCGCCCAGATTGGCATCCCCAAATCCAACATTGTTAACAACAGTCTCATTTCCATTCCCTGTGTTACCATTGCCAGCGCCAGCGTCATTGTTCACAACTACAACAGGTGGGGTCACCACAGGTGGGACCACGGGCGTAGGGGGCCAATCTTCAGGAATAGTCTCAACGTGCGCGGAGTTGTGGTCATTGTTGCCATTCCCATTAGCCCGCGTCAGCAGCGGCTGTACCAAAGTCTGGAGGTTCTCCTGGCCTTTAGCAATGCTCTCCATGGCCTGCATGAACAGATTCAACTTCTCGCGGATTTCCTGCATCTCCACTTGGACTTGATCCATGATTCTCTTGTAGTTGTTTCGGGTTGAGTAGCGGTGAACTCTTTGTTCGTCAATCCTGAAAAAACCTGTAGATGCAGGAAATAAGATACAGATTCAAGAATACCGGTTATGCAATATAAATGCAGATGCAAATGTGTAAATATGCTACATGTTATATTCCCCGCGATTCTAGTTTCGGAGAGAATGCCATCACGACAATGGAGTCCCCATCAAGCAAGCAAGAAATCAGAAAATCTTCATATATAAACACATGCCAAGAGGCTGAGTACAAGAGTACAATTGAATACAACTGAAGAGACCTCGGCCAACAAGCCCGGCGATGGTCCAAATACAAGTACAAATAACAAAGACAAGGCAAAGATAAATCAGGCCAAATGGCTTGCTCTGACGTCTTCCAATATCCTCAACGTCTCCGAGTGCCCTAATCGGGAGATCAGCTCCTGTATCAGTAAAGCATGCCGCTCGGTAGTGGATCTCAACTTTTTGGCATCGTCCTGGTAGGTTCCTCCGCCAGAACTCTCGTCAAATCTGTACCTCTTAGAACCGGCCTTCTCTTCATAACCTCTCGGCTTCTCGTCAACGTCACTTACTCTAAGTTCAGAAGCGCTCCTAAGTGATGTCTCTTCAGCAATCTTTGCGTCTTGGGCTCTAATCTGTGCCTCTAGCGTGGCAACCTGCAGCTTCAGTTCGTCTTTGCGCTCCTTCCGCTTGGTAAGCATGGCATTCCACAAAGCTTCCCACTTGCTGAGACGGGAATAAGCTTTGCTTAGAAGTTACTTCTTGGAAGTAAGCACCTTACTAACACCATTCAAGGCTATTCCCACTTTTTCTTTCTTGTTGGTCTCTTCCGTCAGCTCCGATCCCAACCTGTTAATCAATTCAGTTTGTTCTTTCACAGTGAAGGTGGCTTCATTCTTCTCACGACGTAACTGGAAGACCTCCTTCTCTAACTCCTCATTGGCTTTCTTCAATTATTCGTTTTCAGCCAACAATTTGTTATATCTCTCACTTTCTTCTGAAGTAGGTACCTCAGTCAACAGAAGATACAGGGATTCCACAGCAGGATAAGGCATCAAGGAAGTACTAGCTCTCTCGCGGATCCAAGCCAAATAAGGATCGTAAGCTCTGCTGTTGCTCTTACCGAGCAAAGCTTTCCCCCTCCTATGGATGTTAGCCCATGCATGTCTCAATCTGATCAAAACAGCCGCGTCTAATAAGCCCGTGAGATACAGAGATTCCTATATCTCCTTCTCAACAGGAGCGTCCCTCAAAGCATAGCCGAACTGTCTTACCAGCAGTGAAGGGTTATAGTTAATACAATCTTTCCGTCCAATCAGGGGGACGTTCCGAAAGCCACCGCAACTATATATAATATCAGTGCCTAGCATACTCCGATCAAACCAAATGATGTTCTCAGCAGACAGCCCCATCAACCGGGAAGACCAATCCAAAGTATCAATAGCATCAACAAAAGGTCATGTCTTCGGAAGGTGCCCCCGGAACCACCTGTACAGGAGAGAAAGACAGTAGGAAACATTCTTGCCACGACGTTTCTCATTCTTGTAGTGAATAAAATGATAAACATCGCCCAAGAGAGTAGGAACTGGATTCTTTGAGGCGAGAATCAAGAAGGCATCCGAGTCGACAAAGTCTGGCACATTAGGAAACAAGACAATCCCATAGATGCAGACAGCCTGAATGGCACTAAAAGCAACCCAACATCCACTTTTTGCGCACTGTGTAGCCTTCTCAACCAGGACAGACAGGTGAAAACCATAGGCTCCATTCAGCTTGACCAAGCCTCCCGGGAACTCAGAAGCGCCTAAACTGACAATCTCAGCAAGTGTAGCTAACTCAGGCTCCGCATCAACATGTACGAAGGGCATCTGGTCTAACACAGGAACTCCCAACATCGCAGAATACTCCTCCAAAGTGGGTGCCAGAATATAGTCAGGAAATAAGAAACATCTCAGCTGCATCAAAGTATACACCCTAGTCGTCTCAAGTGCTGAAGGTCTATACAACAAGCTAAGCAATCTCCCATAAGATACGCTGAACTCAGCCCTCACTCTCTCATCTGCTAGAGCGACTAAACCCAGCAAGGAACTGATATTTGGCGAATGCAACCGATAAGCAATTGTCTTCTTCAGGGACTCCATGTCTGGCTAGAAGATACACTAGAATCAGAGGGGAATGATCACCTGCAACATAAATACATGTTAATGAAATGCAATCATGAAAATGCACATGCATATGCAAACAAGGGACCAAGTGCAATGCTGATAGACTGGGCTGCTCTGTACTGAAGCCTGAGAACCATCCAATCTTCATCTCAAACCAAACCAACCACTCAAAAGAACCTTGTAACCACATCTCACTGACAGAGATAAACCAGGTATTCTGAGGTCAAAGGTTTCCTGCAACCAGACCCACCTACCTCTCACAGGTATGTACTTAACTTGCAGACGAGGTACGACATCCTATGCGGGTTCAACGTCATAGACTTTCAAGAGCGATGATACGATACCCAGAAGGTGTGGCATCATCATCCCTTGAAGCGGCCTCACTTAGTTGAATCCCAATTGATAGGTACCCAGAGTCGACAATCCTCGGGTCAGACAACTTGTCGAGCCCTAAGGGCCAGGCAAGAAGCATCAAAGAGAATCTCGTCCGAGCGTAAATTTCGTGGCTAGCTGGTGCGAGCTAAGCAAGCAGGCTAACCACTACTCTCTACTTCTAAGTCTATGTGTAACCTCAAGCCCAGGTCCGACTTATCTCTCAACAGATTACCCCCTTCCCACAGCAGCAATAACAGAATAAAGCTGATAATAAAATGCGGAAGGTAAAGACAGAAAAGTAAATCTATACAACACCCCTGACGGGAAAACAAGGGCTAGGATTGACTCGCATAGGGGATATTCCTGTCCCCAGCAGAGTCGCCAGCTGTCGCTACTACGAAAATCGGCGCCGGCTATGACAGAAGAGTCGCCACCGTGCGTTATTTATCCCACAAGAGGGAAAGGAAACGCTCAGAGTAAACCTAATGCAAAGAGGGAAAGGAATGGTCATCGCAACCAAATCCTGGATTCGGGAGTCGGTTACGCAAGGGGAAGGTATTAGCACCCCTCACGTCCGTCGTACTCGATGGGATTCACACTTGTTTTCTAGTACGGATTGTTATTATATCTATTCTACAGGTCTGGGGTTAAAAGAAAATAAAATGACTCGGCAAAGTATCGCACTTTATGCCTACGTATTCCTGTCTGGAACGAGAAATCAGAGTCAACGTAGTTCGCCTACCTACGGGAAAGGAGGGGAAGGTTGCTCGCTAGGATATTGCATCCTATGCCTACGTACTTTCATACAGCATGAAAGATCAGAGCAAACGTAGTTTGGGCTACGGAAGACACAAGTTTGTCTGACTGTTTTCTATCTCCTTAAGAAAGGGTTTTCCTGATTAAAGGTCCAAGCGGACAAAAATGACGTTTTGATGTTTGTTTTCAGTCTTTTACGCAAGAACTGTTTTTTATGATGTTTGCAATCTCTGACGCACTAGAGACTATGAATTGAGAGTGACTACGTTGTATGTCACCCTAAGGGTAACACACTAAGTAATCAGATTACCGAAGAGTGACCCTCCAGCAACCTTTCTCAAATAGCTTAAGGCTCGTAGCGTACGACATCGATCATCCTTATTACTGTGTTTTGAATTGTTCTGAGATAGAAGAGAAAGAAGTTCTAAAAAACCTAGGGTTTGAAAGCGGAATCAAAACTACCCTAATGTTGTCATGCATGGGTTACAACCTAATGTCTGTCATAATTCTCTCCTGCACAGAGGAAATCAGAGATCCTAGGGGATAAACGACAAAGAAACAACAGATATACAGTAAACAGTAAAATGCATGAGATGCAGCAGTACAAGCGAGGCAAGGGAGTCCCACTCAACCTCGAACCTGGGAAAACAATAGGCAAAGTGAAACAGCTTCACTTCCAACCTAAGGGGCAAGCTTACCAAGCCAACAGACAATACAGAAAAATAAAACCCAACACCAGCTCTGACAGCAACACCAGCTCCCACAGTAACAGCTCTGACAGCTACAGTTTCAAGCACTGAACCCCAGTAAGTAAACAGCTTCAAACAGCAGCAAAACCCTAACAGATACCCAACTTTGACAGGCACAAGCTTCATCTTCTCCAGTCATCACTGAACTTCATCTTCAATAGGCTCCCAATCTTCAAGGCAAACACTCACAAGAGAGAATCAACTAATAGATGAAGTTGGAATGTTAAAAGGCTTAGTGAAAACCCAGGGAAATCACTAAGATCTTATCATAGCAAGGGAGAGGTATCCTCAAGGTTCTACCCAATCAAAGCATGCTCTACATCTCTCCTAAGGAGAGAAGGAACTTCTTTGGGGGACCTTATGTCATAGGATGGAATAGAGGCACAAGAAGCTCTCTATGTTTGACAGAAGAAATCAGTCTACTCTAAAGCTCTCCCTATATCTCCTATCTCCTAAGTCTTCAAAAGCAATCTTCAAGCACAAGCAACTTCAAGCTCCAAGCATTGTTATCTGTCTTCAATCATCCTCAAAGTCCTCATGAGCTCCAACAAGCCAAATCCAAGCCCAACACCCAGAGAAATACCCAAAAACCCCAAGGAAACAACTCAAAAAGCCCAAAATGGCAACATGCAATTTGCAAAATCTAATAAAATAGTAATATGCTATATAAAATCCTAGCTTAATTTCTAAAGGACCCTAACTATGTACCCTATACCCCATATAAACTCCAAGGCCTAAATCAAACTAGAAACCCAAAAACTATGTGTTAAAATGCACCTATGTCAAGGTAAACCCTAATCCTAATCACCCTAAAGTTTGATGTTCAAAACTAACCTAAATTAAATCAAAAAAACGTGATAAAATTCCAGGGGGAACCTAATAGACTATACTAACTATGGCAAAAAGAATGGCATCAAAGTGTGAGGTAAAATGGCTATACAAAATTCAGAAACAATATGTACAAAATGGAATGAAATAAAAAGCAATTAAAAGTAAAAATGCACCAAAAAATAGAAAAATGCATGAAATGTCAATTTTATTTTTCTAAAATTTTCTTGAGATCTTTATGAAAATGAGGGAAAAAATCCCATGCAAAAATGTTAATTTTTGAATTTATTATGAATTTTCAAAGAACTAGGTATGAAATGAAAAAATTAAAGAAAATATGAGAAAATGACAAATGCGTGTGATGAATAGCAATTAAAAACAATGCAAAAAGCCAACTGGGCCCAGAGTGGGGTGTGCCTAGCAATGTGCGCCTAAGCCCAAACTAATCAGAAATTGCAATGAAAATCCCAGAAAAAAGGAAAAAATCACGGTATGAATAGCAGCAGAATTCAGTGTATTTTCTAATGGGCTTCTAAACAGGGGTGGGGTTAGCAAACACATCATTAAGCCCATCACAAACTGATTAGTGATACGGTGCGTTTCACATATTCAGAATTCCTTTACAAATTAAAACACGCTTGTGGCCGTTAGATCAACACTTGGTCAAAGGTCTTCATCTAATCTAATGGCTTCTAAGTCATCTTCTTCATTCGAACATGCTTGGAGGGAAAACGTCATGAATGAATCAAAACTTCCACTTTCATCTTCTCCAATCGTATTCGTTCAATATCTCATAAAAACTTAAAACTAACATCATCAATCAAATCGATTCTTCACTAGCAACTCAGCCCTAACCTCCATGTGCATTGAATCATCTCCTATCTCAAAACATGACTCAACTTTCAGAAAATGCTCAAGAACTGAATCTCACCAAACCTAAAATTGGATAGTCTAATCTCATCACCATGCTTCACTGAGTTCATTCCACTATCAGATTATGATTATACTTCAAGATTCACCAAGATAATCGCATGAACAAAATTTATGTCAATCCAATTATTGTCTCTAAATCAATCCTAATGCTACCAGAAAGCTCCCTATGATCATCTACATCACATCTATCCTAACAAAACCTATCAATTATGCCTACATCAAGCCATGGGATGAGAATTGTATACCTGTTAAAATCGATTGAACAGAGCACTCAAACCTTCAAATCAATCCTCAAGAGCTTCCAGATTCCTTCAATGGAGTATAACCAAGCTTCTGTATGCAAAAAGATGAATTGAAATGGCTTGAATCTTGGAATCCGATTCTGAGTTGCAGGTTGAGAATTCCAAGTGCAAACACACGATTCTTCCACGATCTTGCCTTGAATTTGATCAGAAATCAATCTCCAACCCTAGAGCAAGCTATTGCAATCAAGAAAATGGATGGAAATGGAGTGAAATGCTGTAACCGATTTTGATTTGCCAATGGAAATTTCAAAACTCAATCTCTCTTTTCTCCCTCAATTCTCACCAACCTCTGATATGGATCACTTCTAATGCATATATAGACCATGAAGGACGCTTCTAGACAGTTCTGGATTGATCTTATGAGAAGTTCAAATTCTCATGTCATGAAAATCTCTTTTTATGCTACACACATATCAGTTCATGTTGCAGCAGGTATTTGCATCCCATTATGATTCAAATTCTCCTCTAATGGTATTTTGGATGTGTTTGGATTGAATAGAGCCATGGTTATGCCTTGCAAAGAGGTTTTGCATATGTGCCTTATGATGTAAGTAATCAATTTACAAAGCAAGTCCTTAAATTAACCCTCAATTCAAAATTGTGGCAATGTCAATGTTCTCAAAATGTGTTTTACAATCAAATTGGTATGTCATATGGCTTGGTTTGGATTTGTAGATCAAAAACCCCAATTTCCATTCTTGGTTTATTTAAAATTCACCCTTATTTTAGGCCATTTTTGTGATTTTATGAAGCAAGCCATTCCAAACTCTCATGACCTCTTATCTAGCCTAAAAACATCATTTTGAATACATCTCATGTTGAACATTTTTCCATTTGAGGAGTGGAAGATGGAGATTTTGACCTATGTTGAAAAATGACCTGTAATTCAACTTTCCCAAAATACCCCTGGATTGCCAAGACCATAACTTGAGTTCTACAAATCTTCTTGAGGACTTCTAGTACTCAAATTAAATATAAGATCAAGATCTACAACTATTATGTTGGCCAAGAATCCATTTGAAAACTCCTTCATGGGCAAACGTTGCTTGGAAGTCAAGTGACTTTCACAGATAAATTTCAGTGTCCTCTAGAGACCCATAACTTGCAAGAACCATAACTTGAGTTCTACAAATCTTCTTGAAGACTTATAGTACTCAAATTAAATCTATTGATAAGCTCTACAAGTTTCATGTTAGCCAAGGATCCATTTGAAACTTTCATTTTGACTTATCTGGCTTGGAAGTGAGGCCTAAATTAGGGGATTTTACACTAAAACCCTAATTTGGTAACTCCTCCTACTCTTGATTCTCTTTGATTTATCCTTGGCACAACACCACACATGTATACACATATCAATTCATGAATCCCACAACCTCTAATTAACCCTTAATGCTCTTCAATCACTCAGTTGACCTAGGGTTGACCCAGATGAAACCCTAGTTGACTGCACTTCAACTGTGGCTCTTGTACTTGAATCAATGACTTGTCTCCTTTTCAATACGACCCTCTAGACATATCATAGGCTTTGTACACAATTCCATACCCTCAATTCATAGCTCATACTCCCATTGATGAATCTCAATACACCTCAAGCTAGGAAAGAAATCCACTAGTTGACCTTCAAACTTCTCAAAGCCTCAAACCTTTCCTGATGACTTGGATAGTCCTGAGCTTGCATAAAAAACCCTTGATGTGCTTCTTTAGATAAGAATGGCACTTGATCCCTTGTTGTATGGTTTGCCATGCTATGCTATGCAAATGATTAGACTATGTACATGACTTATTATGCAAATGACAATGCAATTGAAACATAAACCAGGTGAAATAGGTTGAGCAAATTTTAGGGTGCAACAGGTTCGTCCGGCCAAGTTGTCTAATGTTGTTGTTTAATCCCTTGTATGCGGCATGTGTGTGAAAACACTGCCGGTACATGTTTGTCGTCTAGCCTTTGTCTGCAGAAGTGGGAAGGATTCAAGTGGGGGAGAAGCATGTGTTTCTCCGGAATGCTGCAAGTGCAGAGTGAAGGCTCAGTGTGTGGTTGAATGCTCTCATAGTTTGGAAAAGATGGTTTGTACCCCATCATGATTTTCGGCTGCCCATTGAAAAATTGAGGAACTGATCACCCTTAATCTCTTGTTAATAGTAGACGGGATTGTGTTGGATGGGATAGACGTGTCTTGCAAGCTTGGATGGCGTGAGCAGTGAATTGTTTGGAGTGGAGCTAAGTGCTCAAGAATTGTTTTAATGAGTCGGTCGATGTAAGAAGGTGCAGAGATGTGCATTTTGATTGGAATTTTCGAGAGAGTTGTCGACGACTCGTGTGTTGATTGTTGCCAAACCCGACGGGACTAGTGGTGGTGTTTGGAGATGCTTTGTTGATATGATTTGGAGATATGTTAAAAGTAACTTCAGCGAGTTAGTTATGCTTTAAGGCAACTTGAAGTACGTAAGAAGAATTATCTGACCAGTGTTCAAGAGTTGGTCATTGTTGTAGTTGTGCCGGAGTTGGAGGTTGAAATTGCTTAATCTGAGATTTTGTGAGGAAGCGGTGTTTTACAGACGAAAGTCGGAGTAGATTGCGTAGTTGTGTCGGGTAATGTTAAGCCGTGATTGAGTATGATTGTTTTATAAAATGTGGTTGATTTGGTAAGTTTTGGCATTTTGGAGATTTGAGGATCTAAGATTCGTATTGAAATCAGACGTCGTAGAAATCGCGTTTGATGGTTCTAATTCAATGCCATATGTTAGGGGAGTATGAGTATGTGTTTGTTTCTAAGAAATAAATTGAATCAGTCGAATTTTTGGGCAAAAATGCAGAATTCCCGCAGCTGATTTTGGGCAAAATTCTGGTTTTCCGGAAAAATTTGAAAATTCATAACTCTTGAACCGTATGTCGATTTTGACTCCTGTTCGAAGTTACGGGAAGCTAACGAGATGATATTTCTAGGAAAAATGGTTTTGGAGTCAGTGAATGAGCCAATTATAGTAGAATATTCGAAACGTGTCATTTTGGCAATTTTACCGTCGTGAACGGGTGCGGTTGATGTGTTATCATACTGTGTGTTTTCGGTATATAATGTGGTAGCTGATGCTTTGATTTGAAAACCTTACCGGTAACGATGATGATGGTGAAAAGAGTTAGAACCGATTGAGCAGTTTGGCGATACAAGTTTGGTTTGCGAAGAGACTTGTTATGGAGTTAAGCCGTGTGTGTTAGAACTTACTAGTAGTATTCTTGAGGAGATTCGAGAAGGTCAGAAAATCTGGTTTGAGTTGGTAGATTGGTTGAAGTTGATGAATCAAAGTCGAAGAGTTGATTTTCGGATTTGTGGAAGTGGTATCGCGATATGTCGTGATGGAGTTTGTGGTCGACTTAGTTACGGAAACTAGTCCGATATTGAGAACTCCACATTGTATGTCTGTTTGGATGGTCGAGGAATTAATTTGATTGAGTGGTTTTGAGACTTGTGTTTGGGGTGTATTCTAAGGCAGCAGATTGTGAAGTCGAATAGAGGGTGGACAGTGATTTCTGGTGATTGTGAGAAGAGGTTGGGCGTGGAAAGCAATATTGGTGTACTTGAGGTTTAAAATATTTCAAGTTGAAACTGTGCCGAATGGTTTCCTAAGTGTGAAATTGTTGTTGTACGTCGAATTCTAAGATCGCATCTTTTTACGGAATCGAAATCGGACATATGGAAGTCGTTTAACGGTTGAAAATAGAAATCCGGACTGTCATGTTCGCCGAGAGATTCGCCTAGCGAAGTGTCCTAGGCAGAAAAATGTTGTTGAATGGAGTAAGAATACTCTTGAAGAAGTGCCTTGAGATAGATGGAGTATCCATCCAAGTGCCATGAGGATGCGACCAAATTTAAGGAAATTGTTTTGGTGGCCATAGATAGAGAGTCACAGGAGTAAGTTGAGTATTCATCCGGGAGCGACGAATATGTATAGTGATTTGAAGAATCTATTTTGGTGGCCTGGTATGAAGCGTGATGTAACACGATTTGTGTATGCATGTTTGACTTGTCAGAAGTAGAAAGTTGAGCATCAGAAACCTGTTGGGTTGATGCAACCGTGAGAAACTCTAGAATGAATATTGGATAGTGTTTCCATGGATTTTGTGACGGGTTTTCCAAAGAATTTGAAGTAATATGATTCGATTTGGTTGGTTATGAATGAATTGACAAGATTAACCCATTTCCTACCAATGAGGGAGAACCAGTCTATGCTGAAGCTAGCTGAGATGTGTATCGATGAAGTTGTGAAGTTGTATGAGGTGCCGTCGAATTTTGTGTCAGATGGGAACCTGAGTTCTTCATTGAGATTTTAGGAGAGTTTTGCAGACGTTTGAATGTCAGGTCGAAGTTGGATTCTTTCTAGCATTCATGGACGGATGGGAAGATAGAGAGAACTATTCAGTATGTAGAGGATTTGTTGAGTTATGTTGATGTATGTCCGGCGAGAGTGTTGTGCTCGGACATGAGATTGTGTAAGAGACGATTGAAAAGATTAAAAGGATCCAAGATAAGATGTGTTTTGAGAGTTACGATAGTAACTGGTGTTGGTCTAGCGTGAGGTCTCGGAAATACCACTATGTTTTGTTTATCTGTATCAGAGTGGCGCAGCGGAAGCGTGGAGAAAGTAGCATGCTAGGCTGTTTTACCGCTGTCGCTTGTGGGAATTGCATGATGTGTTCATGTGTCCAAGCTGAGGAAGTACATTGATTTAGATGGATAGTGTACAAGTGAAGGATGATTTGATTGTTGAGGCATTTCTAGTTCAAGTTGATGGACGAGAAGCAACTTCGAGGTAAAAGGATTCTTTGGTAGAGGTAATTTGGAAGATTGGGATGCGAGAGTCGTATCCGGAGTTGGTTGAATCGAGGTAATTTCGAGGACGAAATTCTTTTAAGTGGGGGAGAGTTGTAACGCCCGTTTCATTTTGATTAAATCCAATTATGACTTTGCCATGTCTCGTTGCGTCGTAGTCGTATTTGAGTATGAGTTTGTCTCGAAGAAAGGAATTGAATCGGTCGAATTGTCGGAAAAATTCTGGTTTTGTCGGAAAACTTTGAAAATTCATATCTCTTGATCCGTAAGTCGGATTTGACCCCCGTTTGAAGCGTTGGAAAGCTAAAAAGATGTTCTATCTGGAAAAAAAATGTAATTTTGCTGCTATGACGACCGTCATAGGAGTGTGACGACCGTCACACGAGCGAAAACTGCAGTTATGCAGAATTTGAACGTGTTCTGGTGGAATGAGATTTTGTAGCAAAAATATATTCCCGTAGACTCTTTTACCCTCAATTACATCATTTTTGGGAAAGGAAAGACAGAAAAGAGAAGTTACGCATTGAGAGAAGTGGAGAGCGAAGAATCATCCATCGGCGAATTCGGAAGATTTCTGCAGAAAAATCACCGTAGAGCAGAAGCGGAATCGGAAAGCGTGGAATTGGCCTCAATTCTAAGGTAAGGGTGGGGTTAAATTCTATAACTAGGAGTATGATCGAATTCATATGGGGAATCGAGTCATAGGTATCGTTTTCGTTAATCGATAAATATTAAGGAAAAGGTTTCCCTAATGGGACAAGATTTCTATGTAGGAATGAATGTGTTATGTAGTTATTAGTGCAATGCTCTAAGGTTTTCCTTATGGGCAAATACGTAGAACGAATATGCTATAAGGTTATTCGTACAACGCTCTAATGGTTTTCCCTAATGGGCCAAAAAGGGCAGTTACCTGGTTGTGATTGATTTGTAATTAATTGTGTGAGAAAACACCGTAATGTTGTTATTACGATAATATGCTGAATTCTTAATTGTTGATACGATGTTGTAATGTTCCTTTATATGAATAGTTGGGATGATGAACATATGATGCATATGAAATAGCAATGTTCAGTTATGGAAGTTTTGTTGTAGGCTTGATGCCTTGTTGCATAGTTGGTGATGTTGTGGTCCATAATAGAGGTATTTCATGGCATAGCATATTAGCGATGGCCTGTATTGGCGGCCCTTGTGGCAAATTCTGTGATGGCCTGTATTGGCGGCCCTTAGTGGAAAATTCTGCGATGGCCTGTATTGGCGGCCTTGATGGCAAATTGGTACCACATGCATATGCACAGTTGAGTCGCATTATTGAGTCACATGAAGTTGCATAATTATGTTAGTTGTATATTAATGTTGTTTTACGTGAGATATGGATTGTTGCAGTTGTTGTCGATGATGTTTATGATTTCGAAACTTATAATGCTGTGATGAGTTTCTGGCATGTTTTCTATCATGCTCTACGTTATATCATTGATATCTCACCCTTTTCCGTTGTATGTTACCTCCTCTGTGTCGCTACTGCGAAAATCGGCGCCGGCTGACAGAAGAGTCGCCACCGTGCGTTATTTATCCCAACAGAGGGAAAGGAAACGCTCGAAGTAAACCTACCGCAAAGACGGGAAAGGTATGGTCATCGCAACCAAAACCTGGATTCAGGAGTCGGTTACGCAAGGGGAAGGTATTAGCACCCCTCACGTCCGTCGTACTCGACGGGATCCACGCTTGCTTGGGTTGTCTAAAGGATGCAAAACAATCTATCTACGGCTGCTAAATCTGAACGGAAGGGAACTGACTCGATAGAGCGTCGCACTCTACGCCTACGTATTCTCAAGAGAGAAAGTCAGAGTCAACGTAGTTCGGGACTATGGGGAAATTGGCTCGCCAAGACTTCGCGTCTTGTGCCTACGTACTTCCACACAGCATGGAAGATTAGAGCTTTCGTAGTTCAGGCTAACTACGGCTAGGCAAAAGGGTGTTCTCACACAGGAGTGAGATATCAAACTGGTTTTACAGGTACGGGAACCTATGGGAACTAAAACTACGGTCTGGTCTCAAATGCACTCGGGCAAGAGAAAGGGATAACAATCAGTCGTCAGCGGAAAAGTCTCGATCGCACAGCAGCGAGAGAACAACAGGTTAGTTGTTAGTGTGCTCGCTAGGATATCGCATCCTATGCCTACATATTCTCGTCTGGTACGAGAAATCAGAGCAGCTGTAGTTCGGCTACTTTCGGGACCACAGCTCAAATCTCGTTTTATTAACATTCTGAAAAATGGTTACAATGGTTGAGAACTGAAAAATAAACTCCTAAAAAATCCTATCCTATCCATCTGTAATGGAAAAATCAAATGAAAAAGTCCCCTAACAAGTGGACTCCTAAAACTACATCTAAAGGTGTAAAAAGTACTCCTATGAAGAAAATATCCTAAAAGAAAAATATTAAATCGACAAACTAATATTTTTATACCCTTTTTTCAAGTATTTCCTTTTTTTTCAAATGTTTTCTCTTAATATTCTCTTATTCTTTTTTCAATATTCTTTTTCAATCTTCTTCCTCAAATATTCTTTTTTTTCATATTTTTTCAATATTCTTTTTCCCTTTTTTTCAATATTTTTTCATGAAGAAAACAACTAAAGTGAAAATGAAGAAAATACAAGGGGAGGGGGGGTACAGCAGTTACAGGGGGGATATCCAGCAGAAAAAACAATGGGCCCAGCCCAGAAAAAATAAACAAACAAAAAACTGGGGAGGGGTGTGTAATAAGGAAACGGGGGTGTTGATAGCATCTGCTGGGATTCGCTGGGCCCAGCCCAGTCCACAACCAAAGAACACACGGGGGGAGGTGAGGAAGTTGAAGAGCTGTACGGATGGGTCTGAAAGGATAATGGGCCCGGCCCACTCCTTCTTCCTCTTCCCACTCTCAGAGAAACCCTAGTTTCTCGTCTCTCTCTCTCTCACAGCGCCGTCGCCTGGTTCTCAACCTCATCTTTCTCTCTGATTCACCTCCCAGCTCCGTTCAATCTTCCCACCGTCTTTCAAACCAAAACACATTCTAACCCCGGTAACCATCAACGAGACAATAACAACCACGCTCGAAGGAGATCTGATGAATGCTGGATGATGAGGCATCTGAATAGGATTTGATGAACAAGGTTGAAGGTTCATCTGGAGATCTTGAAGGAGATGATGAACTTGGGAGAAGTCGTTCACGGAGCGTTTAACAATGATACTGATGATGAGTGATCTTGAAACCTGGAATCTTGCACGTTGATCGTTGTTGAAGATCTTGAAGATTCACGGACGATCGGAGAATGTTGTTGGTTTAGAGTTCCTGGAAACAAAACGAATGGATCTTGGAGGAACATTCTGTGAATCACAATATGAAGGCGACGGTGATGAAGATCGAACGAGTGTTGATGAAGGTTGAAAAATCTGGTAAATTCTTGAGGTTCTGGGAATTCTGATGGAGGTTCACGGCGGAGGTTCTCGGAGAGTGATGAACATGCGTCTGGAAATGGATGAAGATGATGAATGATCATCAGTTGAGAACGATGAAGGTAGCGATGGAAAGATGAATTTCTGGGAAGAAAGACTGAAGAACGCGTGAGGTTCTTGGAGAGTGATGAACGCTCATGGTGAATCTCACGAAGATTTCTGGGGAAATGATGAAGTTCTTGATATCCGGCGACGGTTTCCGATGAGGTGATGAATTTTCCGGTTAGAAGTTTGTTGTTTCTGGTGAGTTTCCGCCGTGAGTAGGTTAGCATTGATTTCGCCGGTGAGACCTCCAGCCGTTTGCATGGCCGGCGGTGGGAGCACCACCTCGCCAGATGCGTGTCGTTACGCATGAGAGGGGCATGGACTGTGAAGCCAAGTGGCAATGGAGGGAGCTGCATGCAGGGACGCGTGGTGTTGGCGTGGCAGAGTGAGAGAGAATGCATGGGATGCGAGGTGGCATGCTGAGGGATGAATGGAGGATGACGTGTCCGTGTGAGAGTGAAGTGGAAATAATGATGTGGTAGTCTCCCTAAGATAACACGTGTGGCTGTGCTTATAAAGGACAAGTGGCAATTATGGACTTTGGACTGAAACTCTGGGCCTCCAACACCACACTGGGCCCAACGAAAATACAATAAACCCCAAAAAATCTGAATAAAAATGGACTAAACCCAATTAAAAACTAATTAAGACTAAACCTAATTAACTAGCTAATACTCAACTAACTAATCTGAAAATTAAGACTAATCTAATCTAATTAATTCTAACAAACTCTAATTAAAATCTAAACAAAAGATTAAAATCCTAATTAATCTCTATTAAGTCCTAATTAACCCTAATAAGGAGAATTAACATCTAATTAAATTCTATATTAAACTAAAACTAATATCTATTAATATCTATTATTAAAAAAAACTATTAATTCCTATATCTAGATTAAAATCTATATCTACAAATTTGCTATATTAAAAAATCTATTTAAACTAATAAAAGAAAAATCTATTATTATTCTATATTATTCTAAAAACATTTAAAAGTTATTTAATATCTAAATCAAAATCTATTAAATTCTACAAAATTAATTTAAAACTATTAAAACAAAGATTAAAATCTATTTATTATCTATTAAAAATCTATTATATTCTAAAAATGATTTTAAAGCTATTAAAAACATCTATTTAAATTCTAGAAAATGCTAATAATCTCTAATAAAATCCTAATAATCCTAGAGGGAACAAAAATAATCCAAAACGATCAGTAACACCGCGAGAGCGCATCGGGACAACCGGCAAAAATAAACGGACACCGAAATATCTCTAAAAACAAACAGCGCGAGCTGAAAACACTGGGAAGAGCACAAATTCCCAAAAATATGATTCTGCCTATCTAAATTAATTAAAAAACACCTGAAATGCGAGGAGAGGGTTGTGATCCCAATAAAATCAAAACAACTGAAAAAATGCACTGTATGCGATATGCGGATGCGAATGCGGTCATGCGTCGAAACACCGAGCCAGATACGGGACCCGGTTGGTCAAATTTTAGGGTGCAACAGCTGCCCCTATTCAAGCGTCTTGGACCTGAATGGGTGAAGAGTGCTCAGCCTTCAAACATTCAAAGGTAGATGACGGTTGAATACCAATGAAACCCTGAAATTTGCCAACCGCGGGAATATACTGGAAAACTGCTTGAGGAATAGCCTCCAATGAACTGAAGTTTGGTTGTCACGGCAACAACTGGTCAATTATCTGATAAAAATTTCTCTCCTTTTCAACATCAATCACCTGTGGGATGCCACAAGTATTGGAATAATGCTTCGGAAAGCAAACAACTTGATTCCCATCTCTCTTATGGGATCAAATCCTGTCATCTCATAGTTCACGGCAAACTTGAGGAAAATTCTCCTGGGGAACTTCTGAATCGACTGCTCGGCACCCATTCTGTCAGCAGGACGCAGCTTCAGAAACCTGATATAAGTCAATCTTTTTTTTTTGTCGACGTAACAACCAAATGTGAAGAATCACTCCGCTGGGGGAGAAGAGAGCTTAACCACACAACTCTGCAGGTGAACAAACTCGAAATCCAATGAGGTAACCAACCTGGTCCATGTTTCAAAATGCGTATGTCTGAGACTGATGCAATGTCCCATACTGCATGGAAATGATATGCGTTATGTTGAAAATGCGAGGCCCAGACGGCATGGAAGTGCTATATGTTTGTATAAATGCTATGACGATATATGCAAATGTAAATGCAGGCTCGAGCTGCCAGAGAACACCAGGCCTGCAAACCGCTTCGCAAAATAAATGCCGAAGGTAGACGTCAACTCCAACTGAGGGTAACCTGATATCACAGAATCATCTCAGCAACATAAATGCTGGAAAGAGGGCAACCAAATCCGCTGGGGATAACCGTCCTGCTGGAGAAATGGAAAGGCAACCCTGCTTGGGGAGAAAGAAAAAACAACCCTGCTTGGGGATGCTCTCTTCGAACCATTGACAACTGATTGTGCTCTGTGGGGATTGACCAAAACTGGGTTGATTGCGCGCAGCACACTGCTGGAAATGCCCCTACTATCAAGGATGTCAATCTTAATCTGCTGGGGATACTCCTGATCCTACTCTGATACGGGGTAAAATGCAATCTCAACTCTTGCGGGGATAATACGTAACTTTCATCTGCTGAAGAGTAGCAATTCTGATTTAACAACATCCACAAGGAATTCAAACATTAATCGGAGCACTGGTATCCGTCGAGCTTCGTATCGGGGAACCTGACAACATGCGAGTCATTGGGAATTACTGTGTCAGATACCTTTAGGTTTTTGTTTTTCTGGTTTAGGATAAACATGGATTATGTACACAGTGGAAGATATAGGAAATACTAGACGAGAACTAGCATTCAAAGGTAGGCTACCAGAAGAGAACTGATAGGAAAATAGATTAGGAAAATTGAACGAAAATTGATTTTGTTTGGACATCGGACAGGGGCTGACTGGATAACAGACTGAGGCATAGACAACCAGACGAGAACTGGCATAACACATAGGTTAAAACACAAACGATGACCAAACGAGAACTGGTTACGCGATGACATGTACCAGACGAGAACTGATACAACACTTGAAGAAACAATGACCAGACGAAAACTGGTTACAATAAACTACACCAGACGGGAACTGATGCTTACAATAAACTACACCAGACGGGAACTGATGCTTACGGAAGGGTAGGCCAGACGAGAACTGGTTACCGGTTTGCCAGGCGAGAACTGGGCTTTGGAAACGACTGGTTACTGACACGTAACAGGTTTAAACTGTAGGATAACGACCCAACGACAACAAGTCCTTTTTCAGAATGTTAAGGTTTTTGATAAGGGTAATGACACGATTCCCCGATACTCATCTCCGGCTGGGGATAAACAGACTGGCTTGAATAACTTGCCCCAGTGCACTCAACTTGCCCCAATCTAACTCTTGGGAATACTTGCTCTGAACAACTTGCTACAAGACGACCTCGAGATTACTTGCCCCGGTATCTATACGACAACAGAATTCAATCTCCATTAAACCCCTATCAACCCAGTGGGTTTCAACACTCTCTGCGGTGACTTGCCCCTGAATGAGCGTTCTAGCGACTTATCCTGATCTGATTATCCACCTGAAGTATCTGCTTTCAAATCTCCACGTTCTGTATAATTGCCCCTGATTGGCTCTCGAGAAGACTCACTTCTGATCAACTGCTTCTCAAGCATACTGCCCCTGATCAACTGAAGCTTCGGGACTTTTCCTCAGACTAACTGATTCCGAACTCACTGGAAGTCAATGCCCCGGATTTACAGGTCTCCACAACATACACCATTCTGGTTCAGACTGCTGAATTACTCAGTCCTACTTGACGATTCCCTGTTGGAATTTCTTTCATGCCAATTACTAACCTGCAATTAAAATTGTCTATTCACGAATGGTAATCTGTGTTTATGCAGATTTTGAAAATTTTTGTGCTGTCACTCATTTATGCATCATGATTGAATGACGAATGAACCAAAGTTCAAACGTAGTGCTTACGTGATCAGTGAAAAATACAACAAGGATGTGACTAGCAAATCAAGAAGGAGTCAGGTTACTCAACCTTATCGTAATGCGCTTTCAGAATAAACCCTACCTCAATTAGGTCTTTTAAGGGTTGTATCCTGGTCGGGTTCACGGTTCGTGAAACAAAGGATATTTAGCTCAAATTTTGATTTGTACCCACCCCTTCTACGTGATGATCTCCGATCCTAAAGTTCAGTTAACCTAGCACGAGCGCTCGCCTCCTCGAGAGGTATGTTGAATGGTAAGAACCATAACTAAGGAACTCACAGGGTTTTTCAGAGTGACAGTTACTCCTGCTTCGTTTTCGGTGTTTGTGTACACGACTTTGTGACTCGCTGGGGAAAAATTTCTATCCCTTCTTTTTCGTTCTTTTGATTCCCTAATTTTTGCCTGGACTGACTCCTTTTGAGTTCTTTTCGTTTTTTCGTTTTTTGAAGTCCAGCGGGATGCCCTGATTTTTGCCTAAGTATTAGCTTTCCCAGCTTTTTCTTTCTTTTTACTTAGCGGGCTTTCTTTTTCTTTCTTTTGGAACAAAGTCGTGTGACACTGGTTGTCTTGATTGCTCCGAAAGGATTGTAACTGTCTCACTCCCGATTGGTGAGGTTTACCCACTGTGGTTGACGAGGTACGACCTCTGGGGAAAAATGCGATGCGATTGGTCCTCGAAAGACAACACTCCTCTGTAAGACTTGAATGCTCGGTCAAGCTAACTGACAACTACCCTGCCCCGGGTTAAGATGTGAGGGTTTAAAAGTCCGAAAAAACTTCTACTTCCTGGCTCGAAGTGGTTAACAAGGGACTAACTCCTTATATCTCCAGTGTTTGGGGGATTTGAAACAATGCCTTGTACGTCATCGGTAAGGTCTTATCTGAAAGCATACGATCATCGGTTATGAGTTTATTTCGTCATCCTCCCTCCAATCTTTGCTAGTCACAGTGATAAAGTGGAGTGAATAAAATGCAAGTGTCAGTGCAATGCAGTAAATGAGCAACAGCGACATGATTAATTCAGAAAAATGCATAGTCACTTTATTATTATTACCATTCGAAACAAACAATGTTTAAAAGCAGGTAGTAACTAACAGAAAAGAAACTACAAATGCAAATGATACAAAGTCTGAGGACTGCCAATGCTGAGGGCGCCTGCCTGTCTGGACCACTGGCTTTTGCTAGGGAACACTTTCCGAGTCTACGAGCTTAGACAACTGAGTGGTTGGTATGAACAAACAGAAGTCCTTCTCGAAAGGAAATGCAATCCTGGTCGATCAACTGGTGTACCTTCGCCTGAAACGCTTTACAATCTTCAGTTGCATGCCCCAGTGATCCACCATGATAACGACACTGAACGTGGGGATTATACCCATGAGGGTAAGGTTCTGGCACGGGCTTGAGAGCTTTAGGTTCCACCAAAGCGTTCTGAACCAACTGTGGCAAAAGCTGACTGTACGGCACAGGAACTGGATGAGAAGGACCATTCCTTCGTTCTAAATTGTTACGAGGTCTGTTCTGATTCTGACGCTGAGTCTGATAACCTTGGCCACGAGTTCGCTGATTTGCAAGGGAAGCGACATAAGACTCCTGATATGGTGCCCCAGGCACAGTTGTCTGTCCAGCATAACAAGGCATAGAAGATACTGATCCAACAGATTTCACCGATTCATCTCGAGGATACCCAACATCTGGCATGACTGCATTGATCACAACTCCTTCTTCATTCTGATAGTCATGAAGAGATTCAGTTTCACTAGCCTGGCTGCTTGAATCAATCTGGATTTTCCCGATCCTTATAGCATTCTCAATACGTTCTCCAACTCCCACTAATTCGGAGAAGTTCAGCGAAACTCCAAGCAATCTCTCAAAGTACGGGCTTTGCAAGGAGTCTACGAACATGCCTGCTAACTCTTGGTCAGGGATCGGTGGTTCCACTCTGGAAGCAAAATCTCTCCATCTCCGAGCATACTTTTTGAAAGGTTCATTGATCCCCATAGACAAAGATTGCAACTCCATGCGAAAGAGAGCTATGTTCATATTGTAATCATACCGCTTCAGGAAAGCTCTGGCTAAATCCACCCATGATCGAACCTGATCCTTCTCTAACTGCATATACCAACGTAGAGATGCCCCAATCAAACTGTCCTGAAAACAGTAAATCATCAATTTGTCATCTTGCATAAACGAAGTCATCTTTCTGCAGAACATCACCAAATGTAGCCTCGGACATCTATCTCCTTGGTACTTTTCAAACTTCGGCGCTCTGAATTTAGGAGGTAACACTAGGTCAGAAACCAAGCACATATCTGAAGCATTGAGACCAGCATCGTTCTTAACTTCCAGGGCTTTGACTTGTTCCTCCAATGCGTGCAACCTCTTAGCTTGCACAAGAGCTAATGGATTATTAGTCCTCACTATCGGAACTTCTCTTCGGGAGATCAAACCAGCAGGAATACCATTCTGATAATTCGCGGCATCAGAAGAAGAACGTTCACTTGGGATGACAAACTGTTGGTGCAGATTTTGGCCTCTAACAGAAGTTTGCACAAGTTAAGCTGCAGTAAGGTTATTCACTTGCGGAAAGCCTTCGTCAGACGTGGAATCATACAAAGGATTGGTCGTCATAATACAGCCTGACAAGGCATCAGCAATCTGGAAGTCGTTTCCTGACATGACTATCAGCAACTTTCAACTGACTACACTGCTTGATTCTGCTTGATCCGTTTCAACCCCTTGGTCGTCTTCTAACAATCAACAGTTGCTCAGGCCAAACACCGGATAATCACCTTCTGAAATCAGAACAGCGGCTGGATAAGAGCTCTGGCTAGCTGGAGTATGACATGCAATATGATGCAACACGTTTATGCAAATGCAATACAATATGCAGTAACAAACACGGGATCACAGCGCTCTGAGTACTGCTGTACTGCTGACGGAGTACGTTCGCTCTAAAAGAGAACGCCAAGATAGCGGGTAGGCTGGAAGTCAAGTTTCTCGCAAAAAACCCCTCACTCACGGGTATGGACCTACGGCACGGCATCCTATGCGGTCATCAGCGTCACAGACTTTCATGAGGAATGATACGATTCCCAGAAGGAGTGGCATCGTCATCTCATGAAGAGGCCTCACTTAGCTGACTTCCAATTGATCGGTCCCCAGAGTCGACAATCCTCACGTCTGTACTCCTCTCAGATCCTCAGGACCGGAAAGAAGCACCTCGGAGAGAACCTCGTCTGAGCGTGAATTTCGTGGGGAACTCTTGCCTGCTCAGCAAACAGGTTCGCCCACTAATCTCCACAACTACGTCTAAATGCATACTCAAGCAGCCCAGGTCCGGCTATCACTCAAAATATCACCCTCCCCAGCACAACGGCAACAGATAATAGCGATGAAAAAAAAATAAACACCCAAAAGACAAGCAAACAAGCGCTAGGATTGACTCTCTTAGGGGACGTTGGATCCCACATGCATGAGGAACTATCGCAGTCCCCAGCAGCCAGGGGACGTTGGGTCCCCAGCAGAGTCGCCAGCTGTCGCTACTGCGAAAATCGGCGTCGGCTGACAGAAGAGTCGCCACCGTGCGTTATTTATCCCAACGGAGGGAAAGGAAACGCTCGAAGTAAACCTACCGCAAAGACGGGAAAGGTATGGTCATCGCAACTAAAACCTGGATTCGGGAGTCGGTTACGCAAGGGGAAGGTATTAGCACCCCCCACGTCCGTCGTACTCGATGGGATCCACGCTTGCTTGGGTTGTCTAAAGGATGCAAAACAATCTATCTACGACTGCTAAATCTGAACGGAAGGGAACTGACTCGATAGAGCGTCGCACTCTACGCCTACGTATTCTCAAGAGAGAAAGTCAGAGTCAACGTAGTTCGGGACTACGAGGAAATTGGCTTGCCAAGACTTCGCGTCTTGTGCCTACGTACTTCCACACAGCATGGAAGATCAGAGCTTTCGTAGTTCAGGCTAACTACGGCTAGGCAAAAGGGTGTTCTCACACAGGAGTGAGATATCAAACTGGTTTTACAGGTACGGGAACCTATGGGAACTAAAACTACGGTCTGATCTCAAATGCACTCGGGCAAGAGAAAGGGATAACAATCAGTCGTCAGCGGGAAAGTCTCGATCGCACAGCAGCGAGAGAACAACAGGTTAGTTGTTAGTGTGCTCGCTAGGATATCGCATCCTATGCCTACATATTCTCGTCTGGTGCGAGAAATCAGAGCAGCTGTAGTTCGGCTACTTTCGGGACCACAGCTCAAATCTCGTTTTATTAACATTCTGAAAAATGGTTACAATGGTTGAGAACTGAAAAATAAACTCCTAAAAAATCCTATCCTATCCATCTGTAATGGAAAAATCAAATGAAAAAGTCCCCTAACAAGTGGACTCCTAAAACTACATCTAAAGGTGTAAAAAGTACTCCTATGAAGAAAATATCCTAAAAGAAAAATATTAAATCGACAAACTAATATTTTTATACCCTTTTTTCAAGTATTTCCTTTTTTTTCAAATGTTTTCTCTTAATATTCTCTTATTCTTTTTTCAATATTCTTTTTCAATCTTCTTCCTCAAATATTCTTTTTTTTCATATTTTTTCAATATTCTTTTTCCCTTTTTTTCAATATTTTTTCATGAAGAAAACAACTAAAGTGAAAATGAAGAAAATACAAGGGGAGGGGGGTACAGCAGTTACAGGGGGGATATCCAGCAGAAAAAACAATGGGCCCAGCCCAGAAAAAATAAACAAACAAAAAACTGGGGAGGGGTGTGTAATAAGGAAACGGGGGTGTTGATAGCATCTGCTGGGATTCGCTGGGCCCAGCCCAGTCCACAACCAAAGAACACACGGGGGGAGGTGAGGAAGTTGAAGAGATGTACGGATGGGTCTGAAAGGATAATGGGCCCGGCCCACTCCTTCTTCCTCTTCCCACTCTCAGAGAAACCCTAGTTTCTCGTCTCTCTCTCTCACAGCGCCGTCGCCTGGTTCTCAACCTCATCTTTCTCTCTGATTCACCTCCCAGCTCCGTTCAATCTTCCCACCGTCTTTCAAACCAAAACACATTCTAACCCCGGTAACCATCAACGAGACAATAACAACCACGCTCGAAGGAGATCTGATGAATGCTGGATGATGAGGCATCTGAATAGGATTTGATGAACAAGGTTGAAGGTTCATCTGGAGATCTTGAAGGAGACGATGAACTTGGGAGAAGTCGTTCACGGAGCGTTTAACAATGATACTGATGATGAGCGATCTTGAAACCTGGAATCTTGCACGTTGATCGTTGTTGAAGATCTTGAAGATTCACTGACGATCGGAGAATGTTGTTGGTTTAGAGTTCCTGGAAACAAAACGAATGGATCTTGGAGGAACATTCTGTGAATCACAATATGAAGGCGACGGTGATGAAGATCGAACGAGTGTTGATGAAGGTTGAAAAATCTGGTAAATTCTTGAGGTTCTGGGAATTCTGATGGAGGTTCACGGCGGAGGTTCTCGGAGAGTGATGAACATGCGTCTGGAAATGGATGAAGATGATGAATGATCATCAGTTGAGAACGATGAAGGTAGCGATGGAAAGATGAATTTCTGGGAAGAAAGACTGAAGAACGCGTGAGGTTCTTGGAGAGTGATGAACGCTCATGGTGAATCTCACGAAGATTTCTGGGGAAATGATGAAGTTCTTGATATCCGGCGACGGTTTCCGATGAGGTGATGAATTTTCCGGTTAGAAGTTTGTTGTTTCTGGTGAGTTTCCACCGTGAGTAGGTTAGCATTGATTTCGCCGGTGAGACCTCCGGCCGTTTGCATGGCCGGCGGTGGGAGCACCACCTCACCAGACGCGTGTCGTTACGCATGAGAGGGGCATGGACTGTGAAGCCAAGTGGCAATGGAGGGAGCTGCATGCAGGGACGCGTGGTGTTGGCGTGGCAAAGTGAGAGAGAATGCATGGGATGCGAGGTGGCATGCTGAGGGATGAATGGAGGATGACGTGTCCGTGTGAGAGTGAAGTGGAAATAATGATGTGGTAGTCTCCCTAAGATAACACGTGTGGCTGTGCTTATAAAGGACAAGTGGCAATTATGGACTTTGGACTGAAACTCTGGGCCTCCAACACCACACTGGGCCCAACGAAAATACAATAAACCCCAAAAAATCTGAATAAAAATGGACTAAACCCAATTAAAAACTAATTAAGACTAAACCTAATTAACTAGCTAATACTCAACTAACTAATCTGAAAATGAAGACTAATCTAATCTAATTAATTCTAACAAATTCTAATTAAAATCTAAACAAAAGATTAAAATCCTAATTAATCTCTATTAAGTCCTAATTAACCCTAATAAGGAGAATTAACATCTAATTAAATTCTATATTAAACTAAAACTAATATCTATTAATATCTATTATTAAAAAAAACTATTAATTCCTATATCTAGATTAAAATCTATATCTACAAATTTGCTATATTAAAAAATCTATTTAAACTAATAAAAGAAAAATCTATTATTATTCTATATTATTCTAAAAACATTTAAAAGCTATTTAATATCTAAATCAAAATCTATTAAATTCTACAAAATTGATTTAAAACTATTAAAACAAAGATTAAAATCTATTTATTATCTATTAAAAATCTATTATATTCTAAAAATGATTTTAAAGCTATTAAAAACATCTATTTAAATTCTAGAAAATGCTAATAATCTCTAATAAAATCCTAATAATCCTAGAGGGAACAAAAATAATCCAAACCGATCAGTAACACCGCGAGAGCGCATCAGGACAACCGACAAAAATAAACGGACACCGAAATATCCCTAAAAACAAACACCGCGAGCTGAAAACACCGGGAAGAGCACGAATTCCCAAAAATACGATTCTGCCTATCTAAACTAATTAAAAAACACCTGAAATGAGAGGAGAGGGTTGTGATCCCGATAAAATCAAAACAACTGAAAAAATGCACTGTATGCGATATGCGGATGCGAATACGGTCATGCGTCGAAACACCGAGCCAGATACGGGACCCGGTTGGTCAAATTTTAGGGTGCAACACTCTGGTGGTAATTTGCAGGTAGTCAGAAATAGAGCGTAGTTCCCGTTAAGGCGTCGTTGGTCGCTCTGATACGTAGCACTCTTGGGGGGATGGACGATTGCTGTTATTATTTTAGTCGATGTTATTGTTGATTGAACTTGTTACGATGTTTTATTAAATTGTTTTAAGAGAACATGTTGTACACTTTATCGAACTTACACCGGAAGTAATGACGAGTTGTTTTATGATTAAATGGTTAAGTAATACATTGGTGATTGTTCATCTAATTTCTTGCTACGTATGATAATTGCAAGTTGTTGCATAATGATTGTTGTCTGTCAGGTTGAAGTGTAACATCTCTGATGTGAGGAATTTTTCCCGTGTGACGACCGTCACAGGCTCATGACGACCGTCATGCAGTCAATGTTTGCGCTGCTGCGCTTTGTTTGCTATGTGAATTGTTGTTTTTCCTGTTATCCACAAGTTTAGATTTGGGGTGTTACATCCGACATTTATTTTGCCCAGCGGTCGAGCAATCAATTTTATTTTATTTTGCAGGATAATTTTCAGCTCAGGAGACAACACTCAGGCTACCTCAAGCATTCCCATAGTTATAATATTCAAGAGCAAGTTCCAGAGGATTAATAGGGCTCAAAACGGATGAAAACGGGCAATTGTGCACTTTTCCCTCCAAAAGGCGCCAAAATTCAAATTTTCAAGGTGTTAACCGATTAACCAAGATAAATTTTGCATCTGCACGTGAATTTTCAAAGGGAGCCACTTTGGGGTCCATTTTGATCACTTGAGAATTTAATTTTACACCAGAAGAAGGATCTAGAACCACTTTGAATTTTGGTTAATTTTCAAATCAATTCAAATTCCCTCCAATTTTCCATTCCTAATCCCATTCCAATTTTCATAACCACACTCCAAACCACCATTCTACTCCTAACCTAGAGCATATTTAAATGAAATTGCTCCAAACCTCACACAATCAATCCTCATAATTCCATTTCATTTTCAGAGTTCACTCTCACTCTTTGAATTTTGCTCTCAACTTTTCCATCTCTAAAACTCCATTAGAGCTCTCACTTGAGTTCTTTGATTCTCCATTGGAATCATTGAATTCTAGAGCTAAACCTTCATCCTTCATCCTTATTATCTTCATTCCTCCATTCAATTTTCGTGCTAGTGTGGATCTAAACTTGGAAGTTGATCCAGAAGAGCTTATTTGGATTGGTTTAGCTTAATTTTAGTGGATCTTCATTTCTACTACAAGAAATCACTTGGATCTTGAAAAATCTCTGGGTTTCTTGCTTGGATATGCTTATTTGAAGTTGAATCAACACTCGCCAAAGCAAATCTCCGCTTTGTAGGTTGGAAATTCTAGATCCGATGCTATTTTAAGCTTATTTTGCATAATCGATTTAGATCTTTAATTTTTGGTGGATTTTGATTCATGTGATTTGTGATCTTGCTGTTTGAATGTGTTTACATGTTGTTGAATCACTGAATTTTGGTGTTAAATTCGTGCACAATTGATTACATGATCATTTGGATGGTTGCACATTGGATTAATTGCTGAAAGTGCTTTTGAGCTGTTGTTTTTCTGCTTCTGGTGCAGTGTTAATCGGTTAACCAGTTGCAGTACAAACTGGTTAATTTATTAACCAATGCAAATTTTCAAATTTTTTTAATGGTTAATTGGTTAACCAATAGTGTTAACCGATTAACACTGAACCAGAATGCCACTTTTGGTTGCTTCTCACTTTGAATCTTCATGGATCAATATGATGCATTTGAGTGAGCTATTTTGGATATGTGTTGTTGTTCTTGATTATTTAATCTTGATTATCCAACACGCGTGGTTTGATTTCCATTTGAATGCATACTTTTGTAGATGTTGTTCAAGTGATGATCATTTGCTTGAGTTTGAAGAATTGCTTGGTTGAGATGTGCTTGTGGTGGCTGTTGTCCCACATTTTTTTTCCTCCCACTCTTCTTTGATGATTGATGGTAATGGCCATAGGAGCTCGTTTCTCCCATTTTATCTAATCCTTTCATCTTTCGTGCTTGCATTTCATGTTTGCATTTCATCTTTCATTTCTTTCATTTTTGTGATTGAATTGCTTTGTGTTTTCTTGGTCTTTTGCCATGATCCCTTAGGATTCCTAGTCCTTCTGTTTAGGATAGGAGTAGGATAGACATTAGGTGTTCAATACAAGCATAATAACATTAGGGTAGATTTCCCCTTTCAATCCCAACTTTAGGATCATTTTGCATGATAACATTAGGGTTAATTAGTCTCCCTTAGAGTTTGTGTCTTCTCATCTCCTAACATCTTAAGACACTTAATAAAGGATAATAAATGTTGTATGCTATGAGCCTTAAGCACATGGGAAATGATGAGTGAGGGGTCTCCCGTCGTTTATCTAGAGTGTTTAGTGTACGTCCCATTTGGGGGCGATATGCGACGCATTCGTTCTCAAATCATAGTCTTTAGTGCAACATTTACAAACTTAACTCAATTCACTTCTTCTTAAAAAACACAAACAAAACATCAAACCTTTTTATCCTTTGGGATTAATTGAAAACCATTTTCAGAAAGAGTGTGTTAAGCTTTGGTTCTACCACAAACAGGCATCGTCCCAAACTACTGGAACGAAGGTTTAACCCTACTCAATTAAAACACATAACCAATCTGTGGTCGTGTCAGCCCGAAATATGTTTGATCTAATTTCTCGTACCAGATGAGATACGTAGGCACAAGATGGAAATGTCTTGGCGAGCAACCTTCCCCCCTTTACCCGTAGTTTTTCGAACTAAGTTGACTCTGGCTTTCCCATTGCACGAGGGAATACGTAGGCATAGAGCGGCAATGCTCTATCGAGTTTCTTTTCTTTTCTTTTGTCCCTATGAGCTAGCCTTATAGATAAACATAACCTTTGATTAGACAACAAGCGTGGATCCCGTTGAGTACAACGGACGTGAGGGGTGCTCATACCTTCCCCTTGCGTAACCAATTCCTTAACCCAAGATTTGGTTGTGATGACCTGTCTTTTCCCTTTTTCGTAGGTTTTCTATGATCGTTTCCTTTCCCTCTCTTTGGGATAAATAACGAACGGTGGCGACTCTTCTGTTTTTCTGCCAAATGTTTTTTGCAGTTGCGACAGCTGGCGACTCTGTTGGGGACTTCTCTCATCCCCTATGCAAGTCAATCCTAGCGCTTGTCTGTTCTTTGTCTTTGGGTGTTTACTTTTGTGCAATTATTTTGCTTTATGTATATTATCTGTTGTATATTATTGCATTTTCATTTTGTTATCATATTATGCTGCTGCTGTGTTGTGGGGTGGGTTGTTCCGTTGAGAGATAAGCCCAATACCTAGGCTTGAGTATACACACAAGATTAGTGTGGAGAGTAGAGGGAGCTTGTGTGGCGTTTGGCCATGCAATAGCTCGTGCGAAATTCACGTACATGCGAGGTTTTTCTTGGGAGATACCCTATCCTGCGCGTCTGGTGCAGTTGAGGGAGTATTGACTTTGAAGGACTAACGACTTTGGAGACTATTCATTGGGAAGTCAGCTAAGTGAGGCCGCTTCGTTTGACTATGATGCCAAACTAGAAATGGTGAACATATCATCGTTTCTCGAAAGTCTGTGACACTGATGACCTGCATAGGATGCCGTACCTTTTAAGACTAGAACCCACATGTGAGAAGGGATGGGTTTTGCAGGAAAGCTTGACCTCAAACCAACCCGGTTTTCTCGTCAGTGTGGAATTTGATCCTGAGTACTCCGTTTTTCTATCACCTCAGTGTTATGATTTCTTGGGATCTCTTATTAGAGCAGAGCTATGGTTGTATTCAATCAACGACACAACAACAAGTTTGAGCATTGGATACTTTGATCCCATGTATACATCTGCATAATCATTCTGCATTTAACATTGCATGTCTGTGTGTGTTATAGGTTCTCGTCTCTCCCTTGATTCTGGTATTGGTCTTCTGTAGAGATGGAAGTTGGTAGAAAGAGGATTGTTGTACACAAGTTTCCGGCACCTGAGTTAGGACCTTTATTTGGTCTGATTTCTATGGCTGAGCCTGGCGTCCTTGAAACCTTCAGGGAAGATTATGGGAGAATTTTGAATCTTGTCCGTAAGATCACGAGTTATGAGCATGGAGCTATTCATACCCTATTACAGTTCTATTATCCACCACTGCGATGTTTCACGTTCCCAGACTATGTGTTGGTTCCGACTTTGGAGGAATTCGCTTACATCTTAGGTGTTCTGGTTCAAGATAAGGTGCCATTCTTCAGTTTCGAAGAAGAACCCGATCTTGAGAAGTTATTCGCCGCTCTTTATTTGAGCGCCTATGAGTTGGTAGACCATGTTGTCAGCAAAAATAGAGTTTCCAGCTTTACTTTATCTTTCTTAGTGGATAAAGCTCGAAAGTATGTTAAAGAGGGTTGTCGGGTGGTTTTCAGTGCTATCTTGGCTCTGTGCGTCTAAGGCATTGTGTTGTTCCCTAATGTACCAGACTTTATGGATTTTAATGCTTTTCATATCTTCGCTTCTGGGTATCCCGTACCTATTCTCCTAGGAGATTTGTATCATTCAGTACACTACAAGAATGAGAAGAGAAGAGAAAAGATGGTTTCTTGTTGTGCGCCGCTTTTGCACAAGTAGTTCGTTGATCATCTTCCTTGCTCTGGAGCTTTTGTGGATGTAGTGAACTCACCCGAATGGTCAAAGAGGCTTATGGGTTTAACAGAAAAGGATATCGTCTGGTTCAACCGAAACTTGCTTGGTCGTGAACTCATCTTTAGCTGTGGTAGCTTTCCTAATGTGCCTTTGATGGGGAGGAAAGACGACATCAACTATAATCCTTCTCTTGCTGTCAAACAGTTTGGTTATGCTTTGAGAGGACCTCCGAAAGAAGAAGGGCTGCAGGAATCTCTGTACTTCACCGATGTAGCTGATCCTTGTATTTCGGCCAAATTCGTGGACGCATGGGGTAAAATTAACAATAAGGGAAAACTTTCTTTGGGAAAAGGCGATTGTAGAGCCTACGACCCCTACTTGGAGTGGATTCAGAAGAGAATTGAAAAGGTACTATTGTCGTTTCCTGTTGAAGAATCATTGTATCCCTTAGCCATTGAACCGCCTACCACGATCGACATCTTGAGATATAATGAGCTTTGGGTAGAGAAGGAAAAGTTGCACGAAGAGAATGAAGAGTTAAAGCAGGAGATCAGTTAGTTGAAGCATGACAAAGGTGAAGCTGTTTATTTGGCTAAGACGAAGTCTGGATTATTGACCAAGTTGGAGAAGGAGCTAGCTGAGCAGATCAAGGTACGGGAGCAGATAGGTCATGATCTAGAAAGCACTTGTAGCATTTTGAAGCACAAGAAGGAGAATTTAGATAGAGCATATCTGAAGATATCCAAATACAATGAGCAATGGAATGCTACTTTGACCGCCAAAAAGAATAGGGAGGACCAGCTACGTATGCAGGTCGATAAGCTGAAAACGCAACTCAAGGTCAAGGAGAAAGAAGTATTGGTGGAATCGTTCCGCAGATGCACGATTGAGCAGAAATACTAGGGGACTTTATCAGCACTTGAAGAGCTCAGGATACGTGCAGGTGTGAAGAAACCCAGGCTTGAAGATGCCTTCGGCAAAGATGCTTGGGAAAATCATTGTCATTATCTCCTGGATATGATATGCAGAAGGGACGTCCTCATTAGAGAGTTGGTTGTCAGACCGGACCATTCAGATACGAAGATGATGCTTAGGGAGGCTCAGGCCCGGGGCAAGGAGCATGACTACTAGGGAGGTTTATCTTTTGTATTTCCTTGTTTTTGTATCCTGATCATCACCAAATATGTTGGATGAGATCAATACCTCTTTGTATGCGGATATTTCTCATTTGGTTGTTGTATTGTCTCAGCTTTACCTGATATATGAGAAGATTATCATGGTGTTCGTATCCATCTCTACTATTCTTGTTTATTGAAACTAGAGTCAAGGGGGAGATCTCCCTGTAACCACATAGACATTTTTGCATTTTGCATTTTTGCATTTTCATTTGCATCGCAGGTGTTCTCAGTGGCCTTCTGTTCCTAACACTTCTTGGTTTTCTTCGGTAACAGGATTAAGGAGTTCAGTTTCCACAGATATTCAACTCGAGGGAATCAGCGAAAGGTAATGGATCAGGTTCAAGATAAATTACAGGAAGTCAGAGCTTGCATGTCCTAGTTCATGAAGCTGATGTAGAATGTTGCTAGTGGGCAGGAATAATTAAGAACTATGGTCCAGCCGTTGATAGCACGAGTTGACGAATAGGGTGTTTTGCACGGAGGAGCTGGTGTCATTCCTCCACCGATCGGTGGATCTGTTCCACAGGGTATTCCTACTGTTGTCGTACCTCCGGTTGGAGGTGTGGTAAATGAAAATGGTAATGTTGCTGGTGGAAGTGTGTGCACTGTGCACGGGGCTGCTAGCCCTCATTGGGAAGATCACCAGGATGATGTATTTTTCATGAGAGATATGAAGGGTGGTTTACCAACTGAAGTTGGTAGAAGGTTTAAATTGGTCGAGGAGAAAATGAAGTCTTATGAGAATCAGAACTCTCTGTGGCTTGATATGTCAGATCTTGGTCTAGTTCCTAGGGTTAGGATTCCTCCCAAGTTTAAGGTACCCGATTTCGAAAAATATAAAGGGACAACCTGCCCGAGAGTGCACATTCAGGCATATTTAAGGAAAATGTCTCCTTACTCTGATGATGAAAAGTTGTTAATACATTTTTTCCAAGACAGTCTGGCAGGAGCATCTTTGGAATGGTATATGGGACTTGAGAGAACTCATATTCGCAGCTGGAGAGAATTGGCCGAGGCTTTCGTGCGTCACTATCAGTATAATAGTGATATGGCACCGAACAGGGTACAATTGTAGAATTTGTCGTAGAAGAGTACTGAGAGTTTCAAGGAATACACCCAGAGATGGCGAGATCTAGCTGCTACAGTGCAACCTCCTATGGTGGAAAGGGAGCTTTTTGACATGTTCATGGCCTCACTGCCTGGTGTGTATTTTGAGAAGTTGATAGGATGCATGTCTGCAGGGTTTTCTGATCTGGTAATGGCCTGTGAGAGGGTCGAAAGTAGGATTAAGTCTGGAAAAATCCCAAATGGTGGTGGATCCTCTTCAGGAGGAACAAAGAAACCATATTCAGCAAACCCCAAGAGAAGGGAAAGGGATGCAAATGCTATTTCTCACAAGGGTAAAGGTAGAGCTCAGTCTCGTTATGATCAACAAGTTGCTACTGTAGATATCCTGGCCGCAACTCAACAGCGAGTTAATGTTCTACAACCTTATATTGCTAGGTGTAGAACGACTGACAGATAGTTTAAGAATCCTCTAATACCATATTCTCAGTTGTTACAACGTCTGCTACAATTACAATTGATTCAAAAGAGGACTTTGGCTCCTCTCACTGGTACACCGCCTCCTGGTTACGATGCAAATGCTAGATGCGATTTTCATTTAGGCACTCCGGGCCATAACATTGACAATTGCAAAGCCTTCAAGCACAAAGTTCAGGACTTGCTTGATTCCAAAGCTATCAACTTCACCAACGATGTGCCTAATGTGAGTCAAAACCCGATGCCAAATCATGGGGTGGCGGGGGCCAATGCCATTATTGAGGGAGAAAAATTAAATTTGATAACTGATGTTGGGGATTTGAAGACTCCGTTGAGTTTTGTGAAGGCTAGTTTGTTGAAAAAGGGAGTGTTTCCTGGTTGTTCTACTGACTGCTCAGAATGTGAAGCACAACCTAAGGGTTGTGATCTCTTGGGGAAGGGTATTCAGAGAATGATTGATGAGGGTTGTTTACAATTTGACAAGGTTTTGAAAGAAGATGTTGAGGATAAGGTGTGTAATGATGGAAGCAAAGTTGCCACAATCTCTATTTCATACCGGACAATCAATATTTCAGCGCCTGCTAGGCCAGCTCCGGTTATCATTACTGTACCTGGACCCGTGCCATACGAGAGCACTAAAGCCATCCCATGGAATTATGGGGGAGAGGTGTTCTGTAATGGGCAAAAACATGAGTTGACAGGGTCTACATGCGGAAATTCGTCGGTTGAGAATATAGTTGGTGCCGGAGGTATCACTAGAAGTGGTATGATCTTTTCCCCAGCGGAGGTTAATACTAATAAGAATGACAAAGGAAAGGGTAAGGTCGTGATTGAGGAAAATATCCAACAGCAGGTTGATACTGATGTTTTTTTGAAGGACGTAGAGGAATTTATGAGACTTATTCGAAAAAGTGACTACAAGATTGTGGATCACTTAAATCAAACCCCTTCGAAGATTTCCACCCTGTCATTATTGTTGTGTTCGGAGGCACACCACAACGTTTTATTGAGAATCTTGAATTTAGCATATGTACCCCAGGAGATTTCTGTTAATCAGTTGGAGGGGGTAGTAACTCATGTAAACGTCGGTAATGGTCTAGGTTTTAACGATCTGGATTTGACTCCTGCCCGGAGAAACCATAACCATGCTTTACACATATCCATGGAATGTAGAGGGTCCCTGCTGTCGCATGTCCTGGTTGACACAGGATCATTCCTCAATGTGCTTCCAAAGAAGGCGTTGATGAAATTAGATACTCAGGGTTTGATATGCACGCGAAGTGAGTTGGTGGTAAGGGCTTTCGATGGGTCAAAGAGATTGGTGTTTGGGGAGATTACGATGCCTATTCAGGTAGGACCAGAGACCTTTGATGCAACTTTTTACATCATGGATATCTAGCCAGCATACAGTTGTTTTCTTGGCCGACCATAGATACACGCTGCTGGAGCAGTCACCTCAATGTTGCATCAAAAGCTGAAATATATGGAAGGGAAAATTGTTACATTATGCGGTGAAGAGGATATTATGGTCAGCCATTTGTCGTCCTTCAAGTATATGGAAGTGGATGGGGAGATCCACGAAACACTTTGCCAGGTGTTTGAAACAGTTCAGATTCAGGAGAAGTCTCCTGTAGAAGCCAAGAGCCCAGAGGTTTCTATGTCATCATTCAAAGAAGCTCGTGATATCGTAGAATGCGGTTCATCGCAGAAGTGGGGCCAAATTCTTAATGTTCCTGTCAAGCAGGACAAGTTCGGCCTGGGATACAAACCCTCCAGTTCTTCTCAAAGCATTCTGAGGTATAGGGGACCTGTTCAATTCACCAGCCGTGGTGTGATATTTGACAAGATTAATTTCATTGAAGATAATGAAGGTGATAGTGATTGCGATATGGATGCCTGGATTCGTCCATGTACTCCTGGCCAGAAGGTGTGCAGTTGGACTATCGAAGAAGTCATTCATGTTACTGCTGCAGAGTAATGTTCATTTGTTTTGATTATGTTCAGTTCTACATTCTGCCCAAGACATAGTGATCCATTTGTGGGGCCCTCTTGTTATTTGCATTTTATCATTAAATAAATGACGTTTTTCGCATTCAAATTCTGTGATCCCTGTTTTTCTTGTTTTCTTTTGCATTTATATTAAACAAAAAAATGGCAATGTGTTTGTTTGTTGCATCGCATAATAAACATAAACATCATCATGAAGGTCTTTTATATCAGATACCATCGATTCAAGTTCATCTATGACTTCATATGACTTCGATAATCTCATTTATCAAGCTGAAAAAGAGACAGACGAAGACTGTGAACTACCCGAAGAGTTAGCCAGACTTCTCAAGCAAGAGGAAAGGGTCATTGTGCCTCATCAGAAGGATATTGAAGTTATCAATCTGGGTACTGAAGATGACAAGAAAGAGGTTAAAGTGGGGACTGCCTTGGAAGATAGTGTCAGGGGAAGATTGGTTGAAATGCTCCGTGAGTATAAGGATATCTTCGCTTGGTCTTACCAAGACATGATTGTGCTGGATACAGATATTGTGGTACACCGTTTACCTCTCAGAGAAGAATGTCCGCCAGTCAAGTAGAAGTTGAGACGGACAAGGCCTAACATGGACATCAAGATAAAAGAAGAGGTTCAGAAGCAGTTGAACGCTGATTTTCTTGCTATAACGAATTACCCTCTGTGGGTCGCTAATATCGTTCCTGTTCCTAAGAAAGATGGAAAGGTCAGGATGTGTGTCAACTACAGAGATCTGAATAAAGCGAGCCCGAAAGACAATTTCCCGCTCCCCCATATTGATGTGTTGGTTGATAACACCGCTCAATATTCCGTGTTTTCCTTCATGGATGGCTTCTCTAGGTATAACCAAATCAAGATGGCCCTAGAGGACATGGAGAAAACTACTTTCATTACACCATGGGGAACTTTTTGCTATAAGGTAATGCCTTTTGGATTGAAAAATGCAAGGGCAACCTATCAGCGGGCAATGGTGACTCTCTTTCATGATATGATTCATCATGAGATCGAAGTCTATGTTGATGACATGATTGCAAAGTCACAGACGGAGGAAAGACATCTGGTCAATCTACTAAAACTGTTCGAAAGGTTAAGGAAGTTCAAGCTGAGGCTAAATCCTAACAAGTGCACCTTCGAAGTGAGATCTGGAAAGTTATTGGGGTTCATTGTCAGTGAAAAGGGTATTGAGGTAGATTCTGCCAAAATAAGAGCTATACAAGAAATGCCTGAGCCGATAACGGAAAAAGAGGTTCGTGGTTTCCTGGGGAGATTGAACTACATTGCAAGGTTCATATCTCATCTTACAGCCACTTGTGAACCAATATTTAAATTGCTAAGAAAAGATCAAACGGTCAGGTGGAATGAAAATTTCCAGAAGACGTTTGAAAGAATAAAAGAATATCTGCAGGAACCTCCAATACTCATGCCTCCAGTTGTAGGAAGACCTCTGATTATGTATCTCACGGTTCTTGAGAATTCAATGGGATGTGTGCTCGGTCAGCAAGACGAGTCAGCTAGAAAAGAGCATGCCATTTACTACCTGAGTAAGAAATTCACTGATTGTGAGTCGAGATACTCAATGTTGGAAAAAACATGGTGTGCACTCGCTTGGGCTGCTAAGTGTTTGAGACAATACATGTTAAACCCCACAACCCTGTTGATTTCGAAGATGGATCCGATCAAGTACGTCTTTGAAAAGGAAGCACTCTCCGGAAGGATTGCCCGATGGCAAATGGTTTTAACAAAGTATGATATTCAGTATGTTTCCCAAAAAGCCATTAAGGGAAGCGTTTTGTCAGAATATCTCGTTGAACAGCCAATTGAGGATTATCAGCCGATGAAGTTTGATTTTCCCGATGAAGACGTCATGTTTTTGAATATGAAAGACTGTGACGAGCCTTTACCTGACGAGCTGTTAATTCATATGGCAATGGAATCAATGCAATCATTACAACTCCTCACGGTTCACACATACCGTTCACTGCCTGATTGACTTTCGCCTGCACCAATAATGAAGCTTAGTATGAAGCGTGCATTATGGGTTTAGAAGAGGCCATTGATCTGAGGATCAAGAATTTAGGTGTGTACGGCGATTCAGCGCTAGTCGTCAATCAAATCAAAGGAGAGTGGGAAACTCGTCAGGCCAACCTGGTGCCTTACAAGAATTATGCAAGGAGGTTGTTGCCATTCTTTGATAGAATTGAGTTCCATCATGTGCCAAGAGTTGAGAATCAGATGGCGGATGCCTTGGCCACACTATCCTCGATGTACAAAGTGAATTACTGGAATGAAGCTCTAGCTATCACCATCATGCATCTTGATAGACCCACTTTTGTGTTTGCGATTGAGAAAGCATCAGATGGAAGGCCTTGGTATTTTGATATCAAGAATTTTCTCAAGACTCAAGAGTACCCATCTGGGGCATCCAGTAAAGATAAGAAGACTTTGAGGAGGTTAGCCGGTAATTTTTATCTGAACAAAGATGATGTGCTCTACAGGTGAAACTTTGACATGGTCTTGCTGCATTGTGTTGACGATCTTGAAGCAAACCTGTTGATGGAGGAAGTCCACGAGGGTTCTTTTGGTACCCATGCCAATGGACATGCAATGGCCAAAAAATTGTTGAGAGCTGGGTATTATTGGATGACTATGGATTCTGATTGCTTCAAATACGCCAAAAAATTCCATAAATGCCAGATTTATGCTGATAAGGTGCATGTGCCACCGAATCCTCTGAATGTGTTAACATCTCCTTGGCCCTTTTCTATGTGAGGAATCGATATGATCGGAAAGATTGAGCCGACAGCTTCCAATAGACATCATTTCACTATGGTTGCGATCGATTACTTCACGAAGTGGGTCGAAGCAGCTTCTTTTGCCAATGTCACCAAACAAGTCGTCGCCCTATTCATAAAGAAGGACATCATTTGTCGTTATGGAATTTCGGAGAGAATCATTACTGATAATGGTTAAAATTTGAATAACAAGACGATGAAGGATCTGTGCTAGAGTTTCAAGATTGAGCATCATAATTCTTCTCCATATTGTCCGAAGATGAATGGCGCTGTTGAGGCAGCTAACAAGAATATCAAGAAGATTGTGCAGAAGATGGTTGTAACCTATAAGGATTGGCACAAGATGTTGCCCTTCGCTCTTCACGGTTATCGTACCTCGGTATGCACGTCAACTAGGGCAACTCCTTTCTCACTAGTGTATGGTACGGAAGCAGTCCTGCCATTAGAAGTTGAGATTCCTTCTTTGAGGGTATTATCTGATGTGAAGCTTGATGAAACTGAATGGGTGCACACCAGGTTGAATCAACTGAGCTTGATTGATGAGAAGAGATTGGCAGCCATTGCTCATGGCCGGTTGTACCAGAGTAGGATGAAGAAAGCCTTTGATCAGAAAGTGCGGCCATGGTGCTTTTAGACAGGTAATTTGGTGTTGAAAAGAATCCTTCCTCCTCAGACAGATCATAGGGGAAAATGGACTCCCAATTATGAAGGTCCATATGTGGTAAGAAAGGTTTTCTCTGGTGGAGCCTTACTGCTATCAACTATGGACGGTGAAGATTTTTCATCCCCTGTGAACGGGGACGTGGTTAAAAAATACATTGCCTAAAAGAGACCCGCTGGACAGAAAAAGAAAAGTCCAGGAAAAAAAGGGGCATCCCGGCGAACCATAAAAAAAAAAGGTTCAGGAAAAAATTAGGGATAAAAGAAAGATAATAAACCCGCAAAGTTGAAAACCTGGAAAGGCCACTTTGGAAAAAATGGGTATCCTGGTGGATTGAAAACCCGAAAGGGAAATCCAGGCAAAAACTAGGGATTTGAAAGCAAAAGACTACGGTTTATGTTCGATCTGTAAGCTTGTGCGCGGGTATCCCGAAGGAAAGGAACCAGTCCAGTCAGTCTTTTCAGAAGGCGAAACACAGGGAACATCAAAGACATACAGGTCATAACTGAATCGACACATGGTGGTTGTCTGTACCATATTGCCGACATTTGTATATATTCTTTTGCTTTTACGTAATTACCTCTTTTCAGGAATTGCGCAAAAGGAATCAGTCCAGTCAGTCTTTTCAGAAGGCGAAACACAAGGAACATCGAAGACATACAGGTCATAACTGAATCGACACATGGTGGTTGTCTGTACCACATTGCCAACATTTGTATATATTCTTTTTCTTTTGCGTAATTACCTCTTTTCAGGAATTGCATCCGAATTGTAACTCACATATTTATATTCCTTTTATCATTAAAGTATTCACCTCAGTTAAAGAGCTTTTATTTTCTTGTTTTACTTTTACTGTTTTGTTTGCAAAAAATGTTCGATATTTTGATAAACATTGCATGTGAAAACATGAGGCTTTACAGAGCATCACAAAAACAATGACTTTGCTTGAGCGACAAGTATCATGAATGGTAACCGAGGTAACCATTTCGCATATGGGGCATGTTTTTGTTTGTTGTAGGATGGTAGGATCCTTTCCCCGGTAGAATGTTTCTTCACGGCGAGGAAATTGTAATATAGGGTGATTCATTTCTATTAGTTCCATGATTATCCATGGCTCTATGATTGGCTAAATTTTGGTAAAACATGATTCTGCATTGATGTCAAGATGAATGTTATAACATCTCCATCTGCTGTGGTGACAGAATTGCTGTGGAGTGTTTTAATGTGAATGTCATGCTGAATGTCGTGACATCCATCTGCTGTGATAACAGAACTGCTGTCATGTGTTTTAATCAAGATGTCATTACCAATGTCATGACATTAGTGTATGGTACAACAGGAGCTGAAGACATAACTGTTGTCATGTGGTTTAAACAGGATGTCATTACCAATGTCATGACATCGCTGTCTGGTGCAGCAGGAGCTGATGATAGAACTGCTGTCATGGATGTCATACTGAATGTCATGACATCGCTGTCTGGTACAGCAGATGCTGCTGTTTTATCACTTGACAGAAGTTCTTTGGATACACCTCATCAGTATGTGCAGGCCAAAGTGATTCATTAGGAACAAAATGCAGATTTAATTGATGTTCATAAAAAGGATCTTTGAGACTTTTTAGGAAACTATAATATGCATGTTTCTACTGTTGTGAAGAAGATTCTGCAGGAGTGTTCAGCAAGGGGAGTTTGGTCAGCTAAGAGTAAGTGAAGCTGAATGTCATGAATGAATGTTAAGACATTGATCGTATGACATCAGGCCTGCAAGATTTCTTTGTCTATTATGATACCTGATATATCTCAGGCTAGATTTCAGGAAACCTGTTATGGCTCCTTAGTTATCTTAGGCAAGATTCTAGTCAGGGTTGGACATAACATGAAGCAGTTGTGACCTAATTTGATAACACCTTGAATTATGGAAAGTGGTTTAACTTGGTTTGACCTAAAGTTTGTTACTTGTGACCAGCCCTAGCCCAGTCTGCACTACTATTTAAGGAGGAGCAGAAGTAGAAGAAATTAAGCATTCACATCAAGAACAACTTGAGTGTAAAATAAAGGTCTAGGGTTTGAGAGTCCCTTGTGTGTGTCTTTGTAAGTCACCCTTTGTATCATTTGATACATTGTGGTATACATATTTGTGAGTGAAGAGTGGTGCTCTTCACGTGTGTCTTGTGAGTGAAGAAGTTATGTTCTTCACGTGTGAAGTGTGTCTTAGGAATACTTGTACACCAAGCAACTGTGTGCTGCATTGGTTAGATAGGTTCTAAGGTGTTGTGTCACTCAAAGCTGTTAAGTAAGAGTGTGTGTAACTTGATCAATGTCTGTTTTTGGAGTGTATCTCCATAACTATTCTGTAATTGTGTGTTAATATCACTGAGGTGATTGAGGGGGGGTGAGTGGGTATACTCAGGTCTAGAGTGTCTCTAGGCATAAGTGTCATTAGGTAGGTTTTAAGTGAGGAGTGCAAACTGGGTTGTTTGACTCTGAATTAATTCTACTAATAGTGAATTTCCTCCATGGCTTGGTAGCCCCCAGATGTAGGTGAGGATGCACCGAACTGGGTAAACAATTACTGGTGTTATTTATCTTTCAGCTTACAATTCTGCATAATTTAAATGGTTAGATTAATAGTCTGTCAGTATGCAGATGTCACAATAGAGGTCATGACATCGTTAATTCTTAAAGGAATTTAAAATGGTCATGGTCTGTCCTCTGCCTTGTTTGAGCAGAGATCAATGTTCTTGGGACATATGAGATCTGCATACCAGAATTTCAATTGGTATCAGAGCAGGCATCCTGTCTGTTCTGGATGAGATCTTGGGAGATACTTTCTGGTGATTTAAACAAGGAGAAGTTGTAGCTGATTTGCTAAATATTTGAGCTACTGCTTATGGAGTTAAGGAGAAGTGTATGCTCACTCCTGCTTATAAAGGCTTCTGGGTATCTGCTGTTGTGCCCTCTGATATAGGAGCTCTAATGACCTGTTGAATGGTCTGACATCTTGTTTAGGGCATGTTAAAGATGTTCTTTTGGTGGTTCCGCTGCATATTTTTCTGAGGAAAGAACTCTGGTTGCCCTGGGAGAAGATTATACAGGCTGTGGCAGGTTGCTGGATACTGTTTTGCTGAGCTGTTGAGCTATTCTGTTGTGTGGGAGGTGATTTATTTTCACCACTCATGACTTGCAAGGATTCTATCAGCACAAGAAGTCATAGAGAGGTTGAGTCAAGGGTGGCAGGCTTATTGTTTCAACATTAAAGATAGTTATACTAAAGAATACTCTTGGTAGTGCTGAAGTGTAAACATCTGGCTCTCTCGACAAGTTGTATGGATTTAAGATAAATCTCTATTTGTGGAATGCACAAGTATTTAATTGATTATCCATAATGTTCAACACTGTCAAAATTTTGTTGGTTCATCAGGTGGATGATCCAAGTTTATCTTCTGAAGAGGGATCCCTTTTATTGCTCAAAGCATCTGGTCCTTGTTTTGTTTGGTCAACTTCAAAGATCTGATGTTCAACCAAATGTTGAGACATTTCATCAGCAGAGATTGTGCAGAATTCTGTTGATTCAAGAAGTGAATCACTAAATCAAAGGAGATATAGCTGATGATCATGGTACCATACACATGTGTGGTAGGGTCTGTCCTTATTCTAGTAAGTTTCCTGGAAAGAAACTAAGACTAGAATGTAGTGCTGGTGGAATTGAAGATGAAGATCTTGTTTGGATCAGTTTATCTAGGAGTATTGGAATGCAGCATGTGTGTTATAGTGAAGGCATCTGATCACTATCTAGAGAGTTTCTTGGCAAGAAACTTGTCTAGAACTTGGTGTTGGGGATAACATTGCTCGGGTCAGTTTAATTCTGATTTAAGTGCACAGGAACATGTGACCATTCTCATCTTGGAGGTCAAGGATAAGTGGCAGTTATCTCTGACTTTCTGAAGAAGTATCTACTTAAGGAAAGCAGGATTCCTTTTGTAAAGATTTTTTGTGATCCTTCTTCTCTGAAGAATCAATCTTTGGCATGTTTGGTTTTTCTAAAGAGGAGTCTTCTGGGGCAAATGCATTTCAAAGGTAGCTAATGCAGAACACAGGCTGTCTACTCAACCTTGCTATCAGAAATCAAGTTTATGTGAACATGGAACTTTTGATGAGGTTCTTCTAAATGGCATAATGAAGGACTGAATTCTCCAGCAGGATGTCTTATCAGATGTTGTGACATCAAGCAAACTTCAGGGCATTAATTGATGTTGTGGCACATCATTTGAAGATAGGTTGATTTTATCAGGTATGAATGGAACTGATACTAACTCATGCAGTTTGCAGGAGCTGTGTGAAGGAGTAGGTGTTACAGGTCCAAGTCTTGGTGTATCTAAGTTGCCTTGGAGCATGTAGGATATGAAGATCAAGCTTGCTAGAGCTCTGAAAGATGTTGAGTAACCAAACAGTGACATTTGGTTATTTAAGTAGTGAGCCTTTAGAAAACTATTATTGTGCAGAAGGTAGTTATTTGAAGACCATAGAAGGTTCTGGGACTGTTCATGCTTGGAACTAATTACTCTTGTGCAGAAGGGTAGTTGGTTGAAGACCAAAGGAGGGTCTGTTTCTGTTCATATATTGGAGCTTGTGGTAGAAGCCCTAAGTTGTGTATGGAAGATTACCCTTTTTTGGAGATGTTTTTGATCAAGCTGGTGGAGTTGTGTTCTCTGAAGATCTTCAGTTGGATTACTAGGCAGTACTAAGTCCAGTTGAGGGCATACCAAGAACCATTGGATGGTGTAAACATCATCTAGAGAAGGACTTGAAGATCTGTTGTGGAACTTGTGATTCACATCTTGGATAAGAAGTACTCTATCTTGTTATACGGGAGAATGATGAGGTAAAAGGACTGTCTTGGAGTATGATGTGAAGGTATTGTACAAGACTGGAGTGGATCATTGGTTGATTGCATTCTGATGTGATAAAGTCCCTAGTTAAATCAGAAGTGTTCTAACTTATCATATGGGAGAATGATGAGGAAAGAATGTCTTGGATTATGGGGTGTCTATCTTGTACTCAGCCTAAGGTCAGAATACTTGTGGAGAAGTGGTCTCTTCTGCTACAAGTAACTCTAGGAAGAGGTGGATCAGTTTGGTGCATTCTCACTGTATGAGCATGGAGTTGGTCTTGAGATATAATATGGTGATCTTGGAGCAGCTTTTATAGAAGATAGGGGGAAAGTTTCTGTCTGATGGGTGCACTAGTTACCTATGGTTCAAGCAGTAACTGAATGCATTCAGCAGGTGTGTTAAACAAGGAGTGAGCTCTTGAAGACATGAAGATGAGTCTTATGTTTTCCATTCACGTGCTTCTGGAAATAGAGTACTAATTATCCTTGGTATGGGGAGGTATACTTCTATCTAGGATATGTTGCTGCAATGGTACAGTTGTTTCTCAAGATTGCGTGTGGCTTCAAGCAGTTTGTGAGTGTATGCCTCTAGGAGGGTGGAATGTCATACCAGATGTTGTGACATTGTGTTACTGTTCTAGTTCATGATGAACCTGACAGTATTTCTGTTCCTGGCTCTGTCATTAGGTGTCAATAGATTAAATCAGACGTGTACAAGCTTAGTGGAAGTAAAATAAAGGTGAGAACCTTATGATCTGACCTCCACTGAAGGGACTTGTTTTGGTCAACAAGACTTTTGGGCCCTATCCAAGTGCTCTGTCTTGTAATTGTATGGCTGACATCATCAACTTTGATTTTGTGCACATGTATTTCCATGTGCTTGGGTTCTCTCTTTTAGGGGGAGCACTGAGTGTGCATGACAGGGGGAGCTGTATACCTGGCTGATGTGTAGCTGCATTGCTTGTGTTGACATTATGCTGATATGGAGCTATGTACAACATTGGTTTTTTGTTTGGGAGAATTTATTTTTCTCTACAAAATATTTTTGTGTCTCAAATTGGGGATTTAAAATCAATTGCTACTTGGCAAGTGATTAATTGATTATCCTTTAATTGGTGTTGTCAAAAGTGTCACTTCTGAAGGTGCATCTTCAGACAAGGCAAGAACTCAAGCTTCAATGGTAATGTTCATGGTAAAGCCGTGCAGAATTGATTCTGTGAATCATGGTGTATGGTTGCTTGTCATGAAGATGGTCATAGTAAAGAATCATTCTATTGATGGATCTGTACAAGAGGAGATGTAGTTCATGCCTTGGTGCTTACAGTCTGAATGGTTGTTAAAGAAATTATGTCTTAAGGTGCTTAAGAATAATTTGTGTAATGTTAGACATTGTGTCTGAACATTTTGTCTCTAAGGAAGCTTCATGAGAGTTTATTTCTCTCCATGATATTCCGATGGTTGTGATGATCTGGTAAGTTGTTGCTGGTGTGCTCTTCTGAGACCCTCGTGTGAATGACATCTTGCCTATCCAAGGAGTTATGACAACTTGTGAGGATGCGTTAGGCCATGGTGTATTCTCAAAGAGCTGTGGTTGAGTGTGATCAGCAAGGGGGTTTAAGACCTGGTCCATGGATTATTGCTACAGTGGTGCAATCTTCATACTGATGGGGATCAAGCAGTTTGTGTATCTCTTGAGAGATTGTGAGATGACTGGATGTTTGGACACCATGTGCAGTATGTACATTTACTCCAATTTTGTCAATTTTTTACTAAACCAAGGGGGAGTAAAGTGTTGACATCTGTTGCAACTATCAAGGGGGAGCATGATAGTGTATGAGGCTGAAAAAACTATTGCTGCTGCCCTGTTAAGGTGTTTGGTTGTTTTAGCCAAAATTTGCCAAAGGGGGAGATTGGTAGTTCCGCGATTGTCCATGGCTCTATGATTGGCTAAATTTTGGTAAAACATGATTCTGCATTGATGTCAAGCTGAATGTTATAACATCTCCATCTGCTGTGGTGACAGAACTGCTGTGGAGTGTTTTAATGTGAATGTCGTGACATCCATCTGCTATAATAACAGAACTACTGTCATGTGTTTTAATCAGGATGTCATTACCAATGTCATGACATTACTGTCTGGTATAGCAGGAGCTGATGATAGAACTGCTGTCATGTGGTTTAAACAAGATGTCATTACCAATGTCATGACATCGCTGTCTGGTGCAGCTGGAGCTAGCAGGAGTTGATGACAAAACTGTTGTCATGGATGTCATACTGAATGTCATGACATCGCTGTCTGGTACAACAGGTGCTGCTGTTTTATCACTTGACATAAGTGCTTTGGATACACCTCATCAGTATGTGCATGCCAAAGTGATTCATTAGGAACAAAGTGAAGATTTAATTGGTGTTCATAAAAAGGATCTTTGAGACTTTTTAGGAAACTATAATATGCTTGTTTCTACTGTTGTGAAGAAGATTCTGCAGGAGTGTTCAGCAGGGGGAGTCTGGTCAGCTAAGAGTAAGTGAAGCTGAATGTCATGACTAAATGTTATGACATTGATCGTATGACATCAGGCCTGCAGGGTTTGTTTGTCTATTATGATACCTGATATATCTCAGGCTAGATTTCAGGAAACCTGTTACGGCTCCTTAGTTATCTTAGGCGAGATTCTAGTCAGGGCTGGACATAACATGAAGTAGTTGTGACCTAATTTCACTGCACCTTGAATTATGGAAAGTGGTTTAACTTATTTTAACCTAAAGTTTGTTACTTGTGACCAGCCCAAGCCCAGTCTGCACTACTATTTAAGGAGGAGCAGAAGCAGAGGAAATTAAGCACTCACATCAAGAACAACTTGAGTGTAAAATAAAGGTCTAGGGTTTGAGAGTCCCTTGTGTGTGTCTTTGTAAGTCACCCTTTGTATCATTTGATACATTGTGGTAGACATATTTGTGAGTGAAAAGTGTTGCTCTTCACGTGTGTCTTGTGAGTGAAGAATTTCTGTTCTTCACGTGTGAAGTGTATCTTAGGAATACTTGTACACCAAGTAACTGTGTGCTGCATTGGTTAGATAGGTTCTAAGGCGTTGTGTCACTCAAAGCTGTTAAGCAAGAGTGTGTGTCACTTGATCAAAGCCGTGAAGCAAGATCAAGGTGTGTTTTTGGAGTGTATCTCCATAACTGTTATATAATTGTGTGTTAATATCACTGAGGTGATTGAGGGGGAGTGAGTGGGTATACTCAGGTCTAGAGTGTCTCTAGGAAGAAGTGTCATTGGGTAGATTTTATGTGAGGAGTGCAAACTGGGTTGTTTGACTATGAATTAATTCTACTAATAGTGAATTTCCTCCCTGGCTTGGTAGCCCCCAGATGTAGGTGCGGATGCACCGAACTGGGTAAATAATTACTGGTGTTATTTATCTTTAAGCATTTACAATTCTGCACACTTTAACTGGTTAGATAAATAGTCTGTCAGTATGCAGATGTCACAACAGAGGTCATGACATTGGTCATGACATCGTTAATTCTTAAGGGAATTTAAAATGGTCATGGTCTGTCCTCGGCCTTGTTTGAGCAGAGATCAATGTTCTTGGGACATATGAGATCTGCATACCAGAATTTCAATTTCTCCCCTAGCAGGAGTTCAAAGTTGTATTTCCCAGCATGACTGGGTTCATATACTCCGAAGAGTTTAGGGTGGGTACTTCAAATAGAATGCAGTCGGATATTTTCATTTCCCCACAGCAGAGATTTTGTCTTCCTTGCAGAATCCTGTTTCTAAGTCAGAAGTACTGTCACCAGCGGAGGTGTGTAGTGTATCTCCAGCAGAACAAAGCTTTGTCTCCCTACAAAGGCTAATCTTCAACATATTGGATTTGTTCCCAGCAAAGTAAGGTTGAAGAATATTCCCTCGGCGGCAGGGCGAATTTCAATTCAGTGTTACTCTCTAGCAGAGTTGACGCCCTTTCCCCAACGGATTCGAAGTCCTGCTGTGTTCCCAGTAGTATCAGTATTCAGGATTTTCTTCCTCAAGCATAGTTTAGTGTTGATTCCCTCGACAGGGCAGATGTTTAAGTAGAGAGCAATCTGTTCCCTGGTAGAGTGGAGTTTTCAGTAGAAGTCTCTGATGTTCCCCAACAGAGCGGGTTATTACTTGTACATCCCCAACGGAGTGGATTCCCTTCCAAGTAGAGTGGAGCTCAACGTTGTTCTTGATTCCCCACTGAGTGGAGTGTTTGGTGTTTTCCCTAGCCTAGTCTTTTGTTCACCGAAAGAGTCTATTCTGGTAGACCATCCAGGATATTTCCCTCATTGAAGTTTGGCGTTCTTCCCCATCGGAGTTGGTCTCTTCTCTCCAGCATTTATTTTGCTAGAGTGGTTCCTTTGCATTTGCATTATGCATAGCATCCTCCCAAATATGTAGCATTTCCATTTCGTATGGAGCATTACGCTATTTTTAAACATATGCATATGAAGCATAAGCCAGGTTTGATGCCTTTGATGCTGGTTGCCTTTGACGGCAGTAGTTGTTGGATTCGGGAGATTTTTCGTATTATCCCCGTCGGAGTGGATCTTCGAGGTATTCATTTTATTGGTCTTTCCTCAGTTGAGTCATTTGGTTAAACGTCTTCTTTTCCCGAGAGTTGTTTGTATGAACGTTTTCGTTCTCCCCAGGTGAGTCACTTGGGAGTGTTCTCTTCCCTGGTCGGGCCTGTTGATCAGACGTTTCTTTTCCCCAACAGAGTTGTTTGGGTGAACTTCTTTTCCTTAATAGATTCGTTTGTTTAAACGTCTCTTTTCTCTATCAGAGCTTTCGTTGCAAGGTGTGAGTCGGTTGATTTTGTTGCCTGCCCATTCTGGGGCCTTTTTCCAACTCTTGGTTGGTAAGCACCATTGTAGCCCAAATTATGGTGTTTGGTATTCCAACTCTTGGTTGGTAATTCTAGGAGGTGTTATCCCAAATTTTGGTTGGTAATCTCTGGTCCCCCTGCAGAGTCCTTATTCCAACTCTTGGTTGGTAATCTTTGCTCCATTCCAACTTTTAGTTGGTGACTTATTGGCGGTTGGATGTTATTCCAACTTTTGGTTGGTAATCCTCGTTTTCCTCAACAAAGTCGGATATTCCCACTTTTGGTTGGTAACCTTTGTTGTGGTCAGTTTGCTTTCATTCAGCATTTCCGGCAATCCTATCTTTTGGTTAGTATCTTGTGTTCCGACTTTTGGTCGATGATAATCTTTTCCGGCGATCCTAACTTTTGGTTAGTAGCTTGTGTTCCGACTTTTAGTCGATGATAATCTTTTCCTGACGATCCTAACTTTTGGTTAGTAGCCTTGTTTCCCAACTTTTGGTTGGATTTTATCCCCTGCAGTCGTTATTCCAACTTTTGGTTGGTAGTCTGTCGCTTGTTGGTGTGCTATCCCAACTTTTGGTTGGTAATCCCCAGCTGGGTCTGAAGCTTTGTTGACGTTATTCCAACTTTTGGTTGGTAGTCTTCCTTTTATGGATTTGTTATTCCAACTCTTGGTTGGTAATCCTTTGGGTGGTGGCATGTTTATCCCAACTTTTGGTTGGTAGTCCTCCTTTCCCCAGCGGAGTCGTTATCCCAACTTTTGGTTGGTAATTTGTGATTTGTCAATTTTGTTTGATTCCAACTTTTGGTTGGTGAGGTTTTGTTGATTTTATTCCAACTTTTGGTTAGTAATCTTCGGTTTGTGAGAGTTATCCCAACTTTTGGTTGGTAACCTTTGCTTCAATCCCAACTTTTGGTTGGTAATCCTTTGGTAACCTTTTTTCGGCAGATTTGTTATTCCAACCTTTGGGTTGATAACTTTGTTTGATTCCGATTTTTGGGTTGACGCGATCCCAACTTTTGGTTGGTAGTCCTTGGTTTCTCTTGTGGAGTCTGATCCCAACTTTTGGTTGGTAATCTCCAGTTTGGTCGTCTTGTTGATGTTATTCTAACTCTTGGTTGGTAATCTTCGTTTCCTGGTTGATGATTCCAACTTTTAGTTGGTAGTCTTTGTTTTGGGTGGATGATTCCAATTTTTATCGGTAGTTTTCAACTATTGGGGGTTGATAATTTTTCCCGCAGAGTTCGCCTTTGGTCGGCATTCTGGTGATCCTAACTTTTGGTTAGTAACCTTGTTCTTCAGCTTTTGGGTTGGAGGTTATCCCTTGCGAATTGGAAGTAATTCCGACTTTTGGTTGGTAGCTTGTGGTTGGTTGTGTATCATCTGGTGATTTCAACTTTTGGTTGATAGTTTGGGTTCAAATTTGTTCGGTATTGCGGTGATCCTAACTCTTGGTTGGTAGCTTGTGTTCATTACCTGTTGTGGTATTCTGACTTTTGGTCAGTACACTCCCCAGTTAAGTAGCCCTGCCATTTCACCTTCGTTCAGTGTTGTGGTGATTCCATCTCTTGGTTGGTACTCATTTGCTGGTCATCCCATCTTTTGGATGGTATCCTTTGATTGTCATCTTACGGTAGATGCTTGTTCCCCACAGGGTTGCTTGGTTAAGTTTCATCCCCAGTGGAGTTTGTCTTCTCCTCATGTCGTAAGCCTGTTGATTGTACATCCCATAGGTCCTTTATTTGAGTTTTGTCCTCAGGAGGTTACCTTTGGTCGGCATTCTCGTTCATCCCAACTTTTGGTTGGTATCTTTTGGGGAGTTATTCCAACTCTTAGTTGGTATCCTTTGGTTGTATCCCAACTTTTGGTTGGTATCCTTGTTTTGTTATCCCAACTTTTGGTTGGTATCCGGTGTTTGTTATCCCAACTCTTGGTTGGTATCTTTTGATTGACATCTTTTGATTGATGTTTCATATTGGACTGTTATCCTCAGGGTGTCGCATTCCAACTTTTGGTTGGTATTCAGTGTTTTGCATCCCCGCAGGTTGCGAATTTCCAGGTTCTTTTTGTATTCAATCACCTTCTACCTTGAATGTTTTAAAGCTGATGTTTTTCATCCTTTCAGGTCCAAGTCGATTGAATAGGGGCAGCTGTAGCACCCAAAAATTTGCCCTTCCATTTTAACCTTAACTGGCTTTTGTTTCTCTGTATTTTGCATTTACGCATATCATAGCATTTGTTCTTGAGGCATGGGATCAAGGCATTTATGTGGCTCAGGGTTTCATTTTTAGTGCAAGAGTTTGAACAACGAGCATCAGGGGCTCCGACATTTATTTTTCCCAGCGATCGAGCAGTCAATTTTATTTTATTTTGCAGGATAATTTTTAGCTCAAGAGACAAAACTCAGGCTATCTCAAGCATTCCCATAGTTATAATATTCAAGAGCAAGTTCCAGAGGATTAACAGGGCTCAAAACGGATGAAAACGGGCAATTGTGCACTTTTCCCTCCAAAAGGCGCCAAAATTCAAATTTTCAAGGTGTTAACCGATTAACCAATATGGTTAACCGGTTAACCATAGCAAAATCAGGACATATTTGAATTTTTAAGGGTGTTAACCGATTAACCAAGGCAAATTTTGCCTCTGCACGTGAATTTTCAAAGGCAGCCACTTTGGGGTCCATTTTGATCACTTGAGAATTTGATTTTACACCAGAAGAAGGATCTAGAACCACTTTGAATTTTGGTTAATTTTCAAATTAATTCAAATTCCTCCAATTTTCCATTCCTAATCCCATTCCAATTTTCATAACCACACTCCAAACCACCATTCTACTCCTAACCTAGAGCATATTTAAATGAATTTGCTCCAAACCACACACAATCAATCTCATAATTCCATTTCATTTTCAGAATTCACTCTCACTCTTTGAATTTTGCTCTCAACTTTTCCATCTCCAAAACTCCATTAGAGCTCTCACTTGAGTTCTTTGATTCTCCATTGGAATCATTGAATTCTAGAGCTAAACCTTCATCCTTCATCCTTATTATCTTCATTCCTCCATTCAATTTTTGTGCTAGTGTGGATCTGAACTTGGAAGTTGATCTAGAAGAGCTTATTTGGATCGGTTTAGCTTAATTTTGGTGGATCTTCATTTCTACTACAAGAAATCACTTGGATCTTGAAGAATCTTTGGGTTTTTTTTGCTTGGATCTGCTTATTTGAAGTTGAATCAACACTCACCAAAGCAAATCTCCGCTTTGTAGGTTGGAAATTCTAGATCCGATGCTATTTTAAGCTTATTTTGCATAATCGATTTAGATCTTTAATTTTTGGTGGATTTTGATTCATGTGATTTGTGATCTTGCTGTTTGAATGTGTTTACATGTTGAATCACTGAATTTTGGTGTTAAATTCGTGCACAATTGATTACATGATCATTTGGATGATTGCACATTGGATTAATTGCTGAAAGTGCTTTTGAGCCGCTGTTTTTCTGCTTCTGGTGCAGTGTTAATCGGTTAATGAGTTGCAGTACAAACTGGTTAACCGATTAACCAGTGCGAATTTTCAAATTTTTTTAATGGTTAATCGGTTAACCGATTAACACTGAACCAGAATGCCACTTTTGTTTTTTTTAAGCATGTTTTGGTTGCTTCTCAGTTTGAATCTTCATGGATCAATATGATGCATTTGAGTGAGCTGTTTTGGGTATGTGTTACTGTTCTTGATTGCTTAATCTTGATTATCCGACACGCGTGGTTCGATTTTCATTTGAATACATACTTTTGTAGATGTTTTTCAAGTGATGATCATTTGCTTGAGTTTGAAGAATTGCTTGGTTGAGATGTGCTTGTGGTGGCTGCTGTCCCACACTTTTTTCCTCCCACTCTTCTTTGATGGTTGATGGTAATGGTCGTAGGAGCTCGTTTCTCCCATTTCATCTAATCCTTGCATCTTTCGTGCTTGCATTTCATGTTTGCATTTCATCTTTCATTTCTTTCATTTTTGTGATTGAATTGCTTTGTGTTTTCTTGTTCTTTTGCCATGATCCCTTAGGATTCCTAGTCCCTCCGTTTAAGATGAGATTAGGAGAGACATTAGGTGTTCAATCCAAGCATGATAACATTAGGGTAGATTTCCCCTTTCAATCTCAACTTTAGGATCATTTTGCATGATAACATTAAGGTTAATTAGTCTCCCTTAGAGTTTGTGTCTTCTCTTCTCATCTCCTAACATATTAAGACACTTAATAAAGGATAATAAATATTGTACACTACGAGCCTTAAGCACATAGGAAATGATGAGTAAGGGGTCTCCCCTCGTTTGTCTAGAGTGTTTAGTGTATGTTCCGTTTGGGGGTGATATGCGACACATTCGTTCTCAAGTCATAGTATTTAGTGCAACATGAGTTACAAACTTAACCCAATTCACTTCTTCTTAAAAAACACAAACAAAACATCAAACCTTTTTATCCTTCGGGATTAATTGAAAACCATTTTCAAAAAGAGTGTATTAAGCTTTGGTTCTACCGCAAACAGGCATCGTCCCTAACTGCTGGAACGAAGGTTTAACCCTACTCAATTAAAACACTTAACCAATCTGTGGTCGTGTCAGCCCGAACTACGTTTGCTCTGATTTCTTGTACCAGATAAGGATATGTAGGCACAAGACGATGATGTCTTGGCGAGCAACCTTCCCCCCTTTACCCGTAGTTTTCCGAACTACGTTGACTCTGACTTTCCCATTGCACGAGGGAATATGTAGGCATAAAGCGGCGATGCTCTATCGAGTCTCTTTTCTTTTCTTTTGTCCCTGTGAGCTAGCCTTATAGATAAACATAACCTTTGATTAGACAACGAGCGTAGATCCCGTTGAGTACAACGGACGTGAGGGGTACTCATACCTTCCCATTGCGTATCCGACTCCCGAACCCAAGATTTGGTTGCAATGACCTGTCTTTTCACTTTTTCGTAGGTTTTCTCTGATCGTTTCCTTTCCCTCTCTTTGGGATAAATAACAAACGGTGGCGACTCTTCTGTTTTTCCGCCGAGTGTTTTTCGCAGTTGCGACACTATTCTGCAACCCTAAAAATTAGCACACAAAAACAAAAAAAACAAAAAAAATCTAACAAAACTCTAAAATTAAAATTCTAAAATTGGCTTAAATTAACAAGAATCCCCGACAACGACGCCAATTTGATCCGCTGTCGCACAAGGATAAAACACGAGTAATTTTAAGAAAATAGTTAGCGGTAATGACAACTTGAGTATCGTTCTCACAAGGATTCTTGTATTATTTCAATCAACTAAAGAAAAGGTTTATGGGGGTTTTAAGTTTTGATTTATAAAATAAGAATAAAAAGTGATTATCAGATAATCTAAAACGGCTAATCCTACTGATTCGGGTTCCGACTTATCATCGGCTATTATAACACCAATCCCTAAGTGGCTTCAATCCTAATCGATTATGATATTAATCAGACAAGCACTTATCAAATTCATACGAATTATGCTCCTGTTACCGAATTAAGCAAACGGTTAAGAATATGACAAGTTAACGAATTAAGCAAACGATAACACGCAATTAAATTTAGGAACATGCATACAATCAAATTTAATCAATTCTATCATATGAACACAATCGAATTAAGCAAACGATTAGAATCAAATTAAGCAAATGATTTCATAGAAAAGAATTGAACATAAATCGAATTAAATTGGTATTATAATAACCTCAAAGTGATGGAACCCGTAAGTAGTAGAATTTGCCTTTGGAATTAGTTTTCCATGAAAATCATATAAAACACAATGAAATTCGTAAAAAGAAGGTTAAGTTTCAGTAGTACAGATGCTAGGTATAAGAAAGCATCAACACTTCTGGTTTTAACCTAACTAGGTCGAAAAACATAAAAAACCCGGCACAAAAGTAAATATTTCGAACGACAGATTTCTGGTCTTAACTTCAACTAATTATTTGAGCTAGCTAAGCTCCGAATCAGCTTCTACCTCAAACATGAAAGTTGTATCTCTTTGTCTTAGCTTTCCAACGGCTATTAGAACACGTAAATCTGATTCTCGTAGCTCCTGTTATGATCCAAATAGTGGACAGATATCAAATAAGCGCTAAAGCTGAAAATAAGTTGCGAAAATAAAATAAAGGTAAAAACAAACATAAATATGAAAACAAATTAAAATAGTAAAAATACTCAAATAAATTATAGAAATTCCTAAGTATAACGATGGAAGGATGTGTATGAAAATGCACTTATCACACCAGTTTGGTTACAGTTGCGTAGGATGCAACTTCTACCCATTTAGTGAAGTAGTCGATAGCGACGAGGATGAAACGGGTACTGTTGGACGCTTTGGGCTCAATTTCCCCAATCATATCTATGCCCCACATTACGAATGGCCAAGGAAATGTCAATACATTAAGAGGATGTGGAGGAACATGCATCTTGTTAGCGTAGATCTAACATTTGTGGCGTCTACGAGCGAAAAGGATGCAATTTGTTTCTAGGGTCAACCAGTAATAACCAGCCCTCAAGATTTTCTTTGCCATGGAATGGCCGCTCGTATGAGTGTCGAAGGTACCTTCATGCACATCTATCATCAATAGGTCTGCCTCTTTCTCGTCAACACATCAGAGCAGGGTCGTATCATGATTTCGTTTGTATAGAACGTCATTGCTGATGAAGAACTTAGATGACAATCTTCGTATAGCCCTCTTGTCAATTTTAGAGGAATCAATCGGATACTCTTGATTCAAAAGAAAGTTCTTGATGTCATGGAACCAAGGTTTTCCATCGGATTCCTCTTCTTCCATCATGACATATGTTGGTGTCGTTTTTCTTTCGATGCTAATCAAAGGAGCTTTGTTGACAAACTGAACCTTCCACGTTGATGCTAGCATGGCCGAGGCATCTGCAATATGATTGTAAAAAATGTTTGAAAGTGATCTCGTCAAAGTACTCGATCATTTCAAAAATGTAGTCTTTGTAGGGAATCAATTTCTCATCTCGAGTTTCCCATTCACCTTTGAGTTGGTAAATTACTAAATCGAACTCGCCGATCACCTCTAAGATCTTGATGCGAAGATCGATGGCATCTTTGAGTCCCAAGATACAGGCTTCATATTTTGCTATATTGTTTATACATGAGAAACACAATCTGGCGGTAACAGCGGTATATCCTCCAGCTGGATTTTCCATAACAGCCCCAACACCATGTCCTTTTTTGTGGACGCTCCATCAAACATCATCTTCCAACGGAATCCGGGTTTAGGACCTTCCTCAGGACCAGGTTCCGGTTTCATTCTTTGAACATACATTACATCCTTATCAGGGAACTCAAATTTGAGTAGTTGGTAATCATCTACAGGATGCTCGACAAGGTGTTCTGACAAGACGCTGCCTTTAACATATTTTTCGGTGATGTACTGAATATCATACTCAGACAAGAGCATATGCCATTTGGCAAGTCTTCCAGTTTGAGCAGGCTTTTCAAAGATATACTTTATTGGGTCCACCTTTGATATCAACAACATACTGTGGCAGATCATGTATTGTCGGAGACGTTTGGCCGCCCAAGCCAAAGCATAACAAGCTTTTTCCAAGGGAGAGTAACGACTCTCACAATCAGTGAACTTTTTGCTTAAGTAATAGATCACATGTTCCTTCTTTCCTGACTCATCTGTTTGCCCTAGAACACAGCCTATTGGATCTTCCAATACTGTCATATACATGAAGATCGGTTTTCCAGGTACTGGAGGGATTAACACTGGAGGTTCTTGAAGATAGCTTTTAATATTTTCAAATGCCAACTAGAAGTCATCATTCCATGTTATTGCTTGATTCTTCCATAACAACTTGAATATTGGTGTGCATATAGGAGTCAAATTTGAGATGAATCTGGAGATGTAATTCAAATGACCAAGGAAACCTCTGATTTGTTTCTCTGTTTGGGGAGTTGGCATCTCTTGAATAGCCCTGACTTTGTCGGGATCCACCTCGATTCCTCGTTGACCAACGATGAACCCAAGTAATTTTCTGGGTCAAACTTCAAATGTGCATTTAGCTATATTCAGCCGTAGTTGATATTTCCAGAGTCTTTCAAACAACTTTAACAGATGCTCGAGTATGATCTTTTTCGCTTTGAGATTTAGCAGTCATGTCATCTACATACACCTCAATATCTTGATGCACCATATCATGGAAGAGTGCAACTGTGGCTCGTTGATAAGTGGCTCCTACATTCTTCAACCTGAAAGGCATGACCTTATAACAATAAGTGCCCCATGGTGTTATGAACGTTGTTTTCTCCATATCATCTGGGTCCATCCTGATTTGATTATAACCCGAGAATCCATCCATAAAGGAGAATACTACAAAGCTAGTTGTGTTATCAACTAATGTGTCGATGTGAGATAGTGGAAAATCATCTTTTGGACTGACTTTATTGAGATCTCGACAATCCACACACATCCTGGCCTTTCCTTCTTTCTTCGGCATTGGCACGTTGTTGGCTACCCACTCAGGGTACTTTGAAACTACTAGAAATCATACGTCAATTTGTTTCTTTACTTCATCTCTGATCTTTAGGGCTATGTCTAGTCTTGATCGTCGAATTTTTTTCTTAACAGGAGGACATTCTGGTTTCAGAGGGAGCTTATGGACTACGATCAGTATCTAGCCTTGGCTTCGATGTATTGGAATGACAACAGGTTGCTCACCATCAAATCTTCCTCCTCATGTCCTATGACCAGCTGATCATCAATCACAAGTTTTAGCTTTTGATGCAGGGTAGAGGTTACAACTCTATTTCAAGTGATGCCCCAATCTTTACTTCTTTCTTCTAAACCTAAGTTGACAACTTTGATCTGCTATTTATACGGATGAAGGTAGGCTTCTTCATGCTCGTCCATTCTGGTTAACTCTTCGGGAACCTCAAATTCGTCATCAAGCTCTTCTTCATCTTGGAAAACAAATGAACCATTACTAGAAGAAAGCGAATGATCATTGGATTTTGCAGGTGATTGAGGTTTTCTGCATGGTTTTAAAGGGTTTAACATGATCAGACACACACACAACAATCATGTAGATGATGGGTTCAATTTTATGTTTTTCTAAAAAGATTGCCATTTTTTCCTTTTTACAAAAAGTGAAAATGATGAAAAAGTAAATGAACAAAAAGGACAAGAGTTTTAACAAAAACAATTCTTCATTCATTAATATTTTTAATTGCAAAGTGGCCCATACAACATGATTTGTTGGCCTTGGGCAAGACCAGGAATTTGAAAGAAAACAAAAGCTAACAAGCAATGCATTACTCTAAAGGTAGCACGACGGGAATTTCCACTGCCTCCCAATTGTGTAAGGCCGCTCAATCTCGGATCACCAGGTTGTTGGGGCCGCTTCTCTCATCTTCTTTAATGATGGCGTCGACTTGTACCCCGATGCTTACAAACATCTCCTTTAGGGTTTTCAACTTCTGGTTGTTATCTTCAAATGCTTCTTCCAGAGTTGGTTTGTAACCCAACCCTTGCTTGTCATTTTTGACACGGGCGTTCACTTCTATAACTTCTCCTCATCCCCGTGGGAGTCCTTCCTTCATTGCAGCTTTTATGCTTTGCACGGAGGAAAAAGACGGACCACAGAATATAGCAGAATTATCAATCAACACAGTGTGAGCGGTTTCCAGAGCTTGGAACGCTGTTTCTAGCGCATCCTCGTCGGCTTCGATGTATTGGAATGACAACAGGTTGCTCACCATCAAATCTTCCTCCTCATGTCCTATGACCAGCTGATCATCAATCACAAGTTTTAGCTTTTGATGCAGGGTAGAGGTTCCAGCTCCCGCCGTATGGATCCAAGGTCTGCCCAGTAAACAGCTGTAGGATGGATTAATATCCATTACTTGGAATGGTACTTTAAAACATTAAGGACCCACCATTATTGGCAAAGTCTCCTATCCAATTACGGACCGTCTAGATCCATTGAATGCCTTTACAACCAAACAGGTTGCTTTCATAATTGCTCCTTTATGACATAATTTTGCTAGAGTCCTTTTTGGAATTACATTCAAGGAAGAGTTGGTGTCAACCAGGACTCTAGCTAAAGTATCTTCTCCATATTTGATGGAGATGTGCAATGCACGATTGTGTTGGCGGCCTTCTGGCGTAAGATCATCATTGCTGAAGCTTAACATGTTGTACGCGGTGATGTTGGCGGCAACCGAGTCAAATTATCTCACCGTGATGTCTTTGGTGACGTGGGCCTAAGTCAGTATTTTCAGCAGAGCTTCCCTATGCGGGGCAGAACTGAGTAGTAGTGACATTACATAAATCTTTGATGGCATCTGGTTCAGTTGATCCACCACCCTATAATCACTTTTGTGGATGATTCTTAGGAACTCTTCATCGTCTTTTTTTAATATCTCTTTTCCTTTCGTCTTATCGATGACTACCGATTCTTTTGGAACAGTCTCTTTAGGAACAACCTCTTTGACAGTAGGAATGACCTTAGGTTCTATTTTGGGAGTTTCAATGGTAACCTTTGGTACATAAATCCTCCCACTACGGGTCATCTGACTTCCTTCGGTAATGTTAGTCACGTCGGCTTGTTTCCTTCTGGATTTCACGTCTCGCCAGGAACTGTCGTATTTCCATCGTACAAATTTGGAATTTTTCTCTCTCCAGGGATCAAATCTAGGTTGTGCATTGCCAAATCTGGGCAGTGGATCCTCACGGAATATCGGTCCGACAATGTGGATTGAGTCATCTTGTTATTGCCAGTATTGAACACCGCTCTTTTCTTAGGCTCCTCCGGTAGATTGAACACTAGTTCAATAACCGCAACATCCTCTTTTTCCTTCTTACTAATAACTTGTAGCATCCCCTCATTGATTAATGACTGAATTTCTTTTCGCACATGGTCACAACCTTGCGGGTTCTTGTAGCACTCTTCACAATCCTCGTGAGTACTCTTGAGCAACCATGCTTGAGCCAATCTCTTGTGTAACTCTACCACTGGTGTTTTAACTTCAGCCACTTCAGTGACTGTTCTCATCTCAGAGCCTTCTCCTTCTTCCGTTATAGAATTTACTCCACCATGGTTCGGAAGAGAATTATCCTTCATGTAACACTCTAAATTTTTGGAATATTTATTTAATTTATTTAAATATGAATATTCATATTTTTGCTGATTTTCGGTGGTTAGTGTGAATATTGAGAATTATGGATTTTGAGTTATTTATTTAAATAATAGCATATAATATGAATATATTGGTATTATTATTAATTTAAATAAATATAAGTGAATTAAGGGCAAAATGGACATTTGAGGAGGAGTTCGTGAGGGTGAAATTGGAAAGCCCATTTTAAGGCCCAAAGTTAGGTTTAACAAAAAGGAATTTTGAGGGAATTAGGATTCATTCTTGTTAGACCGTGAAAAGGGAAGAAATAGAGGCCAAACCTCTGAGGAATAGGATTGAGGCAAGGCTTTGCGAGGTTTCCAAGAATCAAGGAGAAAGGCTTAGAGTCGGCAATTAAGTTATGGGGAGTATTGCCTTCATTGTTTTTAATATGTGATTCAATGTGTTTAAAGCTAATTTAGGGGTTTAGAGAATTCGAGTATTGAATTATTGTTGCCTTTCTGATGGTGATTTCAATGAGTCTAAGGAATTTGAACTGATGGTTTGATAGATTTGAGGCTGATTTGAGATAAGGGAAATTAGGCCTTCTTGGCCAAAATCTGTTGTTGAGGTTTTAACTGTATAGGGTAATTGATTGTGAGAACTTTAATGATTGTGGGGGAATTTGTAAGAACTTATGGGAATTGGAGGCGTAAGTATAATATCGGATTGGCCTGATAAGTTGTAGATTTTTTGCCGTTATCGCTATAATACCTTAGGAATGATTTAGGGATGTTTTTAGGTATTGGGGAAGGAAATTCGTAGAGGTTTTTAGTCTGGTTTTGGTGCTGGTGTGTAACACCGATTTGCTATAATCATGAGTTTGCACAACAAAGAAAGCTTCGCACGACGAACATTCACCCCAGACCCGCACAACGAACTTGCTAGTGAAAGTAGCAGAGTTTCACGAATTTTGATCTTGTGTAGTGATGTCTTGATGTTTTGATGTTGTGATTTCTTTGATGAATTAACATGAGTATAACTATGATTCTTTTGAGATTTAATGCTGGTGCGTAACGGTGCTTTTCTGTAATCCTGAGTTCGCACAGCAAGTGATCCTTCGCACAACGAACATTCGCCCCAGACTCGCACGAAGAACTTTCCAGCGAACGTAGCAGAGTTCCGCGAATTATGTTATGGTTCAGTGATGTCTTGATGTTTGATGCTGTGATTTTCCTGATGAGTTACCATGAGTATAATTGTGGTTCCTATGTGATTAAATTAATGTACGATGAGTTACCATGAGTATAACTGTGATTCCTATGTGATTAAATGAATGTATGATGAATTACTACGAGTATAACTGTGATTCCTATGTGATTAAATGAATTTATGATGAATTACTATGAGTATAGATGTGATTCCTATGTGATTAATACATGGCCGTCTGATGAGTATCCATGAGTATAATTGTGATTCTTATGAGATTAATACATGATTGCATGATGAATCCCCATGAGGGACTGTGATGATTTGTGATGTTGATTCCATGAGGTTTTGATGATTCTATGATGACATGATTATTATGATGATTTTAATGAATGATGATGCACCTAATGAGTTTGTTATGAGGATGATGTTGACGTGTGCATCATGCATTCATATGTATTCAGGACTTCAGTCTAGGACCTTGATTCTTGTGGCTTCAGTCCTATTGTGCGGATGTGAGGTATTTTGTTGTGCTCCGGTTCTTGTGTAGGATCGATCCTACTGTTGTGGATCTATGGAGGGTCGATGGCCTAGTCTCCATCGAATTTTGTTGATTGGTACCACATGAATAAATCTTGTTGCATTTGCATTTATGTGACAATTTGGTGTAATTTATAATGTTGTGGCCTTTGATGTTCCTTGATGATTATGATGATGTTGAATATGAAAATGATGTTGTTTTATATATTGATTCCTATATTGATTATTATGAACCGTTTTACTCACCATGCCTGTTTAAATGTTGCCTCCATGTGGGTAACGCGCAAATGACCAGGTTTAGCCGTGGATTTCGTCGAGGATTTTTTTGGAGTTTTTGACTTTTGGTTGACTTAGAGGGTCTTTCTCTGATAGTGTAACATCAGGTTGGGGTCCTTGAGTCAAACTATGTTTTATTTAGTTTTGTTATGTTGATTTTCTTGCGGTGAAAAGAAAACTGGGATTTTCCTTTTTGAGTAATTTTGGGAAAACCCATTGTTTGCGGAGCATTGAATATATTTGAATTATTGAGAAGTGTGCGCCCTTTTGAGATGATTTTATTGCGTTCAATATTTTACTCTGATAAATTCGATTGATTTTCCATTATAATTGTGGGGTAGAAAAGGGTGTTACACTTCACATTGGGATGATTATCTTCAAATGACAATATCTTCTTTTCAATCAATTCTCTAACAATGTGTTGAAGCATAATACAACCCTCTAAATCATGCCCAGTGGCATTCTCATTTAACGGGAAATGTGCGTCGAGATTGTAGTATAGAGGCAAAGGATTGGGCGGGGCACCCAATTTTCTTGCTTGAATAAGTCCTCTAGCTACCATCATAGAATATAGTTCAGTATAACTCATTGGTATTGGTTGTATCTTGGGCCTCCTGTTCTGATAGGTCACCCTGGAAGCTTGAGCCCTGGGAAGTTGCATCTGTTGAATATTGTAAGGTTAGTAATTGTACTGCTGATAAGCATTCGGTGCCCCTGGCTGAAGATTTTGTTGATTTTATTGATTTTGTTGATTTTGGGTCTGGAAGACTGGCGTAACCGCTGCTATGTATTCTGGTTGATGATACTGCTATTGTTGAGCTTGAACTTGGGGACAAATCCTTCAGTTTTGTGCCCTTTTCTCATATATTATCGCATTGGTTTCTCCCTCTTTCTTTTTCTAGAAACCGCCAAATGGGTTTTTGGATGAATAGCTGCTGGAATTGTTGGCAGGACCAGACATTTTTTCGTTCTTCAATCCGGCTTCCACTTTGACACCCACTGCCTTAATATCAACGAAGTTAGCCGATACACTACATATCATTCTTTCATAATACTCTGGTTTGACGGTGTCGACAAACCAATCTGCCAGTTCCTTATCTATAAGTGGTGGCTCAACTTGTGCAGCCGTCTCGTGCCATATCTACGCATATTCTTTGAAGGAATTTGAAGACTTATGAGTCATGCTCAATAGCCGACGTCTGTCTGGAGCAAGGTCCATGTTATATTTGTATTGTTGGATGAAGGCATCAGATAGATCTTGAAAACTTCGAATCCTTGATTGGTCTAGTCCCAAATACCATTTTGCAGAGGCTCCTTTCAAACTTTCTTTGAAACAGTGCATCATTAACTTGTCATTATCAAAATACGCATCCATGCGTCTGCAATACATCACCAAATAGAGTTTTGGGTAAGTTGCCCCATCATATTTTTCAAAGGATGGCATTACAAAATTTAGGGGGAACACCAACCCCGAGACCAAGCACATGTCTTTGGCACCAGTACCAAAGATGCTTTTCCCTTCAAAAGCCTTCATTCTTCTTGCCATGATTTCCATCTCGACCCTCAGCTTGTCTTGTTTTTCATCCCTTGCTTCAGATTCATCTGGTATCTCATAAACTTGTTGTTGTTGAGTATTGAAGACCGGCCAAACGTTCATCTGAGCGCCTATTTGAGTGAACAGAGGGTTATGGAATTCATGCATAAGTCCTGCTGTTTGTACCGTTGTACCTTGGACATGAAATGAAGATACAAAATCTTTGGAGATGCCAAACGGAAACTATATTGTGGAAGTCACTACCGGCATAGGGGCTGTTGCAGTTGCGTTAACCTCAGATACCACCGTGGCTTGCGTATCCATTTTTGCCCTGATCACTTGCATAGCTTCCAGGATATGACTGACATCACCCCGCAGTCCCTCCAATTCATTATCAATCTGATTAATTCTCTCCTGTTGATCTTCCATTCTCTTTCGAGTATTGGCTTGGGTGTTGTAGCAGTGGGGACTCAGTGTGATCTTTTGGGGTAAAAGAACAACGGGTGAGCTGCGGAACCCATGCAACTGATATGCTATGCAAATACAATACTACTCATTCAAGGAAAAGCAATAATCTTGTGTACAAACAAAATTAGTAAATCAACACACATAACAATGTGATTGACAACATAAAAGGAAAGAAAAATTTCATTGATAAAACAGAGTCGGTTATAATAGATGGTTTTCGTAAACAAACGAGACCTTTCTTACAACACAGTTTTCAAAAGGTAACGATTACATTCATAAGCTCTTAAGACTACAATCTTAAAAAAAACAGGAATTTTGGAGGCCTCGATCATTCTAACAAGATGACCCTTCCTCTTCTTGAGGTCTGGCGTGGTATTGACTCTGACGAATCAGCTCCTATAGCTCGACATTTTCTCTTTCCGAAGTTTTTGTTTCTACCCTTTTCACAGAAACAAGTCTTTAGCAAGTATTGATCTGGTTTTGTTCTTTTTTGGTACCCTAGCTGACGGCGAGCGAGGAAAGGACTGTAGCTGATGATTCCATTTGTGCCTATAAGCGGTATGTTGGGAAAGTCTCCACAACTGTGAATCATGGTGATTCCTCCATTCTTGATGTCATACCAGTTGATGTCGTAATGGGAAAACGATGTTAACTTTCTGATCCAAGCATCTTTGTTGTGGAGATTCCAGAGAACATGAGTCTTGGGCAAGTGTGAAATAAACCACTTGCTAAGAAGTGTTGTGCATCATGAGAATAGTCCCAAATTATACATTTTACGATGGTGGATAACATAGTAGGTGTCAGCCAGCAGTGTGGGAATGGGGTTTTTGTTTATGAAGAGTATGATGGCTTCTTTGTTGATGAACTCATCACAACTAGGGAAAAGGTATAGTCCATAGATCAGAAAAGCCAAGATTGCTTCAAAGATCCCTAAGTCCCTATTATCATAGTGGAATTCAACTCTTTCCATGAATGGCCTTGCTTCCATTCCAGAGAATCTTTCTCTACTCACCAATCGAGCAGGCAACTCTGTGGGCTCAAGATACAGGGCTTTGGCAAGCTCCTTTCTTCTTGGTTTACCGTAGGGACGAGTAAAGCTCAAGGGAATCTTCAAATAAGCATAATACTCTTCCATGGTTGGGAGTATTTGGAAATTTGGGAAAGTGAAACAATGGAACATCGGGTCGTAGAACTCGACGAGTGCCAACAACATGTCTTTGTTGACTCTTGTATCCAACAGAGGTAGCAGATCTCCATATTTGGCGATGAATGCGACGGGATTCCTGATGAGGCCCCTCAAGATCCTAAGGTTGTCCAACCTTAGGCTCAGGAATGAAAATCTACTTCTGCGATCCATAACAATGTCTGCAAAAATAAGGTTTTGAATTCCTTGAATGGTTAGTTAAAATGCAAGAATACAATGCAAATGCAACTGGTTTTACGAAACTCAAAAAATTAATTAAGTCAAACCCTTATTTCATTAATTGTTGGGAAAAGTTACAACTTTAAAATACAAGACAAGAAGCCTGAGTTTACATCAAAAAACTAGGTCCTATAGTCTAAGTTTCTCACAAGAACTTCAGTCGCGGGACATCTTCAACTTCTTCAGTATTGTATTTTCCATTACCAACTTGTCTACTATGCTCTTCCAAGCTCCGAATGTAGGCGGGATGTTTGAGTACTCGTGAGTTCTTTGAGTAGGCTTGACACTAGAGAAAAATAAATCCTCTTTTGTCACATCATCATCGATCACACGTCGTTCGAGCCAACTTATCAGTTCGTCTTTGTCTTGCATTTCTCTTATGAGTTTTGTTGTTTCGGAAAACAGAGCATGATAATTCCCTTCCCAAGTATCTCTCTCAAGCTTTATTCTTTCAATAACTTCTTAGTACTCTTCCATTTTCTCAATAGGGACGACAGAAGATGATGACGCGATAATAATCTGCAAATTCTTCTCTGGGAGATATGGAATCTTCATATCTCGGACTCGAGATTGTACCCATAAAGTGAATGGTTCGAAGGCCACATAATTCTTCTTTCCCAGTTCGGGTTTAATATTTTTCTGAATATTCCCCCAAGCATGAATTGTGCTATTTCACACATTCTCTGTCACTTCGGTGTTCAGATAGAAGAATCCAAATAACAACAGATTTGTAGGCTTGTCCTTCATTGGAAATATAAACTGACGTCGGGCCAAAGCGGGATTGTAGCTGATTCCTCCCCTTACTCCAATGAGTAGTATATTTGGGAAAGTACCACACCAGTCAAAGTAGACTCCTCTGCCGTAGGTAGGATTGTACCAATGAATGTCAGCTTACGTCAGAGACATTATCCTTTGGGACCATCTCCATCCATTGGGATTTTCTTTGAAAGAGTCAGTTCTTGGCTAATGGTTGACGAACTACTTGTACAATAGGGTTGCCCAACAAAGGATGGTTCCTTTTCCATGAAGTGTCCGATGATGAATTGAATGGTAAGTGTCTCCTAACAAGTTAGGCACTGGGTTGCCACTTAGGAATATGGTGACAGTGGATGAATTGAAAAATTCTCCGACTTATGGAAACAACACCAATCCATAGATTAATAGAGCAAGAACTGCTTCGAACACATCCATACTACCCTCTTTGGCAAGATAAGAAGCTTTCTTAAATAAGATATCAGAATGGAAACCCTTGACTCTGCTTTTGGTGGCACAGTTATCATTAATCTTCGATACTTCGAGATGAAGAGAATCTGCTATTTCCTTCGACGAGGGTAATCTTTCTAAACCACTATAAGGTTTCTGGTCCTTTACATGAACTCCCACATAGTAAGCATATTCCTCCAAGGTTGGCATCAACTGATAGTCGGGGAAGGCAAAATAGTGATACAATGGGTCATAAAATTGAACCAAAGTGTTGAGAACTCCTTCTTCCATCCCAGTCTTGACTATACTCATTATCTTCCCATATCTTTTCCCAAAGTCTTCTAATATCATAGTCCCTAGTTTTCTTAACTTGGATGTATCAGGCTTCTTGAAACTGTATTTCTTGGTGTTTCTTGTCCCAATATCCATGATATCTAGGGTTTCACACAAAGAAATTGACCGAGTTTTACAAAACTAGTTGCAACATTATATGCTATGATGACATGATGAAATGATGCATACATAACACATAGACAAGTATTCACAAATAGAATGCACATGCACACAAAGGGTTTCCCTAAGTTCAAGGTCAAAGCATGGGGTCACAAGGTCTACCTATCCCCAAGGACTTGTACTATAGCTTAATTGTACCTGCCGAACATGTTCTATCAAAGTTCCTAGAGTCATAGTAAATCCTTCGGATATTATCAGCCACCATGACTACTCACGTGGGTCAAAAATATTCTCGGGATAAACTCGTCTGAGTGTATCATCGCGTGACAACTATCACTACTCGAAAAAATGCAACGACTGAGAGGCGAGAATGGAAAGACATAAGAGTCGCCATAGAACTTTATTTATCCCATGAGGGGAAGGGAAAACATAGATAAAACCCTAAGAAAGAAACAGATAAGATGGTCTCGCAACCAAGAGAACGGATAAAGAGAAGGGCTAGAAAATGGGAAAAGGGAGATAAAGGGGGAGAAGAGAATCAGTAGGACCTCACAGTCTTATGCCTACATATTCTCAACAAGTATGAGAAAGTCAGAGTCAATGTAGTTTGGGGAACTACGAATAAAAAGCGGGAAAGTGTGCCCGCCAAGACATCGTCGTCTTGTGCCTACGTATCCTCATCTGGTATGAGAAATCAAAGCAAATGTAGTTCGGGAAACTACGGGTGATGGGGGAAAAGGTTGCACGCCAAGACATCACTTTCTTGTGCCTACGTATCCTCATATGGTATGAGAAATCAGAGCAAACGTAGTTCTGGAAACTACGGTTGACTGGTCTCGATCGCACTGGGGCGAGAAAAAAGTTTGAATAACAGGTTGGTCTCAATTGCACTGGGGCAAGAGAAAGGGGAAGTTAGTTGTGAGTGTGCTCGTCAAGGATAGAGATCCTCGTGCCTCCGTGTCCTCATTAGGGAACGAGGAATCAGAGTAGCCGTAGTTTGCCCTACGGTTAATAGGTATTTTTGCGGATGATGCTAATGTGCGTATTCTAGGAGTTAGGTATATTGCAGTTTGCTTGTGGAACAGATGTAACATATCCTTTTTGAAAAGATGAGATAGTTTTCACCGTCGTAGCAAGATGTCACATTTGATTTGTGGAAGTTGTTTTTAGGGGTGAAATAGGTCTTCGAATAGTAACCCCTTGCGGGTAGTATCCAATTATTTATCTCAAAATAATTATTGTGAAAAGACGTGTATCAAGACCACACACTCTACAATGAGTATCCTGACACTCGGAAAGGACGAAGTCTACAGTCAATCCTCTCTCTTTAGTTCAATACAAAGAGAACTTTATTCCTTTATTAAAAGATATTTTGAGCTTGAATGGTAAACGCTTTACAACAGTGAACCCTAAAGGTAATGTCAAGCACTCGATATAGGAGAAGGCCTACGCCTAACGAGACCAAGGTTTTAGGAGAAAAGTTATAAAAGAGAACAGGTGGTGAATTGGTTTGAGAGTTTGTTGAGAAAATCCGCTAGATGTTGGATCAAGGGATTGACTGGTACTTGCATGGAAAAGCGTGGTGGAATGGAAATGGGTTTGGAAATGGCTCGATGGTGAGTCGAGGGTTTAGGTGTGAGAAAAGATACTAGTCCCAAGGGGTTCTCCTAATATCGAGTTCACAATGAAGTGCAATAGTGTGTGCAATAAGTTGATGGTGAATGCGGAAGAGCACTCGACTTATAGAGAGGTGTTTGAAAAGGGCTCAATGACGAATCTAGAATTAGTTTGAAAACAATTATACTAGTCCTTGGGGGTGCTCCTAGAAAATAAGCCGCAGTCAAAGAAATATGAAATACGTACATCGGAAATGGGAGAGGGGTACATGCAAGTTACACGGGATTGCACGAAATGAAAGGTCTCATTGTCAGGTATCCCAAGAGGTAGTCGTGTGTGTGTGCAATGTGTCATAAGCTACGCCTTTGATCGAAAGTCGGGCACAACTCCATGCTAGGGTTCCTGAAAATGTCCAGAGATCTGTCACTCGGACAAACAACCAACAGTCCACCAATTTAGGGTTGTATGGCTTCAATATTTATTAGGTGTGTCGGAAGAATGTGAACAAGATGAAAAGATGAAATGAATATATAAAAGATACGGATGATATACATGATATATAACAATATGTACAAGAATATTCACAATAATATATCAGAATAAATGTTAACAGGTATATGGACAAAATAATATTATCGAGATAATATTGACTGAAAAATGGAGCAGTGTGTATTTGACGGAAAAATAAAGTTAGTGGTTAGTTTGTTAGTGAATCGAATCAAGATGAAATGTAAACCTAAACCATTGTAGCTCAACTTATAATGAAAGTCGAACTATAGGAGGTCGCGTGAATCGATATCCGTGCTATGGACAAGATAGAGAAATGATATTGAAGATCATTCTCTGATTTAATCGTGTCGCACGAACAAAAGAAAGGTGGAATCTCGTCTTAATCGTAAACATCATGTCGATTAATCGAAGGTAGCCTATCACGATCCCAAAGTAAAGAAAATGACCCAAATGGTCATTTTCCATAGATTTGAAATTGTGAAGGTTATCGACTTCGATAAATCGATGCTTACGATTCGAAAGACTTCATAAATCGAGAAAATTTAAATAAAATAGAAAATGAAGAGGAAATTGAAAGAGGAAAAGAAAGTGGTATCAGATCCATCATTATTCATCAATAGTTTGACAAGTAATGATTTTCGGAGGTATCGTCATCGACCTAAAACGGTAAATATGAGTAAAAATTGGAAATGAAAAGGTGAAAAGAATGCTTAAAAATGAAGAGAAATACGATATACAAAATAAAATCCGAAGTCATTTAGAGAAAAAAAAACATATCAATTCAATCATTTAAATCCTTTAACTAAACATTTGTCAAAATAAATAAATAAAAAACTCTTAATAACTTTCTTTAGTAAATAAGTTTAAAACTCTAAGAAAATTTTATAAACTCTAAAATTTATTAATAAAAAGAAAGCCATGGGGGTGAATAAAATGACAAGGAGGTGTGAAAATGAGGAGAATAGGAAGGGAGCCATGGAGGATCATATGGGCTTAAGCCCATTGTAACACCCTTCTTTACCCCACAATTATGAAGGCAAAATAACACAGATATCAGAGTAAATTATTTAACTCAATAAAAATCACCTCAAAGGGTGTACATTTCTCAATAGCTCAAAATAAGTCAATGCTCTGTGTACAACGGGTTTTCTCAAAATACATCAAATTGCACAAAGCAGCGGAACTCAAAAGGTATAAATTAAGGTTTTCCTTATACGGGAAGATAAGCCAAATAACTCAACATTATATAATTTAACTCAAAAGAACCCAACCCGATGTTGCATATCCGAGCAAGACCCTCTATGTTAACCAAAAGGCTAACAACTCAAAGACTTCAAAAATCCTCAATGGCGTCCACGGCTAAACCTGATCATCTGCACGTTACCCACGTGGAGGTAACATTCAAACAGGTAGGGTGAGTAAAATAATTCATAATAATCAATGTATAAAAATCAACATATAAATGGCATCCTAATCATATTCAACACTCATATCCTTCAATATGCCTCAAAGGCCACAGCGTCATAATTCATACAAAAAGACCCATAAATGCAAATGCGACAAGACTCAATGCATGTGGTACCAATCATCACAGCACGATGGACACTGGGCCATCAACCCTCCATAGATCCCCATCAATAGGATCGATTCTACTTGAGAGCCGGAGCACATTAAAACACTTCACATCCACACAATGGGATTGAAGCCAAAGTAATCGAGGTCCTGAACCGAAGTCTGGATGCACATGAATGCATGACGCACATGCCACAAATCATCCTCATAACAACATCATAGGTGTATCATCATTCATCATATTCATCATCATCAAACGTCATAGCTCATCATCATAATCATCATCATACGTCATGTCATCATAGTTCATCATAATAATCATCATCATACATCATGTCATCATATAATCATAATAATCACCATCATACATCATAGAAATCATCATATAATCATATATAAATCACATACCGCTTACAATCATACTCATATTAATTCATCATATTATCACATATTATCACATATTAATTCATAATTATACTCGCGATAATTCTCATACTATCGCCTATTAATCACATAAAATTCACAGTCTTACTCATTTTAATTCATCATATTATCACATATTATCACAGTTACCCTCATGGTAATTCATCAGGAAAATTGCAGCATCAAAACATCAAGACATCATTGAACCAGAACATGATTCATTAATAGAACATATACACAATTGACTTCTCAAACATAATTAGATATAAACATATTGGGAAACCAATTCCCTTATCTATATTATGTTATATCCCTGTTCATTAGCTTTCCAACACTTCGAACGGGGGCCAAAACGGACTTACGGATCAAAAGTTACGTCCAAAACAATTTCGACCGAAAACATGAACAATCGTGACGGATAGCAAAACGCTGTTACGATCCAGAACCTAAATCAATCCAAAAGTCCACACGATTCACTTCCCTAATGCCCCCAAAACATCTCTAAATCATCCCTAAGGTTTTACAATGATAAAGGCACAAAACTTACGGCTTACTAGACAAATCCTTGACATATTCATGCCCTAAATCACAATTTTTCCTTCAAATACACTCTAAGGCATCATAGTTACTCACTATCAAATATTTCTATCCCTTCAGGGTTAGACATATAACAATTCAAGATCTTAGCCACAAAGGCCTACCTTTCCCTTTTCCCCAATGGGTTCCAGGTTAGATTCACACTAATAGGTTTAGGCCACGAAGGCCAAAGATCACTATTTCTCATATCTATACTCTAACAGTCAGGAATACTTACCACTACACCACAACCATCAGGGTTCTCACTATCAAATTTCTCTATAGGGTTAGAGTCAAATCATAGTTTTTGGCCACGAAGGCCTAGTTTCCCTTTTTCCCAAATAAATCCTTACGGTTAAAATTCTCAATAATCGATTTTAGGCCACGAAGGCCAAAAATCCCTTTTTCTCATTATTTGCCTCAAAACTCTTAAACCCTTAAATCAACCTTAAATACACTGAAAGTCACACATGGACAATTATGAAGGTCACACATGGGAATCTCTTGAAGCTTCTGCCTCCAATCTTCTCCTCAGAGCTCTGGCCTCAATACTTTTCACGGTTAACAAAATGAATCCTAATTTGCTTAAAAATTCCTTTTTGTCAAACCTAGTCTTGGGCCACACAATTGACCTTTTCCCATAACACCCTTACTAACTCCTCTTAATGCCCAAATTACCCTTACTTCACTTATATTTATTTTAACTAATAATAATACTATTAATTAAATAAATAATCCAAAAATGCATAATTCCCAATAATCCACAAAACCATCGAAAACCACCAAAATACGAATATTCTCAAATAAATAAATAAATTAAAATATTTCAATTAAATTTGGGGTGTTACACTCATCACCTCACACGGCTGAAAAAAGGGATAAAAGGGGGTAAAGAAAATGAAAATATCTTTGACCCATGAGCCCAAAAAGAATCCTCTTGGTCCAAAGACAACATATCACACCATGAAACCTCTGTATCATCACATGGTCAAAAATGAAAAGTTAAAACGCCACCGTGCTCTTCTTCTTCTTAAACACATCACACAAGTCGGAAAAACAACAAGATTTGAAAAAACAAAAACATGAAAAATGGTTTTGGTAAAAGAAGAAGAACGCACCGGCATCTTGGAAAACTATCTCTCAAAATAAAGTGGTGGCAACGCGGATCGTTTTCAAAACAGAAAACAAAATCAGCGCTCCAACCCTTAACACGTGAGTCTCAAATGGATTTTCTTTTTGTGATTCAAATTCAGGTTTATATCCTCTCTCGATTCACGTTTCAGGTCCCACCCACTACACTTCTTCTTCTCCGCCTTTTTGTGTTTCGGATCTGGTTTTTTAAAGTCGTGGGTTGTTGAGGGCAGTGAAGGTGCGTGTGGTTTTTTGTGGTATTTGGTGTTGAAGTTTGAAGAGGTTTAAAGTCCAGATTTTGTGGTTTTGGTTTAAAGGGGGTTAGATATTTGGAACTGTTTGAAGCTTTGCGCGGGTTGAAATTATGGAGAAGGTTTCTACATGAAGAAGGGTTTACGATAGAGTCGAAATTGAGTAGAGAAGCCAGGTTATTTGAGGGATGCGCGAAGAGGGGCGAGTTTCTCTTTCACAAGATGGTGGAATGAAAGCTAATGAGAAAAGAGTGAGGAGGTTTTTTCTGTCACATTCACCATAGCCTGCGGATGTGCCATACGCAGCTTGGATAAAGCTGCTTCATGGTACTCGCTTTTGTCGTATCCTCATTCTTATGGCTCTCATGACTTGTTATTACCTTTTTATTATTTTCCTTTTTTTTTGATAATTCTTGTGTCTTTTTTGTAGCAAATGGGCCCATGTAAGTTGTTATATAGACTTAGGACAATATTATGGGCCTTGTAATAATAATAAAGACTTTTATTTATTCTTTTTTTTGTGTGAATTTTTGGTAATAAGGTTAGATGGATCTTAAGAAAGAAAAAAAAATGAGTTTTCTTAATGAATTGATAACATGTAATGGGCTTAATGAATATTGACAAAAAAAATAGAATAGTTGGATGAAAGAATATGGAGTAAATAAAATCAATATGGTTATTTGGATATAAATTGAATATATGGATAATGAGAGGAATTAAATTAGAAAATGGTTATGAATTTTGAATATGGATTAATGGTTTATGATGGCTTTGTATCTCAAATTCCAGGTATCTCACATGATTACTCCTAACATGTCTAATTCCAACCAAGCCTCCAATCCATACCAAACTTCTATTCTCAATTCGACCAATAAACTCAATTGATCTATCCACAAATGATTTAACATGAAAACTCTAACCTCACGATCCTTTCAATTGATGACTATCCACAAACCCAACTTTGAACGAGAAAACCAAGATCCTTTGAGTGCATACTCTTGCCTCAACTTTAGTGAAGTAAACAACTAAAATTCCTCTGAATAGGGAACCAAAATCATAAGAAGGTCTTGATTCCATGCCTTAGAAAATCATGAAAAGTATGAATATGAGCTCATGACCTAATGGACGATGCAAATGAAAGCGAAACAAAAGCTAGTAAAAGTTAGAAGAAGCTATGGCAAATTTTGGGGTGCGACAACAACTATTTCGGAACTACTCCCTTATAGTTTCCGCACTACATCCTAAAAAGGCTTAGTGGGGTAAGTGGGTAGCTAAAGGTCCTCAGTTTCACAGACTCTCAGGTTGAAACAATTAATGAAATGCATGACTACTCATAAATCATCAATCATCTTAAGGAGGTCTCAACTGAGCGTGATTACATCATATGTCAAACTTGTTATGAATACTTCCAACAGTCAACTATTGATCATATCACATCCTATCATATGTGTCACTCAAGTCCGGGTTAGGACTTATCTCACCAATCATGATACCTAATGTTCACAGCAATACAATACAAATATATTCACGAATATACATGTAAGCAAGTATTCATACAATCACACAAAATAGGCTAAACCCTCAAGTTTTAAACAAATTCGATCCCCAGTGAAGTCTCCATTTATGTTCTGGTGAGAATCAGATGTCAAGCTATTGATTAACTTGAATCTTAATTCATTAAATTTACAACCAGACTTTGATTTATCCAAAGGAAAGGTTAAAGAAAGAAAGACCTTATGCGTGATGTAACAACAATGCTAAGAGATTCGGGGATTGGGGTTTGGTTATGCCTAGGGTAGGTATTTCACATCCTAAATATCTCTAGTACTCTACAGGAACCTTTTATGTGTGTATATTATAACTTGCTATGCTTATGTTATGGTTTGAGATTAGGGTTAGGGTAAAGACCTAAGGATAGTCTCTAAGTTTGCTTGGAAATATATCGCATCTTCTGCCTACGTATCCTAACTAGGATAGAATCAGAGCAATCATAGTTCACCTTACTAGGGATAGATGAACACTTGATTATGATCAAGGTTCAAAGGGGAAAAAACATAGCAATGCTTGTATAGAGTTAAAAAAAACTCTATATTATAAGTTGTACACTCAAGGGGATTGACTTAGACAAAATCTAGGAGGGGAGTAAGTAATCATACCAATGATCCTTACATAGAGTTGACAAACTCTAACCTAGGGTTCTAATTGAAGAACACTCCTAGTAAAAGGTGGGTCTTTTAGACTTAAGCAAAGTATAATTGCTAGTAGGTTCTAACTTAACTAAGTTAGGGTTCAAGATGCCTTAACAAAGTCAAAAGGGAGGGTAATGAGTTATCTATGACTCAGGGGGTCAATAGAGAGACTTTCCCTTGGACATAAGGACACAAACAACTTGATATGAACTAGAAAGTTCCATCATTGGGAAATAACTTGACAAAGTTGAAGAAATAAAGAAATAACATGTAAGAATAATCAAGATCAACTTTTAACATCTTAACAAAGATCAAAAAGCAAGGAGGTAATAACCATCAATGCAAGTAAAGAACATGTGTAACAACAACAAGTTCATCTATAACATTCAAACAAGATTAATGCAAACAAGTGACAACTAGAAGCAAGCATTTTATAAGGATCAAATGATATAAAATGTAACAACATAAGACCAACTAAACATGTATTGATGACAATCAAACAAGCAAGAACACAAGAAGTGTTACCACAGTACAAGTATGAATTCATGATTTCATGGGGAGAAGTAAAGAAGTTTCATGGTAACAACCAAGTCAATAATCAGGCCCTAGCATGTTATGGTTCTAACAAGACGTATAAACAAGTAGAATGAGGCATAAAAACATATTCAAGAGGTCACAACATCAAGAATCATGTCAAAGTTCACAGATGAAATTCAAAGTACACCGTGCATATCCAAGCATTCACAAAGGCAATAAACAAACCCTAAACATGTTATGGTTCTAAAAAGACACATAAACAAGTAAAATGAGGCGTAATGGGCATACTCAAGAGCTTACAACATCAAGAATCATGGTAAAGTTCACAGATGAAGTTTAACAAGCCATTTTCACATGTATGCATTCACAAAAGCAAGTATGAATACGAAAAGGCAATGAATCAAAAATAATTGAGCACTTAAACATGTTAATAAGCATATATAAATCATAAAAGACAAATATCACAAGAAAAATCAAGCTACAAGTTGAAAACGTTCAAGAACATCAAGGTAAAAACCCTAAAAACACATGTTTTTCAAGTGGATCAAAGTCTTTCTAGGATAACAATACTTGAATTCTTTCTTCACTAACTTAAAATAGACATGATAAGGAGTAGTTAGCAAAAATAATTGTATCAATATCACAAAAAATGAGCAAGTTATGATCATTGAAAGTTGGTGCACCAAGAGGGCAAAACTATGTCATGACAAGGTAAAGTAACTTTAGGTCATTTGCATGAAGGATTGGAACTCAGTCAAATCTTAACTAAATGAGGTGAAACAAAAGTGAAAATTGTGTACTTTTGAACAAGTAATTAAATGGTACCATTTTTTTCCATACCATACACTCACACAAAAATTCGATAGCATCAAGGTTTAGGCATCTTTGGTCACAACCAAATTCAAGAACATATGGACAATCATGTGTAGTGGTGTTCTTGGTGAAACAAGTATACAAACATCACATGTACATCATATATAGAGGTTGGCACAAGTGAAATCAATAAATGCACACATGGTTTGACATATTGGATGCATCATGCAAAAAATGACTAGGTTGGACTTAGTTTGTGACCTGGTTTTTTGACAGTCCAAAAGTTACAAGTTTTGCTGCAAGAAATGGTTCATACATGACACATAACATACATAAAACATGTTCAAACAATGTACAACACAAGGTCATAGCTAGAAGTCATGGTAGCATGTGAAATGCAAGTGAAAAGTTCACATTTATGAGTTTTCGGCTTACCTCTTGAAGCAAGATTGAGCAATAAGAAAATCAGAGATATTGAGAGCTCTTCCAAGGTCTGAAAATGCTCCAAAGATGATGAATATGTGCTCCAAGTAACCCTCAAGCCAGTTGGTGGGTAGAATACCTTATAAGTGAAGAAAAACTTCTAAAATCCAAAGATTTCCAAAGCCAACTCACTCGATCCTTATTACAGAAGTGTGGAACCATCATGGGCAATTTATATATGTTATTTATGAAGTGTTAGAGGTCTTAGAGAGTGTCGAAGTGCAAGGGATCAGTGACTGCTCTCCAAAGTGCAGAAAAGTCAACAAAAGAGGTTTCAACCATTGACTTTTTGATTGGATGGGTTTTTGGCCAAGGTGAGGGTTTGGACAACTCTAGTGCATCATTTGTGATGTGTTTGTAATGTGGTTTGAGTTGGAAAGTGTTTGGAAAAGGTTTGAGAAGTGAAAATGCAAGGCAGATTTTGTGAAGTTTTGAAAACTTGGCACAATTTTGCAAGAACTTGAGATTGAGTGGGAGGATGATTTTTGGATGGCTCTTAGCATGTAAATGGTGTGTTTTGGATGTAAGAGGTGAGTTCTATTTATATCCAAAGTCCTTGGATCAAGGTATGGGAAGAAGTGAAGCAAATAGCTAAGTTTAGCCTTCCATCATGAAGATCTTGGAGTTTTTCAATGCACTCTTAATCTCTGACCTCAAGCCACTCTACCAAGAGCTTATCCATGCCCTATAGGTTATTTTAATCATTCTTTAGAGGTTAGGAGGTGACTAGTTGCAGCCAAGTTGATGATGTGAAGAGGGGGAGCCACCATTTTTCTCTTTCTACACTATTCATGCTTGCAACTTGCATTAAAAAATTATTTCTTTCATTTCTTATGCCAATTTCGTGGGAGTTGATGCTAAACATGTTTATTAACAATGTAAACATCATAAATGAGGCTTATTATTTGATTAGAATTGATTTGGGAAGCTTCGGAATCAAAACACTCATGTTGAACTAGTTTTGCAAAAGTGAGTTTTTGCCAACTTGTGGACCTTGGTTCTCTCTAACCATGAAGGTTATGGAACCCACTTGTACTTTTTAGAAAGCCCGCATTAGGTACTATAACATTTATGTTTGATTTAGGAATCCATTCCACTTGAAACTGGATCAAAAATCCTTGTGAAAATGCTGAAAATTTGACTTACATGTCAAGAATCCATGCATTTCCCCCTCTTGTCTTGTTTTTGCTCATAACTCAAAATCCATGCATTTCCTGCTCATGAGTGCACCACTTTTGAATAACTCATTGAGACCTTTCCAACAAGTTTTGAACCACTCCATTTGGATGTGTGGTTAAGGAGTTATGGCTTGGCCATTTTCAAAACCCTAATTTCCCGACTTTTTGATTACTTCTCAATTCTTAATCAATTGGTTACAAAACTTCATGAGTAGGTATAAATGATATTGGTAACATATTTGTCTTCAATATCGGGTTAAAACCCTGTTGGTCAATGGGTTGATTTTTTAGTCAGACGAACCGAACGATCGAAAACCTCTTAATCGACTGTTGGTGTCCTGGGTTCTCTAAGGCCTTGAAATTTCTTCAGTAGACTTTCTTGGGTCATATAAGCCTCATGGACCATGATTCGAGCTTTGTAACACCCTTTATATCAAAAGTAAAACTACAGTTGACTTTCTCAATCATAAACCCTAATTAGGGTTCTTGCATTGCACTGCTTCCTTTTTCTTGGTGACAACCTCAAATTGGATTCATTCTTGATTAAATGTGGTATTCTTGATGACATGAAGACTTGATATATGGAGGATCAATCCAAAACTTTGAATGATCAATCCCTTGAGACCTTGATTTCTGACTGGAAGAAACCCTAGTTCATCTGCATCTTGACAAAGACCAAACTTGAAATAGGTTATGGTTAGATAATCAATGTTGATGCTCCTAGAATGATGATGTGATCTAGGGGTCAAAATCTGGGGTATAGCAATTACCAACTCAAAAAGACATGTGTGGGAAGTAGATTCCTGATTATGATGTCCCCTTTGTTGTGAAGACATCTTTCTCTAGAGGTCTGCTAATCCTCACAACAATGGATGGAGAAACAGCTCGCTCACCCTATGAATTCTGATGCATTTAGAAAATATTATGCTTAAAAACCCGATGAGTCGAAAACCCGCAAGGGTGTCTTAGGAAAAAATGGGTATCCTAGTGGATCATAACCTATGAAGGAGATCCAGGCAAAAATTAGGGATGAAACAAAAAAAAGAGCTCGCTAAGTCGAAAACATGAAAGGGCGGCTTAGGAAAAAATGAACGTCCCGATAAATTGAAAACTCGAAAGGACGGTTAAGGAAAAAGTTAGGGACAAAAGCATCTCGCTACATCAGAGGTTGTTACCACTACTGAAGATTACCATGGAAATCTACTTCCACCACTCTTGTCAGAGGCAAAGATTTGCGGATTTGTTAGATGGAAGGGCAGGATAGTCATTGGATTTGATGTACCTTTTTCCTTTTTTGCCATTTTCAAATTGTAATTATTCCATGGAGCTTTTCCTTTCTTAAACTACCATTCATAAATAAAATCAGTTTGTACCATTCAAAAATCTGTGATCTACTGTTCTTTATTTTTCTTTGTTATGCAAAACATCACTTATTTGTTTAATGATTTTTGAAAGGAAGTTTTAAATCAAAAAATGACTTTAAAAGAAAACTAAAACAGAATAGGAAGTTACTTTGCTATGGAAGAAAACAAGGGAAATGTGTTTGTTTCCTAAGAATTCTAAAAGCGGCCAAGGTCTTGATATTGCCATCTCAACAATATTGGTCCCGCTAAATAAAAATTTCTCTGGTACCCCTCACTTGATGGAAGTTTTGAAGACCCATTCTCAGAATGAATACTTTGACTCTCCAAAGTGGTTTGTACTGTTAGCTGGCTTGCCTAAGCCTCGTATTATCCCCAATGAATTGAATGGGTTTAACCTCTGTGTGTTGTCAAGGACACCTTGGTTCCCTTGATTCAGTGTGACACTTATTTTCCCCAGCGAAGTAGATTGTGATTTGTCTTCCCCTCAGAGTCTGTTGTTTCTGTGTCTCTTGTTAGAGTCGGTTTTTACGCGTCTTTGAGCATTTGCATCATATCACAACATTTTCATTTAGCATATCTTTTTGGGTTGCGCTTGCTTGGCTGTTGCTTTCGTTTCTAAGTCCATTTGTAATAGGCACCCTTTCGCGTCTGTTGTGACTGTTGTCCGCCTTTGCCTCCCTCAGAGTCGCCTGGCTCTCTTTTTGAGATCTTTAGTTTTCACCAAACCTTTCTAGGTCAGTTGTTACTACCACCTTTTACTCCCAATTTCCCCTGAAGTCTAGTTGTTACGAGCTCCGCTTTGGTTTTACTTGTCTAGCCATCCCCAGATTCCCTTGTGAAGTCTAGTTGTAACTAGCAATTTCTAGCAGAGAATCCAATTATCATTGATACTTTTTGTCTGGTTGTTACCAGTATCACCTTGTGAGGCTAGTTGTTACTAGTTCCTCAAATCATTTTTGCTATTTGGTGGTCACCAGTTTTTCCCCATGAAGTTTAGTCATTGCTAGCTCTCTTGAAAGTCTAGTAATGTTTTGAATGGAATTTCTTTAAATCCAATTGTTATTGGTATCTCCAATTTGGTTGTTACCATACCTGCTTTAAAAGTCCAGTAATGTTTTGACTGGTATTGCTTTAAATCCAATTGTTATTGGTATCGCCGATTTGGTTGTTACCATATCCGCTTTGAAAATCCAGTAATGTTTTGATTGGCATTGCTTTAAATCCAATTGTAATTGGTATTTTCGATTTGGTTGTTACCATATTTCTTCGAAAGTCCAGTAATGCTTTGATTGTCATTGTTTAAAATCCAATTGTTATTGGTATTACTGATTTGGTTATCACCATATTTACTTGAAAGTCCAGTAATGTTTTGACTGTCTTTGTTTAAAGTCCATTTGTTATTGGCATCGTTGTTTTGGTTATCACCAATCCCTAGAAAGCCCGATAGTTACTGGCATTACTTGAGCTCAAAGGTTGTTGGGAGTGGAATATTTGGTTGTTATCAATTCACTTTTTTTTCTAAAGTCTATTCGTTACTAGCATCATTTAAAGCCCGATGGTTACTGCCGATGTTCAATGCTCTTAGGATGGTTGGTTATCACCTATATCCTCAATGAATTTTAAGATGGTTGGTTGTTACCTGAGTCCCCAGTGAATCTTAGGATGTTTGGTTGCTACCAACATCCCTAGTGTTTTGAGATATTTGGTTGTCACCAATATCCTCGATTAGTCTGTTTGTTTCTCCGATCATTTCCTAAAGATCTCGTTCGAACTCTTCGCTGTAAGGAAATGTGCCCTTCTGGATTTCCCTATTGGAGTTTTTTTCTGCCCCTTTGAGAAGAGTTCTTTCCTCTAGAGTTTCACACTAGTCATGTTTAAACCTCGTGCCTGATCACTTTAGATTTCCATAATTTGTTTCAGCTTCCCTTGTGCTCCTGCCTTTCCCTACTGAGTGGTTACTCATTGTGTCATCTTTCTTTCTTGATTGCTCTGTTCATCTGCATTTGTGCATTTCGCATCATAAAGCATCATTATAGAGTTCATAGCATGTCAGCCTTTGCATAGTTTTGTTGTCCTTAGCATATCATCGCATCTAAGGGAAAAAATTTCGGTTTGCTATATTTAAATACCTTTTACCATGATTTTATGGAGATTGTCATCTCTCGTACCATATGGTAAAGCTATTTAAATAGGGGAAACTGTCATACCCTAAATTTTAACCTCTATATTCCATTACCATTATAGGAGCATCAAGCATTATTTCTTAACCCTAACCTTGTTTCATGTTTTGGTTGTTGAGGCTCATCTGAATTAGGGTTTTGCACCTTGGGAACCAATAGGGTTATTGCTTGATCAGTCAATCTTTTGGATTGGTCATCATCAAATCAAGTTTCCATACATTCAAGAAGCTCATATTCAACAAGAATCAAGTGTTAATTGATCTCATTTAAATTCAATTGAAGCCCAATTTCATCTAGCCCCAAATTAGGGTTTTGTTGGGAAAAGTCAATTGTGCCTTTGACTTTTGATCCAAGCATGATCCCATCCTTAGGACATGATTCAAAACATTAATATATATATATATATATATATATATATATATATATATATATATATATATATATATATATATATATATATATATATATATATATATATATATATATATATATATATATATATATATATATATATATATATATATATATATATATATATATATATATATATATATATATATATATATATATATATATATATATATATATATATATATATATATATATATATATATATATATATATATATATATATATATATATATATATATATATATATATATATATATATATATATATATATATATATATATATATATATATATATATATATATATATATATATATATATATATATATATATATATATATATATATATATATATATATATATATATCCTTGAAGCCTATCTAGGATGGTTAAGAAGTATGGAGATTCAAATTCATTGAAGACCACACAGTTGAATTCACCCGATACAAAATCCATCTACAAAGTCAACTCTTTGACTTTTGGGGTTTTTGGTTCAACTTGAAGCTTCCAAGCCAAATTTCATCAAAACATGTTTAATCATTGAGTTTGATCATGAAGAAATCATGATTTGAGAGGTTTCTTGCAAAAGAAGAAAACTTAGAGAACTTGAATTTTTTCTAAGTGTGGGGAAAAACCCTAATTTTGGTATCAACTTTGAGAGGCCATAACTTTCAATCCACACATCCATTTTTTGAGGTCCAAAGATAAATTTGTAGATCTCCTCATGTACTACAAAAGTGTCCTAGTGACCTATCGGCAAAATATGCTTATACTTTGTTACTCCAATTTCCAGCCAACTTCAAGGCCAATTTTCACTATGATTCCTTTGGATTCAAGAGTTTCACAAAACATGAAAGTTGTAGGTCATGTTCAGGGCTTTATAAAAAGTACAAGAATTCCTCCCTACCATTTTTGAGCTATGACATTCGATGAGAGGAAGTTGAAGTTCAAAACTTGATTTCTAGGTCATGCCCACATGGATTCACTTTGCAAAACCACTCAAATCTCTAAGATTTTGTTGGCAGACCTTGTTACTTGTTAATATGGTTTAAATCAGATAAGTACACATAATTTTGGTGCATTATCCAAGTGGTTGATGCTTTGTCTCAAAGATTTTTCCATTTTTGGCATAAAGGCATGACTTCCACTTTCATATAGCATGGCTATTACCTAAAACCAGCTTCTTGAGCCTCCAACTTATCTTCCCTGCACTCAAACACTTTCAAGGTCATAAATAATATCTCAACCACCCTAGAGATATTGTACTTTGCATGGGAACTACCACAATCCACCAAACTACCAATTCAATCTCAACCAAACCAAAACATCACGAACTTTAGATCCTGACCAGCTCACAAGTCCCCCACTTCCCCTATAAATAGAGGACCCTCTCAAGGTTCAAAAGAGAGGAAGACCTACACTTGAAACCTCAAGAACAACTCTCTCAACACAATTTGCAAAAACACCTCCGTTTTGCAAAATCTCTAGCCAAACACATTTCCCTCGTGCATTGTGTAAACCAACACCACAAACCTTCTCTAAACACTCCATAGACCATGTTACAACCCTCAAACAATTTATGGAATACCTCAAACCGTAATCACCATCTTCAAACTTCAAATTGCAAGAAGCCACGTGTTTTGTTCTTGAAGCTGCTTCCTATCCATTTGAACATTCAAGTTACCTATCTAAGGACTAAAAAAGCCAAGGAGGTTTTCATTTCTTTTCTGTAAGAGCATTTGAAGAAGCCTTGGACTGTCTCCAATAGGTAAGCTTCTTTCTCTTTGAACCTTTTGATTCATGCATTATTAGTGATTTATTTGTGAAGCAAACATGTAGATATTATCATGTGCTAGATGTTTCAACCACTGTTTGTATTGTATGAGTTGCACATGTAATGTTTTGGCATGTGATATTCTTGATGTGTTGCACTTTTTTTTGAATAATTTGTGAATTATTCAATTTTTTTAGGACAAGATATTGTTATATTCTTGATCCTTGTGAAAAATGCTACAAATTTGATTTTTATATCATTGAAAATGGTTGAGAGATGAAGAAGTTAGAGGAAGAAGAAAATCTATCCATGGATGATGTTGCTAGGGACCAAAGAAGAGAGAAAGCGTATTATAATTAGATGTGAAATCCACCCTAGTGGTAAACCTTGCCTTTCTGTGTCCTTAGTTACCTTGTGTGCCTGGGTTCGATCCTGTTGATCAACCCTTTTGCTATTTTTTCTTATTTTCAAGGCTTATTTTACATATATTGATTTGCTTCCACCTATGATTCACAATGTGCGTGTGGTTCAGCTAGCTAAGGTTTTGAGCCAAGAACCTTTAGGGCGTGGGTTCAAACCCCATTGAGTGCATCCCCATATTTTTAATGTCTTATTTTCGTATTTTCCTTTACAAATTGATTTAATCATAACTCCTTTGATTTTTATCATTTTGATACCACTATTTTTGCTAAAATGCTCATGAAAATGTCTATCTTTTGTCTATGCCAAGAAAATTAAAAAAAATATTTATTTATTTGGTACTTGTGTATGTTCAAAGTTTGTGACTTCTTTAGGGTTTCTTAGGCTTTCACTTGATCTTTTAATTGATTCCTCTTGCTTGTATGCACCCAACATTGCTTGTATGAACCTCACTTGATGTTTGAATTTGCATGCCTTTGTTGTTACATGATGGTTATTGCTTTTTTAAGTTCATGTTCATATGTGAATGCATGATTGAATATCATTGAAAACTTGGTTGTTACCCTGCCCTTGACATGTGATTCCCTTGACTTGGTTGTTACCTTGCTTTGAGTATTCTTAAAAACTTTTTGTTATGCTTGCATGAATCACCTTTGAGATGTTTCTCATCTTCCATGATTGAATTCCTTTTACATGTTGGTTGTTACCTTCTTGTTTAACATGATTCACCATAATTCACATGTTTTCATCACACATTTCACACTCTTGTTTAAGTTGTTTTGGTTGTAACCTCTATTTGTATCCATGCTTAAATACTGTTATGATTCATGCATGTTAATCTTGAACTTTGAACTTTTTTATAAGTAATGTCTTGACTTATACATTATTCTCTTGATTTGTATCAATGCCTTAAATATTGTTATGATTTATACATGTTGATCTTTGAACTTTGCCATGATAAGTAATGTTTTGAATTATGCATGATCCATTTGTGCTTCATATATGATATTTGGTCTTGTAAGAACCTTATTTCATAGCCATTTAGATGTTGTAACATCTATGTTTACCTTTGGTTGTAACCATTTAATTTGATTCTAAACTTTTATGGATGAATACTTGGTTGTAACCTTGTTATTTGTTTTGCTTGATGTTGCCACATGCTTTCTTTATTTTCTTGGTTGTTACCATGATTTTATATCTTCATCATGTTTGAATGAATATGTATGTATGCTTAAGTTTTGATAATTCCCCCCAAGTGATGTAGCTTGCTAGCTCTCATCCTAAAAGAGTTTCCTTGTGTTCCTAAGTCCAAAGGAAAGTCTCTCTATTGACTCAATGTCATAGATAGCTCATTTTATTCTCAAACCTCCCTTTGAACTTGTTAGAGTCATTAGGACTTTCAGCTTAACCTTAAGTTAGAACCCACTACCTTTTGACTTTGTCAAGTCAGGACCTTTAGCACACCTTGTTAAGAATCCTATAAGTTAGAACCCACTACCTTTTGAAGTATGGGCTTTGCAAGGTTCTCATGAACAAATAAACCAATTCCTTTTATAAGAGTAGCAGTTGCACTTGGGCTTCCAATTCTCTCCATCGTTGCACATATTCTCTAAAACATTCGTTGCTCTTTTGAGATAGGCTTTGAAATTGCATATGTCTGAAGTTATGTCAAAGTTGAACTTGTAGTGCTTCAAAAAGGCGTTGGCTATGTCTCTCCATGAATGGATGTGGTTTCCTTCTAAGTCCATGTGCCAATTCAGAGATGCTCTGCTCAAACTGTCTTGAAAATAGTGAATCATTTGCTTTTCATTATGGATATAGGAGGTCATCTTTCAACAGAATATCATCAAATGACGCTTTAGGAAACTAAGACCAGTGTACTTCTCAAAGTTGGGTACTTTGAATTTTGGAGGGATCACCAAGTCTGGCACTAGGCACATATCAACAACATCGAGCACAGGCGAATCATGCACTTTTAAAGCTCGGACTTTATTCTTAAGGGCATGAAACCTTTCCTCCGTAGAATTTATCAATGGCACCATCTGAGACTGAGTAGGAATGTTCACTTGTGGAAGATCATCAGGCAGAAGATTGTACAACAGATTGGTCGACATAGTGAAACTTGATGGGGGATTAAGATTTTTCACCTTAGCATGTTGAAAGTTGTTTTCTGACATGGCTACCAAAACTTCCAACTTAGTTTATCTGACTGGCCTTTCAAGTTATCTATGCTGCTCTCATCTCTGATTGGACTTGATTCACATGCTTTGAAGCTACCATAAGTTTAGTATGAGTGTTGAGAAATCAACAATAGACAATGAACAGAGGATGGAATGAGTTTTTGTGGGGAGAATGATATGCAATGCAAATGAGATACGAATGCGATGATATGCATATGAATGCAATGTATACTTAGGTTATTCCAGATACAAGATCTAAGGTACGAATGGAGGAAAAAGAATGATTACCTGAACATAGGGTTCTCACCATGTAGGATCTAGAGTTTAACAGAACCCCAAAGTCACGAATTTATACGACTGTTCATAAGCCACACCATGAATGTGACAGTTGATGACTCCATCATATGAATCTCTTTTGGGTGAGGTTTTCATATTGAACTACACGAGGAGAGCTCCTAGGTTCCCCATACTACGTGATCATCGACATCGGGTTCTAGACAATGGTGTCAGAGTCATGGACTTCCTTGACTGTTCGTTGTGTATGTCAATAATTTCCAGGCAAACGACTCCATCAAGAAAGTCTCTTTTGATTGGGATTTTCGTATCAAACTACACAAGGAGTAAACCTTGGTGCCCCATACTACGTGGCCATCAATCCTAGTTTTTGGCCAAATGGTTCAAGGTTCTAAAAGGTCCTTCGAGTCATTGATCCCAATGAAGACGTTGGTCATCCACGCCAAAAGTTTGACGGTCGCCAAGATAAACAAACACTCAAACATGTGAAAAAAACCTAGACTAGACTTGACTTGCTTAGGAATAAACCAGTCTCCAGCAGAGTCACCATCTGTCGTACCCAGAAAAGTATGATCTTCATGATGCACAAAACTACGATTTGCATGATCACAAATGGACTTATGAGATTCGCCACTGAACTTTATTTATTCCCAAAAAGGGAAAGGGAAAATATCGAGAAAACCTGCAGAGAAAAAGGATAGGGTATGGTTATTGTAACCATGTTAGGTTCGGAAGTCGATTATGTAAGGGGAAAGTATTAGCACCCCTTACATCCATTGTAACCGATGGGAACCGTCTAAGTTGTCTAGGCATGAAAGGTATTTGGTATCTGTAAGCTTGCTAAGAGAAAGTTGATGATTATCTACGAAAGTGCCTGCCAAGGATTGGGGCCCTTGTGCCTACGTATTCTCATTGATAAGTAGCAAATCAGAGCGACCGTAGTTTGGAAGGCTACGGGTTATTGGTTTGTGTCTTTTAATGAACGAGTGTTTAGATCGCATTTTAACTGCTAAACATTGGCTTGTCTGCTTACTAGGGGAGGCTGAAGCAATATTGTATATGCGTGATAAAAGGGACTAAACAATGTTCTTTTGCAAAAAGAGTATTTGATTGCACGGGGTGAGTAATTAGGTTTGATGCATTGAGTTTATTTTAATTACCAAAAGACTTTTGTTTTTTATCTTTTGAGTTAGTGATTTATGTGCGGGTTTGATTATTTTCAAGTGGGAAATATTGTTAAATTAAATAAAAAAGAACTAAGTTATATACAAATTAGATATTTATAGTAATTAGAAAAATTAAATATTTTTGGTATTTTAAATTTTTATTGTTTTTGGTGATTAAAAAAATATCCTTAAAAAGAACAAGAAAAAATTTGTATTTTTATTTTATATTAATAATAAAAAAAAAATAATAATTAACCTAAGCTAAATAAATAAAATAAGAAAAAATTTAACAAAATTAAATTGATCAACTAAACTAATTTATTACAATGAAGTCCAATTTTTGTACTGATAAATTTTTGTTTTTTGTTTTGATATTTTAATATTTGTTGTACTAATGCATCAAATAATAAATAAAAAAGTTAAAGAAAAGTTTACATGTGAAACATTCTAAACATAAAGAAAAAAAAAATACATTTAAGGTTAATAATTTAATGTTTAAAGTCTCAAAGAAATAACGATAATAAAAACTAATGTACATATGCTCACTTATGTACCATGTTCACCTCATTAGTAAATGAGAATAAACAAGTAAACTAACAATCAATAATAAAATAAAAAGTGGCAGTAGTCCCACTTGAGATAAAACAAAAAAAAATTAGCCATTAAATATTAAGTAACAACTTAAGAACACATGGATAGAAAATGGTCTGGAAAGAAAACGAACAAAAAGGGATCAAAACCTTTTTCAGTCAATGCTCAATGGGGAGTTCGATGACGTTATTCTTGGGAGGGCAAGGTAAACACGGATGATGATGGTCGGATCTTCATGTTATGCCGAAGTAGGTGGTACTCACGGTGGCAGCGGTTGATGACAGACTCGTGGTGGTGAGAGGAAGTTGAATGGTGTTGATTTTTAATTGGAAAAATGATGAAAGAAGTGTTATTGTTTTTTTTTCTTCTTTATCACCTTTTTTTTTCTTGATATGTATGGATGTGTTGCTTCTTTATATAGCTAAAAGTGATGAATTCAAATCAATGTGCGATGATGAACTTTTCTTTCTTATAGTGACATGTTTATGGATGTTTTAGAAATGCTTTGAACATGTTTGAGAAAATTTCCATTTTTTTATGATCATGTTTGGAACAATGCTTGGAACTTGATAATTGTTCTTCAATTCTTGACCATACTATCTTTTGTGATTTGAAAACCATGTTTGTGTGTGTTTGGAAAGATATGAGTTTGTCTTGAACATGTTTAGAATTATTTTAGAAAGAATCTTGAATTAATTTTGAGCTTGCAAATCTTGGCATGTATTTTGAAACAAAATATGATTTTTTTTTTGGAATTTTGAAGTGAATATTTGATATGGACTTGAATATGGACAAATGGTTTTATTTGGATAGTAGGAAAATGCTTAGGAAAAGAAATGGATTTTAAAATTTGGATAATGATTGTTGATTTGGTTTTTGGGAATGGATACAGATGAATTTATAGATGGATTAAAATGATATATTTTTTTAAAATGGATGTTTAAAAAAATGGGCTTTTGAATTGAAATGGAATTTGAATGATGAACGAATCATGAATTGGTCTTGAGATTTTAATTTTTTTTGGGTTTTTTATTTATTTATGCATAAAATAAAGATTTAAGAATAAAAAATTAATATTTTAAAATACTCCTAAATAAAAGAAACGAAAATAATAATTAAATAATAGAAAAAATGATCTTTTTACCCACACAAAAAGGAAAATAAATACAAAAAGTAATGCAATGGGACTTGAACCCCTGACCTTATGATTAAACCTTTTACACATACCTTCTTAACAATTGTGCTATCTCATTTATCTGAAATAAAAGCCACTCGAAAGCATATGAAGGATGGAGGAAATTGGGGTATGACATGCTTCATACCATCGCAGACTACGAGAGAGGGGTTATACACACATTGCTACAGTTCTATGATCCTTCTTTGAGGTGTTTCACATTTAGAGATTATTAGTTGACCCCTAATTTGGATGAGTTATCGCTTATCTTGGACATTCCAATCAAGAATTAGGTTTCATTTCATGAGTGTATGGGAATTCCCGCTCCGGAAGATATTGCCGACGCTTTTTATTTGAACACATCTGTTGTGAAAGCCAATCTTGGGGCTAAGGTAGGTTTATCTGGTTTTCTTTTGAGTTATTTAGTGTATGAGGCTATAGTATATGTCGAAGCCAGTAGTTGGACCACCTTCATCGCTATCCTTGCTCTGTGTATCTATGGGATTTCTCTTTTTCCCAATTTGTTGTGTTTTGTAGATATGAATGCCATCTAGATTTTATGATGAAGAATCTTGTGCCCACTCTCCTTGGTGATGTGTATCATTCAATGCATCCAAGGAATTATAAGAAGAGAGGTGGAGTTGTTTATTGATGTGCTCCCCTTCTCTATAAAAGGGTCATGAGTCATCTCCTATGTGATGGTGCTTTTGTTCATACCAAAGACTCCTTGAAATGGCCAGAGAGAATAATGGGCCTGATTACTAAGGACATCTAGTGGTTTGACAAGAGATTGCTTGGTGTTGAGATGATTTACAGTTGCGGTGAGTTTCCCAATGTGCCTCTTATGTGGATTCGATGTCGAATCAACTATAATCCATCCATTTCTAGGAGGCAATTGGGATACGCATTGAAGGTTCCCCCGACAGAAGGAGAAGTGGAAGAATCCTTATTTTACTATGGGACTGATGATTCTAAAGCCATAAAGAGATGTTTGAAAGCCTGGGGCACTATTCAGCAGAAAGGGAAGTTGTTCCTAGGTAAGAGTGATTGCAGAGCTTATCCTCCATACATGGAATGGGTATAAAGGAGAGTTGAAATCGTTTGTTTTCATTTTCCTATAAAAAAATCTTATGTGTCCATTAGCCATTGAATAATATACTTTCATGAGTGTGGAGAAGTATAATAAGTTGTGGGATGAGAAAGAGGACCTTCGTAAAGAGAACGAAGAGCGGAAGAGGGAAGTCTACCAGCTTAGGCACACAAAGGATGAATCATCACATGAAGCCAATTTGAGGAGGATCTGCTTGCTGAGAAAGAGCATATGCTAGAGGAAGAGATCAAAAGAAGAGAAAGGATTGGCAAAGATCTGAAGAGTGCTAGTAGAATACTCCAATAGAAGAAGAAAGAGCTAGACAGAGCCTATCTTGAGATTTCCAAGTTCAACAGCCAATGAAATGCTACTGTGACTTCTCATAAGAAGAGGTAGGACGAGCTTAGAGTCCAAGTTAAAGCGTTGAAGCAACACCTTAAAGACAAGGAAAGGAAGATCGGGGAAGAACTTTGAAGGTGAGAAAATACTTAGAAGGGGGGGGGGGGGGGGGGGTTGAATAAGTATGAAGATAAAACTTAGAAATAAAAACTCAAGGATTTTTATCCTAGTTCGTTGAACTCAACTACTCCAGTCCACCCTATCTAGAGTGATTTGCCTTTCTCAAAAAAGGACTTAATCCACTATTTAATCAACTGATTACAATAGTAAGCACTAAGAACAACTGTTCAAAGTCTTTTCAAGAACTACTGATCCTAACTGGATCTTCTTAAGGTTCTCTTACAATCAAATGTAATAATAATACAAGTGTTAAAAACGCTTCTAATAAAGCTTTATCACAACTGTGATTTTTCACTTAAGATGAAGAACAATGAAATAAATTCAGCAAGAATGTATAAGTTGTATGAGAACTTGTAATGAATTCTTTCAAGTATTTCGTCAACTGAAGAAGATGAATGGAGTCTTGCTTTTATAGGCACCGAGGTCCATGAAGTCTTTCACGTTGAGAACAGTGTACCAAAAAGGTCTGAGCTTTTTTGTCTTCACATCATATGACCTTTCCTAGAAGAAGAATGCACAGAGAAGTCCTTTTTGTCTGTGTTCTTGTGTCTAGCATAAATAAGGAAAGAGTCGTTTGGTTATTCCAATGGACATAACTTTGAAATCTTCTTCAACAACTTTCAGCAAGAATCATCAGAGTCTAGATTGGTCAGAGCCTTCTGATGTTCATCAGAGTTTGCTGAAACAAAGTCTTTGCAGCAAGTGTGCTTTCAGCGTGTAAATGTTCAGAGCAGAGTTTTGGATCAGATCCTCAGTACTGGCAGCGTTAGTACTATCAAAGTCTTCTAAAGTAACTGTGCTTGAAACTGTTCATACAGAATTCCTCATTGCTTCAGATGCTTCTGGCTTCTGCTTCAGATTCTTCTGTAGCTTCTGCTTCAGATTCTTCTGTAGCTTCTGCTTCAGATTCTTCTGTAGCTCCTGCTTCAGATTCATCTGGAGGCAGGGCTCAGAATCTTCTGGAGGCAGCGTTCAGAATCTTCTAAGAGATGCTTCTGACGCTTCAGAGCCTTGCATATTTCTTATGTTTAGATCTAATTTGCTTCTAGAGTAATATTCACTTTAACATCTGCAGCAAACATTCTCAAACAAATTTTAGAGTATATAATTCTTCAATACAAAATTTCATAAGAGTTATCATCAAAACATAGAGATATTATTAAGAACCAATCTGTGTTCTAACAATCTCCCCCTTTTTGATGATGACAAAAACATAAGAAATTTTGTTTAATAGAAAATAAAGTGGTTGTAACTCCCCCTGAGATGATGAATCTCCCCCTAAGTTGAATACTAATAATGAATAGAAACTTCCCTTATTGCATGAGTATTCTTTTCAGAAACAGAGCCTGAATGTTTCACTCATTAGATCTTGCATGTTTCATAGTCAGAGTCTGATAGGTAAAATATGATCTGGAAGTCTCAGAGTTTCTTTTAAAGAATATGTCAGATTTATCAAACGTTCTGAAACACTAAGAGTTTACGTTAGTTATACTTGATATGTCTGAAGTTTCATTTAGGTAGAGTTTATTTAAACAGTCAGATCTATTTTCTCCCCCTTTTTTGTCATAATCAAAAAGTAAAAACTTTAAAAGACAAATAAAAGGAAATACAGAAAAGATAAATCATGTAGAGAAGACACTGAGTTATTCATAAATTCAGAGCAAAAAATACAAACATCAGATAAGATTCAAGTACATGTGCACAAACATCAGATTCAGAAGAAAATAAACTAAGTTTGTTTGGAAAAAATCATCTTCAACAGATTAGTTATCTCAGATGAGGATTGTTCTTACTTTGACATCCACTTAGCCATGTTTTCATTCTTCTGATCTTGTTTGGACATCCATTGAGCCATGTCTTCAGACTTCTGATCTTGTTTGGCCATCCATGACTTAATCTCATATTTTCCAGCTTCCAGAACAACAATCTTATCTTCAAGATCTGGATACTCTTTCTTGACCTCAGATGAAGAAGGTGAGGCAGATTCTGAAGTAGGAACAGAGTCAATTTCCATAGGAGATGCAGAGTCAGGAGCAACAGATCCAGAGGGATGTTCCACAAGAGTCATAGCCAGAGGGTTTTCTTCAGATGCAGATTCAGCAGTCTCTTCTATATCACATTCTTCAGAGGATGAAGGAACATCTTCAAGAAGCAATGGTTTAGATCTTTTAACAGTCCAGAGCAAACTTCTAGCAGTCTCAGCAAATCTGAGCTTCGCATCATCAGAACATACATTCTTCAGATTTGAGGCTACAGTATTGAATCTGTTGATGAAGCTATTCCAGATAGCATCAGATTCATTTGCATCCATGGTTGACTGTCATCTCTTCTGAACAGAGCCTAAATGCATCTTTATTTCTTTCAGAAAACTTGTAAATAAATTATCAACATTCAGCCTAGATTTTGGTTTCAGAAGGGTTTCCAAAGTGAAAGGCTTAGGTTGAGGTGGTGGTGGAATGGTGAATTCAGGTATGATAATTAGAGGGCTAGGATATGCTGGTTTCTTCTGGGTTGGCATGATACAAAAGAATGGTTTGATTCTGCGAATAGAAGGCATCACAGCCTTTGGATTGTCAAAATAGGGAACAAATGCATATTATTTTTCCTTAATAAGAAAAGGAATAAACGCTGATTGAGGTGGTTGATCAAAAAATTTGTCAATATCAAATCCAGATGGAAGGTGATCAGATGGAAAAGGTTTAGCAGAAGCAACTGAAACGAATTCAGATGTTTTTGGTTCAGGAATGGGTTCAGGGTTGGTAGTTTCAGAAGAAATGGGTGGTTCTGGTTGGTTAGCTTCAAATACTCTAAGAGAGGGAGGTGAAATGAAATCTAGATGGATATCAGATTCAGATGAGTTTGAGGATGTGGTTGGGGTACAAGACGTAGAAGACACTTCAAATACAGTCTTGAGAGGTGTAACATTGAGAACCTCTGTCTCAGGTATATTTGTTTCAGGAGGATTGGTTGGTTCTGATTGATTCTCAGAAGGTTTTGATGGAGGTTCAGATACAAGTGGTTCAGAGATAGGTGGTTCAGAAACAACTCGTTCAGGTGCAACAGGATCTGATTGTTGTTTTTCTGGTTGTTGTTGTGGTGTAGGTTGTTCTGTTGGTTTTGTTATAGGTGTTGGAATTTTGTTTGTTGGTGTTGTTGTTGTTGGTTCAGATGGTGGAGTAACAAAAGTTTTTAGTGGAGTAGTGGAGATAGGATCAGATGATTTTTGTGGGGAAGGAATTTTTGATGGTTCAGATTTTTGAGATGGAGCAGGAATAGATTGTTTTTAAGTGGGAGGGGGTTTTGGAATAGAACTAAATGTTGATTCATTTATAACAATTTTAGAGAAAGAATATACAAATGTTTTAGTACCTTTAGTCTTGATATGCTTGGTGGGAACAGAGGGAACTTCTCCAGAAGCTTTTCTCTTGATCTGCTTCTATGGCTTGTCAGCAACTTTTGGCTTCTTCTGAGCAGTAGCTTCTTCTGCTTCTGATTGACTTCTTTTCCTCGTGTTCTCATTGTATACATCTGGCATTGGTTCTCTTGCTCTTTTCAGAATATCTGTAGGAATGGGCGTTCCATCTGCTTTGCATGAATCAATATACCTCACAATGATATCCCTTGGTTCTTCAGCACCAAATAGTGGAAAATTTTCAACTAGAATTCTCTTCTGACTGATTTCAGAAATATTCAATTTCTTGGGTGCAACTGTGAGTTCATCTACAATTTTTAATCTCTGAAGACTCTTTGCATTCAGAGGTTTTCCAACAATGGATTCAAGTTCATCCTTAACTCCAGCTTCATACAGAGCAGTCACCAGACCATTCTCTGTCAGAATGTCTGAAATCAACCTTCCAAAGGGAATCCATGTCCTAATCTTCTGACCCTTATCCTTTACAGATTCTCTTGAAGCATTGATATGGTTCCATAAATGCATAAATAGAATGTAAGGAAGATCTACCTTAGTACTCTGACTCAAACAGTACATGAAGTAGAGTTGTTCATTGTTCACGTAATCTGGAGAATTGGTAGATTTTTTGTGATGGATGCATCCCAGAAAAATCTTTGCCCATATTTTGTAGTCAGGCTTCAGATCCTTAAATTTGTTAGAGGCCTGTCCAGAAGTGATGACTTCCTCATAAACTTCCTCCATGTCCACACGCCCAGATGGAAGATGACATACTCCATCAGTCTCCTCATACCCTATGAGTTTCCTGATGAGATCTTCAGTTATTATGATCTCCTTTCGCAGAACAGAAGATAAAATGAATTTTGGATAAACAAAAGCATGTATCGAGAATTCCTTCACCAGATGAGGGTAAACTGGTCCAAATAATCTGTCAAAATATTTAACCCAGCCTTGTGCATCAATTATTGAACAAAATTCAAACCCATTTTCAGCTAGCGAATCAAATTCCACCATTGATTCACAGAGAACTTCAAGTTTGTCCACAGGGGTTAACAGTGTCCTCTTAGGTACTGTGAATGGAGTCACACCCATATTTGCATAAGTAATTGCAGCCATAGTTGATTGAAATTGAGCTGCTGTAGAAGATGAGGTTGCCATTGAAGAGGATGAAGATGATTTGGACGAAGGTTTAGGGTTTTTGTGAAGAGAGAATAGAAGACAGAAATGCATAAACTTGTTTGTGATGTGAAAAGTGTGAAATTGGTGTGAAAAGTGGTATTTATGGAGGAAACACTTAAGGCAATCAAACAGATACACAAAGCATGTTTTCACATAGCATTAAATGACAATTAATGAAAAGAATAAAAATATCATTTCAAACATTAATTGATTTTGACAAAATGGGGGGAAAATCAAGATTTTCACTATTCAAACCATACCTCAAATGTCTTTCAGTAGTGTACACGCTATCTTTTCAGATTCAGAGTGACACGTGTTTGCTTGCTTGTGCTTCTGAATTCTTTTGAGAAATGAAACGTTAGCCAACGTTCAGATCCTCTGAGATTGATTAGTTCAGATATACACAAATAATAATAATTGAATAAATCAAATAAATAACAGATGAAATACTTCAGAGTTTTAAACATTTTGCATCTGAGAAATTTGCTTCTGATAAATATCATTCTGGACAAAAATCCATACCAATATTTTTCAAAATAAATTTGAACCTATCTTCAGCAAGGGGTTTTGTGAAAATATCTTCCCATTGATGATCTGTATCAACAAAGGCTAAGTTTATAATTCCCTTCTGAACATAGTCTCTGATGAAATGATGTTTAATTTCTATGTGTTTTGCCTTAGAGTGTAAAATGGGGTTTTTAGACAAACATATAGCAGAAGTATTATCACAGAATATAGAAATATTACTTTCAAATATCTGATAGTCTTCTAGCTGACTTTTCATCCAGAGCATCTGCTTGCTACATCCAGCAGCAGCAATATATTCTGCCTCTGTAGTTGACAGTACAATTGTGGGTTGCTTCTTGCTGTACCAAGAGATTAGATTTCTTCCTAGAAATTGACAACTTCCAGAAGTACTTTTTCTTTCCGCTCTGTCTCCAGCGTAATCAGCATCACAGAATCCAACTAATTTGAAATCATCAGATTTTCTGTAACACAAACCCACATTAGAAGTACCTTTCAGATACCTTAGAATCCTCTTAACAATTATTAAGTGTGATTCTCTAGGATCTGAATGGAATCTTGCACACAAGCATACACTGAACAAAATCTCAGTTCTAGAAGTAGTTAAGTAGAGGAGAGATCCAATCATACCTCTGTAGAGTTTCTGATCTACTTTCTTACTTACCTCTTCCTTACCTAGTGTGCTAGTTGGATGCATGGGAGTCTTTGTCATCTTACTATCAGTCATGTTAAACTTCTTCAGAAGCTCTTTAACATATTTGGTCTGATGAATGTAAGTGCAGTCTGGAGTTTGGTTGACTTGAATTCCCAGAAAGAATCTCAGTTCTCCCATCATGCTCATTTCAAATTCTGCCTGCATAAATTAAGCAAACTCCTTTCCCAGCATAACATTGGTATATCCAAATATAATATCATCCACATATATTTGACAAATTAGAAGATCTTTCTTAAATGTTTTACAAAAGAGTGTTGTGTCCACTTTGCCTCTGATGAAATTTTTTTCCAGAAGAAAATTGCTTAACCTCTCATACCAAGCTCTGGGAGCTTGTTTTAAACCATAAAGATATTTCTTTAGTTTGAAAACATGTTCTGGAAATTTTTCACTTTCAAACCCAAGAGGTTGGTGAACATAAACTTATTCTTCTATAATACCATTTAGAAAGGCACTTTTAACATCCATCTGATATAGAGTGATGTTATACTGTGCAGCAAAAGAAATGACTAAACGAATAGACTCTAACCTTGCTACAGGAGCATAAGTCTCTGTATAATCAATTCCTTCTTGCTGACTGTAACCTTGAGCAACAAACCTTGCCTTATTTATTTCAACTTCTCAGAATGTGACTCATCCTTGTGTTTTAGGAACTTTACCCATGTCCATCTACTGTAGTCATCAACAATGACTAATCCATACTTCTTGCCTCTGATGGATGCAGTTTTCACTGGTCCAAACAGATCAATGTGAAGTAATTCTAATGGTCTTGAGGTTGAAACAACATTTTTAGATTTAAAGGAAGATTTTGAAAACTTTCCCTTTTGACATGCTTCACAAAGAGCATCTGAGTTGAACTTCAGCTTAGGAAGTCCTCTGACCAAATTGAGTTTATTAATTTGAGATATACGTCTCATATTAATATGCCCCAATCTTCTGTGCCAGACCCATTGCTCATCATTAACAGACAAGAGGCATTTAACATGTTGAACTTTAAGTTCTGAAAGATTTATTTTGTAAATGTTGTTCTTCCTCTTTCCATTGAATAGGATTGAGCCATCCTTCTGACTAACAGCTTTACAACATTGTTGATTAAAGATTATATCATAACCATTGTCACTTAATTGACTTATGGACAATAGGTTATGCTTTAATCCTTCTACAAGAAGAACATTAGATATAGAGGGAAGGTTACCATTACCAATAGTACCAGAGCCAATGATCTTGCCCTTCTGATTCCCTCCAAACTTCACTTCTCCTCCAGAATTAAGTTCCAGGCTTTGGAACATAAACCTTTCTCCCGTCATGTGACGTGAGCAGCCAGATTCCAGGTACCATGACTGGCGTCTTGACTTTTCTGCTAAAAACATCTGCAACAGGGATAATCTTATCCTTAGGTACCCAGATCTTTTTGGGTCCTTTTTGGTTAGTCGCCTTGAAAGTTGGTATGAACTTCTGTCTTTTTACAACAGTATTGTTCTGACTTACTTTTGGCTTAAACACAGGAACATTCTGATCAGAACGTGTGTGTTTAATGTCATTCAGATGACCAAACTTGAAATGAGAGTACAAGGGAGTTTTCTTGATAACAAGTTTATCAACAGGCATTGGATTTAAATCCTTTCCAGAGGAGGATTCATATCCAATTCCTTTCCTGTTATTTCTGTTAACCCCATAGATCATAGAAGCCATCTTGCTTCTGTCTATGCTTTTAGCAAGAAATTTCTGAAAGCTAAAGTCATATTCTTCTAAAATATTTTTGCATTTAGACTTACTTTCAGATTCAGAATATTGTTGAGCTATTTCAAAATCAGGTTTTATTTTTAAATTGTTTTCTTTTAGCTCAGCAATTTCTGATTTTAACAAATTATTCTCAGAGCCAAGATTGCACTTAAGCTTCTTGCATTTGAGCTTAATCTGATTATAATTTTTCAGGACTTCAGATAAGACTTTAATAAGCTCTTCCCTAGTGAGATCAGAAAGTACCTCTTCTGAGTCAGATTCTGAATCAGACTCAGATCTAGATGAATCTTCATTTTGATCTTCAATGCCTGCCATGAAAGCCATGTTAGTGCATTCATCTTCAGATTCTGATGAGGATCCAGATTCATCAGAGTCATCCCAAGTTACCATTAGAACCTTCTTCTTTTTGTCAAACTTCCTTTTTGGCTTTTCTTTAAGAAGCTTTGGACATTCACTCTTGTAATGGCCAGGTTCTTTGCATTCAAAGCAGACAACTTCCTTCTTTCCAGATCTTTTTGGTCCAGAGGACTCCTTGTGCTGATCTGGTCTTTTGAAGTTTTGAACTTCCTTTGCTTGTGCTTCTAGAGTCTGTTGATTCTTCTGGATAGCAAAGATAGTTCATCTTCTTCTTCAGAAGAAGATTCTTCAAAGCTTTCCTCTAACACCTGCAAAGCTTTTACAGATTTGTTAGATTTTAAGGCAATGGACTTACCTTTCTTTTGAGGCTCATCTTCCTCAAGTTTAATTTTATGACTCCTTAGAGAGCTGATTAGCTCCTCTAGAGTGATCTTGTTCAGATCCTTGGCAAGCTTCAGAGCAGTGACCATAGGTCTCCATCTGATAGGCAAGCTTCTGATGATCTTCTTCACATGATCAGCAGTTGAGTAGCCCTTGTCCAGAACTTTTAGACCAGCTGTAAGAATCTAGAATCTAGAGAACATAGTTTCTATGGACTCAGATTCTTCCATCTTGAACACTTCATACTTCTGTATTAACGCCAGAGCCTTGGTCAATTTTACTTGAAGGTTTCCTTCATGAGTCATCTTCAAGGACTCAAACATGTCAAATGTAGTTTCTCTATTTGTGATCTTTTCATACTCAGTGTGAGATATTGCATTTAACAGTATTGTTCTAGCCTTGTGATAATTTCTAAACTCCTTCTTTTGGGCTTCTGTCATAGATTTTCTATCTACTTTTTTTCCATTCCCATCAGTGGGATGAACATACCCATCTATGACCAAGTCCCACAAATCAGCATCATAACCAAGAAAAAAACTTTCAATCATGTCTTTCCAATAATCAAATTTCTCCCCATCAAACATAGGGGGTTTTGTACTGATTCTGTCTCTTTCTTCATATTTGTTGGATGTTGAAGCATCAGCCATAATAACAACCAAATATATATCAAAGTTTTTCTCACTGGACCTTTTCTGTCACTGTGAAGTGGTAGCACACACAGAACCGGAGCTCTGATGCCAACTGAAGGTGAGAAAACACTTAGAAGGGGGGCGGGGGTTGAATAAGTATGAAGATAAAACTTAGAAATAAAAACTCAAGGATTTTTATCCTGGTTCGTTGAACTCAACTACTCCAGTCCACCCTATCTAGAGTGATTTGCCTTTCTCAAACAAGGACTTAATCCACTATTTAATCAATTGATTACAATAGTAAGCACTAAGAACAACTGTTCAAAGTCTTCTCAAGAACTACTGATCCTAACTGGATCTTCTTAAGGTTCTTTTACAATCAAATGTAATAATACTACAAGTGTTAAAAACGCTTCTAATAAAGCTTTATCACAACTGTGATTTTTCACTTCAGATGAAGAACAATGAAATAAATTCAGCAAGAATGTATAAGTTGTATTAGAGATTGTAATGAATTCTTTCAAGTATTTCGTCAATTGAAGAAGATGAATGGAGTCTTGCTTTTATAGGGACCGAGGTCCATGAAGTCTTTCACGTTGAGAACAGTGTACCAAAAAGGTCTGAGCCTTTTTGTCTTCACATCATATGACCTTTCCTAGAAGAAGAATGCACAGAGAAATCCTTTTTGTCTGTGTTCTTGTGTCTAGCACAAATAAGGAAAGAGTTATTTGGTTATTTCAACGGACAAAACTTTGAAATCTTCTTCAACAATTTTCAGCAAGAATCATCAGAGTCTAGATTGGTCAGAGCCTTCTGATGTTCATCAGAGTTTGTTGAAACAGAGTCTTTGCAGCAAGTGTGCTTTCAGCGTGTAAATGTTCAGAGCAGAGTTTTGGATCAGATCCTCAGTACTGGCAGCGTTAGTACTATCAGAGTCTTCTAAAGTAACTGTGCTTGAAACTCTTCATACAGAATTCCTCATTGCTTCAGATGCTTCTGGCTTTTGCTTCAGATTCTTCTGTAGCTTCTGCTTCAGATTCTTCTGTAGCTTCTGCTTCAGATTCTTCTGTAGCTCCTGCTTCAGATTCTTCTGGAGGCAGCGTTCAGAATCTTCTAAGAGATGCTTCTGACGCTTCAGAGCCTTGCATATTTCTTATGTCCAGATCTAATTTTCTTCTAGAGTAATATTCACTTTAACATCTACAGCAAACATTCTCAAACAAATTTTAGAGTATATAATTCTTCAATACAAAATTTCATAAGAGTTATCATCAAAACATAGAGATATTATTAAGAACCAATCTGTGTTATAACAAACTTTTCCATAGACTCAAAAGTAAAAGCATCTCAAGGAAAAGCAACTGCGGTTGGAGGAAGCCTTATCAGCCATGAAGGGGCTCAAAGTGCATGCAGAGGTGAAGAAACCCAGAATTAAAGACGTTTTTGGAGACGATTCTTATGAATTGCATTGTCGTTACTTGGAGGGGATCATGCATATGTGAGATGTTGTTATTAAGGAGCTGATCCAGGGGCCAAGACATCCCAACACCAAGAAGTTGTTCAAAGAGGTCTAAGACTAGAGCAGAAAGCATAGTGGTTGGGGAAGATTGACTTTGGTGGAGATAGATGGTATATCTTAGTTGTTTTTGATTTTGTATTTGAACACCATCAAACCTGTTGATTGGGATCAGTGACTTTGTATTTGATTTTGTCTCTTCTGTATGAGGTTATTGTATTGACTCTTTATTGATTCTTCTTCAGCTAATGTATGAGTGGTTTTTGTCAGTGTTCTATCCTTTTCTTGTGTTTATTACTTTTAAAACTTGAATCATGGTGTAGATCACCCTGGGAATAATCAAACATGAAATTTGCATTTCATTTTAATAATCATGTGCGTAACAGGTGTTCTTAGCCAATAGTCTTATCTTCATGCAGTTTTCTTAGCAGGATTATGGAATTAGTTATTCACTATTACTCAACTAGAAGAAATCAGAAGAGTGTCATGAACCAGATACAGGCTGAGTTACTGGAAGTTCGGAATTATATGGCACAATTTATGAAGTTAATGTAAAACATGGCGCAAGGCCAGGAGCAACTGAGGGCATTGGTTCAACCCATTTTTAATCCTCCTGGTGGTGATGTTAGTGGTGTTAATCCTCTGAAAGGAGGTCGTGTTGGTGGTGCTAATCCTCCAAGCGGAGGTGGCGACGATGGTGCTAATCCTTTTAGTGGAAGTGGTGTTGGTGGTGCAGTTTATCTGGAAGTTGACCAACAAAAAGACGCATTTACTAGGCTTGACTTGGAAGCTAATCTCTTGACAGAGGATGAGAAGAAGTTCAAGATAATAGAATAGAGAATGAAGGCCTATGGGAATCAGTACACTTTAGGGATGGACATGGATGATCTAGGCTTGGTGCCTGGTGTAAAGATCCCACCGAAGTTTAAAGTCCTTGATTTTTACAAGTACAAGGGGAAAACCTGTTTGAAGATCCATATAAGATCCTACTACAGAAAAATGTATGCTTATGCATTTCTTCCAAGACATCCTAGCTGGGGCGTCCCTGGAGTGGTATATGGGGATGGAGAGAACTTATATCAGAAGTTGGAAAGACTTGGATGAAGCCTTTGCTAAGCCCTATCAGTATAACAGTGACATGGCTCCAAACCGGACCCAATTGGAAGGACTCGCTCAAAAACCTAATGAAAGCTTTAAAATACATACCCAGAGGTGGCGTGAACTTGCTACTAGGTTTTAGCCTCTGATAATGGAGATGGAACTCATAGACATGTTCATGGGCATGCTACAGAGGTCGTCCTATGAATTATTTGTGGGGTGTACGTTGGCAGGATTTTCAGATCTTGTGAATGAGTGGAGAGTGGGATTAAGGTTGGTAAAACTCATACTAGTTCTAGCTCCTCATCTGGAGGAGGGAAGAATTCTTTTAGTGGATCCCGGAAGAAGAGAGCATGAGAGACTAATATTGTTTCGTCATAGAGAGGCAGTGGAAGAATGAAGCGGAATCCTCATCATCAAATAGTTGTTATGCTTATTCATGTTGTTGTGCAGCCAACTCCACAGTATCATCAACCATATGCGCCTCACCTGGAAAATCAATAAAGACCAAGGAGAGTTGAAAGGCATTTTAATCCTCCCCTATTCCTTATTCACATTTGTTACAACACTTACTTTAGTTCCGTCTTGTCGAACTTCGAACTATAGCTCCCTCGGCTGGAAAGTGTAACACATCATTCTAACCCAACAAATAAATAAGAAAAACAACAATCAGAGTGCACGAAAAAGGGCCACATGACGGTCGTAGGGAAATGGCACGACCGTGGGGGTCATGACGACTGTCATGGATGTCACGACCGTGATGGTCATGACGAGCATCATAGAGTGGTAATGACTGTCAGACTCACAAATTCTGGGACGCATACGAGGTGTCACATTTTCACCTTAACAGATAACATACACTTGCAGTAAAACACTTAATAACATACATAGCACAGATCCGGATGAACAAATAATACCGGAGCTCCCCATGGTGACACACTCGAAGCTCCCCACGGCGACACACTCGGTCTAACGAACTTCTTCTCAAGTAAGTCTTCCAACTGTTTCTTCAACTCAACCAATTTAGATGCAGACATTCTGTACGGTGCCATAGACACGGGTCTGGTATCGGGTACAAGGTCAATAGAAAATTCGACTTCTTGTTCTGGAGGAACTTCAGGAATTTCATCTGGAAACACTTAAGGAAAATCACGAACTACTTCTAACTCATCAATTATCGCTTGATTCTCAACGGATAATGATGCCATCAACGCAAACACCTGAGCATCTTCTAGCAGTATCTGATTCATCTGTTTTGTAGTTACTAAATCGGCTCCCTCCTCTTCAGGAGTAGAAAACCTCACCGACTTATCAAAGAAATTAATATGAACGCGGTTATACTCTAACCAGTTCATACCTGAAATTACGTCCATCCCACTTAGTGGCAAACAAACTAAATCAAAAGGGAAATCTCTATCAAACATTGATAGAGGACATTTCAAACATACCTGAGATGTAGTCACTGATCCCTTAGCTGGAGTCTCAACTAACATCTCCCCATTCATGTGAGATAACACAAGACCCAAACGTTCAACATAATCAGCAGCAATAAAACAATGAGAAGCACCAGTTTCAATAATAGCAAGTAAAGGAGTACTATTAATGAAACAAGTACCTTCAATGAGTCTGTCATCGCTGGATGTCTGAGTCCCAGCTAGAGCGAACACCCTTCCACCAGTATTTTCTTTCTTAGGCTTCTGACACTTGTCACGCAGGTGTCCCTCTTCACCACAGTTGAAACAAACCATCCCCTTGCATTTGCACTCACCAATAGCGTGTCCCAGCTCATCGCAATGGTAACATCTCACTGGTCCAGAGTTACACACATTACTCTTATGACCAGGTTTCCCGCACTTATAGCAAACAATACCAATAGGAGCATCTCCCCTACTAGTTTTCTTGTCCTCAATTGCTCTCTGTTTCCCTTTGCCAGCTGGAGGGTCATAAGGCTTACCGCGATTCTGCTGCGACTTGCCTCTCCTCTCACTCAACAGCTTGTAGTGAGCATTGCTATCTTCATAGATTTTACAGCTTTCAACCAACGCATCAAAGACATGGATCTTCTGATACCCAATTGCCTTCTTGATTTCAGACTTCAACCCATTCTCAAACTTGATACACTTAGAGAACTCAACGGTTTGTGCGCTGTAGTGCGGATAAAACTTAGCCAACTCTTTGAATTTCGCAGCATACTCGGTAATAGATTTGTCTCCTTGCTTCAGTTCAAGAAACTCAATATCTTTCTTATCGTGGACATCTTCCGGATAATACTTCTTCAGAAATTCCCTACGGAATACAGTCCAAGTGACCTCCTCACCTGCAGCTTCCAATACCGGACGAGTCTCTAGCCACCAGTCGTCAACTTCAACTGCTAGCATATGAGTCCCATAACGAACCTTCTGTGCTGGAGTACAATCCATCACACGAAAGATTCGCTCCATTTCCTTCAACCAGTCCAATGCACCAACAGGATCATGCCTACCCTTGAATGAAGGTGGATTCTCCTGCTGAAACATTGCCAAACTGCGAGACCCAACATCTCCAACAGGATTCGGCTGATTTTCCATAGCATTAGCAATAGCTTACAGAGCAGCAACAATTGCAGCATCATTCCTTCCAGCCATTTCAACTTAAACTGCAACAACCAGCAGTCAGATTTCACAAACAACAATACATGATTGTTAGACACGACGACTGACTCGATAACTTGGTCGAATGGAACGACCTGCTCTGATACCACTAATGTAACACTCCATTCTAACCCAACAAATAAATAAGAAAAACAACAATCAGAGTGCATGAAAAAGGGCCACATGACGGTCGTAAGGAAATTGCACGACCGTGAGGGTCATGACGACCGTCATGGATGTCACGACAGTGACGGTCATGACGAGCGTCATAGAGTGGTGACGACCGTCACACACAAATTCTGGGACGCATCAGAGGTGTCACATTTTCACCTTAACAGGTAACATACACTTGCAGCAAAACACTTAATAACATACATAGCACAGATCCGGATGAACAAATAACGGCAACTTGTTTAACATCTCAATTACAAGACAAAATGTTATTTTGCAGCGGAATTTAATACACTTCCAACATTTATAATAAACCAAAGCAAGACCAGAAAGTCTGCAACTAAATTCCATTAAAATTCACCAAGTGATAATCTTGCATAAGTTCACTAAAACAACTAGTTTCAACCATAACAATCAGCATTACCGTTCCATCGGTCTAGTGCGTACAACCAACATTTGGCACTATCAGGAGCAATCAATTTAAAGGAAAATACTTAATAAAAATTCAGCAACAAAGAAAACAATTAAAAGCAATAACATTAATCGTTCATCCCCCCAAGAGTGCTACGTATCAGAGCGACCAACGACCTTAGACGAACAACGACACTCTATTCCGGGTTACCTGCAAATTACCACCAACGGAGGTAACATACAATGTAAAGGCTGAGATATCAAAATTATACCATACGGTATGATAAAGTTCACGTCAGGATTATATCACCGTAATATAATTCTAGCAGTTCTCCAAATATTATCACAACGAACTACCAGGAGATTCATCATCCATGTATGCAACAATTAGCAGGAAAAATTCAGAAACTCATCATTACTTGCAAACACATAATGACGCGACACTATGTGACTCAACTATGCATATGCATGTGGTACCAATTTGGAGCAGCACTCTACAACCAATTTAATTGCCATTACAGGCCGCCAATACAGGCACAACCAACGCCAATACAGGCCAACCAGGATGATATGCTATGAGATGCATCTATTATGGACTACAACCCAACAACAATAACCACTCAACAAGGCATTAAGCCTACAACCAAATTGTCCATAACCGGAGCATCACAATTTCATACGAATCATGCAACCATAACTTTCAACATAATATAATCAAATGAGGACATCATAACAACTCTCTCAACAAATAGGAAATTAGCGTGTGTCGGCGCCGTTTCCCAATATTATTACATAGAACTAATGACGTACGACACTAATTCAGGCACAGACAAACATTAACCCTTAATATTTCTCAACCTACGGGAACTAACCCCATGATTCAATTCTCTTTCATGAAATTGATCATACCCATAGTTATAGAATTGAACCCCACCCTTACCTTTGGATTGAGGACAACTCTAAACTCCCGGTTCCGATTTGCTCTCCGGTGACTCTTCTGAAAATACCTTGAATTCTCTCTGGCGGTTAATTCCTCTGTTCTCAATTTCTCCACAGCTACGTTCCTTCTCCTCAACCTTTTTTCCTAAATTTTATTTTTCAGCAGTTTATCGTGTTTCTCCCCTTTTTCTCCCACAACCTTTCTAATAACTCCCCTATTTCACTTATTCCATCCACTACTATTAAAAATAATAATAATAATAATAATAATAATAATAATAATAATAACAATAATAATAATAATAATACAAATTATTAAATTATCACATTAATAGTTATATTATATTATTATTAAACATTATACTTTATTAAATGATTTCCTATACTTTAAGGACACACGCTGTAACGCCCGTTCATTTTAAATTAAATTATTTATGAATTGTTGGTGCACCTTTATGTGGAAGTGTGTTTGAGAGTGTTGGTGGGTGTCCTTAAAGTATAGGAAACCATTTATTAAATCATTGAGTTTGATAATAATATAATATAATTAATAATGATGATAATTTAATAACTAGTAGTAATAGTATATTATTATTATCATTATTATTATTATTATTGGATGGAATAATGGGAATTAGGGAGTTATTAGAGAAGTTGTGGGAGAAAGAGCAAAAGGAACGATAAACTGCTCAGAAAACCAAATTGGAGGAAAAAGGCTGAGAAAAGAGGAAAAAGAACGTGGCTGTGGAGAAAGGAAGAACAAAAGAATTAACCGCCGGAGAGAATTGAAGGTTGTTGTAGAAGAGTCACCGGGAGAGCAAACCGGAACCAGAAGTTTAGAGTTGTCCTCAATCCAAAGGTAAGGGTGGGGTTCAATTCTATAATTGTGGGTATGATGGATTTCATGAAGGGTATGGAATCATAGGATTAATGTTCCTGTAGATCGATAAATATTAAGGATTGATGTTCCTGTAGATCGATAAATATTAAAGATTAATATTCCCGTAGTAATATTCCCGTAGTAATGTTCCCGTAGTAACGTTACCGTAGTAATGTTCCCGTAAGTTGAAGAAATATTAAGGGTTAATGTTCCCGTAGTAACATTCCCGTAGTAATATTCCCGTAGTAACGTTACCGTAAGTTGAAGAAATATTAAGGGGTAATGTTTCCGTAGTAACATTCCCGTAGTAATATTCCCGTAGTAACGTTACCGTAGTAATGTTCCCGTAAGTTGAAGAAATATTAAGGGTTAATGTTTCCGTGGTAACATTCCCGTAGTAATGTTCCCGTAGTAATATTCCCGTGGAAATGTTCCCGTAGTAATGTCCCCGTAGTGATATTCCCGTGGAAATGTCCCGTGGTAAAGTTCCCATAGTAATGTTCCCGTAGGTTGAGCAATATTATGGGTAATGTTCCCGTAGGTTGAGAAATATTAAGGGTTAATGTTTGTCTACGCCTGCATTAGTGTTTATGTCATTAGTTTATGTAGTAATGTTGGGAATCGGCGCCGACACGCGCTAATTTCCCATTTGTTGAGAAAAGGTTGTTGTTATGCTCGTACTTGATCGACTTCAGGTAGGGAATCGAATCATAGATATAGTTCCCGTTACCCGATAAATGTTAGGGACGAGGTTTTTCTGTGTAGGAATGAATGTGTTATATCGTCAGTGTTGTACGATGCTGTATGGTTGCCCTTAATGAGGCAATATTAGTTGCCCCGTAGTTAACGAACCTTTTCAGGAGCTATAATTAATTTAGTGAGTAAAAGTTATAATGTTGTTCTTACGATAATGTGCTGAATTCTTAATTGTCGAAAGTATGTTGTTATTGTTCCCCAACATGAACAGATTGAAATGATGAATACTTGATAAATATGAAGTTGTTATGTCACTGTTGAGAAAATGTTATTATAATATTCTCCTTGGATTATGTGGATAAGTTGTAGTTACATTACCCGTATGAAGGTATATGAAAATGTGTTGAGTTCTTATTTGTAGTAATGATATTGTCAGTTATTCTCTGACATGAAAATGCTGTTGAGTTCTCAATTGTAGAGACGAGGTTGTTTTTAATTGTTCTCTGCGAAAATGTGTTAGAGTCTTATTCGTAGGAACGATATTGTTGGTAGTTCTCTGATATGAATAGATTGAAGTGGTGAGTACATGATGTATGCGAAATGTGATGTTTTTGTTATGGATAATTGGTTGTAGGCGTGATGCCTTGTTGCACGGTTGTTGCACAGTTGTTGTTGTGTTATAGTCCATAATAGTTGCATCTCATAGCATATCATTTGGCCTGGATTGGCGACGGTTGTGTCTTTAATGACAAAATAAAATGATTGTGGAGAGTTGTCTCCCGAATTATTGTGGAGTGTTGTCTCCCGAATTATTATGGAGTGTTGTCTCCCGAATTATTGTGGAGAGTTGTCTCCCGGATTATTGTGGAGAGTTGTCTCCCGAATTATTGTGGAGTGTTGGCTCCCAAAATGGTACCACATGCATACGCACGGTTGAGTTGCATTGTTGAGTCGCATTGTTGAGTTGCGTTGTTGAGTTGTTTTGATGAGTTGCTGAGATATGATGATAATTATTGTGGTTATGAATAAAGGGTGGTTGCAGTTTAATTATTACTAATATTTATGCGAACTACTGGAATTATAATGCTGTGATAATATTCTGACATGACTTTTATCATGCCTTATGTTATATTGTTGATATCTCACTCTTTACGTTGTATATTACCTCCGTTGGTGGTAATTTGCAGGTAATCCAGAATAAAGTGTAGCTTTTTGTTTAAGGTTGTTGGTCGCTCTGATACATAGCACTCTTGGGGGGATGAACGATTGATGTTATTGCTTTTATTTAATTTCCTTGTTGCTGAATTTTATCAAGTATTTTTCATTAAATTGATGGTTGCTGTTAAGTGCCAAATGTTGGTTAGGTGCACTATACTGATGAATTAGTAGTGCTGATTTTTATGGTTGAAACTCGTTGTTTATGTTGAATTGATGCAAGATAATTACTTGCTGAATTTTAATGGAGTTTTGTTGCAAGTTTCATGATCTTGATTTAAGCATGCTAAATGTTGGAAATGTTTTATATTCCGCTGCAAATTAATAAGATGCCTTGTAATCAAAATGTTAATCAAGTTATTGTTGTATGTTCATCCGAGATTCTGTGCTATGTATCATTACTAAATGCATGTTGTCTAATTGAGTCGTGAAATGTATGTTTCTAAGAGTTGAAATTGTAACGCCCAGAATTTGCTGATGTGACAGTCGTCACAACTTCCTTACGATCGACATGACTGTCACGGTCGTGACAGCCCCTTACGACCGTCATGTTTACAAAATTTGTTGCACTCTGATTCTATTTTCCTTAATTATCCGTCGGGTTAGATTGGGGTGTTACACCCACCAACGCTCCCAGACACATTGCTACATAAAGGCACACCAACAATTTATAAATAATTTAATTTAAAACGAACGGACGTTACAGCAAGCTCCCGCCAAGTTATGATGGTAGTGCACGCTGCGATTTCCATTCTGGTGTGCCAGGGCACCACATTGATAATTGTAAAGCATTCAAGCATAAACTTCAAGACTTGATTAATTCTAAAGAAATTGATTTCACTTCCACTAATGGTCCTAACATCATTCAAAATCCTATACCACAACATGGTGGTGTAATTATGAAGGCAATTGAGGAGGTCAGTGGGCTGAATTTGGTGACTGATGTGAACATGTTGAAGATGTCATTGCTATTTGTGAAGGAACGGTTAAAGGAGGCGTGTTTCTTGGTTGTTTTGAAGATTGTCAAAGATGTATAGCTCAACCCGAGGGCTATGTTTTGTTAAAAGAGGGTATCCAACGGTTGATAGATGAATGACGACTTCAATTTGATAGAACTTCTGTTGTTGATGTTGATGATAATGAAGATGTTGTAACAATTTCCATTCCATATACTACTCTTCCTATTTCAGCGCCGGCAAGGCCAACTCCAGTTGTTATCACAAGACCTGGACCAGTGCCTTAGGAAAGTACCAAAGTCGTCCCATGGAATTATGGGACAGAGTTGTTTTATAATTGCCAAAAACAAGAGATTGAGACATCGTCTATTGTTGAAACTAGTATTGATAATTTTTTTGATAGTGGAAGAATCACTTGCAATGGTCGAGTTTTCTCTCCATATACCCCTTCTGATGTTAATAATGATGTTGTTGCTAAGAGTAAAGGGAAGCAGGTGGTTGTTGATGAGTCCGAGCAGAATCAGACGCCCGAGGCTGCTTTTTCTAAAGATGTGGAGGTATTTATGATAATAATCAAAAAATGTAATTATAATGTGATAGATCAGTTAAACTAGACTCCGTCAAAGATTTCAATTCTGTCTTTATTACTCTATTCTGAGGCATATCGTAATGCTTTGTTGAGGATCTTGAATTTTGTTTATGTACCCCATGATATTTTTGTCAACCAATTGAAAGGTGTTGTAGCAAATGTTAATGCCAACAACGGGTTAGGGTTCACAGATTTTGATCTGACACCAAACGAAAGGAACCACAACAAATCCTAGCACATTTCTATGGAATGTAAAGGTGTTGTGCCATCTGTAGCACCCCAAAATTTGTCTTCTCTTTTTCTAACTTGAACTGGCTTTCAATTCGCGTTCATTTGCATCGTCAGTAGGTCATAACTTCATAATCATGAAATTTATGGAGCTCCTAAGACACAGGATCAAAGCATTTTCCTATGACGTGAGTTTTCCCTACTCGGTGGTGATTAAGTCGGTTCCTACTTCAGTTAAGTTGAAGCAAGGGCTGAATTCATTGAATCATGAGTATATTTATACCAAAGTTCATCCAGCAACAATGCTTTCCATTTCCAGGATTCATCAAGTATCAAGTTTATTTTCTTCAAGATTTGTCAGGCATCAAGAGTCTAAGGTTTCATCACTTCATTGGTTCAAGTTTGTTAGCAAGCTTATATTCAACTGGATCAAGATTAAGGTTTGCTTCTCGTCATTGATAGAAGATCAGGGTTATCAGGGATGATGGCATAACTTTAAGTCTAGTGTAGTTATTCAGTCATGATCAAGATTAGATGGGAGTTTGGCCTCGTCTTGGTCAAACCATCAAGAGTTTTCTTCAAGTGCAAGTTATATGTGCCAGTGGTTTATTTCTCAAGCAGTGTGTATCCAAGGTCAATTTGTCATGTGCTGGAAGTCAGAAAGTTATCAGGCAATGATTCGTGAGAATTTTAATTCAAAATTCAGGTTCATCATGATCATAGGTTTATTCATGTTCAAGCTGTGGATTTATTTTCCCGGGGAACGATTCAGACAAATTTTAGAGGCTTGTGGAAAAAATGTTAAGATTGATTTTGGGCTAAAAAATTATGGTTTTTATATCCATGATCCATTTTTATATCCTTTTTTATTATCCATCATTCTAAATCATTTACTATTTTTATACAAAATCCATTTTCCTATTTTAAAACTATATGACATTTTCATTTACCATTTTCATATCCGTTACACAAATATTGCCAAATAAAACCAAATCTCATGTTTTCTCATATGTTTACAATAACCATTACATTTTCATAAGATCATAAATCCTATAAATATTTCATTCGAAAAGCCCATATCCATACCAAACAAAAAAATTCCGTTACAATTCATTTCATTAAAAAAATAATCGTCCAAAAGCCCATGTTACATAAAATAAAAAGCTCATTATATTGAGCCCATACATGAAGGTTAGACAAATTTTCAACAAAGAATTTATTTAAACAAATTGTCACTTCCAGCCTTGCAATCCATGTGCGATTAACTTCACTTTTCAGCCATTTGACAAAAGCAATTTTTCACTAAGCCTTCATTTCAAGCCAAGCCACAAAACACATTTCTTTCAGCCTCTCCTCACAATAAGCCAGCTTACACAAACTTTAATACTGAACCTACAATTAATAACCTATAGTGTAAAAATAACATTACTCTTCACCAAAAGGCCATACACAATATGCAATACGCAACCACAATAGAAACCATAACAAATTGAACCCCACATAAAAGCTCGTATAAACCGGCACAACTTGCAACACGCAAGTCACAACAACAACTTTCTAAAGCCTCTACCTGTAGAATATAGAAGCAACGCACTCACAATAACTGTCTCGCAACCATGATTCATCGCATGTCACCGAGCCTTCACAAAAGGTTTTTTAAATAAATAGCCGACTCAACCCCACAAGATTCCCCTCACAATACTACTTGCATAATTTCTAGCTAGGCAACATATATGAATTCACGCACAACAAACCAACCTCATACGTCACACAGAGAAAGGAATTGCAACAATAAAATTTGCAAAACCACAACTCTGATTTACACGCACATGACCCCTACATAACCCTTCACGCGTGCCAAACTGTCATGTACAACAGAAATCAAAACCAAATTCTATCCAAAAAGCTTCATCTGAGACCTTTACAACCTTCACCGTTTTCTCAAAACTGATTGTCGCTACTCGAAAATGCGACGACGAATAGACGAGAACGGAAAGACAGAAGAGTCGACATCAAACTTTATTTATCCCATAAGGGGAAAGGAAAACATCGAGAAAACCCTAAGATGAAACAAATAAGATGGTCTCGCAACCAAAAGAATGGGTTTGGAAGCCGATTATGCAAAAGGAAGGTATTAGCACCCCTCGCATCGATCGTACTCGATGGGAACCATTTGTTTGTCTATGCATGAAGGTATTTTATAAAGAGTATTGCTATAAAGAGTGTCCTAAGGGAGACAAAGAAGGGCTAGAAACATGGAAAAGAGAGATAAAGGGGAAGAAGGGACTCGGTAGGACCTCACAGTCCTATGCCTACGTATTCTCAACAAGTATGAGAAAGTCAGAGTCAACGTAGTTCGGAAAACTATGGATAAAAGACGGGAAAGTATGCTCGGCAAGGATTGAGGCCCTTGTGCCTACGTATCTTCACTTAAAAGAAGTGAAGAATCAGAGCAGCCGTAGTTCGGCCTACGATTAACTGGTGTTTTTTCAGATGATGTTAGTGTACACATTCTAGCAGTTAGGTGTATTGCAGCTCGCTTGTGGAGTCTTATGCATTACCTGTTTGCGGTAGAACGAACGTAACGTATCCTTTTTGAAAAGAGATAGTTTTTTCCATCGAGGCAAGATGTCACATTTGATTTGTGGATTATTTTTAGGGATGAAATAGGTCTTCGGATAGTAACCCCTTGCGGGTAGTACCTAATTCTTTATCTCAAAAGATTTATTTTGAAAATGGCATGGCGAATACAGTCATGTCTTCATATTGAAAGACAAGTATCGAGACCACACACTGTACAGTGAGTATCCTGACCCTCGGAGAGGAAGAAGTATGCACTCAATCCTTTCTCTTTAGTTCAATACAAAGAGAACTTCATTCTTTTATTAAAGATGTTTTGGTCTTGAATGGTAAGTGCTTTGAGATAGTTAACCCTAAAGGTAATGTCAAGCACTCGGGATAGGAGAAGGCCTACGCCTAACCACTCCACGACCATTCAAGTTTTATTAGCAAACAAATTTTGAAAATGCGCTTGGTATAAGACCAAGGTTTTTAGACTTAATAAAGAAATGTTTTGAAAAGAAGTTTTGAAAAAGTGAAGGTGGCGAATGGAGCATGGTAGGTTGATGGCGATGCGCGAAGCAATCGACTTACAAGGGTTGAGTACATACAAGGTTAGGGTGGTTTAAAGGAAAGGAGATGAAATGAGAGTGAGAAACCCTAAGGTGATCCAATTTGAAGGGCGTTTGAAAGTGACTTGACGTTGGATCAAGCCTCATTTATTCTTTGTTTTGAAAACGTGTTCTAACCTAATTCATTTTTATCTTTCTTAACAATATAGTAAGCAAGCATGAAAATAACTAAACTATTACACTTTAACGGGAGAAGGATACATACGAAATACAGGGGATTGCGAGAAATAAATGGTCTCATTGTCAGGTAGCCCAAGAGAAAGCCGTGTGTGTGTGAGGTGTCCTAAACTAAGCAATAGAGAAGAATTCTGACAAAATACCCAAACTAGGGTTTATGTACAGGGTCTAACCTTTAATGCCTAAGATAATGATCAACAGTCCATCAAATTAGGATTTTTAGGGTTTCAGTAGTTTTATCATGTTTTCGGTATTTTAAATGAAATAAACACGAAATAGGTTAGATGACAGTATATGTAGCATGACAGAATGAAATATGAACAATGATGATAATATGAACAAGATAATAATCAAGATAATATCAACAGAAAAAATAAACAAAAAATATGTGCGGGAATATAAAACAGTGAGACGTTAACAGGACTGTAAATCAAAAATTAAAAGTCAAGAGTTAATAATTAGTGAAATGAGTCAAAAGGAGTGGGATCTCGTCTTAATCATAAACTCGTGTCGATTAACTGAAGGTAATCTCTCACGACACCAAAGTATAGAAAAATGATCCAAATGATCATTTTCTACAGATTTGAAATAATGAAGATTAACGACCTCGATAAGTCGACGTTTACGAATGTAATGACTTCATAGACCCCTAAGAATAAAACAAAATCGACAATGAGATTGAGAATACGGTTGAATCTTGTTTTAATTGCAAACTTCATGTCAACTAATCGAAGGGAACCTCTCACGATCCCAAAGTAGAGAAAATGACCTAAATGGTCATTTTCTATAGGTTTGAAATAATGAAGGTTTTAACAACATCGAAAACTAACGTTTGTGAATCAGAGACTTCATCGATCTGAAAAATTAAACAAAATCGAAAATGAGAAAGAAAATGAAAATTGAAAAGGAAGGTGGTCTCGGATTAGTCACCGTTTATCAATAGTTTGACCAACAGTAACTTTTGAGGTCTAGTCATCGACCCGAAAATGAAAATAGAAATCGAAGCGGAAAATGGGAGATAAATGTAAATCATGAAAATTAAAGACCAAATAATTAGATTAAATGATAACCAAGAACCACACATGTTTTGTTTAGGAAAAAAAAGTAAAAGGTATGATAATTTAAGAAAATTAACATAAGTGAAGGGGTGAGAAATAATTTAAAGTGGTGAAATGAATGGTGTAGAATCATATGGGCTGAGCCCATCATCTAAAAATCTAGAATACAAAAACATAAATAATAAACAAAAAACAAAAAAAAAATTTAAAAAAACAAATGAGAGGGTATCAACTCAGAGGGCGATGAATACGAGCCAAGTAAGCATGGGCCCATGGCCCATCCGCCCCAAACATATAGCACAAAAGGGTCAAGAAACCGGGTCTTAAAAAGGTAGAATGTCATAAATCCAGCAACGATGGAAGGCGTTTAGACACAATTTCAAGCCCTTTCCCAACCTTAAACGGATCAAAACAATGGTATAGAAGAAACGCTCAACCATACAGGAAAATGAAAATGAAGCAAATTACCCCAATGTTCTTCTCCTATTTCGTTTCCATCTCAACTCGATCGCGGATGCTTTTTTCGGATTTGTGATTTTAGGTGCGTTTTGAATTAGTTCTCAACTCATCTTTTCCTGATTCAATTCGTTTCATTTCATCTTCTATTCTGTCTGGGTTTTATTTGGGGGTTTGTGAGCTTAGAATGGTAAAAGAAATTGATTGAAGATGGATTCGGGGATTTGTGTTGGGTGATTGACTAGTTTGTTACCAAAGGAGATTAATGGAAGTTGGGAAGAAGTTTTAGTAGAGTTTTTTGGTTTCGGAATCCTTGGATTTTTTTCGCGTTTGTTCCCTTTTTGAAGTTAAGTTTTTTTTTCTACATTTTTTGGTTGGAGTCGTTTTTTTTGCTTTTTATCGCTTACGAATCGCTTGAGGTTTTTTTTCTCAGTTGTGGAAGAGGAAAGTTTTTTATACCGAAAACTTGAGTCAGAATTTTATCACCTCCATTTTTTTATTTTCCGCTTTATAGTGAGGAAGCGTTCTCCTCTTTTCTGGGTCACGCTGCCACTTGCAAGTTATCGTGTGCAAGGGTGGAGTAGGCTCTCGTCTTTTTTGTGCTGTGGGGCTCAATTTCCTGGTGCTACGTGACACGATGCTGTCGCGTTTTGGATTCAAACCGGATTTCATAAAGTGGCAACATGTACAGAAGTTCCTGTCACCATTTTTTTACTGCTTTTGTTTCTCTTACCCATACCTCTTTGAAAAAACTTGATGACTTTCTGATTCTTGAATTTTGATGCAGACCTTTACTCAATATTGTTTTTAGGCTCAAATTATGGTTTAAGTCTTGAAATATATTGACGAGGTCTTGTTGCGAAAAATCTGAAGAACCTTGTATTTGTTGTTTGTTGTGGTTCACTGAGGCAGATGGTTCATGGCTATTGAATACATACTGGATAAATGGAAAAAAAATGGCCTTAGTTTGACATTTAGTTTTATATATCAAAATGTGACCCCCCCTTTTTACAATTAAATCCATCAAGACTCTCTATAGAATTTGATCTTTAGACTAAAAAAAATGTATTGAACACATGGGCCTTAATGAATTTTTGGAATGACTCTTTGGAATGACTTTTTGTAATAAAGAAATTTTAACAAGAATCAGAAATATGGGCCTTGAGGAAACACTATTATTTGCACCTCAGTTTTACCAATGATCCTTCCACGAAAAACAGTGAACTAAAACAAAGTTTCACGTTAATCACACTTAATCCAACCAAGAGTCACCCTTTAGTCAGGATCTTGTTATAGTCTTGAAACAGAAGCTATGGAAATGTCTTGACAATAAGAGTTATTGCTTAAATTAATTCTTGAATCTCCATTTGAAATCGGATAGAGATTTGACTCCAAGATTGAACACTCATGACCACTCTTACACCAAAGGTTTGGGCCATTTGATCAAATAGAAAGTCAACATGAACTGAATTGCGCATTTGCCAACCTCTTGACCATGCTATGATAAAAAAATATATATTGAGGAATGGATCCATGGCTGTATTAACTGTGACTAACCATAATTAACCCGATGGAACCTCTTGAACATTATTAAAGATTAACTGACCTGACCTGAATGTCTGACCCACACAAATGATTTGTTATGAAACGAAATCTTACTTGACCAAGCAAATCAAGTCAGCAACACTCAACCTCGCACCATGTTTGCCTGATTCACTTTGAATTCGATCTCTTTTAGCCCTAAACTTGAATAACAAGCGACATATTTTTGGATTTTGGAATAAATGTTAGTGGTCACACACAAAATGAAAGCTAAACATGTAGGAAAATTTGAGGTATGATAGATTTCCCTATCTAATTAGCTTACACCAAGCAAGATGAACTACTACGACATTCATTCTTCTGAGGTGCGAGACAATTAGATAAGAAGAAGACTCCAAATTTGTCCAAAAAGAAAAAGGTTTTCCCTATCTAATTGGAGACTTAGGCGTTACCGTTTGTGGTAGAACCAAGATTTAACAAAACTCTCCTTAGGAAAAAGGTTTTCCAAATTAAGATCCCGAAGGATAAAATGATTTGATGTTTGTTTTTGTGTTTTTTAGAGAAGAAATGCATTGATTATTGTTTGTAACTCATGTTGCACTTAGGAGCGAATGCGTCGCATATCGTCCTAAGGACGTACACTAAACACTCTAAGCAATTGAGAGGAATCCCCCCAATCACCATTCCCTAAGTACTTAAGGCTCGTAACGTACAACATTCATTAACCTTTATTAAGTGTTTTAAGAAAATTTGAAGATGAGAAGAGAGAGACACTCTAAAGGGAGACTAAGACTCAACCTAATGTTCTCATGCAAAGTGTACCTATAATTGAGATAAAAGGGAATGCTACCTAATGTTATCATGCATGGGTTCAAGCCTAAGTTCTATCATAATCAACCCTGAACAAGGAAGATTAGTGGTCCTAAGGGAACATGGCAAAGAAGAAAGAAAAAGAAGAAGGAAGCATGAAATAAGGAAGATGCAAGTATGCAAACATGTAATGCACAATTAAAATGAAAGTGAAGTAGGAAGAAAGTGTGGGGAAGTAGCCTCCACAAGTACATCTCAACCTCAAGCATGCATATGAGAGATGCAAAGAAGAAGAAAGAAATAATGCATACAAAAGAAATCAAACAAGCATACAAAAGTGGGATGAAATGGGAGAACAAGTCCTACAACCATTTGTCATCAACCACAATGCCCAAAGGCAAACCAAAAGAAAGGGAAGAAGCCATGATCAAATGAGAGAATGGGAGGCTATGTGAGGACAACAAGGAGCTGAAATGGGCAACTCAACCATAGACAAACTCAATGATCATGCAAGAACACACAAGAGATGTCCTCAAAGAATCACCATTCATGATATGCTTCAAGTACCTCCAAAGGAGAGACTAAACCATCTCAAATGGGACTCTAAGGTCATGGGACAGAGTAAAAGATGAGAGTAGAAAGTACATAAACCAAATAAAGAAAAGCACAAAAGAGAATGAAAGCATAGGCATGGAAGTAGACCTAAGTCTTAAGCACATTCAACACTTGAACTTCAAGTGGAAAACCTAAAAAGAAATGAAAATCTCAATAAGCAATGAACAAGTTTATAACCTAAAAATGAACATCCAGCAAGCTCAACATGTTAATAATATGAATCAAGAAGAGTTGAGAGCTCAAGGGATCCATAGAAGTCATTTCCCATTCAAACTACGTCAAGTGCTTGTATGAACCTCCCTTAGATGTAACTTGTCTTGCAAGTCACCTCAAAAATAGGAAAAAGGTTCAAAAATAACCAAATAAAATCTCAAATGCTCACCAAAGAGTTGGAAACCAGAGGCCAAAAGCACAAGGGCAATGTTCCCCCAAAGCATCACCAAAAGAAATAAATCCCTAAGGTGCACCACTTTGGAATGGAATAATTGAGGGTCAAACAAAATGACCTAAAAGTCAAACCAAAAGTGATCAAACCAGGAGAAAAGTGTCCTCAAAAATCATTCAATTCATTATTGAAATGAGGAATGATTTTCATTCATTGGAGCAAAATATCAGATCAAGAACAAAGCATGAAACCAAAAGAACAATTAAAAGATCATTTAAAAACACCTTCAAACATTAATTCCCATTTTAATTGAAAAATAAAACAGAAACAAAAATAAAAATTTCCAAAAATTATATGACACATTAAAGTGTCTAAAAATATTTTTTAGGGGAATTTATCATGTTTGGAGCTATTTTTAAATATCAAAAATGAAAACAGAAATTAAAATAAAATGAAAATAAAAGAATTAAACAGGGCGTGGCGAATAGCAATTATACAAGGCAAATAGTTTGGGTTGGATCCCAAGGGAGGTGTTAAAAGAAAAAGAGGCCTAACTCATTCAGCTGCTCGAAGCGCAACGTTTCATTAAACTGACTTAGCAGTCAAATGACACGCGCGCTGGTCAGTCCTCATCACAACCGTTGATCCAAGTAGTCAACAAGTCAAACAGCACACATGGCACAACACATCATCATGACTGAAAATAGAAGCAGACGTCGGAGACTAGCTCCATTTGTCTTCTCCGGCGCACCTGGCCGGAGCTAGGATCCAAAACCTCACCAATTTCAACAAAATTTTAGAGCAAAATGAACGCCAAGTTGCAAGGATCGTGAATCCAGGTTCCATTTTCATTTATCATGCAAGAATAAAGCAAATCGAACAAAACAAAATTCACATGCTCAACTGAAATGTCAACAAACATTACCCATTATGATCCAGATTTTTCCTACCAAGTGTAGGTCTTCAGATGCAACAAGAATGGAGTAAATTTAATGCATATTGAAAGAGAATTTTGGAAAATGAGAATACCTAACGGAGTCTCTTCGTTGGAGCTTCTACAGATGCTTAAGCTTGCTCAAACTATGCAGAATCACTCTATGAAGTTTAAGGAAGGTGTTGTTGGCTTCAAATTGCTTTGAATTTTCTTCAATTCCAATTCACGATTTTCACTTCTCTCTTGAATTGTCCAACTGTGTTCTAGTTCTTCTTCCACGAAAATGACTGAATGAATGCTCAAAGTTCATCTGGAACTTTTATATGTTGGATCTAGAATGATTTGGAGGCCTAATTTGGCATGATTAGAGTGCAATTAAAAAATGCCCAAATTGGAAATGGAAGCTTCATGCACACGTGAAAATAGCTCCAATTCTCCTTGATTTTGATTCAAATCAGTTGTTGGGAGTGTGTAGTAATCATGTGGATGAGAATTGATCCTTAATTTGATCCAAGGGTGGATATTGGATGTGAAACTTCTTCTTGAAGTAAGCTTGAATTTGCTCGCGTATTTGCTTGCATACCTCAAATCCAATTTGTGAATTCTCCTTGTTATGATATTGTGACTCAAATAAGCACAAACATGACATGAAAATGAATTAAAACCAATTCAATTTAATTCATGACTTTAAGTTCAAGTTTCCATTGAATTTCTTAACCAATATTCATATCCATGCCAAATCCATGATAATTTGATGTTCCATGATGGAATTGAGATCATTTGAAGCAACTTTCATGTTGGGAAAAGTCTCATTTGAAGTTCACAAGTGGTTGAAAATGATCTATAATGAACATGACCTATAATCTCACCTTCCCAAAATACCCCTGCCTTGAAAGCTTCATAACTTGAGTTCTACAAATGAGATGAAGGACTTCTAGGAATTTTTGGAAATCTAAGATCATGAGGAACAACTTTTATGTTCATCAAAAGTTGAGGAGAAACATGATTCTAGGTCAAATGTGCCTTGGAAGTTGGTTGACTTTTGTTGACTGAAAATATGATTCATCTGAGACCTCTAACTTGCCCGCATCATAACTTGAGTTCTAGAAACCTAATGAATGAGTTCTAGTACTCAAAAGAAAGCTATGAACATGCTACACAAGTCTCATTTTTATTTAAAATTGAGATTAAACTTTTACCTTGAGATATGTGGTCTTGAAGTTAGGCACTAAATAGGGGATTTTACACTAACAAACCTCTGAAACCCTAATTTAGTAACTTCTCACACTCTTGATTCTTCTTGAAATGATCTTGAAATAACATCTTAGATGCCTTAACACAATTACCCATGATTCAAATGACTTACAACTAGGTCTTAATCTCCTTCAAATCCATTATGGATCTTGCACTAGGCAGATGAAACCCTAGGTGTACAGTTCTCTGACTGCAACACCTTGCCCATGATATAACAACTTGCATAAGCTCCACAATGGCTATCAAAGCACTCAATGAGCTTCACAACATCTCATATTCATATCCATGAACTTTTGATCTTTAGATGATCCTCAATTGGCCTCCAAGACAGGAGATAAGCAACATACATCCATTCACTTTCTCAAAGAGCTCTGACCAGCTTCTGATGACTTGATGAGGACTCATGCTTGCTTGGAACCTTTGACAGACCTCCTCTTGCTATACACACCTCTTGATCCCCTGCAAATGAACAATGATATGCCAATGCAAATGCTAGAAAAATGCAATGAAAATATAAGCCAAGTAAAGAAAAGGTTGGGAAAATTTTGGGGTACAACAACTGCCCCTATGCAAGCGACTTGGACCTGAATGAGTGAAAAACGAACGACTTTCAAACAATCAAGGTAGAAGACGATTAAATACCAAAGAACCCGGGAATTTGCCAACCGCAGAAATAAATTACAAACTCTGATGGGAACAAAAATCTCCGGAAATAATGAATGACTAGTTGCAACAGCAAAAAGCTGACTGACATCGACATGCAGTCGGAAGAGACATCTGCTAACGCGTAGGCATTCGCTAAATAAAAGCGAGCATCAAACACAAAGGTCAGATCAACCGAAGCTGATAAACATCTTGAAAATGCTCCACTGGGGAAGCGAGAAACTTAACCAAGCAACTCTGGCAGGGAGAAAGAGAGAAATTTAACCGAATAACTCTACTTTGGGAGCGCGAAGAGACTTAACCAAGTAACTCTGCTGAGGAACAAAGAGAAACTTAACCAAGTAACTCTGTTGAGGAACAACATAACAAGATGAACGCGTCCATCAAAGATTGCACCATGGTCTGGATACCATACAAGCTTAAAACATACTACTTCAAATTGTCAGAATCTAGATATTCAACGAACAAAATGAGTCAACGAGATATGCCGGAGTCTGAACACTCGACGTAATAACCGGAGTCTAGATACTCAACAAAAATAACCGGAGCCTGAATGCTCAACGTAATAACCGGAGTTTGGATACTCAATGAAAATGACCCGAGCCTGAACGCTAAACGTAATAACCGAAGTCTGCATACTCAACAAAAATGACCGGAGCCTGAACGCTCAACATAATAATCGGAGTCTGGATACTCAACTAAAATAACCGGGGCCTGAATGCTCAACGTGATAATCGGAGTCTGGATACTCAACGAAAATGAAAGGAGCCTGAACGCTCAATGTAATAACCGAAGTCTGGATACTCAACGAAAATGACCGGAGTCGGAACGCTCAACGTAATAACCGGAGTCTGGATACTCAACGAAAATGACCAGAGCTTGAATGCTCAACGTAATAACCGGAGTCTGGATACTTAACGAACATAAACCGGAGCGTGAACACTCAACGTAATAACCGGAGTCTAGATACTCAACGAAAATGACCGGAGCCTAAACGCTCAACGTAATAACCGGAGTCTGGATACTCAACGAAAATGACCAGAGACTGAATGCTCAATGTAATAACCGGAGTCTGGATACTCAACGAACATAAACCGGAGCCTGAACGCTCAACGTAATAACCGGAGTCTGGATACTCAACGAAATAACCGGAGTCTGGACACTCAACGTAACAATCGGAGTCTGGATATTCAACGAAAATGATCGGAGCCTGAACGCTCAACATAATAACTGGAGTCTGGATACTCAACGAACATAAACCGGAGCCTGAATGCTCAACATAATAACCGGAGTCTGGATACTCAACAAAAATAAACCAGAGCCTAAACGCTCAACGTAATAACCGGAGTCTAAACACTCAACGAAAATGACCGGAGCGTGAACGCTCAACGTAATAACCGGAGTCTGGATACTCAACAAAAATAACCAAAGCCTGAATGCTCAACGTAATAACCGGAGTCTGGATACTCAACGAAAATGATCGGAGCCTGAACACTCAACGTAATAACGGGAGTCTAGATACTCAACAAAAATGACCGGATCCTGAACGCTCAACGTAATAACTGGAGTCTGGATACTCAACGAACATAAACCGGAGCCTGAATGCTCAACTAATAACCGGAGTCTGGATACTCAATGAAATAACCAGAGTCTGGACACTCAAAGTAACAATCGGAGTCTGGATACTCAACGGACAAAGGGATACACCACAAATGTACTTATCAGGGTCTGAATACGACATGGGTTTTTAACAACAGCTGAGGTCCGACGACACCGTTGGGGAAAATGTAAGTCAGGGCTGGATACCACGCGGGCTAACGGAAACTGCCATGGTCTGGATACCATATGGGCAGAAGAAGCAACCTTTCAAATGGTCGGAGTCTGAATACTCAACGAAAATAGACCGGAGCCTGAATACTCAACAGAATGGTCGGAGTCTGGATACTCAACATAATAGCAGGAGTCTGGATACTCAACATAATGACCGGAGTCTAGATACTCAACAGAAATAAGTCGGAGTCTGTATACTCAACGGATGGAACAAATATGAAATCGCCATGGTCTGGATACCATTTGGGCATAAACAACCTTTGTCGGGGTCTGTATACCACGCGAGCAAAGTAAACCACCGTCATACTCATCAAGGTCTGGATACCACATGAGCTTATGACAACCCCATCGGCCGAAGTCAGGCGACGTTGCTGGAAAAAGCGTAAGCCATGGTCTGGATACCATGCGGGCTAATGGAAATTGCCATGGCCTGGATACCATTCGGCCAACAAGATATCAGCCAAAACTTGCCGGGTCTAAACACCAAGCGAGCAAAGTTGATCAACCATCTATTGGAAATACACCTGAGAACAGAGAGGCAACACCCAGGCTTATGTTTCAAATGCACATGTTTGAAAATGGCGTAATGCTCCATACGAAATGGAAATGCTACACGTTTGGAGGATGCTATGCACAGAATGCAAAATGCAACGGAACCAAACCAGCAAAATAAATGCTGAGAAGAAACCCAAGATCCACCCCGCTGGGGAAAAGGTTAACACATGCCAATCACAATTGGTCTTTAGCAGGGACAAAAGCCCTGGACAGCTGCTTTACTGGGGAACAAAGTTCTTACAAGAAGTCCAAACTCAACTGGGGATCAAAACCTGCTGAGGAAAACCCCCTGAACGGCCTTCCAGAATACAACTCTTCTGGGGAACAAAAGACGGCTCTACCGAGGATAGACAGCCAGACGTTTGAAAACAAATCCACCCTAATGGGGAATCAACAACTCTGCGGGGGATCCTGAATCAACCACCGAGATTCATAACACGCCATGCTAAAGAAAATAGCCCTGAAAGGCTCACCAATACTCACCTGAAAGCGATGACTCACCGGGGAAAAAGTCAAAATTCAACCTGCCAGGAATTGCTCACCTGAGGCACAAACTATCTCTGCTATAGATCCACTCTACCAAGGAATCACAAACTTACCCAAGATATCCTGTACAAAGGAACTATCTCAGTCATCATTCGTGACGTTGTTCAAATAACTCAAAGTTTTAACGATTATTGGCAAAGCCTGCAAGTTTATGTATGCACAGTTTATTAAAAACATCGGGCGTTTTTTTTGCAAACAAAATAGTAAGGCTAAAGCAAAACAAACAATTACTGAATAGTATATGTTTTATTGATAGATGGGTCTGTAAATAGGCAAGATTTTACAACAGATGCAACCCCTGAAAAGAGGAAGCTGTGCAAAAATATACAGAAATGCACAGAAAATATACAGAATGTCGGCAATGTGGCACAGACGAACACCATAAGTTGATCCCTCTATGACCCGCATGACTCCGATGCTTCACCGACGCTTCGTCTTTAGAAGAGATTGATTCAGATAAACAACCCTCAGGTCCTCCCTCAATCCACTAAGCTCTGAAGATCACACGCAGACCACAGTCGTTTAGTTTTTTAAGTCCCTAACTTTTGCCTGAATCTCCCTTGCGGGTTTTCAATTCACCGGGATACCCATTTTTGCCAAAGTCGCCTTTTTAGGTTTTCAAGTTTGCGGGTTTACATCTTTTTTCTTTATATCCCTAACTTTTACCTGAACCCATTCTTTTTATGGTTCGCCGGGATGCCCTATTTTTTCCTGGATATTCTTTTTCTTTCCAGCGGATCTCTTTAAGCAAAGTATTTTTTAACTGCGTCTGCGTTCACAGGGGATGTAAAATCCTCACCATCCATGGTGGATAACAACAAGGCTCCTCCAGAGAAGACCTTTCACACGATGTACAGACCTACATAGTTGGGAGTCCATTTTCCCCTATGATCTGTTTGTGGAGGGAGAATCTTTTTCAGCACAAGATCGCCCGTCTGAAAGCTTCAAGGGCACACCTTCTTGTCGAAAGCTTTCTTCATTCGGCTATGATACAACCGACCGTATGCAATAGAAGCTAACCTTTTCTCATCCATCAGGCTAAGCTGATTCAATCTGTTCTTTATCCATTCTGCCTCATCGAGCTTGACGTGGACCAGAACTCTTAAAGAAGGAATCTCAACTTCTAGTGGTAGGACAGCTTCCATACCATATACCAGCGAGAAAGGAGTTTCCCTAGTTGAAGTGCGTACCGTAGTATGATATCCATGCAAAGCGAAGGGCAACATCTCATGCCAATCTTTATAGGTTACAACCATCTTCTGCATTATCTTCTTAATGTTTTTGTTAGCCGCTTCAACAATGTTGTTCATCTTCGGACGATAGGGCGATGAGTTATGATTCTTGATTTTGAAACTATGGCACAATTCCTTCATCATCTTGTTGTTCAAGTTCGAACCATTATCAGTAATGATTCTTTCAGGCACTCCGTATCTACAGATGATGTCCTTCTTGATAAATCTGGCTACGACTTGCTTCGTGACATTCGCATAGGAGGCTGCTTCCAGCCACTTGGTAAAGTAGTCAATGGAAACCAAAATGAAACGATCTCCATTGGATGCGGTTGGCTCAATCTTGCCAATCATGTCAATGCCCCACATGGGAAAGGGCCAAGGAGATGCCATGACGTTCAGAGGACACGGCGGTACATGAATCTTGTCTGCATAAATCTGGCATTTATGGCATTTCTTCACATATTTGAAGCAATCAGATTCCATCGTTAGCCAATAATACCCTGCTCGCAACAACTTTCGAGACATGGCGTGCCCGCCGGCATGCGTACCAAAGGCTCCTTCGTGGACGTCTTCCATAAGCAAGCTTGCTTCTTTCTCGTCCACGCATCTTAATAACACCAAATCATAACTCCTCCTGTAGAGTACACCATCTTGGTTCAGATAAAAGTTGCCAGACAAACATCTTAGAGTCTTCTTATCCCGGGTCGACGCCCCTGGCGGATATTCTTGTTTCTTAAGAAATTTCTGGATGTCATAAAACCATGGCTTGCCATTAGGGGCTTCCTCAATCGCAAATACAAACGCCGGCCTGTCAAGGCGCGAGATGACTATGCTTGGAGCATCATTCCAATAGTTCACCTTGTACATCGAGGATAACATCGCCAGAGCGTCCGCCATCTGGTTCTCTGCTCTCAGCACGTGATGTAACTCTACACGATCAAAGAATGGCAACAACCTCCTTGCATAGTTCATGTAAGGAATCAGATTGGGTTGCCTGGTGTAACACCCTTCTAAATCCCATGGAAAATATATGAATAATCAGAGTAAATAATCATGCATTCACAAAAAGGCGTCACGCTTAACTTTCAAACATCAAAAACCACCTGTCATGCTCATTAACACTCCAAATAAATAATCATGCTTTTCAAAGTTTCATTTTGCATGTAGCAACGGATTCAATTTATATCATAATTCTCTTAACAGAATAATCATGTTCATCATATAATTCAACATTTCTTAGGCACTAAGGCCAACATCACAATATTCTTATGAATATAAAAACATAACATATAGTACATAATGTATCTCTAAAGTACAAACCAAACGATCCCAGTGGTACATGACCAGAGCATGACTCGACCCAATATAAATAAATTACTAAACATCTACACCAATAGCGACCATGCAACTACAAGCAGCTCTACTCTTGATACCTGCACGATGCCAGATAGGACATCATTCCAGCAGAAGGGTGAGAAATACTATCATAATAATTAATGCATATAATTATATATATATATCCACAATCTTAGAATACACATAATCAACATTCTCATCACAAGTCATCCATATATGTCACAATGTATATACAATATATATATATATGGATAATCACCAAACACATTCATCATGATTCACTCATGTACATCTCCATACACACACACACACACACACACACACACACACACACACACACACACACACACACACACACACACACACATATATATATATATATATATAATCCAAGCGTAACATCATGCACACTTCCACCATTTCAATCAATCCATATAAACATACACATTATGTTTAATTCACTACCATTCATATAAACATATACAATCATGTTTATTCATCAATTCATCAGTCAATATCTATCACAATTACACATTTTTCACCCAATTCATCAATACACATCACAATATATAAAAGCAAATATGGATAATCACCAAGCATATTTATCATGCACACATCCATAATTCTCCTCAACCCACATAACATACACATATGCATACATTCACACAACATTTATCTCTATGCCATGTGACTCAATGCAACTCATGCCATGTGGTACCAACACTTGTTATCATTTTTCGGTTTTTACATTTAAACCGGGTCCGTCCTCTAGACCGATAACAACAAAAGCCTGTCCTCTAAGCTTTCAAACCCACTCTTCTAAGCTTGGGACAAGTCACTAGTCTCCACGAAACTAGCAAGCATTGCCTCTTATGCAATCAACAATCATATGCACATAAGACCGCTCTCACATCTTAATCTCATGCATACTCAAATAATTCATCACACAAGAATTATATCATGATTGCACACTCTCACATCATATCAAAGTATTCATACTTTCAACATCATCACATTTATCAAGCAATGCACACATATTCACAATATGTTCTCATGCATTATTCACAATATTGCATACAATCAATATGCATTCACAATACCATCACCACATTTTTCAAGCAATGCACACATACTCATAATATGTTCTCATGCATTATTCCCAATATCGTGCCAAATGGCAACGAACCTCATCATAAATCATCATGCATTTTTAATCAATTTAAACAGTGCATTATATATATGCCAAAAGGCCACATTTCACAATATTGCACAGTCTAGGATTCACGCCATACAGCTACCCACAACATAACATATCACAACAGTACACAAACTATTCAATTTCGACAAGGATTGAACACAATCGAACCAAACAATCAACATTGGATGGAAACACAAGGAAATGAAAATGTTGTCACACTCGCTAGCTCACTCGCCTAGCGAGTTCCTAGCGAACACTTGCTACCTGTTCGCCTAGCGAACAAGCTCGTGAAGGAAAACAAAAGCTACTATAAGGGTTCGCTACCTACTCGCTCGGGCTTTGCCTAGCGAACCCCTCGCTACCTCGCTCGCTACCAGCGAAGAGGGTCAATTACATTTTGTCCAAGTCTGAGACCATTCGCCACTAGCTCGCTACAGCAAACACTCGTGACCTGATCGCCTAGCGAAGGTGCTAGCGAACGTCTACGATGTTCAAAACCCCAACTGTCTAAAATCATCAAATCATCAAAAAATCAACTGATTCAATTCCAAAGAATTCCAGTATTCTTAGTCTAACAATCCTAGAATAATCTACACCATTTATTCCAGATTTTAACCGTTCAAACATCGATTCTACCGATTAAATCTATTTCTACCCTAGAATGGAAAAAGATGGGAAAACCTCCAACAAATTCAAACACACACATACATAATCATAAACATTGATAAGATAATGATATTTCACACCCTTACCTTGATTAAATCGAAAGTTAGAAGTTGTTCTTGAGCTTTCCAAGATTTTCCTTCTTTTCCTTCTCTTTTCCCCTCTTCCTCTTTCTTCCTCTTCTCTTTCTCTTATGTCCCTATCATTTCCTTTTCCTTCCACTTTTCCTTATATATCTTTCCCTTCTATTTCTCTCCAATATATTTCTTCTCTCAAAATATCTACCAATTCCTATAAATAATCATCCACTAATTTCGATAAATCAATTAGTTAATGAAAATTGGGCTGTTACACCTGGTCTCCCATTCTCCTTTGATTTGATTTACAACTAGCGTTGAATCGCCGTACACATCTAGGTTCTTGATCCTCAGATCAATAGCTTCTTCCAACCCCATGATGCACGCTTCATACTCTGCTTCGTTGTTGGTGTAAGGAAATGTTAACCTGACAGTGAATGGGTTATGAGACCCATGGGGAGTCGTGATGATTGCCCCAATTCCACTTCCATATGAGTTAACAGCGCCATCAAATATCATCTGCCATTGGGAGCCAAGCTCAGGACCTTCGTCTGGAAACGGTTCATCACTATCTTTCATCTTCAGATACATGATGTCTTTGTCAGGAAAATCAAATTTCATCAATTGATAGTCTTCGATCGGCTGTTCAGCGAGATACTCTGATAGAACACTCCCCTTTATAGCTTTCTGGGAAACATATTGAATGTCGTACTCTGTCAGTACCATCTGCCACCTGGCAATTCTTCCAGAAAGTGCTTGCTTTTCGAAGATGTATTAAAACAGATCCATCTTCGAAATTAGCATGGTTGTATGATTAAGCATATACTGTCTCAAACGTATGGCAGCCCACGCGAGTGTGCAACACATCTTCTCCAACATCGAGTACCGAGACTCACAATCTGTGAACTTTTTACTCAGATAATATATTACATGCTCTTTTCTTCCAGTCTCGTCGTGTTGACCGAGAACACAACCCATACTGTTCTCAAGAACTGTTAGATACATTATCAAAGATCTTCCAGCAACTAGGGGTATCAGTATCGAAGGTTCCTGCAAATATTCTTTTATTTTATCAAATTCCCTTTGTCAATTTTCATTCCAGATGACCGCCTGATCTTTCTTTAGCAATTTGAACATTGGTTCGCACGTGGCTGTGAGATGAGATATGAACCGAGCAATGTAGTTCAATCTCCCCAAAAAACCACAAACCTCTTTTTCCGTTTTCGGCGCTGGCATATCTTGAATAGCTTTTATTTTGCAGGATCGACCTCGATTCGTTTTTCACTGACAATGAACCCCAGTAGCTTTCCTGACCTGACCTCGAAAGTACACTTGTTAGGGTTCAACCTCAATCTGAATTTCCTGAGCCTCTCAAACAGCTTCAACAGGTTGACCAGATGTTCTTCCTCCGTTTGCGACTTTGCTATCATGTCATCAACATAGACCTCAATCTCATGATGACTCATATCATGAAACACAGTGACCATAGCCCGCTGATAGGTTGCCTCTGCGTTTTTCAACCCAAAAGGCATTACCTTATAATATAAATTCCCCCACGGCATGATAAACGTCGTTTTCTCCATATCCTCCGGTGCCATCTTGATCTGGTTATAACCGGAAAAACCGTCCATGAAGGAAAACACGGAATATTGAGCAGTATTATCAACCAAAACGTCAATGTGAGGGAGCGGGAAATAATCCTTCGGGCTCACCTTATTTAAATCTAAGTAATCAACACACATCCATACCTTGCCATCCTTCTTAGGCACAGGCACGATGTTGGCGACCCATGGAGGGTAAGTTGTAACGGCTAAAAATCCTGCGTCCAACTGCTTCTGGACTTCTTCCTTGATTTTCATAGCCATATCTGGTCTCGTACGCCTGAGCTTCTGCTTGACTGGCAGACACTCTTCACGCAACGGCAAGCGATGAACCATAATGTCTGTGTCAATCCCGGGCATGTCTTTATATGACCAAGCAAAGATATCACTATACTCACGGAGCATCTCAACCAATCTTTGGTTGATGTCATTCTGCAGCACAGCCCCTATCCGAACATTCCTCACAACTTCCTCAGAACCCAAATTAATAACCTCGATTTCCTCCTGATGAGGCAGAATAACCTTTTCTTCCTATCTCAAAAGTCTAGCTGGCTCTTCTGGTAATTCTTCATCTTCATCAATCTCTTCTTCGGCTTGAAATATCGATTTATCAAATTCAAAGCGAGTCATAGATGTCTCTGGCACGGTGTCATCTGCAATGGGAATCCTGCAATTATAATGGTTAAATGCTTAAAATGATATGCAAAACAAGCACAAAGCCACATTGCCATTTTATTGTTAAAAATAAAACATGAAAAACAAGGATCACAATATTTGAATGCACAAAAATGACCTTTGATTAATTGAAAAAGATTGTGCAAGCATAAACAATAAGGCCCTGAAGACAAAAACCACCATGCTTCGGGTAGAACATAGGGTTGTACAGTAATCAGAAAAACAAAGTATTACTCTTCCATTGTCACTTGAATGAATTCCTCGATAGACCAATTGTTGAGGATTTGTCCTAGAACACATGGTCGAATCCACGAGTCTGTATCACAGTCGATGTCCCCATCTTCCTCTGAAACAACATTGACCCTCTCGAATATAACCCCGCCTTTGGTACACTGTACCGGCCCTTTGTAGCATGGCGCGCTCTGTGAGGATGACGAAGAAGATAGGCGGTATCCCAGACCGAACTTATCCTACCTATGGGGTATATCCAACACTTGACCTCAACCTTGCGCTGCCCTAGCCTACACTGCTGATTGGGCCTCCTTGAAGGATGACATGGCCACTTCAGGCGCTTTGCTCACAGTAGACACTTTGTCTTTAATCTGTACCGTCTCAAAGGCTTGACAAAGAGTCTCATGGATTTCACCATCCACCTCAACATATTTAAACAAAGACAAATGACTGATCATTATATCTTCCTCTCCGCATACAGTGACAACGCTGCCACCCACCATGTACTTGAGCTTTAGGTGCAGCGTGGAAGTTACGGCTCCTGCCGAGTGAATCCATGGACGACCCAACAAATAGCTATAGGCCAGTTGAATGTCCATAATATAGAATACCACATCAAATACTTTGGGACCCATCTGAATAGGAAATGTCAACTCTCCAAACACAGATCTTCTGGTACTGTCAAAAGCACGTACTACCAAGTCACTTGGCGTACACGTTATACCACGAGTGTCCAATTTCATAAGTGCCTTTTTTGGAAGCACATTCAAAGACCATCATGTATCTACCAGCACATGAGACAGGACGGCTCCACGACATTCAATTGAAATGTGCAACGCACAATTATGATTCCTGCCCTTCGGGGTCAAGTCCAAATCCGTGAAACCTAGACCATTTCCTGCATTGACATGCGCTACAACCCCTTTGATTTTGTTAACCGATATCTCTTGCGGCACGTAAGCAGTATTCAATATCCTCAACAAAGCATTCTGGTGCGCTTCCGAACATAGCAACAGCGACAAAATAGATATTTTGGAGGGAGTCTGTTGCAAGTGATCAACAATATTATAATCACTCTTTCTTATCAATCTCATGAACTCCTCCGCTTCCTTCTCCAAAAAACTCTTCTCACCAGCTTGAGAAGCTTCTACCACCACAACTTTCTTCCCCTTATCAACTCTGTCAGCTGTAACACCCCCTTTCTATACCCTCAAATAAAAAATTAAATCATTTAAGCACTTGATAAAAGTTTCATCAGAGTTTAATTAATACATGATATAAAAGAGGTGTTTCACATTATCATGAAGTTAAACACCTAAAACACCTGCTCAAATAGATATGCAACAATGGGTAATTCACAACTGAAGAACATAGTTCTAAAACTCACATCTCAATATTTAGAATAAAGCGGAAACATCTAAACATTGAATCAATACATTCATATAAACATATATACATCATTCAGTTAATTCATATGTACGAACATCCATTATCAGATACATACGCAGATGTATCACAAAAGAAATCAAAGCAAAAGTATCACGAAAAAGAACCAAAGGCTTCCTAACTACCCAGATGTTACATATCAGAGCCATCGACCAAAAATAATGAAGACCTGCTTCACAAAAAGGACCTCCAGCAATCCTACTCTGCAATGCCTCATAGAGCATTATGAAACAGCAGAAGGGTGAGAAACAATATCATAACAGTCAATACATATATTTATATATCTATATACATACATGGGATTAACACAATTCAGATTCTCACCAAATCTCATCACGATGCATATTCACACAATCAAGCATATTCATCAAATCATGCGTCTATACAGACTCATCATCTTCCACATAAACATCTAGAATTATGTTCAATTCACTCCATGCATCATATAAAGATGACCAATGCAACTCATAGAGACCGACTCACGACTCTATGCAAATGCAAATGCGGTACCGACTCAATTCAGCAGATTCTCCAAGGAATCAAGTATTCAGCAGATTCTCCAAGGAATCAAATATTCATCAGATTCTCCGAGGAATCGAATATTCAGCAGATTCTCCAAGGAATCAAATACTCTGCAGATTCTCCGAGGAATCAAATGTTCAGCAGATTCTCCAAGGAATCAACATCGCTAGGATGTACATCATGATGCCTTTATGCAAAATGACTTACAACATTACTCTACATGCATACATATTCGCAAATATATCACTATGCATATTCATCTCATACAAGCACATACAATCTATGCACATTCACAATGTACTTATACTCCATAAAATACACATACTCTTCATTTCAACACATACCATTCCATATAAGGCATATATTTTCACAATCAAAATTCCGCATTCTAGGATTCACGCCTTGCGGCTACCCGTACATAACATACCGCACGACACACAAAACTATTCAATTCGATAAGGATTAAACATAACTGAACAAAGAAATCCGCATGAAAAGGGAAAAACACAGAAAATAGGAAAATGTTATCGCATTCGCCAACCTTCGCCTGGCGAACCTTAGCTACTTAGTTCACCGGGCGAACTTGCCAGCGAAGACCACTGGGAGTTATTTTGGAATTACTCGCTAGCACTCGCCAGCACACTCGCCTGGCGAACCTTCGCCACTCTCATTTGCCTGGCGAACTTACCAACGAAGACAGGGTGGATGCTTCTGACTTAGTTCGCTGCTGCTCGCTGGGCTTCGCCTGACGAAGCTTCGCTGTCGTTCGCCTGGCGAGCCTGCGAACTCAGAACTTCCATGGTTGTCCAAAGCCCAAACCTCACAAAACCAACCAATTCTAACACCAAACTACCCCAGTAAGTCCAACCCAATAACACCCGATTATCCTACTCCATCCATTTCTCAATTCTAACCGGTTAAAACCATATTCTACTGATTAAATCCTAATATTGCCCTAAGATGGAAATGAGTAGAAACTCTTCTCAATCCAACATCAAACGATCAACAGCATACATAATCATACACATTAACAGTATAATAGAGTTTCACACCCTTACCCGATTGATTGAAAGCTTGGATGTTGATCCTTGATGAAATCCTAGGTTTTCCTCTTCTTTCTCCTCTTTCTCTTCTCTCTTCTTTCTTTCCCTTGTTTTTCCACTAATGTTTCTATCTATTCCCTTTTCTCTCTTATCTCATGTTCTATTTTCTTTCCTCTCCATTTCTTTCCAAATACTCTCCAATTAATTCTCACACAATAATCCGCTTAACACTTAATACTAAATGTCTAAAATACCCTTTACTCTATTTTCCCCCAAAACTCTCCGAATCGGTAAAATAGCACAATATTGAAATTAAACATATCAACACATAAATTTCACAATTAAAATACCAATTATCCAAATGAATTAAAAAGGACTCAACAAAAATGGGAAATTCAGAATTTTGGGCGTTACATCAACGACCACTTCAGGTGATGAGAACACTCTTCCGCTTCGAGTGATTCCCCCAGCTCCAACTAGATTATCCATAGAATCCATCTGCGAGCTCTTCAATTCCGGTTTCTTCCCATTATAATATACATCCACTCCGTAGCTCCACATAATTGCTTTGGTACTCTCATACGGCACAAGACCAGCTTTGGTGATGATAATGGTTGCCGGCCTCGGCTCAGAAATATTTATAGTTTTGTATGGAATCGAGATCGTTGCAACCTCCTTCCTTTCTTCAACCATTACCTCTTCAGACTTCTTCTCAGCAATCTGGTCAAATTGCAACATTCCATCATTCATCATACCCTGAATATAGCTCTTCAACTTTGCACATCCCTCGGGGTGACTCAAACATTCAGCACATGATTCATTACAGCCTGGGAATATCCCTCCCTTCAATAACTTTTCCTTCACGAATCCCAACGGCATCTTCAAATCATTGACATCAGTTATCAGATCTAAAATCTTGTCTTCAATGTTTGCACTGACTCCAGCTGCCCCATGGTTGGGCATTGGGTTCTGCACGACGTTGGGAGCGTCGTGAGAAAAGTTTATTGCCTTGCTATCCACCAAATCTTGAACTTTGTGTTTAAAGGCCTTGCAATTGTTGATATTGTGCCCAGGTGCCCTAGAATGGAACTCACAATGAGCATTCGCATCATAACCGGGTGGTGGTGCACCTGTCAGAGGAGCTAAAGTTCTCTTTTGTACTAACTGCAACTGTAACAAGTGCTGGAGCAATTTGGAATAAGGCATCGGAGGTGCGTCAAATTGTCTATTTGCTATCCATCTCCGATCTTGAAACCTTCTATAACCCTGTTGATTCTGCTGTTGTGGTTGTTGCTGTGGTTGTTGTTGATGTTGAGGAACTGCTGGAATCGTGATACTAGTAACCTGCTGCTGCTGACGGTTATGCACTGATCGTTGATATCTATCCCTTTGGGAACTAGACACTGAATTAGTCTCTCCTTCACGCTTCTTATTACTAAACACCTTTTTACCTCCTCCTCCAGCTGAGGACACTTCACTAGATTGGATTTTTCCTAGCTTTATATCTTTTCTACTCTCTCTCTCCCCAGTGATATTCAAGTCGGAAAAGCTATCAGACATGCTACTGATAAGCTTCTCATAATAGACACCAGGCAATGTGCCCACGAACATATCAATAAACTCACGCTCCACCATTGGAGGTTGCACTCTCGCTGCAAGTTGGCGCCACCTCTGGGCGTATTCCTTAAAGAATTCACCAGTCTTTTGAGACAAATTATGAAGTTGGACCCTGTTAGGAGCAAGGTCGCTATTATAATGATAGTGCTTCACAAAGGCTTCAGCTAAGTCTCTCCAACTGCGAATATTAACAGGCTCTAGTTCCATATACCACTCAAGTGAGGGTCCAGACAAGCTCTCTTGAAAAAGGTGCATGAGCAATTTTTCGTCCTCTGAGTAAGCATACATTTTGCGGTAATAAGAACGCAAATAGACCCTTGGGCAAGTAGTTCCCTTATACTTGTCAAAGTCAGGGACTTTCAATTTCAGCGGAACTTTCAGATCTGGGATCAGCCCCAGATTGGCCATGTCTAGTCCCATGGAATTCTTATTTTCAAAAGATCTCATCTTTTCTTCAATCAGCCTAAACCTTTTATCAGCCTCAGATGGTAGTCCAGCACCGACATCTCGCACAGAAAATGCATCTTCCTGCTGGTCCTCATCTCATTGAGGAACATTGTTGCCATGTATAACACACACCACTTCAGGGATTCCACCTATGTTGCCTCCTCCCGTAGGGATAACTGTTGTAGGAATAGCATGAGCATGTGGCGTACCATCCCTACGAGGAGGATTAGCAGCAGTTCCTCCATGAAGCACACCATTATTGTCAACACGAGCAATCAGTGGCTGGACCAGAGTCCTCAATTGCTCCTGACCATGTGCCACACCCTGCATCAGCTCCATAAACTGAGCCATCCTGTCCCTCATCTCCTGTATCTCAGCTTGCACTTGTTCCATAACTCTGCGCTGATTCCCTCTTGTGGCGTACCGGTGAGTAGTCAGGTCGTCTATCCTGAAATAATCTAACAAACCAATAGAGGTAAGAAAAATGGTTCTGTTGCACCTGCTATGCAGAAATGCTATGCAAAATGCAGACATGTATATATGCATTAGGGATGTTTCTCCTCGATTCTAGTTCCTGCACGAACAACGAGCCATAGGGAAACCAAAACTAAGCCAAACACCTCATACATACCAGAAAAGGCCAACAGACAATGTACAATCATACAACTTAGTACAATGAATCCACAAAAGGACCTCAGCCAACAGGTTTGGTGATGGTCACTACAAACACGCTACAAAGGAAAAGAAAGACATCAGGTACGACAACGAGTACGAAACTCCTCCAACAGCTCCTGTGTCTCAGGATGGTCTGGTCTGACAAGTAACCCCTGAATGAGCGCCTCTCCCTGTCCGATAGTGGTCTGTAACCCCTCAGCATAGTCTTCCCAGGCTCCCTCACCAAAGACTTCCTCTAGCTTTCACCTCTTCGAATCAGCCCTTAGCTTGTAATCTTCCAAGGTTGCCAAAGCTTCGTTCAGTCTGCAATCACTGTCCCGTCTGAGTGAGGCTTCATCTGCAATCCTCTCATCATTCGCTCTGAGCTGAGTCCTTAGCTTGGAAATCTGCTGTTTCAATCCATCCTCACGTGCTTTGTTGTGGGTAAGGGTTGCAATCCACTGCTCGTTGAACTTGGAAATCTCCAAATAAGCTCTGTCCAGGTCCTTCTTCTTAGAAGTGAAAACATCACTGACAACTTTCAGATCTAAACCCAAACGTTCACGAGAACGAGTCTCCTTGGTCAAATCTATACCCAACCTATTCACAAGATCAGTCTACCTCTTAGAAGAGTGCACAACTTCAATCTTCTCACTCCGGAGCTGAATGATCTCTTTCTCCAACTCTTCATTAGCCTTGCGCAGCTCTTCTTTTTCAAACCACAACTGGTTGTACCTCTGGATGTCAATAGTGGTAGGTTCCTCAATCATCAGAGGATACAGAGGCTCAACAAAAGGAAAATCAGCTGGCAGACGCATTGGCCACCATGGCATCTATGTTTGAGATCAGCTGGGATGATGAAGCTCCCAAGATTACCATTGATAGATTTGAGAAGCCTGCATACTGCAATGAGATTGACACTGAAGGGGCAGAGGAGAAGCCTTGGTTCTATGAAGTGAAAAACTATCTTGAAGCTCAGGAGTTCCCTGAAGGGGCATCTGTCAAAGATAGGAAGTTCCTGAGAAGGTTTTCTGCTAAGTTCTTTCTGAGTAATGGCATTCTGTATAAGCGTAATCATGATTCAACTATGCTTCATTGTGTGGATAAGAAGGAAGCTACAGAAATTATGGAAGAGATGCATGATGGGACCTTTGGCACTCATTCTAGTGGTCATACCATGGCAAAGAAGATTTTGAGAGCAGGTTACTATTGGTCTACCATGGAAGCTGATTGCTATCAACACTCCAGAACATGTCACAAATGTCAAATCTATGCTGACAAAGTACATGTACCTCCATCCCCATTGAATGTGTTGACTGCTCCTTGGCCCTTTGCCATGTGGGGCATTGATATGATTGGTGAGATCAAGCCTACTGCTTCTAATGGGCATCGTTTCATCCTGGTTGCTATTGATTACTTCACGAAGTGGGTAGAGGCAGCTTCATTTGCATCTGTGACTAAGAATGTTGTGGCTCGGTTCATTAAGAATAATCTCATATGTAGGTATGGTATCCCTGAAAGGATTATCACTGACAATGGCTCTAATCTGAACAACACTATGATTACTGATCTCTGTACGCAGTTCAAGATTAAGCATCACAACTCTTCTCCGTATCGTCCAAAGATGAATGGGGCAGTTGAAGCTGCTAATAAGAACATTAAGAAGATTGTACAGAAGATGACTGTTACTTACAAGGATTGGCACGAGATGTTACCATTTGCTCTGCATGGTTATCGTACTACAATACGTACTTCAACAGGGGCAACCCCATTCTCCTTAGTCTATGGTATGGAAGCAGTTCTGTCTATTGAAGTTCAGATCCCCTCCTTGAGAATTATGAAGGATGCAGGCTTGGATGAAGATGAGTGGATTCAGACTCGACTTGACCAGATAAATTTGATTGATGAGAAAAGGTTAGCAGCAGTTTGTCATGGCCAGATGTACCAGAAACGGATGATCAAAGCTTTTAACAAGAAGGTTAAGCCAAAGGTATATCAGGCTGGTGACTTGGTAATCAAGCGTATCATATTACCACAGGGTGATCCTAGGGGCAAGTGGACTCCAACATATGAGGGACCATTTGTAGTCAAGACAGTATTCTCAGGAGGTGCCATGATACTGACTACAATGGATGGTGAAGACTTCCCACAACCTGTAAACGCAGACATAGTTAAAAAATACTACGCATAAAAAGAGACCCGCTAGGTTGACAGGCCTAGGCAAAAATAAGGGCATCCCGGCAAACCAAAAGGGTTTGGGCAAAAATTAGGGATATATATATAAAAAGATGTACACCCGGCAAGTCGAAAACCTGAAAAGGCGGCTTGGGCAAAAAAGGGTATCCCGGTGGATTGAAAACCTGAAAGGGCAATCCAGGCAAAAGTTAGGGATTAAAGCGTATGACTATGTCTCGTTTGGATCACTCATGAAATTGCAACCAGTTGTACTGCTTACTCAAGCTCAAACAGATGAAGCTCAATCCAATCGTTTCCGTCTCAACAGCAAGAAGATGAGATACTTGAGTGGCAATAGTAGAATTGAAACTCAATAGGACTATTTCCCACATAGCTGATTCTTTTTGTAAAACTTCATGACAAAATTCTCTTACTAGGGTTTATGTCTCCTTGTACAAACTTACCCGTGTATGGGTCACTTTTGATATAAATAAATTCCATCTTTTGAATCCAGATTTACTTTTACCCTATTTACATAAGCGAAACGTCCATTGGTTGTGTTTGAATGTATGTATGCCTTTGAATATGATTGATGATTACCAGAAATGCATGTATGCTTTTAATATGATTGATGTTTACCAGAAATGCATGAAAATGCAGTAATAGTATTTACTAAGGACGAACGAGGGAAGGATTTCAACGAAGCTTCGCCGGTTCATCTTTACAAGACAGTTACAAACCATCAGTAGGACTAATCCATTTTCACAAAGTCTAATCTCCCCTGGAATTTATATCCATCTCTTTTATCCTCATACGGATATACGGGAAATTACTTTCCAATGAGGGCGCGATGAACGAAGACGGGATGTTATACTTATCCTACTATCAAACGAAAACGAAGGTTATCTATACCTTGTTATCCCCAACAACGGGAGGTTATCTATACCTTGTTATCCCCAGCAGACGGAGGGTTATATATTCTTCAACAACGAATCGGGATTTATTTTCCTTGGCCAGCAGTTGTTATACAAGGATATCCAGACACTTCCAGCAGTGTCATAGCATACATACATCATTTACATCATACCATAACATATATGTCTATAGTACATTACCTAAGTGCATCATGTCATACATGCATACATAAAGCATAAACTAATGTTGTTATACAGAATGCTACCTTGTTTTCAGGTTAATTATCCAACAAACAAGCTTATGATCTTTGGGACTGCTTTATTGTAACCTCAGGGTTACTTTATCCTCCTGATGAGCTTCTTATTACTTTGGGACTGCTTTATTGTAACCTCAGGGTTATTTTATCCTCCTGATAGCCTCTCATGACTTCAAGACTGCTTTAGAGCTACTGATTGCTCTATCCTCCTGAAATCATCCTATTACTTCAAGACTGCTTTAGAGCTATTCATTGCTCTATCCTCATGAGGTCATATTACTACTTCAAGACTGCTTTAGAGCTATTGATTGCTCTATCCTCCTGAAGCCATCTAATTATTTCAAGACTGCTTTAGAGTTATCCATTGCTCTATCCTCCTGAAATTACATTATTATTTCAAGACTGCTTTAGAGCTATCCATTGCTCTATCCTCCTGAAATCATTACTTCAAGACTGCTTTAGAGCTATTGATTGCTCTATCCTCCTGAAGACATATCACATTATTATTTCAAGACTGCTTTAGAGCCATTCATTGTTCTATCCTCCTGAAATCATATCATTGCTTCAAGATTGCTTTAGGGTTATCACTATTGATTGCTCTATCCTCATGAAGACATGCTGCTACATCATTATTATTCCAGACTCCTGACAGCTTTCATCATACACCCATATTTTGAACTGCTCCCCCCCTAGTGGCATCTTTAAGCCCACTCAATCATATTCGACTAGCCATCTGTACCACTCTAGTGCACTGGTGAGTGCAAATTTTTGGGCTTTTGTGTTCAATCCCCTTCAACCTTCCAGGTTACGACTGGCAAATATACCAATCTAACCCCTCAGGTTTCAGAAAATTGAACAGGGGCAGCTGTTGCACCCCAAAATTTGCCCTCACAATACAAGACTTTGTGCTTCTTGAAGGTTCACAAGGTTCACAAACTTCTCAACATCTACAAGACCTTTCATGAGGTTCATGAAGTCCATAGGTTGCTTCTTGAAGGTTCACAAGGTTCACAAGATTCACAATGTTTACAAAGCTTTCCTAAGGGTCATGAAGTCTACAAAGCCACTTCATGATGTTCACAAGGTTCACAAAGTTCACAATTGGTCAGAAGAGTTGACAATTCCCTCAGACAATGCACCTCCTAAGCAATGCATCCAAAACTAGGGTTTTGACTTTAATCAGGCTAAATGGACTTCCAAGACTTCAAGTGAGCTTCATAACATCTTATATGTGTATAAGAACCCCCATGTCAAGTTTCAAGACTTTTCTCAAAAGTTTGCTCAGTCAGATGATCAGATAAGTCAAAAGCAGTCAATGCAGTTAAAAAGTCAAACTGAGGTCAACTGTGGTCAAACCAAAGTCAAACTTCATGATTTTTTGCCAACATCAAGTATATGAAGTAAAATTCATCATTTGATCAAGGGTTGATCATGATTCATCAAGGAGATTCCAGATCATCAATAATCAGGAGTTTCTAAATTAGGGTTTCCTCAGTAAAAGTCAACTGAACTTTGACCAGGCATAACTTTCACATACTTCATCACCAAGTCTCCATCCAAAGCTCATTTTGAAGGAAATTGAATTCTCTACAACTTTGATGTTGAAGGTTAAGCCCAAAAATGCTTTATTTGAAAGATATGATCTAAGACATTATGGGTCATTTCAAAAGTCAACAAAAAGTCAACAACTTCAAAAGGGCATAACTTGAGATTGGTAAATGATATGGACCTGAAACCAATGGGGTTGTTTAGAGGACTCTTCAAGCTTTCCAAAAAGTCCAAGAACACCATCATACCTTTAAAATTGAGAGAAATGTGCCCTTGCAAAGTTGGGCAATTTTGTGATGGTTTATGTTGAAAATGGAGGCTTAGAAGTATTTCTTTCCAAATGGGCTGCCTAATTTATGACCCAATCCATCTCATAACATGGTGCACGACCCAATTGACCAAAATTCATCATTTTTATTATTTTTTATTTATTTATTATTGATTTAATTCATAAAAATCATTTTAAATAAATAAAAAATATAAAAATCTATTTTTGGGTGAAGATTTTGTTTCTAGAAATTCATAATCATTGATTGAATTAGAATGAGAAGGAAATCATGTGATCTCTCCCAAATTATTATTTTTTATTTATTTATTATTGATTTAATTCATAAAAATCATTTTAAATAAATAAAAAATATAAAAATCTATTTTTGGGTGAAGATTTTGTTTCTAGAAATTCATAATCATTGATTGAATTAGAAGGAAATCATGTGATCTCTCCCAAATTATTATTTTTTATTTATTTATTATTGATTTAATTCATAAAAATCATTTTAAATAAATAAAAAATATAAAAATCTATTTTTGGGTGAAGATTTTGTTTCTAGAAATTCATAATCATTGATTGAATTAGAATGAGAAGGAAATCATGTGATCTCTCCCAAATTATTATTTTTTATTTATTTATTATTGATTTAATTCATAAAAATCATTTTAAATAAATAAAAAATATAAAAATCTATTTTTGGGTGAAGATTTTGTTTCTAGAAATTCATAATCATTGATTGAATTAGAATGAGAAGGAAATCATGTGATCTCTCCCAAATTATTATTTATTTATTATTGATTTAATTCATAAAAATCATTTTAAATAAATAAAAAATATAAAAATCTATTTTTGGGTGAAGATTTTGTTTCTAGAAATTCATAATCATTGATTGAATTAGAATGAGAAGGAAATCATGTGATCTCTCCCAAATTATTATTTTTTATTTATTTATTATTGATTTAATTCATAAAAATCATTTTAAATAAATAAAAAATATAAAAATCTATTTTTGGGTGAAGATTTTGTTTCTAGAAATTCATAATCATTGATTGAATTAGAATGAGAAGGAAATCATGTGATCTCTCCCAAATTATTATTTTTTATTTATTTATTATTGATTTAATTCATAAAAATCATTTTAAATAAATAAAAAATATAAAAATCTATTTTTGGGTGAAGATTTTGTTTCTAGAAATTCATAATCATTGATTGAATTAGAATGAGAAGGAAATCATGTGATCTCTCCCAAATTATTATTTTTTATTTATTTATTATTGATTTAATTCATAAAAATCATTTTAAATAAATAAAAAATATAAAAATCTATTTTTGGGTGAAGATTTTGTTTCTAGAAATTCATAATCATTGATTGAATTAGAATGAGAAGGAAATCATGTGATCTCTCCCAAATTATTATTTTTTATTTATTTATTATTGATTTAATTCATAAAAATCATTTTAAATAAATAAAAAATATAAAAATCTATTTTTGGGTGAAGATTTTGTTTCTAGAAATTCATAATCATTGATTGAATTAGAATGAGAAGGAAATCATGGGATCTCTCCCAAATTATTATTTTTTATTTATTTATTATTGATTTAATTCATAAAAATCATTTTAAATAAATAAAAAATATAAAAATCTATTTTTGGGTGAAGATTTTGTTTCTAGAAATTCATAATCATTGATTGAATTAGAATGAGAAGGAAATCATGTGATCTCTCCCAAAATAGCAAGCACTCATGATCAAATATTTGAAATTTATACAATGATCTTTTTGAATATTTTTTGGATCAAATATTCACACAACACATCAATGTTTCTGACCTAAATCCATCACACATATATACTAAGCACAAACCCTAGCCTCATTCACGAATTTGCAGCAGCCTAAAGGTAAGATCAAAAGCACAAAAATCTTTCAAAAAGTCATATTCGGGTTCTCAAATTCAGAGCATTGCAAGGATGTTTAGAATGAACTCTAGAACGATTCTGGGTGGTTCAATTGGATTTTCATTGCAGGAACAAGAATTCACCATGATTAGGGTTTTCGGCCCTCTTTAGGGTTTCACGATTTTCAAATGATAAATGGATTTGAAAAACATAGGACGATTGAAAAACTCAGTAGCAATACAATGGTGCAATCAATTTTGTGAAATTTTGCCGTTTGGATGAAGTTTGTGTTTCGCAGGGTGGAAGAACTCGTAACAATATTCGTAGGAGAAAACGTTGCAAAATCCGCAGCTGGCCTGGGTTCAAACCTCAGCCAGGTAAGTTTCCGCTTTTTTTTTTCTTTCCTTTTATTTGATTTAAATATTATAATATTAAAAATTAAATATATTATGTATATTTCTCAATAATAAATAAATAATAATAAAATATGTCTGTTTTCTTTAATTTTAAAAAATATGTTTTTTTTCACAAATTTTGTTTTTATATTTTATGTCTAAATTGTAATATGTATAAATTAGAAAATTTTTGTATATAACTAAATCCTATTTTTTTTATATAAACCCTAAAAATTTATTTCTCATATAAACCCTAATTTCATAAAACTCTAAAAATATTTTTTAATACAAATCTAATCCTATTTTTTTTAATGTTATTTTCTAATATAATTATTATGTATGTATGTTTACTATAATTCTTACAAATTTTTGTAAATATACTTATAAATATTTTTTTACATAACTTTAGTTTATAAATAATTGTGCTTATAATAATTAGATTTTTTGTAGTAACTTCATGATTAAAATATAATTTAATAATTTGTAAATTAAAACAATTGTTTATTCATATTTGTTTTTTTTAGTTGATTATATTAAAAAATTGTTAATTTCTTATTATTATAATATTTGGATTAATTTTGTTTATTTTTATTTACTAACCCATTTATATTCTAATCATGCTTATTATTTTGTCAAATATTGCTTACTAACCCCCTTTATTATTTATTATTGCTTATTTATATTTTATTTATCTTTGCTATTTAATTATTTTGCTTATTATTTTGTAATTGTTTCTTGGATGTAAAGTTGTTTAATTATTTAATTATTATTATGGTTAGTAATTAGGGAGTGTAACAACATGTATGTAATATTAAAATAAATTTAGATCACTTTTAAATAAAGATAATTAAAATAAACACGTCACACACGTAAGTCGATTTTAATCGCCGTCTCACTTCCTAAGGATATCCCTCAAGTTGCCTACGAATACTGGTTAAGTGGGGTGTATAAAGCAAGTCCCTCAAATAGAAAAATCATCAAAGTCCCTTATGGTTGCCTTTACGAATCGAGTCCCTTTCGAAAAATGATGATGGTCCCTTATATGTGCTTATTACATCCCACAATGGCCTTCAAAGTCAAATTGTCCCTCACATGTACCTTAACATCCAAAGTAAGGACTACCTACTCCATTATAGTAGGGATAGTCTTACTAAAGGAAAGAATGAAGAATAAGAAAGACCTTTAAACATTAGGGTAGGTTACTCCTAGGTGCTTGCTCACTTCAAAACTGTTTCGCACTTAAACAAATTTTCAACAAGTTTTCAAACAAGTTCTTAACACATCCTTACATGGATTATTTATTAACTATTCTGAAAATTTTCTATTCACACACTACACTTTCAAAACAATTCAAAAGTGAGCTTAAGTACCTAAGAGCCCATGGATAACCATGGATGAAAAGGGTGCTAACACCTTCCCTTTTCATAACCTACCCCCCGGACCCAAAATATTCTCTAAGGTCTTTCCTGTTCTTTTATAACCTTTCCTTATGGATAAAATAAAAGTCGGTGGCGACTCTTGCTATCCGCAACATTGTTTAAAGTCAGTTCTCCCACCGTGTTACAGAACTGGCGACTCTGCTGGGGATTTATTTAAGAGGGGTACCCTTAGGAATTAAGATCACTTTAAATTGTTTGCCTTGTTTGCTTTATTATTATATTGTTGGGGTGCTCTTATGTGTGAAAGGTCCTAACCCGGATCTAGTGTACCTTAAGTAAATGGCAATAGACCAAGGAAACTGTACGACGTATATCGATACGGTTGATCTGGTGGCCATAGTTAGTGCGACTTCTTAGTTGGTGCTTATATTCCTTAAGTCAAGTTGAGGATAATATTGAGGCTGCCATATGTTGTCAATGCACTAACTGACTTTTAGAACCCTAGTTAACTCATCTTGGCCTTTAGAAAGTAGTGAGGTAACCGGCTTTGGTGCAGACTGAAGTTGGTTGACACTCGATGCTACGCTCATTGAGATCTTAAACTTGGAGGGTTTTGGTTGGCAAGTAAGTTGCCTTCTGATCAACCACCCTTGTGAAGGATCAATGATATTGAGATCCCTTAGAACCCGGTTACTTTTGTAGGACAGGATGAACCATCTAACTTCAGGGGAGGGTACTTACCTTTAAACCTCATGCAAGCCTTTAAACCTAGGGCTATGGTGTGACTTGTTTGTGTGTGCCACATGTTTGTGATTGAGCATGACATCATGACATCATCATGCATCATAAGCATATCATTTTCCCTAACCATTTCAAGGACCAAAGGATTTATCTTTGTTCTTTGTTGCAGGTCATGGCTTCTGCTCGTAGAAACACCATCAGGATCAACTTTGTAGGGATACCTGCTAAGCTCAAGGAGTTGGTTTCCCTAGTGCCTGATCATTCCCAGTTCAACAAGAGACATGGTCACTTATTGGATCTAGTTACTTCAGGGTTCAGTGAAGACATGATGAGTGTGCTGTTTCAGTTCTTTGACCCTAAGCACCATTGCTTTACATTTCCTGATTATCAGCTGGTTCCAACCATGGAGGAGTTCTCTAAACTTCTGGGTATACCTGTTCTTGATCAGAAGCCATTCACAGGCTTAGAGAAGGAGCTTAAACCAGAAGTTATTGCTGCAGCTCTACATCTGAAGAAGTCTGACATTGTTCTAGAGACGAGAAGTGGAGTTAAAGGTATTCTTGCCAAGGTATTAGTGGATAAAGCTCAAATGTTCTTGAAGGCTATGAGCTACGATTCTTTTGAGGAGATCTTAGCCTTATTGATTTATGGCTTAGTGTTGTTCCCCAATCCTGATCAGTTCATAGACGTTCATGCCATCAACATATTCCTGAGTCACAATCCAGTGCCTACCTTACTTGGAGACATCCTACATTCTCTTCACACCCGTACTACAAGGGCAAGAGGAACTTTGATGTGCTGCATACCTTTACTTTCTAGGTGGTTTATTTCTCACCTTCCTCGCTCAGTAATGAAGAATGAGCAAGGGTTCAGATGGTCCAAGAGGATCATGTCACTTTCTCACTCAGACATCCATTGGTGCTCCAGATCTATGGAGAATGTCACCATCATTGACCGTTGTGGGGAGTTTCCTAATGTGCCACTTCTAGGCATAAGAGGAGGCATCACCTACAACCCATCTCTAGCTTTACGACAGTTTGGTTACGCCCGGAGCGATGGTCCACATGACATGTTGATTCAGGGCATTGTGTTTGACTACGACAACGATCTTCAGGGTTACCGTCAGAGATTCATACGAGCTTGGGGAAAGGTAAACAGGATTGACAGCAAGACACTGGAGCCTAAGTACACCATTCCTATGGAGGCTTATCTCAGATGGGTACGATTTCGTGCTCAGACACTCATGATGCCATATCCTGCCATCCTACCAGTTACCATGGAACCTGTTGCTGAAGGAGACACAGCTTATACCATCCTTCACCCAGACATGCCTACTGATATGGAAGACTTGCAGAGATCATGGATCCGACTGAAAGAGCAAAGGGATACTTTCGAGGCTCATTACAAAGCAAGCCAAGCAAGGATCCTAGAGCTAACAAAGCTACTTCATGAGGAACGAAACCTCAACTCATACCTCAACACCAAGAGGAAACGTCCATGGGAGACTTAAAACCCCATCTTTTGTACTTATTTCGTTTTCATTTTTTGTAAGCCTAAAAGGCAAAACAAGTTATTACTAATAAAAAGTTACTTTCTTGTTTGTTTAAGCAAATTTAAATCCTGCGGTCCTTGAAAACATTGCATATGCATTCCCATATCATTGCATCACAGGTTTATAATTGTGCACAGGTTTCTCATCTTCTCGCTGTTTATTTCAGCAATGGCTCTCGAACAATCAGTTAAGGATCTCCAGGCACAAAATGCACAGTTCCAAGAGCTGATCCTGAACCTATCCAAAGGGCAGGATGAATTGAAGGCACTGCTGGCCAAGAAGACTAAGAAAGCTAGAAGGTCTGCTGGGTTGCTCAACATGGGAAGAAGGTTCAAAGGTCCTGTCAGGACCAAGGAACAGGTTGAAGACTATGAATCTGAAGAATCTGAGCAGGAGAGAGGCAGTCTCCACAACACTATGGGGGACTCTGATTCTGAGGCTAACTACTACCATGAGCCTAACGAAGACAAATTCAAGATGCTGGTGGATAGAATGGATGCTATGGAATTACAGAAATCATCTGGGCTGGATTTTGAGGATTTGAGCTTGATATCTGGGGTGGTCATACCCATTGGATTCAAAGTTCCTACATTTGTTGTCTATGATGGGGTCTCTTGTCCCAAATTGCATCTGAGGTCTTATGTTAGAAGAATTCAACCCCACACTGCTGATAAAAAGTTGTGGATCCATTTCTTTCAAGAAAGTTTATCTGGAGCTCAGCTAGAGTGGTATTATCAGTTGGAGAGTGTCAACATCAGAGATTGGAATGACCTTGCTGAAGCTTTCTACAAGCAGTATCAATACAATGCTGACTTAGCCCCCAATCGCATGCAGCTTCAAAGCATGTCTATGGGTGCCAAAGAAAGCTTTAAGGAGTATGCTCAGAAGTGGAGAGACTTAGCTGGAAGAGTTCAACCCCCTTTGACTGATAGGGAGTTGGTTGATATGTTCATGTGTACGCTGAATGGCCCGTTTTACAGTCATCTCATTGGAAGCTCATCATCTGGCTTCACTGAGTTGATCATGACAGGAGAGCGAGTAGAGAATGGTATCAAGAGTGGTAAGATCCAAGTGGGCACTTCTTCATCAGGTGCTGCAAAGAAGCCTCCCACTGGGAAGAAAGAATCTAATGCTGTGTATGGTCAGCCTGATCGTAACAGAAGGCATCAGTCTGTTAGTGCAGTTCATATTTCAAATCCAACTCCTGCAACAACAGAGCAGCCTCAAGGCAACCAACAGAGGGCTAGAAGACAGTTCACGAAGATCAACATGTCAATGGCTCAGGCATTGCAACACTTGTTGAAGGCTGAACTTATTACCCTGAGGGAGGCTCCTCAGAATCCCAATGTTACCTCTCCCAAGTACAATCCCAATGCACGATGTGCATATCATTCAAACTGTCCAGGACATGATACTAATAACTGCTGGGTCTTGAAGAACAAAATTCAGGATATGATTGATGCTGGAGAAATTGAGTTTGATCCACCAGGTACTCCAAATGTGATTACAGCTCCAATGCCAAATCACGAGAAGACTGTCAACGCCATTGATGAAGATATTGATGAAGATCTGCATGTCTATTCAGTTATAGAGTTGAGCATACCATTGTCTGTTATCAAAAAGAGGTTAGTACAAGCTGGGATCTTTCCAGGTTGTCATGAAGATTGTCTATATTGTACCTATAAGCCGGATAGTTGCTTCATTTTGAGAGATGGGATTCAACGTCTCATGGATAAATATACTATAGTGTTTGAAAGAAGACCAGCATCTGTAGAAAGTATGATGGATCATCTGACTCAGGGTAAGAAGATTGAAGAGGTTGACATGGTTGACAAAGTACCACTAAGAATCACTTCAAAGGGTCCCATTAAAATCACTCGTCAGGGCCCAATCAAGATTACTGCTGAAGGTTCTGTGAAAGTTGTCGCTGAAGCCAGAGTAGCTCCTCTGATCATTACCACTCCTGGTCCTATCCCTTATACATCTGACAAAGCTGTGCCTTGGCACTATGGGTCTGATGTTTACATCCATGGTGTCAAGCAGGAGCCTTTACCTGATATGCCTGTTGACATTGATAATATTGCTGGATCTAGCAAGATCACTCGTAGTGGAAGAGTCTTCTCTCCTCCAGTTGCTTCTAAGAGTGCAGTTACTCCTGCTGTTACTTCCACCACTGATGCTCGGGGCAAGGGTCCTGTTATTGAGCCTGTATCTACTGATGTGCCAGCTGCTGATGACCTCTCTAAGCAGATGGAAGAAGTATTGAAAATCATTCGCAAGAGTGATTATGATATTGTTGATCAGCTGGGGCATACTCCCTCAAAGATTTCTATGCTCTCCCTGTTATTATGTTCTGAGGCTCATGCCAAGTCATTGATCAAGTTTCTAAAGATGGCTCATGTACCCAGTGCAATTTCTGTGGACCAGTTTGAGAATTGTGTTGCGCACCTGACCTATGACAACGGGTTAGGATTTTCTGATGCTGACTTGACCCCGGCCAAGAGGGATCATAACAGGGCCTTGCATATTTCAATTGAATGCAGGGGCACTACCCTGTCTCATGTGCTGATAGACAATGGTTCCTCTCTGAATGTGTTGCCTAAGGAAGTCCTGAACAAGCTGAGTCCTGAAGATACGGTATTGAAGCCCAGTAATATTGTGGTAAAGGCTTTTGATGGTTCTAGAAGAGTAGTGCATGGGGAAATTGATCTTCCAATCAAGGTTGGCTCTCAGGTGTTTACTGCTACATTCTATGTGATGGATATTCGTCCTTCGTACTCATGTCTGCTTGGTCGTCCCTGGATCCATGGGGCAGGTGCTGTGACCTCCACATTACATCAAAAGTTGAGATATCCGGTGAATGGAAAAGTTGTTACTGTCTTTGGAGAGGAAGAATACTTTGTCAGCCATGTAAACACTTTCAAGTATCTGGAAGTAGAAGGTGAATACATTGAAACTCCATGTCAGTCATTTGAAGTGGTTCCCTGGGCTGTTAAGGATTGTGTGACTCCTCCTGCTGTGAAGAAGGTTCCTGTGGTCATCAGAAACCCTCCAACAATGGCAATGGCCTCCCTCAATGATGCAAAAGCTGTGGTGGAAGAAGAATCCCAGAAGGCTGTTCGTCGTGCTCGTGCTGTTCGTATCACCAATCAAGGGGTTATCAATGCTGTGGGAGATCAAGATGAAGACTACAACTTGGAGGCATGGATTTTTCCTACTGTGGGTGCTGGACTCAATAATTGGAAAGCTGAAGATGTTATCCCTATCTCCTTTAGTCAGGAATCCTCATCCACTCTGGATCCAGTTGATAACAGTTCTACTATTGCCAATTACAATTTCGAGAATCCGATCTATCAAACTGAAGACGGAAACGAGGACGATTGTGAAATACCTGTAGGGCTTGCTAGGTTGTTACAACAAGAAGAGAAAGCTATACAGCCACATGAAGAGCCAGTCGAAGTTGTGAATCTGGGAACTGAAGAAAACAGAAAAGAGGTCCAGATAGGGGCTGATTTAGAGGACAGTGTCAAGAGCAGGTTGATTCAGATGCTACGTGACTATGTGGAGATCTTTGCTTGGTCTTATGAAGATATGCCAGGGTTGGATACAGACATTGTGGTTCACCGTTTGCCAGTGAAAGAAGATTGTCGTCCAAAGAAGCAGAAGGTTCGTCGTATGCGTCCTGAAATGTCAGAAAAGATCAAAGCAGAGGTAATGAAACAGTTCAATGCAGGGTTCTTGGCCGTAACTTCTTATCCTCAGTAGGTTGCAAATGTGGTACCAGTTCCTAAGAAAGATGGTAAGGTACGTATGTGTGTAGACTACAGAGATCTGAACAAGGCTAGCCCTAAAGATGACTTTCCACTTCCTCATATTGATATTCTGGTAGACAACACTGCTCAGCATAAGGTATTCTCTTTTATGGATGGTTTCTCTGGTTACAATCAAATCAAGATGGCACCTGAAGATATGGAGAAGACTACATTTGTGACACAGTGGGGCACCTTTTGCTATAAGGTAATGCCATTTGGTTTGAAGAATGCAGGGGCAACATATCAGCGTGCTATGGTGGCTTTGTTTCATGATATGATTCATCATGAGATAGAGGTATATGTGGATGATATGATAGCCAGGTCTCAGAATGAAGAACAACATCTTGATCATCTGCACAAGTTGTTTGAGAGGTTGAAGAAATACAGGTTGAGATTAAACCCAAACAAGTGTACTTTTGGAGTTAGATCTGGAAAGCTCCTGGGTTTCATTGTCAGTGGAAAAGGTATTGAAGTGGATCCTGCAAAAGTGAAAGCTATACGAGAGATGCCAGCTCCCCGTACTGAGAAGGAGGTTAGAGGTTTCTTGGGACGATTGAACTACATTGCAAGATTTATTTCCCAATTAACTACCATCTGTGAGCCAATCTTCAAGTTGTTGAAGAAAGATCAGGTGATGGAATGGAATGATGAGTGCCAGACTGCCTTTGATGAAATCAAGAGATATTTGCTAGAACCTCCAATTTTAATGCCACCAGTTGATGGAAGACCCTTGATTATGTATTTAACAGTATTAGACAACTCAATGGGGTGTGTATTGGGGCAACATGACGAGTCTGGTCGAAAAGAGCAGGCAATATACTACCTTAGCAAAAAGTTTACCGACTGTGAAACAAGATACTCACTGCTCGAGAAAACTTGCTGCGCTTTGGCATGGGCTGCTCGCCGACTAAGACAGTATATGTTGACCCATACTACCTTGTTGATTTCGAAGATGGATCTAATCAAGTACATATTTGAGAAACCTGCTCTCTCCGGAAGAATTGCAAGATGGCAAATGATCTTGACGGAATATGATATACAGTATACTACTCAGAAGGCCATTAAGGGGAGTGTTGTTGCTGATCATTTGGCTCATCAAGCAGTAGATGATTACCAGTCAATGAATTTTGAGTTCCCTGATGAAAACATTATGTCTGTTACCAAAGAACCTGGACAATATGACGGACCTGAACAAGGATCCCGATGGACTATGGTTTTTGATGGTGCCTCCAATGCACATGGTAATGGTGTTGGTGTTGTGATTAGTTCCCCTGAAGGTTGTCATACCCCGATTACTGCCAGACTTTGTTTCTATTGTACCAATAACATGGCTGAGTATGAGGCATGTATCATGGGTATGCAAGTTGCTATTGATATGAAGATTCAGTTCCTTGAGGTGTATGGAGATTCAGCTCTGGTAGTAAGTCAGATTAAAGGAGATTGGGATACAAAGCATGATAATCTCATTCCTTACAGAGAACATGTGTTGTCTTTGATCCCACATTTCAAAGAGATTACTTTTGGACATATTCCACGAAGAGAGAATCAGTTGGCAGACGCATTGGCCACCATGGCATCTATGTTTGAGATCAGCTGGGATGATGAAGCTCCCAAGATTACCATTGATAGATTTGAGAAGCCTGCATACTGCAATGAGATTGACACTGAAGGGGCAGAGGAGAAGCCTTGGTTCTATGAAGTGAAAAACTATCTTGAAGCTCAGGAGTTCCCTGAAGGGGCATCTGTCAAAGATAGGAAGTTCCTGAGAAGGTTTTCTGCTAAGTTCTTTCTGAGTAATGGCATTCTGTATAAGCGTAATCATGATTCAACTATGCTTCGTTGTGTGGATAAGAAGGAAGCTACAGAAATTATGGAAGAGATGCATGATGGGACCTTTGGCACTCATTCTAGTGGTCATACCATGGCAAAGAAGATTTTGAGAGCAGGTTACTATTGGTCTACCATGGAAGCTGATTGCTATCAACACTCCAGAACATGTCACAAATGTCAAATCTATGCTGACAAAGTACATGTACCTCCATCCCCATTGAATGTGTTGACTGCTCCTTGGCCCTTTGCCATGTGGGGCATTGATATGATTGGTGAGATCAAGCCTACTGCTTCTAATGGGCATCGTTTCATCCTGGTTGCTATTGATTACTTCACGAAGTGGGTAGAGGCAGCTTTATTTGCATCTGTGACTAAGAATGTTGTGGCTCGGTTCATTAAGAATAATCTCATATGTAGGTATGGTATCCCTGAAAGGATTATCACTGACAATGGCTCTAATCTGAACAACACTATGATTACTGATCTCTGTATGCAGTTCAAGATTAAGCATCACAACTCTTCTCCGTATCGTCCAAAGATGAATGGGGCAGTTGAAGCTGCTAATAAGAACATTAAGAAGATTGTACAGAAGATGACTGTTACTTACAAGGATTGGCACGAGATGTTACCATTTGCTCTGCATGGTTATCGTACTACAATACGTACTTCAACAGGGGCAACCCCATTCTCCTTAGTCTATGGTATGGAAGCAGTTCTGCCTATTGAAGTTCAGATCCCCTCCTTGAGAATTATGAAGGATGCAGGCTTGGATGAAGATGAGTGGATTCAGACTCGACTTGACCAGATAAATTTGATTGATGAGAAAAGGTTAGCAGCAGTTTGTCATGGCCAGATGTACCAGAAACGGATGATCAAAGCTTTTAACAAGAAGGTTAAGCCAAAGGTATATCAGGCTGGTGACTTGGTAATCAAGCGTATCATATTACCACAGGGTGATCCTAGGGGCAAGTGGACTCCAACATATGAGGGACCATTTGTAGTCAAGACAGTATTCTCAGGAGGTGCCATGATACTGACTACAATGGATGGTGAAGACTTCCCACAACCTGTAAACGCAGACATAGTTAAAAAATACTACGCATAAAAAGAGACCCGCTAGGTTGACAGGCCTAGGCAAAAATAAGGGCATCCCGGCAAACCAAAAGGGTTTGGGCAAAAATTAGGGATATATATATAAAAAGATGTACACCCGGCAAGTCGAAAACCTGAAAAGGCGGCTTGGGCAAAAAAGGGTATCCCGGTGGATTGAAAACCTGAAAGGGCAATCCAGGCAAAAGTTAGGGATTAAAGCGTATGACTATGTCTCGTTTGGATCACTCATGAAATTGCAACCAGTTGTACTGCTTACTCAAGCTCAAACAGATGAAGCTCAATCCAATCGTTTCCGTCTCAACAGCAAGAAGATGAGATACTTGAGTGGCAATAGTAGAATTGAAACTCAATAGGACTATTTCCCACATAGCTGATTCTTTTTGTAAAACTTCATGACAAAATTCTCTTACTAGGGTTTATGTCTCCTTGTACAAACTTACCCGTGTATGGGTCACTTTTGATATAAATAAATTCCATCTTTTGAATCCAGATTTACTTTTACCCTATTTACATAAGCGAAACGTCCATTGGTTGTGTTTGAATGTATGTATGCCTTTGAATATGATTGATGATTACCAGAAATGCATGTATGCTTTTAATATGATTGATGTTTACCAGAAATGCATGAAAATGCAGTAATAGTATTTACTAAGGACGAACGAGGGAAGGATTTCAACGAAGCTTCGCCGGTTCATCTTTACAAGACAGTTACAAACCATCAGTAGGACTAATCCATTTTCACAAAGTCTAATCTCCCCTGGAATTTATATCCATCTCTTTTATCCTCATACGGATATACGGGAAATTACTTTCCAATGAGGGCGCGATGAACGAAGACGGGATGTTATACTTATCCTACTATCAAACGAAAACGAAGGTTATCTATACCTTGTTATCCCCAACAACGGGAGGTTATCTATACCTTGTTATCCCCAGCAGACGGAGGGTTATATATTCTTCAACAACGAATCGAGATTTATTTTCCTTGGCCAGCAGTTGTTATACAAGGATATCCAGACACTTCCAGCAGTGTCATAGCATACATACATCATTTACATCATACCATAACATATATGTCTATAGTACATTACCTAAGTGCATCATGTCATACATGCATACATAAAGCATAAACTAATGTTGTTATACAGAATGCTACCTTGTTTTCAGGTTAATTATCCAACAAACAAGCTTATGATCTTTGGGACTGCTTTATTGTAACCTCAGGGTTACTTTATCCTCTTGATGAGCTTCTTATTACTTTGGGACTGCTTTATTGTAACCTCAGGGTTATTTTATCCTCCTGATAGCCTCTCATGACTTCAAGACTGCTTTAGAGCTACTGATTGCTCTATCCTCCTGAAATCATCCTATTACTTCAAGACTGCTTTAGAGCTATTCATTGCTCTATCCTCATGAGGTCATATTACTACTTCAAGACTGCTTTAGAGCTATTGATTGCTCTATCCTCCTGAAGCCATCTAATTATTTCAAGACTGCTTTAGAGTTATCCATTGCTCTATCCTCCTGAAATTACATTATTATTTCAAGACTGCTTTAGAGCTATCCATTGCTCTATCCTCCTGAAATCATTACTTCAAGACTGCTTTAGAGCTATTGATTGCTCTATCCTCCTGAAGACATATCACATTATTATTTCAAGACTGCTTTAGAGCCATTCATTGTTCTATCCTCCTGAAATCATATCATTGCTTCAAGATTGCTTTAGGGTTATCACTATTGATTGCTCTATCCTCATGAAGACATGCTGCTACATCATTATTATTCCAGACTCCTGACAGCTTTCATCATACACCCATATTTTGAACTGCTCCCCCCCTAGTGGCATCTTTAAGCCCACTCAATCATATTCGACTAGCCATCTGTACCACTCTAGTGCACTGGTGAGTGCAAATTTTTGGGCTTTTGTGTTCAATCCCCTTCAACCTTCCAGGTTACGACTGGCAAATATACCAATCTAACCCCTCAGGTTTCAGAAAATTGAACAGGGGCAGCTGTTGCACCCCAAAATTTGCCCTCACAATACAAGACTTTGTGCTTCTTGAAGGTTCACAAGGTTCACAAACTTCTCAACATCTACAAGACCTTTCATGAGGTTCATGAAGTCCATAGGTTGCTTCTTGAAGGTTCACAAGGTTCACAAGATTCACAATGTTTACAAAGCTTTCCTAAGGGTCATGAAGTCTACAAAGCCACTTCATGATGTTCACAAGGTTCACAAAGTTCACAATTGGTCAGAAGAGTTGACAATTCCCTCAGACAATGCACCTCCTAAGCAATGCATCCAAAACTAGGGTTTTGACTTTAATCAGGCTAAATGGACTTCCAAGACTTCAAGTGAGCTTCATAACATCTTATATGTGTATAAGAACCCCCATGTCAAGTTTCAAGACTTTTCTCAAAAGTTTGCTCAGTCAGATGATCAGATAAGTCAAAAGCAGTCAATGCAGTTAAAAAGTCAAACTGAGGTCAACTGTGGTCAAACCAAAGTCAAACTTCATGATTTTTTGCCAACATCAAGTATATGAAGTAAAATTCATCATTTGATCAAGGGTTGATCATGATTCATCAAGGAGATTCCAGATCATCAATAATCAGGAGTTTCTAAATTAGGGTTTCCTCAGTAAAAGTCAACTGAACTTTGACCAGGCATAACTTTCACATACTTCATCACCAAGTCTCCATCCAAAGCTCATTTTGAAGGAAATTGAATTCTCTACAACTTTGATGTTGAAGGTTAAGCCCAAAAATGCTTTATTTGAAAGATATGATCTAAGACATTATGGGTCATTTCAAAAGTCAACAAAAAGTCAACAACTTCAAAAGGGCATAACTTGAGATTGGTAAATGATATGGACCTGAAACCAATGGGGTTGTTTAGAGGACTCTTCAAGCTTTCCAAAAAGTCCAAGAACACCATCATACCTTTAAAATTGAGAGAAATGTGCCCTTGCAAAGTTGGGCAATTTTGTGATGGTTTATGTTGAAAATGGAGGCTTAGAAGTATTTCTTTCCAAATGGGCTGCCTAATTTATGACCCAATCCATCTCATAACATGGTGCACGACCCAATTGACCAAAATTCATCATTTTTATTATTTTTTATTTATTTATTATTGATTTAATTCATAAAAATCATTTTAAATAAATAAAAAATATAAAAATCTATTTTTGGGTGAAGATTTTGTTTCTAGAAATTCATAATCATTGATTGAATTAGAATGAGAAGGAAATCATGTGATCTCTCCCAAATTATTATTTTTTATTTATTTATTATTGATTTAATTCATAAAAATCATTTTAAATAAATAAAAAATATAAAAATCTATTTTTGGGTGAAGATTTTGTTTCTAGAAATTCATAATCATTGATTGAATTAGAAGGAAATCATGTGATCTCTCCCAAATTATTATTTTTTATTTATTTATTATTGATTTAATTCATAAAAATCATTTTAAATAAATAAAAAATATAAAAATCTATTTTTGGGTGAAGATTTTGTTTCTAGAAATTCATAATCATTGATTGAATTAGAATGAGAAGGAAATCATGTGATCTCTCCCAAATTATTATTTTTTATTTATTTATTATTGATTTAATTCATAAAAATCATTTTAAATAAATAAAAAATATAAAAATCTATTTTTGGGTGAAGATTTTGTTTCTAGAAATTCATAATCATTGATTGAATTAGAATGAGAAGGAAATCATGTGATCTCTCCCAAATTATTATTTATTTATTATTGATTTAATTCATAAAAATCATTTTAAATAAATAAAAAATATAAAAATCTATTTTTGGGTGAAGATTTTGTTTCTAGAAATTCATAATCATTGATTGAATTAGAATGAGAAGGAAATCATGTGATCTCTCCCAAATTATTATTTTTTATTTATTTATTATTGATTTAATTCATAAAAATCATTTTAAATAAATAAAAAATATAAAAATCTATTTTTGGGTGAAGATTTTGTTTCTAGAAATTCATAATCATTGATTGAATTAGAATGAGAAGGAAATCATGTGATCTCTCCCAAATTATTATTTTTTATTTATTTATTATTGATTTAATTCATAAAAATCATTTTAAATAAATAAAAAATATAAAAATCTATTTTTGGGTGAAGATTTTGTTTCTAGAAATTCATAATCATTGATTGAATTAGAATGAGAAGGAAATCATGTGATCTCTCCCAAATTATTATTTTTTATTTATTTATTATTGATTTAATTCATAAAAATCATTTTAAATAAATAAAAAATATAAAAATCTATTTTTGGGTGAAGATTTTGTTTCTAGAAATTCATAATCATTGATTGAATTAGAATGAGAAGGAAATCATGTGATCTCTCCCAAATTATTATTTTTTATTTATTTATTATTGATTTAATTCATAAAAATCATTTTAAATAAATAAAAAATATAAAAATCTATTTTTGGGTGAAGATTTTGTTTCTAGAAATTCATAATCATTGATTGAATTAGAATGAGAAGGAAATCATGGGATCTCTCCCAAATTATTATTTTTTATTTATTTATTATTGATTTAATTCATAAAAATCATTTTAAATAAATAAAAAATATAAAAATCTATTTTTGGGTGAAGATTTTGTTTCTAGAAATTCATAATCATTGATTGAATTAGAATGAGAAGGAAATCATGTGATCTCTCCCAAAATAGCAAGCACTCATGATCAAATATTTGAAATTTATACAATGATCTTTTTGAATATTTTTTGGATCAAATATCCACACAACACATCAATGTTTCTGACCTAAATCCATCACACATATATACTAAGCACAAACCCTAGCCTCATTCACGAATTTGCAGCAGCCTAAAGGTAAGATCAAAAGCACAAAAATCTTTCAAAAAGTCATATTCGGGTTCTCAAATTCAGAGCATTGCAAGGATGTTTAGAATGAACTCTAGAACGATTCTGGGTGGTTCAATTGGATTTTCATTGCAGGAACAAGAATTCACCATGATTAGGGTTTTCGGCCCTCTTTAGGGTTTCACGATTTTCAAATGATAAATGGATTTGAAAAACATAGGACGATTGAAAAACTCAGTAGCAATACAATGGTGCAATCAATTTTGTGAAATTTTGCCGTTTGGATGAAGTTTGTGTTTCGCAGGGTGGAAGAACTCGTAACAATATTCGTAGGAGAAAACGTTGCAAAATCCGCAGCTGGCCTGGGTTCAAACCTCAGCCAGGTAAGTTTCCGCTTTTTTTTTTCTTTCCTTTTATTTGATTTAAATATTATAATATTAAAAATTAAATATATTATGTATATTTCTCAATAATAAATAAATAATAATAAAATATGTTTGTTTTCTTTAATTTTAAAAAATATGTTTTTTTCACAAATTTTGTTTTTATATTTTATGTCTAAATTGTAATATGTATAAATTAGAAAATTTTTGTATATAACTAAATCCTATTTTTTTTATATAAACCCTAAAAATTTATTTCTCATATAAACCCTAATTTCATAAAACTCTAAAAATATTTTTTAATACAAATCTAATCCTATTTTTTTTAATGTTATTTTCTAATATAATTATTATGTATGTATGTTTACTATAATTCTTACAAATTTTTGTAAATATACTTATAAATATTTTTTTACATAACTTTAGTTTATAAATAATTGTGCTTATAATAATTAGATTTTTTGTAGTAACTTCATGATTAAAATATAATTTAATAATTTGTAAATTAAAACAATTGTTTATTCATATTTATTTTTTTTAGTTGATTATATTAAAAAATTGTTAATTTCTTATTATTATAATATTTGGATTAATTTTGTTTATTCTTATTTACTAACCCATTTATATTCTAATCATGCTTATTATTTTGTCAAATATTGCTTACTAACCCCCTTTATTATTTATTATTGCTTATTTATATTTTATTTATCTTTGCTATTTAATTATTTTGCTTATTATTTTGTAATTGTTTCTTGGATGTAAAGTTGTTTAATTATTTAATTATTATTATGGTTAGTAATTAGGGAGTGTAACAACATGTATGTAATATTAAAATAAATTTAGATCACTTTTAAATAAAGATAATTAAAATAAACACGTCACACACGTAAGTCGATTTTAATCGCCGTCTCACTTCCTAAGGATATCCCTCAAGTTGCCTACGAATACTGGTTAAGTGGGGTGTATAAAGCAAGTCCCTCAAATAGAAAAATCATCAAAGTCCCTTATGGTTGCCTTTACGAATCGAGTCCCTTTCGAAAAATGATGATGGTCCCTTATATGTGCTTATTACATCCCACAATGGCCTTCAAAGTCAAATTGTCCCTCACATGTACCTTAACATCCAAAGTAAGGACTACCTACTCCATTATAGTAGGGATAGTCTTACTAAAGGAAAGAATGAAGAATAAGAAAGACCTTTAAACATTAGGGTAGGTTACTCCTAGGTGCTTGCTCACTTCAAAACTGTTTCGCACTTAAACAAATTTTCAACAAGTTTTCAAACAAGTTCTTAACACATCCTTACATGGATTATTTATTAACTATTCTGAAAATTTTCTATTCACACACTACACTTTCAAAACAATTCAAAAGTGAGCTTAAGTACCTAAGAGCCCATGGATAACCATGGATGAAAAGGGTGCTAACACCTTCCCTTTTCATAACCTACCCCCCGGACCCAAAATATTCTCTAAGGTCTTTCCTGTTCTTTTATAACCTTTCCTTATGGATAAAATAAAAGTCGGTGGCGACTCTTGCTATCCGCAACATTGTTTAAAGTCAGTTCTCCCACCGTGTTACAGTAGGCCCTACTGTTACTCATCCCTAGAAAAGCCTTCCCTTTCCTATGAACACTACTCCAAGCTCTCTTCACTTTAGCCAAAGTATCACCCTCCAGCAATCCAGTGAGATACAAAGATTCCTGTATCTCCTCTTCCTTAGGAGGTCCTCTCAGCGCGTATCCAAACTTCCTAACTAACAAAGATGGGTTATAGTTTATGCACCCTTTCCTTCCGACCAACGGGACGTTAGGAAATACACCACAACTATAAACAATCTATGTACCAAGCAGGTCTCTGTCAAACCAGATAATGTTCTCTGCAGAAAATCCCATTAACCTTTCTGACCTCTCTGAAGTACCAACAGTAGCAACAAATGGACCTGTCTTAGGAAGATGAATAGCAAACCACCTGTACAACAAAGGAATACAGCAACATAAGTTCTTTCCCCTCCGGTTCTCATTCTTGTGGTGAACATAATGATAGACGTCGCCTAAAAGCGTAGGTACCGGATTCCCTGAAGCAAAAATGTAGAAAGCATCTATGTCTATAAAATCCAGAAGGTTAGGAAACAATATGATACCATAGATACAAAGAGCTAATATGGCGCTAAACACGGTCCAACAACCATCTTTAGCAAACTGATGAGCCTTATCAATCAGAAAAGGTAAAGGAAAACCAGGCATCCTACTCCTCATGATCAACTTCCCTTCCAACTCTGAAGCATTCAAATGCAGAGCAACAACAAGCTTAGCCAGATTGGGCTCAACATTAGTGTGATAGAATGGCATCTGGTCTAAGCTAGGAACACTCAGCAGCTCAGAATAATCCTCTAAGGTAGGCGCCAGAACATAATCGGGAAAAATAAAACACCTCAGTTGTGCATCATAGAACTACAGAAGAGTATAAAAACCACCTATCTCATATACTGAAGGCTTGTAGACACATCTCAATAGTTTCCGCTAAGATTGCTTGAAGTCTTCCATCACTCTCTTGTCAGCCATGGCAATCAAACTCAGTAAAAGACCAATATCCGGAGTTGGAAACCTGTATGCCACTGTCTTCTTCAAGGGCTCCATATCAGAAGTAAGGGAACAAGATCACTAGAATCGAGGAGGAAATATGTAACTGCAACATAGATACATGTTAATGAAAATGTAGATGAAATCGCACATGCAAATGCAAACAGGGGATCAAGATTCTTGTGTTGTTGATTGAGAAAGACCAGCGCTCCACTTTAGCAAGAACATAACACTGTCATTAGGACCCCTTGTATTAGGAACACAAATTCACACTGCAAAGAAAACTGGGTAGTCTGAAAGTCAAGGTTTCTTGCATAACCGAATCCCTCTCATAGGTATGGACCTATCCACTGATAAGGTTCGGCATCCTATGCGTTCATCAGCGTCACAGACTTTTAAGAAACGATGATATGTTCACCATTTCTGGTTTGGCATCATAATCTCCCGAAGAGGCCTCACTTAGCTGAATCACAAATGATCGGTCCCCTGAGTCGACAATCCTCAGATTCAAGATCCCCACAAGTTCTAAGGACCGGAAAGGAACTCATCAAAGAGAATCTCGTCTGAGCGCGAATTTCATGGGAACTTGTGCATGCTAAGCATACAGGTTCATTACTACTTTCCACTACTAATGCTATGTTTGTACTCAAACCCGGGTCCGGCTTATCTTTCAATGGAACATTCCCCCCCAACAGCATAGCAAAACTGATATATACAATGCTGAACATAAAGTCGGGAAAATAAAACACAACACATATATACATACACCCAAAATAAACAACCAATCGTTAGGATTGACTCGCATAGGGGATATTCATGTCCCCAGCAGAGTCGCCAACTGTCGCATCGCTATGAAGAGGGGCCGGTAAGGAATGAAGAGTCGCCGTCTGTTATTTATCCCAAAAGAGGGAAAGGAAACGATCAGAGAAAACCTAACGAAAAGGGGAGAAGACAGGTCATCACAACCATATCTCGGGTTTGGGAGTCGGTTACGCAAGGGGAAGGTGTTAGCACCTCTCACGTTCGTCGTACTCGACGGGATCCATGCTTTATTGTCTATCTAAAAAAGGGTGTTTACTATCTAAGCTACGGCTCAGGGACAAAAGAAAAGAAAATAGACTTGATAGAGCATCGCCGCTCCATGCCTACGTATTCCCTCGTGCAATGGGAAAGTCAGAGAAAGTGGGGAAGATTGCTCGCCAAGAAATCGTCGTCTTGTGCCTACATATTCTCGTCTGGTACGAGAAATCAGAGCAAACATAGTTCGGGCTAACGAGAACACCGGTTGGTTCAAATGTTTTAGGCCCGAGTAGGGTTAAAACTTAGTTCTAGCAGTTAGGTGTATGCAGCTTGACCATTGGAGACTTAGGCGTTACCCATTTGAGGTAGAACCAAGAGTTAACAAAACTCTTCTTATGAAAAAGGTTTTCCAAATTAAGATCCCGAACGATAAAATGATTTGATGTTTGTTTTTGTGTTTTTTAGAGAAGAGGTGCATTAATTATTGTTTGTAATTCATGTTGCATTAAAGACTATGACTTAGGAGTGAATGCATCGCATATCGTCCTAAGGATGTACACTAAACACTCTAAGCAATTGAGAGGAAGCCCCCCAATCACCATTCCCCAAGTACTTAAGGCTCGTAACGTACAACATTTATTAACCTTTATTAAGTATTTTAAGAGAATTTGAAGATGAGAAGAGAGAGACACTCTAAAGGGAGACTAAGACTCAACCTAATGTTCTCATGCAAAGTGTACCTATAATTGAGATAAAAAGGAATGCTACCTAATGTTATCATGAATGGGTTCAAGCCTAAGTTCTATCATAATCAACCTTGAACAAGGAAGATTAGAGGTCCTAAGGGAACATGGCAAAGAAGAAAGAAAAAGAAGAAGGAAACATGAAATAGGGAAGAGGCAAGTATGCAAACATGTAATGCACAATTAGAATGAAAGTGAGGGAGGAAGAAAGTGTGGGGCAGAAGCCTCCAAAAGCACATCTCAACCTCAAGCATGCATATGAGAGATGCAAAGAAGAATAAAGAAAGAATGCATACAAAAGAAATCAAACAAGCACACAAAAGTGGGATGAAATGGGAGAACAAGTCCTACAACCATTTGTCATCAACCACAATGCCTAAAGGCAAACCAAAAGAAAGGGAAGAAGCCATGATCAAATGAGAGAATTGGAGGCAATGTGAGGACAGCAAGGAACTCAAATAGGCAACTCAACCATAGACAAACTCAATGATCATGCAAGAACACACAAGAGAAGTCCTCAAAGAATCACCATTCATGATATGCTTCAAGTACCTCCAAAGGAGAGACTAAACCATCTCAATTGGCACTCTAAGGTCATGGGACATAGGCAAAGATGAGAGGAGAAAGTACATAAACCAAATAAAGAAAAGCAAAAAAGAGAATGCAAGCATAAGCATGGAAGAAGACCTAAGTCTTAAGCACATTCAACATTTGAACTTCAAGTGGAAAGCCTAAAAAGAAATGCAAATCTCAACAAGCAATGAACAAGTTTATGACCTAAAAACGAACATCCAGCAAGCTCAACATGTTAATAATATGAATCAAGAAGAGTTGAGAGCTCAAGGAATCCATAGAAGTCATTTCCCATTCAAACTAGGTCAAGTGCTTGTATGAACCTCCCTTAGATGTAACTTGTCTTGCAAGTCACCTCAAAAATAGGAAAAAGGTTCAAAAATAACCAAATAAAATCTCAAATTCTCATCAAAGCGTTGGCAACCAGAGGCCAAAAGCACAAGGGCAATATTCCCCCAAAGCATCACGAAAAGAAATAAATCCCTAAGGTCCACCACTTTAGAATGGAATAATCGAGGGTCAAACAAAATGACCTAAAAGTCAAACCAAAAGAGGTCAAACCAAAGGAAAAAGTGTCCTAAAAAATCATTCAACTTATTATTGAAATGAGGAATGATTTTCATTCATTGGAGTAAAAGATTAGATCAAGAACAAAGCATGAAACCAAAAGAACAATTAAAAGATCATTTATAAACACCTTCAAACATTAATTCCCATTTTAATTGAAAAATAAAACAAAAATGAAAATAAAAATTTCCAAAATTAAATGACACATTAAAGTGTCTAAAAATATTTTTTAGGGGAATTTATCATGTTTGGAGCTATTTTTAAATATCAAAAATGAAAACAGAAATTAAAATAAAATGAAAATAAAAGAAATAAACAAGGCGTGGCGAATAGCAATTATCCAAGGAAAATAGTCTGGGCTGGATCCCAAGGCAGGTGTTAAAAGCAAACGAGGCCCAACTTACTCAGCTGCTCAAAGCGTAACGTTTCATTAAACTGACTTGGCAGTCAAATGACACGCGCGTTGTTCAGGCCTTATCACAACCGTTGATCCAGGTAGTCAACAAGTCAAACATCACACATGGCACATCACATCAGCATGCTAGAAAATAGAACCAGACGCCGAAGACTAGCTCTGGTCGTCTTCTCCGGCGCACTGCCGGAGCTAGGATCCAAAACCTCACCAATTTCAACAAAATTTTAGAGCAAAATGAATGCCAAGTTGCAAGGATCATGAACCCAGGTTCCATTTTCATTTATCATGCAAGAATAAAGTAAATCGAACAAAACAAAACTCACATGCTCAACTGAAATGTCAACAAACATTACCAATTATGATCCAGATTTTGCCTACCAAGTGTAGGTCTTCAGATGCAACAAGAATGGAGTAAATCTAATGCATATTGAAAGAGAATTTTGGAAAAGGAGAATACCTAACGGAGTCTGTCCGTTGGAGCTTCTACAGATGCTTAAGCTTGCTCAAACTATGCAGAATCACTCTATGAAGTTCAAGGAAGGTGTTGTTGGCTTCAAATTGCTTTGAATTTGCTTCAATTCCAATTCACGATTTTCACTTCTCTCTTGAATTTTCCAACTGTGTTCTAGCTCTTCTTCCACGAAAATGACTGAATGAATGCTCAAAGTTCATCTGGAACTTTTATATGTTGGATCTAGAATGATTTGGAGGCCCAATTTGGCCTGATTAGAGTGCAATTCAAAAATGCCCAAATTGAAAATGGAAGCTTCATGCACATGTGAAAATAGCTCCAATTCTCCTTGATTTTGATTCAAATCAGTTGCTGGGTGTGTGTAGTGATCATGTGGATGAGAATTGATCCTTAATTTGATCCAAGGGTGGATATTGGATGTGAAACTTCTTGAAGTAAGCTTGAATTCGCTCGTGTATTTTCTTGCATACCTCAAATCCAATTTGTGCATTCTCCTTGTTATGATATTGTGACTCAAAATAAGCACAAACATGACATGAAAATGAATTAAAACCAATTCAATTTAAATAATGACTTTAAGTTCAAATTTCCATTGAACTTCTTCACCAATCTTCATATCCATGTCAAATCCATGATAATTTGATGTTCCATGATGGAATTGAGATCATTTGAAGCAACTTTCATGTCGGGAAAAGTCTCATTTGAAGTGCACAAGTGGATGAAAATGACCTATAATCTTATTTTCCGAAAATACCCCTGCCTTGCAAGCTTCGTAACTTGAGTTCTACAAATGATATGAAGGACTTCTAGGACTTTTTGGAAAGTGAAGATCATGAGGAACAACTTTCATGTTCATCAAAAGTTGAGGAGAAACATGATTCTAGGTCAGATGTGCCTTGGAAGTTGGTTGACTTTTGTTGACTGAAAATATGATTCACCTGAGACCTCTAACTTGCCAGCATCATAACTTGAGTTCTAGAACTCTAATGAATGAGTTATAGTACTCAAAAGAAATCTAAGAACATGCTCTACAAGTCTCATGTTTATGTCAAAGTGAGATTAAAGTTTTACCTTGAGATATGTGGTCTTGAAGTTAGGCACTAAATAGGGGATTTTACACTAACAAACCTCTGAAACCCTAATTTAGTAACTTCTCACACTCTTGATTCTTCTTGAATTGATATTGAAATAACATATTAGATGCCTCAACACAACTACCCATGATTCAAATTACTTAGAACTAGGTCTTAATATCCTTCAAATCCACTATGGATCTTGCACTAGGCAGATGAAACCCTAGGTGTACAATCCTCTGACTATAACCTCTTGCCCATGATATAACAACTTGCATAAGCTCCACAATGGCTATCAAAGAACTTAATGAGCTTCACAATATCTCATATTCATATCCATGAACTTTTGATCTTCAGATGATCCTCAATTGGCCTCCAAGACAGGAGATAAGCAACATACATCCATTCACTTTCTCAAAGAGCTATGACCAGCTTCTGATGACTTAATGAGCACTCATGCTTGCTTGTAACTTTTGACAGACCTCCTCTTGCTATGCACACCTCTTGATCCCCTGCAAATGAACAATTATATGCCAATTCAAATGCTATAACAATGCAATGAAAACATAAGCCAAGTAAAGAAAAGGTTGGGAAAATTTTGGGGTACAACATCCATACAGGGCGAATGGAAACATCTCGTGCCAGTCTTTATAAGTCTTCACCATTTTCTGGACGATCTTCTTGATGTTTTTATTCGCCTCCTCAACAGCTCCATTCATTTTGGGATGATATGGCGTCGAGTTGTGATGTTCAATCTTGAAGCTTTCACACGTCTCCTTCATCATTTTATTGTTGAGGTTCGAACCATTATCAATAATGATCTTATTCGGAACTCCATATCAGCATATGATTTCCTTCTTGATGAAGTAAGTCACCACTTGCTTAGTGACATTAACATATCATACGGCTTCCACCCACTTAGTGAAGTAGTCAATGGCCACTAAATGAAATGGTGTCCATATGAGGCGGTTGGCTCGATACGTCCGATCACATCTATACCCCACATGGTGAAAGGCCAAGGTAAAGTCAAAACATTCAAAGGAAGTGGTGAAGCATGAACTTTGTCTGTGTAAATCTGACACTTGTGGCATGACTGGACATGGAGACAACAATCTGTTTCCATTGTCATCCAGTAATATCCCACCCTCAAGATCTTCTTAACCATAGTGTGGCCACTAGAGTGTGTCCCAAAAGACCCTTCGTGCACTTCGTTTATGATACGTTCTACTTCGTGTCAATCCGTGAATCTGAGCAAAACCGAATCATAATTCTATTTATATAGCATATCACCACTGAGGAAGAACTTTGACAAGAGCTTCCTAAGATATTTCTTATCAGTGATAGTTATACCCTCTGGATATTCCTGTGTTTCTAGGTACTGCTTGATATCGTAGAACTAGGGATAATCATCAACTTTAGGCTCTTCAGCATTGGTTACCAGGTAATAAGCCGGTTCGTCAAGGAACTCTAGATGGATGGACGGCTCCTCGTTCTTCCACTTGACTTGAAACATTGATGCTAACATCGCTAGAGCATATGCCAATTGGTTTTTTGTTCTGGGAATGTGATGAAAAGTTATCTCATCAAAATATGGGATTAGCTTCAAAATATGATCTCTGTAAGGAATCAACTTGACATCAAGTGTTTCATATTCCCCTTTTATTTGACATATGAAAAACGCAAAATCTACATAGACTTCTAGAATCTTGATCCTATTATCAATGGCAACTTCAACTCCAAAGATACAGGCTTTGTACTCGGCCATGTTATTAGTACACTTGAAGCACAATATGGCAGTGAATGGTAGATGAAATCCAGTTGGGAAAGTAATGATTGCCCCAATTACACAGCCTTTAGAGTTTGCGGCACCATCGAACACGAGCGTCCATCACAATCCTGGTTCGGGTCTGTCGTTTGGGCCTAGTGTGGTATAATTTCTGGCAAACATGATGTCTTCGTCAGGGAAGTCGAAGCGCATAGATTGGTAGTCATCCACAGGTTGATGGGTAAGATAGTCAGAGAGCACACTTCCTTTGATAGCCTTTTGTATAACATATTGGATGTCGTACTCTGTTAGTACCATTTTCCAACGAGCCACTCGTCCGATGAGAGCAGGCTTTTCGAATATGTACTTGACAGGATCCATCTTGGAAATCAACAGAGTTTTACGGGTGAGCATATATTGTCTGAGACGCTTTGCTTCCCAAGCTAATGCACAACACGTCTTCTCGAGCATTGAGCATCTCGATTCACAATCGTTAAACTTCTTGCGGAGGTAGTAGATTGCGTGCTCCTTCCTACCGGTTTCATCATGCTAACCCAATACACATCCCATGGATCCCTCTAGCGCAGTTAAGTACATGATCAGAGGTCGTCCGGGTACTAGAGGCATTAAGATCGGTGGTTCTTGTAAATAATCTTTTATTTTCTCAAAGGCTTTCTGACAATTAACGTTCCACCCAACAGCTTGATCTTTTCTGAGCAGTTTAATATGGGTTCACAAGTGACCGTTAGATGAGATATGAATCTGGAAAAGTAATTCAATCTCCCAAGGAAACCTTGGACTTCTTTTTTGATTCTAGACGCTGGCATGTCTTGGATAGCTTTGACTTTATCCAGATCAACTTCAATCCCCTTTTGGCTCACAATAAAACCTAGCAGTTTACCAGATCTTACACCAGAAGTTCATTTGTTGGGATTTAATCTCAGTTTGAATTTTCTCAATCTTGTAAAAAGCTTTTCCAAGTGAATGAGGTACTCTTCCTCAGTCTGGGATTTCGCAATCATATCATCTACATAGCATTCAATCTTTTTATGTATCATATCATGAAAGAGAGTGACCATAACTCGATGACATGTCGCGCCTGCGTTCTTAAGTCCAAACCACATGACTTTATAACAGAAGGTTCCCTATGGAGTGATGAAAGTCATCTTTTCCATATCTTCTAGAGCCATTTTGATTTGATTATAGCCTGAAAATCCATCCATAAATGAGAAGACAGAGAACTGAGCTGTATTTTCTACTAGCATGTCAATATGTGGCAGGGGAAAATCGTCTTTTGGATTTACTCTGTTGAGGTCTCTGTAGTCGACACATATTCGCACCTTCCCATCCTTCTTCGATACTAGGACAAAATTTTCTACCAATTGTGGATAGATGGATACTGCTAGGAAACCAGCGTCTAGCTGCTTCTGCACTTCTTCTTTGATCTTGAAGGACATTTCTGGCTTCTTTCTCCTTAACTTTTGCTTCACCGGCAGGAAATCTTCTTTGAGAGGTAACTTGTGCACCATAATATCTTCGTCCAGACCAGACATGTCTTTGTAGGACCAAGCAAATACATCAATGTATTCTCGCAGCAATGTGACCAACTTTGTCTTAATCTCTGACTCCAATGCGGCACATATCTTGATCTACATGGCATCCTCTTCAGTTCCCATGTTGATGACTTCAACTTCTTCTTGGTATGGTTGAATGACCTTTAACTCTTGCTTTAACAGTCTAGTCAACTCTTCTGGGAGATCACAATCTTCCTCACAGTCTTCGTCAGCGTGGTAGATCGGGTTATCAAAGTCATATTGGACCACAGAAGGATCGTTATCAACAGGAACAACGGAAGATCTGCATGATGAATGATTTCATGCTTTTATTTTTAAAAAAATTAAAAAGAAGAAAACAAAACAATGCCTTTCAAAAATATTTTTATGTGCAAAAAGTAAAAAAAAAATGAAAGAAAGAGAGCGTAATTGGATGCAAAATTCATTTATTGATGATAAGTTGTGCTTTAAAAAGCAAAAAGCCCTACAACATGATCCATATGCCTTGGGCAGAGCATAGTATTTTTTAGGTAAAAAACGAAAAACTGGGAATTACTCGTCTACTAGAGTAACTTTGGGAATTTCAACGATTCTCCAATTGTTCAATGTTTGGTTGGGTGCCCTAGGATACACCACGCACAGTTCTTCATGACCTTCATCTTCAGTCTCTAGAAATGTGACTTGACCATCAACAAGATGGCCCCCACTAGTAAAAACTAGCGGAGTTGCAAGTCCTTTACCCCTATCAGAGGCGTTATTCATTTTATACCCTAGATCAACTTCATTCTTGTTAACAGAAAGTTCCAACACCCTACCCCATCCTCGAGGGTGACCTTCTTCTATCACTATCTTCGCATATTTCTAAGTTACAATTGAAGACACCGACATCTCATGAATCATTTCAACACTGATATCTTCAAAGGCTTAAAACAGATTCTCATGCATTTCGTCTCCTACCTCCACGTAGCGGAAAGAAGCAAGATGGCTCACAAGAACATTTTCTTCACCTTCAATGATAACCATCTGATTATTAATCATGAACTTGAGTCTATGATGAAGAGTTGACGTTACAGCACCAGCTGAATGAATCCACGGACGACCAATGAGGCAACTGTAGGCGGGATATATGTCAATTACATAAAATGTAATGATAAAAGTATGAGGTCAAATTCTGATCGGGTGATCAACCTCGCCGATCACAGTTCTCCTAGCTCCATCAAAAGCTTTCACAATGGTTTGACTCGGCTTCATCATAAGCCCTTCAATCGACAATTTGCACAACGAGCTTTTTGGTAGTATGTTCAGTGACAATCCAGTATCGACTAGCACTCTAGAGAATACAACATCTACACATTCGATGGTAATGTGTAAGGCCTTGTTATGATTTTTACCTTAGGGGGGTAATTCACTATCATTGAAGCTCAGAATATGACCTAACGCTATATTCTCAACCACTTCTTCGAATTGCACCACTAATATCTCTTGAGGCACGTGAGCAGCCTTCAAGAATTTTAACAGCGCCTCCTGATGGGTCTTTGAACACATTAATAATGACATCATAGAGATTTTCGAAGGGTTTTGATTGAGCTGGTCAATCACTTTGTAATCGCTCTTTTGGATAATTCTTAAAAATTCCTCTACTTCATTATTGGGGACATCCTTATGTTTGGAGGACTGCCCATGTCCAATAGTGCCTTGTTTAACAATATCTTTGTTTACATTGCCACTGTTGTTGATAGGTGATGTAGTTGGTGCAAAGATCCTACCACTCCTGGTGACGCCACCAGTTCCCACAATATTCTCTACATTCTTCTTTTCCTCTAAGATATCTTCTTCTCTCACCTTTTGTCCATTGAGAAAAACAGTCTCGCCATATAGCCAAGGTATAACATTCGTGCTCTCGTAAGGGAACGGAGTTGGCGTTGAAATGACAAGCTGTTTCGTTGATGGTGGAGACGTAGGTATCTCAACTGGATCGTAAGGTATGCATAAAGACCTTCCACCTTGACCATAAGGAATCACATATGTTTCATCACAAGGGATCTGCAGAGAGATAGGAGCATGTCCATACACGTTGTCCCACTCTTCTCCATTGCAGGGTATTGTTAACGGAATATGATTCAAACTACTGGAAGGATTCCATAATCCATTTTCATCATCATATGGTATCCCCAATGTCTCAAATGGAATGTCAAAAGTAGCAACTTCTTCAGTTTTTGAAAGTTGTTCTGCTACTAATATGCCTTGATCAATCAGGCCTTAAATGCCTTTCTTCAATTCAACACATTCTTGAGATTTTCTCGAACAAACGTGACAATTGGCTGGACATCCGGGATAAATATTCTTCAATAACAGCTGCTCTTTAACCATGGAGAGGGGTGTTTTCAGTTTGTCAATATCCGAAATTAATCGGATCCCTCTAGAGCTCTCGATCATGTTTGTTGAGTGATAAGCCGACATTGGATTAGTCTTGAAATTCGTGAAGGTATTTGCTAAAGAGTATTGCTATAAAGAGGGTTCTAAGGGATACAGAGAAGAGCTAGAAACATGGAAAAGAGAGATAAAGGGGAAAAAGGGACTCGGTAGGACCTCGCGGTCCTATGCCTACATATTCTCAGCAAATATGAGAAAGTCAGAGTCAACGTAGTTCGGAAAGCTACAGATAAAAGAAGGGAAAGTATGTTCGGCAAGGATTGGGGCCCTTGTGCCTACGTATCTTCACTTAAAAGAAGTGAAGAATCAGAGCAGCTGTAGTTCGGCCTACCGTTAACTGGTGTTTTTGCAGATGATGTTAGTGCACGCATTCTAGCAGTTAGGTGTATTGCAGCTCGCTTGTGGAGTCTTATGCATTACCTGTTTGCGATAGAATAGACGTAACATATCCTTTTTGAAAAGAGATAGTTTTCGCAATCGAGGCAAGATGTCACATTTGATTTGTGGATTATTTTTAGGGATGAAATAAACATGAAATATGTTAGATGACAATATATGTAGCATGACATAATGAAATATGAACAAGGATGATAAATGAACAAGGTAATAATCAAGATAATATCAATAGAAAAAATAAACAGAAAATGTGTGCGGGAATATAAAACAGTGAGATGTTAATAGGACTGTAAAGCAAAAATTAAAAGTCCGGAGTTAATAATTAGTGAAATGAGTCAAAAGGAGTGGGATCTCGTCTTAATTATAAACTCGTGTCAATTAATCGAAGGTAATCTCTCATAGGGATGGCAAACAAACCCGGGCCCGCCCGCACCCGCCCGGGCCCGCCCCGAAATTAACGGGGGAAATCCGATTTAATTGGGTGCGGGTGCGGGTGCGGGTGAAACCCGGTTCTTAACTACGGGTGCGGGTGCGGGTGCGGGTAGACACTAAGACCCGCCCGCACCCGCCCCGCCCCAAATAATATATTTAATTTTGATTTTCTTATTTTATTTATTTTAATATTTGTTTATTAATTATATTTTTAATTAAGTTATTAATATTCTTATTGCAATTAAAATAATAAAATTAATCAAGTTAATATTCATTTATTAATTAAAATTTTAATTAAATAATTATTTAATTTATTAAAATAATCAATTTTTTAATTAAATTACTAATTTTTATTATAATTAAAAAAATAATGATTTTTTGCGGGTGGGGGCGGGGCGGGTGCGGGTGCACCCGTTTTCTACTGGGGGCGGGTCTGGGTGGTAAATTTTCACCCCCGATTAGATTTGGGGGCGGGGACGGGTCTGTTACATGAAGGCGGGTGCGGGTGCGGGTATAGTTAAACCCGCCCCCGACCCGCCCCGTTGCCATCCCTAATCTCTCACGACCCCAAAGTATAGAAAAATGATCCAAATGATCATTTTCTACAGATTTGAAATAATGAAGATTAACGACCTCGATAAGTCGACGTTTACGAATGTAAATACTTCATAGACCGCTAAAAATAAAATAAAATTGACAATGAGATTGAGAATACAGTTGAATCTTGTCTTAATCGCAAACTTCACGTTAACTAATCGAAGGGAACCTCTCACGATCCCAAAGTAGAGAAAATGACCCAAATGGTCATTTTCTATAGGTTTGAAATAATGAAGGTTTTAACAACCTCGAAAGCTAAATTTTATGAATCAGAGACTTCATCGATCTGAAAAATTAAACAAAATCGAAAATGAGAAAGAAAATGAAAAGTGAAAAAGAAGGTGGTCTTAGATTAGTCACCGTTTATCAATAGTTTGACCAACGGTAACTTTTGGGGTCTAGTCATCGACCCGAAAATGAAACAAAACTCAAAAAGAAAAAAAAAGAAAAATGAAAATAGAAATCGAAGCGGAAAATGGGAGATAAATATAAATCATGAAAATAAAAGACTAAATAATTAGAATACATGATAACCAAGAATCACCCATGTTTTGTTTAGGAAAAAAAGTAAAAGGTATGATAATTTAAGAAAATTAACACAAGTGAGAGGGTGATAAATAATTGATAGTGGTTAAATGAATGGTGTAGAATGATATGGGCTGAGCCCATCATCTAAAAATCTAGAATAAAAAAACATAAATAATAGACACAAAAAAAAAATTTAAAAAAACAGAAGAGGGGGTATTAACTCGGAGGGCGGTGAATGCGAGCCAAGCAAGCATGGGCCCATGGCCCATCCGCCCCAAACATATAGCACAAAAGGGTCAAGAAACCGGGTCTTAAAAAGGTAGAATGTCGTAAACCCAGCAATGATGGCAGGCGTTTAGACACAATCTCAAGCCCTTTCCCAACATTAAACGGATCGAAACAAGGGTAGAGAAGAAACGCTCAACCATAAAGGCAAATGAAAACAAAGCAAATTACCCCAATGTTCTTCTCCTATTTCATTTTCTTCTCAACTCGATCGCAGATGCTTTTTTTGGATTTGTGATTTTATGTGCATTTTGAATTAGTTATGAAATCATCTTTTCCTGATTCAATTTGTTTCATTTCATCTCCTATTCTGTCTGGGTTTTATTTGGGGGTTTGTAAGCTTGGAATGGTAAAAGAAATTGGTTGAAGATGGATTCGGGGATTTGTGTTGGGTGATTGACTAGTTTGTTACCAAAGGAGATTAATGGAGGTTAGGAAGAAGTTTTAGCAGAGTACAGAAGTTCCTGTCAGCATTTTTTTTACTGCTTTTGTTTCTCTTACCTGTACCCTTTGAAAAAATTTGACGAATTTCTTATTCTTGAATTTTGATGCAAGCCTTTACTCAATATTGTTTTTAGGCTCAAATTGCAGTTCAAGTCTTGAAATATATTAACAAGGTCTTATTGTGAAAAATCTGATGAACCTTGTAGCTGTTGTTTGTTGCGGTTCACTGAGACAGAGGGTTCATGGATATTGAATACATACTGGATAAATGGTAAACAATGGCCTTAGTTTGACATCTAGTTTTATATATCAAAATGTGATCCCCCCTCCCCCCTCTTTTTTACAATTGTATCCATCAAGACTCTCTTTAGAATTTGATCTTTGGACTAAAAAAATGTATTGAACACATGGGCCTTAATGAATTTTTGGAATGAATCTTTGGAATAACTTTTTGTAATAAAGAAATTTTAACAAGAATGAGAAATATGGGCCTTGAGCAAACACTATTATTTTCACCTTAGTTTGACCAATGATTCTTCCACGAAAAACAGTGAACTAAAACAAAGTTTCACGTTAATCACACTTAACCCAACCAAGAGTCTCCCTTTGAGTCACGATCTTGTTATAGTCTTAAAACAAAAGCTATGGCTTAAATTAATTATTGAAATATCCATTTGAAATCGAATAGAGATTTGAATCCAAGCTTGAACATTCATGACCACTCTTACACCAAAGGTTTGGGCCATTTGATCAAATAGAAAGTCAACATGAACTGAATTGTGCATTTTCCAACCTCTTGACCATGCTATGATAAAATAAAACATATCTCGAGGAATGGATCCATGACTGTATTAATTGTGACTAACCATAATTAACCGATGGAACCTTTTGAATGTTATTAAAGATCAACTGACCTAACCTGAATGTCTGATCCATACAAATGACTTATTATGAAACCAAATCTTACATGACCAAGCAAATTAAGTCAGCAACACTCAACCTCGCACCATGTTTGCTTGATTCACTTTGAATTCAATCTCTTTTAGCCCTAAACTTGAATATCAAGCGACATATTTTTGGATTTTGGAATAAATGTTAGTGGTCACACACAGAATGAAAACTAAACATGTAGGACAAATTTGGGGTATGACACCCATAAGTCACCATGTTTCACTACCCAACACACATAAAAAATCAACCCAACCTTCAACCTTGGAAATTTCTCACCGAACCTTCAACATTTTCCAATCCCAAGACCTCAACACAAATTACAAACCTCCATTGATTTTCCTTCAACCATACTCAAACCCACAACTACTCCAAACTTCAACAATAACTCAACAACCACACAAGTCAAAATTGAAATAGAATTAGAGTAGAACAAGAGGGTGATTTGAGACGAAGTGCAAGCGAAATCAACTTGAGTTGTGACAAATATGAAATTGAGTGAATTAGAGATCGAAAATGGAAGCCTGGAACGAACGGGTCACGAGGAAGAACGTCAATTTTTCCATCAATTTATTCCTCTTCTTCTAACACTATGATGGATTTTTTGAGTTTCTGAGAGTCATTAATTCGTACTTTCCCTAAGTTTCGCTTCAGTTTTTATGTTGTTGTTTCCTTGTTTCAACTTGTTGATGTGCCCTTTGCGTAGGGATCTAGCGTTTGAAATAGGATAGAAAGAGTATCTAATATTTTGGCTTAATAACATGGTGTTGTATTGAAGGCAAGGCTAGGTTGTTGGGTTATTGGATCGTGAGGTCCTTGTTGCTATTTACACATTTCTTTTCCTTGTTACCATCCGTATATTTCTTGCTATGAAAAGATGATGGGCCTTTAAGCCCGGATGATTCTCACATCTTGTTCTTACACCCTCACCTGACCTTTTGTTTAGTTTTTGGTTAGATTTTGTTGATTAGAATTTAATTTGATTCTAGATTTTGGTTCAATTGGATATTACTTTTGTTTTAGTATTATATTTTAATCTTAATTGTGCCCTTAATTTTGGTCTTAGTTTCGATTATAGTTTTGACATGAATTTTGATTAAAACTTTGATTAGAATTTTTGTTAATTGTTAACTAGATTTTGGTTAATAATCTTGGATTAATTCTTGATTGCTTATTTTGGATTAAATTTTTTGATATTAATTCTTGTTTAACTTTTAATGATAATATTAATTTTAATTTCTTGAGTAGTTTTTGTTTAAAGAACAATATTTAATTTTTGATAACTTTGATTAGATTTTTTTAATTTTTAATTAGAGTTTGTTGACAAATTTGATTAAAATTTCTCGTTAAAGGTTTGTTTAAAATTCTTTGATTAGAATCCTTGATCTTAGTTGAATTTTGTGCTCAAATTCCTAGTTGACATTGTGATTAATTACATTGTCGATTTTTAATTGAACTCCTAATTGAATATTTGTTAAACTTAGGTTTAGTCTCCAATTGAGTTTTTTATTGAATATTTGGTGAATTTTGATTTGGTTTCTTATGGACATTTTGGTTAAATTCCATTAGAATCTTGGTGATTATTAACTTTGGTTACTTTTCTTGATGATTGTTAAATTCTCTTGGTGAGATTTGTGCTTTGATACTTGAGATATTTGTGCTTGCTTGATTTTGTTAATGTTTGAAATTGCGTATGAATTCTCATTGGTTGATATTGCTAAACTCTCCTTGTGCATAAGTTGATTGAATGTAGGAAATGATGTTGATGTATACACTTTTGTTTTGTACATACATGTTGTTAAATGCTGCTATTCTATCATGTTGGATATTACACATGTTCTGTTCTGGAGATAGGAGTTATTAAATGTTGTTCTTGCTTGTTGCTAGAATTTATTGTTATGATGTGCTGAAGCGATGTTATTGCTGCTGTTTTTGGTTTAGTCTATACTTGTGTTGCTTTGACATATCCTCTATCCATCTCATTTATTCTCATTTATGTTTTGAATTTCTATTTGTTGGTTGAGATTGAGTTTTCTTAATGTTTACTTGTGCTTGATCACATGCTCCCTTAAGGCTCCCAGCGTGAATGTAATTTTTTATTAGGTTCAAAGTAGGATAGACATTAGGCTCTTAATCCTTTGCAAGAAAACATTAGGGAAGTCCCTTCTTGACCTCAACTTTAGATCCATCTTTGTATGATAACATTATGTAGATTTCCTTTCTAATCCTTAACCTTAGGTACATCTTTGTATGATAATATTAGGTAGACTTCCCTTTTTATCCTCAACAATAGGGCCATATTGCATGACAACATCTAGGTGAGTTTCCCCTAGATTTTATTTTTCCCTTTGAGTCTTCTTTCATCTTTCTCAAAACAATGTCAAAACACGTAATAAATATGACGTGCATTATGTGCCACGATCCTTAAGCACATGGGAGAAGATGAGCGGATGAATTTCTAACCTCATCTTAGGGTACTTTGTGCGTGAGACACTTAGATCATTAACACGAAGTATTTGATCCTATGTCATAGACTTTAGTGGAATGTGCATTCCAAATAAATTCAATTCACTTCTGTTAAAACTCACAAACAAACTGCAAACCATTTTATCCTTTGGGATTGTTTGTCAAACCTTTTTCAAAAAGGGTACGTTATTTCCGTTCTAACACAAACAGGCATCGACCCTAACTGCTGGAACATGAACATAATGTTGCTCATAAAAAACACTTAACAATTTGTATGCCTAAATAAAACTTCTCTGATTTCTCATACCAGATGAGGATACGTAGGCAAAAGACGCGAAGTCTTGGCAAGCAACCTTCCCTTTCACCCATAGTCCTATGAACTACGTTAACTCTGACTTTCCTATTGCACTAGGGAATATGAAGGTCTAGGACGGCGAAGTCCTATCGAGTCTGCTTTTGTTTCTTCCCCTTTCTGTTTCTGTTAGCAATAGGCTTTAGATAAACACACCCTTTGATTAGAACAACAAGAGTGGATCTCGTTGAGTACAACAGACGCGAGGGGGTGCTAATACCTTCCACTCGCATAATCGACTCCCGAACCTAGGATTTGGTTGTGAGACCATGTCTTCTCCCTTTTTTGAGGTTTCTTCGATCGTTTCCTTTCCTCCATCAAGATAAATAATGTTCCGTGGCGACTCTTCAGTTTTTCTTGTTGGTTGTATTTTTGCTGTTGGAACACTATCTCATGTTATATGGACACTGGATCTTCGCTAAACGTGTTTCTTAAGAAGGCGTTGAGGAAACTGGATATACAGGGAGTAATCCTCAAACCTAGTGATTTGGTTGTCATAACTTTCGACGATTTGAAGCGGTCTGTCTTTGGAGAAGTAGTGTTGCCTATCAAGGTGGGACCGAAGATCTTTAAGACTACATTATTTATCATGGATATCCAACCTACCTATAATTTCCTACTGGGACGTCCATGGATATATGCTCCTAGAGTTGTGTCATCCACCTTACATCAATAAATTAAATTCGTAGTTGGTGGGAAGGTTGCCACTATCTATGGTGAAGAGGACATCTTTGTAAGCCACTTATCTTCTTTCAAATATGTTAAGGTGGAGGGAGAAATCCACGAAACCTTATGTCAGGAATTTGAAGCGGTGAATATTTAAAGTGAGCCTCTTGTTGGAGATGAAAATCCTGAATCTTATATGGCTTCGTTAAAAGAAGCTCGAGCGATAGTGGCAGCCGGTAGTCACAAGGGATCGGGTCATATCCTCGATGTGTCGTTAAAGACGGATATGTTTGGTTTGGGGTACAAGATCTCGCAAGCGCCACCAAGGGTTCAGAGTCTTCAGGGTCCTATTAGATTCTCAAGTGCTGGAATTTTTTTTGATCAAGTCAATGTTGCGGATGGAGATGATGCTGATAGTGATTGTGATTTTGATAACTGGATTTGCCCCTATGTTCCAGGGAAGGAACTCAACAATTGGTCTTCTAAGGATATTGTTCAAGTCACTATCCTTGAAGAGTAATTTTCCGTTTTTTTACATATGTTAAATCTTAGATTCTGCTCAAGATGTAGTGATCCATTTGTAGGGCTTCATATTTTTGTTTACAATGATTATCATAAATAAAGGAAGTTTTTTGCATCCAAATATTTTGTTCCCTTTCTTTCATTTTTTGATTTTACATTTCAAAATGGCGATGTGTTTTTTTTCTTTTGTTTTTTTTCTTCATTCTAAAATAAATCATAAAACATCAATCATGGAGATCCATCACTCCAAATTTCAACAATAATGGTTCTACTATGGCTCAGTATGTCTTTGACAATTCGATCAACCAAGCTAAAAAAGAGGTTGAAGAAGACTGTGAACTTCCAAAGGAGTTGGATATATTGTTAAAACAAGAGGAAAGGGTCATTCAACTGCGTCAGGAAGATATTAAGATTGTTAATCTGGGTATTGAGGATGCAAAATAAGAGATCAGAATCGGAGTTTCCTTAGAAAGGGTGTGAAGAGGAAACAGATTGAAATACTGCATAAATATGTCGACATCTTTGCTTGGTCTTACCAGAATATGCCTAGGCTTGATACAGATATTGTTGTGAACTGTTTGCCTCTCCAACGGGATTATCCTGCGGCCAAGCAGAAGCTTAGAAGAACGAGACCAGATATGGCTATCAAGATCAAGGAAGAGGTTCAAAAATAGTTGGATGCTGGTTTTCTTGCTGTAACCAGTTATCCTCCATGGGTTTATAACATCATACATGTTCCTAAGAAGGATGGCAAGGTCAGGATGTGTGTTGATTACCGTGATTTGAATAGAGCAAGCCCAAAAGACGATTTACCACTTCCTCACATTGATGTGATAGTTAACAATACTGCCCAATATTCAGTGTTTTTCTTCATGGATGGCTTCTTTGGGTATAACCAAATGAAGATGGCCCCATAAGACATGGAAAAAACGACTTTCATAATACCGTGGGAAACGTTCTGTTACAAAGTGATACCTTTTAGATTGAAAGATGTTGGGGCAACTTATCAGTGAGTGATGGTGACTCTCTTTCATGATATGATTCTCAAAGAGATCGAGGTCTATGTTGATGACATGATTGCGAAGACCCAAACAGAGGAAGAACATCTGGTTAATTTTTAAAAGTTGTTTGAAAGGCTGAGAATGTTCAAGATAAGTCTGAATCCGAACAAGTGCCCCTTTAGGGTGAGGTCTGGTAAACTGCTGGGTTTTATCATTAGTCAATGAGGTATCAAGGTTGATCCTGCCAAGATAAAAGCGATACAAGAAATTCCTGAGCCAAAAACAAAAACAGAGGTTCATGGTTTTTTAGGGAAGTTGAACTACATAGATAGATTCATCTCTCATCTTAGAGCCACGTGTGAACCAATATTCAAGTTGTTAAGAAAAGATCAAGCTTTCAGGTGGAACAAAAACTATCAAAGAGCTTTTGAAAGAATACAAGAATATTTGCAGGAACCCCTGATCCTCATGCCTCCAGTAATAGGAAGACCACTGATAATGTATCTGACGATTCTTGAGAATTCAATGGGGTATGTTCTCGGCCAACACGATAAGACAGGTAGAAAAGAGCATGATATCTATTACTTGAGTAAGAAGTTTAATAGCTGTGAGTTGAGATACTCAATGTTATAAAAGACATGTTGTGTACTTGCATGGGCAGCAAAATGCCTAAGGCACTACATGTTAAATCATTCAACCCTGTTGATATCGAAGATTGATCCGATCAAGAATGTGTTTTAGAACCAAGCTCTTACTGGAAAACTTTCCTGTTTGCAAATGGTTTTAATAGAGTATGATATTCAATATGGTTCCCAGAAAACCATCAAGGGAAGTGTTCTGTCAGACTATCCTGCTCAACAACTGATTGAGGATTATCATCCAATGAAGTTTGAATTTCCTGACGAGGATATTATGTACTTGAAAGATTATGGCAATGGAATCAGGGCCATTATCACCACTTATAAGGGTTCTCATATTCCCTTTACTATGAGATTGACATTTGATTGTACCAACAATGAAGCAGAATATGAAGCTTGTATAATGGGGTTGGAAGAGGCCATTGATTTGAGGATCAAGAATCTTGATGTGTACGGTGATTCATCTTTAGTGATCAATCAAATAAAAGGAGAATGGGAGACTCGTTAGGTCAACCTGGTACCTTACAAGAATTATGCCAATGGAATCAGGGCAATTATCACCACTTATAAGGGTTCTCATGTTCCCTTTACTGTGAGATTGACATTTGATTGTACCAATAATGAAGTAGAATATGAAGCTTGTATAATGGGGTTGGAAGAGGCCATTGATTTGAGGATCAAGAATCTTGAGGTGTACGGTGATTCAGCTTTAGTGATCAATCAGATAAAAGGAGAATGGGAGACTCGTCAGGTCAACCTGGTACCTTACAAGAATTACGCCAGAAGACTGTTGCCTTTCTTTGACAGGGTTGAGTTTCATCATGTACCCCGAGCGGAGAATCAGATGGCAAATGCATTGGCAACATTGGAATCTATGTATAAGTTGAACCGGTGGAATGAGGTACCGGTAATCCATATCACGCGCCTCAAAAGACATGCTCATGTCTTTGCAACAAAAGAGGTGGCAGACTCTTACACCCTTTTTTTGACCCTGAATCATCGGACCATGCGTATCATATCATTTTCATCTTTTGTGCATCATATCCATTATTCATGTCATCTAACCATTGTGCATTTAGGATTTGTACCTTTTCTTTCTGTGCTGTCTAAACCTAAGTATTGCAAGATTGAATCAAGATTCATGCAAAGTTATCAGGTCGATCGTGTGGGTAGTGTTATTTGAAGTTCAAGCGAATTTCACCTAATCTTGGTCAAATAATTGGTTTGCTTTAGTATCGAGATATCAGTCTATGGCAAAGGCGATTGCTTCAAGGTGTATAATCATCAAAGCTAATTCACATTCAGTTAGGGTTTAGGTGCAGTCGTCAATGTTCATATCTCAAGTCATATGTGTTATGGATCTTTGTGAAGACAAAGAAGTGTCATATTCCAATGGTTTTTGTCTAAAAACCACCAAGTGATCAGAATTAGGGTTTTGTGCCAGATCAAGGTCTATCTGGAGAATTCAAGCTTCCTATTCAATTCTAGCATTCAAATTTTAATCTCACCTCAAATGTCTCAAGTTCCTATTTTCAGATTAAATCATTTCAAGTTTCTAATCCAAGTGAAGCTTCAAGTTTCAAAGTTCAAACAGTTCAATCAAGTTTCAAGATCAAAGTTCAAGTGTCAATTTCTTTCTATTTCATTTTTCTATTCAATTTTCTTTCCAATTTTCAATTCTATCCAGTTTCAATTCCATTTCAATCTAATTCAAATTTCAATTCATATTCAAGACTAATTCAAGTTTCAATTTAATTTGATTTAATTTAATTTAATTTCAAGCTTCATGTCCAAGTCATCTAATTCAAATCAACCTCAAGTTTCAATTCAAAACCAATTCAAGTTCAATCTTAAGTCTCAACTTTAATCCAGTTCAATTTCATTTTAATTCAAGTTTCAAAGTTCAAGTGTCCAATTTCAACCAAGTTTCAAGATTAAGTTCATGTTCAAATTTCAAGTTTCATTTTTTTTAATTCCATCCAAAATTCAAGTTACAAAGTTTAAATTTCCATCCAAATTTCAATTCAAGTGTCATTTTCATATGAGTGTTAAATTCATTGCAAATTCATTCTAAAATTTCAATCATTCTTTTAGTTACAAAGTATCAAACCACATTTCAATTTAATTCCAAACTCAGTGTCAAAGTGTCATTACAAGGCTATCCATTGGAAACCAAATGCAATAAACAAAAAAATTCATTATCACATGCCTATCCACATTTAATTAAAAAAAAAGTTCACCAAAAGTAACGTAATGTTCCAATCTATTCAACCGACAAATACCTCACCACAGGGTACTGCTGCTACAACATAAAACCAGGCTACAAAGTTTACAAGCACAAAAAGTACAACATTACCAAAACCTATGGTTTTCCTACAACCATCCAGCCAACACACACTAGCCATGATCAAACCATACGAACAAGACATGCAACTGAGGCCAACGTAGTACTGCTGCTACCACTTTCATCAATGCGCAAAACAACCCCTTGCAAAGAAAAACGTACAACTAAAACATGCCCCCACCAGCCTGCATTCCAACTCGTACAACCACTCACTATACCATTGCACAACAAAACATGTTTCAGCCCTCAACGCACATTTCTCCCAATCCAACTCCATATGCAGCCACTCCTAGCCACTTTAACCAAAATAAGCAAAAATAACTCTGCTTTTCCTCCAAAACTGACCCCACGACGTACAACAAAAACAAAATCATCCGCAGCAAAACAAGCCAACTCCAACTGTACAACCTCAAAACCTGATACGACCGATGTGCAAACCTGCCCTTACTATGCAACACCAGACAAATCTGCAGAACAAGACAAATCAATAAAAAAACTTTCACTCCATGATGCAATAGGCAAAATAAAACCTACTACAGCCTTACATTCGTACGATCCCCACAAACAAGACCTGCAAAAAGGGACACAATACAATTCTAAAATGTAGCAGCCAACACGAAACGACAACAATTTGAAACCAAAATTTCTCCATGATAACTCATAAATGGTTCCTTTTTTAAGACGTTTGATTGACACTCTAAAACCTCCTTGTCATCTGCTAACACTAATCATCATCAATATATTATCTCAACTTTTCCACCCCTTCGAACCACTTTCGACTTCCACCATTAACATTCAACCATCGTGCACCATCATTATCCCATACCTCCGCCAGCATTAAGCCGCATCTCAAATCCAACAAACTTTCAAACCCTACAAACCCCAATCGACAGTGAATCAAAAAGAAAGCATAGAGATGAAGAGAGTGAACCTAAACCAAACCCTTTCTGATAAAGCATTTGAAAGTGCAAATTAAGAAGAAGGTTAAGATCTGATGTTGTGAGAATTTTCTCTTCGAGATTCCGTTTTGATTTTGTTGGATACACTTTGAAACTTTTTCTTGAGAATAAGCTATTTTACTCATGGTTTGCTGCATATTGATAATGATGGTGCGTTGTGATTTTTCCACCTTGTGACTCTAACCCTCTTCATTTTTTCATGTTTATTTTTATAAATAATAATGTATTTATGTTGCCATGGACATTTGTCCAATATGGATGATAGTTATTGTGGATAGATTGATCAAATCTGCTCACTTTATTTCTATGCGAATGGATTATCCGTTGGAGAGGTTGGCAAAGCTGTACATTGTGAGGATTGTCAGTTTGCATGGTATTCCATCTAACATTGTGTCAGATAGAGATCTGAGGTTTACTTCAAGATTTTAGGAGAGTTTGCAAAGTGTTTTGGGTACGAAGTTGCGTTTGAGTTCAACTTATCATCCGCAGACCGATGGTCAGACTGAGAGGACGATTCAATCACTTAAAGATCTTTTGAGAGCTTGTGTGTTGGAGAAGGGAGGAGCTTGGGATAACTACTTACCTTTGATTGAATTCACTTACAAAAACAATTTTCATTCGAGTATTGGTATGGCACCGTTTGAAGCATTGTATGGTAGACGGTGTAGGACGCCATTGTGTTGGTATGAATCTGGAGAGAGTTCTGTGGTTGGACCCGAGATAGTCCAGCAGACTACCGATAAGATTAAGATGATCCAAGAGAAGATGAGGATTTCTCAGAGTCGTCAGAAGAGTTATCACGACAAGAGGAGGAACCACTTGAATTTCAGGAGGGAGATCACGTGTTTCTTCGGGTTACTTCTATGACTGGTGTTGGTAGGGCATTGAAGTCGCGTAAGTTGACGCCGTGTTTTATTGGTCCTTATCAGATTTTGCAGAGGATAGGGGAGGTAGCCTATCATGTTGCTTTACCACCGTCGCCTGCTAATCTTCATGACGTGTTCCATGTATCTCATTTGAGGAAATACATTGCGGATCCATCTCATGTAGTCCAAGTAGATGATGTGCAATTGAGAGATAACCTGACTGTGGAGACATCACCTATGCGGATAGAGGATCGAGAGTTGAAGAAACTTCGAGGCAAAGAGATTGCTCTGGTAAAGGTCGCTTGGGGAGGACCGACTGGTGGGAATGTGACTTGGGAACTTGAGAGCCATATGAGGGAGTCTTATCCCGAGCTGTTTGAATCAGGTAACATTTTCGAGGACGAAAATTCCTGAAGTGGGGGAGGGTTGTAACAACCCAATTTTTCAATAATTAATTATTCATGTTAATTAGTTTACTTATTTGGATGATTTTAATTATTGGAATTATTGGTAGATATTTGAGAGGAAATAGAATGGAAAGGAATATAAGGGAAAGTGGAAAGAAAAGGAAAAGATAGAAACATAAGAGAAAGAAGAGAAAGAAAGAGGAAGAGGAGAAAAGAGAAGGAGAAGAAGGAAAAGCTTGGAATCATCAAGAACAACTCCTAGCTTCCGATTTAATCAAGGTAAGGGTGTGAAATGTTGTTATTCTATCAATGTCTATGATTATGTATGATTGGTTTGGATTGTTTTGATGTTTTCTCCATTTTCTATTCTAGGGCATATATGAGTTTAATCGGTAGAATCAAGGTTTTAACGGTTGAAATCGAGAATAAAGCGTGTAGTTTAGTCGAGGGATGTTAGACTAAGACTATAGGAACTGGTTTGGTGAGAATCGATTGATTTTGTGAAGAGTTGAGGATTGATGACAGTGAGGATTTCTGAGTTTGCAGACGTTCGCTAGCACCTTCGCTAGGCGAATAGGTCGCGAGTGTTCGCTAGCAACTCGCTAGGCGAGCAAGTTAGCGAGAGGTCCTAGACTTAGGCAGAATGTATTTGATCTGGTTCGCTGGTAGCGAGTGAGGTAGCGAAGGATTCGCTAGGACCTCGCTGCAGCGAGTAGGAAGTGAACAAAGTCAGTAGCTTCTGTTTGCCTTCGCGAGCTTGTTCACTAGGCGAACAGATAGCGAGTATTCGCTAGGCGAGCAAGCCAGCGAGCGTGACAACATTTCATTTTCTTTGTGATTCCATCCGATGTTGATTGTTTGGTTCAATTGTGTTTGATCCTTATTGGAATGAACAGTTGTGTACTATGGTGTGATATGTTGTGGGTAGCCGTATGGCGTGAATCCTAGATTGTGGAATCAATTGTGAAATGTGGTCTTTTGACAATATATGCATTGTTTAAATTGATTAAAAGTGCATGATGATTTTGATTGAGTTTGTTGTTGTTGGCACGATGTTATTATTAATGCATGAGAACATATTGTGAATATGTGTGCATTGCTTGTAATTGTATGTGAATAATGCATGAGAACATATTGTGAATATGTGTGCATTGCTTGTAATTGTATGTGAATAATGCATGAGAACATATTGTGAATATGTGTGCATTGCTTGATGATATGGTGATGATGATTTAAAGTATGAATACTTTGATTATGTGAAATATGTTGTGTGTGCAATCATTATTATAATTCTTGAGTGATGAATTATTGGAATGCATGGGATTAAGATGCGAGAACGGTCTTAAGTGCATTTGGTTATTGATTGCATATGAATTATTTAGTCAAGAGGCAATGCTTGCTAGTTTCGTGGAGACTAGTGACTTGTCCCAAGCCTAGAAGAGTGGGTTTGAAAGCTTAGGGAACGGGATTTTTTTGTTATCGGTCTAGAAGGGTGGACCCTGTTTAAGTGTAAAAACCGAAAAATGATAACAAGTGTTGGTACCACATGGCATGAGTTGGATTGAGTTGTGTTGGGTCACATATCACAAATATCATTGTTATATGAATTATGCTTGTGAGTGGATTGTTGAGTTGAGAACTATGGATATGTGCATGATGAAATATGTTTTGTGATTATCCATGTGTGTGTATACATGTTGTGAAATGTATGATGAGTTATGAATGAATTGTGGTGAGAAATGCAGTATATGTGTATTATGTGCTTGTGTATATATATAATTATATGCATTGATTATTATGATAATATTTCTCACCCTTCTGCTGTTTTATAATGCTCTATGAGGCATTATAGATTAGCCTGTTGAAAGTCTTTTATGAAGTATAGCTTCATTCTTTTGGTCGGTTATGTTCTGATATGTAGCACCGGGTAGTTAGGATTATATAGTATTCTTTTGGGATACATTTTGTATATGTATCTGATGGTAAATGTTTATGTAAACATGAATGATGCGATGAAACAAACTGAATGATATGTATTTATATGATTACATGTTTTTAAGTAATTTAATGTGTAGATTCCGCTTTAATTCTAAATATTGAGATGTGGGTGTAAGGACTAAGTTCCTCTGTTGAGCTACCCCACTGTTACATGTCTTTTATAGAGCAGGTGTTGTATGTTATTTTGGTGAATGATGTGACATACTTCTTTTATACCATGTTTCAAATTTACTCTGATGAAATTTTATTATGTGCTTATGTGATTTATTTGTTTATTTGGGGAAGGGGGTGTTACAGTGGCTACTGGAAGTGTTCTCTACCCATCTCACCTAGCGAATCCCTAGCGAATGCTCGCTACTAGCTCACTCAGCGAAGGTGCTGGCGAACGTCTGCGATTTCACAAAACCCCCATTGTTCAGAAATTCATCAAAAGCTCAAAACCCATCTGATTCTCGCTAAACCAGTCCCAGTAGTCTTAGTCTAGCATTCTCCGACTAAACCACACTACTTATTCCAGAATTTGCCCGATAAGACATCAATTCTACCGATTAAATCATTTTCGGCCTAAAATGGTAAACTACCCGGAACACCCAACAATCCCTACATAATCACATGCAAGGCTGGAATAACAGAGTTTCACCAATTCATAACAACATAAGCACAATTCATCCGTGGAAGCAACACTCAGAAACACAACAACATGCCAATCATGTTCATCAAATCCCTATGGGGTTAAGGAATCCCCAACTACCCAATCCATGCAATTACCAATCCCTATCCGTTTCTCCCCCCTTAGCTCCATTAATCGCTTCGATCGTTGAAGAATTCCTACGAATCTGATTGCTCTTCCTTGTTTCTCTTCCTTCCTTGTTCTTCCTTTTCACTCCTTCTCCACTCTTCTTTATCATCTCCTTCCTTTTCTTCTTTTATTCCAATAATAATTGCAATAATATTAATAATAATAATATTACTATTAATTATCAAATTATTATTATTATCAATTATATTATATTAATATTAAAGGCTATGGCTTCTTAAATAATCCCCACAAAAGACACGCCATAAAATAACACCGAAAAGATTAAATAATTAAAATGGGGGTTACACATTGGCTCCTGCCACCCCATGATCCGGCATCGGGTTCTGAGTCACATTGGGCTCATCGTTGGTGAAGTTAATAGCTTTGGAATCAAGCAAATCCTAGACCTTATGCTTGAAAGCTTTGCAATGGTCAATATCATGGTCTGGGGCGCCAGAGTGAAACTCGCAATGAGCGTTCACGTCGTAGCCAGGAGGCGGTGTACTAGTGAAAAGAGCCAAGGTCCTCTTCTGAACCAATTGTAACTGCAACAACTGTTGTAACAACTGAGAATATGGTATCGGAGGATTCATGAACTGTCTATCAGGCATTCTGCGCCTAGCAGCATAAGGTCGCGGAGCTGCAGCCGGGATATTTACAGTAGCAACTTGTTGATGCTGACGGGGCTGAGCTCTACCTTTACCCTTGTGAGAAATAGCGTTCGCGTCCCCTTCCCTCCTCTTAGGGTTCTCTGAATACGGTTTCTTCGTTCCTCCCGAAGAGGATCCACCACCATTTGAAATCTTCCCAGACTTAATCCCACTTTCGATTCGCTTACCAGCAATTACCAGATCAGAAAACCCTGCAGACATGCAACCTATCATCTTCTTAAAGTACACACCAGGTACCAAAGCCACGAACAGGTCAATCAACTCCCTTTCAACCATATGGGGTTGTACCCTTGCAGCTAAATCCCGCCACCTCTGGACGTATTCCTTGAAACTCTCAGTACTCTTCTGCGACAAGCTCTGCAATTGTACCCTGTTTGGTGCCAGATCACTATTATACTGATAGTGACGCACAAAAGCTTCGACCAATTCTCTCCAGCTACGGATATGAGTTCTCTCGAGCCCCATATACCATTCCAAAGACGCCCCTGCCAGACTGTCTTGGAAAAAATGCATCAACAGCTTTTCATCATTGGAGTAAGCAGACATTTTCCTGAAATACGCCCGAATATGCACTCTGGGACAAGTCGTCCCTTTGTACTTATCAAAATTGGGCACCTTGAATTTGGGGGGAATCCGGACCCCAGGAACTAAACCAAGATCAGACATATCAAGGCCAAAAGAGTTTTGATTCTCAAAAGATTTCATTTTCTCCTCGATCAGTTTAAACCTTCGGTCAGCTTCAGTTGGTAAACCACCCTCCATATCTCTCATTGTCATACCCCAAATTTGTCCTACCCTTTTGTAGATATTTTCGCATCTATCGTTCCATGTCATTTAGACACGTGTCATCTCGCAATTGGTTGATTTTTCAAAAATTTATCTTTTTGACCAATTAAAGTGTGACACGTGGCCTAATACTTTTTTTTGTGTGAATATTATTTTCTTAAACTTTTTAAATATTACTAATATTTTTTTTTAGTAATTATCTTTTCTTTTTATAAATTTTTAGTTTATTTTTATTTGTTTTTAATATTTATTTATTTAATAGTAATTATTAGTTAAGTGTTAATAATAGGGATTAATAATATTCTTATATTTTGTTGTTTTTAGACATTATTAATATTTATTTATCATGGTTAATATGTACTCAATATTTAACCATGTTAATTAGTAATGTATTTATTAATATTTGTTTATTAGTTATTATATTTGTTAATATCCATGTTAGTTTATATTGGCTGTTTATTTTGCTGGTAATTAATTAATTTGAATAGAAGAAAAAAAAGGGAGAAAAGAAGGTTGAGGGCACAAGTAGAGGGGAGGAAGGCCCATATGCTGTCTGGTGGCCCATTAGGGTTTTATTTTCCACTGCATTTAAAGAGTTTTTTTTTTGAGAATAGGGAGAAAAGGGGAACACTGTTCATTGCCCCTTCCAAACCCTAATCAGCGCCGTTCTTCCCCAATCCACCCCAGAACTCTATCTCTCATCAACCCCTTTCGAAACCCTAAAGTCAATTTGGCCGTCCATTTTCACTTCTCCCTCAAACTCAGGCCGCCGAACAACCACCTTCCATTCTTAAACCTTTATCGCCGCCCAGACCCTATTCCTCATCCTCCTTCCGAAGCGAATTCCTAACCCACCTCAAACCAAAACCAAAATTCCAGTCCTCCGTTCTCTCTCCCCAACATCAATACAACATCGCCTTATCTCGCGCATTTTCGATTTGGCGAAGATGTTGATGACGCCGCGCCCCAGTTCATAGCAGCGGCGAAATAGTGATTTCATTTGTTTAACTTTGATTTTAATACAGGTGATGATGTTATGAAATTTCTCCTCGACCTGATTTATGGTCGCGATCCAACAAGACTGTGAGCAGTGCATCGCAACGCGACGACGAGTCGACTATCTCAGGATTGTAGTCATCCCAATATAGTTGAGCACTTTGTAGCAAAGAAAAACACTTCATGAAGGAATACTGTCTGTTGTCGATGGCTGTTTAGAGTGGAAGCTGCTACTGTTGAGCTTGCCGTGTTTCCGCCGCTACCTCAAACATCCAAACTGAGCCGTATTCAACAGGGAAGAACGCCATCTCAGCTAATGCATATCAAACTTGGGCACGGCAACCGAAAGTTTGACGTAAGGGTGGGTTGTTTTTCTTTCTTTTTATCACGATTCCGATATTCAGTAGTTATGGTTGTGGTTGGTTGTTATCCATGGCATGTTGTTTCATGTTTTTATTGTTTGTTTGAAACCAGGCTGTCATGTTGTCTTTTTTTTTAATCTGCATTTTGCTCTAATGGTTATCAAATTTGGTTGTTTGATTCACTTGGGAGGTGAATACAATGTCAGGGAGACGAAAAACCACCTTGATTGTTCATTCCTTAAACTCGGCTGTGATGTTTATTTTTTTACGAAAAGTTAACCGAACGGGTGTTTTGAGGTTGTTGCAGGATCTGTAGTTGCAGTTTAATGAATCAAGTTTATCACAATGGATGGAGGTCTTGTCGAGTCAAGAAGCGAATGTATTGCGTTAAATGTTTGCAGTATCAATTATGTTGCTTTATGTGTTTGTTATTGTTGTCTTTAACACTGATACTGACAAAAAGCACAAGGTTATGGACCACCGTTTTGGCCATTTCAAATTTGTAAAATTTGGGCTCTGTGTTTGCTTGGTTTGTTGTCTGTCATGTGCAGGTTTCTAAAAGTTGAAACTCAGGGTTTGGAACCAATACAGTCGCTGCAAACGAGTCTTCGACCTCACTCTTCAAACGTGCGTCAGTAGTTTGAATCCAAGTTGTTTGGCTTCAAGTTGACGGTTGATGTCCAACCCAATTCAATAGCATCAAATTTCACGGGCTTGACAATCTAGCACCGACAATATTCAACAACATCAACTACATGGCGACTGTAACACGGTGGGAGAACTGACCTTAAACAATGTTGCGGATAGCAAGAGTCGCCACCGACTTTTATTTTATCCATAAGGAAAGGTTATAAAAGAACAGGAAAGACCTTAGAGAATATTTTGGGTCCGGGGGGTAGGTTATGAAAAGGGAAGGTGTTAGCACCCTTTTCATCCATGGTTATCCATGGGCTCTTAGGTACTTAAGCTCACTTTTGAATTGTTTTGAAAGTGTAGTGTGTGAATAGCAAAAAATTTCAGAATAGTTTAATAATAATCCGTGTATGGATGTGAAAAAAACTTGTTTGAAAATTTTGTTGGAAGTTTGTTTAAGTGTGAAAAAGTTTTGAAGTGAGCAAGTATCTAGGAGTAGCCTACCCTAATGTTTTAAGGTCTTTCTTATTCTTTATCCTTTCCTTAGTAAGACTATCCCTACTAAAATGGAGTAGGTAGTCCTTACTTTGGATGTTAAGGGATATGTGAGGGACAATTTGACTTTGAAGGCCATTGTGGGATGTAATAAGCACATATAAGGGACCATCATCATTTTTCGAAAGGGACTCGATTCGTAAAGGCAACCATAAGGGACTTTGATGATTTTTCTATTTGAGGGACTTGCTTTATACACCCCACTTAACCATTATTCGTAGGCAACTTGAGGGATATCCTTAGGAAGTGAGACGGCGATTAAAATCGACTTACGTGTGTGACGTGTTTATTTTAATTATCTTTATTTAAAAGTGATCTAAATTTATTTTAATATTACATACAGGTTGTTACACTCCCTAATTACTAACCATAATAATAATTAAATAATTAAACAACTTTACATCCAAGAAACAATTACAAAATAATAAGCAAAATAATTAAATAGCAAAGATAAATAAAATATAAATAAGCAATAATAAATAATAAAGGGGGTTAATTCTAAGTTTACTCGGCAAGACATCGCATCTTGTGCCTACGTATCCTTACGGGAGTGGAATCAGAGTAATCGTAGTTCCCCTCAATAGGGAGGTTAGAAACTTCTTGACTGTGGTCAAGGTCTCAAGGGGAATAAACGCATCTTAAGGACACGCTTACGTGGAGTGTAGAAACTCCAAATCTCTACGTTGAAATGTTAAGTTGTAATTAGGGTTAAATTAGGGATTCCACGGCGGGAAACCCTAAAATGAGCGCGGCGGCTCTTTGACCTAATGCTAAGGGTAAAATTGTAATTTTGCCTGCGGCGAGGCATTTGTGAAAATTAGGGTTTGTAGTTTGTAGTTTTGAGGATTTGAAATTGAATGTGTGAAGTTTTACGGACTATTGGCGCGGCGGCCAAACAGTTAGACCTAACCTTCGGATGTGTGCAATGTGACAGAAATAATAGTAAACGCGTGAGATAATTGAATCATGCAAACAGAGAGATAATGTCATAATTTAAACCATGCAAGCAGAAATTTAAAGGCAGAATTTAAAGAGCGATTGTTAAGTTCGCGAGGTTACATGAGAGGAGCAGATACAATATGATAATGAAATTTGAATTGAACAATAATAAAATAAAATAAATAACGGTTCTAGTTATTATTTTAAAAAAAGATTTTAGTTATTATTTTAAATTTATCTAAAAAAAAAGTTTTTCTTAAAAATAATAGGTTTTCATATTAATTTGGAAAAGATGTTAATGTTATTTATTTTAAAAAACAGATTTTTATATTATAACAAATTTTAATAAATTAATGATAACAATAATAATAATAATGGTAATAATAATGATAATAATGATAATAATAATAAATAATGATAATAATAATAATAATAATAATAATAATAATAATAATAATAATAATAATAATAATAATAATAATAATAATAATAATAAAGCAATAATGAATTTTAAATGTGCCAAATAACCCAACAATGTTGCTAACGCAGAAATGCGCTCATCGCAACCAGATCTAAATCGGACGAAACAAAATTTATCGCAAAGAAAAAGAAATTAAGCAAAAAATAGTATTATTGCTCACACAAAAATGCGATCATCGCAACCAGATCGAACTAACACAAATGTCACGCGTCATGCACACAAATGTGCAAACATCGTATCGACATAATTCGATCAAAAATCTTATATATATAAACTCTAACAATTTAAAAATTATATATATATAAACGTAACAGTAATAGATAAAGAAAAAGAAATAACGGTAATAGATGAAGAAAAAGAAATAACGGTAAAAGATGAAGAAAAAGAAACAACAGTAATAGATGAAGGAAAAGAAATAACGGTAAACGATGAAGAAAAAGAAACAATAGTAATGGATGAAGAAGAAAACTAAATAACGGCAAACGGCACTCACTCCTCTTAGGTTTTTTTCATTCTCTCCCCCTTTTTTCCAACAAGGCAACACATGTATATATAGGGAACAAATTAGGGTTAACACCAAATTGTCAATAATGTCCCTAAAGCCCATTTTAAAGCCCAAACTAAATAATTAGTTAAGAAAAAATAAAATTTAAATAATTTAAAATAATTAAAATAAACTTAAAATAAAAACTAATAATCCTATTGATTCCTAAAATAAAAAATATTATAAAAAGAACAAAATTTTTTTCAATATTTTTTATTTTATGATTTTTTGGATATTTTTATGAATAATTTAGAAAAAAGTGAAAAAAATAATATTTTAAAAAATGATTTAATTAAAATACGAAAATAATAATTAAATAATAATAAAAAACTATTTTTGTTATTTTTTTAATGAAAGATAGAAAAATTTAGAGTAAAAATAATAGAAAACAAAAAAAATGACAAAGGTGAGATTCGAACTCTCAACCTCTCACACTCATAACTCCTTACACATGTCCTCCTGCCAATTGTGCCATTTTTACTTTTTAGAAAAAAAAATGCATGTCATATGATATTTACCTGCAAAAAGTCAAACGACTACACAAATTTGTTAGTAATTGATTAAATGCAATGAAATGCGACGACAAATCTTAGGGCAAAATTTGGGGTATTACAGTTATTATGATAATATTTCTCACCCAACCTCTCTTTGATGTTGGCAAAAAAAAAAAAATCATGAAGTTTGACTTTGGTTTGACCACAGTTGACCTCAGTTTGACCTTTTAACTGCATTGACTGCTTTTGACTTATCTGATCATCTGACTGAGCAAACTTTTGAGAAAAGTCTTGAAACTTGACATGGGGGTTCTTATACACATATAAGATGTTATGAAGCTCACTTGAAGTCTTGGAAGTCCATTTAGCCTGATTAAAGTCAAAACCCTAGTTTTGGATGCACTGCTTAGGAGGTGCATTGTCTGAGGGAATTGTCAACTCTTCTGACCAATTGTGAATTTTGTGAACCTTGTGAACCTTCTTGGAACACAAAGTCTTGTATTGTGAGGGCAAATTTTGGGGTGCAACAGCGACCGACACAAATTACTCTAACGCATACTCATGGTTGTGTATATTTAGCTCGTATAAGTTGGTGTCGGTAATCTCTGATCTACCATTTCTTTCTTTTATGTTCATTGATCATTCGATTTTGGTTCAGATTTCATTGTATTTCATGTTCGTTGTATGTTGTCTTGTTACTATGCGTTTGAGTTTTTTCTGGTCTGTGCCGTGTTAATCTGAAGGATGTTGTATAAGTCGACTTTGAATGCAGTTCAAAAAGCACAGGTTTTAGTCCACAGAAGTTCTTCCAAGTAATGAGAGATTCGATATTTCGCAGCTTATTGCGACTTGAGCTTGCGGTCACGACATCTCCAGCGACAGAATAGCGTGACATTGAAGACTTGCGCAGCTCAGGCTTACATTAGACAACACATCGCAGCAGCTTGCGCACACAACCTGTTTCGATTGTCCGCAACATCAACTGTTTAACAAGCAACTCAGCGCGGCTACGTCATAGCTTTTACTTTCAGATCGGCGATGAATTTCGACACCGCAGTAACATTGCAGATATTGTTATTCCTCTGCCGAATCTAAATTTGCTTTTCGAAAGTTATATTGTATTGCTGAGGCTATTTTGAGTATTTTGAATGTTTTATGTTAATCTACTGTTATGGAAATGTTCATAGGGATTGTTGGTGTGATTATTGTGCATCCTGTTGTTGCTTTGTATGTTTAAATTTAAACCACAATTTTCTGTACAAACTCTGCAACATGTTATGTTAAATATTTCTTCTCGTTTACTAGAAGTTTGTAGACAAATACTGCTGTTGTTGGCCTAAGATGTGGTTCAAGATAATGTTGTTTCCTTTGCTTTGAAGTTTGAACAAGTGGTTGTAGGGAAATAACATCTGACGTTTGGGAGTGGATTTGGTTTCAACAGATCTGAATCCTTGACCCAGATCTAGCGGATCTGAGTGGCTACGTTTTTGGGCATGTTTGTTTTTTTACTGCAATATATCTCATAGCCAATGAGATTAAGTTTTATTTTCTAAAACCATTTATTTAACTAAATATTATCTAAACCAAATCTTATACTATTTTTAAACATATTTGTAAAATATGAGTAAATATTTTCTCTAAATTCAATATATTTAATTATTCTTGTAAAACTATTAATTCAACTTATAGTTATTCAAATTACTGTTTTTAAAAAAAGGGTCAATTTCGAAATTTAAACTCTTGAAGTCTAGCACTTCTCGAGTTTCCGAATAAACATTATTAAGGTGTACACCTTAAATAATGTATTGTTCTTTGTATTTATTAAGAAATTCAACTTTTATTTTTTTGTACTAGTAAATAGCATGTTTTAAACAATTTAATAAATTACACTTTAGTTTTTTTAAAAATTTACTTTTAACTTTTGATTAATTTATTTTTTGCTAAATTCAAATCAATTTATTTTAACTTACCATGACTTTATTTCTAAAATATGTTTTATTTAAATCCTGTTTCAATATATATTTTTCAATACTAAATTATTTCTCAATCAGGTCATAAAATTAAATTCTTGAAGTCTAGCACTTCTTGAATTTTTAGACAAGCATTATGGAGGTGTACACCTTCAATAATACGTCGTTCGATTCTTTCATTTTAGTACGCTATTTAGAACGAATATCATAAGAATCCAGCAATTCTGTGTGATATTCCCGTTATTCTTTCAAACATTTCCGTTAGGATCTAGTATCTTGATAATGCCCCGATTATTTAGTTGTGGGACCAACGTCTCATTTATCAAATAATTGATATTTTCAAACTCAATCTCGCGTTCTCACTTCTCCTAAATCATTTTCAAATTCAAATTCATATCCTTACCTCATACATTCACAAATTATTTTCATACCCCTTTCGCTTCAAATCCTTTTTTAAAATATTTTTCTCGATCAAATTTCGAAAGAAGGAGATACTTGGAATCTAGCATTCCTTGTGTCTTCGAGTGGATAATTCTCAGGGCACGCCTTTGAGTTGTTATTCGCTCAACCTTTCGACTCTTTCAAAATTAAAACATTTTCAAACGTATCCTAAGTCGAGTGTTTGTACGCATTCGTAACCTTTGACATTTCGCAACACATTTCATTCACAATTCCTCGTGGTCTCGATATTAGGAGCACCCTCAGGGACTAATATCGTTTCTCACAACCTTAACACTTGACACGTCGTCAAGTCGGTTCCATCTTCAATCAAATCTTCGACACGTCGTCGAACCAGTTCAAAACAACTTCTTTTGGCCTCGCATGCCATTCTTTGATTCGACCCTTTCACAATCATTTTCAAACTTACGAAAGAGAGATATTCTTGGAATCTAGCATTCTTTGAATATTTGAACGAGTGATTCTCGAGGCGCGCCCTTGAGTTGTTATTAGTTCATTCTTTCGATTTTCAAAACATCCAACTCTTCATCTTCAACTTATTCAGTCAATTCCCGAAAGAATTGAGTTCTTGGAGTCTCGCATTTCTTGAACTCTTGAGTGACAAGCTCTTGAGGCGCGCTCTTGGGTTGCTTGTCAGTCACCCTTTCGTCTTTTTCTCAAACTTCCAATCTATTCAACCTCACTTTTTCGTGGTCGTCACCACGAACTACGGACGCTATGATTCTTTATTCATTCTTGAATATAAGATACGTAGGCACAAGATTGCGATGATCTTGGCGAGCACACTTCTATCCATCTTCCGTTTTCCCCCATCCTTTCCCGTAGTCGAACTACGACGCTCTGATTTCTCATTCTTGTCCGAATGAGCATACGTAGGCACAAGGGCCCCAATCCTTGGCGAGCACCCTATCCTCTAACTACCCATCTCTCCTTAGCGTCTTCACCCATTAACCTACCAATTCTACCTTTAACAACAAGAAGAAAACCAATAAACCTAGACAACACTCCCCACATTTACCTTAAGAGGTTCCCGTCGAGTACGACGGACGTGAGGGGTGCTAATACCTTCCCCTTACGTAACCGACTCCCGAACCCGGAACATGGTTGCGACAGCCCTGTTCTTATCCTTTCGTTTCAAGAGGTTTTCTCGATATTTTCCTCTCCCGTTATTCGGGATAAATAAAGTTCGGTGGCGACTCTGTCGAACCGCATTTCCGCGCCTTTCGCGCGAGGGTCGCGTTCTCCGAAATGTCTCCGTGATTTTTCGAGGTGCGACACTCATGGAGAACACATCATCCTGATTATCTTCCCAATGAGGGCCAGCAACCTCGTGCACAACGCACACACTCCCATTACCAGCAATATTACCATTATCATTCACAGCTGCTCCACCTGGAGGTACGACAAAAGTAGGAATACCCTGAGGAATAGATCCACCAATCGGTGGAGGAATAACACCAGCTCCTCCGTGCAAAACACCGTCTTCATCAACCCGTGCTATCAACAGCTAGACCAAAGTTCTCAACTGTTCCTGCCCACTAGCAACAGTCTGCATCAGTTCCATGAATTAGGCCATGTGTGCCCTGACTTCCTGTAATTCGGCTTGAACCTGATCCATCACCTTCTGCTGATTCCCTCGAGTAGAATACCTGTGGAAACTGAACTCCTCAATCCTGAACTAAAGAAAATCAAACAGAGATAAGAACACAAGGACACCAAGAATAACCTGCAATGCAAATGAGAATGCAAGATGCGAAATGCAAACATGTCTATGTATGCACAGGGAGATCTCCCCCTTCCGGTTTCAATAAACAAGAACGACAGAGATAGATAAAAACACCACAATAAATCTTCTCATATATCAAGTAAAGCTGAGACAATACAACCAAATGAGAAATATCTGCATACAAAGAGGTATTGATCTCATCCAACATCCCTGGTGATGTTCAAGATACAAAAGCCAATAAAACTACAAAAGATAAAACTCCTAGTAGCCATGATCTCTACGCCACTCCTGAGACTCCTCAAGCATCTCCTTTGTGTCGGGATGGTCTGGTATCTCCATCAACTCTCGGATGAGGACATCCCTCTTGCGTATCACATCCCAGAGGTAATGACAATGGTCCTCCCGAGCATCTTCGCCGAAGGCATCCTCAAGCCTGGGTTTCTTCACCTCTACCCGAATCTTGAACACTTCAAGTGCTGATAAAGTTTCTTGGTATTTCTGCCCAATCGTACTTCTATGGAACGATTCAAACAATACCTCCCTCTCCCTAGCCTTGAATTGCGCTTTCAGCTTATCAACCTAAATACGAAGCTGATCTTCTCTACTCTTATTGGCAATTAAGGTAGCATTCCATTGCTCATTGAATTTGGATATCTTCAGATAAGCTCTGTCTAAATCCTCCTTCTTACTCTTCATAACATCATAAGTGCTTTTCAGATCAAGACTAACTTGCTTCCGTGCTTGTACCTGATCAACAAGTTCTTTCTCCAACTTGACAAAGGATTCTGACTTTGTCTTGGCCAAATAAACAGCTTCACCCTTATCATGTTTCAGCTGACTAATTTCCTGCTTCAACTCTTCATTCTCTTTGCGTAGCTCTTCATTCTCTGCCCAAAGCTTGGTATATCTCAGGATGTCGACGGTTGTAGGCAGCTCGATGACTAAGGGATACAATGGCGCTTCAACAGGAAACGGCAGAAGTACCTCTTCAACTCTCTTCTGAATTCACTCCAAGTAGGGATCATAGGCTCTACAATCTCTTTTGCCCAAAGAAAGCTTTCCCTTGTGAATTTTACCCCAAGCGTCCACGAATCGGGCCAAGATACAAAGATCAGCTACACCTGTGAAGTACAGAGATTCCTGCACTTCCTCTTCTTTCGGAGGTCCTTTCAAAGCATAACCGAATTGTCTCACAGCAAGAGAAGGATTATAATTGATACCGCCTTTCCTCCCTATCAAGGGCACATTAGGAAAGCTACCACAACTAAAGATAAGCTCACGACCCAGCAAGTCTCGATTAAACCAGACAATATTCTTCTCCTTTAAACCCATAATCCTCTTCAACCATTCAGATGAGTTCCCGGAATCCACGAATGCTCCAGAGCAAGGAAGGTGATCAACAAACCACTTATGCAACATCGGTGTGCAACAAGAAACCATCTTTCCTCTTCTTTTCTCATTTTTGTAATGCACTGAATGATACAAGTCTCCTAGAAGAGTAGGTACGGGGTTCTTGGAAGCAAAGATATGAAAAGCATCAAAATCCACAAAGTCTAGTACATTGGGGAACAACACAATGCCATAGACACACAGAGGCAAGATAGCACTGAAAACCACCCAACAACCCTTTTCAGCATACTCTCGGGCTTTGTTGATCAGGAAGGGTAAAGTAAATCCGGAAACTCCGTTTCTGCTGATAACATGATCTATCAAGTCAGAGGCACTCAAATAAAGAGCAGCGGATAACTTCTCAAGATTAGGTTCTTCTTCGAAGCTAAAGAAAGGCACTTTGTTCAGAATCGAAACACCTAAAATGTCAGCAAATTCCTCCAAAGTAGGAACCAACACATAGTCCGGAAACGTGAAGCATCTTAGCGGAGGATCATAAAACTACAACAGGGTATGAATAGCTCCATGCTCACAAGTCGTAAGCTTGCGGACGAACCTCAGAATTCCACCATACTGTTTTCTGAAAGCTGCAAGAACACCAGGATCAGCCATGAAAATTAGACCAAATAAAGGTCCCAACTCAGGTGCTGGAAACTTGTACACAACAATCCTCTTTCTGCTAACTTCCATCTCTGCAGAAGACCAGTACCAGAATCAAGGGAAAGACGAGAACCTGTAATACACATAAACATGCAATGTTAAATGCAAAATGATTATGCAAATGCACACATGGGATCAAGGTATCCAATGCTTAAAACTTGTTGTTGTGCCGTTAACTGAATTCAACCAGAGCTCTACTCTAATCAAAACACTAAGATAATACACTGCATGGAACACTCAGGATCGAAATTCTGCACTGATAAGAAAACCAGGGTTGGTTGAAGGCCAGGTTTCCTGCAAAAACCCATCCCTCTCACATGTGAGTTCTAGTCTTGAAAGGTACGACATCCTATGCGGGTTGTCAGTGTCACAGGCTTTTGAGAAATGATGATACGTTCACCATTTCTGGTTTGGCATCATAGTCTAACGAAGCGGCCTCACTTAGCTGACCCCCAAATGAACGATCTCCAGAGTCGACAGTCTCTCTAAGTCGATATTCCCTCAACTGCACCAGACGTACAGGATAGAATATTTCCAAGGAAAAACCTCGTCTGAATATGAATTTCACACGAGCTATTGCACAGCCAAACTCCACACAAGCTCCCGCTAATCTCCACTCTAATCCTATGTGTATACTCAAGCCCAGGCCCGACTTATCTCTCAATGGAACAACCCGGCCCATAGCATAACAGCAACAAGAATGCAAAATGCAATAATATACAATAGATAATGTACATAAAGCAAAAAAATGTACAAAAGTAAACACCCAAAAACGCAACAGACAAGCGCTAGGAGTGACTCGCATAGGGAACCAGAGTCCCCAGCAGAGTCGCCAGCTGTCGCAATTGCGAAAAACACCCGGCGGAAAACAGAAGAGTCACCACCTTTCGTAATTTATCCCAAAGAGAGGGAAAGGAAACGATCGGAAAAACCTGACGAAAAAAGGAAAAGATGAGGTCATCGCAACCAAGTCCTGGATTCGGGAGTCGGTTACGCAAGGGGAAGGTATTAACACCCCTCACGTCCGTCGTACTCGACGGGATCCACACTTGATGTCTATCCAAGGGTTTGTTTAACTATCTACGCTATAGGCTTGCGGGAAAAAAATAAAAGAAAAGAGACTCGGCAGAGCATCACTGCTCTGTGCCTACGTATTCCCTCGTGCAACGGGAAAGTCAGAGTCAACGTAGTTCGGCTAACTACGGGCGAGAAGGGGGGAAGGTTGCTCGCCAAGACATCGCGTCTTGTGCCTACGTACTTTCATCTGGTATGAAAGATCAGAGAAAACGTAGTTCGGGCTGACACGAAACCACAGGTTGATTAAGTGTTTTAACCAAGTAGGGTTAAACCTCTATTCCAGCAGTTAGGGACTAAGCGTGTTTGCGGTAGAACCAAAGCTTAACAACACTCCTTTTTTACGAAAAAGGTTTCCGATTAATCCCGTAGGAAAAAAGGTTTGAAGTGTTGTTTTGTGTTTTTTAGTGAAGTTAATTAATTCGGTTTGTGATTCACGTTGCACTAAAGACTATGAAATGAAGGCGAATGCCTCATGTATCGCCCCCAAATGGGACGTACACTAAACACTCTGGATAAGCGAGGGGAGACCCCCCACTCATTATTCCCCACGTAGCTTAAGGCTTGTAGCGTGCAACGTTCATCGCCTTTATTAGATGAGTTAGAATTGTTTTGAGATGAGAAGAGAGAGACGCACAGAAGGTCTAAGGGAAACTCGGCCCTAACGTTGTCATGCAAAGTGGTCTAAAGTTTGGATTAGAAAGGGGAAACATCTACCCCTAATGTTAGCATGCTTAGATTGAACGCCTAATGTCTCTCCTACTCCCATCCTAAACGGAGGGACTAGGAACCCTATGGGGATCATGGCAAAAAAGCACAAGAAAGCACCAAGTAAATTCAATCGCAAGTAAAAGATGCAAACATGAAAATGCACACTTAGAATGGTGGGAGGGAGGAAAAAATGTGTGGGGCAGCATCCGCCACAAGCGCATCTCGACCTTAACAACGATGCAAAAATGATGCAAACATGAAGGAAGCGCAAAAGAGATGAAAGAAAACGAACATGCAAGAGATCATCACCTTGAACCATATCCATAAGCATGCATTCAAGTGGAAAAACACGAATGTCGGCAAAATCTCGATTAAACAACCAAATCAGTGACATATATCTAGAAACATTTCATCCCTAATACATCACACTGATCTATGATGATTCGAGATGAAACGGTATGCAAACAATCAAACAAAGAAGCAAAATAGGCCTGCCAGCACATTGTTAATCGGTTAACCCCCAGGGTTAATCGGTTAACACACTGTTAACATTTAAAAAATTTGAAAATTTGAACTGGTTAATCGGTTAACCATATGCGTTAACCGATTAACGCTTTGGAAACTTTGAAAAATCTGGAAATTTGTAATGGTTAATCGGTTAACCATATGCGTTAACCGATTAACACTGTGCCAATAGCAAAACATAGCAAAGCAGAATCACTTTTCAACAGCTTATCACTTCTCCAAACATACCAATGATCACATAATCAGCTATGCACGAAATTAAATCAGAAAACCATGATTTCAATAGCATGTATACAGATCCAAACAACAACATCCACAATCATGTCAACCAAAATTCAATCGAATATGAAAATCAACATGAACATGCAAATAAGCTCAAAAATGTTATGGATCTAGGATTCCAACCTTCGAAGCAGAGAATTGCTTCGGTTAATGTTGAATTAACTGGAATTGCACAAATTTGATGCTAGAAGTTCGGAATACTTCAAGATCCACACCAATTATTGTTGTAGCAATGGAGATCCTTCAAGATTAATCCAAAATAAGCCAAATAGTCACTTCTAGATCTGGATCTAATTGTGCACGAAAATTGGATGGAGAAATCACTTCAATGGAGATGATGGATGGAGGTTTGAGCTCAAGAATTCATTGACTCCAATGAAGAATCAAACAATTCAATGAAAAGGAGCTTTGAGTGAGGGTTTTGGAATTTGGAAAATTGAGAGAGAGCTTGAGAGAATTGAGATGAATTCTGAAAAATGAGGGTGAGAAATGAAGATTGGATCCCTTTGGTTTGGAGTGAATCACTTAAATATCACCTAGGTTTGGATCCAAATGAAAGGCTTGGAAATTGGCTTGTGAATTTTGGTTTGGCACTAGGAATGGGATTTTGGAGGGAAATGAAATTATGAAATGATTCTAGATCCTTCCCAAGTGACAAATTTGAATTTATGTGATCACAATTGGACCCCAAATGGCTCTGCATTGAAAAATCACGTACAGAGGCAAAATTTTCACTGGTTAATCGGTTAACCATATACGTTAACCGATTAACGCCTTCAAAATTTCAAATCTGGCCTGATTTTGCCTTGGTTAATCAGTTAACCATATGCGTTAACAGATTAACACCTTCAAAAATTTGAATTTGGCGCCTTTTGCAGGGAAATCTGTCCATTTGCCCTGCTTTGACTATTTGGAGCTCTGATAAGCTTCTGAATCTCGTTCTTGAACGTTATCACTGTAAAAATGCTTGACATGAGCCTGAGTGCTGCTTTCTGAACTGTTGTTCTCCTATAAAATAAAATAAAATCGACCGCCTGGCCCCTGGGAAAAATAAATGCTCGAGCTTTTGATGCTCGCTGTTCGCTATTCAGTCCTTTGCGCTGAAATGAACCTGAGCCACAGGAACCTTGATCCTCTATCTTAAGAACGAATGTTATGCAAATGCAGAAATGAGAAAATGTAAAGAAACAAAAGTCATATAGTGCCAAAACGAAAAGGCAAATTTTGGGGTGCTACACACGGCCGCCCGTGTCAGCTGATACGACCCGTGTTGGCTAAAGCACTTCATCTTCCAATTTTCTTAATTTTTTGACCTTTGTGATCCCTAAGGGTATTTTGGGTATTTCCCTATTGTTGTTTTGGACCCGAGAGTATTTAAGACAGATTTTGAGAAGGAAAAAATGACTTTTTGGCCAAAGAAGAATTACACGATCAAGATTGGAGAGATCAAGGATTGGGAAACTGAAGGTTTTCGTGAGCAGAAGCAATTGAAGATCAAAGAATCATATTATCTTGTAATGTCTAGTTTTTACTTTGTATTTTCTTCGAATATTATGAGTAGCTAAACCCGCCAATGCTAGGGGGTGTCCCTCATTTGAATCTGAAATGACTCTGATATTTCCTTTGTTTTCATAATTGATTTGATCTCTAGCAATTCTTAATGCTTGCCCTGTCGGACCAATAGGGTTTGATTTACGATTAACGATTATGCTGGACCGTCATTGTTAAGGCTTTGCTTTTGATCATTCTGTAGTTGATATCACCTAGGACTAGGGATACCCTATAGGAACCGAAATATTCTTGATAATTGATTGCTTAATCTCATTTATTGTTCTATATGGACATACGAATTAAGGTAGATGATTAAAGGTTTTCTCACTAAGGACTTAGGAGTAAACATTATAAAGAATCAGTAATTAGTTAGTTGCAATAAGTCGTTGCAGGTTTAATTCAGAGTTGTTACTGAGTCGGATCATACAATTTCCCTAGCATGTTACTCATATCTGTTTAAATCACTTAGTCAATTTCTCTCTTTTACTTGCAAATATTTTTATAATCAAACCAAACCATTTTAAAAACCCAAGTGCTTTTGTTCAACTGAATTATTTTAGAGCTTGTATTTCCTATGCAGTCCTCAAGATCGATATTCAGGGAAATCCCCCTTATTACTCCATTAGCAAAATAGTACACTTGCTATTTTACCGATCAATACCCATAATTGTTGTTGGTATGATTTCTAATAAAATCCTGCTGATGATATATATGCGTTATTTCAAATCCCTAAACATTGGAGGAATAATGAGTTAGTCCCTAGTTAACCACTTCGAGCATAGAAATAGGAATTTCCTTCGGATTTCTAAACCCTTACGCTTAACCTGAGTCATGGGTAATGTTCATTTAATATGAGTTATCAAGATGTCTAATGACATGATGAAAGAATCATGCAAAATTCAAAAGTTTTGACGGTTGTTCCTCGATTTCCAATGACTTGGCAGTCACGACTTTTCATCAAAAAGCAAAAATAAAAAGGCTGCTAAGTCGAACACCTCAAGAGGAGACTTGAGAAAAAATCAAGGCTATCCCGATGGACTTGAAAAGAAAAATCAATCCATGCAAAAGTTAGGGATCAAGTAAAAATAAAAAAAAGAGGTCCTCAAATCCTCAGCAAAAAAATAAAATAAGACGCAGTGATAACCATGCCAAAAATCAAAGGGTCACTGACATCCATGACAAATGCAAAAATGAGGTGACTTCCATCTCAAGCAAATCTTGGTTTCTCATCTCCACGCTCACACGGTTGAACTCTCTTTGAAGATAAATGAGCGTAGGATTGGATATCATCACAAAGAAGGGGTGGGTTAAAACAAGCTTTGAGCCTTACACCCTTTGTTTCTATAACCGTGAATCAGACCATGTTACAACCCTTAAAAGGTCTAATAATCCATTCGTCACGCACTATCACATCATTCCAATTAGGATTTATTTTTTCAAAACTTGCACGAGCATCACATTAAAATTATCATTTGTAAAATGAACAGTTTTGACTGCAAGTCAGTACTTGACATCAGGGAAATTCTATCAAGGAGAAATCTAAGAGGACTTGGTCATCCAACAAAATTGATCAGAATCAAGACCACATCATAAACCTATGGGTTAGAGGCATTGACATCCAGTGGCTATGGAATTATTCAATCTATAGTTAAACATCAGTTGATTAAGGGGAAAATCATTCAAGTATCGATTGACCAGAGCAAGTCGTCTCAAGAATCTACCGACTAGGGGCAAGCCACCTAGAGGCTCTTTTGATTAAGAGGAAATCCCTTAAGTGCTCCATCAACACATGTTAAGTCACTTCAACGCTCATACTGGGGCAAGCTACTTTAAGAGTGCACAAAAGCTAGTTGCTCTAAAAGTCGAGTAACCGAGAGGAATTGATTCAAGACTCAGACTGCGGCAGATAGAGTCCAACCCCCCAAAGGGTGGCCAATCATAAGTCTACCATCCCTTAAATTGGGTAATCAGAGGTAGACCGTTTCAAAGTTCAAGACATTGGAGCAAGTCACCTCAGACCATTAGAATGGCAGGCTTCTTCCAATATCCTTTCAAGGAGAACACTTTTGGATACCCAACAAACTGGGGCAAGATGAGTCACAGACAAGGCAAGGTGTGCTACGGAGGGGCAAATCCTTTTCATGCCATCAAGCTGCTCAAGCGAGCAAGCCATACGTCAACAACTTCTGAGTTCAAGACGAGTGCCATGGAATCATGCCATCACACCCCATCAAATGACCTTTTTCTTTCTAACAGACCAAGCTTTTCTACCAAAGGCCTTTCCAACCATTACCCATGTCAAGGGAAACTTTGGAACCTGCAGATCATTTTCATAAATCATTCTCATGCGTTAATTATGTCGCTTCACTCTAGTGTTAAGCCACGCATATCATCTCATTGAGTATATGCCCACAACATGAGAGACCAAACTTAAAAACCATTTTTCGTCTGGAAACCATTTAAAATCAATCATTCTTAAACACCAATTACCTCCTAGTAGTCTATCATCCAAGACCAATTCATCTAATCTGTCTTGTGTATCCTTAAATCATAATCCAGTGATCATAGACATTTTTAAAGTCCAATCTTATTGGCACTTGCTTAAAAGGATACTTGTCAAAGTTTATCTCTTTTGTCGATCTGACGTTTTTCCATATCATATGCCAGATAAGTCACAGTTTCAATTACCTTCTTGTCTGAAAAAATTTCCAGATATCCTTCCACATGTTGTGTTGTCAAGTTTTACTGTCGATTTGGTTTTGTGTGAATCTAGAACTCTTTCTTTTAAACTATGTGCGAATCCAGAGTTCTTTTGTTTGGTTATGCGTGAATCCGGAACCATTTCTTTTAAAATTTGTGTGAATCCGGAGTCTTTTGTTAGTTCTATGCAAATCCGAAACTTCATTTTTATGGTTATGCGAGAAGTATTAACCCATATCTCTTTTATACTCTGTGAAAATTCAGATTCTTTGCTTTTATTTATATTCTGTGTGAATCCAGAGTCATTTCTTTAATTACATTCAATTATCTTTTTGCTCCGTGCGAATCCAGAGCATACCTTTTGTTACAAATTTTTAATAATCTTTGGTTTGTTCCACGAGAAGCCAAAACTAACCATTTTCCTCAAGTCTCCCCAGAGAGTCATTCTACCTTACTGTTGCACCCCAAAATTTTCCTAACCTTTTCTTTACCTAGCTTGTGTTTCATTGCATTCATTTTAGCATTATCATCTGCATTGCATTGACATGTGTGTAGAAGATCAAGAGGTATGACTACCAACAAAGGGCTACCAAGAGATGAAGCTCTCTAAGAGTCCTTATTCAAGTATTCAAGGGTTGATATCCTCATCAAAGAAGCCAAAGTTCCTCAGAGGGAGGGTTGGACACAAGAGTGTATGCCTCCTAACTTGAAGGTTGTTAGAGGTCATCAGATGATTCTGAATCCATGGAGTTGGACTTGAAGCCTTGAGAGAGCTCATGAGAAGTATTGAAAGTCATTTTGAAGCCTAGACAGGTCATCATGTGAAGGATAAGGAGCTACCACCAAGATTGGTGCAACTAGGGTTTCATCTGGTCAACCCTAGGTCAACAAATGATTTGAAGAAGGTTGAGACCTAATTGCAAAGCCCTGTGATCATGGATTGATATATTAAGATTCCCAAGGGATTATTCCAAGGTCAACTCATCATGAATCAAGAGTGTGAGGAGTTCCTAGGCTAGGGTTTCTAAGCTTGATAGTGTAAAATCCCCTAGTTTAGTGCCTAACTTCAAGACCACATAACTCAAGATGTTATTTTCATCTTGTTGCACCCTAAAATTTGCTCAACATCTTTTACCTGGCTTATGTTTCATTGCATTATCATGTGCATAGTTCTATCATTTTCATATCATGGCATATCATTCATCCAATAGGGGATCAAGTGTGATTATTATCAAGAGAAGTCTAGCAAGAAATCTTATCCAAGCTTGAGAAGTCATCCAAATCATCAGGAGGTGGTGGGAGGTCTTGATCAGCTGAGGACCATCAATGGGATGTGAAGCATGAGGTGTGAATATGAGATGTGTATAGAGCTCATGGAGTTCCTAGAGATCCATGTTGGAGCTAAATCAAGTCATTGTGTCAAATGCAAGAGCCACAGTTGAAGTGCAGACAATTTGGGTTTCATCTGGATCAACCCTAGGTCAATTATGCAATTGAAGAGTATCAAAGCCTACTTTTAGGTCATGGAGTTCATGAAATTATGTGATAAGACATTTGTGGTGTTGTGCCAAGATCAAATCAAGAAGAATCAAGAATGTGGGAAGTTGCTAAATTAGGGTTTCAGTGCAAATTACCCTGTTTAGTGCCTAAATTCAAGGCCACATAAGTCAAGATAAACGTTTCAAATGGATATTTGGAAAACATTAAACTTGTAGAGCATCTCAATACCTTTAATTTGAGTACTAGAAGTCCTCCATTGGATTTATAGAACTCAAGTTATGACCCAGACAAGTTACAGGTCCTCAGATGCTTCTGAAATTTGTCTGTGAAAATCATCTGACTTCAAGGCTATTTTTGACCTAGAAGGAGGTTTCACATGAACTTTTGGTCAACATGAAAGTTGTTCCTCATGATCTTATATTTCTAAATTGTACTAGAAGTCTTCCATATGATTTGTAGAACTCAAGTTATGAGGTTTACAAGTCAGGGGTATTTTGGGAAAGTAAGATTATATGTCATTTTCAATTATAGGCCAAAATCTCCAACTTGCACTTGTCAAATGCAATTTTGTTCAACATGAAAGTTGCTCAAAATGGGGTTTTTAGGCTAGCAAAGTGGTCATGAGAGTTTTATTGAGCTCATAGCAAGAGTTGGTTTGAATTGGTTTCAAAAAGGGGGAAATTCAAATGTGTAAAGGAGGGAAAATTGACTTTTTGTGCTAGATGCCTCAAACCAAGCAAATGAGTACATTTTATGATTGGAGATCACATTCTAAGAGCTTTGGCAATACCAGAATTTTGAGTGCAAGTCAGATTTTGAGAGATAGCATATGGTTACTTCACTTGTAAGTTACATATGCAAAATCATACACAAGGCAATTCAGGCCATTCTTCCATTCCAATTTCGCTCCAAATGACATGTGCAAGGTGTGAGAAACTTCTAGAACCAATGCAAAGCTTGAAATACACGAATGTCATAGTGAATTTGGATGAAAAAACCAGAAATTGCAAACCACTATTTTGGGCTTCAATTTGGATCCAAAAGCCCATGAAACTCTTATATATATTGATTAGAATGAGTTCAGATCAAGGTTGAGCCTCATTTCGCGCCAGAACCAGAGAGAGCATTTGAAATTCCACAGCTGCAAATTGAAATCGTGTTTTGTGATTCAGACCAATTCAAGCCAAATTGAGGTGTGCAATCTCTTCCTTGTGGATCATTGGAAGTTTCTGGAGCTTTTTGAAGCAAGGCACGAGTTCTAACTGCATCTATTTCAAGATCTATATCAGGTTAGCATCTCTCAAAATTCAGCATGATTTAGCATGATTCAGATAGCTTTAGACTTGTGGTTAGGATCTAGACATGGCATAAATCGTTTTAGGCTTGATTTGGACTCAATTGGTGATGTTTGAAGATGACATAGCAGATCTGTTTGGACTTGAATCTCTTGATTCATGAGGTTTTAATGCTAGTTGTTTAGACCAGGTTGATGTACGCAACAAGATGAAGAGATCTATACCATTAGTTTTGAGTTTAGTGAGAGTTGTTGATGATGCTATTTCTGAAATTTGGATCGTGTTTGATTATGTGTTGATAATTAGAACATTTTGATGATAGATCTAGAATGTACGTGAAATTCTGAGCAAAATTGTTATAGACTTTGTCATTTTTGATGACCTGAACCCGGACCCTCGCCGGAGAAGACAACCAGAGTCTTCTCCGGCCACCATCAACCACCAGCCTGAATCTCCACTCTGATGACCTGAGATTTGGAGAAGATGAGTTGTAGACCACAGGATCTTGCCTTGACCATTGACTGACCTGAAGATCCAACGCATGTGATTTAAAGTTGGTTTGGAAATTCTGAGATCAAAACACTGCCATTTCATTAAATTGTGTGGCATCATGAGGAGCGCTGGATGTGCCTTGACTCGTTGACTGGCTTACTGATCTAAAGGCTGTGGATTATTCGTGGCTTTTATTTGATTTTTATTCCATTTTGTTTTTTTTTATTGTTTGTTGATTCCAAAAATCATATTAATTCCAATTTTGATCCAAAAATTATTTTAAAAATATCCTCATGATCCTTATAGAATTTATGATTTTATGGGATTAACAAAAGGTAATTCCATGCATTTTTCAATTTTATTTGATTTTTCACATTTTATTGTGTTCTTTATTTTTTGCATAATTCTCCATCTGCTTTGCTGAATTTTGTTCTTCCAATTGGTGATGTGTTTGGATTTGATTTTTTAGTATGTGTTAGGGTAGGCATGTATGTTTCCTTATAATTTTTGGTGGATTTTTAGAATAATATTAGGTTATGTTTTAGGTGTTGAGATTAGAACCTTCCCAAACTTGTGGATCCCCTTGACCTATTTCACTTTAGGAATTGTCTAGATAACTTAGAAGTTGAATTAGGCTTCAATCTTTTTACACTAGGTTGTTCAAACATGTATGTTCCCCTAAGAATTTAATTAGAATTTTTCAACTTGGTTTTCTATTTTAGTTGTATTTTGCAAGTGTCTTATATTTGTGGATTCCTCTCTTGAGTGCTTTGGATTGTTTGGCTTGGTTGGCTGCTTTGGAGCTGGTTTAAGCTTGAGTTCTTTTTGATGGAGCTTATGGATTCATTGAAGATGCCTGGGATTGAAGATTGGAGCTTGGAGTTGAAGGCTTTTCCTCTTGTGGAGTTTTTTTTAGGAGCTTAAGAAATTAGGGTTTTAGGAAGTGCCTTAGACCTAGTTTTGATTCTTTCTTCAAACATGGAGTGCATTGTTTGCCTCTATTCTATCCAATGACATAAAGTCCTCCTTGGGAAGCTCCATCTCTCCTTAGGAGGGATGAGTGGTATGCCCAAGTGAGTAGAACTTTGAGGATACCTTCCATTTGCTATGTTGAGTTCTTAGTGATTTCCTTTGGTTGTCATTAAGTTCCTTAACATTATAACTTGATCTTGATGTTTAATCCTCCTCTTGGAGTGTGCTTGTTGGAGCTTGAAGATTGATGAAGCTTGAAGATAGAATCTTTCTTGAAGATGAAGCCTTTGCTGTCAACTTTGCTGTCTATCCAACTGTGATGTTTAGAGCTTGAAGTTGCTGTCTGTAGAAGTTGCTGCTGCTTGGGCTGCCTCCTCTGTGTCTTTTGTTTTTCTCTGTATTGTTTTTTTGCTTGTGTTGATTACCTCTAGGTTTGAGGTGGAGCTTGTCTCCTCTTGCATGTTGTCTTCTCCCTTGCCTCTCTTATATTACTGCATTGCATGCATTTTACTGTTTACTGTAATTGCTTGCTGTCTTTTGCTTCTCTGATTTCCTCTGTGCAAGAGGAAATTATGACATACATTAGGTTCTGACCCATGCATGATAACATTAGGTTAGTTTCCTTTTCAACCATAGGCTTTTTAGAGCGTCTTTCTTTTCTCATCTCAAAACAATTCAAAAATACAGTAATAAGGATGACGCGTGTTGTACGTCACGAGCCTTAAGCTATTTGAGAAAAGGTTGCTGGAGGGTCACTCTTCAGTAATCTGGCTGCTTATTATGGTACCCTTAGGGTGACATGCAACATAGTCACTCTCAGATCACAAGTCTTTAGTACAATACAAGTTGTAAACAGACTAAAAAAACAGTTCTTTCGTAAAAAACTGAAAACAAATTTCAAATGTTATTTTTGTCCTCTTGGACCTTTAATCAGGAAACCCTTTTCAGAAGGAGATAAAAAATGTTAGACAAACTTGTGTCTTCCGTAGCCCGAACTACGTTTGCTCTGATCTTTCATGCTGTATGAAAGTACGTAGGCATAGGATGTGATATCCTAGCGAGCAACCTTCCCCTCCTTTCCCGTAGGTAGGCGAACTACGTTGACTCTGATTTCTCGTTTCAGACGGGAATACGTAGGCATAAAGTGAGATACTTTGCCGAGTCATTTTCTTTTCTTTTTAACCCAGACCTGTAGAGTAGATAGAATAACACACCCTTAGATAGAAAACAAGCGTGGATCCCATCGAGTACGACGGACGTGAGGGGTGCTAATACCTTCCCCTTGCGTAACCGACTCCCGAATCCAGGATTTGGTTGCGATGACCATTCCTTTCCCTCTTTGCGTTAGGTTTACTCTGAGCGTTTCCTTTCCCTCTTGTGGGATAAATAACGCACAGTGGCGACTCTTCTGTCATAGCCGGCGCCGATTTTCGCAGTAGCGACAGCTGACGACTCTGCTGGGGACTCCAACGGTTCCCTATGCGAGTCAATCCTAGCGCTTGTTTTCCCGTCTGGGGGTTTTGTATGTATTTACCTTTCTGCCTTTACTTTCAGTACTCTATTATTGTTGTTGTGTTGGGAAGAGGGTTAGATTGAGAGATAAGCCGGACCTGGGCTTGAGGTTTCATATAGACTTAGATGTAGAGAGTAGTGGTTAGCCTGCTTGCTTAGCTCGCACCAGCTAGCCGCGAAATCTGCGCTCAGACGAGATTCTCTTTGATGCTTCTTTCCTGGCCCTTAGGGCTCGACAAGTTGTCTGACCCGAGGATTGTCGACTCTGGGGACATATTAATTGGGATTCAGCTAAGTGAGGCCGCTTCAAAGGATGATGATGCCACACCTTCTGGGTATCGTATCCTCGCTCTTAAAAGTATGTGACGTTGAACCCACATAGGATGTCGTACCTCGTCTGCGAGTTAAGTACATACCTGTGAGGGGTAGGTAGGTCTGTTTGCAGGAAACCTTTGACCTCAGAGTACCTGGTTTATCTCTGTCAGTGAGATGTGGTTACAGGGTTCTATTGAGTGGTTGGTTTGGTTTGAGGCGAAGATTTGATGGTTCTCAGGCTTCAGTACAGTGCAGCACAGTTCATCAACATTGCACTTGATCTCCTGTTTGCATATGCATGTGCATTTTCATGTTTGCATTTCATTAACGTGTATTTATGTTGCAGGTGTGATCATTCCCCTCTGATTCTAGTGTATCTTCTGGCCAGACATGGAGTCCATGAAAAGGACAGTTGCTTACCGGTTGCATTCACCATATATCAGTTCCTTGCTGGGATTAGTTGCTCTAGCAGATGAGAGAGTGAGGGCTGAATTCAGAGTATCTTATGGGAGATTGCTTAGTTTGTTGTACAGACCTTCAGCATTTGAGACGACTGGGGTGTATACTTTGATGCAGTTTTATGAGCCTCAGCTGAGATGCTTCCTGTTCCCTGACTATATTCTGGCACCCACTTTGGAGGAGTATTCTGCTATGTTGGGAGTTCTTGTGTTAGACCAGATGCCCTTTATACATGTTGATGCTGAGCCTGAGTTGGCTACACTTGCTGAGATTGTCAGTTTAGACGCTTCTGAGTTCCCTGGAGGGTTGGTCAAGCTGAACGGAGCCTATGGTTTTCACCTGTCTGTCCTGGTTGAGAAGGCTACACAGTGCGCGAAGAGTGGATGTTGGGTTGCCTTCTGTGCCATTCTAGCTGTCTACATCTATGGGATTGTCTTGTTTCCCAATGTGCCAGACTTTGTTGACTCAGATGCCTTCTTGATTCTTGCCTCGAAGAATCCAGTTCCTACTCTCTTGGGCGATGTTTATCATTCTATTCACTATAAGAATGAGAAACGTCGTGGCAAGAATGTTTCCTGCTGTCTTCCTTTTTTGTACAGGTGGTTCCAGGGACATCTTCCGAAGACAGGGCCTTTTGTTGATGTTGTTGATACTTTGGATTGGTCTTCCCGGTTGATGGGGCTGTCTGCTGAGAGCATCATTTGGTTTGATCTGAGTATGCTTGGCACTGATAGTATATATAGTTGCAGTGGCTTTCCGAATGTCCCTTTGATTGGATGGAAAGGCTGTATTAACTATAACCCTTCTCTGCTGGTGAGACAGTTTGGTTATGCCTTGAGAGATGCTCCTATTGAGGTTGAGATACAGGAATCTCTGTATCTCACGGGCTTATTAGACAAGGCTGTTTTGATCAGGTTGAGACATGCATGGGCTAACATCCATAGGAGAGGGAAAGCTTTGCTAGGTAAGAGCAACAACAAAGCTTATGATCCTTATTTGGAAAAGACATGTTGTGCACTTGCTTGGGCCACCAAACACCTAAGGTAATATATGCTGAATCACACAACCATGTTGATTTCGAAGATGGATCCGATTAAGTACGTGTTCAAAAAGCAAGTGCTTTCGGGAAGGATTGCTAGATGGCAGATGGTTTTGACAGAATACGACATTCAATATGTCTCCCAAAAGACTATCAAGGGGAGTTTTTTTATCAGAATATCTCGCAGAGCGACAAATCGATGATTATCAGCCGATGAAGTTTGAATTTCCTGATGAGGATATCATGTTCATGAAGATGAAAGATTGCGACGAGCCGCTACCTGATGAAGGTCCTGAGCTGGGTTCCTAATGGCAAATGATTTTTGACGGTGCTATTAACTCTTATGGGAGCGGAATTGGGGCAACCATTACGACTCCCCATGGTTCGCACATACCATTTACTGCCAGGTTAACATTTCCCTGCACCAATAACGAAGCTAAATATGAAGCATGTATCATGGGTATTGAAGAAGTGATTGATCTGAGAATCAAGAACCTTGATATTTATGGTGATTCAACTTTGGTAGTCAATCAAATCAAAGAAGAATGGGAAACTCGTCAGCCTAACTTGATTCCCTACATGAACTATGCTAGGAGATTGGTACCTTTCTTCGACAGGGTAGAGTTTCATCACGTGCCAAGAGCGGAAAATCAGATGGCAGATGCCTTGGCTACCTTATCCTCGATGTATAAGGTGAATTATTGGAACGATGCTCCAAGAATTGTCATCTCCCGCCTTGATATGCCATCGTTCGTATTCGCAATAAAGGAAGCTTCAGATGGGAAGCCATGGTATTACGATATCCAAAACATTCTCAAGAATTAGGAATATCCACCTGGGGCATCGAGTCGGGACAAGAAGACCTCGAGAAGACTGTCTGGAAATTTCTATTTGAACAAGGATGATGTTCTCTACCGAAGAAACTTTGATCTGGTCCTGTTGAGATGCGTGGACGAAAAAGAAGCAGGTTTTCTTATGGAAGAAGTCCACGAGGGCGCTTTTGGTACGCATACAGGCGGACATGCAATGTTTCAAAAACTGTTGAGGGCAGGCTACTATTGGTAGACTATGGAGTCTAATTGTTCCAAATACGCCAAGAAATGCCATAAATGCCAGATTTATGCCGATAGGATGCATCTACCGCCAAGTCCTCTGAATGTCATGGTGTCTCCCTGACCCTTTTCCATGTGGGGCATTGATATGATCGGTAAGATAGAGTCGACTGCATCCAACATACATTGCTTCATCTTAGTGGCAATTGATTATTTCACTAAATGGGTTGAAGCAGCTTTATCAAGAAGGACATCATTTGTCGTTACAGAGTGCCCGAAAGAATCATTATTGATAATGGTTCGAATTTGAATAACAAGATGATGAAGGAACTGTGCCAGAGTTTCAAGATTGAACATCATGATTCTTATCCTTATTGCCTGAAGATGAATGGCGCTGTTGAAGCAACCAATAAGAACATAAAGAAGATTGCGCAGAGGATGGTTGTGACCTATAAAGATTGGCACAAGATGTTTCCCTTTGCATTACACGGATATCGTACTTTGGTATATACTTTAACTGGGGAAAATCCTTTCTCGCTAGTGTATGGTATGGAAGTTGTCCTGCCATTGGAAGTCGAGATTCCTTCTTGATAGTTTTGGTTGACGTCCAACTAGATGAGGCAGAATGGGTGAGGAATAGATTGAATCAACTCATCTTGATGGATGAGAAGAGGTTGGCATCCATTGCATATGGTCGTTTGTATCAAAGCAGGATGAAGAAAGCTTTTGATCAGAAGGTTCATCCATAGAGCTTTCAGGCAGGTGATTTAGTGTTGAAGCGGATTATCCCTCCACAGACAGATCACAGGGGAAAATGGACTCCCAACTACGAAGGTCCATATATCGTAAGGAAAGTCTTCTCAAGAGGAGACTTACTACTCTCAACCATGGATGGTGAAGATTTCACATCCCCTGTGAACATAGACGCAGTTAAAAAATACTTTGCTTAAAATAGACCCGCTGGAAAGAAAAAGAAAATCCAGACATAAATGGGGCATCCCGGCGAATCATAAAAAGATTGGGTTCGGGCAAAAGTTAGGGATAAAAAGAAAAAGAATGTAAACCCGCAAAGTTGAAAACCTGAAAAGGCTACTTTGGCAAAAATGGGTATCCCAGTGAATCAAAAACCTGCAAGGGCGATTCAGGAAAAAGTTAGGGATTTGAAAAGAAAATGACTGCGGTTTGTGTATTAATCTTACGAGCACAGTGGATTATGGGAGAACCCGAGGGTCAATCAATCAATTTAGTCTCTTCAGAAGATGAGTCATCAGGAGAAGCATCGAAGTCATGCGAGTCATAGTCGAGTCGACACATGGTGGTTGTCTATACCACATTGCCGACATTTTGTATATCTGTTGTATTTCTGTACTATTTGCGCAACTTTCTCTTTTTAGGAGTGGCATCTGTTGTAAACTTTCCTATTTACAGGCCATTTATCAATGAAGTATATATCATTCAGAAAGCTTTTGTGCTTGTTTTAGCTTTTACTGTTTTGTTTGCAAAAGGCTCCCAATGTTTTTGATAAAACTTTGCATACATAATCTTGTGGACTTTGCTAATAATCATTAAAACTTTGATTTGCTTGAACGATGTCATGGACAATAACCAAGATAGCTCTTGTTGTATACAGGATACTTTGTTTGGATTTGTTGCAGGGCTCTCATTACTGAGACTATTCTAGTGAGGCATCCCCAGTAAAGACCACCATGTCTCTGCCCCCACAAGAGGATGATGTGTCGTTTGAGACTAGTGTTTCCCCAGCAGGCTAAGACTAGTTTCTCCCCAGCAGGTAAACTTGGGATTATCCCCAACAGTGGAACGAGTTCAAAGTTTTGTTTCCCCATGAAGTCTAAACCTTTGACTCCTTTCCCCTCAGAGCCTAGGTCATTGCCTCATTCCCTAAGCAGAGGTTGATATTGTTGAGTTTGTTGCTCATTTCCCCAAGCAGAGGAAGATGTTGATTACCTCATTGGGCGATCCCCAACGGAGTTATGGCTCGTAGCAGAATCCATTTGGTCATTGGTACTCGTCAGAGTTAGTTTCCTTCGGGATATTTCCCCAAATTAATTGTCATCCCCTGCAGATCCCCAGCGAAGTTGCTGGAGTAGTTTTCTTCCCCGAAGAGTGGAATTGACTCAGAGCTTGTTTTTCTCCTTCCTCAGCAAAAAAAAAAGTTTGGGATATCTTCCTAGTGTCACAATTGCGAAAAATAACCGGCGGGAAATAGAAGAGTCGCCACCTTTCATTATTTAACCCAAAGAGATGGAAAGGAAACGATCGGAAAAACATGACCAAAAAGGGAAAGACAAGGTCATCGCAACCAAGTTCTGGGTTCAGGAGTCGGTTACACAATGGGAAGGTATTAGCACCCCTCACTTCTGTCGTACTCGACGGGATCCATGCTTGTTTGCTATCTAAAAGGGTTATTTATCTATCTACGCTACAAGCTTGCGGGACAAGAAGAAAAAAAGAAAAGAGAGACTCAGCAGAGCATCGCTGCTTTGTGCCTACGTATTCCCTCGTGCAATGGGAAAGTCAGATTCAACGTAGTTCCGCTAACTATGGGAAAGAAGGGGGGAGGTTGCTCACCGAGACATCGCCATCTCGTGCCTACGTACTTTCGTCTGGTATGAAAGATCAGAGCGAACGTAGTTCGGGAGGACACGAAACCACAAGTTGATTAAGTGTTTTATCCGAGTAGGGTTAACCATCCGTTCCAGAAGTTAGGGACTAAGCCTGTTTGCGGTAGAACCGAAGCTTAACAACACTCTTTTTTGAAAAAAGAAGTTTCCGATTAATCCCGAAGGAAAAAGGTTTAAATTTGTTTTGTGTTTTTTATCGGAGACGAAGTATTTTGATTTTGAGTGTTTATAATGTATGTTGTACTAAAGTCTAGAACCTAGGATCGAATGCGTCGCATATCGTTCTAAGGACGTATACTAAACACTCTAGGTAATTGAGGAGAAGCCCCTCAATCACCATTCCCCAAGTATAAGGCTCATGGCACAATATTATTAAGTGTGTTACGATTGTACGAAGATGAGAAGAGAAGACGCACGGAAGGTCTAAGGTAAACTCGGCCCTAACGTTGTCATGCAAAGTGATCCTAGAGTTTGGATTGAAAATGGGAAACGTCTACCCTAATGTTAGCATACTTGAATTGAACGCCTAATGTCTCTCCTACTCCCATCCTAAACGGAGGGACTAGGAATCCTATGAGGATCATGACAAGAAAGCACAAGAAGAGCAAAGGAAGAATCAATCACAAGTAGAGAAATGCAAACACGAAAATGCACAATTAGAATCGTGGGAGGGAGGAAAAATGTATGGGGCAGCCACCGCCACAAGCGCGTCTCGACCTCAACAGCGATGCAAGAATGATGCAAACATATGGAGAAAAGTGAGACGTGCAAGCAATTAAACATGCAAATGAATTATCGATTCGAACCACATACAAGCATGCAAATAAAATGAAAAAGGATCATACATATCAACAACATCATGATTAATCAACCACAAACAGTGGAAAACAGCCAAAACAATTCAATCATGATGCATTACACTGATCTATGATGATTCGGATTGAACCGGTATGCGAACATGCAAACAAAACAGCAAACATGGCATTCTGGTGCAGTGTTAATCAGTTAACACATACGGTTAATCGTTCAACCTGTGTAAAACAAGTGAAAATCTGGAAATTCGTAGGTGTTAATCGGTTAACACCAGGCGTTAACCGGTTAACACCCTGAAAACTTTGAAAAATTGGAATATTTGAATTGGTTAACCTATGTAAAACAAGTGAAAATCTGGAAATTCGTAGGTGTTAATCGGTTAACACCAGGCGTTAACCAATTAACACCCTGAAACCTTTGAAAAATTTGAATATTTGAATTGGTTAACTGGTTAACCACATATGTTAACCGGCTAACACTGTACCAGAAGTGAAAAACAGCAACAGAAAAAGCACTTAATGCACAGAATCACTTAATCAACTGATCCAACATATCAACTTATCAAATAAGCACGAAATTACACTTGCAAACAGAAAACCAATAAACATGCAAACATGTCTATACAACACAATCGCAATTCACACGGATCGGAATTCACAAAATTCAATCGAATATGAAAATCATCATGTAAATGCAAATAAGCTAAAAAACAGTTATGGATCTAGAATCTCCAACCTTCGAAGCGGAGATTTGCTCCGGTTAGTGTTGATCATTAGAATTAGAGTAGTTCAAACAATAGAAACCCGGAAAACTTCAAGATCCAAGCCAATTATGGTTGTACGAGCGAAGAGCCACTAAATTCGAGTCGGAACGCTTCGAATAATCACTTCCAAATCAAGCTCCAAAATCAGATCTCAATTTGCACAAAAATTGATAATGAAAATTGATCCAAAGATGAGGATGGATGAAGGTTTATGCTCAAGAATCCATTAATTTCAATGAAAAATCAATGAATCCTAATGAAAAAGAGCTTTGAGTGTGGTTTTTTGGAAAATGGAGAAGTTGAGAGAATTTGAGAGAATTCTTGATCAATTCTGAAAAATGAATGTGAGAAATGAGAATTGCCTCTTTTTGGTTTGGAGTAGATCATTTAAATACCATCTAGGTTTGGATCCCAAAGGTGGGGTTTGGACTTTGGATTGGAAAATTGGTTTGGAGCTAGGCATGGGAATTTGGAGGGAAAATCGAAATAACCAACTTTCAAGCACCTTTTAGATCTTTCTTTTTTGGTAAAAATGAATTTCAATGTGATCAAATTCAGACCCGAAGTGCAAATGGCTTGCAAAATCACGTACAGGGCAAAATCTACTATGGTTAACCGGTTAACCATATGCGTTAGCCGGTTAAAACTGTTAAAAATTGAATTCTTGGCCGATTCTCAAATGGTTAATCGATTAACCATATGTGTTAACCGATTAACACCTTCAAAAATTTGAATTTGGCGCCTTTTGGAGGGAAACCTGCCCGTTTGCCTGTTTCTCGTCGTTTTGAGCTCTGTTAAGTTTCCGACACTTGCTCTTGAATACTGTGACTGTGATAATGCAAGATATAGACTGAATGTTGTCTCTTGATCTGAGCATAACCTGCAAAATAAAATCCTGCTGCCCGACCGCTGGGCAAAATAAATGCCGTTTCTTCTGATGATTGCTGCTTGCGCGGGAATGAAACCTGAGCCACGGGAACCTTGATCCCCTGCCTCGAGAACCAATTCTATGCAAAATGCGGATGCCAATATGAAATGCAATGAAACATGAGCTAGATAAAAAAAAGTTGGGCAAATTTTGGGGTGCAACAGCTGCCCCTATTCAAACGGCTTGGACCTGACTAGGTGAGAAGCGAACGACTCTCAACCAATCAAGGTAAAAGATGGTTGAATACCAAAGAAACCCGGAAATTTGCCAACCACAAAATTAAACATGATGAACGCCTCGAACATTCCGTTGGGGAAGAGACCTAATCAAGTAACTCTGCTGAGGAATTCCGTAATTAAACTGGTGTTATGGTCCGAATACCACGTGGGTTGAAAGATAGCATGTCAAAATGGTCAGAATCTGGATATTCGATGAACACAGCGAATCGACAAAACCTGCCGAAGCCTAGATACTCAACGAAACGAGGAATACATCATCAATTGGAACTGGCTGGAGTATGGACACTCAACGGGATAAACTGGAACAAACCGGAGCCAAGACACTCACGCGAGAAACGAGCGAAAGAACCAGAGCCAATACACTCATGAGAGAACTGAATGAAAGAACCGGAGCCAAGACGCTCACGCGATAAACTAACGAAATGAACCGGAGCCAAGATACTCAACGAGATAAACCGACGAATAAACCGGAGCCAAGACGCTCAACGCAATAATCGAACGAAACAAACCGTAGCCAAGATACTCAACGCGATAAACACCAGAGCCAAGACACTCACGCGAGGAACCAGAGTTGGGGTACCCAATGAAACAAATCAGGGGAAGAATATTCAATGCAATAAATCAGAGGCGGAACGTTCAATGCAACAAATCAGAGGCGGAACCCTCAATGAACCAAAGTCAGATCTGGAACACTCAATGAAACAAATCAGAGGCGGAATCCTCAATGAAACAAATCAGAGGCGGAACCCTCAATGAAACACAATCAGAGGAGGAACCCTCAATGAAAAAAATCCTTACTGGGGATTCACCGGAGTCTGGAAAATCAACGGTCACAAGGATACGTCATGAACTGAACACTTACCGGAATCTAACCATTCAACGGAGCAGAAATACCATCACAAAGTTCATCCAGATTATAATAACCAATCGGAGTCTGAGCACTGCACGGGTGGAACAAAACGTCTCAAATGGAAAATTCACCGGAATTTGGATGTTCAATGGAGAAGTCGGGACCTGAAGATCACCTGTAGGGGATAGCAATTACCTGCAATCGGAAAGGTAACAACCTAGCTCATGTTTCAGAATGCAGATGTTTGAAAATGGCGTAATGCTCCATACGAAATGTAAATGCTACACATTTGGGTAGATGCTATGCACGATGCAAAATGCAAAAGAACCGCTCCAGCAAAATAAAGTTGGAGAGACAAAGCCAATTCCACCGGGGAAAAACAATCCTGCTGGGAATAGCTTGTGCGCGCCAATGACGATTGAACTTACGCTGAGGAACGAAACCTGAACGACTAACTCAGTTGGGGAACATTCCATGAACGGTTTTCCGGAATACAAACTCTTCTGGGGACATAGACGAACCCAACAGGGAGAAAATAACTTGCTACGCAGCCACTCTCACCTACTGAAGAAAAACAACGCCACGACTGGCCTTCTGAGATACGACTCTCTCGGGGGACTGTAAACTTCGGCTGAGGCTAGACAACCAGACGCTGGAATTGATCTTACCTGCCGGGAAGGATAACTCTGCGGGGAAATCAACTCTGTCAGAGACCTCAGTCTGAACTGCTGAGAGTTGAATGCTTACAGACAACCTGCCGGAGAAAGCTACGTGCTAAATCACTGCTAGGGAAAATGCCACACCTTCCTGGTGGAAGGAACCCTGATCTAGACTTGATGGGGAGTGAGTATATACCTGCAATCTGTGAGGATTGGTTGTATACTGACCAACTGCCAAGGACAAAGGGTACAGACTTGACTATTCTCGTTATCTTGCACATAACTCTACTAGGGATAGAGACACCAACTCCCACTGCTGGAGAATGGACTCTGGTTGGGGATGATTTGTCTCTGCTTGGGGAGACAGATCCATGTTAATGTTCCGACTCTGTGGGGAAACATTCCCGGAGAGGGATTGCTGCACAAGATTCAACTAAGGGTATGTCACTCCTGCCGAGGATTCATCTCTGACAATGTGCCCCGAGGGTCACCACCCTGCAACAAAGTGAACAAACAGACAAGATACCCTTCACGAAGGGACCTATCGAGGATATCATCTGCAACAATGTTCAGGTAATTCAAAGTTTTAACAATTATTGGCCTAGGCCAACAAGTTTATGTATGCGTATTTTAACAAAAACATCGGGCGTTTTTCACAAACAAAACAGGTAAAAGCTAAAACAACCACGAAGTGAATAGAATACTGAATAGTATGTTCATTGATAAGATGGGCCTGTAAATAGGCAAAATTTTTTACAACAGATACAAGCTCCTGAAATGAGGAAGTTGCGCAAGCATATACAGAAAGGTACAAAAACATGTACAAATGTCGGCGATGTGGTGTAGACAAACACCATGAGCTGATCCCTCCATGACTCATTCGACTTCGATACCTTCCCGACGTCTCGTCTTCAGAAGAGATTGATTTGGATAAACGGCCCTCAGGTCTCCCCAAACCACTAAGCAATTAAAGTTCACACGTGGACCGTAATCATTTGCTTTTTCAAGCCCTAGCTTTTGCCTAAACCGCCCTTTCGGGTTTTCGATTCACCGGGATACCCCTTTTTTCCCAAAGCCGCCTTTTCAGGTTTTCGACTTTGCGGGTGTACGTCTTTTCATTTATATCCCTAATTTTTGCCTGAACCTTTTCTTTTTCTGGTTCGCCGTGATGCCCCATTCTTTCCTGGATATTCTTTTTCTTTCCAGCGGGTCATTTTAAGCAAAGTACTTTTTAACTGCATCCGCGTTCGCAGGGGACATGAAATCTTCACCATCCATCGTGGATAACAGTAAGGCTCCTCTCGAGAAGACTTTCTTGACGACATATGGACCTTCGTAGTTGGGTGTCCATTTGCCCCTGTGATCTGAGTGTGGCGGGAGAATCTTTTTCAACACAAGATCGCCCGTCTGAAAGCTTCAAGGGCGCACCTTCTTATCATAAGCTTTCTTCATCCGACTTTGGTACAATCGCCTGTATGCGATGTACGCTAACCTCTTATCATCCATCAGGCTGAGTTGATTCAATCTATTCTTTATCCATTCTGCCTCATCGAGCTTCACATCGACCAGAACTCTTAAAGAAGGAATCTCGACTTCTAGCGGTAGGACAGCTTCCATACCGTACACTAGTGAGAAAGGAGTTGCCTCGGTTGAGGTACGTAACGTCGTACATAACCGTGCAAGGCAAATGGCAACATCTCATGCCAATCTTTGTAAGTGACAACCATCTTTTGCACTATCTTTTTGATATTCTTTTTGGCCACCTCGACAGCGCCATTCATCTTCGGCCGATAGGGAGATGAGTTGTGATGTTCAATCTTGAAGTTCTGGCATAACTCCTTCATCATCTTATTGACCATATCTGTAGATGATGTCCTTCTTTATGAATCTGGCTACCACTTGCTTGGTCACGTTAGCGTACAAGGTTGCTTCCACCCACTTGGTGAAGTAGTCGATGGCCACCAGGATGAAGCGGTGTCCATTGGATGCAGTGGGCTCAATCTTGCCAATCATATCGATGCCCCACATGGAGAACGACCACGGGGATGACATAACATTCAACGGGCACGGCGGCACATGAATTTTGTCTGCATAAATCTAGCATTTGTGACATTTCTTCGTGAATTTGAAACAATCTTACTCCATAGTCAGCCAATAATACCCTGCTCGTGATATCTTTCGAGTCATGTCATGTTCGCCGGCGTGCATACCAAATGTGCCTTCATGGACCTCTTCCATAAGCAAGCTTGCTTCTTTCTCGTCAACACATCTGAGTAGCACTAGATCATGATTTCTCTTATAGAGAACCCCATCCGGGTTGAGGTAGAAATTGCCAGACAACCTCCTAAGAGTCTTCTTATCCTAGGTCGACGCCCCCATCGGATACTCTTTAGTCTTGAGGAAGTTATGGATATCAAAGAACCACAGCTTGCCATCAGTGGCTTCCTCAATTGCAAATACAAATGCAGGTCTGTCGATGCGAGAAATGACAATTCTGGGAGCTTCATTCCAGAAATTGACCTTGTACATGGAAGACAAGGTTGCTAAAGCATCAGCCATTTGGTTTTCTGCCCTCGATACATGGTGGAACTCCACACGATCGAAGAATGGCAGCAACCTTCTCGCATAATTCATGTAAGGGACCAAATTTGACTGTCTAGCCTCCTACTCTCCTTTGATCTGGTTAATAACGAGTGATGACTCACCGTATACATCCAGGTTTTTGATTCTCAAATCAATGGCTTCTTCTAAACCCATGATGCATGCCTCATATTCTGCTTCATTGTTGGTGACCGGAAAAGTTAATCTGGCAGTGAATGGAATGTGAGATCCCTGGGGAGTCGTAATGATTGCCCTAATCCCATTCCCATAGGAATTAACTGCACCGTCAAATATTAGCTTCCACTGGGAGCCAAGCTCTGGTCCTTCATCGGGAAGTGGTTCATCACAGTCCTTCATCTTAAGGAGTAAAATATCTTTATTGGGAAACTCGAATTTCATCGGGTGATAGTCTTCGATAGGCTGTTCGGCAAGGTAGTCTGACAGAACACTTCCTTTGATGGCCTTTTGGGATACATATTGGATTTCGTACTCTGTCAGTACCATCTGCCACCTGGCAATCCTCCCTAAAAGGGCTTGCTTCTCGAAGACGTACTTGATCGGATCCATCTTCGAAATTAGCTTGGTTATGTGATTGAGCATATAATGTCTTAAACGTTTGGCAGCCCACGTGAGTGCGCAACACGTTTTCTCTAGCATTGAGTAACGAGACTCACAATCTGTGAACTTTTTACTCAGATAATAAATGGCATGCTCCTTTCTGCCAGTCTCGTCGTGTTGACTGAGAACGCAACCCATGCTATTCTCAAGAACCGTCAAATACATGATTAAAGGCCTTCCAGCGACTAGGGGTATCAAAATTGGAGGCTCCTGCAAATACTGTTTTATTTTGTCGAACGCCCTCTGGAAATCTTCATTCCAGACAACCGCCCGATCTTTTTTCAATAGCTTGAACATTGGTTTGCATGTGGTTGTGAGTTGAGATATGAACCGAGCAATGTAGTTCAATCTCCCCAGGAAACTACGAACTTCTTTTTCAGTTTTAGGCGCTGGCATATCTTGAATGGCCTTTATCTTGGCAGGATCAACCTCAATGCCTTTTTCGCTTACGATAAACCCCAAAAGTTTTCCGGACCGCACCCCGAAAGTGCATTTGTTAGGATTCAGCCTCAACCTGAATTTCCTAAGCCTCTCAAATAGTTTCAGCAAGTTGACCAGATGTCCCTCCTCCATTTGGGACTTTGCTATCATGTCATCAACATATACTTCGATCTCATGATGAATCATGTCATGAAACAAAGTGACCATAGCCCGCTGGTAAGTTGCCCTTGTTTTTTTCAACCCAAAAGGCATTACTTTGTAGCAGAACATCCCCCATGGTGTAATGAATGTAGTTTTCTCCATGTCTTCCGGCGCCATCTTAATCTGGTTATAACCGGAGACGCCATCCATGAAGAAAAATACAGAAAATTGAGCAGTATTGTCGACCAATACGTCAATATGAGGGAGCGGGAAATCGTCTTTAGGGCTCACCTTGTTCAGAGCCCGATAATCCACGCACATCTGTAACTTATCGTCTTTCTTTGGTACAGGTACTATGTTGGCGACCCATGGAGGGTAAGTAGTCACGACCAAGAATCCTACATCCAACTGCTTTTGGACCCCTTCTTTGATCTTAACGGCCATGTCTGGTCGTGTCCTTCTAAGCTTCTGCTTAACTAGAGGACAATCTTCGCGCAATGGCAAGTGATGAACCACTATGTCAGTGTCAAGTCCGGGCATATCTTCATAGGACCAAGCAAAGATATCACTATACTCTCGAAGCATCTCGATCAGTCTTTGCTTGATGTCGCTCTGTAACGCAGCCCCTACTCTGACATTTCTGACCACTTCTTCAGACCCCAGATTAACAATCTCTATAACTTCCTCATGAGGCATAATGATCTTATCTTCTTGTTTCAATAGCCGAACCAACTCTTCCGGAAGGTCTTCATCCTCGTCAACCCCTTCTTCAGCTTGATATATCGGGCAATCAAAGTCAAAATGAGTCATGGAAGGTTCTGGATCGATGTCATCTGTAGTGTGATTCCTGCAAGGAAAATGGTTAATCATAAAACAATGTGCAAGGTCAGCATAAACCACTTCGCCATTTTATTGTTTAAAAATAACAAAAACAAGAATAACAGAGATCGCAAAATTTGAATGCAAAGAAAACGCCCTTTGATTATTGATAAAATGCACATGCATAAGCAAGCAAGGCCCTGACAATAAAACCTTTATGCCCCGGGTAGAATATAAGGTTGTACAATAATTGGGAAAAACAAATCATTACTCTTGACTAGTCACTTGGACGAAATCCTGGATGGACCAATTGCTGAGGCTCTGCCCTGGCTTGCATGGCTGGATCCATGCACCCATATCACAATCACTGTCTCCTTCCTCATCGAACACAACATTGACCTGTTCGAAGATGACTCCACCCTTAGTGAACTGAATCGGCCCCCTGTAACGCGGCGCATTCTGAGAGGATGAAGCAGCAGAAGGATGATACCCCAAGCCAAACTTATCTTGCTTGTTGGGGATGTTCAACACCTGCCCCCAACCTTGAGCTAAACCAGTCTGTACCACAACTTGAGCCTCTTTGAAAGAAGAGAGAGTCACTTCAGGTGCTTTGCTGGAGGTTGGAACCGAATCCTTAACTATGATAGTCTCGAATTCTTGGCACAGCGTTTCGTGGTTCTCGCCGTCCACTTCAACATACTTAAAAGACGACAGATGGCTCACCATAATGTCTTCTTCCCCGCAGACTAGGACAATGCTGCCACCCACAGCGTACTTCAATTTCTGATGCAGCGTAGAGGTCACAGCTTCCGCCGAACGGATCCAGGGTCGGCCTAGCAAGCAGCTGTAGGCGGGCTGGATATCCATGATATATAATACTGCATTGAAGATTTCTGGCCCCACCTGAATGGGCAGTGTTACTTCTCCGAACACGGACCGCTTGGTCCCATCAAAGGCCCTCACCACCAGATCACTGGGCGTACACAACAACCCACGAGTGTCCAGCTTCATAAGCGCTTTATTTGGCAATACATTCAAGGAAGAACCGGTATCCACCAGCACGTGCGACATAACAGTTCCCCGACATTCCAGCAATATGTGCAGCGCATTATTATGGTTCCTGCCCTTAGGCGTCAAGTCACGGTCAGTGAAGCCCAAACCATTACCAGCATTGACATGTGCAACCACCCCTTCGAGCTGGTTGACAGAAATTTCTTGAGGTACATATGTTGCGTTCAAGATCGTCAACAAGGCGTTGCGATGTGCTTCGGAGAAAAGCAACAAATTCAGTATAGAGATCTTTGAAGGCGTCTGCTATAGGTGGTCAACTATCTTATAGTTGCTCTTCTTGATTAACCTCATGAACTCTTCAGCATCCTTTACCAGCAAGTCTTTTTCTACCTCCCGAGAGGTTTCTTCAACGATTTCTTTGTCTTTACCTTTATCCATTCGGTCGGCACCGACTTCTGGCGGCGAGAACACTCTCCCACTGCGGGTGATTCCCCCTGATCCAACTAGGTTATCCACAGACCCTACCGGTGGGTACTTCAAGTCCATCTTCTGTCCGTTGCAGTAAACCTCCGCTCCATAATTCCATGGGACAACATTGGTACTTTTGAACGGCACGGGGCCAGCCTTGGTTATAGTAATCGTGGGCGGCCTGGGAGCAGAAATGGTGACAGTCTTATATGGGATGGTGATTGTAGCAATTTCATCGTTCTGCTTGGTCAGCACTTCTCCGGACTTGCTTTCAACCTTCCGATCAAATTGTAGGACCCCTTCGTCGATCAAACTCTGAATACCTGTCTTCAACTGATCACAACCATCCAGACGGTTCGCACATTCACTACAGAACTCCCCGCAGCCCGGGAATACACCCTTTTTCAACAACTTGGCTTTGACAAAACTCAGTGGTGTCTTTAGATCATCGACCCTCTTCACTAAATTCAAGTCCTCATCTTCGATAATTGCATTAACCCCAGCCTGTCCGGGGTTAGGCATTGGGTTCTGAATGACATTCGGCACGTTGTCAGAGAAATTGATTGCTTTGCTGTCCAATAGGTCCTGGACCTTGTGCTTAAAGGCTTTACAATCTTCAATGGTGTGACCGGGTGCCCCGGAATGGAACTCGCAGTGAGCATTTGTATTGTAACTGGGTGGAGGTGTCAGTGGAGCCAGCGTCCTATTCTGAACGAGTTGTAATTGCAGTAGCGCTTGAAGTAGCTGAGAGTAAGGCATTGGCGGCGTCTCAAGTCGTCTATTTCCTGGTCGGATTGGGTACTTTCTATATCCCTGCTGATTTTGGTTCTGCGGTTGCGGCTGCTGCTGTGGAGCTGTAGGGATAGTGATACTAGCGACCCTTTGCTGCTGACGATTCTGTGTCGGCTTTCTTCTCCTTCGGGACCCGGATACAGAGTTGGCTTCACCTTCTCTCTTCTTTCCTCCAAACACTTTCTTTCCTCCAGCCGAGGAACCTTCACCGGCCTGGATCTTTCCCAGCTTAATCTCGTTCTCAACTTGTTCACCAGTAATGATTAGGTCAGAGAAGCTCCCTGACATGCTGCTGATTAGCTTTTCATAATAAACACCCGAAAGCATAGCCACAAACATGTCTACCAGTTCACGTTCAACCATCGGCGGCTGTACCTTGGCTGCCAATTCATGCCAATCCTCCGTGCATTCTTTAAAGTATTCCCCATTCTTTTGTGACAGACTTTGCAGCTAGACCCGGTTGGAAGCCAGGTCACTATTGTCTAACGAACGCTTCGGCAAGATCCTTCCAGCTTCGTACACTCTCAGGCTCCAAACCCATGTACCATTCTAGTGAACGTCCTGACAAACTATCTTGAAAGAAGTGCATCAGTTACTTCTCATCGTCGGAGTATGCCGACATCTTCCTGTAATAAGATCTCAAGTGGACATGAGGACAGGTGGTGCCCTTGTATTTATCAAAGTCTGGCACTTTAAATTTCAATGGTATCTTGAGGTCAGGGATCAGCCCCAAGTTGGCCATGTCGAGCCCCATAGAATTCAGATTCTCAAGGTTTTTCATCTTATCCTCTATTTTGAATCTCCGGCTGGCCTCAGAAGGTAGCTCAGCCTCATCACCTCTCATTGAGAATACGTCAGCTTGACGATCCTCGTTCCAGGGTTGATGAACATTTTCATGGACGATTCCCACAGCTTCGTTTCCATGGAAGTTTCCAATTCTAGTGTTGTTACCACTTGTACCGATATTACCAATAGCAGCTCCGATGTTGCCATTACCAGCCTCAGCATGGCCAGCACCCAATCCAGCGTTCCCATTGCCTCCAGCATTGGGAATGATCACAGTCGGCCTAGAATTGTCATCCCGGGGAGTCTCCACATAAGGAGGGTTGGTAGTTTCACCTCCGTGCAAAACCCCGTTGGTGTCAACGCGTGCAATCAACGACTGCACGAGAGTGCTAAGTTGCTCTTGCCCACTAGAAACCACCTGCATGATGTCCATGAATTGGGACATCCTCTCTCTAAACTCTTGCATTTCAGCCTGAACTTTCTCCATAGCTCTGAGTTGATTGGCTCGGGTGGAGTAGCAGTGAATTGGTCTGCAGTCAATCCTAAAACACACCTTCGAAAGAAAACACAGGGGTCAGATAAACACGCCCAAGGTACCTGTTATGCAAGATGATATGCAAATGCAAACGTATGTCTGTGCTTTAGGAGAAATTCCCCCCGATTCTAGTCCCAGAATCACAGCGAGACAAGTAAGGAGTCAATTACGGAGACGAATCGACATCTAATATATAAAGAGCCCACATAGGCAGCATACAGGAGTGACTGAGTACAACTGAATCAACAGTAACAGATTAACCCCATCCAACAAGCCTGGTGGTGGTCAATAATACAACAGAGAATGAAAGCTACAAAGAATACAAGAGAAATCAAGTGCGACAGTGGGCACGAAAATCTTCCAATAATTCCTTTGTCTCTGGGTGATCAGGCCTGGTGAGCAATCCTCGAATAAGCAGCTCTCTCTGTTCGACGGTGCTCTGGATATCTTCAACAAAATCCTCCCAGGCTCCCTATCCGAAGCAATCTTCCAATTTGCGCCTCTTGGAATTAACCCTCAGTTTGCACTCCTTCAGGTTTGCCACAACTTCTTTCAACTTGCACTCAGCGTTATGCCTGAGAGATGCTTCAGCTTCGATCTTCTCGTTCTTGGCCTCGAGCTGAATCGTTAGTTTGGCGATCTGCTGCTTTAGCTTCTCCTCTCGCTCTTTGTGATTGGTTAGAGTAGTGTTCCACAATGCCTCGAATTTGGATATCTTCAGATATGCCCTGTCCAAGTCTTGCTTCTTGGTGGCGAGGACACTGTTAACAGCTTTGAAGTCTAACCCCAGACGCTCTCGAGCATCGGTCTCTTTGGTTAAGCTGGTACCTAAATGGTTTATCAACTCGGTTTGCTTCTTGCAGGAGTACACGGCTTCACTCTTCTCGCTTCGGAGTTGAGCAATTTCTTTCTCTAGCTCTTCGTTGGCTCTCTTCAACTCTTCCTTCTCTTGCAGCACCAGGTTGTATTTCTTAATGTCAACCGTAGTGAGCTTCTCAACCACAGGCGGATATAATGGTCTAGCAGTAGGATAAGGCATTAGAAACTTCGTGGCTCGCTCACGAATCCAAACCAGGCATGGATCAAGGGCTTTGCTGTTGCTCTTCCCCAACATAGCTTTACCTTTCCTGTGAAGATTTTTCCAAGCATGCTCAAGCTTAACCAATGCATCATCATCCAACAGCCCGGTGAGATACAGAGATTCCTGTATCTCTCCTTCTTTGGGAGCATCCTTCAATGCATAACCGAACTGCCTAATCAACAATGACGGGTTGTAATTGACACACCCTTTTCTCCCAATCAGAGGAACATTGGGAAAACCACTGCAACTGTAGACGAGTTATGTACCCAACACATCCCTGTCGAACCAAGTGATATTCTCTACAGTTAAACCCATTAGACGCTCGGACCAATCTAAAGTGCCCACAGAAGAGACAAAGGGACCCACTTTAGGCATGTGGTTGGCAAAACATTTGTATAGCAAGGGAATACAACAAGACACCATCTTCCCTCTCCAGTTCTCGTTCTTATAATGGATAAAGTGGTAAACATCTTCCAGAAAAGTAGGTACTGAATTCCCTGAGGCGAGAATGCGGAAAGCGTCTACATCCACGAAGTCTGGCAAGTTAGGAAACAATATGGTACCATATATGCAAAGAGCTAAAATAGCGTTGAACATGATCCAACAGCCCTCCTTGGCAAACTTCTGAGCCTTCTCCACTAGGAAAGAAAGAGGAAAACCATACATCCCATTCCTTTGAGTCAATCCTCCTTTCAACTCAGACTCATCCAAGTGTAAAGCAGCGGCAAGATTGGTCAGATTAGGCTTAGTGTCAACATGATGGTAAGGCAGTTGATCCTTGACGGGAATGCCTAACAAGTCGGAGTATTCCTCTAGAGTGGGTGTTAGAACTTAATCTGGAAACACAAAGCATCTCAATGGAGCATCATAGAACTATAGCAGAGTATACAAACCACTAATCTCGTGTGCGGTAGGCTTGCAAAAAATTTCAACTACCTCCCATATAATTTCCTAAAGTCTTATGTTACTGAACCATTGGCCAGGGCAATCAACTTTAGTATGGAAAATTTGTATGCTATCGTCCTCTTCAAAGTCTCTATATCAGAAATACAGAACAAGACCACTAGAATCGGGGAGAAACACGCACCTGCAACACAGACACACGTTAATGAAATGCAACATGAAAATGCAAGGATGCAAATGCTAAGGATACAGGCAGGAGATCAAGGTTGCTGTACTGTTGGGAAGGGCCAAGATTCTGCTTCAACAAGAACATAACACTGCTCTGATGATAGGACCTAATTTACCAGTACATCAGATTCAAACTGTAGAGAAAACCGGGTAGTATGAAGGTAAAGGTTTCCTGTATAACCCCAGTCCCACTCACAGGTATGGACCTAATCCACTGATAAAGGTACGACATCCTATGCGCTCCTCAGCGTCACAGACTTTCAAGATATGATGATACATTCACCAATTCTAGTTTGGCATCATCACCCCCTAAAGAGGCCTCACTTAGCTGAGTCACAGATGATCGGTCCCCAGAGTCGACAATCCTCAGATCCAAAATCAATTCCAATCCTAAGGACCAGAAAAGAAATCATCAAAGAGGATCTCGTCTGAGTGTGAATTTCATGGGAACTGGTGTTTGCTAAGCAAACAGGTCCTCCACTAATCTCCACTCTAATGCTACGTTTGCTCTCTAGCCTGGGTCTGGCTTTTCCCTCATCATAACTCCCCCCCCCCCACAACAGCACAATAATAATAATATGCTGAAAACAAAATGCGGGAAAGTAAAGTGCGGAAGTAAATAAAGCACAACACGCTTGTGCAAAACTAAAAAAGATAAACTAAACAAGTGCTAGGATCGACTCGCATAGGGAACCAGAGTCCCCAGGAGAGTCGCCAGCTGTCACAACTGCGAAAAACAACCGGCGAGAAACAGAAGAGTCGCCACCTTTCGTTATTTATCCCAAAGAGAGGGAAAGGAAACGATCGAAAAAACCTGACGAAAAAGGGAAAGACAAGGTCATCGCAACCAAGTCCTGGGTTCGGGAGTCGGTTACACAAACGGAAGGTATTAACACTCCTCACGTCCGTCGTACTCGACGTGATCCACGCTTGTTTGCTATCTAAAAGGGTTGTTTATCTATCTACGCTACAGGGTTGCGGGACAAAAAGAAAAAAAAGAAAAGAGAGACTCGGCAGAGCGTCGCTGCTCTGTGCCTACGTATTCCCTCGTGCAATGGGAAAGTCAGAGTCAACGTAGTTTGGCTAACTACGGGAGAGAAGGGGAGAGGTTGCTCGCCAAGACATCGCCATCTCGTGCCTACATAATTTCATCTGGTATGAAAGATCAGAGCGAACATAGTTCGGGTGGACACGAAACCACAGGTTGATTAAGTGTTTTATCCGAGTAGGGTTAACCATCCGTTCCAGCAGTTAGGGACTAAGCCTGTTTGCGGTAGAACCGAAGCTTAACAACATTATTTTTTGAAAAAAGAAGTTTCCGATTAATCCCGAAGGAAAAAGGTTTGAATTTGTTTTGTGTTTTTTATTGGAGACGAAGTGTTTTGATTTTGAGTGTTTATAATGTATGTTGTACTAAATTCTAGAACCTAGGATCAAATTCATCGCATATCGTCCTAAGGACGTATACCAAAACACTCTAGGTAATTGAGGAGAAGCCCCTCAATCACCATTTCCCAAGTATAAGGCTCATGGCACAATATCCATTATCTTTATTAAGTGTGTTACGATTGTATGAAGATGAGAAGAGAAGACGCACGGAAGGTCTAAGGGAAACTCGACCCTAACGTTGTCATGCAATGTGATCCTAGAGTTCAGATTGAAAACGGGAAACGTCTACCCTAATGTTAGCATACTTGGATTGAACGCCTAATGTCTCTCCTACTCCCATCCTAAACGGAGGGACTAGGAATCCTATGGGGATCATGGCAAGAAAGCACAAGAAGAACAAAGGAAGAATCAATCACAAGTAGAGAAATTCAAACACGAAAATGTACAATTAGAATGGTGGGAGGGAGGAAAAATGTGTGGGGCAGCAGCCACCACAAGCGCGTCTCGACCTCAACAGCGATGCAAGAATGATGCAAACATATGGAGAAAAGTGAGACATGCAAGCAATTAAACATGCAAACGAATTATCGATTCGAACCACATACAAGCATGAAAATAAAATGAAAAATGATCATACATATCAACAACATCATGATTAATCAACCACAAACAATGGCAAATAGCCAAAACAATTCAATCAAGATGTATCACACTGATCTATGATGATTCGGATTGAACCGGTATGTGAACATGCAAACAAAACAGCAAACATGGCATTCTCGTGCAATGTTAATCGGTTAACACATACGGTTAATCGGTTAACCTGTGTAAAACAAGTGAAAATCTAGAAATTCGTAGGTGTTAATCGGTTAACACCAGGCGTTAACCGGTTAACACCCTGAAAACTTTGAAAAATTGGAATATTTGAATTAGTTAACCTGTGTAAAACAAGTGAAAATCTGGAAATTCGTAGGTGTTAATCGGCTAACACCAGGCGTTAACCGGTTAACACCCTGAAACCTTTGAAAAATTTGAATATTTGAATTGGTTAACTGGTTAACCACATACGTTAACCGGTTAACACTGTACCAAAAGTGAAAAACAGCAACAAAAAAAGCACTTAATGCACAGAATCACTTAATCAAGTGATCCAACATATCAACTTATCAAATAAGCATGAAATTACACGTGCAAACAGAAAACCAATAGACATGCAAACATGTCTATACAGCACAATCGCAATTCACACGGATCGGAATTCACAAAATTCAATCGAATATGAAAATCATCATGTAAATGCAAATAAGCTCAAAAACAGTTATGGATCTAGAATCTCCAACCTTCGAAGCGGAGATTTTCTCCGGTTAGTGTTGATCAACAGAATTTGAGTAGTTCAAACAATAGAAACCCGAAAAACTTCAAGATCCAAGCCAATTGTGGTTGTACGAGCGAAGATCCACTAAATTCGAGTCGAAACGCTTCGAATAATCACTTCTAACTCAAGCTCCAAAATCAGATCTCAATTTGCACGAAAATTGATAATGAAAATTGATCCAAAGATGAGGATAGATGATGGTTTATGCTCAAGAATCCATTGATTTCAATGAAAAATCAATGAATCCTAATGAAAAAGAGCTTTGAGTGTGGTTTTTTGGAAAATGGAGAAGTTGAGAGAATTTGAGAGAATTCTTGATCAATTCTGAAAAATGAATGTGAGAAATGAGAATTGGCTCTTTTTGGTCTAGAGTAGATCATTTAAATACCATCTAGGTTTGGATCCCAAAGGTGGGGTTTGGACTTTGGATTGGAAAATTGGTTTGGAGCTAGGCATGAGAATTTGGAGGGAAAATTGAAATAACCAACTTTCAAGCACCTTCTAGATCTTTCTTTTATTGGTAAAAATGAATTTCAATGTGATCAAATTCGGACCCCAAGTGCAAATGGCTTGCAAAATCACGTACAGGGTAAAATCTGCTATGGTTAACCGGCTAACCATATGCGTTAACCGGTTAACACTGTTAAAAATTGAATTCTGGGCTGATTCTCCAATGGTTAATCGGTTAACCATACGTGTTAACCGATTAACACCTTCAAAAATTTGAATTTGGCGCCTTTTGGAGGGAAACCTGCCCGTTTGCCTGTTTCTCGCCGTTTTGAGCTCTGTTAAACTTCCGACACTTGCTCTTGAATACTGTGACTGTGATAATACTGGATATAGACTGAATGTTGTCTCCTGATCTGAGCATAACTTGCAAAATAAAATCGGCCGCCTGACCGCTGGGCAAAATAAATGTCGTTTCTTCTGATGCTCGCTGCTTGCGTGGGAATGAAACCTGAGCCACGGGAACCTTGATCCCCTGCCTCAAGAACCAATGCTATGCAAAATGCGGATGCCAATATGAAATGCAATGAAACATGAGCTAGATACAAAAAAGGTTGGGCAAATTTTGGGGTGCAATACCTAGTAAATCTTATTCATTATCCCTAGAAGAGCGAATTCAAGTCTCCAGCAGTGTGGAATTCTCGGCTGATTGGAGTAATTCCCTGTAGTTTCTTTACTCCCCGGTAGAGTCGTATGCTGGAAGGCTATCCAGTGAGGCATCCCCAGTAGAGTGGATCTGTTTTCCCCAGCTTAGTTGTGTGTTCCCCCAGAAGAGTTGTATTCTGATAGGCTATCCAAGGCTGTTTTTCCTCAAGTAGAGTTGATTGGATCCTCGACGAAGCAGATTTTGTTCTTAGCATAGCTGTTACATCCAGGAAATTCATTTTCCAAGAAGCCATCCAAGGTTTGTTCTCCCAGCATAATTCCAATTGTACTTGGCACCCAATCATCCCTAGCGGAGTTGGCTTTGTCTCTTCAGCATTTATTTTGCTGGAATGGTTCCTTTGCATCTGCATTATGCATAACATCCTCCCAAATGCGTAGCATTTCCATTTCGTTGGAGCATTACACCATATTCAAACATGTGCATTTGAAACACAAGCCAGGTTGTTACCTCTTGTTTCCAGTTGTATCTCTAGCAGTCAATGATGCGTTCATCTTATCAACAATATTTTTTAAGCCCGTGCGGTATCCAGACCCTGACAAACAATGGTGTTTTCATGAGCCTGTATGGTATCTAAACCCCAACAAGACCTTTGATAGATGTGTTTATTTTATTGTTGCTCCCCAACGGAGTCTACGTGGTTGAGTTTATTATTTCCCCAGTGGATTTCTTATTTCAGATTGTGAATCGACCTATTCTCTTCTCAACTTCGGGTTGAGCTGGCCTTCGGGTTCGATGCCTGTTTGTTTAACACACGTCTGACGGCAAGGTCAGATGTTCTTCTCAACTTCGTGTTGAGCCGACCTTCGCCTGATAGCGAGGTCAGATGTGTAAGAGCAAGATCTGTCTCTACAGGATAATCTCTATGTTTTGATGATAACAATTGAGTATTTGTGAAAGAACCATTTTATGGTTTAATGTTTGTTATGTGCAGGTCATATTAAATTAAATATATTAGACCAAACAAATAGAAGCAACGTGTGCAGCTAGTAACTTATGGAATTACTTAGTGTGACGTCATGAAGCGCTTGTGAGAAGCTAGTTTGCTTATGTATCTGATTATCATCAGTAAAGAACCAAGGGTGCTGGATATTGCAGTTGCAATGCTCCTGTGGTTTCTGCTCTGAAGAAGTGCATCTGATCTAAAAGCAAATGAAGCTCAGTGAAGAAGCAAGTTTGTTTCTACATCTGATCATGTTCAGTAAAGAATCAAGGATGTTGGATATTGCAGTTGCAATGCATCTATAGATTCTACTTTGAGTTATGCATCTGATCTGGAAGCTAACGAGCGTCTCTGAAGAGTGAGTCCTCTGAAGAACAAAGTGCTAAATACTCTGAAGACTCTGATGACTTTAAGTTCTAAAGGCTGAAGGCTCTGAAGACCAAGTGCGTCAAGACTCTGAAGACTCTGAAGACTCTGAAGATGGGTTCTGAGGTCAAGACTCTGAAGACAGGTTCTGAAGGTCAAGACTCTGAAGAAGTGTTCTGAAGGTCAAGACTCTGAAAAAGTGTTCTGAAGGTCAAGGCTATGAAGATTCTGAAGACATGATTTCTGAAGAATTAGTCATGAAGATTCTCAAGATTGTTTCAGAGGAAACTTAGTTCTTAGAATGCTGAAGACTGGATTCTGAAGTGGAAGATTGTGTCAGAAGAAGATTCATCCAGATGCAAGATGTGTTACATCAGATAAGCTGCTGCTGTTCAATCTGATAAACATGTGCTTGAGTTAACAACTCTGATGCTGAAGCTTTCATACCAAAGTAGTTCTGAACTACTCATCAGACGAATCATCAGAAGAATCAAGAAGATTGAAGTACAACGTATGCAATTATTCAAATGTGGTAAAGACGTTGGTACTGTTCAAGCGTAGTTTCCAAGGATTAAATATATTGAAGCTATAAGCTAAGGTCACTGTTCCAACACGTGAGCTTACTCTATCCGTTGGGATATGACTATTGGAATGAGAAAGGACAACTATATCCTCACAACAACTCTATTGGCTGCAATATAAAAAGAAGAATCATTTGATCAAAAATGTGGTTGAGTTGCTGGGTTGCTGAGTCAAGCAACACTGTTGCTGTTAAGCTGCACTATAAGAAATAACATTTGATTCATTCAAATGTTACCATGCTAGTAAGCATGAAGTAAAGAAAGAAATAAGTGAAGAAAGAAAGAAAGAAGAAAAGCTTATATGAAAAGAAACCTTAGTGCTCACACTCAGAAAAGCTTTTAAGCAATATGGAAACTATGTTCTTATAATCTCTTAGAGATTCATCATTAGATTAGTTTCTGCATTAGGAAGCAATGAGTTGTTACTCATTACTTGCTATGTGCTTAACTTGGAGTAATTAGGTTGCTAGGAAGCACCATTGTAATCTCCGGCAACACAACATTCTACTTTAGAATTAGTGGTTCCTCAAGTGATCTTGTGAAGATCAGTATACTTGAGATGACAAGTGGCAGTAGTCATTTGTGGTTTTCTAATAGGATATCTTTAGTGATCGGATTTTATTAGATGTTAATGAACGTTATATCCTTGGGGATCCTTGAACGTTTCATTGATCTGTTGTTAGTCACTTGCAGTTAGCTTGTGCATCTGTAATCAGTTCGGTTATAGTGGATTAAGTCCTTAATTGATTAAGGCAAAATCACCTTGGAAGGGTGGACTGGATTAGCTTGGGAGTTGCTCAAGTGAACCAGGATATATGCTGTGTTCTTTACTTTCAGTATGCTTTATTATTTATGCTTCCGCAATGTATTTAATATAAGCGCATAAAGCATCAAGTGAAGAAGAAGACAAGAAAAGGAAAAAGTTTTTATTTAGGCATAAACCCAATTCAATCTCCCCCTTTCTTGTGTTTATTTCTCACCTTCAAGATGTTCTTCTCAACTTCGTGTTGAGCCGGCCTTCGGGTTCGATGCCTGTTTGTTTAACAGATGCCTGACGGCGAGGTCAGATGTTCTTCTCAACTTCGTGTTCAGTCGGTCTTTGGGTTCGATGCCTGGTTTGTTTTACAGATGCTTAACAGCGAGGTCAGATGTTCTTCTCACTTCGTGTTGAGCCGGCCTTCGGGTTCGATGCCTATTTGTTTAACAGATGCCTGACGATGAGGTCATATGTTCTTCTCAACTTTGTCTTAAGCCGACCTTCAGGTTTGATGCCTGTTTGTTTAACAGATGCTTGACAGCGAGGTCAGATGTTCTTCTCAACTTCGTGTTGAGCTGGCCTTCGGGTTGGACGCATGTTTGTTTAATAGATGCCTGACGGTGAGGTCAGATGTTCTTCTCAACTTCGTGTTGAGCCGGCCTTCAGGTTCGATGCCTAGTTTGTTTAACAGATGCCTGACGGCGAGGTCAAATGTTCTTACCAACTTAGTGTTGTTGCCTGTAGTTATTGGTTACTGTTTTTCAGTGATTCTACTTCCATTCTAGTGGACTTCTCTACAGTTTTGTTTTGCGGTTGGGAAATTTCCGGGTTCTGTTGTATTCAACTGCCTTTTACCTTGAAAGTTTGAAAGCCGTTCGCTTTTCATCCCTTCAGGTCCAAGTCGTTTGAATAGGGGCAACTGTTGTACCCCAAAATTTGACCAACCTTTTCTTATACATGGCTTATGTTTCATTTTCATTCTAGCATTTGCATTTGCATAACATTGTTCTTAACAGGGTATCAAGAGGTGTTTTGTGCAATTCAAGAGGAGAGTCTTATTGGCTTCAAGCTCAAGCAAAGGTATTTGTGCAAATCATCAAGTGTACGTCCTCACCATGAAGTTGTCAGAGCTCTTTGAGGATAGAGGTTTGCACTACCTTCATAGGGTTATCAAGAGTTCGTGAGATCTTTTTAGTCGACAAAAATGTTTTAAAAAGTTCATTGAGTACCTTAGAGGTCATTGTGGAGTTTGTATAGCCATTCATTTCATCTGTAAAGGGCATAAACAAAGGACTTAGAACTAGGGTTTCAACTGGTCAACCCAGAGTCAATTGTGGACTTGAGGGGGTTCAAGAATTGGTTCTAAGTCACTGAGGCCATGAGAAGTTATCTTAAAGCATCTAGGATACCGTGGCAAGATCAAATCAAGAGGAATTAATAGTGGAAGAAGTTACTAAATTAGGGTTTCAGATGATTTTAGTGTAAAATGTAACACCCCACTTCCCGTATTAAATAAAATATAAATATTATAATAATAATCAGAGTTTTCACCAAAAAGTGGGATATCACATCTCCAAATTTTATAAAAATACTTTATTCATTCTTTTCAAAATAATACAGCGGAATTTGTTTCATAAAGTAAAATACATCAAAACATGATACGTCACAGGATTTCAACACGTTTGACATGAAACAATTACAACACCCATATCCCGTGTTACGTATCAGAGCATCCTAGACTCGACGGTCACACCAATATCCAAGCTAGCTAAACACCTGGATTATCTGTACTTCCGAAGAAGCACAAACCACAACAACAACAAAGGGGTGAGAAATAATGATCAGAATATAATGGTAATGTAATACATGTAAATAAGGTAGTAAAACACACCAACACACCAATATTCACCCCCAACAACTCCATATGACGAACCTACTGTTCAAATTACAATATAACATATTATAATGCAAATATGCAACTCAACACCATGCATGCGGTACCGACTCGTTGGTTCATTCAATCGAACCTGGATAGATCACTTACGCTCCTCCTGAGACATGATCTATCCCCCACCATTCTCCACAAAGGAGTACGGATGAATCACTTACGCTCCTCCTGAGACATGATTCATCCCACCAAAACACCATGATATGCACACACCAATGCATAACTAATATATTTAGGCACTCAACATGCACACGATCCTCCTGATCATATCATCATACATCAATGCATATATGTACAGATATAACATACACCAACACCATATAAATCAATTCACACAGTGAGCAATCTCACATTCTAACACCAAGTATGAACACATCCCAACACTCGGGGAATACACGATCCTACTGATCACTGCACCATAATCATATACATGATACACCCATCATTCATTTTAATTAAATTAGATATTAAACGAGTTCACACTCTAACACCATATATAAACACATCTCAACACTCGGGGAATACACGATCCCACTGATCACTACCCACATATATATCAACTAATTGCCCACCAGTCATTATTACGGGAAACATGTACTATCCCCAAGTACACAAGTTAGTTCCCACACTCATCATTCTTACAGTGCATCAAGGCCAAACTGTACCTATCATCTCAACTCGGATCCTCAGTCTATTCTAGTACCAATCTTGCATATTACCGTAACCAATAGGTTTCTAATTCCTATTCCCAAAATCATCACCTACACACTTTACCGATACCTCAAAAGCCATACGGAATTTTCCCTAAAAACTGTAAAACACCCTATATGCCCTATATGCCAAATCATCCCAAAACACCAATTCATTAACATTGACTTATACTCCATCACTGTCAATTACTAGTTATCATCAAACACAAACACACCAATAAACATTATACTTACCAATTATCCTATACTTCCTACTCTAGAACCAACATTACGGTACATTACCGACACTTCAGAGTCACTCTGAATCTCACCAAGGTCCTAACCATAGTCATTAACGACACTATAGGGAAACAACACATAATTTTCCCCAAAGCTATAATCATGGTCATTACCCACACTACAGTAACAACACAGAATCTCACCAAAACTCTATTTATATTTACTATCAACACTGCTATAGGGAAACAACACATAATTTTCCCCAAAGCTATAATCATGGTCATTACCCACACTACAGTAACAACACAGAATCTCACCAAAACTCTATTTATATTTACTATCAACACTGCTATAGGGAAACAACACATAATTTCCCCCAAAGCTATAATCATGGTCATTACCCACACTACAATAACAACACAGAATCTCACCAAAACTCTATTTATATTTACTATCAACACTGCAGTAACAACATATAATCTCACTAACATCACCATAATATATATACACCAAATTCACCAATACCAATCAACAATTCATCAATATCAAGCATCAATTTAGCATTAGCAACAACAATAACAAGCATGCCAATATAAAACTTCATAGATCGGAATTTTCCTACGGGGTTAAGGACTCCCCTCTACCCTATACATGTATATACCATCCCAATCAAGTTTCTCCCCCCTTACCTTGTTAATCGGTTGATCGATGAAAGAACCCTCCAAGGTTTGGCCAATTCTGATTTTCCCTTATATCCTTCGTTCTTTGCTCCCTTTTCCGTTCCCTTTCCCGTTCTCTCCTTTCTATCGTTCTTTTTCCACTTTCTCTAACTTCTCCCAATGTATCGTAAAACTGCTAACCCCTCTCCTTCTCTATTTTAATTTTCTAATCCCAATAATAATAATAACTTAATAATAATAATAATAATAAAAATAATAATAATAATAGTAATAATAATCCTATTATTATCTCACCAAAATAATAATAATGTTAATAACTTAATAAAATAATAATAATAATAATAGTAATAATAATCCTATTATTATCTCACCAAAATAATAATAATGTTAATAACAATAGTAACTATAATCAATATAATAATAATAATAATATTCCCACCAATATCAATATTATACACTATATTATTATATTCACCAAAACACCACCAATAATCCTCCCACATCAGGGACACCCACCAATAATAATATTTTCATACCGATGATAATAATAATAATAATAATAATAATGATAATAATAATAATAATAATAATAATAATAATAATAATAATAATAATAATAATACCACCAATATTACTATTAACTATTATATTATTATCTCCACACCACCAATGATCCTTATATATCAAGGATACTCACCAATCACATACCAACACACCCCACCTAAGGGCACACCAACATAAAATAATTAAATTAACACCAAAATGACTAAATAAATAAAATGGGTGTTACAACTCTCCCCCACTTTAAGTATTTTCGTCCTCGAAAATTACCTGATGGAACACTTCCGGATACGCTTCCCGCATCCTTCATTCCAACTAACAGGTCACACTGCCTTCTGCAGCACCTCCCCAAGTTACTTTCACCAAAGATATCTCCTCCCTTCGGGGTTGTTTCTTGCTCGTCCAAACGAAATAGCAATGCCTCAACAATCAAATTATTTTCACTTGTACATCATCCACCTGGTTCAATGTACTTTCTCAACTAAGACACATGAAACATATCATGCCAATTCATAGTGACAGCGGGAAAAACGGTCTAACATGTTACTCCTCCCATGCCTCTGTTGCGCCACTCTGATACAAACCACAGAACACGGTGCGAACTTCTGAGACTTCGAAGCTCGACCAACATCAGTCACCGGCGTGACTCTCCAAACATATCTTTCCTTGGATCCTCTTGATCTTTTCAGCCATCTCCACATAATTTTCAGGTCTGAGCACAACACTCTCACTCGACCCATTCCAACACAGTAGAGTCCTACACTCCCTATTTCACCAAGCCACATATAGTGCCATTCCGACACTAGGATGGTAACCGTTATTATGGGTAACTCAATCAACGGTAATTAATCATCCCACAATCCACCTCGATCCAACACCCAAGCTCTCACCAATTCTCTACAAACTCAATAGTCCTCTCTGACTGACCGTCAGTTTGCGGATGGTAAGTCGAACTCAACTTCAACTTAGTACCCGAAGCTTCCTGTAAGCCCTTCCAAAATCTCAATATAAACCTCAAATTTCCATCTGACACAATATTCGTCAGTATCTCATCCAACTTCACCACTTCCTCAATATGCATCTCATATATTCTCAACACGGAATAGTTAATCCACTCCTAACAATTCAAATTAAAATTATGTCTTTACAAATTCTTTGGAAATCTCAACACCAATTTCGTGAAAATACTACCTGATTTCCACTCTGGAATATTTAACGACTGCATCAGACTCAACAGTCTCTGATGTTCACTCTTCGAATTCCTACAATTCTAACCAGCATATTCCACCTCAACTACTCCTCCCCTTATCCATGGTCTCCAAAACAATCTACTCAAATTCGGTTACTTCTTCATAGCACTGGGATGGATACTCCATCTACCCCAATGTATTTCTTCACGAGTACTTCTACTCCCCTCAACAACATTTGGTACACATACTCTATCATAACATCTCGTGGTATTATTTCCACAAGCCCGACAATCCACTCCTCGACTCTAATTTATCAACTTCAACTAATTCACTACTCGACCCAGATTTCTGACTTTCTCGGTTCTTCTCAAGGATATCACTAGTCAGATCTTAATAATAAAAGATTAACTCCATAAGGAGTATCCTTACTCACACAACGCATATTATGAAATTTCTCAATCAGTTCTACCTCTTTTCACCATCATCTTCGGTAAACACAAACATTTCCAACTCACCGCATCATCTACCACATCCACTTTACCCAAAGGGTAATTACACTCAAAGTCGTAATCCTTCAGAAATCCTAATTATTTCCTCTGCCTCATTTTCAACTTTTTCAAATCAAACAAACACCTTAAACTCTTAAGATCACCAAACATCTCCGATCTCAGTCGGAACTTTCGAAGCCTCCGACTCCGGTACAACCATAATAGCAACCAACTCTAAATCACTGGTCGGATGGTTTCTCTTACACACTTCGAGTTGCCTTTTGCATAACTGAAACTCGCTGAAGTTGTCTTTAGCAAATCCCCTAATTATATCAACAAGCATCACAAACACCACAATTAGTTCTATCAGATTCGGCAGAACTTTCCTTACGGAAGTATATCACCGCTCTTTTTCTAACACTGATAACTCCAGTTCCTTATGCTCAACATAATCCTCTATACTCTTCGAATACCTTAAAATATCATTTATCAACACAACCATTGCCTTATATAAATAATTAAAGAAGATCCCATGCCAAGTGGACAAACAAGTTGTGAGTTATAGCGGGAACACATACTGTACCGCCCGTCTTTACCACAACATTCAAACACACTTCATCAATAAATAGATTAAATCTATGTCAATACTTCACCATCTCATAGATAATTTCAATAGCTTTCCAACGCTTCGAACCGGGCGTCATTCCGAGTTACGGTTCTCCCGTTACGACAAAAATACCACAACAACATTTTTCTGCTCAGGGCACTTCGCCAGGCGAATCTCGGCGAACATGACAGTCCCAAAATTCTATTTTCGACCGTTACCTGACTTCCGAGTGTCCGATTTTGATTCCGTAAAAAGCTGCGATCTCGGAATTCAACATATAACCACAATTTCATACTTAGGAGGCCGTCCAACACACTTTCAATCTTTAAATATTTTAAAACCCGATTACTTCCAATCTCAACAGCAGATCGTGGAGCCTCCTATTACGATACCACTTCGACCTTCGACACCACAACACAATAATTCTACTCGCGATCTCACGAACACGGAAACTCACGTCCTTCAATCAATTGATCCATCAAATCATTAACTCTTGGAAGCGAACACTTATCCTTGACAGTCACCTTGTTCACTTATCTATAGTTCACCCAAAGCTTCACAAAACCTTCTGTCTGTCTAACCAACAAAAATTGGTGCACCTTACGGCAACACACTCAAACAAAAGGACCTCTCCCCCAGCGGGTCTTCAAGTTGACTCTTCAACTTATCCAATCCCAACGTAAACATACAATATGGAGTCATCAATATCAGACTCGTCCCAAAAACAAAATAAACGTGTAAGCTTTACTTCACACTCCGATAGTAAATCGCTTACTTCCTCAGGGAACCTCCGGCAATTTCAACAAATTGACAAATCCCAATTTTCTCACTTTCCTTCTCATTCGAAGGTTCCGTCAAAATAAACGTCTCAACACCGTATTACGCCAACTCCTCAAAATAATCCCTTAAGCACTTAGCTTAACTCAGGACAATTCATTGCTCACGCCACACAAGCTTGCAAGACACGTCTATCCCATCCAACACAATCCCGTCTACTATTAACAAGAGATTAAGGGTGATCAGTTCCTCAATTTGTTAATAGACAGCCGAAATCATGATGGGGTACAAACCATCTTTACCAAACTATGATAGCATTCCTCAACACATTAAGCCACCACACCGTAGCATTCCGGAGAATTACAAACTTCTCCCCCACTGGAATCATTCCTGCTTCTGCAGACAAGGTTAGGAAATAAACACGTACCGACAGTGTTTTCACACACATGCTGTATACTAGGGATTTAAACCACAACATCAGGTTAAACAACACACAGTCTCCATCCCAAAGGACAGACTCAACTCAACTCAACAACAATGGCCGGACGGACCGACCTGCTTTGATACCAATTGTAACACCCAACTTCCCGTATTAAATAAAATATAAATATTATAATAATAATCAGAGTTTTCACCAAAAAGTGGGATATCACATCTCCAAATTTTATAAAAATACTTTATTCATTCTTTTCAAAATAATACAGCGGAATTTGTTTCATAAAGTAAAATACATCAAAACATGATACGTCACAGGATTTCAACACGTTTGACATAAAACAATTACAACACCCATATCCCGTGTTACGTATCAGAGCATCCTAGACTCGACGGTCACACCAATATCCAAGCTAGCTAAACACCTGGATTATCTGTACTTCCGAAGAAGCACAGACCACAACAACAACAAAGGGGTGAGAAATAATGATCAGAATATAATGGTAATGTAATACATGTAAATAAGGTAGTAAAAACACACCAACACACCAATATTCACCCCCAACAACTCCATATGACGAACCTACTGTTCAAATTACAATATAACATATTATAATGCAAATATGCAACTCAACGCCATGCATGCGGTACCGACTCGTTGGTTCATTCAATTGAACCTGGATAGATCACTTACGCTCCTCCTGAGACATGATCTATCCCCCACCATTCTCCACAAAGGAGTACGGATGAATCACTTACGCTCCTCCTGAGACATGATTCATCCCACCAAAACACCATGATATGCACACACCAATGCATAACTAATATATTTAGGCACTCAACGTGCACACGATCCTCCTGATCATATCATCATACATCAATGCATATATGTACAGATATAACATACACCAACACCATATAAATCAATTCACACAGTGAGCAATCTCACATTCTAACACCAAGTATGAACACATCCCAACACTCGGGGAATACACGATCCTACTGATCACTGCACCATAATCATATACATGATACACCCATCATTCATTTTAATTAAATTAGATATTAAACGAGTTCACACTCTAACACCATATATAAACACATCTCAACACTCGGGGAATACACGATCCCACTGATCACTACCCACATATATATCAACTAATTGCCCACCAGTCATTATTACGGGAAACATGTACTATCACCAAGTACACAAGTTAGTTCCCACACTCATCATTCTTACAGTGCATCAAGGCCAAACTGTACCTATCATCTCAACTCGGATCCTCAGTCTATTCTAGTACCAATCTTGCACATTACCGTAACCAATAGGTTTCTAATTCCTATTCCCAAAATCATCACCTACACACTTTACCGATACCTCAAAAGCCATACGGAATTTTCCCTAAAAACTGTAAAACACCCTATATGCCCTATATGCCAAATCATCCCAAAACACCAATTCATTAACATTGACTTATACTCCATCACTATCAATTACTAGTTATCATCAAACACAAACACACCAATAAACATTATACTTACCAATTATCCTATACTTCCTACTCTAGAACCAACATTACGGTACATTACCGACACTTCAGAGTCACTCTGAATCTCACCAAGGTCCTAACCATAGTCATTAACGACACTATAGGGAAACAACACATAATTTTCCCCAAAGCTATAATCATGGTCATTACCCACACTACAGTAACAACACAGAATCTCACCAAAACTCTATTTATATTTACTATCAACACTGCTATAGGGAAACAACACATAATTTTCCCCAAAGCTATAATCATGGTCATTACCCACACTACAGTAACAACACAGAATCTCACCAAAACTTTATTTATATTTACTATCAACACTGCTATAGGAAAACAACACATAATTTCCCCCAAAGCTATAATCATGGTCATTACCCACACTACAGTAACAACACAGAATCTCACCAAAACTCTATTTATATTTACTATCAACACTGCAGTAACAACATATAATCTCACTAACATCACCATAATATATATACACCAAATTCACCAATACCAATCAACAATTCATCAATATCAAGCATCAAAATAATAATAATAACTTAATAATAATAATAATAATAAAAATAATAATAATAATAGTAATAATAATCCTATTATTATCTCACCAAAATAATAATAATGTTAATAACTTAATAAAATAATAATAATAATAATAGTAATAATAATCCTATTATTATCTCACCAAAATAATAATAATGTTAATAACAATAGTAACTATAATCAATATAATAATAATAATAATATTCCCACCAATATCAATATTATACACTATATTATTATATTCACCAAAACACCACCAATAATCCTCCCACATCAGGGACACCCACCAATAATAATATTTTCATACCGATGATAATAATAATAATAATAATATTGATAATAATAATAATAATAATAATAATAATAATAATAATAATAATAATAATAATAATAATAATAATAATACCACCAATATTACTATTAACTATTATATTATTATCTCCACACCACCAATGATCCTTATATATCAAGGATACTCACCAATCACATACCAACACACCCCACCTAAGGGCACACCAACATAAAATAATTAAATTAACACCAAAATGACTAAATAAATAAAATGGGTGTTACATAAAATCCCCTTCTTTAGTGCTCAACTTCAAGGCCATTTTCCCATATGATGCAAGCTCAATCTCATTTTCATGAAAACATTAGACTTGTAGGGGATGTTCTTATATTTCTTTTGAGTACAAGAACTCATCCATTGAGTTTTTACACCTCAAGTTATGATGCCAACAAGTTAGGGGTCTCAAATGAATAGAATTTTGGTCAACTAAAAGTCAACTCATTTCCAAGGCATTTTTGACATAGAATCAAGTTCCTCCTCAACTTCAAGTGAACATGAAAGTTGTTCCTCATGATATTTTATTTCCAAAAAGTCCTAGAAGTCCTTGATATCATTTGTAAATCTCAAGTTATGGACCTTTTCAAGGCAATGGTATTTTTGGAAAAGTTCATTATAGGTCATTTGTTTCAATGGTCAATTTCATGAACTTGTGCACTTCAAATGCAATTCCAACCAACATGAAACTTGTGCCTAAGAGTCTTATATCCATCATTTTGCTCAAGTTTCATGAAGATTGATGAATTAGATGATCATGTAGGCCATTTTAAGTTGGAAAATTAGGGTTTTTGGTCATGTTTTGGTAACTTCGATTACAAGTCATCTAATGGCTTGATTTTGGACCCTTCCACACCTTAACATCATCATAGGATGGCCATGATATCCTTTGCCAATTTTGTGCCAACAAGAACCATTTTTCATACCACTTTTTTCCAAGTTTCATACTAAAAAAGTCATGCACCAAACTTTGTGCCAATTCATGCTACAACCACCAAACCAATAGCATTGTGTTCCACACAACCCAAATGTAAAAATGTTGAACCAAAAGAGAGTAAATGAGTCAAAACCTGTGTGTGCTTATGAAAGGAATTTTTTGGGTCATTTTTTGGAATCACACAAAATAGCCAACATGGGCCTGCATGGTGTGTAAAATCCATCACATATAAGCTTCAATTGTTGCCCTAATTGATCAGATAGGCTTGCTTGCGTGGGAGAAGAGGGAGCTGCTCAGAATTTATTCACTTTTGCTCATTTTCAAATTTCATTTTTATCTTCAAATTAATCTTAATTAGAGCTTGGTTCTTCCTCAAAGCATAAAGAACAGATTGGAAGCAAGAACATGAAGTTTGTGTATCTGAGAAGAGCCAACGAAGCTTCTCCGTTCAGTAAGATTCCACTTCTATTTTCTCACATTCTAGACATTTTTTAAGGGCATGCTGGGTTGCATCTGAAGCCCTGCCTATGGTAGGTCATGTTTGGACCGTTGTTGTGTTTGTTTGATTAGATTTCAGATTGTGTTTTCAAAATTTCAAGCCTTTGATTCTCTTATTTTAGGAGCCTTTTTTATGTTTGGATGGTGGATTCTTGATCCTTGTAGTAAGGGCTTTTGAATGGTACCATATTTCCCCATTTTTATTGAGATTTTAGAACTGAGCTCCGGTGAGCTGGCCGGAGAAGACGACCGGAGCCCTAGCTCTGGCGTCTGGTTCTTTCTCAGGTGGAAGCTGACTCACCATGCGTTGAACTTTTGACCTTGTGACGTGTTGCAGTCTGATTCGCTTGACTTTTTCCAGGTGTGATGTTGACTCCACGTGTGTTTAATGAAACACAGAGTTTCATTAAACTCTGAGGGCTGGGTTTAGTTGGGCTCAATTTGATAATTGCACCCCCTATTTTCTGAGCCCAATTGTACTTTGCCTTGTTTCTGTCGCATCACTGCGAAGAGGGGCCGACAAGGATAGAAGAGTCGCCACTGTTAGTTATTTATCCTAAAAGAGGGAAAGGAAATGATCAGAGAAAACCTAACGAAAACAGGATAAGACAGGTCATCACAACCAAATCTTAGGTTCGGGAGTCGGTTACGCAAAGGGAAGGTATTAGCACCCCTCATGTCCATCGTACTCGATGGGATCCACGCTTTGTTATCTATCTAAACTACAGGCCACAGGGACAAAAGAAAAGAAAAGAGACTCAATAGAGCATTGTCGCTCTATGCATACGTATTCCCTCGTGCAATGGGAAAGTCAGAGTCAACGTAGTTCGGAAAACTACGGGTGAAAGTGGGGAAGGTTGCTCGCCAAGACATCACCATCTTGTGCCTACGTATTCTCATCTGGTATGAGAAATCAGAGCAAACATAGTTCGGGCTAACGAGAACACTGGTTGGTTCAAATGTTTTAGGCTCGAGTAGGGTTAAACCTTAGTTCTAGCAGTTAGGTGTATGCAGCTCGACCATTGGAGACTTAGGCGTTACCTGTTTGCAGTAGAACCAAGAGTTAACAAAACTCTCCTTATGAAAAAGGTTTCCAATTAAGCCCGGAGGATAAAAAGATTTGATGTTTGTTTTTGTGTTTTTTAGACAAGGAAGTGAATTGAATTAAGTTTGTAACTCATGTTGCACTAAAGACTATGACTTAGGAGCAAATGCGTCGCATATCGTCCAAAGGACATATGCTAAACACTCTAGACAATTGAGAGGAGGCCCCCCAATCATCATTTCCCAAATGCTTAAGGCTCGTAGCGTACAACACTCATTATCCTTTATTAAATGACTTGAAGAAATTTGAAGATGAGAAAAGAGACATAACTCTAAAGGGAGACTAAGACTCAACCTAATGTTCTCATACAAAGTGCACCTATGATTGGGATGAAAAGGGAAATCTACCCTAATGTTATCATGCATGGTTCAAACCTAATGTCTATCATAATCCATCTTGAACAAGAAAGATTATAGGTTCTAAGGGAACATGGCAAAGGAAAACAAAGAAAAGAAAGCGAGCACGAATGAGAATGAAGATAAGTATGCAAACATGCAATGCAACACAAAGATGAAGAGGAAGGAAAAAGGTGTAGGGTAGCAACCACCACAAGCACATCTCAACCTCTTTAAGCAAACCAAAAAATATGCAAAACAAATATGAGAAATGAAAACTAATGAGCTTAAACAAGTTCAAGCAACAGTGAGATGCAATGGGAGAAGTCATAAATCCTACAACCATTCAAGCATCAATCACCGAAGAAAAATAGGAGGAAAAAGTGGGGGACAACAGCCACCACAAGCACATCTCAACCAAAGCATTCTTCATGCTCAAACAAGACCAAAGATAAACATCACTTCGAACAACATATACGAGAGTATGCATTCAAGTGGAAAACAATCGCGCGTCGAAGCAATCATGATTAAGCAATTAAGAACAATGACATATATCCAAAACATCTCACTCCTAATGCATCATACTGATCCATGAGAATTCGAAGTGAAACGAAATCAAAACAAGCATGAAAAACAGCAAAATAGGCCTGCTGGCATAGTGTTAATCGATTAACACCAGGGGTTAATCGATTAACCAGTCAAAAATGCCTGAGAATTTGAAAATTCGTGTTGGTTAATCGGTTAACCAATTGGTTAATCGGTTAACACTGTGCCAGAAGCAGAAAAACAGCAGAACAATAGCATTTCAGCACATAAGCACTTATCCAATAATCTGGATGATCACATAATCAATTATGCACGAATTTAAACCAGAAAACAGTGATTCAATCAACATGTAAGCATGTTCAAACATCAAGATCTCAAATCATATGGATCAAACATTAACAAAATCAATCAAAAATGAAGATCAACATGATGATTATGCAAATAAGCTTAAAAACATAATCTGATCTAGAATTGCCAACCTACAAAGCGGAGATTTGCTTTGGTGAATGTTGATTTACTTTAATTGAGCAGATCCAAGCAAGAAATCCAGAAATCCTTCAAGATACAAGTGATTACTTGTAGTAGAAATGAAGATCCACCAAAATTAAGCAAGAATTATCCAAATAAGCTCTTCTAAACCAACTTCAAAATTCAGATCCAAACTTGCACGAAAATTGAATGGAAAAATGGAGATGATGATGATGAAGGATGAATATTTAGCTCTTAGAAATCAATGATTCCAATGGAGAATCCCAGAATTCAAGGTGAGAAGAGCTTTGGTAGAGGTTTTGGGAGTGAAAAGTTGAGAGCAAAATTGAGAGAATGAGAATGAATTCTGAAATGAGAATGAAATTATGAGGATTGTGTTAGTGTGGTTTGGAGCAAATCACTTAAATATCCCTTAGGTTTGGATCCAAATGAAGTTTGGAGTGTGGTTTGTGAAAATTGGAATGGAATTAGGAATGTGAATTTGGAGGGAGTTTTAATTAATTTGAAAATTAACCAAAATTCAACATGGTTCTAAATCCTTCCCTTGGTGTAAAATCAATTTCACAAGTGACCAAAACGGACCCCAAAGTGGCTTTACTTGGAAATTCACGTGCAGAGCAGAAATTTGTATTGGTTAATCGATTAACCATATGTGCTAATCGATTAACATCTTCAAAAATTCAAATTTGGCCTGATTTTGCTTTGGTTAATCGTTTAACCATTTGGTTAATCGGTTAACACCTTCAAAATTTGAATTTTGGCGCCTTTTGAAGGGAAATCTGAACATTTGTCCGTTTTCAACCGTTTTGAGCCCTGTTCAGCCTCTGAAACTTGCCCTTGAATACTATAACTGTGAGAATGCTTGAGATAGCATGAATGCTGTATTTTGATATGAAAATATCCTACAAAATAAAATAAAATCGACCGCTCGATCGCCAGGCAAAACAAATGTCGGAGCCTCTAATGCTCGTTGTTTGGTTTCTCACACCAAAGAAAACCCTGAGCCATACGAAAACCTTGATCCTACGCCTTGAGAACAAATACTATGCTATGCAAAATGCAAAAAATGCAAAGAAAACATAAGCCAAGTACAAGAAATGGTTGGTCAAATTTTGGGGATTTTGAAATTCTGGCACAATTCCTTCATCATCTTGTTATTCAAATTCGAACCGTTGTAAGTGATAATCCGCTCCAGGATTCCATATCTGCATATAATATCTTTCTTGTTAAATCTGGCTACCACCTGCTTGGTAACATTAGCATACGATGCCTCTTCAACCCATTTGGTGAAGTAATCAATAGCTACCAAGATAAAACGATGTCCGTTAGATGCCGTGGGCTCAATTTTCCCGATCACATCAATCCCCCACATGGAAAAAGGCCAAGGCGACGACATAACGTTCAGAGGGCTCGGAGACACATGAATTTTGTCCGCATAAATCTGGCATTTATGACACTTCTTTGCAAATTTGAAACAATTTGTTTCCATTGTTAGCCAGTAGTACCCTGCTCTTAATAGCTTTCTCGTCATTGCATGTCCGCCGGCATGCATGCCAAATGTACCCTCGTGGATTTCTTCCATGAGCAACTTAGCCTCTTTCTCATCCACACACCGCAATAACACCAAGTTGTGGTTTCTTTTGTACAAAACACCATCCGGATTCAGATAGAAATTGCCAGCCAATCTCCTAAGAGTCTTCTGATCACGACTGGATGCCCCAACCGGACACTCTTGGTTCTTCAGGAAATTCTGGATATCATAATACCACGGTTTGCCATCGGAAGCTTCCTCAATGGCGAATATGAAAGCGGCCCTATCAAGGCGCGAGATAACAATTCTGGGAGCCTCATTCCAGAAGTTAACCTTATACATTGAAGACAACGTCGCGAGAGCGTCTGCCATCTGATTTTCTGCTCGTGGTACATGGTGCAGTTCCACCTTGTCAAAGAAAGGTAACAACCTCCTTGCATAATTCATATAGGGTATTAGATTGGGCTGACGAGTCTCCCACTCTCCCTTGATCTGGTTCACAACTAGAGTGGAGTCTCCGTACACATCAAGATTTTTAATTTTCAGATCGATAGCTTCTTCGAGCCCCATAATGCACGCTTCATATTCGGCCTCATTGTTGGTAACCGGAAAGGTCAATCTAGCATTGAATGGGATATGTGACCCATGGGGAGTAGTAATGATTGCCCCTATTCCACTTCCATATGAATTAACGGCACCATCAAATATCAATTGCCACTTGGAACCCGGCTCTGGACCTTCATCAGGCAACGGCTCCTCACAGTCCTTCATTTTTAAGTACATGATATCCTCGTCAGGAAAATCAAACCTCATCGGCTGGTAATCATCAATTGGCTGCTCCGCTAGGTACTCTGACAGAACACTACCTTTAATAGCCTTTTGAGAAACGTACTGAATATCGTATTCTGTCAATACCATCTGCCATCGGGCAATCCTTCCGGAAAGTGCTTGCTTTTCAAACACGTATTTGATTGGATCCATCCTTGAAATTAGCATGGTTGTATGATTGAGCATGTATTGCCTCACACGTTTGGCAGCCCAGGCTAGCGCACAACACGTTTTTTCGAGCATTGAGTAACGAGACTCACAGTCTGTGAACTTTTTACTCAAGTAGTAAATCGCATGCTCTTTACGTCCAGTCTCGTCATGTTGCCCGAGAACACAACCCATACTTTTCTCAAGAACCGTCAAATACATAATCAATGGTCTCCGGGCTACTGGGGGTATCAATATTAGAGGTTCCTGCAAATATTCTTTTATTTTTTCAAACGCCCTTTGACAATCTTCATTCTAGGTCACAGCCTGATCTTTTTTCAACAACTTGAATAATGGCTCGCACGTGGCCGTTAGATGAGATATGAACCGAGCAATGTAGTTCAATCTCCCCAAAAAGCCACGAACCTCTTTTTCTGTTTTCGGCGTTGGCATTTCTTGTATTGCTTTTATCTTAGCAGGATTAACCTCAATTCCTTTTTCGCTCACAATAAACCCCAATAGCTTACCAGATCTCACCCCGAAGGTGCACTTGTTAGGATTCAACCGCAGCTTGAATTTCCTAAGACTCTTGAACAATTTCAGAAGATTGACCAGATGCTCTTCCTTCGTCTGGGATTTGGCAATCATTTCATCAACATAGACTTCGATCTCTTTATACATCATGTCATGAAAGAGTGTTGTCATAGCTCGCTGATATGTTGCCCCGACGTTCTTCAAACCAAATGGCATCACTTTGTAGCAGAACGTTCCCCACGGGGTAATAAAAGTTGTTTTCTCCATATCATCCGGCGCCATCTTTATCTGATTATAGCCCGAAAAGCCGTCCATGAAGGAAAACACGGAGAATTGAGCGATGTTGTCGACCAACACATCAATATGAGGAAGCGGAAAGTCATCTTTTGGGCTCGCCTTATTCAAATCTCGATAGTCCACGCACATCCGCACCTTACGATCTTTCTTTGGTACATGTACTATATTAGCGACCCATGAGGGATAAGTTGTAACAGCTAGGAAACCAACATCCCATTGTTTCTGAACTTCCTCCTTAATTTTCACAGCCTTATCTGGTCGAGTTCTTCTGAGTTTTTGCTTAACCAGCGGACATTCCTCACGCAATGGCAGACGGTGAACCACCATATCAGTATCCAAACCAGGCATGTCTTCGTAAGACCAAGCAAAAATATCGTTGTACTCCCGCAGCATCTCGATAAGCCTTTGCTTGATATCACTTTGCAGTGTAGCCCCTATCCGGATATTCCTGACAACCTCTTCGCACCCCACGTTGATGATTTCAATTTCCTCCTGATGAGGCAGAATGATTCTCTCTTCTTGTTTCAAAAGTCGAGTCAGCTCTTCTGATAAGTCACTATCCTCAACAATCTCTTCTTCTGCTTGAAATATCGGGTGCTCGAAGTCGAAGCGAGTCATAGGAAGTTCGTGATCGGTGTCGTGATCGGTGTCGTCTGAAATATGAATCCTGCAATGAGAATGGTTAAATGTTTCAAATAATGCAAACAAAGCACATAACCACGTTGCCATTTTATTGTTAAACAAAATCAGGAAAAACAAGGATCACAAAATTTGCATGCGAAAAACGCCTTTATTAATGATTAAACAAAGTACACCCATAAGCAGGTAGCCCTAAAAACAAAATCACTATGCCCCAAATAGGACACAAGATTACACAATAATTGAGAAAACAAATCATTATTGTTTTGTAGTCACTGGAACAAGTTCCTGGATAGACCAGTTGCACATATTCTGTCCTGGCACACCGGGCTTGATCCAATAGTCCATATCGCAGTCACTATCTCCGTCTTCAGCATCGGAAACAACATTGATCGTTTCATAACAGACCCCACCTGGAGTGATCACCACTGGTCCTTTGAACTTTGGCACGCCTGATGCGGAAGGTGACGATGTCGGGCGATATCCCAACCCAAACTTGTCCATCTTGACCGGAATTTCCAAGACTTGGCCCCATCCTTTGGTTACTCCAGCCTGAACCACTGCCTGAGCGTCTTTGTACGAAGACATGGCCACCTCTGGCCCTTTGATGGGAACATGAGACTTGTCCTTGATCTGCAACCACTCGAAGGCTTATCATGGCGTCTCATGGATCTCTCCATCCACTTCGATGTACATGAATGACGAAAGATGACTAACTAGAATGTCCTCCTCTCCACAAATAGTAACAACACTGTCACCGACCATGTACTTAAGTTTCTGATGCAGCGTGGACGTCACAGCCCCTGCAGAATGTATCCATGGTCGCCCAAGTAAACAGCTGTAAGCTGGATGTATATCCATGATGTAGAACACAGTGTCAAACACTTCAGGCCCGATCTGGAGCGGCAACGTTATGGATCCAAACACCGACCTTCTGGTCCCATCAAAAGCCCAAACGACCAAATCACTTGGCGTGCATATGATTCCTCGGACATCTAGCTTCATCATAGCCTTCTTTGGCAACACATTCAAAGATGATCTGGTGTCTACAAGAACGTGCGACATAACAGTGCCCCGACACTCCACTGAAATGTGCAAGGCCATATTATGGTCCCGACCTCTAGGCGTCAAATCAAAGTCAGTAAATCCCAGGCTGTGGCCGGCATTCACATGCGCCAGTACCCCCTCAAGCTTTACTTCCTGAGGTACAAAAGACGTGTCCAAGATTTTCAACAAGGCATTCCGATGGGCCTCAGAACAAAGCAACAATGATAGTATTGAAATTTTGGAGGGCGTCTGCTGCAAGTGTTCCACAATCTTATAGTCACTTTTGCAAATCAACCTCATAAACTCTTCTACATCCTTGACTGATGTTTCCATCTCTTTTGACTGGGAAGGTCCTCCTTCATTCACTTTGGATTTGCCTCTAGCAATTCTCTCAGCCTCAATTTCGGGTGAAGTGAAGATTCTACCACTTCGGGTCATACCTCCCGCTTCGACAATATTGCCCACTGCCCCTGCTGGCTGGCTATCCACATTAATCTTCTCCCCGTTGCAAAAAGCTTCCAACCCATAATTCCATGGAATGGCTTTCGTACTCTCATAAGGAACGGGTCCTACTTTCGTTATCGTGATAGTTGGCCGCTTGGCGGGCGCTGATATTGTAATAGTCTTTCGTGGAATTGTAATTGTTGCGACCTCACCCTGCTTTTCACATGTTACCTCACCAGGTTTCTCAACAGCAGTGCGGTCAAACTGCAAAGTTCCCTCATCAATCATGGCCTAAATACCTCTCTTCAAATCAATACAGCCCTCTGGTCAGGTCCAACAATCCAAACAGTACTCATCACATCCGGGGAAGACCCCCCCTTCAACAATCTGCTTTTAACATAGCTCAAAGGTGTCTTCAGATCATTTACGTCCATAACCAAATCCAAATCCTCCTCTATCAAAACGGCATTTGCTCCATGATTCGGCATTGGTTTCTGTACAATATTGGGACCATCATTACTGAAGTTGATGACTTTACTATCAGTCAAATCTTGGACTTTGTGCTTAAAAGCATGACAACTCTCGATATCATGTCGGGTGCCCCGGAATGAAATTCACACTGCTTACTAGTATCATACCCGTAAGGAAGCACTCCTGTGGGTGGGTCCAATGTTCTCTTCTCAACCAGATTCAAACTTAACAGTGTCTGAAGCAGCTTTGCATACGTTGACGGAGGTGTATCAAATACCCTCTTCGGCTTCCCATTCTGGATCCTTCTCTGAGCAGGATTATACCTTTGTTGTTGTTGCTGCTGCTGTTGTGGTTGTTGTCGTTGTTGTGGTATAGGGATCGTCACACTAGCAACTTGTTGTTGAATATACTGATTCTAAGCTCTACCTCGTCCTCGACCACCATACACTGTGCTGGCGTCTCCTTGTCTTTTACCACCAAAGGCCTTTTTTGCACCTCCAGCTGAGGTCGATTCACCGGCTTGAATCTTACCGATTTTGATACCATTTTCAATTTGTTCCCCCATGAGTATCATGTCAGAGAAACTACCCATCAAGCAATTGAGCAATTTATCATAATACATCCCAGAGAATGTTCCAACAAAAATATCAATCAATTCCCTTTCAACCATAGGGGGGTGGACTCTTGCCGCCAGATCGCGCCAATGCTGAGCATACTCCTTGAAACTTTCCCCGTTCTTTTGTGAAAGACTTTGAAGCTGGACCCTATTTGGTGCAAGGTCCCTATTGTATTGGTAATGTCTGACGAAAGCATTAGCCAATTCTTTCCAACTTCCGATCTGTGCATGCTCTAGTCCCATGTACCATTCCAGTGATGGTCCTGACAAACTATCTTGGAAAAAATGCATAAGCATTTTCTCATCATCAGAGTACGTAGACATCCTCTGGTAATATGAACACACATGAACCCGTGGGCATGTATCCCCCTTATATTTATCGAAAGTGGGAGCTTTGAACTTCAATGGCACCCTCATCCCAGGAACCAGTCCCATGGTAGCCATGTCCAACCCTGCAGAATTTTGATTGGCTATACCTCTCATCTGTTCCTCTAGCATTTTAATCCTCCGATCACTATCAGTGGGACCCTCAAAACCCATGCCTTGCCCAGAAAAGGCATCTTCCTGACGATCTCTATTCCAGTATGGCCCCTCATTACCATATCCGTCATAGGCAACATTACGACCATGACCATGACCACTTTGGAAGAACCTAGGGTCATACCTCAGATTGCCAAGTTCTTGATTAGCAGCGGCCGTCCCAAAACCAGTATTGAAAGGACCCATCCCAGCACCATTGGTATTCACATTGCCAAACCCAGCATTGTCGTAGCCATTATTACCAAAACCTTGATTGTTATCACCGAACCCTCCGTTGCCGAGGCCCTGATTATTGAAACCATCATTGCCATCCCGATTGCCAAAGCCAAGACCTTGATTGTTGTCACCGAAACCAGTATTGATACCAACATTCCTATTGGTTTCCACATTCCCAGTAACATTATCAGCATTTCTGTTACCAGCATTGCTGTTGCCGTTGCCAGTACCACTCTCACCAGCATTTGGTATCACTTCCTCCCTGCAAGGAGTCTCAACATGAGAAGAGTTGTATTCAGTATTACCAGCCGCTCGCGCCAGCATCGGTTGCACCAGAGTTTGAAGATGTTCCTGGCCTTTAGCCACAGCTTCCATGGTCTGCATGATTTGGGCCAACCTATCCCGGATCTCTTGCATCTCAGACTGTACCTGATCCATGATCTTCTTACTGTTGCTTCTTGTAGCGTACCAGTGAGTTCTCTGTTCGTCAATCTTGAAACAACCTGAAAGACGCAGGAGATAATATTCGGGCTCAAAAAAGTACCTGCCATGCAATATGAATATGAAAATGCACACGTGTAAATATGAAACAAGTTAATTTCCCCCCCCCCCCCCCCCCCGATTCTAGTTCCGGAGAAGAAGCCATAACGACAATGGAGTCCCAAGTAGGCAAATGCAGAATCAGAAACCTCACACATAAACAAATGCCAAGAGGCAAAGTACAAAGATACAACTGGAAAAGACCTCGGCCAACAAGCCTGGCGATGGTCAAAATATAACTACAGATAACAAGGGAAAAGCAAAGGTAAATCAGGCCAAATGGCGTGCCCTGACATCTTCCAATATCCTCAACATCTCCGGATGACCAAATCTAGAGATTAGTTCCTGTATCAGTAATGCATGTCGCTCGACAGTGGACCTCAGCTTTTTGGCGTCCTCTTCACAGGCTCCCCTGCCAAAACACTCATCAATCCTGCATCTTTTGGAGCCAGCCTTCAATTCACCACCCTAGTTTCTTTGACTATGTCGCTCACTCTAAACCCAGCGTCGCATCTAAGAGATGCCTCTTCAGCAATCTTCGCATCCTTAGCACTGAGCTGCTCCTCTAACTGGGAAATCTGAAGCTTCAACTCATCTTCACGCTCCTTCCGTTTGGTAAGCGTTGTATTCCATAAAGATTCCTATTTGGAAAGTCGAGAATAAGCCTTGTTCAGAAGTTCTTTCTTAGTAGCAAGTACACTACTAACACCATTCAGGGCTACTCCTACTTTCTCTCTCTTGTTGGTCTCTTCAGTCAAGTCTGAACCCAACCTATTAATCATCTCAGTCTGCTTCTTCAAAGTGAAAGTTGCCTCATTCTTCTCATGCCTAAGCTGGAAAATCTCTTTCTCTAGCTCTTCATTTGCTCTCTGCAACTCTTCCTTTTCAGCCAGTAGCTTGTTATACTTCTCAATCTCTACTAAAGCAGGTTCCTCAATCACCGGAAGATACAAAGGCTCTGCAGCAGGATATGGCATCGAGGAAGTCCTAACTCTCTCATGGATCCAGAGCCGATAAGGATTATAAGCTCGACTGTCACTCTTACCAAGCAATGCCTTTCATCTTCTGTAAATATTACCCCAAGCACGCCTCAATCTGACCAAAACATATTGACGCTTCCGCGAAAATAAGGTGCCGGCAAAACAGAAGAGTCGCCACCTTTCGTTATTTATCCCTCAGAGCGGGAAAGGAAACGATCGGAAAAACCTGACGAATAGGTATAAGACAAGGTCATCGCAACCGTTGTCTGGGTACGGGAGTCGGTTACGCAAGGGGAAGGTATTAGCACCCCTCACGTCCGTCGTACTCGACGGGATCCACACTTGTTGTGTTTACTGGACGAGTTGGTTTATCTATCTACCTATCAAGGCTGGCTTAAACAGAAAAGAAAATGGCTCGGTAAAGCGTCGCGCTTTATGCCTACGTATTCTCATCAGAGAATGAGAAATCAGAGTCAACGTAGTTCGGCCTACTACGGGTTACGGGGAAGGTGGCTCGCCAATACATCAGTATTGTGCCTACGTACCCTCAACATGTATGAGAGATCAGAGCTTACATAGTTCGGGGTACTACGGTTTACGGGGATTTAGATTCATCTGTTTTATTGAGTAGGGTTAAACAGCAGTTCCAGCAGTTAGGGACAAAGCCTGTTTGCGTTGGCGCTGAAGTTTAACGACACTCTTTTCTTCAGAAAAGCTTTCCTTTGAATTACGGGCCCACGGGGCAAAAAGGTTTGAAATTTGTTTTCTATCTTTTATGCAAGAAGTGTTTTTTATTGCGTTTGCAATTTCAATCGCACTAAAGACTATAACATGAGAGTGAATGCGTCGCATGTCACCCAAAGGGTGCTATACTATACATCCAGACTGTTGAAAAGAAACTCTCCAACAATCCTTTCTCAGATAGCTTAAGGCTCGTAACGTACGAAAGAAATCATTCATGATTACTGTATCTTAAGCTGTTTTGAGATGAGAAGAGAACAAGCTCAACTACGGGGAGACTATCAAGTCCTACTGTTGTCATGCCAAGGATTCATCCTATGGTTGAGGTCTGAAACAGGGAACTCCTAGAAGTTATCATGCATAGGTTTCAACCTAACGTTCTATCATCACTTCCTTATCAAAGGAAATGAGAATCCTAAGGGATCATGTCAATGATACGGAAACAGATAAAGCATCAGCTTAAACAGTAAACAGTAAACGACTGTAAAATGCATGCAATGCAAGTGAGGGAGGAAATGTGTGTGGGGCAGCAGCCTCCATAAGCTCATCTCAACCTCAAGCCAGAATGAATAACAGCAATCATACTGAGGAAATAACAACATGCTATCAAGCAGAATATAAGAGACTGTAATCATACAGAAGAATAAAATAAAGTGTTGTCAAGCAAAATACAGTAAACTGCAATCATACAGAGGAAATGAAATATAATGCTATCAAGCAGAACAAACCACATGGGCAAGGGAGCTGGGCTCTACCGAATACCCGCAAGCAAAGCCATACAGTAACAATACAAGCAGAGGGAGCACCTCAACCTCTAGTGCAATCATGCTCCTAGATTAAAGTCAGTCTAGATATGAACTTATTCTAATGCATCAAGCAAGTCAAACAAGGCACATCAGCAATACAGAAAAGAGAACAGACAAGAAGGAAACAGATCAACAGCTTCCTACTCTCAATTCAAGCTTCAGCTCTTCTAACATCAATCCAGTCTTCAGACCTCAACCACCCTTCAAGGATATCATCTTCACTGGCAAGTATCAACTTGCTTCCCCGGGTTTCAACCCTTCAACATAAGTTTCAACTTAATCTTCTTCTTCAAGCTTCAGCTTTCTTATTCAATTCCATCTTCAGGCTTCACTCCTAACTGCAAGTATCAACTTGATTCCTTCAGGCTCTCAAAGCTTCAATGTAAGTATCAACTTCCTTTAGTCCTCAAGCCTCAGCTCCACTCTCAATCTCAACTGAATCCTCTTCATAAGTATCAACTCAGTCTCCAAGCTTCAGCTCTCTTACTTTACCAGTCTCAACTTGGTATTCTCTTCCTACAAGCTTTAGCTTCTCAGAGTAGTCTTCAATCACTTAGAAATGTCAACTTCATCCTTCAATCTTCTTCAAGCAAGGAACTCCTCATTCTTCACTCAATCTCAATTGGATCTTCAAGTATCAACATGTTCTTCTTGCTTTCCAAGCCTCAGCTGCAATGGCAATGCTCAAGGAATCATCCTCTTCCACACTCTTCAATGAAATCCTCATCTTCAAACTCAAGCCCAACATCTTTCAAGATACTCAAACCAGAAGAAATCACTTAACTGGATAAACTAGGATATTAAACTGCTTATTGACCACCAAAGGAGGCCTATAAGGGTTTAACATCAAAAGAATGGTTCCCTCAAAAGTTCTACTTCCTAGGTACCATCACTTATCCCTCCAAAGGAGGGAGGTGAATACCATGGAAGGACATTTAATCATTGGGAGGAATGGAAGCACAAGATGCTTTCCATGTTTGTGAAAGAAATCATTCTAACTACAAGGCTCTCCCTATATCCTATCTCCTAATCTTCATCAGACACCTTCAGGCACAGACAAATCCAAAGCTCCAAGCAACTTCAAGCCACTTCAAGCATCCTCACCTTGTCTTCAACTTGTCTTCAATCTCAACCAAAGGCAAACCAAGCACAAACCCTAATCTAAGGGGACTAAGGAAGTTAAACTAGTTGAATTAGTCAATTAGGATCACCTAAAACCTAGCACTAGAGTTAGTCCTAACTAAAATACTAGAATCAATTGTAAAATCCTACAAAAATTACTATGGGAACCTAGGTCAATCATGACTCTATCACATTGGTTTCAAAGATCAAACCATCAAATTGGACCTAGAACTAAAATCTACATTCTAAGGTATCAACCTAAAACACTAAAAAGGAAGTCTCTAAATATCCATCTAGAAAGCATACCTATTTTCATCACAAAAATGTGAGAAAAATGCTATGGGAGCATACATGTCTAACCTAATCACATACAAAAAATTAGGATCAAATTTATCACTATGAGATCACACAAAATTCTACAAAAATATGCATCAAACATAAACATTTTAATATCAATTAAAATACAAAATTCCAATTAAATCAGAAATTAAATGAAATGAAAATATTTTTTTCTCTAAAAATAATAGACTCAATCATGAGTAATATGCAAAAAGAATGGATTTGATTGGATTAATATTCAATTAGTTATGAATTTTTCAAAAATCATGAATTAAACGAAAAAATAATGAAATCCACCAAAAATGAATAAAGACACGGTGCAAATAGAAACCATTTTCAGTTAAAATTCTGGGTTGGGCTTGCTGGGGGGGTGTGGATAACACTCTGATTATTAAGCCCAGACGCTTGAATAAATGAAACGCAGTGTTTCATTTGAAACTCTTCACAAGCCAGAATTAAAACACATCCGTTGGATCAGCTTCTAGTCAATGGTCAGACCAAGATCCAATGGTGTAAACTTCATCTTCTCCATTTCAAAGCTCTGAGCTTCGCGCCCAGCTCCGGCCACCGCCGATGGAGCTCCGGTCGTCTTCCCCAACCCTAGTTCACTCTAGGAGCCTCCAATGCAAAAGGTCAAAACATGAAATCCACTCCAAATCTTGCCACAAACTCAACCATGCCATTAGTTTCTTCTGAAACCCCAAGAATCATCATCTCCCAATCTCAACCGAAAATGGTGATCTTCCTATTTTGTCTCTAATTCAACAATTAGCCATCTGAAAACCATCCTAGGCCGTTCTACAACTAATCTAACACCCTAATTCAACCTAATTCTACCTAAATCAAGCTAGGGGAAGAAGGTTACAAACCTGGAAATTCTTGAATAACAGATGCACGAAATGTCCACTTCAAGCTCTCAAATCTTCTGGACACGATCACTGACTCTCCTCCTTGCTTTTGTATGCAAAAGATTCAATGGAAAGTGCTTCAATCTTGAAACACGATGAAGAGTTGCAGGTGCTGAAAATCACTTGCTCCCACACGATCTAGCCACCAATTCTTCTTGGAGATGATCTGGAATCAATCCTTGATACTCATGGAAGAAGAATCAATCAAGAAAATGGAAGGAAATGGAGGAAATTGATGAAACCGATTTCAATTGCAACCTATGAAAACTCAACTCCAAACTATGCTCAAACCTTCAATGATCACCAACCTCCATGGATTCATTCTACTCAATATATAGATGGAGTTTGGATGATCTAGAACCCTCTAGATCCTTCCAATGAGATTTTACACATCTCATGTCATGAGATTTTGGATCACTTATCATGCCATGCTCAATTCTGTTTGCAGCTTGAAATTCATCTCAATCTCCTTCAAAATCTCCCATAGTGACATTTTGGAATGGTTTAGCTTGCCAAGTTCCTTGCCCATGCCTCAATTTTAAGTTTTGCAAATGTTGCTTAATATGCATGTAACCATTTTCCAAAGCAAGTCCATGATTTAGACCTTAAATCAAAAATGTGGCTAAACCATTGTCTTTAAAATGTTTTCTAGAGTCAAAATGATATATTACATGCCATGGTTTGGATGTGTAGCTTGAAAATTTCAATTTCCAACTTTGACTTATTTAACTTATGCCTTCATTTTAGGTCATTTTTACCACTTTGAGCTACAAGCCTTTTCAACATCTCATGACCTCCCTACTAGCCTTAAAACATCATTTTAAGAAAGTTTGATGTTGAATATTTTTCCATTTGAAGCTTGGAAATAGGAGTTATGGCCTTATGCTTGAAATGACCTATAATCTCTAAATGACTAAAATGCCCTTGACTTGTCAAAGCCATAACTTGAGTTCTACAAATTCTATCAAGGACTTATAGTACTCTCTAGAAATCTAAGAGGATAAGGAACAACATTCATGTTGACCAAAAGTTCATAGGAATCATCCTTCTTAGGCAAAAGTTTGATGCAAGTTGGGTGACTTTCAAGGCCCCAGATTCACATACCTCAGATGACCTGTAACTTGTCAAAATCATAACTTGAGCTCTATAAATCCTATCAAGGACTTCTAGTACTAAAATTAAAGCTAAGAACAAGCTCTACAACATTCATGTTGGGGGCAAGATGAGATGACAATCATATCTTGAGCTAAACTGCCTTGAAGATAGGGGTCAAACTAGGGGATTTTACACTGTCAAGCCTCAGAAACCCTAGCTTGAAACTTCTCAAACTCTTCAATCATGATGAGTTGACCTTGGAATCATACTTATAACATCTCAATGTGTCACTCCATGATCACATGGCTCTTTTAGTTAGGTCTCAACCTTCTCCAAATCATCAGTTGACCTAGGGTTGACCCAGTCAAACCCTAATTACACCACTCATGGCTGGGTCTTCTTAAACTTTCACCATGACCTATCTAGGCTACATGATGGCTTTCAAGACATCCCATAAGCTCTCTTAAGGCTTCAAGTCCATCTTCATGGCCTCAGAATCATCTGATAGCTTTCCACAACTCTCAAGTTAGGAGGCACACAACCTTGGTTTCAACCAATCTCTCTGAGGATCTTTTCACTTCTCTAACAAGGATATCAACCCTTGAACACTTGAATAACCTTCTTAGCTAGCTTCATAGCTCTTGATTGGTAGTCATACCTCTTGATCTCCTGCACACATGTCAATGAAATGCAAATGCTAATGTGAATGAAATGAAACCTAAGCTAAGTAAAGAAATGTTGGTCAAATTTTAGGGTGCAACAGTTGCCCCTATTCAAACGGCTTGAACCTGACTGGGTGAGAAGCGAACAACTTTCAACCAATCAAGGTGCGAGACGGTTGAATACCGACAAACCCGGAAATTTTGCCAACTGCACAAGTACACAGTACTCAGACGGGAACAAATCTTTGAAAACTGAAATATTAGTTGCACGGCAACTAGCTGGAGAATTGGTCACACGGTAACCGGTGATACATGGTCGATCATGCCGTTAGGCATCAAGATTCCTCGGGACTCGTCAGGTCAACAGTCAAGTTAATCATGCCACCAAGCATTCAAAGAGAACTTTCGGGCATCAGCTGGACTTCATCAGTAAGTCGGGAATAGAATTCTCGGTCAATCATGAACCAGTTGGGGCTATCCAAACTTCTGCCATCAGGCACTCCGCATCAGCCGAAAGAACTGCTTCATTAACATGGTTGAACTTTAATCATCAAGTCTTCGAGGGAAGTTTCAACTTCGCTGTTCAGGAACCTGCTGGGGATGACGCATCTTCGCTGGGGATTCTGGAGAACTATCAAGTAACTCTGTTTCGGGGATCCAGAAATCATTCTGGGTGATTCAACTCTACTGAGGACATCAAGAATCGTCTTGGAAAAATAATTCCACGGGGACTTCAAGAATCATCCTGAACCGATAACTCTGCTGGAGATTCCAGGAATCATCCTGAGCAGACGCTCTGCCGGGAACTCTAAGCATCAACTTGAGTAGACAACTCTGGCGACTGCACCGGGGGTTTTAAGAATCATCTTAAGCAAACGACTCCGCTGGGGGAGAATTCAAGATTCATCTTGAGCAAGCGACTCCGTTGGGGGAGAATTCAAGAATCATCTCGAGCAACCGACCTGCGGAGGAACACCTGTAAAACAAGAACGGTAACGACCTAGCTCATGTTTGGTATGCGTATGCTTTAACAATGGCGCAATGCTCCACACGGTGGAAATGCTACGCGTTTATGATAGATGCTATGCAATCATGCAAAGTGCTGCGATCCCGTGGGCAAAATAAATGCTGAAAGGAGAATCCTCCTATCAAGGAGAAAGAACCACTCTGATAGGGGAAGGAATCATCCTGCTGAGGAGAAAAAAGGTCACGTCAATCTCAATCGGACTCTGTGGGGAAGTGAACTTCAGCTGACTGCTGCAGGGGAACGATGCTCTACGAGAACCTGGACCTGTTGAGGAGAGTGATGTCAACCGCAGAAATAAACTGCACGGCATTCGCAGCTACTTCCCTGGAGATAACGACTCCGGTGGGGAAATACAGCATCAGCTATTCAACACTCTACTAGGGAAAACCAATCATGGCCCGAATGGCTTCCAAGGACTCGGCTCTCTTGGGGATCTACAAACTCGGCTAGAGAAGAAGGAATCATCCTGCTTCGGGAGAGAGTACGACTCTGTGGGGGATCTCAATTCCGCTGGAGACTTCAGTCTAGAACTACCAATTGCTGCACACTTCAGTATATAACTCAGCTGGGGAGACGACATTCCTTCAGGATGCATCTGATTGGGGAGAGAATCTTCTCTGCCTGGGGAGACATATCAATGCTTACGGTCTCACGTTCAGACTCTGCAGGGAGAGGCTGCTGAACTTTGCTGGAGAAGGAGGAATCATCCTGCTTGGGGATCGCGTACAGCGTACTGCCTGGAACATGCTACTCCTGCAACAACACAAACAAACAGACAAGATACCCTTCGCAAAGGGACCTATCGAGGTTATCATCTTGTGACAATGTTCGAGTAATTCATCGTTTCAACAATCAGTGGCCTAGGCCAGTAAGTTTATGTATGCGCATTTTGTCAAAAACATCGGTGTTCTTTTTCGCAAACAAAACAGATAAATGCTAAACAGACAAACAGAATTGCTGAATAGTATACATTTTATTGATAACGAACCCCTGAATGGGTAAAAATGTTTTACAACAGATGCAAGCTCCTGGAATGAGGAAGCCGCGCAAAATAAAACATAAATATACATCAGTATATACAAATGTCGGCAACGAGGCGTAGACGAACACCATGAGTTGATCCCTCTATGACCCACTCGACTTCGATACTTCTCCGACGCTTCAGCTTCAGAAGAGATTGATTCAGATAAACGGCCCTCAGGTCTTCCAAACCACTAAACAAATACAGTCCACACGCGGAACGCAGTCATTTGCTTTTTTCCAAATCCCTAACTTTTGCGTGAACCGCCCTTTGCGGGTTTTTAGTTCACCGGGATACCCTTTTTTGCCAAAGTCGCCCATCCGGGTTTTCGACTTTGCGGGTGTACATTTTTTTCAATTTATATCCCTAATTTTTGCCCGAACCCTTTTCCTTTTTTATTGTTGGCCGGGATGCCCCATTTTTGCCTGGACTCTCTTTTTACTGTCCAGCGGGTCGCTTTGAAGCGAAGTATTTTTTAACTGCGTCCGCGTTCACCGTGGATGCAAAATCTTCACCATCCATCGTGGATAACAACAAAGCTCCTCCCGAGAAGACCTCGCTGACAACATACGGACCTTCGTAATTGGGAGTCCACTTGCCCCGGTGATCGGAGTGTGGATGAAGAATCATCTTCAGGACGAGATCACCCGTCTGAAAGCTTCTAGGACGCACCTTCTTATCATAAGCTTTCTTCATTCGGTTTTGGTACAGACGACCGTGCGCAATCGATGCTAACCTCTTCTCGTCCATCAGGCTGAGTTGGTTCAGTCGGTTTTTAATCCATTCTGCCTCGTCGAGCTTCACGTCAACCAAAAATCGCAAAGAAGGGATCTCCACTTCTAACGGTAGGACAACTTCCATACCGTACACCAAGGAGAAAGGAGTTGCCCCGTTTGATGTACGTACCATTGTACGATAACCGTGCAATGCAAATGGCAGCATCTCGTGCCAATCTTTATAGGTCACAACCATCTTCTGAACAATCTTCTTGATGTTCTTGTTGGCCGCTTCAACGGTGCCATTCATCTTTGGCCGATAAGAAGATGAGTTGTGGTGTTCAATCTTGAAACTCTGGCATAGCTCCTCCATCATCTTGTTATTCAGATTCGAACCATTATTAGTAATGATCCGCTCGGGAATTCCGTAACGACAGATGATGTCCCTCTTTATGAATTTAGCCACCACCTGCTTGGTCACATTAGCATATGAGGCTGCCTCCACCCACTTGGTGAAGTAGTCGATAGCTACTAGAATGAAGCGATGACCGTTAGATGCAGTAGGCTCGATCTTGCCTATCATGTCGATGCCCCACATGGAGAACGGCCACGGGGAGGACATGACATTTAACGGGCACGACGGCACATGAACTTTATCAGCATAAATCTGGCATTTATGACATCTCTTCGTGAATTTGAAACAATCCGACTCCATCGTCAGCCGGTAATACCCTGCTCTCAGGATCTTTCTTGTCATAGCATGCCCGCCGGCGTGCGTACCAAATGTGCCTTCATGGACTTCTTCCATGAGCATACTCGCTTCTTTCTCATCTACACATCTGAGTAGCACGAGATCGTGATTTCTTTTATACAAAACTCCATCAGGATTGAGATACAAATTTCCAGACAGCCTCCTCAGGGTCTTCTTATCTTGGGTTGACGCTCCCGCAGGATACTCCTTAGTCATAAGGAAAGTCTGGATATCATGGAACCATGGCTTGCCGTTGGCGGCTTCCTCGATCACAAAGACGAACGCAGGTCAATCAAGACGAGAAAGGACAATTCTTGGAGTTTCATTCCAAAAATTGACTTTATACATCGAAGCCAACGTGGCTAAGGCATCAGCCATCTGGTTCTCGGCCCTGGGCACATGATGGAGTTCCACTCGATCAAAGAACGGAAGTAGCCTTCTGGCATAGTTCATATACGACACCAAATTTGATTGACGAGTCTCCCACTCCCCTTTAATCTGGTTAATCACAAGCGCCAAGTCACCTTATACATCTAGGTTCTTGATTCTCAAATCAATTGCCTCTTCTAGACCCATAATGCATGCTTCGTACTCCGCTTCATTATTGGTGACTGGAAACGTCAGTCTCGCAGTGAACGGGATGTGGGATCCATGGGGAGTCGTGATGATCGCCCCAATGCCACTTCCATAGGAATTAACCGCTCCATCAAATATCAATTTCCACTGGGATTTCCTATCTGGCCCCTCGCCGGGCAGCGGTTCATCGCAATCTTTTGCTTTGAGAAACATGATATCCTCATCAGGGAATTCAAATTTCATCGGCTGGTAATCCTCGATCGGCTGTTCGGCAAGGTAATCAGACAATACACTTCCCTTGATGGCCTTCTGGGAAACGTACTGAATGTCATATTCCGTCAATACCATTTGCCATCTGGCAATCCTGCCCGAAAGCGCTTGCTTCTCGAAGACGTACTTGATCGGATCCATCTTCGAAATTAGCATAGTGGTGTGATTGAGCATGTACTGTCGTAGACGTTTGGCAGCCCAGGCCAGTGCACAACACGTCTTCTCCAGCATCGAGTAACGAGATTCACAGTCTGTGAACTTTTTACTCAAGTAGTAAATGGCATGCTCCTTTCTGTCTGTCTCGTCGTGCTGACCGAGAACACACCCCATACTATTCTCAAGAACTGTCAAGTACATGATTAAGGGCCGTCCAGCCACTGGGGGTATCAAGATTGGAGGTTCCTGCAGATACTGCTTTATCTTATCGAATGCCTTATGGCAATCCTCATTCCAGGTAATTGCCTGATCTTTCTTTAAAAGCTTGAACATCGGTTCACACGTGGCCGTGAGCTGAGAGATAAACCTTGCAATGTAGTTTATTCTGCCCAGGAAACCACAAACTTCTTTTTCTGTTTTTGGCACTGGCATTTCTTGTATCGCTTTTATCTTCGCATGATCAACCTCGATGCCTCTTTCACTCACGATAAACCCTAGTAACTTTCCGGACCATACTCCGAAAGTACATTTGTTAGGATTCAGCCTCAACCTGAACTTCCTAAGCCTCTCAAAAAGCTTCAGCAAATTAACCAGATGTCCCTCCTCCGTTTCGGACTTCGCAATCATGTCATCAACATAGACTTCAATCTCATGATGAATCATGTCATGAAACAAAGTGACCATTGCTCGTTGGTAAGTGGCCCCTGCGTTCTTCAGACCGAAAGGCATTACCTTGTAGCAAAATGTTCCCCAGGGAGTGATAAACGTCGTTTTCTCCATGTCCTCCGGCGCCATCTTGATCTGATTGTAACCGGAGAAGCCATCCATCAACAAAAACACGGAGAACTGAGCTGTGTTGTCGACCAACACGTCGATATGAGGCAGCGGGAAATCATCCTTAGGGCTCGCCCTGTTCAAATCCCGATAATCGACACACATTCGTACCTTACCGTCCTTCTTCGGTACAGGCACTATGTTGGCGACCCACGGAGGGTAAGTAGTGACCGCTAAGAAGCCAGCATCAAGCTGCTTCTGCACTTCTTCTTTGATCTTAACGGCCATATCTGGTCGCGTCCTCCTAAGCTTCTTCTTAACGGGTGGACAATCTTCTCGCAACGGCAAGTGGTGGACCACGATGTCAGTATCAAGTCTGGGCATATCTTCGTATGACCAAGCAAAGACGTCACTATACTCTCTTAGCATCTCGACCAATCTCTGCTTGACATCATTCTGCAATGCAGCCCCTATCCTGACGTTTCTGACGAGTTCTTCAGAACCCAAATTCACAATCTCGATCTCCTCTTCATGAGGCAGAATAACTTTCTCTTCTTGTTTCAACAAGCGGGCCAACTCTTCAGGAAGGTCTTCGTCTTCATCAATCTCTTCTTCGGCTTGATAGATCGGGCAATCGAAGTCGAAGTGAGCCGTAGAAGGTCCAGAGTCGATGTCATCTGTTATGTGGATCTTGCAATAACAAGGGTTAAGCTTAAAACAAGGATATGCAGGTTAGCACAAACCCCATTGCCATTTTATTGTTTTTCAAAACAAATATAAAATAGGAATAACAGAGATCACAATATTTGAATACGAAGAAAACGCCTTTTGATTTATTGATAAAATGCATGTACATAATCCAACAAGGCCCTGACAATAAAACCACTATGCCCCAGGTAGAACATAGGGTTGTACAATGATTGGAAAAATTAAATCATTACTCTTCTCTTGTCATCTGGATGATATCCTTGACGGACCAATTGGTAAGGCCCTCGCCTGGCTTACTTGGCTGGATCCAAGAGTCGAGGTCACAGTCGCTATCTCCGCTGTCTTCAGACACCGCGTTGACGCTTTCAAAAATCACTCCGCCACTGGTAAACTGGATCGGCCCCTTACCTCAAGACGCACTGCTAGAAGAAGAAGCTTCAGCTCCAGGAGAATATCCCAACCCAAACTTGTCTTGCTTGTTAGGTATCTCCAAAACTCGCCCCTAGCCTGGGGTAGATCCGGCTTGGACAACGGCCCGAGCTTCCTTGAATGAGGAGAGAGTCACCTCTGGCATTTCGGTGACTACAGGAGCTACGTCCTTGACTTTAACAGCTTCGAACGCTTGGCATAGAGTTTCATGGATTTCCCCATCCATCTCAACATACTTGAAGGACGACAAATGGCTCACCATTATGTCCTCCTCGCCACAAACAGTTACGATGCTACCCCCGACAGCATATTTGAGTTTCTGGTGCAACGTGGAGGTCACGGCACCAGCAGCATGGATCCACAGCCGACCCAAGAGACAGCTGTAGGCAGGCACGATGTCCATAATGTAAAAGACCGCGTCGAACATTTCCGGTCCGACTTGGATTGGCAGGGTCACCTCCCCGAAAACATGGCATTTGGTTCCACCGAACGCCTTCACCACCAGATCACTGGGTGTGCAAATCACTCCACGAGTATCCAACTTCATTAATGCCTTCTTCGGAAGAACATTGAGCGATGAACCCGTGTCCACCAACACGTGCGGCATAATCGTTCCCCTACACTCTATCGAGATGTGCAGGGCGCTATTGTGGTTCCTCCCTTTCGGCGTCAGCTCTAGGTCAGTGAAACCTAGCCCATTTCCAGCATTTACGTGGGCTACGACCTCTTCTAGTTGATTTACTGATATTTCCTGCGGTACATATGCGGCGTTCAACACCTTCAGCAGCGCATTGCGGTGCGTTTCAGAACACAACAATAAGTTCAGGATGGAAATCTTCGAGGGTGTCTGATGGAGATGATCTACAATCTTGTAGTCACTCTTTTTAATCAACCGCACAAACTCCTCGGCGTCTTTAACAAGTAAGTCTTTTTCTATCCCATGAGGGATCTCTTCAACGACTTTACTTTTACCTTTATTAGCCGCATCAGCTCTGACTGCTCTATCCGCCACGACCTCTGGTGGTGCAAACACTCTTCCGCTGCGAGTAATACCACTGATTCCCGCAAGGTTCTCCACAGTCGACCCAAACGGTTTTAGCTCCAACTTCTGTTCGTTGCAGTAGACTTCAGCCCCATAATGCCACGGGACAACATTAGTGCTCTCGAAGGGTATCGACCCAACTTTGGTGATAGTAATTGTGGGCGGCCTGGGCGCAAAAATAGTTATCGTCTGGCGAGGGATGGTGATGGTGGCGACCTCATCATCTTGCTTCAGCACTACCTCCTCTAATCCACATTCGGCCCTCCGGCTAAACTGAAAAATACCTTCAGTCATCAGACTTTGAATTCCTTCTACCAACTGTTCACATCCATCAGAACGTGTCGCACAGCCGATACATAGCTCTCCGCAACCTGGAAAGAAACCCCTTTTCATCAGCTTAGCTTTAACGAAGCTAAGCGGCGTCTTCAGATCTCTGACGTCAGTCACCAAATCCGAACTCTCGTCCTCGATAATGGCGTTCACTCCACCTCCCCTATGATTCGGCATAGGGTTCTTCGTGACATTTGACACATTATCCGAGAAGTTGATGATGTTGGCATTCACCATGTCCTGCACCTTGTGCTTGAAGGCTTTGCAATTCTCTATTGTGTGGCCTGGTGCCCCTGAGTGAAACTCACAAGTTGCATTTGCGTCATAACCTGGCGGTGGTGCCCCTGTCAAGGGAGCCAGCGTTCTCTTCTGGATCAACTGTAGCTGAAGCAAAGTCTGCAATAGTTGCGCGTACGACATGGGTGGTGTCTCGAGGTGACGGCTCGACAAAGGTCCCCGATTCTGATACTTTTTGTACCCTTGTTGCTGCTGTTGCTGCTGCTGCTGTGGCTGTTGAACTGCCGGGATAGTTATGCTGACCACCTGCTGATGTGGGCCTTTACCCTTCCTTCGAGCGTTGGTCACGGCGCTCGCTTCTCCTTCCCGTCTTTTACCACCATAAGGTTTCTTTCCACCTCCTCCAGCTGAGGATGACTCACCTTGAATTTTCCCGAGTTTGATCCCATTTTCGATGTGCTCACCCGTGATAATGAGATCTGAGAATGTTCCAGATATACCGCTGACCAACTGCTCGTAGTAAACCCCTGGGAGAGTGGCTACAAACATCTGCACAAGCTCGCGTTCAACCATCGGCGGCTGAACCCTGGCTGCCAATTCACGCCACCGCTGGGCGTATTCCTTAAACCCTTCGTTGTTCCTTTGCGACAGATTCTGCAGTTGGACTCGGTTTGGGGCCAAGTCACTGTTGTATTGGCAGTGGTGCACAAATGCTTCAGCAAGGTCCTTCCACGTGCGCACACTGGTAGGCTCCAAACTCATGTACCACTCGAGGGATGGCCCGGAAAGACTGTCTTGAAAGAAGTGCATCAACAACTTCTCGTCCTCAGAATGGGCGGACATTTTCCTGTAATACAATCTCAGGTGGACGCGAGGGCAAGTGGTGCCCTTATACTTTTCAAAGTCAGGTACCTTGAACTTGGGAGGCACCTTGAAATCAGCAATCAATCCCAACTTAGACATATCAACGCCCATGGTGTTCTGGTTCTCGATGTTTCTCATCTTATCCTCAAGTGCCTTGAACCTTAGACGTGCTTCAGCATTCAGCTCTCCTTCAGCACCTCTCTGAGAGAACACATCGTCCTAACGGTCTTCTAACCACGGCTGAGGCCCAAACATATTCCCAACACCTGCATTGTCGTTGCCCATCCCAACATTGATATTAGCTTCAAGACTCCCATTACCGACGCCCGTCGTATTGCCGTTGAGTCCCATGTTAGCCATCACATTGTCGTTGGCACTGCCGTTCCCCCCGGTCACGGGGACGCCATTCTGTGGAGTTTCAACTGGTGGAGGGGTAGGCACGGTCCCACCATGGAGTACGCCGTTGCTATCGACCCTAGAAATCAGAGGCTGAACCAAGGTTCAGAGCTGATCCTGGCCATTGGCGACCGCCTGCACGAGCTCCATGAAGCGGTCCATTCTTTCACGGAGTTCCTGAACATCAGTTTGCACTTGCTCCATGATTCTGGTTTGATTAGCTCTAGTCGGATAGCGGTGAATAGGTCTCTGATCAGTCCTGGAACCACCTGAAACAAACTGGAAACACAAAAAGGTTAGGAAAAAACGACAAAGTGCTCGTTATGCAAATGCTTCATGCAAATGCAAACGTGTGTCTGTGCGTTAGGGAGATCTCCCCCAATCCTAGTGCCTGAGTGCCAGTGCTGATAATAATAAGAAGTCCGAGTCCAATCATGGAAATAACAATCTCATATATAAAGAAAGAAGGCCCATCAAGGCGGTACACCACGTCAGTGAATACAAGATGAATCAACAGCATGACCCCAGCCAACAAGCCTGGTGATGGTCAGCATACAACAATGATCGAAACAAAAGGATTACAAACATAGTCAAGTAAGGACACGGACGCGAAACTCTTCTAACAACTCCTTCGTTTCTGGATGATCAGGACGAGTGAGTAACCCTTCGACGAGTAACTCCCTCTGCATAATGGTGTATTGAAGACCTTCGACCGAATCTTCCCATGCTCCTTCGCCGAAACAATCTTCTAACTTCCGCTTCTTGGACTCAAACGTCAGTTTGCGCTCCTTCAGGTTAGCGAGAGCTCTGTTGAGCTGGCCTTCGGCGGCATATCTGTGAGCAGTTTCTTCATCAAACCTCTTCTCACTAGCCTTCACCTGGGCTTTCAGCTTGGAGACCTGTTGCATCAACTTATCCTCCCGCTCTTTCCTGGTGGCTAGGGAGACTTTCCAGTGCTGGTTGAACTTGGATATCCTCCGATATGCTTCGTCCAAGTGCTGCTTCTTCGTAGCCAGTACGTCGTTGACAGCTTTGAAGTCTTGACCCATGCGTTCACGCTCGGCCATTTGCTTAGTCAAGTCTGTCCCCAGCTGGTTCACCAGCTCTGTCTGCCTTTTGAAGGAATGAACGACTTCGTTTCTCTCGCCTAGAAGCTGAGCCAATTCTTTCTCCAGTTCTTCATTTGCCCGCTTCAATTCATCTCGCTCAGCTAACACCTGATTATGCTGCTGAATGGGCACAGTAGTAGGCTCTTCAATCACTGGAGGGTTTTCTGGCTTGGCAGGAAGAAACGACATCCCTATAGCATCTGCTCTGGCTCTGATCCAAGTCACATACGGAGGGTAGGCTTGGCTATTGCTTCTCCCCAGCAATGGTTTTCCCCTCTTACTGATGCCATTCCAAACGCGCTGAAGCTTAGATAACAGATCCCCCTCTAGAAGACCAGTGAGGTACATAGATTCCTGCACCTCTTCATCCTTCGGCGGAGCTCTCAAAGCATACGCAAACTGTCGGACCAGCAAGGACGGATTATAGTTTATACAGCCTTTCCTGCCTATCAAAGGCACGTTCGGAAACCCGCTGCAGCTGAAGATAATCTCAGTACCCAACCTATCTCTGTCAAACTAGTCAATATCCTCTGCAGATAGACTCATCAAACGCTCGGACCACTCAGCTGTGGCTGCAGACGAAGCAAAGGGACCCCTTTTGGGTAGATGTCTATCAAGCCATTTATAAAGCAAGGGTACACAGCACGAGACATTCTTTCCTCTTCTGTTCTCATTTTTGTAGTGGATGGAATGGTAGACATCTCCTATCAAGGTAGGGACTGGATTCCCTGAAGCAAAGATGCGAAAAGCGTCGAAGTCTACAAAATCGGGCATATTGGGGAACAGAATGATGCCATATATGCACAGAGCGAGAATGGCGTTGAACACGACCCAACATCCGTCTTTGGCGCACTGCTGAGCCTTACCCACTAAGAACTACAAGGAGAAACCGGGAACCTTGTTCCAACTAGACAATACCAACTCGGAGGCATCCAAATAAAGTGAAGGAGCTAGACTAGCCAGATCAGGCTCAGCATCCATATGAACAAAAGGCATCTGCCTCTTGATAGGCACACCTAACAAATCAGCATATTCCTCTAGCGTGGGCGCGAGAACAAAATCCTGGAAAGTAAAGCATCTCAGCGGAGGATCGTAGAACTGCAGCAGAGCGTGCAACCCATTCAACTCGAACGCAGAAAGTTTATGAACCAAACTGAGCAATTTGCCGTATGATTTTCTGAACTCATCCCTCACAGAATCATCTGCTAAAGCAATCATACCAGTCAGCTGAGCCACATCAGGGGCAGGGAGCTTGTAAGCGACGGTCTTCCTCAGAGAACCCATAACAATATCATAGGAGGCGAGAAATCTGGGATCGGGGAAAACGGTACCTGCAACACAGACACACGTTAATGAAATGCAAATGAGTATGCAAAGCAATGTAAAATGCAATCATGCAGCAGGAGATCAAGGCAACTGTGCGGCGGAGATTCTGTATCAGCAAAACCACGATGCTGCTCTGTCAAGAACAACCACTATATCTGATAAGAAGGAAATCCCGGTATCGAACCACAAATCTGCTCTGTCAAGAACACATACACATAGGACCACAAATCCGCTCTGTCAAGAAAAAACATCTGATAATACGGACCTCTGATACAGGACCAAAACTCTGCTCTATCAAGAACAACCATACAAATGCTTATGAGATCCTCAGATCCCAATCATAAATCTGCTCTGTCAAGAACACACATATATCTGCTGATGAGATCCTCAGACCCCAATCATAAACCTGCTCTATCAAGAACAAACATACACATCTGCTGATGAGATCCTCAGACCCCAATCATAAACCTGCTCTGTCAAGAACAAATACACATCTCTGAATATAAGGTCCTCTGATACAGGACCAAAAATCTGCTCTGTCAAGAACAATCATACATCTGCAGATGAGATCTTCAGATCCCAATCAAAAACCTGCTCTGTCAAGAACAAATACTCATCTGAATATAGGGTCCTCTGATACAGGACCAAAGCTCTGCTCTGTCAAGAACAATCATATCTGATGATGAGAACCTCTGGTACCAACAAAACTGATTCACTATCAAGAAAACCAGGTAGTCTGAAGGTCAAAGTTTCCTGCAATAAACCCAACCCTGCTCACAGGTATGGACCTAAACTGACTCAAGTTCGGCATCCTATGCGTTCATCAGCGTCACAGACATTCAAGAGGGGTGATACGATACCCAGGAGGTGTGGCATCACCAGCTCATGAAGCAACCTCACTCGGCTGAATCACAAATGATCGGTCCCCAGAGTCGACAATCCTCCAAACCAACAACCCCCTCAACCCAAAGGGTTGAAAAAGAAGTCAACCGGGAGAACCTCGTCTGAGCGTGGATTTCATGAGACACTAGTGCCTGCCAAGCAAGCACGCGCCCACTAATTTCCACAACTAATGCTATGTTCACTCAAGCCTGGGTCTGGCTTCTCACTCATCAGAATGCCCCTCCCACAACAGCACAGATAATCATATCATACTGAAAATAAAGTGCGGGAAATAAAATGCGATAAATAAACACAACCCAACAAGTAATCATACAAGCGCTAGGATTGACTCTCGCAGGGGACGTCAGATCCCCAAACTGACTCGCATACGGGACGTTGGATCCCAGGAAACTATCAAGTCCCCAGCAGAGTCGCCAGCTGTCGCTTCTGCGAAAATAAGGTGCCGGCAAAACAGAAGAGTCGCCACCTTTCGTTATTTATCCCTCAGAGCGGGAAAGGAAACGATCGGAAAAACCTGACGAATAGGTATAAGACAAGGTCATCGCAACCGTTGTCTGGGTTCGGGAGTCGGTTACGCAAGGGGAAGGTATTAGCACCCCTCACGTCCATCGTACTCGACGGGATCCACACTTGTTGTGTTTACTGGACGAGTTGGTTTATCTATCTACCTATCAAGGCTGGCTTAAACAGGAAAGAAAATGACTCGGCAAAGCGTCGCGCTTTATGCCTACGTATTCTCATCAGAGAATGAGAAATCAGAGTCAACGTAGTTCGGCCTACTACGGGTTACGGGGAAGGTGGCTCGCCAATACATCAGTATTGTGCCTACGTACCCTCAACAGGTATGAGAGATCAGAGCTTACGTAGTTCGGGGTACTACGGTTTACGGGGATTCAGATTCATCTGTTTTATCGAGTAGAGTTAAACAGCAGTTCCAGCAGTTAGGGACAAATCCTGTTTGCGTTGGCGCTGAAGTTTAACGACACTCTTTTCTTCAGAAAAGCTTTCCTTTGAATTACGGGCCCACGGGGCAAAAAGGTTTGAAATTTGTTTTCTGTCTTTTACGCAAGAAGTGTTTTTTATTGCGTTTGCAATTTCAATCGCACTAAAGACTATGACCTGAGAGTGAATGCGTCGCATGTCACCCAAAGGGTGCCATACTAAACATCCAGACTGTTGAAAAGAAACTCTCCAACAATCCTTTCTCAGATAGCTTAAGGCTCGTAACGTACGAAAGAAATCATTCATGATTACTGTATCTTAAGCTGTTTTGAGATGAGAAAAGAACAGGCTCAACTATGGGGAGACTATCAAGTCCTACTGTTGTCATGCCAAGGATTCATCCTATGGTTGAGGTCTGAAACAGGGAACTCCTAGAATTTATCATGCATAGGTTTCAACCTAACATTCTATCATCACTTCCTTATCAAAGGAAATGAGAATCCTAAGGGATCATGTCAATGATACGGAAATAGATAAAGCATCAGCTTAAACAGTAAACAGTAAACGACTGTAAAATGCATGCAATGCAAGTGAGGGAGGAAATGTGTGTGGGGCAGCAGCCTCCACAAGCTCATCTCAACCTCAAGCCAGAATGAATAACAACAATCATACTGAGGAAATAACAACATGCTATCAAGCAGAATATAAGAGACTGTAATCATACAGAAGAATAAAATAAAGTGTTGTCAAGCAAAATACAGTAAACTGCAATCATACAGAGGAAATGAAATATAATGCTATCAAGCAGAACAAACCACATGGGCAAGGGAGCTGGGCTCTACCGAATACCCGCAAGCAAAGCCATACAGTAACAATACAAGCAGAGGGAGCACCTTAACCTCTAGTGCAATCATGCTCCTAGATTAAAGTCAGTCTAGATATGAACTTATTCTAATGCATCAAGCAAGTCAAACAAGGCACATCAGCAATACAGAAAAGAGAACAGACAAGAAGGAAACAGATCAACAGCTTCCTACTCTCAATTCAAGCTTCAACTCTTCTAACATCAATCTAGTCTTCAGACCTCAACCACCCTTCAAGGATATCATCTTCACTGGAAAGTATCAACTTGCTTCCCCAGGTTTCAACCCTTCAACATAAGTTTCAACTTAATCTTCTTCTTCAAGCTTCATCCTTCTTATTCAATTCCATCTTCAGGCTTCACTCCTAACTGCAAGTATCAACTTGATTCCTTCAGGCTCTCAAAGCTTCAATGTAAGTATCAACTTCCTTTAGTCCTCAAGCCTCAGCTCCACTCTCAATCTCAACTGAATCCTCTTCATAAGTATCAACTCAGTCTTCAAGCTTCAGCTCTCTTACTTTACCAGTCTCAACTTGGTCTTCTCTTCCTACAAGCTTCAGCTTCTCAGAGTAGTCTTCAATCACTTAGAAATGTCAACTTCATCCTTCAATCTTCTTCAAGCAAGGAACTCCTCATTCTTCACTCAATCTCAATTGGATCTTCAAGTATCAACCTGTTCTTCTTGCTTTCCAAGCCTCAGCTGCAATGGCAATGCTCAAGGAATCATCCTCTTCCACACTCTTCAATGAAGTCCTCATCTTCAAACTCAAGCCCAACATCTTTCAAGATACTCAAACCAGAAGAAATCACTTAACTGGATAAACTAGGATATTAAACTGCTTATTGACCACCAAAGGGGGCCTATAAGGGTTTAACATCAAAAGAATGGTTCCCTCAAAAGTTCTACTTCCTAGGTACCATCACTTATCCCTCCAAAGGAGGGAGGTGAATACCATGGAAGGACTTTTAATCATTGGGAGGAATGGAAGCACAAGATGCTTTCCATGTTTGTGAAAGAAATCATTCTAACTACAAGGCTCTCCCTATATCCTATCTCCTAATCTTCATTAGACACCTTCAGGCACAGACAAATCCAAAGCTCCAAGCAACTTCAAGCCAGTTCAAGCATCCTCACCTTGTCTTCAACTTGTCTTCAATCTCAACCAAAGTCAAACCAAGCACAAACCCTAATCTAAGGGGACTAAGGAAGTTAAACTAGTTGAATTAGTCAATTAGGATCACCTAAAACCTAGGACTAGAGTTAGTCCTAACTAAAATACTAGAATCAATTGTAAAATCCTACAAAACTTACTATAGGAACCTAGGTCAATCATGACTCTATCACATTGGTTTCAAAGATCAAACCATCAAATTGGACCTAGAACTAAAATCTACATTCTAAGGTATCAACCTAAAACACTAAAAAGGAAGTCTCTAAATATCCATCTAGAAAGCATACCTATTTTCATCACAAAAATGTGAGAAAAATGCTATGGGAGCATACATGTCTAACCTAATCACACACAAAAAATTAGGATCAAAGTCATCACTATGAGATCACACAAAATTCTACAAAAATATGCATCAAACATAAACATTTTAATATCAATTAAAATACAAAATTCCAATTAAATCAGAAATTAAATGAAATGAAAATATTTTTTCTCTAAAAATAATATACTCAATCATGAGTAATATGCAAAAAGAGTGGATTTGATTGGATTAATATTCAATTAGTTATGAATTTTTCAAAAATCATGAATTAAATGAAAAAATAATGAAATCCACCAAAAATGAATAAAGACACGGTGCAAATAGAAACCATTTTCAGTTAAAATTCTGGGTTGGGCTTGCTGGGGGGTGTGGATAACACTCTGATTATTAAGCCCAAATGCTTAAATAAATGAAACACAACGTTTCATTTGAAACTCTTCACAAGCCAGAATTAAAACACATCCGTTGGATCAGCTTCTAGTCAATGGTCAGACCAAGATCCAATGGTGTAAACTTCATCTTCTCCATTTTAAAGCTCTGAGCTTCGCGCCCAGCTCTGGCCACCGCCGATGGAGCTTCGGTCGTCTTCCCCAACCCTAGTTCACTCTAGGAGCCTCCAATGCAAAAGGTCAAAACATGAAATCCACTCCAAATCTTGCCACGAACTCAACCATGCCATTAGTTTCTTCTAAAACCCCAAGAATCATCATCTCCTAATCTCAACCAAAAATGGTGATCTTCCTATTTTGTCTCTAATTCAACAATTAACCATCTGAAAACCATCCTAGGCCATTCTACAACTAATCTAACACCCTAATTCAACCTAATTCTACCTAAATCAAGCTAGGGGAAGAAGGTTACAAACCTGGAAATTCTTGAATAACAGATGCACGAAATGTCCACTTCAAGCTCTCAAATCTTCTGGACACGATCACTGACTCTTCTCCTTGCTTCTGTATGCAAAAGATTCAATGGAAAGTGCTTCAATCTTGAAACACGATGAAGAGTTGCAGGTGCTGAAAATCACTTGCTCCCACACGATCTATCCACCAGTATTTCTTGGAGATGATCTGGAATCAATCCTTGATACTCATGGAAGAAGAATCAATCAAGAAAATGGAAGGAAATAGAGGAAATTGATGAAACCGATTTCAATTGCAACCTATGAAAACTCAATTCCAAACTATGCTCAAACCTTCAATGATCACCAACCTCTGCCATGGATTCATTCTACTCAATATATAGATGGAGTTTGGATGATCTAGAACCCTCTAGATCCTTCCAATGAGATATTACACATCTCATGTCATGAGATTTTGGATCACTTATCATGCCATGCTCAATTCTGTTTGCAGCTTGAAATTCATATCAATCTCCTTCAAAATCTCCCCTAGTGACATTTTGGAATGGTTTATCTTGCCAAGTTCCTTGCCCATGCCTCAATTTTATGTTTTGCAAATGTTGCTTAATATGCAAGTAACCATTTTCCAAAGCAAGTCCATGATTTAGACCTCAAATCAAAAATGTGGCTAAACCATTGTCTTTAAAATTTTTTCTAGAGTCAAAATGATATATTACATGCCATGGTTTGGATGTGTAGCTTGAAAATTTCAATTTCCAACTTTGACTTATTTAACTTATGCCTTCATTTTAGGTCATTTTTACCACTTTGAGATAAGAGCCTTTTCAACATCTCATGACCTCCCTACTAGCCTTAAAACATCATTTTAAGCAAGTTTGATGTTGAAGATTTTTCCATTTGAAGCTTGGAAATAGGAGTTATGGCCTTATGCTTGAAATGACCTATAATCTCCAAATGACCAAAATGCCCTTGACTTGTCAAAGCCATAACTTGAGTTCTACAAATCCTATCAAGGACTTCTGGTACTCTCTAGAAATCTAAGAGGATAAGGAACAACATTCATGTTGACCAAAAGTTCATAGGAATCATCCTTCTTGGGCAAACGTTTGATGCAAGTTGGGTGACTTTCAAGGCCCCAAATTCACATACCTCAGATGACCTGTAACTTGTCAAAGTCATAACTTGAGCTCTATAAATCCTATCAAGGACTTATAGTACTAAAATTAAAGCTAAGAACAAGCTCTACAACATTAATGTTGGGGGTAAGATGAGATGACAATCACATCTTGAGCTAAACTGCCTTGAAGATAGGGGTCAAACTAGGGGATTTTACACTGTCAAGCCTCAGAAACCCTAGCTTGAAACTTCTCAAACTCTTCAATCATGATGAGTTGACCTTGGAATCATACTTATAACATCTCAATGTGTCACTCCATGACCACATGGCTCTTTGAGTTAGGTCTCAACCTTCTCCAAATCATCAGTTGACCTAGGGTTGACCCAGTCAAACCCTAATTACACCACTCATGGTTGGGTCTTCTTAAACTTGCACCATGACCTATCTAGGTTCCATGATGGCTTTCAAGACATCTCATAAGCTCTCTCAAGGATTCAATTCCATCTTCATGGCCTCAGAATCATCTGATTGCTTTCCACAACTTGCAAGTTAGGAGGCACACAACCTTGGTTTCAACCAATCTCTCTGAGGATCTTTTCACTTCTCTGACAAGGATATCAACCCTTGAACACTTGAATAACCTTCTTAGCTAGCTTCATAGCTCTTTATTGGTAGTCATACCTCTTGATCTCCTGCACACATGTCAATGAAATGCAAATGCTAATGTGAATGAAATGAAACCTAAGCTAAGTAAAGAAATGTTGGTCAAATTTTAGGGTGCAACACATATCCATCTAATAAACCTGTGAGATACAGAGATTCCTGTATCTCGTCTTCAACCGGAGAGTCCCTCAAAGCATAGCCAAATTGTCTCACAAGCAGAGAAGGGTTATAATTAATACAACCTTTCCATCCAATCAAAGGAACGTTCAGAAAGTCACTGCAACTAGATATAAAATCGTGACAATCTTAGCAAGCTTAGCCAACTCAGGCTCAGTATCCTCGTGAACAAAAGGAATCTGATCTAACAAAGGAACTCCTAGCATATCAGAATATTCCTCCAAAGAATAGGCCAAAATAAAACCAGGGAACAAGAAGTATCTCAACTGAGGCTCGTAAAACTGCATCAAGGTATACAATCCAGTCATCTCAAACACAGAAGGTCTGCACAACAAACTGAGCAGTTTCCCATAAGACTCTCTAAACTCAACCCTCACTCTCTGATCTGCTAGAGCAACCAACTGCAATAAGGAACTGACATCTGGAGACGGCAACCTGTAAGCAGCTGTTCTCTTCATGGACTCCATGTCTGGCAAGAAGAACACTAGAATCTGAGGGGAACAAACACACCTGCAACATAAATACACGTTAATGAAATACAAACATGAAAACGTAGATGCATATGCAACAAGGGATCAAGTGTAATGATGAAGAACTATGCTGTGCTAGACTGCAGCTTGAGAACCATCAAATCTTCTCCTCAAACCAAACCAACCACAAAATAACCCTCACAACCAATTCTCACTGACAGAGACAAACCAGGTGTTCTGAGGCCAGAGTTTTCCTGCAAAAAGACCCACCTACCCTCTCACAGGTATGTACTTAACTCGCAGACGAGGTACGGCATCCTATGCGGTCATCAGTGTCACAGACTTTCAAGAGCGATGATACGATACCCAGAAGGTGTGGCATCATCATCCCTTGAAGAGGCCTCACTTAGCCGAATCCCAAATGATAGGTTCCGAGAGTCGACAACCCTCAAATCCAACAACCTGTCGAGCCCAAAGGGCCAGGCAAGATGCCATCGAAGAGAATCTCGTCTGAGCGTAAATTTCGTAGCTAGCTGGTACGAGCAAAGCAAGCAGGCTAACCACTACTCTCTACTTCTAAGTCTATGTGTACTCAAGCCCAGGTCCGGCTTATCTCTCAAACTATATGCATTTATATATGATTTTATGCATTGTTATTATGATAATATTTCTCACCCTTCTACTGGAATGATGTCCTACATGACATCGTGCAGGTATCAAGGAGTAGTACTGCTTGTAGTTGCGAGGTTGCTTTTGGCGCAGTTATTTAGTAATTGATTATGTTGGGTCGAGTCATGCTCTGGTCATGTAACACTGGGATCGCTTGGTTTATATTGTAGTGATATACTATGTGTCGCTACTGCGAAAATTGGCGCCGGCTATGACAGAAGAGTCGTCACCGTGGGTTATTTATCCCACAAGAGGGAAAGGAAACGCTCAGAGTAAACCGAACGCAAAGAGGGAAAGGAATGGTCTTCGTAACCAAATCCTGGATTCGGGAGTCGGTTATGCAAGGGGAGGTATTAGCACCCCTCACGTCCGTCGTACTCGACGGGATCCACGCTTGTTTTCTATCTAAGGGTATGTTATCTATCTACTCTACAGGTCTGGGTTAAAAAAAAAGAAAAGAAAATGACTCGGCAAAGTATCACACTTTATGCCTACGTATTTCCGTCTGGAACGAGAAATCAGAGTCAACGTAGTTCGCCTAACTACGGGTTAAAAGGGGGAAAAGGTTGCTCGCTGAGATGTCGCATCTCGTGCCTACGTACTTTCATACGGCATGAAAGATCAGAGCAAACGTAGTTCGGGCTACGGAAGACATAAGTTTGTCTAACAGTTTTTATCTCCTTATGAAAGGGTTTTCCTGATTAAAGGTCCAAGAGGACAAAAACAGAGTTTGATTGTTTGTTTTCAGTCTTTTACGAAAGAACTGCTTTTTAGGATGTTTGCAATCTCAGTCGCACTAGAGACTATGACCCAGGAGTGAACGCTTCGTATGTCACCCAAAGGGTACCACACTAACAATCCAGATTACTGGAGAGAGACCCTCCACCAACCTTTTCCCAGATAGCTTAAGGCTCGTAACGCACGACTTCAATTAACCTTATTACTGTGTGTTTTGCATTGTTTTGAGATGAGAAGAGAAAGACACCCTAAAAATATGGTTGAAAGGGGAATCTACATACAGTTATCATGCATGGATCAAAACCTAATGTCTGTCATAATTCCCTCTTGCACAGAGGAAATCAGAGATCCTAGGGGAAAACAACAAAAGAAAATAAGCAGTAAACAGTAAAATGCATGCTATGCAACAGTATAAGAGAGGCAAGGGAGAAAACAACAGGCAAGAGGAGAGAAGCTCCACCTCAAACCTAGAGATAATCAACACAAGCAAACAGACAATACAACAAAAGAAAAGAAACAGAGGACACAGCCCAAGCAACAACAATAGTCTTCAGCAGACAACAACAACAAGCTCTAAACAGCGCAGTTGAAATGACAACAAAGTTGACAGCAAGACTTCATCTTCAAGCTAGCTTCTATCTTCAAGCTTCTTCAACTTCATCTTCAAGCTCTAGCAAGCACACTCCAAGCAGAGGAACAATCACCAAGATCAAGGTTGCAATATTGAGAACCCAATGAAAACCAAAGGAAATCATCAAGCACCTACATTGAAATGGAAAGGTATCCTCAAAGTTCTACTCAACTATGGGCATACCACGCATCCCTCCAAAGGAGAGATGGATTTTCCCTAGGAGGACTTCATGTCATTGGATGGAATAGAAGCACACAATGCATTCTATGTTTGATGAAGAAATCAAAACTAGCTCTAATGGCTCTTCTTAAAACCCTAATTTCCTAAGCTCCTAAAACAACTCCTAAAAGAAAAGGAAACTTCAACTCCAAGCTCCAATCTTCAAACCACATCAACTACATCAAGTCCAGAAGACCTCCCAAAAAGGAAACCAAGCAAATCCAGCTCCAAGGTCATCAACAAGACCAAACAATCAAGGGCACTAAAGATAGGACACCACAAGCACAAGAAACTTGCAAAATACAACTAAAATAGAAAACCAAGTTGTAAAATTCTAATAAACTTCCTAGGGGAACATACATGTTTGAACAACCTAGGGTTAAAATATTAAAGCCTAATTCAACTTCTAAGTCACCTAAATAATTTCTAAATTGAAGGGTATCAAGGTGATCCACAAGTTTGGGAAGGCTCTAACCTCAACACCTAAAACAGAACCTAAAGTTGTTCTAAAATTCCAAAAAAAATTATAAGGGAACATGAATATCTACCCTAAAACATAATAAAAAATCAAAGCCAAAGTCATCACCAATTGGAAGAACAAAATTCAACAAAACAGATGACCAATTATGCAAAATTAAAAGAATTAAACAAAGTGAGAAAAATCAAATTAAATTGAAAAATGCATGAAAATGAATTTTATTGATTTCAGAAAATCACAAATTCTCTCAAGATCATGGAGATATTTTTGAAATAATTTTTCGATCAAGAATGAATTTATTATGATTTTTTGAATCAATAAAGCATTTAAAATAAACAAAAATGAATAAAAGAAAATAAAACTCTAAAATAAAACAAGAGCCACAAGATGAGGAGACTGGTCCACTGATCCAAGCGCTGAGAGCATGCCACCTCAATAAATGAAACGCCTGCGTTTTGAATTAAAAATTCCACTTCTCAGATTAAAACGCAGCCAATGGATCTAGTGGAAAGTCTTTGGTCAAAGGCAGATCCAATGGTCCATAGATCATCTTCTCCAAAACTCAGACTGGCCTGAGTGAGATTCGGGGCGGTGGCCGGAGAAGACTCCGGTCGTCTTCTCCGATGAGCAGGTGGTTGCAGGTGGTCAAACATTACCAATCCTTACATCAATCTCTCCAGAATTTCAACAGGAATTCAAATCTCTTGCTCAAATATGCTAACTCTCCATAGATTTTAAAACACGAATCAAAGTTCAGAAATGTCATCCAAATCAAACATCACCAATTGCAAATCTAATGATACATAAATGTTCCTCATGCTTCATAGTTCATCCTGATCTATCCAAATCATGTTATAGCCTTGAGATCAGATCAACTCGTGTCCAAACAGAAAATTCACTTCAACCTAAATTGTCACTAATTGCTCCAATTTCAATCCAGAAATGATCTATTCCTCTATTAGATCCTAACCACATGCATAATATGAACTACATCTCCCTAAATCAAGAGGAATTTTGAAGTTTACTAACCTGATGTAGATCCACTAACAGAGGTAGCTAGAACTCGAATCAAGCTTCAAAACTCTCCAGAATCTTTCAAGGATGCAAGATAAAGATGCTTCAACCTTCAATTTGCTTTGAATCAGCCTAGAACTCAAAACACGATTTCACTTGCTTCTTGGAATTTTTCAACTGCAACTTCAGTGTTCTTCACGAAATGAATGCCAAAACCGCTCTAAATTCACTGCAATGAATATATAGAATGTTTTTATGGGCTTTTGAAGTGTGTTTGAAGCCCAATCCATCAATTTTCAAATTCTGATTTTTGCTCTTGAAGTTGCACATGACAGTCACGATTTTGCCATGGAAACTGTTCTAGAATCTTCCCTTTCAACTGCAAATTCCCTTGTGAGTGTATTCAGACCAAAAGGAGCACTTGAGTTGCATTGGTAAGGATTTTGGATATGTGACTTGCAAATGAAGAGATCAAATGACAACTCATGAAACATGGCCTAAACTCAAAATTCTGGTAATGCCATTGTGTCCAAAATTCAATTTCCATTCAAAAAATGTGGTCACTTGACATGTTTTGGTCCTATAAATCAAAATTGGCATTTTCCCTCCTTAATTCATTTGAAAATTTCCCTTTTTGAAACCATCTCAAACCAAATCTTGCTATGAGCTCAATCAATCGATCATGACCTCTTAGATAGCCTAAAAACCCCATTTTGAACAACTTTCATGTTGAAAAAAATTGCATTTGACAAGTGCAAGTTGGAGATTTTGGCCTATGATTGAAAATGACTTATAATCTCACTTTCCCAAAATACCCCTGACTTGTAAACCTCATAACTTAAGTTCTACAAATCAGATCGAAGACTTCTAGTACAATTTAGAAAGCTAGGCTCATGAGGAACAACTTTCATGTTGGAAAAAATTTCATGTGAAACCTCCTTCTAGGTCAAAAATAGCTTTGAAGTCAGATGATTTTCATAGACAAATTTCAGAAGCATCTGAAGACTTGTAACTTGTCTAGGTCATAACTTAAGTTCTATAAATCCCCTTAAGGACTTCTAGTACTCAAATTAAAGGTATTGAGATGCTCTACAAGTTTCATGTTGGACAAAGATCCATTTGAAACTTGTATCTTGACTTATGTGGCCTTGAAGTTAGGTACTAAACAGGGGATTTTACACTGAAATCCTAATTTAGCAACTTCCCACACTCTTGAATCTTCTTGATTTGATCTTGGCACAACACCACAAATGTCCTATCATATAATTTCATGAACTCCATGACCTAAAAGTAGGCTTTTGATACACTTCAATTGCCCAGTTGACTTAGGATTGATCCAGATGAAACCCTAATTGCTTGCACTTCAACTGTGGCTCTTGCAATTGACACAATGACTTGATTAAACTCTCCCATGGCCCTCTAGGAATTCTATGAGCTCCATACACACCCTCTTCTTACATTCAAAACTTCACAACCCTCTGATGATCTTCAGTTGATCCTCAAGTTAGGAGAAGATTCACACTCAAACATCTAAACCCTTAGGTCCTCAAATCACCTTCTGATGACTTTGACAACTTCTCAATCTTGAATGAGACCTCTTTCTAGGCTTCTCTTGATAAGAATCACACTTGATCCCTTGCTATATGAATGATACCATGATATGAAAATGATATAACTATGCAAATGTTAATGCAATGAAACATAAACCAGGTAAGAAAAGGTTGTGCAAATTTTGGGGTGCAACACTATGTTTTCATATTATTGAGATATTATGATGTTGGCCTTAGTGCCCAAACAATGTTGGTTTATGTGATGAACACGGATGTTTCCGTTAGGGGTATTATGTTATAAAATGAATCCGCTGCTACATGCAAAGTGAAATTTTGTAAAGAATGATTTTACATTGAAATGTTAATGAGCATGACAGGTGATTTTGATGTTTTGAAATTTATGTGTGACACCCTTTTGTAAATGCATGACAATTTACTCTGATTATTCATATGTTTTCCGTGGGGTTTAGGAGGGTGTTACAATAAACATTAGTAACAACTAACCATCTATGTAAATTGGATACTGCTAGTCACAATTAGCTTCCCAGAGAAGAAATAGTAATCCCAGGATTATCGGTAACATTGGGGTATCAACCTCAAAGCGAAACCTGCGGCAACTAATCAAAGAAATAGGTAACGACCAAAGGATCTCAAAGGCAACAGCAAAACAAACAGAACTCAAAACCACATGCAAACAAATGCGCCAGCTGATATGATGATGTATCTAAAATGCAGACCGAACCACAAGGGAAAAAAGAAGAGCAAAACGAGGAAAGCAAAGAGGGAACCCATCACGCCGAGTCTCAATTGTTTCAAGTTAGATGGCGCTTTCTTTTGGTGTAGATAACAATCTTCCAAGATAAACAAAATTCTCGTAAACCTGCAGAGGAAAAGTCCTAGCTTAAGAGCGAGGATTGCTGTTGGACACATCTAGTTTGGTCAGAGGCGACAACAAGCTTTCACGGCTTGTGAACTGTGTAACTTTGTCGGATTACCTCTAGAGTTCTTCAATCATTTTGTCAAATTAGTTTTCTTTAAAAACAAAATTTAGGTTTTTCAAAACACTTTGCTTTTCTGAAAATCCTTATTAACAAATAAGTGAAATTGCATAACAAAAATAGAAGATCATAACAATGATTGGCCAAAATCTGATTTCATTGATAGACTAGAACTTTACAAAGGGCAAAGCCTCGGGAACAAAATACATTTGAAAAAATGGCAAACAGAAAGGGTTACATAATCCCGCAATGATCCGGTCCTCCTAACTATCAGTTCATTTGCTTTGCTGCTTCTGACGAGAATGACAGACGTTGATCTTCTTTTGACACCTTGCACAAGACTTTGCCCCTGCGTTCGTCAGCTTTAATCTTCTGACTTCCGTCTTGCTGAAGCACTTGGATCACCTTTCTAGGTTTTCCGCTTTAGGCATAGTACTTTCTCACTGCATCTGAGTTGATAGGGTACTTGAGTTGTTCGCCGTCCATAGTCTCAAGAATTAGAGATCCTCCGGAGAAGACGGTGTTTACAACGAAAGGACCATTGTAATTGGGCATCCACTTGCCGCGCATGTCCTTTTGTGTCGGTAGGATTTTTCTAAGCACAAGCTCTCCTTCCCTATACTCTTTGGGACGGAACTTCTTGTCGAATGCTCTTATCATCCTTTGTTGATAAATCTGGCTATGACACATGGCCGTCATTCTTTTCTCATCAATGAGGTTCAATGAGTCGAACCTTTCTTTTATCCATTCGTCTTCCTCAGGCTTGGCTTCCATTAAGATCTTTAGAGAAGGTATTCTGACCTCGATGGGTAGCACGGCGTCCATCCCATACACTAAGGAAAAATGAGTTGCCCTTGTTGAAGTTCGCACTGATGTTCGATATCCGTGTAGGGAAAATGGTAACATCTCGTGCCAATCCTTGTAGGTTATGACCATCTTCTGTACTATTTTCTTGATATTTTTGTTTGCAGCTTCGACTACGCCATTCATCTTAGGTCTGTAAGGAGACGAATTATGATGCTTGATCTTGAAGTCATCACAGAGTTCCTTCATCATTTTGTTGTTCAGATTTGACCCATTTTCGGTGGTGATCTGGTCAGGAATACCATATCGACAGATGATTTCTTTTTTGATGAAGCGGGAAACCACCTGTTTTGTCACATTCACATATGATGTTGCTTCTACCCATTTGGTGAACTAATCAATTGCAACAAGGATGAAGCGATGGTTGTTGGAAGCTTTTGGCTCTATTGCCCTAATCATGTCTATGCCCCACATTGCGAAGGGCTATGGCGACGTCATCACATTGAGAGGATGTGGAGGAACATGCACTTTGTCAGCATAGACCTGGAACTTATGGCATTTCCGAGCAAAGAGGATGCAGTCCGTCTCTAGAGTTAACCAAAAGTAACCAGCTCTTAGAATCTTCTTAGCCATGGTGTGGCCATTGGCATGGGTACCGAATGTTCCTTCGTGCACTTCAGTCATTATGAGACTTGCTTATTTTTCATCGACACATCGAAGAAAAACCATGTCGTGGTTTCTCTTATAAAGGGTGCCATTGCTGATGAAGAACTTAGCCGACAATGAATATGGCTCTTTTGTCAATTCTGGATGCGTCAGCTGGATATTCCTGATGTTGGAGAAAGTTCTTGATGTCGTGGAACCAAGGTTTCTCATTGGATTCTTCATCTATTGTCATAACATATGCAGGCACTGTCCTTCTCTCAATGCGAATCAGAGGCGCCTCGTTAACAAACTAGACCTTCCACATTGATGCCATCATGGCTAATGCATCAGCGATGTGATTTTTTGCTCTTGGTACATGCTTGAAGGTAATCTCGTCAAAATATTCGGCCATCTCTAGGATATGAGCTTTGTAAGGGATCAACTTTTCATCTCTAGTCTCCCATTCTTCTTTGAGTTGATAGATCACCAAAGCAGAATCATCGATTACTTTCAAGATTTTAATGCGAAGATCAATGGCAGCTTCCAATCCCAAGATGTGGGCTTCATATTCGGCTATGTTATTCTTACACGAGAAGCAGAGCCGGGCTGTGACTGCAGTATACCCTCCGGTTGGATTTTTCAAAACATCCCGAACACCATGCCTGTTTTTGTTTGACGCTCCATCGAACATCATTTCCCACCGGGATCCAGGCTCAGGACCTTCTTCAAGACCAGGTTCTGGTTTCGTGCGCTGAATGTACATCACATCTTCATCAGGGAACTCAAACTTGAGTGGTTGATAATCTTCCATGCGATACTCTGCAAGGTGTTTTGACAAGATACTTCCTTTGATAGACTTTTGAGCAACATACTGGATATCATACTCGGATAAGAGCATATGCCATATGGCCAATCTCCCAGTTTGAGCTGGTTTTTCAAAGATATACTTGATGGGGTCCATTTTAGAAATCAGCATCGTGGTGTGGCAGATCATATATTGCCTTAAGCGCTTGGCAGCCCATGCTAAAGCACAACAGGATTTTTCTAGGGGAGAGTAACGACTCTCGCAATCAGTGAACTTCTTGCTCAGGTAGTAAATTGCGTGCTCTTTCTTTCCCGACTCATCAGTCTGGCCCAAGACACAACCCATTGAATCTTCTAATACTGTCATGTACATGAACAATGGTCTTCCAGACACAGGAGGAATCAACACCGGAGGTTCTTGTAAATACTGCTTGATTTTCTCAAAAGCTGACTGGCAGTTTTCATTCCACACCACCATCTGATCTTTTCGTAACAACTTGAAGATCGGTGTGCAAGTAGGAGTTAGATTGAAGATGAACCTGGAGATGTAATTCAAACGTCCAAGGAAACCTCTGACCTGTTTCTCTGTTTTAGGAGCAGGCATCTCTTAGATTGCTTTGGCCTTGTCAGGATCCACTTCAATTCCGCGTTGACTAACGATGAAGCCGAGTAATTTTCCTGAGCGAACCCCAAAGGTGCATTTAGCTGGGTTTAGCCTTAGTTGATATTTTCGGAGTCTCTCAAATAGCTTTAACAGATGATCCAAATGGTCTTCTTTGCTTCGAGACTTTGCGATCATGTCATCCACATATACTTCAATCTCTTTGTGCATCATATCATGGAAGAGTGTGACCATGGCCCTCTAGTATGTTGCTCCTGTATTCTTCAAACCGAAAGGCATGACCTTATAGCAATAGGTGCCCAAGGATGTGATGAAGGTCGTCTTCTCCATGTCGGTCGGGTCCATCTTTATCTGATTATAACCAGAAAATCCGTCCATGAATGAGAACATTGTGAAACTAGCTGTGTTATCCACCAAAGTGTCGATATGTGGTAGAGGAAATCGTCTTTAGGATTGGCTTTGTTTAGATCCCTATAGTCGACGCACATTCTGACTTTGCCATCCTTCTTCGGGACTGGCACGATGTTTGCCACCCATTCCGGATATTTGGATACTGCTAAAAAGCCTGCATCAATCTGTTTCTTGACTTCATCTCGGATCTTAAGAGCCATGTCTGGTCTTGATCTGCGAAGTTTTTGCTTGACCGGAGGACACTCTGGCTTCAAGGGGAGCTTATGCATAACAATATCGGTGTCCAACCTTGGCATATATTGATAATACCAAGCGAATATGTCGACATAATCTCTGAGGAGTGCTATCAGCCTGCTTTTGACCTCTGGCCCCAATGATGCCCCAATCTTGACTTCTCTTTTCTCTTCTTCGGACCCCAATTTGATGACCTCAATCTGCTCTTTGTACGGCTGGAGATAAGCATCTTCGTATTCATTCATCCTCTTCAATTCTTCTGGGACTTCTAATTCTTCATCATTCTCTTCTTCGGCTTGGAAGACAGACGAACCACTAGTAGAAGGAACTGAATGATCATGGGATTCTGTGGGTAATGGAAGTGTTCTGCATGTTTTATTTTTGGGAATGATTAGAAACACACACAAAAACATGTAGATGAAGGGTTGCTTTTATGTTTTCAAAAAAATTGCCATTTTTCCTTTTAACAAAAAGAGTGAAAATGATAAGCAGAAAACAAACAAGAGTTTTAACAAAAACACTTTTCATTCATAGATTTTCAATTCCCAAAGTAGCCCATACAAAATAATTCGCAGGCCTTGGGCAAGGCCAGGAACCTTTTAAAGAAAACACAAAGCTAACAAGAAAAATGAATTACTCTAAAGGTAAAAAGACAGGAATTTCCACAGCCTCCCAATTGCGTAGAGCTGCTCCTCCTCGGATTATCAGATGATCAAGATCACAATCTTCCTCAGCAATGATAGCGTTTATCTGCAATCCGCCACTAGTAAAGATCTATTTCAATGACTTCTTCCTCATAAGGCTTTCTTCTAGCTCATCTCCTAGAGTTGGTTTGTAACCCAACCATTGTCGATCGTTCTTCGCTCGAGCGTTGACTTCAATGATCTCTCCCCATCCCAACAGGATTCCAGCTTTTAGCGCAGCTTTGACACTCTGAACAGAAGTAAAGGATGGACCACGAGTTATATCAGATTCGTCTACCAGAACAACATGGGTTATCTCTAGCGCTCGTAAAGTTGTTTCGAGTGAATATTCATCCGCTTCGATGTATCGGAAAGAGGATAGGTTGCTCACCATCAGATCCTCTTCTCCGTGAACGATGACCAACTGATCATCAACAACAAATTTCATCTTTTGATGGAGGGTAGAGGTTACAACGCCCGCTGCATGTATCCATGGCCTCCCTAGTAACAACTATAGACTGGGTTGATGTCCATTACTTCAAAGGTGACTTCAAAGACTTGTGGACCAATCATGATAGGAAGATCAACTTCTCCTATTACCGCTCTTCCAGAACCATCAAATGCCTTCACCACAAGAGATGTTGGCCTCATATCAGCACCTTGGTAAGCAAGCTTAGCTAGTGTTCTCTTTAGCATCACATTGCGTATGAACCCTGTATCAATAAGCACCCTGGACAATGTGTCGTTTTCACACCTAATTGATACATGTAGAGCACGATTGTGCTTGCGTTTTTCAGCTGTTAAGTCATTGTCATCAAAGCTTAAAGTATTATAGGTCGTGATATTCGCCACAATAGAGTCGAACTGCCCCACTGTGATGTCCTTGGTCACATGAGCTTGCGTTAGGATCTTTAGCAAAGCTTGGCGATGCGTCAGGGAACTCAATAGTAATGACATGACTGAGATTTTGGATGGCGTCTGGTTCAGTTGATCTACCACTCGGTAGTCACTTCGACGAATGATCCGCATAAATTCTTCTTCGTCATTTCTAAGGTTCTATTTTCCCTTGACAACAGGTTCCTTAGTGACAACTTCCTCTAGGATGGATCCTTTAGGGGCAGCAGCTTTTGGAGTGGGAACCACTGGTGGAGGAACTGCATTATTCGCTCGTGGTTGGTACACGCGACCGCTTCGGGTCATTTTACTCCCACCAGCTATATTGGCTACATTTGCTGGCTTTCTTTCCTTGAAATGATCTTCTCTTGGTGTTATGGCCCTTGGGTGAGGTCTAGATCTTCCCCTTGGTTCAAATCTGGATTGACCCCTCCCAAATTTTGGTGGTGCGTCGTCACGGAACACTGGCCAGGCGCTTTTGTTGTTGTTGGTATTTCTGAAAATGGCCATTTTGCTAGGCTCTTCGGGCATATTGAACATGGGTTCAATTACCGCTACATCTCCTTTTTTCTTCCTGCTAGCGATCTCTATCATTCCTTGCTCAAGCATTGCTCGAATATCCTTTTGTACAAGGTCACAACCTTGTAGATTCAACATACATTGCTCACAATCTTCATGAGAAGTTTTAAGTGTCCATGCTTAAGCGAGACATTTGTGCAGTTCCACCAACGACACTTTGATTTCGTCAATGGTAGTAACAGTCTTAGTTTCAGACCCCTCCCCTTCTTCAGTGATAGCATTCACTCCACCATGGTTTGGTAGAGGATTGTTCTTTACATTCGGGTGGTTGTCTTCAAAGACAGAATCTTCTTTTCGATTAATTCTCGGACAAGGTGCTGGAGCGCGAAGCATCCTTCTAGGTCATGGCCCAGAGCGTTTTCATGGAATAAATAATGGGTGTTGGCATTGTAGTAGTACGAAAGTGGGTTAGGTGGAGCACCTAACTTCCTCGTCTTGACTAGCCCTCTTTCTATCAGCATTGGGAATAGATCAGCGTAACTCATTGGGATAGGCTGTATCTTTGGCCGATTCGCTTGGTAATTGGCCCTCGGAGCCCTATTCTGAGGCTGCTGGCCCTGTTGTTGATGATACTGTTGTTGATGATTGGAATGATACTGTTGTTGATTACTGGATGACCCTTGTTGAGGACCCTGCTGTGATGACTGTTGAAAAATAGGAGTTACAACTGCTATGTAAGATGGTGGATGATATTGTTGGTGATGGTTCCTCGAACTCTGCGCCCTTTTTCCATATGTTACAACACTTACGTCACCCTCCTTCTTTTTATGGAAGTTGTTAGCCAGCTTCTTGGCAGCATTAGCGCTTGAACTGGCATTTGAAGTTGTCACCTTCCCACTTTTTAAGCCCTTCAACCTTGACTCCTACCGCAACAATGTTAGAGAAGTTGGTAGTAATGCTGCTGATTAATCTCTCATAGAACTCTGGTCTGACTGTGTCTACAAACCAGTCTGCTAGCTCTTTTTCAGTAAGAGGCGGCTCAACCTGAGCAACAGTCCCGCACCACCTTTGCGCATATTCCTTGGTTTTTTATTTCTGTTGTGTTGTGCTCTTTGTTGTTTTTGAAGCTCTTGTAATCTGTTTATGTTTTAGCCAAAATTTGCCAAATGGGGAGTTTGTTAGTTCCTGATTGGCAGGTATTTTGGTAAAACATGGTGTAATCCCAAGATGTCATACAGGATGTCGTGACATCTGTTTCTGAGGTTCTGCATGTTGCTTTGTATGTTATAGCAGGACTTATGTCATGATGTCAAACATGATGCCTTGACTCTTATGAACAAAACATTCTGCATGAATGTGGTTGTTTGTCTATCTCTCTTGTGCAAACCTATTGCACTAATCTGGTGTAAATCTACGAGGATTTTGGTATTGTGCAAAGGCGTTTTTGATTCACCTGTTGATTTCAGTAGAGTTATTACCAGAAGATTACATTGGAGATTTGAAGAGTGATTTGATTGGATCTGATTGATCAAATCAAATTTGTTTCATTGATGAAAATTATGAAGATTGATCTCTTTACAATCTGTTGTTACTTTTGCCACAGCCCAAGCCCGTCCAAGTATTTCTATTTAAGGATGCGCAAACCCTAGCCTTCATATCAGAGAAGCCAGGCTTAAGTGTATGCAATTGTGTAAGGTTTAGTGCTCTAGCCTTCGTGTCTTTTAGTAATTTGTGAGTCATTCAATCATTGTCTTAATGTATGAATTGGACTAAGTTCAGTATTGTAATTTGTTCACTCAAAGCTTATAAGCAAGAGTGTATTGTACTTGATTAAAGCTTTTAAGCAAGATCAAGTTGTGTCTTTGAAGAGTGTCTTCTAAAGTCTTTTTATTTGTTGTTGTTATCACTGATGTGATTAATGGGGAGTGAGAGGTGTCTCTTATCTAGGAGTGTCCTAGGTAGAAATTGCAAGGGTAGAGATTAGGTGAGAATATGGTAAACTAGAGAGAGTCTACTGTATATCTTCAAACTAATTCTACTTAGTGGATTTCCTTCCTGGCTTGGTAGCCCCCAGACGTAGGTGTGTTTTCACCAAACTGGGTTAACAATTGCTTGTGTCTCTTTATGTTTGTTATATGATTATCTTTGTTCTTATTGATGACTTAACAGATATTAGTGTCAGAAACAACGCCTTCGACATCTGATATCTGATACCATAATTTCACAACAAATGGATGAGAGTAACCATGAAATGGTGAATATGTTAACACAACAAATTGACACAATGTTCAATCCCTTGATCCAGAACACCACACAGAGTTACCAGTAGTTAGGCCATTAGATGGGCATGATTGATGCTTTCTTTGGGGTGCCCCCAACGCTGATTGTGCCTCCACTTGTTCACCAGGTTCCAATCGAGCAGCCTCAACCAGAGTTGGTCGAAAGGAATCTAGCTCAGAATGATTCAGAGGTAGTTTAAGTTCCCAAAAAACAGGATGCTGACCAGTTACTTAGGAATGTTCAACAGAACAATCTGGCGGGACAAAATAATATAACAAATGTGGTCGAACAGATCTTGGTCCAAAATAGCCTTAATACTGTCCTGCATAAGCCTAATTATGTATTTGCCTTTGTCAGACTAAGCTCGACAAACAAAAGTGCCCAGAGGATGGAAAATACCCAAATTAACTAAGTTCTCTAGTCAGACTAACGATTCGACGGTCGAGCATGTGGCTAGATATCATGTTGAGGCTGGAGATATAGCCAACAACGAGAATTTGAAAATGAAATACTTTCCAAATTCTCTAAAAAAAAGCATTTACGTGGTTCAATACTCTTCCCCTTAATTCCATTCATACTTGGAACCAATTAGAGAGAGTGTTCCATGAACAGTTCTATTTGAGCATGTTGAAAATTATCTTTAAGGAGTTAGCTAATGTTTAGACTTCTGAAAGCACAATGCTTTATGCAAGTCCCTGAAAATGAGTTTGTTGAGATGGATGGTGGTGGCCTAGATTATTCAATCAGGAAAAAGATACTTAGTACCTTAGGGATATGGCTCAATTAGCAGATAGGGCACATTAGATCGAGCACCTGAAGGCTGAAAAAGCCAGATCATGTAAATACCAAAAAAAGTCGCTTATGTCGAGATAGATGAAATACATAGTTTATTCGACACAGATAGTGACTATTATGAAGAGGACGAGGTCAATGTGGAATAATTAAAGCATGGAATTCCATATACATACATACAAGTCACTAAAACCTTCGAATGGGAAAAATCCCATAGAACCAAAAAATGAGAAATTTGTCACAAAGACTTACACATTTGATGTAACTAAGTGTGATGAGATTATTGACTTGCTGGTTTCTGATGGCCAGATAGTAATTCCTAAGGGGTTAAAAACTTCTTCATTAGAGCATAGAAAGAAAAAGGGTTTTATAATTTTCATAATTTCCTTGGACATAAAACCTCACAATGTATACTTTTTAAGGATTTGGTTTAAACTGCACTGAAGGATGGAAGGCTCAAATTTGCTGAAAAGTCAAAAGCTCAACCAGATGAAGAGTCTAACCCTAAGGTGGATAAAGTTTCATTCGTCAAACATGTCGACGTATTGATGATAGATATATAAGAAGCCACATAGTTAGTTGGACCTAATTATCAGGAACAAATGAATGTTATTATTCCCAATGTTGAGGAAGAACATATTGACTTCCTAAATTAGTGCAGGCTTAAAGACTCTGAGGTAATGCTTTATCCTTAATGTAGTATTGTTTTTGAAAAGGAAGTGGATAGAAGTTGAAAGATTCCAACACCGAACATACGAGCAAAGTTGTTCGTTGAGACTAACAACAAGGATTTTTCAATAGCGAGGGCCCCTAAAACGCTCACAGGCCCAAGACCTATGTGTCACATTCTGACATTCTTGTTAGAGAGTAGTTGGGACTTGTGGGGAAGGCATGTACCGAGAAAGGAAAGTGGAATAGGATAGAAGTTGGTGGAGGATCTTCCTACCTGGATAACTCACAAACGTCCAAGAAGTATTCCTATGTGTCAATGAACTAAATGGGAAAAAAAACCAATGACTCGCACCCAATGAAGGAGGCATCAGAGAAATAAGAAGTTTACCTCTAAAGTTGCGAGTGTTAGAAAAACCAGCAATGTTACGCCTCTGCCCGACGGTGAAAAGGAAAAGAAGTCTGTGAAGCAAAGGCTTTTCCATCCATTTCCTCTAGTGACTGAGAGTGAGCCCAAGTCTCCATCAGATTCGATGAAGAAATGGACAACAATGACTTTGACTCTAGGTCGAAGGGTAGATGAAATATCATTTGTAACATGATATATATGCTGCCAATGGAATATGACATAGTCACTGAGGTGACTGAGGAGGAAGATGGATTTGTTGAAGAAATGGTGACCAACAAGCCTTTATGCTTTTATGTAATGCTTAATGGCTCAGTCAATGAAGACAAGGCTATCTTCAAGAGACCTAACATGTTGATGCAGCACCATCTAAATCTTTTATACATAAGTACTTAAAGCAACGATGTCAGATTCAATAAGGTTCTAATTAATTATGGAGCTTATATAAATGTCATGCCCCATGCTTTGCTCAAGAGAATCTATATGTATGACAAGGACTTGAAGTCAAATAAAATTGTTTTGTCTAACTATGAAGGGAAATCCAATTGGCCCTAACAAGTGATCCAAATGTGTCTTCGTATAGGTCTACACATAATTAATAATTTTTGAATTTTCTGGTTTCTACAACAATATGTGTCACATATCAGTCTCAGGTCGGCCTATGACTGTGAAAGGTCGAATTAAAACACATTTGAACAAATTTTTTCATATTTTTGCATTCATTGTAAATACATGAACTTGTGTCTATTGCTCTCCAAATTCCATTCAATCTTGTAACTCTCAAATTTGTCTTAATTCCACCACTATTGTCATTAAATTCATTACATTAAAACATTCAACCTTCCACTTTCCAAAGTTTCATTAAGATTCATCATTATTTACTCTATATAAATCACATGTATCCTTCATGCCTTATATCACATCCTTGTCTCATTTTCTCATTCATTCAAATCCATTATGTACGAAATCTGTCTAAATTTGTATCAATGGCACCCAAAATTACTAAAACCAAAAGTGGTAAGACTGCCACATCGTCAACCGCTCCAAAAGCTGCATTCTTTTTTGTTTAGGCTGACCGCGTTGAGGAATTCGAAGAAAAGTATCAACATCATCTAGTGATGAAGCAACACCTGTGGAAATCGGTGGTTGCCGGATGCATAAATATTCCAAAAGTTGTTAGACTTGTTGAGCATAAGAAAATAAAATATTTCCTGAGCTGTCACAGGATTACAACGAAGATCTTATTCGGGTGTTCTATTTTGAGCTGCATGATCAACAAGGATCTGCTTTCAAAATCTCAATAGGTAATAAAGTATAGGAATTCACTAATCATTTTTGGAAATCACTGTTTGATATCACGATTACTGATGCTGATATGGATGAAGAAGTTGATCCGGTGGTAACCAATTCACGTGCTCATGTAAATTTTGAGCGGACCAAACATCTGAATGATATGCTTAAGGCTCTGAGATCAGATGACTGCACTAACACTCTTGCTGTTAGTAAAGTGAAAATGGTTCCCAAAATTCCCTTATGGCTGATGTCGAATGTCTTACGTCTTAAGAAAAGAGGATATTCCAGAATTGATATTGTTGAGATTCATCTTATGTACATTCTTCTACACAAGATTCACATCAATTGGCATCATCATTTTGTCTACTGGATGTCCAATATCAAAGATTGCAATAAAGGAACATCCTTTTTCTACATATCCATGATCCCTAAGATTCTCAACCACTTTAAGATTAACTTGCCAAATTTGTTGTTCATCTGGCTTGGACCTATCCAAGAGTTTCCCAAACATACCTTGACAAATATGGGGTACTTTTGGGATGAGGAACGTCAGGTGTACTACTTCCGAATGGGTAAAAATGGGAGGATGGTATATAATTTTGATGACCCCTCTGAATTTGCTGACTCAACTAGAGAGCTACACATTATTCGTGATAAACATATGCACGATGTTGACCATGACGCTTCTCAAATGGGTGATGTGTATGGAGATCAACCTTCCATCATAACCTTGCTTTAGAGTATGCATATCAAACATAATTCTCAAATAGAACAACTCTGCATTATGCAACAAAACTTGAAGGCTCAAGATGCGAAGTTTGAGGATTTTGCATCTTTTGTGAATGAGAAGCTGATATCTTTAAAGGATGAGATGGATGCAAACACTACTGCTACTATAGTAAGGGTCAATCATGTGATTGCTGTCTAAAATGAAGATCACCATCATTATACACATTTTTATCAAGAAATATGTGATTTTCTAGATAGACATTTTGGTAGTGATGGCCAGGGATGGTTTCGCGGAATAAGGCCTGGAGGTTATGGAAAACATTAAAGTACCTTGATATTAAGTTATCTGTTGTCTAGAGCTTTAGGATTTGTTTTATTTTGGTCATGCATTCAATCTTTTTTTTCTTTGTGTTATCATGCATTTTTAATTTTTTTCTTGAGTTGTTTTGTGTTGCTTGGTTTATGTATTGATGCAATACTTGTACTATGGATTCTTAAAATTAAATATCATGAGTATTGTTGTTGTGTTTATCAAGTTTGTGTGTTTACATATATTGTATGTGAGTGCACTACCAATCTTTGTTATTACCTTTGTGTGGTATAACGAAGCCTTAGGTCGACTTCCATGTTTTAATAATGAAGCCTGTAGCGACTTACTTCAGGTCACCTTAGATAGGTTGGCCTAAGACCTTTACAGGTCAACCTATTGCTTTCATAAGCCGACCTATCGACCATTACAGGCCAACCTCTTGCTTTCATAGGCCGACCTATTGCCTTCCAAAATTAAAATTTTATTTTCCTTTCAATTTTCTTTTTTTTGCATTCCTTTTGCCTATTTCCTCTCATACATGCATCGTTTTCTAGAAAGGTACTAGTGTAAAACCTAAATGAAACTAGAATTACAAAGAAAACTCATCATCTTCAACCATTCTTCTATGCATACAAACAATCAAACTACACATAATCATTTTTTGATTGGGTGACCATCTAGATTAGGGTTTATAACATCCAATTAGGTTGGTGTAACCAAGAATATTAGGTTGGGTTATTTGTATGTTTCAAGTAAGAAAAACAAGTTGGATTTTTCCTTCAAGATAATTCGGATTTGAAGGTTTCAGACAAGATAACGCAAATATATATTTGATTGAGTGAAGAGGCCTTGGGACGAGGTAGGTGGTACCTTGCAAGGGAGTAGCGTGAAACGGTGAATCGTGTTGGTGAATCTTAAGCTCAATAAGTGCATGCTATGGATAAATTTGACCGAGCGAAAACCATAAACACGAGGAAGTCTTGCAAACAAGTAATAAGTATTGGTGGATTGTAGCACCATTGTTGTTATTTCATAAATCTTTGATCAAGGGTTTTAGAGGTGGTATATTCCACAACAAACTATAGGGTTTGTGGGGTTAGAGTTCTTCATATCTTCTATATACATTGCTCGCAAAGTAAGGTTAATTACAACTATTTCAATTTGATTGGGTGACCATCTAGATTAGGGAAGACGTACCCATAACGAGGTTGATTAATCAGAGTCTTCTGTAGGCAGCGCTCAGAGTCTTCTCTCTCTCTCTCTCTCTCTCTCTCTCTCTCTCTCTCTATATATATATATATATATATATATATATATATATATATATATATATATATATATATATATATATATATATATATATATATATATATATATATATATATATATATATATATATATATATATATATATATATATATATATATATATATATATATATATATATATATATATATATATATATATAGAGAGAGAGAGAGAGAGAGAGAGAGAGAGAGAGATAAAATTGTTGTTGCATTTACAAATTTTCAAGTCTTTTTTGTTTGAATCAATTAGCTTGGAAATCAAGTTTTAATTATGTTTTGAATTACAAATTGTTGATATAACCATAATTACTTTGATTGTGATTATTTTTAACATCAACAAATCAAATCAAATTTCCAAACGTTATCAATTTCATTTAAGGTGTTCGGTAAATTGTTTCAATTGCTTTTAATTGAATTTTTTATCATTGGAAATAAGCTCTATGTGTAGCTTATAATTTAATTGATTTTCGTATTAATCATTGTTGAACAATTGGTGTTCATTATCATCCAATTGGTTTATGGTACACATATTTAACCTTTTCGATAGTGTGGAGGCAAATCGCCACACATCACACAAGTCTGCAAGACATTGGTTAATGCAGGTTTCGATGATGACAAATTCCCTGGATAGATTGGAAATTATGAACTCTAGATATACTAAAACAGATGCAACGTATCACCCACCATATCCTTTTATACTTGTCTTAAAACTGCTGCAATGAATATACTATGTGTAGATAAAATGCAATCATGACCAAAGGCATGAAAGACCTCAAACTGATGAATTTTTGCAGGTTTGCAGGGCATGAGTCGACCATAGGGTCGGCGCATGCATCAGAACAATTCTCCACTAGTCAGCGCACAAGGCAATGAGTCGACCATAGGGTCGGCGCATGAAGGAATAACTTTCCAATGGGTCAGCGCGTAAAGGCATGAGTCGACCATAGGGTCGGCGCATAATAGAAATAGGTTTCAACGGGTCAGCGCACGCCAACTGTATGGTCGACGCACACTGATAAATTTTCCATATTTCCAAACAACACAGGCCATGCGTCGACGCACAGACCTGCTGTTGTCGACCGTTCGCGCGGAAAATCTGTTTTTAAATGCTTCCCTCTTATATTTGAAATACTGTTATTTCTAGAATTATGTTGGCAATATATATACTTGTTTAACCACTTGTGTCATTTCAACATTTGATATTCTTTTGATTCATGTGTTCAAAGACAAGAAAGAGTGAAATAGGTGTCCAAGATTCATCATCTTCATCTTCAACATCTCACAACATTTCAATTACACACAATCTTTTTTGAAATGCATTTGTGAGAGATTCAAGGTGATAAGGTTTGAAGCTTAGATTGGAGAATCAAGTTCGGGTTGAAGCTTGTGACAGGTTCTTTCTTGAATAAAACCATTGGGGTTTTACCCTCCAAGATTGGTTTGAATTTTGGGGGGTTTTGGAGGAGATTCTTCATCAAGGGTCAATCGAGCGAAGGTGATTGTGAAGAGGTGTTCTTCACAAGTCTAGTAGCGGATTCGGTGATTTTGAAAGGAAGATCTCAGGGTCGATTTGGTGTTGTTGAGATCAGCCGGAGCCGAAGGTTTGAACAACAACGTGTTATTCAATAAGGTGGCTGGAGTCGGAGGTCCATCAACACAAATCGGAGGACTTGATTCATCTTGAATCAAGGGGCAAGGAGTGAAGGCAACTTTCAACACATTGAGATTTCTGTTGTATATTTGCTGCTCAATCCTTGTATAAACTGTTACATTCAACAGGTGATATCTATAAAATCTATCTCAATTCTAGTTTTAGAATTGAGGGCAGACGTACCCCGAAGCGAGGACGACGGGGGAACTGCCTCACCAAATACTCGTATTCTCTATTTTCAGCATTTGCGTTATAGCTCAAAATAAGTGATTTTTGTATAAGCTCTAATGTCAAAATTGTGATATCAATTGAGTAAGAGGTTAAAACTCTGTTTTTGACTCCAAAGTACAACAAGACATTGTACTAGGCTGGTTGGAATCACTTACTCAACATAAATATCACTTGGAGTGTTTTTGCAAACCAAGTGTTTGACATATTGCTTGAACCAAAATTATCTTACTTGTGTATCTTGTTTTGGTTTGATATTTGAATCATTGGAACTAGGAATCCTTACAACTGAAGTAAATAATTGATAAGTGTAATTAGTGTTGTGATTCTATTTTCCAAATTTTCATTAATCCAAAGGCTTACGCATATCCGGTTTTCCAATAACCGTTCATTTTAGACTATATTTTCCTCGGCCGCTTCCGCACTTAAAACATTTTTAAAACCAATTTTAAAATTGGTAGCGCCGACTCAAATTTTAATTGGGGATCTATTCAACCCCCCCCCCCCTTCTAGATCCGTGCCATAGTCTAACAAGTGGTATCTAGAGCTCCGGTTATTCGGTGCTTCAAATACAACGTAGATAGAAAATGGCTAACGAACCAAAAGGGGCGTACAATAGGGCTCCCGTTTTCAACGGTGAAAATTATAGTTATTGGAAAGACTGTATGCGTGTGCATATAAACTCCATATACAGAAAAATATGGAACGTTATCCTCAATGGTCCAAAAGAAATTACTATGACCAATGCGGATAACGTAGTTGTGCCAAAGCCTGAAGCACAATGGACCGATGACGATGAGAAAAAATACAATTATGATTGGAAAGCTAAAAACATCGTAATCTCCTCATTAGGTGTAGATGATTACTATCGTGTATCCCATTGTCCTACTGCTAAGGCCATGTGGAATTCACTACAAATAGCCCATGAGGGGACAAACGATGTTAAGTTGGCTAGAATCAACACATTAACACAAGAGTTTGATCTCTTTTTCATGGAGCAAGGGGAAACCATTGCTGACATGCAAAAGAGATTTACTCATCTCATCAATCGTTTACATTCATTAGGTAGGCCTGTTTCTAATGATATTGCTACTAATAAGATCTTAAGATGTCTTAATAGGGAATGGAAGCCTAAAGTGACCGCCATCAAAGAAGCACATGATCTTACCTTATTAGACTTGACAACATTGTTTGGCAAACTACAAGAGCATGAACAGGTACTCTTGAGCCTAGACCAACGCGAAAAGATGGAAAAGAAAGACAAAACGAAGGTGAGTGAAAAGAAATCAATAGCTCTCAAGACTTCCTCCTCGAAGTCTCAAGCAAAAGAGCAAAGTGATTATTCCTCAAGCGACGAAGAAGAAGAGGATAAGAGCGAAGATATGGGGTTGTTTGTCAAACGGTATAACCGTTACGTGAGAAAGAACGACATCCAACATTCCGAGAAGAACTTGGTAAACTTCCGAAAACAATCGAGATACTCCAAGGATGATGACTCAAAAGGTAAAAAGACTAGAGGGACGTGCTACAAGTGTGGAAAGCCCGATCACTACAAATCGGACTGTCCGATGAATAAAAAGGGAAAGGACAAGGAATAATCAAAGTCACACAAGAAATCATCAAAGCCTAGGAGAGCGTACATAGCATGGAAAAGTGACAGCGACTCTTCCTCCTCTGATGAAAGCTCTAGTGATGAAGAAGAGTTCGTGAATCTATGCCTCTCCGCTAATCAGAAATATAAGAAAAAACAGGTACTTCACTCTAAATATGATAAGTCCTCAAATATGTCGCATTCAGAATTACAAACCGCATTTAATGCCTTACATAATGAAGCAGTTGAAGCCTTCAAGAAACTTGCCTCTAATAAGAATTTTTTTACGTATTTAGAGCATAAAGTTAAAGAGTCCGAAAAGAGATTAGAGGACCTTAAGGCTTCCATTGTGAAAGGCAATGAATCGGATTGTAAGGACAATAGAAATCCTTTCAACTTCGGGTGTGATACTTGTCATATTTGGCAAGGTGAGGTTAGAAACCTCAAGGCCAAATTAAAGAAGGCACTTGAGCCTAAAGTTACATTTGCTATTGATAAAAAGGATTTTAGAAAAAGTATGATTAACCCATACCAAAAATATGCATATGTAATTAGGGATCAAGCAAGTGAAAGTGACTCTAAAGTCGATTTTGCATGCTTATATTGTTGCAAGAAAGGCCACTCCATTGGTAAATGCCGGTTTAGGAGATTTCTTGTTCCTAAAGGCATCTACCAATGATTGCCCAAACGCAACCATTTTGTCTCTAACCTATTAGGACCCAATATGCCATTGGGTACCTCCTTGTGCTAATTATGTTTTGATAGGTGAAATGTGTCGAGACCACCGAGAGAAGATGGGTTCTCGACAATGGGTGCTCAAGACACATGTCTGGAGACATATCCTTATTCATAGACTTTGTGGCTAAGAAGAAAGGGTATGTAACTTATGGTGATAACAACCGCGGAGCAATACTGGGTAAAGGTAGTGTAGGTAATCCCGCCTCTACTATGATTTCCGACGTGTTGCTTGTCGAAAACCTTAAACATAACCTGCTTAGCATTAGCCAATTATGCGACAAAGGATACAGTGTATCTGTTTCAAAAGATTGTTGCAAAATTGTGCATGAAAATGATAAGAAGAATATGTTTAATGGTTTTAGAGTAAACAACGTATATATGCTTGACTTAAATGAAGTATCATTAACAAGCGACAAATGCCTCATAACTATGAGTGAAGACTCATGGCTATGGCATAGGCGCTTAGCGCATGTTAATTTTGACTTACTCAATAAGGTAGTCTCAAAAGACCTAGTCTTAGGACTTCCCAAAATAAAGTTCACCAAGGATCACCTTTGTGATGCTTGTCAAAAAGGGAAGCAAACGAGGATCTCATTTAAATCCAAAAAGATAATTTCAACAACGAGACCTCTTGAACTTCTACACATGGACTTGTTTGGGCCGTCTAGGAGGAAACTATTATGGGTTCGTAATAGTGGACGACTTTTCTAGGTTTTGTTGGACCATCTTCTTAGTAAGTAAAAGTGATACATTCGCCGCTTTTGAAAAGTTTGCTAAGCTTTCCCAAAATAAGTTAAATACAAACATAATGTCAATTAGGAGCGACCATGGAGGTGAGTTTGAAAATCACTTATTTGAAGAATATTGCGGTAACCATGGTATAGATCATAACTTCTCCGCTCCACGCACTCCTCAACAAAACGGGGTTGTGGAGCGCAAAAACCGTATTTTAGAAGAATTGGGAAGAACAATGATTAACGAAAGTGGTTTACCTAAATATTTTTGGGCCGACGCCATTAGTACGGCGTGTTATGTTTTGAATAGGGTGCTTATTCTCCCCATTCTAAACAAAACATCGTACGAACTTTTAAAAGGGCGAAAGCCGAATGTTTCTCACTTGCACGTGTTTGGATGCAAATGTTTTGTATTAAACAATGGAAAGGAAAAATTGGGAAAATTTGATTCCAAAGCCGATGAAGGTATCTTTCTTGGATACTCTCAATCGAGTAAAGCATATAGAATATATAATAAACGATTACTTGCTGTAGAAGAGTCTGTGCATGTTACTTTTGATGAGTCCTGCCCGAGAAATGTCGGAAAGGATAGTGTTGTTCATGGTGCAGGTACATCCACTGAAGACATACTCAAAAGTGGCGAGACGGGGATTGATCAACCTGACAAAGCCAAAATTGAGGAGGATAAGGATGAACATCGTGATGTAATAGAGGAAGTTCATCCGCCTTCAAACAATGATCTCCCTCAAGCGTGAAAGTCATCTAAAGACCATCCAATTGAAAACATTCTTGGAGACATCACAAAGGGTGTAACAACTCGATCGAAGCTAAGTAATTTCTGTTATCACTTCGCTTTCGTGTCACAGATGGAACCTAAAAACCCTAAGGAAGCCCTACTCGATGAACATTGGTATTTGTCAATGCAGGAGGAACTGAATCAGTTCACTAGAAATGAGGTTTGGCACCTTGTCCCTCCTTCACGAGGTCATCGAGTAATCGGCACCCGATGGGTGTTTAGAAATAAACTGGACGAGAACGGAGTAATAACTCGCAACAAAGCGCGTTTAGTCGCGCAAGGGTATAACCAAGAGGAAGGCATCGAATATGAGGAAACTTATGCGTCGGTTGCCCGACTCGAGGCTATACGCCTTCTACTTGCTTTCGCTTGTGCGAAAGATTTTAAGTTATTTCAAATGGACGTCAAAAGTGCGTTCCTTAATGGGTTCATAAATGAAGAAGTCTATGTTGCTCAACCTCCTGGTTTTGAGTCTCATGAGTATCCTAATCATGTCTATAAACTGAAAAGAGCTTTGTACGGTCTCAAACAAGCTCCTAGAGCTTGGTATGAGAGACTAAGCAAATTCTTACTTGATCAAGGCTACTCAAGTGGAAAGGTTGATACTACTCTCTTCATTAAACGTCAAGGAAAACACTTAATTCTTGTACAAATTTATGTTGACGATATCATATTTGGATCCACTAACATGAATCTCGTAAGAGAGTTTGCTAAGCTTATGCAAGGTGAATTCGAGATGAGTATGATGGGTGAACTCACATATTTTCTCGGTTTATAAATCAAGCAACTGAAGGAAGGAACATTCGTGAGCCAAACAAAATATTGTTTGGATCTTCTCAAGAGATTTGACATGGAAAATTCAAAGGCTATAGACACCCATATGCCAACATGTGCAAATATGAGTAAAGATGAAAGTGGTAAAGATGTTGAGGTAAAAAGGTACAGAGGTATGATTGGCTCGCTTCTCTATCTTACTGCTTCGCGTCCCGACATTATGTTTAGCGTGTGTATGTGCGCCAGATACCAATCATGTCCTAAGGAATCGCACCTAAAATCTGTCAAACGCATACTTCGATACCTATCTGGTACTCCGAAGTATGGATTGTGGTATTCTAAGGGTAATGACTGTTCATTGGTAGGCTTCTCCGATTCCGATTTTGCCGGTTGCAAATCGGATAGGAAAAGCACCAGTGGTACGTGTCACTTATTTTCAAATTCCTTGGTCAGTTGGCACAGCAAGAAACAAGTGTCTGTTGCTCTGTCAACCACCGAAGCGGAATACGTAGCCGCCGGTAGTTCTTGTGCGCAAGTCATATGGCTTAAACAACAACTATTGGACTTAAATTTGAAGCTAGAATGTGTTCCAATATTTTGTGACAACACCAGTGCTATAAATCTTACCAAAAATCCGGTGTTACATTCGCGTACCAAACACATAGAAACTCGACACCATTTTCTGAGGGACCATGTAGAGAAGGGTGACGTTGTCTTTGAACACGTTGATACTAAAAACCAACTAGCGGACATTTTCACAAAGCCGCTAGCCAATGAGCCCTTCTTTCATATCCGTCGAGAATTTTGTATTCTCGACATTTCTGATCGGGTTTAACAATTACTACGTTCAAAATTAATCTATTTACAACTATGCTTTTGTACCACTAATAATTTTTTCTTGAGTTTGTTGCAAGTACAAATCTGTGATTAACAAGAGTGGTCGGTATAGAGGTGATATTGCTCCTTTCTTTATCTTTTTATCTCTCTCTCTCTAAACATTCATGACTTGAAAATAACTATATCGTTCGACAATCATGGTACTTATATATGTATATGACTTTTGTTGGCTGATACTATGTGTGTTGAATGCAAATCATATTGTGAAAAGGTGAATAGGCATGATAAATAGGCAAGTGTGGCATTCTGCATAATATGAAACTGAAAAATTGGGTTTTTGAAGGTTATGAGTTGACCTAAACAGGACAATGGTGGACGCATGCTGTAAACATTCAAAATTATCAAAAAATGTACAGTATGCGTCGATGCATGCAGGGGATATGGTCGACGGCTCGCGTAAAAACCCAGAATTTTTCTCTTTTGAAAACCGTTCCAAGTTTCCATTCCTCTACATTTAATGTGCAGTCAACTTTTGTTATGATTTGATATGGCATTTGTCTTGTAAATTGCATCTAGACATCTAGTGTGTCCTCTTGTCTCCTCCCTCTTCCCAAAAACCCTAAAACCTCACTCTATTAAAGACCTTAGTCTTCATCTTCTCCAAAATTATCCTCAACCACTCTCTTCAAAGTTCATCTCTACAACTTCTCCAAAAGTCATAATCAATGGCTTCCTTTCTCCACAAAAATACAGGTAAGAGATCAAGAACCTCCTCATCATCTGCTTCAGATCCCGTTACCGCTGTTTCACTAGTTCATCCACCTGCTGTTGAAAACTTCAACAAGAGTCTCAGCAAAAGAGCCATAGTTCCACATCATGCTTTCTACCAGGCAACAGGTGAGCGCTTGCATCTCACCCAAATTCTGTCCCTGCTGGAAGTTCAAGGGTTCTTCAATTTTCTGGAGTGCAATACAAAGTATAGTGAGGATTTGGTCAGGGTGTTCTACACAAATCTGCGGGGTAACTTTCAAGATCAGCATTTCCACACTTCTGTCGGCAATAGACTGGTAAATATAAATTCTGAAGTATGGAACAAGTATTTTGATATGACTGTTGATGCTGATGCACCACCTCTTCATGAGGTAACAGACACTCGTACGGTGCCAGGGTATGAATTTAAGAGCGCTTTGAATGACATGCTCAAAAGACCCTATCCAGATGCAATTGTCAACAGTGATGCTTTTCCTAGAACAATCACAACCGGGAAACTCAGTACAGGGGAGCGCATCCTTCAGTGGATCGTCACTCGCATACTATGACCGAAAAAGGGTGGACTGTCCCGTGTCGAACAAGCTGAGGTACATCTCATCTATATTTTGAAATATATGATCAAAATAAACTGGCCATACTATATTGCTAGCAAGATTTTTGCTCTGAGAGACTCAAGTAGAGGCACTGCTTTAGCCTATGGGTCGTTTATTTCGGAAATTCTTGCAGCTGCAAATGTTGTATACCCAACATTTCCTTGTGTTTCAGTCCCCTCTGACAAAGAATTTAGCACCAAAACCCTTGCAATGATGGGGTATTTTTGGTGTGCTGAACGACGGTCATACAGATTTGTCCGTCGCGCCAATATTCCTCCGGTGCCTCGTGACAGTTTCGATGAAAGCTTTGAAGAAGAAAGTGAAGAACAAGGTGAAGAAGACGATGAAGAAGAAGATACAGCTGCAGAGGTACAAGAACCTATCTGTGAGTCTCAAGACTATCATCAATCTTCAGTTTAAGATACGCCTCCAAATACCGATTGGGTCCAATATTCAGCTCCATCAGAAGCACAAGAAGGCGATTCTACAAATCAAGGATGGGGTGAATGGCAGTACACAGGCTGGACTACCCTGGGTAGATTCTACGACCCATATCACGGCTACCCTCAAGACTATCAACCTTCCCAGCACTCATCACCTCCTCCGCCTTCGGACAACTCTGAAGTCATTAATATGCTGTAGTCCATGCAGTTAGATCAACAAAACTTCATGAGGAGTCAAGACACTTAAATGGAGCAGATTAGAGCTGAGCTTCATACCCAAAATGAAAGGTTTAATTCATTTTCTACTCGGATGGATGCCCGTATTGAAGCTCTGGTTGAATCACATGAACGACAAGATTGAGAAATCACCAACTCTCTTAATCACCTCAACATGTCCGTAGAAGCCTTTCTGGACTTCTCGGATCCTTACCACAATCCCGATGCTGCATACCGGGGGAGGGGCCGAGGTCGGGGGAGGGGATATTAGTTTCATAGTTGCATATTTCATAATTGCTTATGTGTTTCGTCTATGTACTTTTCATTTTTCCGTATTATGTGTGCCTGAATTTTCACCTACTTTACATGTTCTCGTAATTATCTATTAATTCAAGTTACTTTTGTTCATTATCATGCTTATGTATGAAGTTTGGTAATTAACTATTACCTATTGTATGTTCTCTGTTAATTGATGCGTTCTCCTTCTCTTTTTGATGGTGTCAAAGGGGGAGAAGAACATGTAGCAAGCTAGCAAGCTAGCCAACACCAAAGCCAAGTCAGGATATTAACAACAGTTAATGGCTGTTTGTTCTACAGCCTTATATTACAAAAGAAAGGGGGAGCTTGTGTATACATGTGTGTATACATTGCATATTTGGTGTTTTAGTTGTATACAGGTTGTCATCATCAAAAAGTGGGAGATTGTGGAGGCAAATTGCCACACATCACACAAGTCTGCAAGACATTGGTTAATGCAGGTTTCGATGATGACAAATTCCCTGGATAGATTGGAAATTATGAACTCCAGATCTACTAAAGCAGATGCAACGTATCACCCACCATATCCTTTTATACTTGTCTTAAAACTGCTGCAATGAATATACTATGTGTAGATAAAATGCAATCATGACCAAAGGCATGAAAGACCTCAAACTGATGAATTTTTGCAGGTTTGCAGGGCATGAGTCGACCATAGGGTCGGCGCATGAAGGAATAACTTTCCAACGGGTCAGCGCGTAAAGGCATGAGTCGACCATAGGGTCGGCGCATAATGGAAATAGGTTTCAACAGGTCAGCGCACGCCGACTGTATGGTCGACGCGCACTAATAAATTTTCCATATTTCCAAACAACACAGGCCATGCGTCAACGCACAGACCTGCTGTGGTCGATCGTTCGCGCGGAAAATTTGTTTTTAAATGCTTCCCTCTTATATTTGAAATACTGTTATTTCTAGAATTATGTTGGCACTATATATACTTGTTTAACCACTTGTGTCATTTGAACATTTGATATTCTTTTGATTCATGTGTTCAAAAACAAGAAAGAGTGAAATAGGTGTCCAAGATTCATCATCTTCATCTTCAACACCTCACAACATTTCAATTACACACAATCATTTTTGAAATGCATTTGTGAGAGATTCAAGGTGATAAGGTTCGAAGCTTAGATTGGAGAATCAAGTTCGGGTTGAAGCTTGTGACAGGTTCTTTCTTGAATAAAACCATTGGGGTTTTACCCTCCAAGATTGGTTTGAATTTTGGGGGTTTTTGGATGAGATTCTTCATCAAGGGTCAATCGAGCGAAGGTGATTGTGAAGAGGTGTTCTTCACAAGTCTAGTAGCAGATTCAGTGATTTTGAAGGGAAGATCTCGGGGTTGATTTGGTGCTGTTGAGATCAGCCGGAGCCGAAGGTTTGAACAACAACATGTTATTCAATAAGGTGGCTGGAGTCGGAGGTCCATCAACACAAATCGGAGGACTTGATTCATCTTGAATCAAGGGGCAAGGAGTGAAGGCAACTTTCAACACATTGAGATTTCTGTTGTATATTTGCTGCTCAATCCTTGTATAAACTGTTACATTCAACAGGTGATATTTATAAAATCTATCTCAATTCTAGTTTTAGAATTGAGGGCAGACGTACCCGAAGCGAGGACGATGGGGGAACTGCCTCACCAAATACTCGTCTTCTCTATTTTCAGCATTTGCGTTATAGCTCAAAATAAGTGATTTTTGTATAAGCTCTAATGTCAAAATTGTGATATCAATTGAGTAAGAGGTTAAAACTCTGTTTTTGACTCCAAAGTACAACAAGACATTGTACTAGGCTGGTTGGAATCACTTACTCAACATAAATATCACTTGGAGTGTTTTTCCAAACCAAGTGTTTGACATATTGCTTGAACCAAAATTATCTTACTTGTGTATCTTGTTTTGATTTGCTCTTTGAATCATTGGAACTAGGAATCCTTACAACTGAAGTAAATAATTGATAAGTGTAATTAGTGTTGTGATTCTATTTTCCAAATTGTCATTAATCCAAAGGCTTACGCATATCCGGTTTTCCAATAACCGTTCGTTTTAGACTATATTTTCCTTGGCCGCTTCCGCACTTAAAACATTTTTAAAACCAATTTTAAAATTGGTAGTGCCGACTCAAATTTTAATTGGGGATCTATTCAACCCCCCCCCCCCCTTCTAGATCCGTGCCATAGTCTAACAGATAGTAGGTTCGGTTAGATGATTCAATTCGGGTTGTTTTCGTTGTGCCATTAAACTTTTGAAAGCCATTTTTTGCCAAAAGTTAAAGTTTTAATTTGTGATCTATTCACTCCATCTGGATCAAAGCCTATCGTCTAACAATGATCACAAGTATGTGTAATTAATTAGCTTATTTTGGAATGGTTGTGAAGTATCACACTCTTTGTTTCGAGCAATGAGTCTTGTGTCTTGAGAAGTTTGAGTCTGTGGTAAGCAATAGAAGACAAACCAAGCTTGAGTACATAAGTAAGTGTCAAACATGAAACAGACTACATCGTATGAACTCGTAAGTGGGAGACATGGATTTTCGGTTGCAATTCATCTAAATAAGTAACCGTGTGATAAAGCGTGTAATGGATGTTGGTTTGGAAGAGAATCCAAGTCAATAAGTGTGTGGTAATGTCCAAGTTCATCTGGAGTGCATATTATATGGTTCACAAGAGTAGGAGTGACTTATTAGAAGTAAGATTGTTGTCTATCTTTCTAAGTAGTGTTTTGATTGGTTGATCATTGAGTTTGATGTTCATACCTTATTAGAACTATGTATATTCCAAATCTTATTGGTGCTCTATTTTGTATGTACTGGGTTGAAAATGGAGTTGCAAGTTATGGCAAGTCGGATTGATAGTTTAGAAATTGGAATTTTTAGAGGAGTATTATGTAGCTGATCATTTGTAGAGATGTTAAAAATGTTAGAAGTTTGGGGAACCAACTTAGTGAACCGTACTCAGTGTGGGTAAGTCTTAGATGTATCACTATTATGACTAACGAGAATCATAAGGAGGGAAGTTGTAAGGGACTAACCAAGTGGTGATCTCGAAGAGATCAATTTAGTATCTTACATATGTTTTATTAAGGTGAAAGTGGTTACTCATAATATGACATTGGATAATTCTCTCGGATACATGGCTTGGATGTAGACCCCAATGAGGGTAGTATCGTATGTGTAAAATAATACTCTACCCTATTGAATGATTCATGAGTTATCCTTCAAGGTGAGAGTTGGAATGAGAGATTCTTGAAGTTTAGCATGTAACTCTGACTGTATATGAGTAAAAACACGAGCTATAATTGCGGGAGATGAAGCAAGATGTTTGAAATGAATGATTTTGGATTGGAAGTGCAAATCTCCATGTGTATGACCGAGTTGTGTGACTCTGTGAGTAGTATTGGAAAACTTACAGTTACATCCTAGATTGGTTAAAGTTTCTTAGCAGCGTTGTATAGTCGATGACTTAAAATATCTTGTTGAAATTAGTTGGTTAGAATCCTGTGTCAATAGAACTCGCGAGTGAGTCTGAACTACATAATGAACTTAGAACGGGATGATTTCGTATCTTGCATATGTTTTAGTAAGGTGAAAGTGGTTACTCATAGTATGACATTAGATAATCCTCTCAGATACATGGCTTGGATGTAAACCCCAATGAGGGTAGTATCGTATTTGTAAAATGATAATCTACCCTATTGAAAGATTCATGAGTTATCCTTTAAGGTGAGAGTTGGAATGAGATATTCTTGAAGTTTAGCATGTAACTCTGATTGTATATGAGTAAAAACGCGAGCTATAATTGTGGGAGATGGAGCAGGATGTTTGAGATGAATGATTTTGGATTGGAAGTGCAAATCTCCAAGTGTGTGACCGAGTTGTGTGACTCTGTGAGTAGTATTGGAAAACTCACAGTTACATCCTAGATTGGTGAAAGTTTCTTAGAAGCGCTGTATAGTCGATGACTTAAAATATCTTGTTGAAATTAGTTGGTTAGAATCCCGTGTCAATAGAACTCGCGAGTGAGTCTGAACTACATAATGAACTTAGAACGAATGATTTCGTATCTTGCATATGTTTTATATAGGTGAAAGTGGTTACTCATAGTATGACATTGGATAATTCTCTTGGATACATGGCTTGGATGTAGACCCCAATGAGGGTAGTATCGTATGTGTAAAATGATAATCTACCCTAGTGAAAGATTCATGAGTTATCCTTCAAGGCGAAAGTTGGAATGAGATATTCTTGAAGTTTAGCATGTAACTCTGATTGTATATGAGTAAAAACACGAGCTATAATTGCGGGAGATGGAGCAGGATGTTTGAGATGAATGATTTTGGATTGGAAGTGCAAATCTCCAAGTGTGTGACCAAGTTGTGTGACTCTGTGAGTAGTATTGGAAAACTCACAGTTACATCCTAGATTGGTTAAAGTTTCTTAGAAGCGTTGTATAGTCGATGAATTAAAATATCTTGTTGAAAATAGTTGGTTAGAATCCCGTGTCAATAGAACCCGCGAGTGAGTTTGAATTACATAATGAACCTAGAACGAATGATTTAGTATCTTGCATATGTTTTAGTAAGGTAAAAGTGGTTACTCATAGTATGACATTGGATAATTCTCTCGGATACATGGCTTGGATTTAGACCCCAATGAGGGTAGTATCGTATGTGTAAAATGATACTCTACCCTATTGAAAGATTCATGAGTTATCCTTCAAGGTGAGAGTTGGAATGAGATATTCTTGAAGTTTAGCATCTAACTCTAATTGTATATGAGTAAAAACACGAGCTATAATTGCGGGAGATGGAGCAAGATGTTTGAGATGAATGATTTTGGATTGGAAGTGCAAATATCCAAGTGTGTGACCGAGTTGTGTGACTCTGTGAGTAGTATTGAAAAACTTATAGTTACATCCTAGATTGGTTAAAGTTTCTTAGAAGTGTTGTATAGTCGATAACTTAAAATATCTTGTTGAAATTAGTTGGTTAGAATCCCGTGTCAATAGAACCCGCGAGTGAGTCTGAACTACATAATGAACTTAGAACGTATTATGGAAATAAGAACCATGTATATCCAGACTAAATTTGATTAACTAGAACTCACACAAGATGATTATGAATATTGTAAACTCTTATGATTGTAGTCGTGTGACTCTTGAATGTATATATATATATATATATATATATATATATATATATATATATATATATATATCTTAACGGGTATTGGTTCTAATTCTCCACCCTATGTCGACAAGAAAAGTATTCTACCTGTGGATATGGTAAAGTTCTGAGACTGTTTTGAGACCGTAGGTACTCAGAGGAAAAGTTGGATCTACTATAAGGACTCATGAGCCAATTAGTAGAGAGTGATGAATAGAAAGGCACAATGCAGTTTCATGGAGGAACGAAGAGATATCGACTCGTAGGAATGAAAGTAAGACAATCTCGTGCCAAGTATGTTATCTTATTGGAGTAGTATGAGAGAAGTGAAGCATTAGGTGTAAATGCTTGCAGTATAGTATCAGTTCAAATGAAGTTGATAAGGTTATCAATGGATGGATTATAAAGTTTGTCACAATTGTAGAAGGATTTGTAAGAAAAGATCCATTAGTATTGTGTGTAGTCAAGGAATCAGTAAACTATCTTACAAAGTTCTAAAAGTATTGACTATCTAATAAAAAGAGAAGTTGTGGTTCCTGGAGGGAGAAGTGACCAAGCAGTTCCGAGCGGTATGTAAGATTAATTAATTAGGTAATATGTTAGAAGTTATAAAAGATTAAAAATAAGAGTATGAATAAGCCAATGAGTTTTGGGAAATCACGAAGGAAAAAAGTTGCTAGTGAAAAGAAGTTGGAAGTGTGAGTATGTCATGATAATGTTGTTTCGATGTTGCTGTTGTTGTTATGGTCATTATCTTTGATTACATGTTGTTTATGTGTTTTGGCTCTTGAGTTATACTGCATCCTTTAAATAGAGTGGGCTCATGTTTTAGAATAGTTTTTTTATGGTTGTTGTAGGAAGAGGAAGTGTTTCGAAGTAAGATTGGTGAAGAAGAAGGTGAACCAATTGATTGGTTCTGGGCTTCTCTGTTAAACCAATCGATTGCTTAAGCTTAATTTGATGAAGGAACCAATTTTTATCACTATGAAAATTGATTGGTTCCAAGTAGCAATCGATTGGTTCAATAGTATTTTCTGAAAAATTGAAACAGAGGAAAAAATGAATCAATTGATTATGGGAGAGACTGTCAAACAATCGATTGGTAGCAGGAAACTTTGAGTGGACCAAGCATCTGAATGAGATGCTTAAGGCTTCGAGATCAGATGACTGCACTAACACTCTTACTGCCAGTCAACTGAAAATTGTTCCCAGAATTCTCTTATGGTTGATGCCGCATGTCTTACGTCCTAAGAAAGGAGGGTATTCTAGAATTGATAGTGCTGAGATTCATCTTGTGTACATTCTTCTACACAAGATTTGCATCAATTGGCCTTATTGTTTTTTCTACCAGATGTCCACTTTCAAAGATTTCAATAAAGGAATATTCTCTTATCTACATATCCATGATCTTTAAGATTCTCAACCACTTTAATATTGGATTCCCAAATCGGTTGTTCATCTCACTTGGACCTGTCCAAGAGTTTTCCAAACGTACGTTAACAAATATGGGGTATTTTTGGGATGAGGAACGTTAGGTGTACTACTTCCGAATGGGTAAGAATGGGAGTAAGATATACAGTTTTGGTTACCCCTCTGAGTTTACTGTAACCACGACAGAGCCACACATTATCCGTGATGAACCTATACACGGTGTTGGCCATGAAGCTGGTCAAAAGGGTGATGTTTATGGAGATCAATCCTCCATCATTACATTGCTTTACAATTTTCATATCAAACAGGACGCTCAAATGGAACACCTTTGTATTATGCAAGAACACTTGAAGGCTCAAGATGCAAATTTTGAGGATTTTGTATCTTTTGTGACCGAGAAGCCAATGTCTTTAAAGGATGAAATTGATGCAAACATTGGTGCTACTATAGAAAGGGTCAATCACATGATTGCTGCCCAGAATGAAGATCACCATCATTATACACAGTTTTATCAAGAAATGTGTGATTTTCTGAATAAACATTTCGGCAGTGATGGTCCGGGATGGTTTCATGGAATAAGGCCTGGAGGTCGTGGAAGACATTAAAGTACCTTGAGATTGAATTATCTTTAGTCCAAATATTTAGGATTTGTTTTATTTTGGTCATGCATTCAGTCTTTTTTTCTTTGTGTCATCATGCATTTTTAATTTTGTCTTGTGTTGTTTGGTTTATGTATTGATGTAGTACTTTTACTAGGGATTATTAAAATCAATGAATATGAATATTTTTGTTGTGTATATTAAGTTTGTATGTTTACCTATATTATATGTGAGTGTACTACCAATCTTTGCAATTACCTCTGTGTGGTATAATACACATGTGTATCTACATGATACTTCAAATGGATTACTTGTCTCTTTTCTATGTTATCAAAGAGGGAGAAGTCTACGAAGAAGATAATGCATATATTCAGGGGGTACATTTATTGTACTAAAGAAAAAAAAATGCATTGTCTCAAATCTCGAGTTTTTCCATCATAAAAAATGGGGATTATGTGAGTGCATTCTTCCATCTAGTCATATTTTGAATGATATCAATACTAGGAAGACCTTTAGCATTTTTTTTGTTGTACATTGGGTGATATCAACAAAATTCAAGATGTGCATTTATCATCTTAGCATTAGGATGCATATAAATATGTTTGAAAATGATTGGAAACAACTTAGGCATGTTTCATGCATTAAAAATGAGGTTTTAGTGTAAAAAAAGTTGCATAAGCTGACACACACGAGAAACATCCAAGTTTCCAAGGCTTGATTTAATGGCCACAGGCATCAGATAAACTCAAGGTCTCAGCCATATGCAAGGTATCATATGAACTTCCAAGTTTCAGGCAATAATACTCTAAGAAAGGGAAACCCTAATTCTTTGTCCATATGTCCAAAACTCCTCAATGCACATGATAGTAACCATAGTATAAGAGTAAATGTCTTTTAGGGTTTTTGATCATTTTATCATGTTTTTTTTTTTGTTTTTTTTAACAAAATAAAGAAATAAAGATCAATGAAGAAATAAAATGAGACGAAATAAAATCCTAGAATGATAAAGAGCAAGAAAAGAAAATAGCGGATATTTAATGACACGAAATAAATTGTAGAAATGTAAAGGAAAGAAGGTAAACGTTAGATGTTATGAGTTAATTATTAGTAGTTAATGATCGAGTGATCTATTTATCAAATCAGGACAAATTTAGCGCTATGTTAAGCAATTGTAAGTGGACTTATGTAGAAGTCGCACCTATCTGAGGTCGGTTAATAACAACATTTGTGTTAAAACATGCTAGATAAATGTGTCGCAACTGTGAAAAAGGGCCTACAAACAGACGGAAGAGTCGCCACAGAATGTTATTTATCCCAAATAGAGGGAAAGGAAACGATGGAAGAAAACCTAAGGGAAAGGGAAAGACAAGGTCATTGCAACCAAATCTTGGGTTCGGGTGTCGGTTACGCAAGGGGAAGGTATGAGCACCCCTCACGTCCGTTGTACTCAATGGGATCCATGCTTGTTGTCTAATCAATGGGTGAAAACTATCTAAAGGCTACTGCTAAATAGGGGTGAACGGAAAGAACATACTCGATAGGACATTTCCGCCCTATGCCTACGTATTCCCTCGTGCAATGGGAAAGTCAGAGTCAACGTAGTTCGGGAAACTACGGGCGATAGGGGGAAGGTTGCTCGCCAAGACATCACCATCTTGTGCCTACGTATCCTCATCTAGTATGAGAAATCAGAGCAAACGTAGTTTGGGTAAACTAGACCACTGGTTGGTTCAAATGTTTTTTATGAGCAATGTTACGTTTCAATTCCAACAGTTAGGTGTTGCACCCTAAAATTTGCCCAACCTTATTCCTTGGTTTATGTTTCATCATCATTAGCATTTGCATGTAGAGTCATGTACATAGACTAACCATCTGCATAGCATAAGCATAGCAAGTCATTCAACAGGGGACCAATCATTATTTTCATCTCTAGAGGCCTAGCAAGAGGTTATTATTCCAATTCAATCTCATTCAAGTCATCAGGAAAGAATTTGAAAGCAAGGAGTTCAGCAGATCAAGCCTTGAGTCCATCTCCTAGCTGAGGATATCTGAGGATCAACAAGAGGGTTGTGAGCTGTGAAATGAAGGTATGGAGAGCATCTAGACATCTTGAGAGACTTATAAAGTCATTTGGAGAAGAAAACAAGTCATTGATGAAGGCACAAGAGCTATAGTTGAAGACAGTCAACTAGGGTTTCATCTGGGTCAACCCTAGGTCAACCCTAGGTCAATTGACTGACTTAAGAGGGCATTCAAGTCTATTGGAGAGATGTGGGGATCAACATTTGATATATGAAGAAGGATATGGAGATATGACAAGGAGAATTCAAGAGAAATCAAGGAGAAGAGGAGTTACTAAATTAGGGTTTCTCTGTAAAATCCCCTAGTTTAGGTCAAATTTCCAAGCAAGATAAGTCAAAATGCTAACTTCAAATGGCTTCTTGGCCAACATGAAACTTGTAGAGGATCTCAAGACCTTTAATTTGAGTGGTGGAAGACCTCAAGGAGGTTTATGGAACTCAAGTTATGGTCCTTGCAAGTTACAGGTCATTTGGGGTGTCTGAACTTTTGTCTGTGAAAGTGACTTGACTTCCAAGCTAGTTTTACCCCTCAAGGAGTTTTCAAATGAATTCTTGGTCAACATAAGAGTTGTTCCTCATTGTCTTAGCTTTCTAGAATGGTATGGTATGCCTTCATATGATGTGGAGAACTCAACTTATGGTCTTGGCAAGCAAAGGGTATTTTGGGCATTTGTGAATTACAGGTCATTTTAACCTATACCCAAAACTCATACAAGGAGGCCTCAAATGGAAAAACTTACAACATCAAACTTGCTCCAAATGGGATTTTAAGTCTAGAAAGAAGGTCACAAGTTATTGGAGAAGCTCATAGCATGGAGTTGCATGATAGGTCAAAATATGAACTAAAAAGGCTTATAAAGTGAATAATTTCAAGTTGGAAAATGGTTTGGGAGATTTACAAGTCCAAATGGAGACTTCCAATATATGATTTTGAATGGAAAAACAATTCTAAGAACAATGGTTCACCCACTTTTTTGAGTTTAGAAGGAAAAAAGGAAGTTATCCATGGTTGCTTATCATTTAAGAAACATAATCAAAAATGAACCAAAGTTGGAAAGCAAGGGAATGTGCAAGATGGATCTAGAATGTTCATTTGGGGTCTATATATTCATGAAATGTGCATTGATCAAGGGTTGGCCTCATTTGCACCAAGATTTTCACAAATTTCTCTCATACTTTTCATTGAAGTTTCATTCCAAATCTCACAAATTCCTCACCAATTTTCATCCACTTCAATTCAATCTTATTCAATCATCATCATAGATCATAATTGAAGCAAAGACTTGGTGGTTAGGATTCATTTTCGTGCATTATCTTCAAGAACCTCAAAACTGCAAATTCTGTTGGACAGCAAAATTCAAGCAAGGAATCACCAGAATATTGCATACAGAATCACATACACCAAGGATAGATCAAGATCCAACACCTAGAAGCTTCAGATCCACATCTTCCATAGCTGTTTTTCAAGATTTCTCACAAGGTAAGTTTTCATTCAAATTGCTCGATCTAGTTAGTTTGGCATGATTTTGTTAGTGTAGAATTGATCTAGGTGGTTAGGAGATTAGTTTAGATGAATTTGGAGAGGTTTGGTGATGGTTGTGAGCAGGTGCAATGAACTGTTAAGATCAATATCTCTTAGATTAGTGTGTTATAATCGTGGCTTGATAGCATGTGTTAACCTCCATTAGTTGTAGTTCAATTTAGGCTAAGTCTGGGGAAGATTGGTGAGGGTCCATACCAGTGCATTTCAATGGTGGTCAGTATGTGATTCAATCGAATTTGTTGATGTGGTGAATTTCAAAGCGAATTGATGCCCTAAGCTTGTAGAGGGAGAGATTTGGAGCAGATTTCATGTTCACATCGTGTGGATTGGCTGCGTGTAGATGGAGAACAGAGAGGAAGAAAGTTGCTCGTGCATGGCTTCCATGGTGGCAGAAACCCTAGGTTCAGGTTGAATGAGGAAGAAGAGATAATCCTAGCCGTCTAATGAGTGTAAGACTCTTGACTTTTAGAGTGATCCAAGGGCCTACATTCAATCTGAAAATTGGAGGGAGATTACCCTGGCCCTAAACGCACCGTTTCATTAATTGAAACGGGCGGGCCTGAGTTGGATTGTTATCCCCACCCCCGTGTGAGCCCAAAACCATTTTTCTCACGTGATTTCTATACTTTTCTCACCCCCCAGCATGTGTGGAACTCTGAGTTGTTTCTGGGCCTTGTCCAAACGCTACCAGCACCCCCCTTTTATGAGGCCCATCCTGATTGAACTGAGCGCGCCTACTATTCTAACCCCCCTCCCTCATTTTAATTCATTTTATTTCCTATTTCATTTTAATTTTTTTTTGCCATTTTCATTAAATCATAATAAATTCATAAAAAATGCTTTTTAATTCATTCTTTTTACCATATCTTCATTAAAATGTCTAGAATATTATAGGAAAATAAAATTTCATTTTTAGTTTCATTTCATATTTTTTTCATATTTTCTAAATAAATGTCATAATAAATAGATTCATTTCATGCATTATTTTTATGATTTTTGTTCTCTCACATGCTTTAATATTTTTTGATCATTCTTTTCATATTGTTTAGATGAGATATTAGGCTTATAGAAATATTTTAGTCCCCATTTTTAGAGGCTAATTTTAGGTGATTAATAAATGCTTGAATATCATGAATAAAACTAGGGTTTTTAGGTGACAACTTAGGAGTTTAATTTCATTTCCCTTAGGACTTAGGGTTTGAATAAGTTAGTTATGGGACTATAGGGGCTATGGGTAGTTATTAGATCCCTTAGAGAACAGTTAGGATTCCCCTACTGATATTATTACTGTCTGTATATCTGCTGTCTGGTGTGGTGTGCCCTCTGGGGTTTATTGATTGTTTGTATGGGTATTGGGTTTGTCTGGGGCCCTGGGGAAGCTGAAGAATTGTGGAGATGAAGCCATTGAAGATTCAAATGCTGAAGATCAACTGTCAGAGTTGAGGAGGAGCTTCTTGCTATCAGTTGCTGAGGAGACTGGAGTTTAGGAGCTAAGCAGAGCTCTAGATTAGAATGATTGTTTCTCAAACATGGATTGCCTTGTCTGCATCCATTCTTCTCTGTGATTCAGAGTCTCTCCAAGACACTCACCCCCTTCCTTTGGAAGGCTTGGTGATAGTGTCTATGAGATAGAACTCTTGAGAGAAAATGTCTTTTGTGTTAGAAGCAGTCTGTTCACCACCTTTGGTAGTCAACTGATTGCTTAACACCCAATTCACTCTTGTGACTAATCCCTCATCCTGGAGGTTTGAGCATGAAGAAAAGCCATTGCAGATGGAAGACTGATGATCAAAGCCCTTGTCTGAAGGCCATGAAGATGGAGATTGATGCTTGTTGAAGCCTGTAGCTGATTGGAGATTGCTTGAAGTCAGATGTTGAGTCAGAGCTGCTGAAGCTGTTTGTTTCTTTTGCTGTATTTCATTTGCTGATGTATTGATTGGTTTTCTGAACTGTATTGTTTGCTGTTTACCCCGTTGGGTTGAAAGTGAAGCCTGTTCACTTTCGCCTATTGTTTTCTAGGTTCGAGGTTGAGTGGGACTCCCTTGCCTCGCTTGTATTGCTGCATCCATGCATTTTACTGTTTTACTGTATATATCTGATATTGTTTCTGTTTCTGCCTATCCCTTAGGATCTCTGTTTCTCTCTGTGCAAGAGAGGAGCATGATAGACACTAGGTCTTAACCCATGCATGATAACATTAGGTTAGTTTGTTTCCCTTCGCAACCGTAGGTTAGAGTTCTGTCTCTTTCTTTCTCAAAACAAACAGAAAAAACACATAAAGATTTCAAACACAATAAAAGACACTTCTTCCGTAAAAGAACGTGAACTCATCAAGACGTCATTTTTGTCCCCTTGGACTGCTAATCAGAAAAAAACCTTTTTCAGAAGGAATAAAATCAATCAAGGACAGACTTGTGTCGTACGTGGCCCGAACTACGTTTGCTCTGATCTTTCATGCTGTATGAAAGTACGTAGGCATAGGATGCGATATCCTAGCGAGCAACCTTCCCCTCCTTTCCCGTAGGTAGGCGAACTACGTTGACTCTGATTTCTCGTTCCAGACGGGAATACGTAGGCATAAAGTGCGATACTTTGCCGAGTCATTTTTATTTTCATTTTATTTTCTTTTTAACCCTTGACCTATAGCTTAGATAGAATAACAATCCATACCCGAAAACAAGCGTGGATCCCGTCGAGTACGACGGACGTGAGGGGTGCTAATACCTTCCCCTTGCGTAACCGACTCCCGAATCCAGGTTTTGGTTGCGACGACCATACCTTTCCCGTGTTGTGCGAGGTTTACTCTGAGCGTTTCCTTTCCCTCCCGTGGGATAAATAACGCACGGTGGCGACTCTTCTGTCAGCCGGCGCCGATTTTCGCAGTAGCGACAGCTGGCGACTCTGCTGGGGATCCAACGTCCCCTGGCTGCTAAGGACTGCGATGGTTCTTATGCATTTGGGATCCAACGTCCCTTGAGAGAGTCAATCCTAGCGCTTGTTTTCCCGTCGAGGATTTTGTATGGAGTTATTGTATATTTCTAACCCTGTATTTTCAGCTTTATATATATTGTTTATTATTGCTGTATCTGGGGTGTGACGGGTGTTCTGATATTGAGAGATAAGCCGGACCTGGGCTTGAGTGCACCTAGAATTAGAGTAGAAATTAGTGGGCGCCCGCTTGCTTTGCTTGCTTTGGTGTCCCATGAAATCTACACTCAGACGAGGTTCCTCTGGTTGGCCTCCTGCCCCTTCCTTTGGTTGGCGTGGGTTGCTGGTTAGTTGGATTGTCGACTCTGGGGACCGATCATTTGGAAGTTGGCTGAGTGAGGCCTCTTCAGGAATTGATGATGCCACTCCTTCTGGGAATCGTATCATCAACCCTGAAAGTCTGTGACGCTGACGACCGCATAGGATGCCGTACCTTGTGCCAGTTATAGGGCCGCCCACCTGTGAGGGGATTTGGGGTTATGCAGGTAACTAGACCTCCAGATTACCGGTTATTTCTTGATCAGAGATCCTGGTTATTTATGGAGAGTTCTGAGGTCTGTCAGAGACCATTTGGAGATTTATTCTGAGGTCTGTCAGAGACCATTTGGAGATTTATTCTGAGGTCTGTCAGAGACCATTTGAGAGGTGTTTTGAGGTCTGTCAGAGACCAGTTATAGATGGGATTTGAGGTATATCAGAGACCAGGTGGAGTTATGGTTTGAGGTCCGTCAGAGACCAGTGTTGGAGTCCTATTTTAGGTCTATCTGAGACCAGGGTTTGGTGACTTCTGGATGGTCTATCTGAGACCTTTCTTGATTGGGATTAGGCTATTCAGCTGCAGCTTTGGTCCCTGTCGAATGTTACTTGCATTGCATCCCTGCATATCCATTATCATTTGCATTTCACTAACGTGTGTCTGTGCTGCAGGTGCATTTGCATTTCCCTAGTTCTAGTGCCCAGACTTCTGAGTGTTTGATCATGACTAGCCTACGGAGAACAGTTGCTTACAAATTGCCTACGCCTGATATTGTTCCTTTACTGGGATTGATCTCTCTTGCTGATGAGGGTGTTCGTAGGAGTTTCCGGATGAGCTATGGTAGATTATTGAGATTGGTGTGCAAACCTACAGAGGTAGAGTTAGATGGGCTGTATGCTTTGATGCAATTCTATGACCCTGCTTTGAGGTGTTTTACGTTCTCTGACTTTATTATGGGACCAACCCTGGAGGAATACGCTGAGTATGTTGAGCTGCCTGTGCAGAACCAGGTTCCATTCATTCATTATGATACCAAACCCAAGCCGGAGGAATTAGCAAAAGCCTTGCATGTTGATGCTTCTGAACTTGTGACTACTGTTTCCCGTGGAGTTCCAGGCTTCTCATTTCAGTTCTTAGTTGGTAAAGCCCAAGAGTATGCTAAGAATGGGTGCTGGGTTGCTTTCAATGCTGTGTTGGCCTTGTGCATCTATGGCATAGTACTATTCCCCAATATACCGGATTTTGTGGACTTCGATGCTTTCTACTTGTTCGCCGCTGGTAATCCTGTGCCTACCTTACTCGGAGATCTCTACCATTCACTGCATTACAAGAATGAGAAGGGAAGAGGGAAGAATGTTCATCTGTGTGTGCCCTTGTTGAGTATGTGGTTTGAGAGTCATCTTCCTAAGAGAGGATCTGCTGCAGAGACTACAATTCCAGTTGGTTGGCCAGAACGCTTGATGAGGCTATCGTCGGAAGATATGGAGTGGTTTGATAGAGACCTGTTGGGATCTAAGCTCATCTGTAGCTGTGCTGGGTACCCTAATGTCCCATTGATTGGAAGAAAAGGGTGTATCAATTACAACCCTTCTCTATTCATTCGCCAGTTCGGATATGCGTTGAAGAATCCACCTCAAGAGGAAGAAGTACAGGAATCTCTGTACTTCACCGGTGACGTGAAGGGGGAGTTATTAGCCAAGTTGCGACATGCTTGGACGAGTATTAACCACAAAGGGAAGCCGTTGTTAGGAAAGAATGACTGTCAGGCCTATGCACCTTATAGAGCTTGGATTCAGGAGAGGGCTAGTCAGTTGAAGATGCCGTTTCCAGAGGCACCAATTCTTGATCCTATTCCGGTAGAAGAGCCGACCACTGTTTCTAGAGAAGCATATGAACGGGTTGTGAAGGAGAAAGAAGCCCTGATGAAGATTAATGAAGGGTTAGAGCAAGAGCTAGCCCAGGCACGCAGTGAGAAGAACAAGGCCGTATATGCTTCCCAACAACAGATTGAGCTGGTAAACAGGTTAGGAGCTGAGTTGACCGAGGAAAAGAAAAAGCGCGAACGTCTGGGGCAAGAGTTCAGAAGTTCCCATGACATGCTGGAAGCCAAAAAGAAGGCGCTTGACGCAGCACACCGAGAGATATCTTCTTGCAACAAGACTTGGAATGCTACACTCACTAACAACAAGCAGAGGGAAGATAAGCTAAAGCAGCAAATTTCCGACCTCGAGGAGAAGTTGAAGTCTAGCATCAAGAAGTGTGAGGAGGAAGTGATGAACCGGTATAGTGTCCAGCATGCACTGAACAAGGCAATCAAATCCAGAGATGAAGCAGTATCCCAGAAGCGAAAGCTAGAAGATTGCTTCGGAGAAGCGGCATGGGAAGAAACCGTTGAAGACGTACGCCGTGTCCTTAAAAAGAGAAACCAGCTTGTTGAAGGGCTGCTTGATCGACCAAGCCATCCGGAGACCAAGAAGTTGATAGAGGAGTACCAGACTTTTGGGAGGATCTGATCATTCCATTATTTGTATGCTTTATTTGCATAGTGCTGACCATCACCAGGATTGTTGGTTGAGGTCATGCCATCTTTGTACTCTCAGTGATATCGTACCCTGGGCTTATTGATTCTCTCTGTTATATATGAGGCTTTCTATGATTCAGCACCGGTATTCTTATTGTCAATACTGTCACCGCACCGGCACCCTCGCACTAGAACTGGGGGAATGAACTTCCCTAATGCACAGACACATTGCATTGCATTCATATTCATATTGCATAACAGGTAATCTATGAATGGTGTCTTATATCTTGCTCTGTATCAGGTACTTAACAGGATTCCAGATCAACATCCACACCGCTATTCTACACGATCCAACTGTCGGAAAGTCATGGACCAGATTCAGAATGAGATGCAGGATGTACGCGAGAAGCTCGCCCTCTTCATGCAAACCATGGAGGCTATAGCAAAAGGGCAAGAGAATTTGCAGGCCATGGTCCAGCCTCTGTTGGCTCGCAACGCTGGTCATGGTAACGAAGATCATCAGTCTGTCCGGGTTGATACTGCTCATGGAGATGGCACTCCAACGCCAGTGGCTCCGCCTGTCGTCAATGTGAATGCTGCTAACGTCAACAACGCTACCGCTGCTGTGAATGGTAACGTCGGAGTTGGAAATGAAACTGCTGTCCATAACGCTGGGCTGGGTGATGTCAATGTGGGAGATAATCTCGGAGGCAATGGCTTTGTCAACGCTGGGTTCGGATTCAACGATCAGGGATTCGATAACACTGGCAAGTATGGCTTTAATGCTCAAGGCTTTGGGCAAGATGGTTATGGTATGGTCAATCAGGGCTACGGAGGTTTTGGAAACGGAAACGGTGCTGGTTTTATGGCTGGAGGTCCTGCTGGAGGTGTTCAAGGGCATGGCAACAGAGGCCGAGTTCCGGGGATGAATCAGGTCCGAGCTGGACGTAATAATGCGTATGATGGATACGGGGCTGGAAACGGTATGTGGCAAGAGGATCAGCAGGAGGACGCCTTCTCTGGAGGAGGTTTTGAAGGGCCGATGGATGATTCTCAAAAGATTAGAATGCTGGAAGAGCAAATGAAGGGAGTCCTAAATCAGAGTGCTGTAGGATTGGACATGGCAACTATGGGCTTGGTACCTGGCTTGAGGGTGCCCATTAAATTCAAGGCGCCTGCGTTCGATAAGTACAAAGGAGATACATGTCCGAAGGTGCATGTCCGAGCTTATTACAGAAAGATGTCTGCATACTCCACTGACGAAAGAATGCTCATGCATTTCTTTCAGGATAGCCTATCGGGTCCTTCCTTAGAGTGGTACATGGGGTTGGAGCCCACTGATATCAAGACTTGGAAGCAATTAGCGGAGGCGTTCGTAGCCCATTACAAATATAACAGTGACCTGGCACCCAATCGGGTCCAGTTGGCCGGGCTTTCGCAGAAGAAGGGGGAGAGTTTTAAAGAATACGCGCAAAGGTGGCGCGATATGGCTGCCAGGGTTCGTCCTCCTGTGGAAGATAAAGAAATGAACGACATGTTTGTTGGCACATTCACCGGGCTGTTTCATGATATGCTGTTTCATACGTCTCTGGCTAGTTTTTCAGACCTGATCTTGATGGGGGAAAAGATTGAGCGGAACATTAAGCAAGGAAAGTTCCAAGTTGACGAGTCAGCTGCATCTGGCAGTAATAGGAAAGCTTATGGTGGGCGCCGTCAGGGCGAAGCTAGTGCTGTATTTGGAGGCCGAGGCCGAGGCCGAGGCAGGGGAAGAAATCAATATCGTCAGCCGCAGCAAGTGTCGAGTGTCACCATCCCGTATCAACAACAACCAATCCAGCAACAACAACAGGTTCAGCAGCAACCAATGCCACAGCAGCAGCAGCCTCAGCAGGGGGCACAGCAAGCTCAGAGAAAATTCCAGGGTGGTAAGCCGAGAAGGGTGTTCGAGAAGCCTCCCTCTAACTATGCTGATTTATTGCAGACCTTGTTGGGATTGAATCTGGTGGAGAAAAGAACCTTGGCACCAATAACGGGAACTCCCCCGTTCGGCTATGATGCAAATAGGCGCTGCGAGTTTCATTCTGGGGCCCCGGGCCATGATATAGAAGGTTGTCATGCTTTTAAGCACGTTGTGCAGGATCTCTTGGACAACAAGTCTATCAACTTCGGAACGACCGGTGCGAATATAGTCCAGAAACCCATGCCTAATCATGGGGCGAACGCCGTGCTGACCGAGGAAGGTCTGAATCTGATTATGAATGTTGAGGATTTAAAGACGCCGCTGAGCGAAATAAAAAGCCGACTGTTGCAAGGAGGTGTTTACCCGGGTTGTAATGAGTACTGCTTAGATTGTTGGGCCCTGTCTGGGGGGTGTGAGGATTTGAAGAAAGGCATTCAGGCCTTAATTGATGAAGGTGTATTGCAGTTTGATAGAACAGCAACTGATGAGCCTGCAGGGGCAGTAGTAGATAATCGGAGTGATGTTGCCACAGTGACAATTCCTAGGAAGACGATCACTATTTCAGCACCAGCTCAGCGGCCACCGATTACTATAACTAAAGCCGGGCCAATCCCGTATGAGAACACGAAGGCGGTCCCATGGTCATATGGGCTAGAGGTATATTGTGACGGGATTAAAATCGATGTTAACAAGCAGTCAGCGGAGGTTGTGGATAATGTTGTGGGCTCAGGAGGCATGACAAGAAGCGGCAGGATCTTTATATCTCCTGAAGTGGAAGCCGAAAGGCTAGCGAAAGGAAAAGGGAAAGCGGTTGAAAATGTTCCGATACAAGCAAATGAAAAAGAAGCAGCATCTAAGGATGTCGAAGAATTCATGCGCTTAATTCGGAAGAGCGACTATAAAATCGTGGAGCATCTGCAGCAAACGCCATCCAAAATATCTATTCTGTCATTGCTGTTATGTTCGGAGGCTCACCGAAATGCTTTGCTGAAAGTCCTGGACACTTCTTTTGTACCACAGGATGTCTCCGTGAACCAGCTAGAAGGAGTATTAGCACATGTGAATGCAGGCCACAGTCTGGGCTTTACTGATTTCGACTTGACTCCGAAAGGAAGGGATCATAATATGGCATTACATGTATCTGTTGAGTGCAGAGGGGCGACAATGTCGCACGTATTGGTTGACACCGGGTCGTCGTTGAATGTGCTGCCTAAGAAGGCTATGATGAAGCTGGATGTTCGAGGGATTTTGTGTACACCAAGTGATTTGGTAGTCAGAGCGTTTGACGGCACGCGGAGGACAGTCTTCGGATCGATTACCTTGCCTCTGCAAGTGGGGCCGGAAGTGTTTGCAACGGAGTTTTATATCATGGATATACAGCCTGCGTACAGCTGCTTGCTGGGAAGACCTTGGATTCATGGGGCGGGGGCTGTCACGTCAACCCTGCATCAGAAGTTAAAGTATATGGTCGGAGACAGTGTAGTCACCGTGTGCGGAGAAGAAGACATCCTGGTCAGCCATCTTTCTTCGTTTAAATATGTGGAAGTCGACGGGGAGATCCACGAGACGCCATGCCAGGCATTCGAAGGTTTGCGCATAAAGGACAAGGGTCCCGGGCCAAGCAAAGTGCCAGAGATAGCTGTTTCTTCGTATAAAGAAGCCCAAGCGCTAGTGAAGGCAGGAGAAGCCACGGGCTGGGGCAAAGTATTGGACATTCCTGTGAAAATGGACCGGTTCGGACTGGGGTACCGACCGTCGTCATCAACTCCTTCTGTGGGGGCCCCTCATTTCAGAAAGTCAATCACCATCTCTGCCAGTGGAGTATGCCATGAATCTGTCAATGCTGCTTCAGAATCCGATGAAGGGGACAGCGACTGTGATATGGATGCCTGGATTCAGCCAAGCACGCCAGGACAAGGACTATGCAACTGGTCTATTCAGGAGCTTGTTCCTGTGACTTTTAAACAGTAATGCTTTGCTTTATTAATTGTTGAATAATCTGATGTCTTGCCCGGGGCATCAGGATTTGCTTAGGGCTGTGTTGTTATAAACATTGCTTCGTTAATCATTAAATAAATGGCGTTTTTTTATGTGTAAATACTGTAATCCTTGTCTTTCTTGTTTTGTATTTTTCAATAAAATGGCAACGTGGTTATCCGCTTTATACGCATTTTGAAGCACTTAACCATTTCTTTTGCAGGATAACATTTTCAGATGACATCCTGGAACCACCTATGACTCGTCCCGACTTCGAGCACCCGGTATTCCAGACCGAAGAAGAGGTTGTCGAAGATAGCGATGTTCCTGAAGAACTGTCTTGGTTGGTGAAGCAAGAGGAAAGAGCCATTCTGCCTCACGACGAGATTATCGAGATTATCAATTTGGGGTCGGAAGGGGTTGAGAAAAATATTCGTATCGGAGCCGCACTGCAGAGTGATATCAAGCGAAGACTGGTTGAAATGCTCCGAGAGTATAATGATGTATTCGCTTGGTCGTATCAAGATATGCCAGGGCTCGATACAGATATGGTTGTGCATCGTCTGCCACTGAAAGAAGACTGCCCGCCTGTCAAACAAAAACTTCGCAGAACTCGCCCAGATATGGCAATGAAGATCAAAGAGGAGGTTCAGAAACAGTGGGACGCTGGGTTCCTGGCTGTGACGAAGTATCCCTCATGGGTTGCTAACATCGTACCAGTGCCAAAGAAAGATGGCAAGGTTCGGATGTGCGTGGATTATAGAGATTTGAATAAAGCAAGCCCAAAAGACGATTTTCCACTCCCTCATATCGACGTGCTAGTTGATAATACTGCTCAATACTCTGTATTCTCCTTCATGGATGGCTTTTCAGGCTATAATCAAATTAAGATGGCGCCAGAGGATATGGAGAAGACTACTTTCATAACGCCTTGGGGAACATTTTGCTACAAAGTGATGCCCTTTGGTTTGAAAAATGCTGGGGCAACATATCAGCGTGCGATGACGACTCTCTTTCATGACATGATGCATAAAGAGATTGAAGTTTATGTTGACGATATGATTGCCAAATCCCAGACGGAGGAAGAGCATCTGGTGAATCTGTTGAAGTTGTTAAAAAGGCTTAGGAAGTTCAGGCTGAGGCTGAACCCTAACAAATGCACCTTCGGGGTGAGATCGGGTAAGCTCCTGGGGTTCATAGTAAGCGAAAGAGGAATAGAGGTCGATCCTGCTAAAATAAAAGCGATTCAAGAAATGCCGACGCCTAAAACAGAGAAAGAGGTGCGCGGGTTTTTGGGGAGATTGAACTACATTGCTCGGTTCATATCTCATCTAACGGCCACGTGTGAACCATTATTCAAGTTGCTAAAGAAAGATCAAGCTGTAACATGGAACGATAATTGTCAAAAGGCGTTCGATAAAATAAAGAAGTATCTGCAGGAGCCTCCTATTTTGATACCCCCAGTGGCAGGGAGACCCTTGATAATGTATTTAACGGTTCTTGAGGGAAGCATGGGTTGTGTTCTCGGTCAACACGACGAGACGGGGAGAAAAGAGCATGCAATCTATTATTTGAGTAAGAAATTTACAGACTGTGAATCTCGATACTCAATGCTGGAGAAAACTTGTTGCGCGCTAGCCTGGGCCGCCAAGCGTTTGAGGCAGTACATGCTGAATCATACAACCATGCTTATCTCGAAGATGGATCCTATCAAATATATATTCGAAAAGCAGGCGTTGTCAGGTAGGATTGCCAGGTGGCAGATGATCTTGACCGAATACGATATTCAATACGTCTCGCAAAAGGCAATAAAGGGGAGTGTGTTGTCTGAATATCTGGCGGAGCAGCCTATTGAAGAGTATCAATCGATGAGATTTGACTTTCCTGACGAGGATATCATGTATCTCAAGATGAAGGATTGTGAAGAGCCGTTACCAGACGAAGGACCAGAGCCGGGGTCCAAATGGCAGATGATATTTGATGGAGCTGTGAATGCTTATGGTAGCGGAATAGGGGCAATTATCACTACGCCGCACGGGTCGCACATCCCGTTTACTGCCCGATTGACCTTTGCTGTTACCAACAATGAGGCCGAATACGAAGCTTGTATAATGGGGCTTGAAGAAGCCATTGATTTGCGAATCAAACATTTAGACGTATACGGAGACTCAGCTCTGGTGGTGAATCAGATCAAAGGGGAATGGGAGACACGGCAGCCCAATTTGATACATTACATGAATTATGCAAGGAGATTGTTGCCTTTCTTCGACAAAGTTGAATTGCATCACGTGCCACGGGCAGAAAATCAAATGGCTGACGCCCTTGCCACCTTGTCTTCCATGTACAAGGTCAATTTCTGGAACGAAGCTCCCCAGGTCACTATCTCTCGGTTGGACAGGCCAGCTTATGTATTTGCTATTGATGAAGCGTCTGATGGCAAACCGTGGTATTTTGATATCCTTAATTTCCTGAAGAATAAAGAGTATCCGGCTGGGGCATCCAGTCAAGATCAGAAAACTCTCAGGAGATTAGCAGGTAATTTCTACTTGAACCCGGATGGCGTCTTATACAGAAGAAACCACGACTTGGTGTTGTTGCGTTGTGTAGACGAGAGAGAGGCAAAGCTTCTCATGGAGGAAATTCACGAAGGTGCATTCGGGACGCATGCTGGTGGGCATGCTATGACGAGAAAACTGCTGCGGGCAGGTTATTTTTGGCTGACGATGGAAACTGATTGTTTCAAATTTGCAAGAAAGTGCCATAAGTGCCAAATATATGCTGACAAAATACATGTGCCTCCGAGTCCTCTAAATGTGATGTCATCTCCATGGCCATTCTCAATGTGGGGAATCGATATGATTGGAAAGATCGAGCCGACGGCTTCTAACGGGCATCGGTTCATCCTCGTAGCAATCGATTATTTCACCAAGTGGGTGGAAGCGGCGTCTTACGCAAATGTAACGAAGCAAGTGGTGGCTAGATTCATCAAGAGAGATATCATTTGCCGATACGGAATTCCCGAGCGGATAATCACGGATAATGGTTCTAATCTGAACAACAAAATGATGAAGGAGCTCTGTCAGAATTTCAAGATCGAACATCACAACTCCTCCCCTTACCGACCCAAGATGAATGGCGCTGTCGAAGCGGCCAATAAAAATATCAAGAAGATCGTCCAGAAAATGGTGGTGACTTATAAAGATTGGCATGAAATGCTACCTTTCGCTTTGCACGGTTATCGTACGACGGTACGCACATCAACCGGGGCAACTCCGTTCTCGTTGGTATACGGAATGGAAGCGGTGTTACCATTGGAGGTGGAGATCCCTTCTCTGAGGGTATTGCGAGACGTTCAGCTGGACGAGGCAGAATGGGTAACGAACAGATTGAACCAACTGAGTTTGATGGATGAGAAGAGGCTAGCTTCTCTGGCATACGGTCGTTTGTATCAAAGACGAATGAAGAAAGCGTACGACAAGAAGATACTTCCGCGAAGCTTTCAGACGGGCGACCTTGTGCTGAAAAGGATTCTCCCGCCGCAAGCAGATCACAGGGGCAAGTGGACCCCCAATTACGAAGGGCCATACGTTGTCAGTAAGGTCTTTTCAGGAGGAGCTTTATTGTTGTCCACCATGGATGGGGAAGACTTTGCATCACCTGTGAATTCGGACGCAGTTAAAAAATACTTTGCTTAAAATAGACCCGCTGGGCAAAAAAAAGAGAGTCCAGGCAAAAATGGGGCATCCTGGCGAACCAAAAACAGAATGAAAGGTTCGGGCAAAAGTTAGGGATAAAATCGAAAAATGTACACCCGCGAAGTTGAAAACCTACACTGGGCGGCTTCGGCAAAAAAGGGTATCCCGGTGAACTGAAAACCCGTAAAGGGCGGTTCACGCAAAAGTTAGGGATGTGAAAAGCAAATGACTGCGGCCCGAATTTGATTTTTCAATGAGCATCAATGCGGGAGAATATGTTTGAGGAGTCAGTTATCGGATACAACCTCTTCAGAAGTGGGGATACCGGGAAAGTATTAGAGTCGGACGAGTCATGGGAGGATCAGTTCGTGATGTTCATCTCCATCCAGTTGCCGACATGTGTGCAAAATTTAATTTGTCAATATTTATGCTTCTTGTGAATACTTGCATACTTGTATATTTGCTTTGTGTAGCTTCCTCTTTTCAGGAGTTACATCCCGTGTACAAAAACTCCACCCATTCAGGGGCCCAATCAATGAAAATGTGTTATTCAGTACTTGATGCCTGTTCTTTACTGTTTTGCGCATGATAAAACGCCTAAGTTTATTGAAACTAGCATGAGTATAACATCACTGGCCCTTGCCAACAATTGTTAAAGCTTTGAATTAACTGAGTGTAACGTCACTAACCTGAATTGATTCGATTGCATAGGCTTGCCGTGGCTTGTTTGTGTTGTTGCAGGTTTCATAACTGTACGAGGAAGGTGATCAAAAGATTGCAATAGTGAAAGGCTTGATCCCCACGCAGGTCATGCATGTTCTTCCTGAAGAAGGTAGAATTCCCCAGCTAGCCGTAGCTTATCCAAGGGACATGCTCCAGAGAAGTTAATCGACCTCAGCAGAGTTTAGTGATTCCGAGATCGTAGGGCTGTATTCAGACAGGTTCATCGTCCCCGCAGGGTCCTGCATTCTCCCCCGGCGGAGTCAGTAAATTTTCCCCGAGAGAATCCAGCCATCCCCAGCGGAGTTCTCTTTTCAGCGAGTGTTCTTTCCTTCCAGTGGAATTCGAAGGTCAAGACTCTCCAAAGCAGAGTTGATGGTGGGTCCTGTCATTTATTTTGTCAGAGATACCGTGTGATATTAGTTCACTCTCCAGCAGGGGCTCGATCATACCCGGTGCATCTGCTATTCCCCAGCAGAGTTATATCCCCCAGCAGGGGGTTACCTCCGCAAGGTATTTGGTTTGAGTTATATTCCCCAGCAGGGGGTTACTTCAATAAGACGTGTGGTTTGAGTTCCCAACTTCCCAGCAGGGTCGACTTCATCCTACCAGCATTTATTTTGCTGGAATAACTTTGTAGCATCAGGCTATTCCCGGCAAGTCGACGTTATCCTCCCAGCATTTATTTTGGCTGAAGCAGTTTCTGTACTCTAGTAGTTCAGGTGGAGAGAGCTCTTGCTCAAATAAATCACCAAACAGTCAAGATTTCGGCAGGAGATATTCAATAATAATGTCAGTTTCGGCGGTATTCCCCCACAGAGTTATCGTGATAAGACTCTCTTTGTCTCCAGCAGAGTCATTCATGCAAATGTATCTTATTTTCCCCAGCCAGGGTGGCCAGGATAAGTGTCTTCTTATCCCCAAGCAGGGTTCGTTTGTCATCAACGAGTCGCATGAATCAGAATTTCGAAGCAGGTGTCCGATAGTGGGTTTTCAGACATCCCCAGTAGAGTTCATCTCAAAGTCGCTGTCGCGTCAGCGCTAAGAAGTTTGTGGGTGAGGATCATTGAAGAATTAAGTCCTGACGTGGACCATTTATTCCTAGAATGACGGGATTCCTTCAGAAGTGGGCGTCCTAACGTGGACAGGTTTGTTTTACCGGATTGGTAAGGTGTGTTAATCCTGACGTGGATAGATTCGGTCTTTTGAAATTTGGAGAAAGGGAGGTCATGACGTTGACAAAAGATTGGTTACTCTTCGTGTTGGTGTCCTGACGTGGATCATTTGTTTCCAGCAGATATCTGTATTCGTAATGGTGAAATGTGCGTCCTGACGTGGACAAGTTTGTAGTTCTTTGTGATGACAAGATACAAGAATCCTGACGTGGACAAATTTATCCTTCTTCGTGTTGTTGACAAAGGGTAAGTCCCGACGCGGATATTTCCCCAGCAAGTCGAAGGTGTGAGTCCTTACGTGGACAAGTCTTATTTCCTCAGTGAGTCGAAGACGCCTGAGTCCTAACGTGGACAAATCAAGGCGAGATCAGTGTCCTAACGCGGACAGAGCAAAGAGATTATTATTCATAACGTGGAAAGATGTAGTCCATACACGGACATATCAGAAGTGATTCCTAACGTGGAAATGACAGTATTCCTAACGTGGAAAAAAAGAGAGTCCTTACGTGGACAGGTTAAGATGGCATTCCTTACGTGGAAAAATGAGTCCTGACGTGGATAAATTCAGAAATAGTTGGTATTCCTTACGTGGAAAGATCAGAGTCCTTACGCGGACATATCAAGATTGATTCCTGACGTGGAAAGAAATGGATTATTCCTGACGTGGAAAGAGAGTTTAGTCCTGGCGCGGACAGATCATATCAAGATATTCCTAACGTGGAAGAAGAAGTTTATTCCTTACGCGGAGAAATTGGGGTCCTGACGTGGACAGATTCGAGAAGTTGAGTCCTGACGTGGACAGATTTAGAACCAAAGGTGAATTCATTACGTGGAAAGATCAGAGTCCTGACGCGGACATGTCAAGTGGTATGGGAGTCCTTACGTGGACAGATTGATGCAGTTCTCCTTACGCGGAAAGAAGATTGCTTCCTAACGTGGAAAGATAAAAGCGTTACTCCTAACGTGGATGATGTGATTCCTAACGGGGACAGGTGTGATTCCTAACGTGGAAGAGTTTTTCCTAATGTGGACGATTCAGTTTACGGAAATGCAGGTGAATTATCCCCAGCGGAGTTGCTGAGATTTTCCTGGGTTGACAGTAAGTGGAGTCCTAACGTGGACAAGTTTTAGTTGAGATTTCTTCGTGTTGATGACAGACAGAGTCCTAGCATGGACAAGCAAGCAATCTGTTATGACAAAATCCTCTTCAGAACGATGAAGACAATCCCCAGCACGGTCGTGCGAGATCAGCGGGTTGCTCTAACAGTCAGATTCAGCTGACGAATGTCATTCCTCAAGCAGGAGCGCAGTGTATTTCTGCGGTTGGCAAATTTCTGGTTTCACTAGTATTCAACAGTCTCGTACCGCGAATGTCTGAAGGCTCCGGGCTCTTCATCCAATCGGGTCCAAGTCGCTTGAATAGGGGCAGCTGTTGCACCCTAAAATTTGCCCAACCTTATTCCTTGGTTTATGTTTCATCATCATTAGCATTTGCATGTAGAGTCATGTACATAGACTAACCATCTGCATAGCATAAGCATAGCAAGTCATTCAACAGGGGACCAATCATTATTTTCATCTCTAGAGGCCTAGCAAGAGGTTATTATTCCAATTCAATCTCATTCAAGTCATCAGGAAAGAATTTGAAAGCAAGGAGTTCAGCAGATCAAGCCTTGAGTCCATCTCCTAGCTGAGGATATCTGAGGATCAACAAGAGGGTTGTGAGCTGTGAAATGAAGGTATGGAGAGCATCTAGACATCTTGAGAGACTTATAAAGTCATTTGGAGAAGAAAACAAGTCATTGATGAAGGCACAAGAGCTATAGTTGAAGACAGTCAACTAGGGTTTCATCTGGGTCAACCCTAGGTCAACCCTAGGTCAATTGACTGACTTAAGAGGGCATTCAAGTCTATTGGAGAGATGTGGGGATCAACATTTGATATATGAAGAAGGATATGGAGATATGACAAGGAGAATTCAAGAGAAATCAAGGAGAAGAGGAGTTACTAAATTAGGGTTTCTCTGTAAAATCCCCTAGTTTAGGTCAAATTTCCAAGCAAGATAAGTCAAAATGCTAACTTCAAATGGCTTCTTGGCCAACATGAAACTTGTAGAGGATCTCAAGACCTTTAATTTGAGTGGTGGAAGACCTCAAGGAGGTTTATGGAACTCAAGTTATGGTCCTTGCAAGTTACAGGTCATTTGGGGTGTCTGAACTTTTGTCTGTGAAAGTGACTTGACTTCCAAGCTAGTTTTACCCCTCAAGGAGTTTTCAAATGAATTCTTGGTCAACATAAGAGTTGTTCCTCATTGTCTTAGCTTTCTAGAATGGTATGGTATGCCTTCATATGATGTGGAGAACTCAACTTATGGTCTTGGCAAGCAAAGGGTATTTTGGGCATTTGTGAATTACAGGTCATTTTAACCTATACCCAAAACTCATACAAGGAGGCCTCAAATGGAAAAACTTACAACATCAAACTTGCTCCAAATGGGATTTTAAGTCTAGAAAGAAGGTCACAAGTTATTGGAGAAGCTCATAGCATGGAGTTGCATGATAGGTCAAAATATGAACTAAAAAGGCTTATAAAGTGAATAATTTCAAGTTGGAAAATGGTTTGGGAGATTTACAAGTCCAAATGGAGACTTCCAATATATGATTTTGAATGGAAAAACAATTCTAAGAACAATGGTTCACCCACTTTTTTGAGTTTAGAAGGAAAAAAGGAAGTTATCCATGGTTGCTTATCATTTAAGAAACATAATCAAAAATGAACCAAAGTTGGAAAGCAAGGGAATGTGCAAGATGGATCTAGAATGTTCATTTGGGGTCTATATATTCATGAAATGTGCATTGATCAAGGGTTGGCCTCATTTGCACCAAGATTTTCACAAATTTCTCTCATACTTTTCATTGAAGTTTCATTCCAAATCTCACAAATTCCTCACCAATTTTCATCCACTTCAATTCAATCTTATTCAATCATCATCATAGATCATAATTGAAGCAAAGACTTGGTGGTTAGGATTCATTTTCGTGCATTATCTTCAAGAACCTCAAAACTGCAAATTCTGTTGGACAGCAAAATTCAAGCAAGGAATCACCAGAATATTGCATACAGAATCACATACACCAAGGATAGATCAAGATCCAACACCTAGAAGCTTCAGATCCACATCTTCCATAGCTGTTTTTCAAGATTTCTCACAAGGTAAGTTTTCATTCAAATTGCTCGATCTAGTTAGTTTGGCATGATTTTGTTAGTGTAGAATTGATCTAGGTGGTTAGGAGATTAGTTTAGATGAATTTGGAGAGGTTTGGTGATGGTTGTGAGCAGGTGCAATGAACTGTTAAGATCAATATCTCTTAGATTAGTGTGTTATAATCGTGGCTTGATAGCATGTGTTAACCTCCATTAGTTGTAGTTCAATTTAGGCTAAGTCTGGGGAAGATTGGTGAGGGTCCATACCAGTGCATTTCAATGGTGGTCAGTATGTGATTCAATCGAATTTGTTGATGTGGTGAATTTCAAAGCGAATTGATGCCCTAAGCTTGTAGAGGGAGAGATTTGGAGCAGATTTCATGTTCACATCGTGTGGATTGGCTGCGTGTAGATGGAGAACAGAGAGGAAGAAAGTTGCTCGTGCATGGCTTCCATGGTGGCAGAAACCCTAGGTTCAGGTTGAATGAGGAAGAAGAGATAATCCTAGCCGTCTAATGAGTGTAAGACTCTTGACTTTTAGAGTGATCCAAGGGCCTACATTCAATCTGAAAATTGGAGGGAGATTACCCTGGCCCTAAACGCACCGTTTCATTAATTGAAACGGGCGGGCCTGAGTTGGATTGTTATCCCCACCCCCGTGTGAGCCCAAAACCATTTTTCTCACGTGATTTCTATACTTTTCTCACCCCCCAGCATGTGTGGAACTCTGAGTTGTTTCTGGGCCTTGTCCAAACGCTACCAGCACCCCCCTTTTATGAGGCCCATCCTGATTGAACTGAGCGCGCCTACTATTCTAACCCCCTCCCTCATTTTAATTCATTTTATTTCCTATTTCATTTTAATTTTTTTTTGCCATTTTCATTAAATCATAATAAATTCATAAAAAATGCTTTTTAATTCATTCTTTTTACCATATCTTCATTAAAATGTCTAGAATATTATAGGAAAATAAAATTTCATTTTTAGTTTCATTTCATATTTTTTTCATATTTTCTAAATAAATGTCATAATAAATAGATTCATTTCATGCATTATTTTTATGATTTTTGTTCTCTCACATGCTTTAATATTTTTTGATCATTCTTTTCATATTGTTTAGATGAGATATTAGGCTTATAGAAATATTTTAGTCCCCATTTTTAGAGGCTAATTTTAGGTGATTAATAAATGCTTGAATATCATGAATAAAACTAGGGTTTTTAGGTGACAACTTAGGAGTTTAATTTCATTTCCCTTAGGACTTAGGGTTTGAATAAGTTAGTTATGGGACTATAGGGGCTATGGGTAGTTATTAGATCCCTTAGAGAACAGTTAGGATTCCCCTACTGATATTATTACTGTCTGTATATCTGCTGTCTGGTGTGGTGTGCCCTCTGGGGTTTATTGATTGTTTGTATGGGTATTGGGTTTGTCTGGGGCCCTGGGGAAGCTGAAGAATTGTGGAGATGAAGCCATTGAAGATTCAAATGCTGAAGATCAACTGTCAGAGTTGAGGAGGAGCTTCTTGCTATCAGTTGCTGAGGAGACTGGAGTTTAGGAGCTAAGCAGAGCTCTAGATTAGAATGATTGTTTCTCAAACATGGATTGCCTTGTCTGCATCCATTCTTCTCTGTGATTCAGAGTCTCTCCAAGACACTCACCCCCTTCCTTTGGAAGGCTTGGTGATAGTGTCTATGAGATAGAACTCTTGAGAGAAAATGTCTTTTGTGTTAGAAGCAGTCTGTTCACCACCTTTGGTAGTCAACTGATTGCTTAACACCCAATTCACTCTTGTGACTAATCCCTCATCCTGGAGGTTTGAGCATGAAGAAAAGCCATTGCAGATGGAAGACTGATGATCAAAGCCCTTGTCTGAAGGCCATGAAGATGGAGATTGATGCTTGTTGAAGCCTGTAGCTGATTGGAGATTGCTTGAAGTCAGATGTTGAGTCAGAGCTGCTGAAGCTGTTTGTTTCTTTTGCTGTATTTCATTTGCTGATGTATTGATTGGTTTTCTGAACTGTATTGTTTGCTGTTTACCCCGTTGGGTTGAAAGTGAAGCCTGTTCACTTTCGCCTATTGTTTTCTAGGTTCGAGGTTGAGTGGGACTCCCTTGCCTCGCTTGTATTGCTGCATCCATGCATTTTACTGTTTTACTGTATATATCTGATATTGTTTCTGTTTCTGCCTATCCCTTAGGATCTCTGTTTCTCTCTGTGCAAGAGAGGAGCATGATAGACACTAGGTCTTAACCCATGCATGATAACATTAGGTTAGTTTGTTTCCCTTCGCAACCGTAGGTTAGAGTTCTGTCTCTTTCTTTCTCAAAACAAACAGAAAAAACACATAAAGATTTCAAACACAATAAAAGACACTTCTTCCGTAAAAGAACGTGAACTCATCAAGACGTCATTTTTGTCCCCTTGGACTGCTAATCAGAAAAAAACCTTTTTCAGAAGGAATAAAATCAATCAAGGACAGACTTGTGTCGTACGTGGCCCGAACTACGTTTGCTCTGATCTTTCATGCTGTATGAAAGTACGTAGGCATAGGATGCGATATCCTAGCGAGCAACCTTCCCCTCCTTTCCCGTAGGTAGGCGAACTACGTTGACTCTGATTTCTCGTTCCAGACGGGAATACGTAGGCATAAAGTGCGATACTTTGCCGAGTCATTTTTATTTTCATTTTATTTTCTTTTTAACCCTTGACCTATAGCTTAGATAGAATAACAATCCATACCCGAAAACAAGCGTGGATCCCGTCGAGTACGACGGACGTGAGGGGTGCTAATACCTTCCCCTTGCGTAACCGACTCCCGAATCCAGGTTTTGGTTGCGACGACCATACCTTTCCCGTGTTGTGCGAGGTTTACTCTGAGCGTTTCCTTTCCCTCCCGTGGGATAAATAACGCACGGTGGCGACTCTTCTGTCAGCCGGCGCCGATTTTCGCAGTAGCGACATTAGGGACGATGCCTGTTTGCGGTAGAACGGAAATGTAACATACTCTTTCTGAAAATGAGGTTTGAAACAATCCCGAAGGATGAAAAGGTTTGAATTTTTGTTGTGTTTTTTAGAAGAGGTGAATTGAGTTAGTTTGAAACTCATGTTGCACTAAAGACTATGACATAAGAGACAATGCGTCGCGTATCGCCTAAAGGGCATACGCTAAACACTCTAGACAATGTGAGAAGAGACCCCCCACTCATCATTCCTTATGTACTTAAGGCTCGTAGCGTACAACAATTTTCTTTCTTTATGAAGTGTCTTAAGAGATTCTGAGATGAGAAGAGAAGACACAAGGATTCTAAGGGGAACTATAAACCCTAATGTTATCATGCAAAGTGATCCTAAAGTTGGGATGAAAAGGGGACTACCTAATGTTATCATACAAAGGATTGAAAGCCTAGTGTCTCTCCTACTCCCATCTTAAAAAGAGGGACTAGGAATCCTAAGGGATCATGGAAAGAAGCACAAGTAAACACAATGCTAAATCAATCACAGATGAAAATGAAATGAAAGACTTAAACAAGTCAAAAGTGAAAAATATATGAAATGCAAACACAAATATAGACATGAAACAATGCAACCAAACAAGTACAAGAGAGGCCCAAATGTTCATAGGATTCTTAAAGTGACACAAACATCACCAAGGCATCAAGAACAAGCCCAAAACCAACAAGGTCAGAAATGAAAATCAAGTGAGAAAACCTCAAATTCAAAGTCAAAACCTCAAGCAATCACAAGAATGATCAAACCAAATTGTAGAACCGAAGTTCAAACAACTATCTCATACTTCAAACAAGTGGAAACACAATGATCAAATGAAACTTGTGGCATAAGGTACACATCCAATGACCTCTAATCATGCAAGGAAGCACCTCAAGCATGTTAACAAAAGCTAATCAAGGCTTAAGAGGTACTCAAGGGATCACTCATGATCATGTCCCAAAACTAGGTCAAGAATTTGATGCATACACACAGTGAAAAAAACTTTGAATTTGAAGTATCCACCAAAAAGAGAAGAAAACTTGAATAAAATCCAAATCAAATACTCAAATTGAGTTAAAGAAATCCAAAATTAGAATGCAAGAGTTCATGGCAAGAGTCCATTCAAAGCACCATCAATTAGGTCAAACAATGCAATGTATTCAACTTATCGAGCAAGCATCGAGGAGCAAATTAAAGCCAATGGAAAACAATTGAAAAGTGATCATCAAGACCTCAAACTAGCCCTCAAATAAGCCTCAATCTAACACCTAAGTGTGAGAGAAAATTGGTCAAAGGGGGTGTTTTAATTATGGTCAATGATCAAGTTAAAATCAAGGTACAAACCATAAAACACCTTCAATGATTAATTCAATTAAAAATACTAAAAATAATTGGAAAATAAAATAAAAATAATAAAAAATATCCTAACATCTTTGTAAGTGCTCTTGATTGGCTGCATTTTGTGACAAAACTTTAGAATGTGCATGTATGTCATACTGATTATTAGGACATACTTAATGATGTGTATGCAGGGCAAGTTAACTATAAGTTAACTTAGTTTAGCTGAATGTCATACAGAATGTCATAACATTGAACGTATGACATCCAGCGGGAAAGCTTGTTTTTCTGGTATCTATAAACTAGGAAACATAATAAATGCTTAAGCTGGATATCAGGAGACTTTCTAGAAGCCCTAGGCGAACTAGAAGATCCCTGAATTAAGTGGCAAGTGTGCAGATCTTTGAGACTAGGTTTTGATATGGATAAAACCTAATTAATGCACTAAGGCCCAAAAGGACTGACAACTGCTATAAAGATCAGAAGATGCAATCATGAATGGCAACACTTGATAACAGAAGGAGAAAGAGTGCAGATTGCAGAGTCCTGTGTAAATGAAGAAGGCTAGTCTTCACGTGTAATTCTGTCTAGGAATACTTGTAATCCAAGCAATTGTCTGGTGGATGATTTGCATTAGATAGGTAGATTCTAGGTTGTGTATCACTCGAAGCTTTGAAGCAAGAGTGTGTGAGTTCCTTCATCAAAGTTGTGAAGCAAGATCAAGGTGTGTATGAAGTGTCTCTTCATATTGTCGTCTATAATTGTTTAATATCACTATTGTGTGATTGAGGGGGAGTGAGTGGGTATACTCAGGTCTAGAGTGTCTCTAGGTTGAAGTGTCATTGGGTAGAGATTAAGTGGGGAGTGTAAACTGGACGTTTAACTCTGAATTGATTCTACTAATAGTGAATTTCCTCCCTGGCTTGGTAGCCCCCAGTTGTAAGTGTTGTTCACACCGAACTAGGTAAACAATTGTTGTGTTATTTACTGCTTTTATTATTGCTGAGTATTAGCTGTTAAGTAGCAGATCTCACAGTGGATGTTATAACCTTTGGAATAACATCCATCGTGTGCTTACCAGAATTTTCAATCTTGAAATGTCAGAAACACATTTTTTTGGATTTTTATAATGCACAAAACTATTTTAAAAAGATTTAAATTGAAATTGCAATAAAAATAAAAGAAAATAAAACAAACAAGAGAAGGGAGGTGTATCAGTAACGTTGGATTGAACTTAAACCATGTGTTACACACAAATGGGCTCCAATTAGGGGGTGGGATTATCAAAATCACAAGGCCTAAACTAAAATTAATCAGCTTCTAAATGAAACGAATCGTTTCATTAAACGACATGGCATGCCAACTCAGATTCAACCAACACATGTACAAGGTCAACGCGCTACATTAGAGGACACCTCATCTCAAGCCTCAGACGCCGGAGCCCTAGCTCTAGTCGTCTTCTCATGCGATCTTCACCGGAGCTAGTTGCAAAATGCCATAAAAATTAAAACCGCGGTAATAATTCAAAGCTTTTTTCACATAGAACAAGAATATGAGCTTAGTTTTTTTAAAAAGGTCCCTAGAACTAGGAAAAATCAAGCCACAAATATTTGATGTACAAATTGAAATCAATTCCAACAAGCACCAAAATGATTCAAACATTGCCTACATGAAGTAGGGCTTCAGATGCACCAATTATGATCCTAAATTCAAGGCTAAAATGAGAGTTTCAATTCATGGAATGTTACCTAACAGATCTGCTCCGTTGGCTCTTCAAACACCTTGCAAGCTTTGCTCTGATGCTTCCAATCAAACCCTTGTACTTCAGTGATGATGAAATGATCCAGCAATGGGAGGAAAACTCAATGAAATGTGTTTTCGAAGCAAGAGAAAATTTATGTATTTTTTGATGAAACTCTTCTCTCTGTGCAGCTCCCTCTAAACTGATCATCTAGGGTTGTTTTTTGCTTAAGTATGAAGGTTTAGTGAATCCCATGTAGGCCCATGATGTGTGATTTGTTGGTTTTCAAAGTTTTCCAAAAAATGTTATTTCCATGTGCACACGGGTATGGACCTTTGTACCATCCTTTTAGTCTGCAAATTAGGGCAATTAGGGTGTTTGAAAAAGAATGTTGGTGATTTGGGTTATTGAGAATGAGTGCAAATATGGTTTTGGACAATTACTTCTTATGGTGTAAAACTTGAAAAAGTGACTTGTAATGTGGACTCATGTTGGTTCAAATTGGGTAATATCTAGCATGACCATTACATGATGATGTTATGGTGTCCAAGAGTTAAAAATAACTTCAAATGGCGACTTTAAATGGAAGAAGTTCAAACTAGGTCCAAAAATCAAAATTTTAAGCTCTTATGGTTCAAATAATCACACAAATCATCAAACATCATGGATTTTAAGTTAAAGATGATATTAAGGTCATTTGACACAACTTTCATGTGGCACAAATTTGGATTAGAGGTCTTGAAGTTCATGGATTTGGTCATTGAAATGAAAGACCTAAAACTTGGTTTCCAAAAATACCCGTGACATGAGAAAGCCATAACTTGAGCTCCACACATGAGAATGATGAGTTCTAGCACTTTTTAAAAATCTAAGACAATGAGGAACAATTTTCATGTTTGAGGAAAGATGAATAAGAGCTTAGTTCCTTGTGGAAAATGTCTTGGAAGTGAACTATCTTTGAGTACCTCTAAATTCTTTTCATTTGGTGACAACAACTTGTTGATACCATAACTTGAGATGTACAAACTCAATGAATGAGTTATTGCACTCAAAATAAATCTTGGAAGATGATGAAAAAGTCTCATGTTTGATAGAAAATGAGATAAGACTTGTATCATAGTGAAATTTATCTTTGAAGTTAGGTACCAAAACAGGGGATTTTACACTTAGAATCAACTGAAACCCTAATTTAGTAACTTCTTAAGCTCTTGAATCTTCTTGAATTTTCTTCCTCATGACATTAGAGATGACTTAATATGACTTCTCATGGCTTCCAAGATCAAGACCCAAGCCTTGAGCCCTCTCAAGTCCACAATTGACTTTTGGTTGACCAGATGAAACCCTAACAGAGGCTCTTGCAAATGAATTGTGTGATCAAACAAACTTCATAGAGAACCATCTAAATTCCTATTGAACCATTGAATCGTGCCTCATCCAAATAATTAACCTCATGAACCTCTGATGATCCTCAAGATAGGAAGTGACACCCATATACAAACTTTCTCCTCTCAAGGAGCTTTAAAACCCCAATTTGATGATGATAGAACTCTTGATGACTTAAAAATGTGCTCTTGCTTAAGCTTGAACATGAAACTCTCTTGATTGGAAAAAAACAACATCTTGAAGGTATGAAAAGCAAGCGCTTTCAAACATTCAAGGTAGAAGGTGATTGAATACAAAAGAACCCAGAAATTTGCCAACCGCGGGATAGTAAGCTGTAGAAATTGTCCACCAAAGTGGAATCAGGATCAGTAAAGAAATGTATCTGAAAGTGATAGGAAAGAGCTACTAACCACAAGTTAGAAAGCCTCGACATGCATTCGGAAACAAACTGAAAAACACAGCCTCGAGACTAAGTCGGAAAAACAACTGCTAAACAGCAGGCTCGATACTCAGTCGAAAAAACAACTGCTAAACAGCAGGCTCGACACACGGTCAGAAAAGAAACAAACATTTGCTAACCAGCAGGCTCGACACTCAGTCGAAAAGAAACAAACATCTGCTAACCAGCAGGCTCGACACTTAGTTGGAAAGAAAACAAACATCTGCTAACCAGCAGGCTCGATACTCAGTCGGAAAGAAAACAAACATCTGCTAACCAGCAGACTCGACACTCGGTCAGAAAGAAACAAACATCTGCTAACCAACAGGCTCGACACTTGGTCGGAAAGAAACAAACTGCTAACACAAGTTAGACAGCCTCAACACAAAGTTGGAAATATAATTAACTGATCACAATCTGAAAGAAGAACTCCGATGGGGAAAAAGAAACTTAAACAAGAAAACTCTGTTGGGGAGATGAAGATAAGATGAACACATCTATCAAAGATTTTGCCGGGGTCTGGATACCACACAGGCTCACGGATTATGCTGTTATCTGCTGGAGAAATATCTGGCAACAAAAGGTGACAACCTGGCTTATGCTTCATATGCATATGTTTGAATATGGTGTAATGCTCCACATGAGATGGAAATGCTACGCGCTTAGGAGGATGCCATGCAAAATGAAAATGTAAATGAACACCACCGCAAAAAGGTGCAGAAATAAATGGCAAGCAAACTTGTGCTGGGAAAACGCCCTGGATGGCCTTCCAGAAATAAAACTCTTCTGGGGAAAACGCCTTGAACGGCCTTTTGGAAATAAAACTCTTCTGGGGAAAGAATTCACTCTGCTAGGAATGAATCCACTCCGTCGGGGATTAAGAATAAAATATATTGGGAAATTATCCCAAAATATCACTCTGAAGAACACCAATAACCACTAGATTCTGCTGAGGACAACGCCCTGAACGGCCTCCCGGGACAAGACTCTCTCAGGGATAACTTCACTCTGTCGGAAATAATTCCACTCTATTGGGGATTGAGAAGAATTTATTGGGAAGTTAACCCAAAATCTAGCTCTGAAGGATAACCAATAACTGTTGGACTCTGCCGTAGACGGTGACTTCACTGGGGAATACTCATCGAGGGAATCAGCATTAACCTCTGCTTGGGGAAATGAGTCAATAACATAGACTTTATGGGGGAACAACACTGAACTTGCTCCGCTGCAGGGGAAATAATCCCAATTTAACTGCTGAGGATAAGTGCACATTATAATCTCAACCTGCTGGGGAGATGCTTTTGATATAATATCAACACCCTGTGGGAATAGAGACATGTCTTTGCCGGGGATACCCTTTTGAAACAGTCTTAACTGTGAGAGCCCTTCAAATGACAAACAAACAAAGTGTCATGTATGCAATAAAGGCTATTTTGGTCATCGTCCATGACATCATTCAAATAAACCATTGTTTCAATTATGATTAGCAAAACCCCACAAGTTTATGTAGGCAAAGTTTTATCAAAAACATCAGGCGTCTTTTGCAAACAAAATAGTAAAAAACAAAGCAAGTAAAGAAAGCTTTTTATGGAGAAGTACTTCATTGATTGAAAATGGCCTGTAAATAGGCAAATTACATCAGATGTAAATCCTGAAAAGATTAAGTTGCACAAAAAGTACAGATGGAAAAGATATACAAATGTCGGCAATATGGAAACAGACAACCACCATGTATCGATTCGGCTATGACTCTCATGACTTTGATGCTTCACCAATATCTCGCTTTCTAAAGAGACTGGCTGATAAACGCTCGGGTCCTCCAAGAATCCCACTATGCACACAGGTCAGACGCAGACCGTAACGTTTGCTCTTCAATCCCTAACTTTTTCCTAAATCGCCCTTGCTGGTTTTCAATTCACCGGGATACCCTTTTTTAAAAAAGTCGCCTATTCAGGTTTTTAACTTTGCGGGTTTATTCTTTTTTATTTTTATCCCTAATTTTTTCCCGAACCCAATCTTTTTATGGTTCGCCGGGATGCCCAATTATTTCCTGGATTTTCTTTTTCTTTCTAGTGGGTCTCTTTAAGCAAAGTATTTTTTGACTACGTCTGTGTTCACAGGGGACGTAAAATCTTCACCATCCATAGTTGACAATAGCAAGGCCCTTTTGGAGAAGACTTTCCTTACCACATATGGACCTTCATAGTTGGGATTCCATTTGCCCCTGTGATCTATTTGTGGAGGGAGGATCCTCTTCAGCACTAAGTCACCTGCCTGAAAATGTCAAGGGCGCACTTTCTGATCGAAGGCCTTCTTCATTTTACTCTGATATAGTCGACCGTGGGCGATAGCTGCCAATCTCTTTTCGATAATTAGACTAAGTTGATTCAACCTAGCCTTCACCCATTATGCCTCATCAAGCTTCACATCAACCAACACCCTCAAGGAAGGAATCTCGACTACTAGTGGTAGGACAACTTCCATACCATACACCAGCAAGAAAGGAGTTACCCTTGTCGATGTATGCATCGCAGTACAATATCCATGTAAAGCAAATGGAAACATCTCGTGCCAATCCTTGTAGGTTACCACCATCTTCTGTACAATCTTCTTGATGTTCTTGTTGGCTGCCTCGACAACACCATTCATCTTTGGGCAATACGAAGAAGAGTTGTGGTGTTCGATCTTGAAACTCTGGCACAATTCCTTCATCATCTTGTTGTTCAAATTCGAACCATTATCAATAATGATTCGTTCTGGCACTCCATATCGGCAGATGATGTCCTTCTTGATAAAGCGAGCCACTACTTGTCTAGTTACATTGGCAAAAGAAGTTGCTTCTACCTACTTGGTGAAATAATTGATTACCACCAAGATAAAGCGATGTCCATTGAAAGCGGTCGGCTCGATCATACCAATCATATCAATGCCCCACATAGCAAAGGGCCAAGGAGATGCCAAGACATTTAGAGGACTTAGAGACACATGCACCTTATCAGCATAAATCTGGAATTTATGGCACTATCTGGCGTACTTGAAACAATCAGATTCCATAGTCATCTAGTAGTAACCTGCTCTCAATAATTTCCTGGACATGGCATGTCCGCCAGCATGTGTTCCAAAAGAACCTTCGTGGACTTCTTCCATTAGCAGGTTTACTTCATTTTTGTCCACACACCGTAACAATACTAAGTCTTTTATCCCGGCTCGATGCCCCAGATGGATACTCTTGATTCTTGAGAAAAATTTTGATATCAAAATACCAAGACTTCCCATATGATGCTTCCTCTACTGTGAATATGAATGTCGGCCTGTAGAGGCGCATGATAGTGATCATCAAAGCTTCATTCTGATAATTCACTTTATACATTAATGATAAGGTTGCCAAAGCATCTGCCATCTGGTTCTCGGCCCTCGGCACATGATAAAACTCCACTCTGTCAAAGAAAGGCAGCAATCTCCTGGCATAATTCATGTAAGGAACCAGATTGGGTTGATGAGTTTCCCATTCTCCTTTAATTTGGTTAACGACTAAAGCTGAATCACCATATAAATCAAGGTTCTTGATTCTAAAATCAATGGCTTCTTCTATACCCATGATGCACGTTTCATATTTAGCTTCGTTATTGGGCAGGCAAACGTTAGCCGGGCGGTGAACGGTATGTGGGAACCGTGGGGAGTTGTAATGATTGCCCCAATTCCGTTGCCATATGAGTTAACATCACCGTCGAAAACCATCTTCCACTGAGAGCCTATTTCGGGACCTTCATATGGTAGTGGCTCATCACAATCCTTCATCTTCAAAAACATTATGTCCTCATCAGGAAACTCAAATTTCATTGGTTGATAATCTTCAATCGGTTGCTCTGCGAGATATTCTGACAAAACACTTCCCTTGATGGCTTTATGGGAAACATATTGAATATCATATTCTGTCAGAACCATCTTCCATCTAGCAATTCTTTCAGAAAGTGCTCGCTTTTCAAACACATGCTTGATTGGATCCATCTTCGAAATCAACATGGTTTTGTGATTTAGCATATACTGCTTTAGGCATTTGGCTGCCGAAGCAAGCGTACAACATGTCTTTTCTAACATTGAGTATCTGGACTCACACTCTATGAACTTCTTACTCATGTAATAGATAGCATGTTCTTTTCTGCCCGTCTCGTCATGTTGACCGAGTACATAACCCATGGAGTTCTCAAGAACCGTCAAGTACATGATCAAAGGTCTTCCTGCCACTAGAGGCATCAGTATTGGAGGTTCCTGCAAATATTCTTTTATCTTTTCAAACGCCCTTTGACAATTTTCGTTCCAAACGACTGCTTGATCTTTCTTTAATATTTTGAACATTGGTTCACAGGTGGCTGTTAGGTGAGATATGAACCTTATAATGTAGTTCAATCTCCCCAGAAAACCACGAACCTCTTTTTCTGTTTTTGGCGCTGGCATTTCTTGTATTACTTTTATCTTTGTAGGAACTACCTCGATTACTCTTTCACTGACAATGAACCCCAATAGCTTCCCTGACCTCACTCCGAAAGTGCACTTATTCGGATTCAACCTTAATCTGAATTTCCTCAACCTTTCAAACAACTTCAAAAGATTAACCAGATGCTCTTCCTCCGCCTGTGACTTTGCGATCATGTCATCAACATAAACCTCGATCTCATGATGAATTATATCATGAAAGAGAGTCACCATCGCCCGTTGATAAGTTGCCCCTGCATTTTTCAATCCAAAAGGCATAACTTTATAGCAAAATGTCCCCCACGGCGTGATAAAGGTGGTTTTCTCCATATCTTCTAGGGCCATCTTGATTTAATTGTACCCAGAGAAGCCATCCATGAAGGAAAACACAGAATGTTGAGCAGTATTATCAGCCAACACATCAATGTGGAGGAGCGGGAAATCATCTTTCGGGCTCGCTCTGTTTAAATCTCTATATTCGATGCACATCCTGACCTTTCCATCCTTCTTAGGTACATGAACAATGTTAGCGACCCACGGAGGATAGTTTGTAACAACAAGAAAACCGGCGTCCAATTGCTTCTGGACCTCTTCCTTAATCTTGACTGCCATATCAAGCCTGGTTCTTCTCAGAATTTATTTTACAGGTGGACATTCTTCTCAAAGAGGTAGACGGTGTACCACTATGTCCGTATCTAGTCCTGGCATATCTTCATACGACCAGGCAAAGACGTCTCTGTACTCTCAGAGCATTTTGACCAGTCTTCTCTTGATATCATCTTCCAACGCAGCTCCAATTTTAACCTTCTTTTTGTCCTCTTCGGTACCCAGATTGACAACTTTGATTTCTTCCTGGTGAGGCAGAATGACTTTCTCTTCTTGTCTCAACAGTCTGGCAAGCTCTTCAGGCAGGTCATCTTCTTCATCAGTCTCTTCTTCAACTTGAATAATGGGACTGTCAAAATCATACCGAGTCATAGCCGAATATGAATCAGCGGCATCCGAGATGTGCAACCTGCATGATTGATGTTTATGCTTAAAATGATATACAAACAAGCACAAACACATTGCCATCTTATTGTCAAAAATAAAAAGCAAAAAAAAAATAGGGATCAAAATATTTGAATGCAAACAAACGCCTTTCATTAATGATAAAAAAAAGTTCAAATAGGGCTCTACAAAAGAAAGCCACTACGTCCTGGGCGGAACGTAGGATCACACATAATCAAAACAAAGAAATTACTCTTCAAAGGCAACTTGAACGACTTCCTCGATAGTCCAGTTGCACAAGCTCTGACTAGGAAGACACGACTGAATCCACGCGTCGATATCACAAACATTGTCTCCTTCATCTTTTCCCACATCATTGATTCTATCAAAGATGACCCCACTGCTGGTGAACTGCGCTGGTCCTCTGTACCTTGGAGTACTCTGCGAGGAGGAAGATGGGTTGTATCCCAAACCAAATCTGTCTTGTTTATTGGGGATGCTGAGAACTTGACCCCACCTTTGGGACGAACTAGACTCTACCACAGCACAGGCTTCCTTGAAAGAAGACATTGAAATCTTTGGAGTTTTGTCTTCAACAAGAGATTCTTCTTTAATCTGCACCTTCGAGAAGGCTTGACATAGTGTTTCATGGATCTCCCCACCCACCTCTACATATTTGAAGATCGACAACTGGCTAATCATGATATCCTCTTCACCACACACAGTGACGATATTCCCTTCAACCATGTATTTCAGCTTCTGATGCAAGGTCGAAGTAACTGCTCCTGCATAATGAATCCATGGTCGACCAAGTAAACAACTATATGCTGGCTAAATATCCATGATGTAGAAAATGACATTAAAGATTTTCGAGCCCACTTGAATTGGTAAAGTAACTTCACCAAACACTGATCTTTGAGTCCCATCAAACGCTCTCACCACCAGATCGCTGGGGGTACAAATCACACCCTAGGTATCTAACTTCATTAAAGATTTCTTGGGCAACACGTTGAGTGATGACCCTCTATCAACCAAAACATGCGACAGGACAACCCCCTACACTCAATGGAGATATGTAGGGCATGATTATGATTTTTCCCTGCGGGAGTCAAGTCTAGAGCTGTGAACCCTAAGCCATTGCCAGCATTAACATGGGCTACCACCCCCTCAAGCTGATTGAAAGAAATCTCCTGCGGTACATAAGCAGTGTTCAAATTCTCAAGAAGGCGTTCCTATGTGCCTTCGAGCACAACAACAAAGACAAAATCGAGATTTTGGAAGGCGTTTGCAGCAAATGATCCACAATTTTGTAGTCACTTTTGCGGATGAGACGCATAAACTCTTCAGCATCTTCGATTAAAGAGTCTCGCTCTCTTTGTTGTGAACTCTCTTCCGCTACAACCTTACCCTTTCCTTGATCAGTTCTTTCCACATTAACCTCTGGAGGGGAAAACACTATACCGCTTCTGGTTAAAGCTCCATCCCTAACAATATTATCCACAGACGAACCTCCGGATGATGCTCCTAACAATTCTTGCTTCTATCCATTACAAAATACCTCTACCCCATAATTCCATGGGATGACCTTGGTACTTTCGTAAGGTATTGGTCCGGCTTTAGTGATGATCACTGGCACTAGCCTTGGAGGCGCTGGAATATTTATCATTCTGTATGGGATTGAAATCGTAGCGATTTCATCCCGCCCACTGTTAACCTCTTTCACATCTTTTTCTTCTTCGATTCTATCAAACTGCAAAATACCCTCACTTATCAAGCCTTGAATATAGTTTCTTAGATCAACACGACCTTCCGGATGCATAACACAGCCTTCACAACCTTCCGCACAGCCAGGAAAAACAACAATCTACTCTTCACAAAACTTAGCGGCATTCTCAACTCTTCCACATCAGTTATCATATTCAACTTCTCTCCCTTAATAATGGCGTTAGCTCCGACTACCCCATGATCTGGCATTGGGTTTTGATTCACGTTCGGGGTCTCATTGGTAAAATTAATGTCTTTGGTGTCAAGAAGATCTTGCACCTTGTGCTTAAAAGCCTTGCAATTGTCTATGTTGTGACCAGGAGCGCCAGAATGAAAATTGCACCTTGCATTTGCATCATAGCCTGGAGGTGGTGCGCCAGTATGTGGTGCCAAAGTTCTTTTCTGGATGAGCTTTAATTAAAGAAGATGTTGAAGAAGTTGAGAGTATGGCATATGTGGAGTATCAAACTGCCTATTAATGGTCCTTCCTCTATCCTGAAATTGCCGTGGTGCAATATTTTGTTGTTGAGGAACCACTACAATGGTTATGTTGGCAACTTGTTGTTGCTGAGGCTGACATTGTTGTTGCTGCTGAGCTCTATTTTTGTTTCTATTTCTATAAGTTGTAACTGCATTTGAGTCCCCTTCTCTCTTCTTAGAATGACCAAACGCTTTTCTTACTCCACCTGACATGGATCCTTCTCTGCTCTGAATCTTACCCAACTTGATTCTGTTTTCTACCCTTTCACCGGTAATGATCAAATCAGAAAAGCTTCTAGACATATTTCCAATCAACTTCTCATAATATATTCCTGGCAAGGTTGCCCCGAACATATCAATAAGCTCCCTCTCCACCATCGGAGGCTGAAATCTGGCCGCTAGTTCATGCCACCTTTGGGCATATTCTTTAAACCCCTCATTGCTCCTTTGAGACAGATTCTACAACTGAACTCTATTTGGTACCAGATCACTATTATATTGATAGTGACAGACAAAAGCTTCCCCCAGATCCCTCCAACTTCTGATATGCGTCGGCTCTAGACCCATGTACCACTCTAGTGAAGGCCTTGAAAGCTATCCTGGAAAAAGTGCATCAACAACTTCTCATCGTCTGAGTAGGCAGACATCTTCCGATAATAAGATATGAGATGTACTCTAGGACAAGTTGTCCCTTTGTACTTATCGAATTCCGGAACTTTGAACTTGGGCGGAATCTTCACCCCTCGAATCAGCCCTAAGCTGGACATGTCAAGCCCTCAATCATTTTAAACCTTTTATCTGCATCTGTCTGAAGGCCTACGCCCAAGTCTCCCATTGAGAAAACATCATTATGCTCATCCTCCTCCGACTGAGGACCTGCTACCCCATGTGCAACGCCCGCTGCACCTGGTACATGAACTCTCGGTTGGTGACCTCTGTCCTAAGGAATAACAACCGTAGGAATAACATTATCCTGAGGAGTACTCCCATCAGCCGGGGGAGGAATAGCAGTGGTCCCTCCATGCAAGACCCCACTACCATCCACCCTGGCAATTAATGGCTGGACTAGTGTTCTGAGCTGCTCTTGCCCATTGGCAACTCCTTGCATCAGATCCATGACTTAAGCCATCCGATCTCTGAACTCTTGCAACTCTAGTTGTATTTGATCCATAGCTCTTTGCTGATTCCCTCTGGTCGAGTATCTGTAAAGCGTCTGGTCTGCTATCCTGAAAACTGCTAGAAGAAAACCACACAGAGATAAGGTTAGCGGGCCCAAGAACACTTGCGATGCAACATGATAATGATAATGCAAAATGCAAAATGCAAATATGTGTTACGGTGAGAATAGGATACCAAATTATTAATTAATTTGAATCGCATCTTTTGTTAACAAGCGGTCTTTGATTTATCCGAAGGAAATGTTAAAGAAAGGAAAAACTTATTTTGCATCGTAAACACAATGTGGGGAAAGATCTAGGGTTCGGGCTTGGTTAAGCTTAGGGAAGTGTTGTACCCCAAAATTTGACCAACCTTTTATTTTAGCTTGACTTGTGTTTCATTTCATTTAGCATTTCCATCTGCATATCATTTAGGTCGATCATTTCTCGTATTCTGTCCATTTTGTCGGTCGGAGTGGATTATCGGGATTACAGCCCCTTTGCTCGTGTTTCAGACAATTCAAACCAGTTCAGATGAAGAGATTTATTCCAAAATCGAGCGAGGGTTGCTCTCTTTCTGGTGGTTCAGCCTGTACTGATAATTTCGGTTGCGTTGCGGTGTTCGCCCGGTCTTTCCGTTTTTATTTCACTACTTTGTGTGGCTTTATTCTTATTTTCTGCTTTTTATAACTTTATAATATAGCTTTTAGTTTTATGGCATTTTAATGGAATTATAATTATAATATTTTAGTTTTATTAGAAGTTATATTTTTTCTTTATAGATTTTTTAATAGACTTTTATAGTTAATTTTTATTAGAAATAGAATTATTAGAAAGTATTTATTTTTTAGAACTAGGAGTTTAATATTTTTAGTCAAAATGGTTTTTCTAGAATATAGTCTTAGTTTTTATTTAATAGATTTTATTAGTATAGAAAATAGTTTTTTATTGGTTTTAGAATAATTTTTATTTTAATAGTTTAGAAAATATTTTTTTGGTTATTTAAAATTTTAACTAGAATTTAGCTTTTTAATAGTTTTAATATATTTTTATTAGGAGTTAAATAGTATATTAGAATTTTAATTATATTAGAATAGTTTAGATTAGTCATTAGATTATTATTATAATTAGCTTTGATTAAATGATTTGTTTAAGTTAGTTTTTGTTAGAATTAGTTACTAGTAGAATATTGTAGTTAGAATTATGGTTAGTCATTATTCAGAATTAATTGGGATTATTAATCAGCATTTAGTTTATTAAGTTAATAGCACAGGATTTCATCAAGTCAGTTAATCAAATAATTTGGGGACAACCTTCGCCACGTGTCATCCTTCTGCACTATATAACACTATTCACATTCTTCTTCCTTTGGAAGCTCAAGACCTAACCGTCGCTGTAGCGCCTCCCTTCAAGCACTATTCATCACCAACTCAACCTCACGAAATCTCCTTTTTTCCACCTCATCAGCTTCAAACCTTCATCAAACAACCTTCTTCCACTTTGTCGTCTCAAATCCGCAACCCATTTTCGTTCACTTTCCCAACCTTCAAAACACAACCATCACCATCAGAAAACCACAACCTCAAACCTCCTAAAACCCATTTTCTTTCGACAAACTCGACACCCAGAAATCACCATTAAACTCCAAACCCAGATTCCTTCACATCATATTCACCAAAACCCACACCCTCGAATTGCTGCGAAAAACCATCGACTCGTCTTCCACCACTTCATCACTTCCGTCTCATAACCATCTTCAATCCGTCGCCTCCATTAAACCACTGCGAACCCCACAACAACCCATCCGTCATACCCCTCACGCTCTCACAACTTCTGTCAAACCCTTCACCACCGTTTTCATCAAACCCAAACAAAGAAACCTCTAACCCGTTCCTATCCACTCCAAATCCGAACTTCAAACCCAAACCCAAACCAACAACAAACAACTCGTTTTCCAACAGAAATAGTAAGGAGTAAAGATTGAAACGGATTTATAACTGCGTTGAGGAAAGGGCGTGATCAGAACGAGGGTTCACTTCGTTTTCCGTCGTGAGTGTTGGTGTCGTCGGGAAAGGTTGAGATTTCACAGATTTTGGTTGATCCATTTTTTGATGTTGCCTTTTACTTGTTTATTCATATTTTTTCTGGAATTTGGTTTTGAGGGCTTAAGAGACCCGTGTTCTTGATGTTGGGTTTTAATAACCCCTTACTTCTTTTTTCCTCCTTTTGTTTGTTGGCCGAGAATTTGTCAAGGGGGAGGTGATGGGCTTAGCCCAAATGACCCTCTCCTATTTTCACCCCCCCCTCTTGTTTTAAATAAAAACATATAATAAATATGTATTTTTCTCAATTTGTAGCTAGATTGTTAAAAAAAATTATATAAACTAGTTTCTTATATTTGTAAATTTTATATATAAACTTATTTTTAGATTTGTCATTATATTCTTTTTAGTAAACTAACAAGCTTTTAGAATTTCTATTTTTTGAATATATTTTTCTCAATCAAGTTCTTCTTTTGTTTTCAAACCGATGAAGTCTCTGATTCATCAAACGTTGATCTTCGAGGATGTTGAAACCTTCGTTATTTCAAATCTAAGGAAAATGACCATCTGGGTCATTTTCTTTACTTTGATATCGCGAGAGGTTCCCTTCGACTAATTAACATTAAGTTTGCGATTAAGATGAGGTTTAATTTCAATTTCAAATTTATTTCGATCTTAACCTATTTTTACGGTCGATGAAGTCTTTACATTCGTAAATGTCGATTTATCGAAGTTGCTAATCTTCATGATTTCAAATCTGTAGAAAATGATATTTTGGATCATTCTTCTATACTTTGGGATCGTGAGAGATTACCTTTGATTAATCGACGCGAGTTTATGATTACGACGAGATCTCACTCTTTTGACCTTCTCCATTTCACCGATTACAAACTTCCGACTTTAATTGTTGTTAATATCTCATTGTTTCATACTCTTGCACATATTTTTTCTGTTTGTATTTTATATTGACATTATCTTGTTCATATTATCATCGTTCATACTTCATATTGTCATATTGTACATACTGTCATCTAACCCCCTTTATCTGTACATTCTTTCAAAAAACACTTAATGACTATCGAAACCATAAAATCCTAATTGGTGGACTGTTGGTTACATATCTGGTATATTATTTGTATCTTGTACATATCCATCTCCTATTTCTCTCGCATCTTCTTAAAAATATCTTCAATAAAGGAATCGAGTTCTCTACGTATTAAACTAAAGAGAGAGGATTGAGTGTAGACTTCTTCCTCTCCGAGTGTCAGGATACTCACTGTAGAGTGTGTGATCTCGATACTCGTCTTTCAATACGAAGACGCTTGTATTCGTCACATCTTTTTCTCCTAAAAAACCTCGGTCCCGCACCGAGTGTACTTTCAAACTCTTTTCACAAAAAATACTTGAATGTTCGTGGAGTGGTTAGGCGTAGGCCTTCTCCTATCTCGAGTGCTGACATTACCGTAGAGTTCATTATCGAAAAGCACTTACTATTCAAGATCAAAACATCTTTTAATAAGAGAATGAGGTTCTCTTTGTATTGAACTAAAGAAAGAGGATTGAGTGTAGACTTCTTCCTCTCCGAGTGTCAGGATACTCACTATAGAGTGTGTGATCACGATACCCGTCTTTCAATACGAAGACGCTACGTTCGCCACACCTTTTCATAACAAAACTTTGAGATAACGAATTGGGTACTACCCGCAAGGGGTTACTATCCGAGGACCTATTTCAACCCTAAAAACAACTCACCAATCAAACGTGACATCTTGCTTCGCATGGCAAAAATTAATCTTTTTTCAAAAAAGGATATGTTACGTCCGTTCTACCGCAAACAGGTAATGCCTAAGTCTCCAATGAGCGAGCAACAATACACCTAAACTGCTAGAATGCGCACGATAACATCATCCAAAAAAACACCGGTTAGCAGTTTCCTGAACTACGTTTTCTCTGATTTCTCATACCAGATGAGAATACGTAGGCATACGACGACGATGTCTTGGCGAGCTCACTTTTTCCTCTTTCCGTAGTTAGCCTAACTACGGCTACTCTGATTTCTCATGCCAAATGGAATACGTAGGCACAAGAATGCGATGTCTTGGCGAGCAACCTTCCCCTTATATTTGTAGTTCCCCGAGCTACGTCGACTCTGACTTTCTCATATATATTGAGAATACGTAGGCCTATGACTGCAAAGTCCTACCGAGTCTTTTCTTGACCCGTTACCTCTCATTCCCCTGTTTCTAACCTTTCTTGGAACACTCTCTATAGCAATAATCTTTAAGCAAATACCTTCACACATAGACAAACAAATGTTTCCCATCGAGTACGATGGATGCGAGGGGTGCTAATACCTTCCCTTTGCATAACCGGTTTCCGAACCCATTCTCTTGGTCGTGAGACCATCTTATTCGTTCTTTTCTTGAGGTTTTCTAGATATTTTCCTTTCCCCTCATGGAATAAATAAAGTTCGGTGGCGACTCTTCTGTCTTTCTTTTCGCCTCCCCGTCGTTGCATTTTTCGAGTAGCGACGGGAAGGTATTAGCACCCTAAACTTCTGTAGTACTCTACAGGAACCTCTTATTTAAAGTTTACTATTTTTGCTTGATTATTTGCTTTAGGTTATATGCTAAGGGTTAGAGATGAAAGAAAGACCTAAGGGTTAGTCCTAAGTTTACTCGCCAAGACTCGCATCTTGTGCCTACGTATCCTGGGTAGGGGATGGAATCAGAGTAATCGTAGTTCCCATCGAAAGGGAGGAATAGAAACTTCTTGACAGTGGTCAAGGTTTCAACGGGAAATAAGCGTTCTTAAGGAAGCGCTTACGTGGAGTGCGGCGACTCCTATTTCTACATTGAAAATTGCATTGAATCGGGAAAGGGTAAAATAGGTATTTCACGACGGGAAACCTAATACGGAGTGCAGCGACTCCTTAACCTAATGCTAGGGCAAAGGGTAATTTGGTCCACGGCGGGACGTCCGCCTACACAATTAAGGTTTTAACGGTGAAAAGATTCAAAGGTAAGGGCTATTGACACGGCGGTCAAACGACTAGACCTATTCCTTCGAAAGAGGAATTACGATAAATAAATATAATGAAAAAAATTAATAATGGAAGCGAAATATGAGAAAGTATGCAAGCATAATAACGAAATTGAAAACGACACCGATGATTGCCTCGCATAATTTACAACCATGAAACATAAATAAAATGAAGATTAGTAGTCAGGGATAAAAAGAGAAACAATGAACGTTAGATGAAGATTAAACGGGAAAGGTTAGGAATTTTTATTTTTAAATGTTAGAGATTAAATTTGATAGGTAAAGAAATTGAAATTTAAAAAAAAAATAATTAAAAGTCTTGAATTAAAAGAATTAGAATTTTGGTTTTAAAAAAACTTATATTTGTTTGAAAGTTAGAATTTTTAAGTTAAAAAAAGTATTTTTAATTAAAAAAACTAATAATGAAATTAAAAGCGTCTTGGATTTTTATTTTAAAAAAAAAGAGAAATTAATTTTAATTTTAAAAGATATAATAAGTTTTAAATTTACAAAAAGTTAATTTTTAAAAAAAGGGTTGATTTTAATTATTTAAAAAAAGGTTTGGTTTCTTTTAAAAAAAATGTTGGGTTAATTTACAAAGTTAGATTTTATTTATAAAGTTTTAATAAGAAAAAAAGGTTGGATTTGTTTTTACCATTAATTAATATTCAGTTAATAAAACAAAATAAAAAACAAATAATATAAATAAAAAATAATAAACGGGTCGGGCTAGCCACCAAACCCAGACCCGACCCGGTCTGCTGATATAAAAAGGAGATGCTGAAAAACATTTTATGCAGCGACGGAATCCATCTGGCCTGTTGAAAGACTTCTCTTCTCCTACGTTCGTCATCCTTTCTCTGTTTGGGTTCTCTCGTTTTTTTTATGCCTACCTCTCCTCCTTCTATTTCTTCTTCTGAGCTGTAAAAAAACATGGACAAAACAAAACAAAAAGAGGAACCAAACGATCGTTAGTCCTTACGGTGGCTGTCTTGACGGGTTAACCTGCTAATGATGTTAGTAAACTGAGGCTTCATGTGCTTGATGGTTGATTGGTGGTTTTCTGATTCTTGGCTGCGGGCGGAAAGATTCTCGTGAGGGATTTCCAGTTTTTTTGTAATGATGGTATTGGACGTTTTGGTGGTTGTCCGACCGATGATGCTTTTGACTGAGGCTGGGGTTTTGCTCGTTAGTTGCTTGATGATGTTGTTCGATCTTCTGGGTTTGCGTCTGCGGCTGTTTCTAATAGATTTGGGGTCTTTTGATGTTGTTACGGCTGCGGATCCTTTAGGGTTCCCTCCTCTTCACTGATGCTTTTGTTGGTGATTTATACTGTTGGTTTTATCTGTTCCAACTTGTGGGCTTGGATCCGAGGTTTTTACGTTATTTTTGATGATGAAAATCTGAGATTGATTTGTTTTTAAACAGATTGGATCCGGATTTTCGTTCATAATGGTTTATGGATTTCATTTTGGTTTTACTTGATGGAATTTGGATATTGATTTGGATGTGGGTTTACGGATTTGGATCTGGATTTTTTGACGATCAGGGTTTGGCTTAAAGATTTTGATTTGTTTAGCTGCAGAAATCATTTTTTTACCAAAAATCTCTTTTTCTCAGAAAATTTTCTATCTCTCTCTCTCTATATGGATGCCTTGAACAATTATTGTCGGATTTACCGAGGTTGGGAAATGGAGTCGGGAGCTGGCGGCGACCTTGTCGTTGTTGCCCTCCCGACACGCCCACTGATGAAACTTTTCTGAGGGCGTCGAAATAATTAAAAAACCATTTTTTTGATAAAATTAAATTAATCCACTGACAAATATTTTTCTCTGATATTGTCTGGTTTTGTAGGTTTTGGAAGCTTCAGAAATGAAGAAACATCGGAAGTTGAAGAAACTCAAAGTTAGAACTTTAGGACTTGATTTAGGATTTGTAATTCTGTAGTCTTCAAAATATGAATTCCCGACTAAATGTTGTAATAAAAAATTGTATGAAAATTGAATAAACTCAGCCTTCAATAATAAAAAAATGATTTTTTGACCAAATTCAATCCGCATTCCTTTTCCGAATAAACTCACACTTCGCCATCCGACTTCGAAACTTAACCGCTTGCAAATGTTTGGAATCAACTGACATCCAACGCAAAGTCTGAATTCAACTGAACCTTTGAGAATTAACACGTACTAGGTAATAAAAATCGGTGAATACGGCCTTGAATAAATAAATCCAATTTCGTGGTAAAATGAATTTTATTCCGCATTTAAATTCCGAATCGTGTCTTGCATAACTTCGACTTTTGTAACCTGAATTGAATCCACTAGTACTTGCGACTAAACCAAACTGATATCCACTCTAAATCTGATGCAAAATAATAATCCCACTGCGCCTCTAAAAATTAATTCGTCACTAGTATAAAAAGAGAAAAACATGCGTGCACTTGTTTAAAAAACTCCTTGAAATAATTCTTGCACCGACTCAAATCCATTTATATTTTAACACCCTAAAATCCATTTGGTTTACGAATCAGATAGCATTCCAAAACCCAACTGACGACTGAATTCCGGTTCTCAAATAAAGACGGACGGTATCAAGAAGAATCTGACGTTGATACTGTCGTAACAATCCAAACCATTCTCAGCCAAAATGCCATGTGAATCGAGAGGTAGAAAGCCCTAGTTGCTTGAGGATCTTCTGATAATAATCTAGCTCTTAATCGTCAACGGACTGCAAAATAACGAAACATCTGCACCTCATGAATTAAAGGCACACAGTAATATTTTCCCGCTTTTTCAATACGCCTGTAAAAAGAACAATCTGAGCAAACTAGTTAGCGGTTAGTTAAAACGAAATTCAGAACAAAATGAAATGCACGACGAATCTAAGGGTAAAATTTGGGGTATGATAATATGACTCAGGGAAATTCTTCCCTTGATTCTAGTTCCACAAACAAACATGAGACAGAAGAAGCAACAGATAGAGCCATAAACCCCTTCTCATAAATAAAATGAGAGCAAAAGTCAGTGTGCACAACATAACACCAAGGAATAAAACAAAAAATAATCATATGACCCCATCCAACAAGCCTGGTGATAGTCTGAATACAAGATAGTAACAAAAGAGGAAAAATTATAGAGAAAACTGCATCAGGTAACTCTCCCTTCAGCCACGGTAACGAGTCTGAAACTCCTATAACAACTCCTTAATATCTGGATGTTCAGGCTGTGCAACCAACGCCTGAATGAGACACTCCCTTCTGCTGATAACATCCTTTAAATCATGAGCATACTCCTCCCAAGCACCCTCTCCAAAAGCATCTTCGAGTCTTGGTTTCTTCAGTTCTGCTCTTATCTTGTATTCTTCCAACGTTGCCAGAGCTTCTCGTAACTTGCGATCAACTTCATACTGACGAGATGATTCCCCTGAAGCTTTTTCATCTTTAATCCTGAGATGTGTCTTCAGCCTATCAATCTTATTATGGAGCTCATCCTCTCTTCCTTTGCTAGCAGTTAGAGCTGCGTTCCACTGAGCATTGAATTTGGATATCTCCAGGCGCGCTTTTTCCAGCTCTTTCTTCTTGCCTTTCAGGTCATTACCCATGCTCTTCATGTCTTGACCAAGTCGTTCTCGGACACATATATCTTCAGTCAATTCTTTCCCCATTTTGTTCAAGGTTTCTTTCTTCATCTTGGACAGATAGGCTGCTTCATTCTTTTCACTCCTTAGCTGAATAACCTCCTGTTCTAGCTCTTCATTCACTTTGCGTAGCTTTTCTTTGTCAGCCCACAACTGGTTATACATCTGAATATCAACTGTTGTTGGTTCTTCAGCTACCAGAGGATATAAAGGCTCTTTGACCGGGAATGGTAGGTACAATCTTTCCATCCTCTCCTGGATCAATCCCCATATGGTCCATAGGCTCTACAGTCACCTTTACCTAAAGAACATTTTCCTCTCTGATGAATCCTTCCCCAAGCCTTTTTCAACCTGGTCAAGGTATCACTATCAGGCGTTCCTGTGAAATACAGAGATTCCTGTATTTCCTCCTCCTTCGGGGGTTCTCTCAAAGCATAACCAAATTGCCAGACAGCAAGAGCCGGATTGTAGTTGATGCCACCCTTCCTTCCTATCAAAGGAACATTGGGAAAGTTTCCGCAAGTGAAGACAATCTCCTTGCCAAGCAGATCTCTATTAAACCAAACAATGTTCTCAGACGTTAAACCCACGAGTCTCTCTGACCAGTCAACTGTGTCTGAGGTATCAACAAAAGGTCCAACCTTAGGAAGATGTTCCATAAACCATCTATAGAGAAGTGGCGCACAACAAGAGACATTCTTTCCTCTTCTGTTCTCATTCTTGTAATGTATTTAATGGTAGAAATCCCCTAAGAGTGTAGGCACAAGATTTCTGGAAGCGAAAAATGAAAGGCATCCATATCCATAAAGTCGGGTATATTAGGGAACATGATTATGCCATAGATACATAAGGCCAGAATAGCGTTGAAAACTACCCAACATCCTTCCTTACCAAAGTGTTGAGCTTTGCCCACCAAGAATGACAGTGGAAAACCGGGGACTCCATTCTTTCACACCATCTTACCATCCAACTCAGAAATATCCAGATGAAGAGAATTAGCCAACTTGGTCAAGTCAGTTTCTTCTTCAGAGTGAAAGAAAGGCACTTCCTCCAAGACTAGAACTCTCATTAACAGAGCAAACTCCTCCAAGTTTGGCATCAAGACATAACCAAGGAAAGTGAAACAATGCAACTGAGGATCATAGAACTGCAGCAGAGTGTGAATACCTCATAATTCAAATCTTAAGATCTTACAGACAAAGCTCAAAATCTTCCCATAATCCTTCCTAAAGTCTTCCATAACACTATGATCAGCCACTGAAATAAGACCAAGCAAGGGTTCTAACTCCGGCGTCGGGAACTTGTAGACGACAATCTTCTTCAAACCAGGCTCCATGCTGATGGTGGTTCAGATTACTAGAATCAAAGGGAAAATGAACACCTGAAATCATAAATACATGCAAATGTTAAAATGCAGATGAAAATGCTGATGCAAACAAGGGATTAAGATTGTTGTGCTGCTGACTGAGTTGAACCAGAATTCCACTTCAGCAAGAAAATACCAGAACATCAGCACTGAGATAATAATACCAAAGATCAAAGGTCCACACTAACGAGAAAACCAGAAAACCGGGTTGGTTGAAGGTCAGGCTCCTACATAACCCTCCCACTCGTAAGTATGGACCTAATCTCTGATAAGGTTCGGCATCCTATGCAGGTCGTCAATGTCACAAACTCTCGAGAAATGATGATATGTTCACCATTTCTGGTCTGGCATCATGGTCAAATGAGGAGGCCTCACTCAACTGACTTCCCAATGATCGGTCTCCAGAGTCATTAATTCTCAGATCCAACATCCTATCAACTGTCTGAAATGGACTGGACTGGATGTCTTCAAACAAAATCTCGTCTGAACACAAATTTCATGAGGACTATTGCATGCTAAATATGCAAGCCCTCACTACTCTCCACACTAATGCTAGGTATGTACTCAAGCCTAGGTATTGGGCTTATCTCTCAATGGAACACCCACACAACAGTACAACATCAACAAATAATAAAGTGTGGAAAATAAAATGCAAATGCAATAATGTATAGATACAACACATATGCACACAAGTATACACACCCACAAACAAAAAACAAACAAGTGCTAGGATTCACTCGCATAGGGAACCAAATTCCTCAGCAGAGTCGCCAGCTGTCGCAACTGTGAAAAAGGGCCGGCAAACAGACAAAAGAGTGCCACCAAATGTTATTTATCCCAAAGAGAGGGAAAGGAAAGGATCGAAGAAAACCTAAGAGAAAGGGAAAGACAAGGTCATAGCAACAAAATATTGGGTTCGGGAGTCGGTTACGCAAGGGGAAGGTATGAGCACCCCTCACGTCCGTTGTACTCAATGGGATCCATGCTTGTTGTCTAATATATGGGTGAAAACTATCTATAGGCTACTGCTAAACGGGGGTGAACGGAAAGAACAGACTCGATAGGACATCGTCGCCCTATGCCTACGTATTCCCTCGTGCAATGGATAAGTTAGAGTCAACGTAGTTCGGGAAACTACAGGCGATGGGGGGAAGGTTACTCGCCAAGACATCACCTTCTTGTGCCTACGTATCCTCATCTAGTATGAAAAATCAGAGCAAACGTAGTTTGGGAAAACTAGACCACTGGTTGGTTCAAATGTTTTTTATGAGTAATGTTACGTTTCAATTCTAGCAGTTAGGGACGATGCCTGTTTGCGGTAGAACGAAAATGTAACATAATCTTTCTGAAAATTAGGTTTGAAACAATCCCGAAGGATGAAAATGTTTGAATTTTTGTTTTGTGTTTTTTAGAAGAAGTGAATCGAGTTAGTTTGAAACTCATGTTGCACTAAAGACTATGACATAAGAGCGAATTCGTCGTGTATCGCGCAAAGAGCATACGCTAAACACTCTAGACAATATGAGAAGAGACCCCCATTCATCATTCCTTATGTACTTAAGGCTCGTAGTGTAAAACAACTGTCTTTCTTTATTAAGTGTCTTACGAGATCCTGAGATGAGAAGAGAAGACACAAGGATTCTAAGGGGAACTATAAACCCTAATGTTATCATGCAAAGTGATCCTAAAGTTAGGATGAAAAGGGGACTACCTAATGTTATCATGCAAAGCATTGAAAGCCTAATGTCTCTCCCACTCCCATCTTAAACAGAGGGACTAGGAATCCTAATGTATCATGGCAAGAAGCACAAGTAAACACAATGCTAAATCAATCACAGATGAAAATGAAATGAAAGACTTAAGCAAGTCAACAGGGAAAAAGATATGAAATGCAAACACAAATGTAGAAATGAAACAATGCAACCAAACAAGTACAAGAGAGGCCCAGATGTTCATAGGATTCTTAAAGTGACACAAACATCACCAAGGCATCAAAAACAAGCCCAAAACCAACAAGGTCAGAAATGAACATCAAGTGAGAAAACCTCAAATTCAAATTCAAAACCTCAAGCAATCATAAGAATGATCAAACCGAGTTGTAGAACCAAAGTTCAAACAACTATTTCATACTTCAAACAAGTGGAAACACAATGATCAAATGAACCTTGTGGAATAAGGTACACATCCAATGACCTCTAATCATGCAAGGCAGCACCTCAAGCATGTTAACAAAATCTAATCAAGGCTTAAGAGGTACTCAAGGGATCACTCATGATCATGTCCCAAAACTAGGTCAAGAATTGGATGCATACACATAGTGAAAATAACTTTGAATTTGAAATATCCACAAAAAATAGACGCAAACTTGAATAAAATCCAAATCAAATACTCAAATCAATTTGAAGTAATCCAAAGTCATAATACAAGAGTCCATTCAAAGAACCATCAATTAGGTCAAACAATGCAATGTATTCAACTTATTGAGCAAGCATCGAGGAGAAAATTAAAGCCAATGGAAAACAATTGAAAAGTGATCATCAAGACCTTAAACCAGCCCTCAAATAAGCCTCAATCTAACACCTAAGTGTGAGAGAAAAATTGGTCAAAGGGGGTGTTTTAATTGTGGTCAATGATCAATTTCAAATCAAGGTACAAACCATAAAACACCTTCAATGATTAATTCAATTAAAAATACTAAAAATAATTGGAAAATAAAATAAAAATAATGAAAAATATTTTAACATCTTGAAATGTCAGAAACACATTTTTTTGGATTTTTATAATGCACAAAACTATTTTGAAAAGATTTAAATTGAAATTGAAATAAAAAGAAAAGAAAAGAAAACAAACAAGAGAAGGGAGGTGTATCAGCAACGTTGGATTGAACTGAAACCATGTGTTACACGCAAATGGGCTCCAATTAGGGGGGTAGGATTATCAAAATCACAAGGCCCAAACCAAAATTAATCAGCTTCTAAATGAAATGAATCGTTTCATTAAACGACTTGGCATGCCAACTCAGATTCAAACCAACACATGAACAAGGTCAACGCGCCACATCAGAGGACACCTCAGCTCGTGCCTCATATGTTGGAGCCCTAGCTCCAGTCGTCTTCTCAGGCGAGCTTCACCGGAGCTGGTTACAAAACGCCATAAAAATGAAAACCCGCGGTACCAACTCAAAGCTTTTTTCACGTAGAACAAGAATATGAGCTTAGTTTTTTAAAAAGGTCCCTAGAACTAGGAGAAATCAGGCCGCAAATATTTGATGTACAAACTGAAATCAATTTAAATAAGCACCAAAATGATTCAAACATTGCCTACATGGAGTAGGGCTTCAGATGCACCAATTATGATCCTAAATGCAAGGCTAAAATGAGAGTTTCAGTTCATGGAATGTTACCTAACGGAGCTACTCTGTTGGCTCTTCAAACACCTTGCAAGCTTTACTCTGATGCTTCCAATCAAACCCTTGTACTTCAGTGATGATGAAATGATCCAACAATGGGAGAAAAACTCAGTGAAATGTGTTTTCGAAGCAAACGGAGCTCACCGATATCAAGTTTTACTTCCGCCGAATACGAAAGGTAAAAAGCAAGTCAATCTATTAAACATCTCCCTTCGGCTCCTCTTTAGGTCGTGGACATTCAAAGAAAGAGAAAATTTGTGTATTTTTTGATGAAACTCTTCTCTCCCGCAGCTCCCTATAAATTGATCATCTAGGGTTGGTTTTTTGCTTAAGTATGAAGGCTTAGTGAATCCCATGCAGACCCATGATGTGTGATTTGTTGGTCTTCAAAGTTTGCCAAAAAATGTTCTTTCCATGTGCACATGGGTATGGCCCTTTGTACCATCCTTTTAGTTAGCAAATTAGGGCAATTAGGGTGTGTGAAAAAGAATGTTGGTGATTTGGGTTATTGAGAATGAGCGGAAATATGGTTTTGGACAATTGCTTCTTATGGTGTAAAACTTGATAAAGTGACTTGTAATGTGGACTCATGTTGGTTCCAATTGGGTAATATCTAGCATGACCATTACATGATGATGTTATGGTGTCCAAGAATAAAAAATAACTTCAAATGGTGACTTGAAATGGAAGGAGTTCAAACTAGGTCCAAAAATCAAGTTTTTATGCTCATTATGGTTCAAATGATCACACAAACCATCAAAAATCATGGATTTTGAGTTCAAGATGATATTAAGGTCATTTGACATAACTTTCATGTGGCACAAATTTGGATTAGAGGTCTTGAAGTTCATGGAATTGGTCATTGAAATGAAAGACCTAAAACATGGTTTCCAAAATTACCCTTGACTTGAGAAAGCCATAACTTGAGCTCTACACATGAGAATGATGAGTTCTAGCACTTTTTTGAAAGCTAAAACAATGAGGAAAAACTTTCATGTTTGAGGAAAGATGAAGAAGAGCTTGGTTCCTTGTGAAAAATGCCTTCGAAGTGAACTATCTTTGAGTACCTCTAAATTCTTTTCATCTGGTGACAACAACTTGTTGATACCATAACTTGAGATGTACAAACTTAATGAATGAGTTCTTGCACTCAAAATAAATCTTGGAAGATGATGAACAAGTCTCATGTTTGATAGAAAATGAGACAATACTTGTATCATAGTGAAATCTATCTTTGAAGTTAGGTACCAAAAGAGGGGATTTTACACTTAGAATCAACTGAAACCCTAATTTAGTAACTTCTTAAGCTCTTGAATCTTCTTGACTTTCATGCCTCATGACATTAGAGATGACTTAAGATGAATTCTCATGGCTTCCAAGATCAAGACCCAAGCCTTGAACCCTCTCAAGTCCACAGTTGACTTTTGGTTTGCCAGATGAAACCCTAACTTCTTATCCACTGACTGAGGCTCTTGCAAATGAATTGTGTGATCAAATAAACTCCATAGAGAACCATCTAGATGTCTATTGATCCCATGAATTATGTCTCATCCAAATGAGTAACCTCATGAACCTCTGATGATCCTCAAGATAGGAGGTGACACCCATATACAAACTTTCTCCTCTCAAGGAGCTTTGGAACCCCACTTTGATGATGATAGAACTCTTGATGACTTGCAAATGTGCTCTTGCTTGAGCTTGAACATGAAACTCTCTTGATTGGCTAAAACAACATCTTTATCCCTTTTCAAGAACCAATGCTATGCAAATGCAAATGCTAAATGATATGAAACATAAGCCAAGATAAAAGAAAAGGTTGGGAAAATTTTGGGGTGCAACAAAATGATACAAGAAATCATTCTCCTAAAGTCATGCCACACAAAAAGAAAAGGAGAAATGGTCTCATATTTAATCAAGAATTTCCATGATTAATCAAAGGCAACCTATCACTATCTCATTGTGTAGAGAATGATCCAAATGATCATCCAAATGATCACAATCTCTTCGAAAATCAATATTCCATGATATTTAAGAATTTCATCCTCCAAAATAAAAAACAAAATCGAGATGAAATGAAAATTAAAGAACAAAATATAAGATAAAATAATGAATCAATATTATTTAATCAAAATGTGATTAAAATAAAATAAAAAGAAAAAAAAGAAAAGGATAACAAAAATAAAATAAAAAAAAGAAAACAAAAAAATTAACTAGAAATGAGGGAGGGTGCAACGAGGATTTTGAGGTGTGAAGAGTGAAATCATCATGGGCTTTATAGAGCCCAAATGCACATAATGAGAACCATAAAGGGCCCAGGATAAAGAAACATGGCCCCAACCATATTTATCTTTCACGCGTCCCTCTCTCTCTTTTCCGTTCGTCTGAGATTCATCTGCTTCGTCGCAGCGGAGCTCATCAATGGCGGCAACGGAGCTCAAACACCACAGTCTTATCCTACTCCTTCTCCTAGTTTCAAAAAATTATTTTTACTAGTCATTTGTTAAATATTAGTAAATATAAAAAGTTGTTTTAGTATATTAAAAATGCAAAAAATATATGTTGTAATTATTAATTAATTTAAATATTTGTATTTAATTTGATTAATTAAATCATTAGTTAATATTGTTAAATATTTATATTTAAATTGATTAATAATTTTATTTGTTGCCCGATTCTATTTGTGACTGATTTATTTCTATGTTCTGGGCATGTTCTGTTTGATTTACACAATGCTTTGTCGTAACTGTATATTGAATTTATGTGTTGATGATTTCTCATGATGTTTTGTCGTGTATTTTCTCTCTGTTTCTCGCGATGCTTTACTGCGTATCATGTTCTCTATGATTAAGCATCCATTCCCTGCCATTGTTGATGCATATTTAAGCCCTACTCATGTAGGCCATTTATGGATTGGTTTGGTCTTTGTTCTTGATGATTTTTTATTTATGCCCAATTCTTGATGGCTTCGAATCTCTCTATTTATGAATGAAAAATGAAATTTAACCTTGGATTCTTGATGTACGTAGCATGAGGATTATAATGGTATAAGAAATTGCATGATTTGGTTCAGTTTCACTCCTTCTTCTCCGGCGAGTCATCGGAGAAGATGACCGGAGTTGCAGAGCCACCGTCTGGCTCTCCTTCCCCGTTTGCATACATGGATGTTCCATGTAAGCGTTGAATGGTTGACTGATCCAAGATGAATGGCCCTGATTGCATCTGACCACCCCTTGACCAATTTGACTGCCAGAGCGTGTTTTAGTTAAACGCCCCGTTTCATTAACTCTGATTGTGCTTTGGACCTGGGCCTCAATTATTATTCACACCTCCTTTTCAATAAGCCTAATAAAATTAACGGGTTTTCATTGCTATTCAACATGCGTGTTTTCTTATTTTCTTTTCTTTTATTTCCGTTTTCATTTTATTTTTCTGTTTGAATTTTAATTCAAGGAAAATACCTCAAATGGATTTAAAAATATTGCAAAAATATTTTTTACACATTTTGGGATGTCAACTAATTTTAGGAATTTTCACTTTATTTTTTTAGTCATTTTTTCAATTAAAAATGGATTTTTACTTTTGAGGTGTTTTAATTGGTTTAAAATTGATCATTGTTTGTTCTTGATTTTATTTCTTGACAAATTTTCCTTTCCAATGGTTGATTTTCTTTTCTCATGTTCATGTTATGTTAAAGGATTTTTTAAGACCATTTTGCCTCTGATTGGGGGCATTTTAGTTAGGGTTTTAGGCTAGTTTTAGTGACCCTCGATTCACCCTTTCCCTTTGGTATACCTTTAGGGTTTCATTTCTATTTGCATTGTTTTGGTAGGACTTTGTCCTCATACTGTTGGCCCCTGGTTGCTAACACCGTTGGGCTCCTTTGAGATTTTATTTGGTAATTTTTGAACACTTTTCCTATTTTTAGGGTGATTTCCAATTTAGGTTACCCTTAAGGGATGTTCACATATATGCATGATCTAGTTTACTTTGGAAGTGACAATTATGGATCCTTTGAACTCCTAATTCTTTTTGATGCATGTTTTTAATATGTTGAGGTTGTTGTATGTTCAATTATGGGTCTTAATTTTGTTCATAGCTTGTTAAAGTTTGTGCAACTTTTTAAGCTTGCCATTAGGGTTTCACATGATGTATGTCTTGCATTCTTTTGTGTATGTGTTGGCATTCTCTTTTATGCATTCCTTCTATTTTCTTCTTGCATCAATAAAGGTTGGGATGTGATTATGGAGGTATTTACCCCACACTTTTTCCTCCCTTTGCTTGTGTGTTGCATTGCATATGCATATTTGCATCTTTCATATCTTGTGCTTTGATTATGCCTTCTTCTTTTACTTTCTCTTTGCCATGTTCCCTTAGGATCTATAATCTCTTGAGATTATGATAGACCTTAGGATTTAAACCACGCATGATAACATTAGGTAGTATCCCCCTAATCTTAATCATAGGACCATTTTTCATGACAACTACTAGGTTTGAATTAGGCTCCCTTTAGTTTGTCCTCTCTCCTTCTCATCTTCAAATTATGTCAAAACACTTAATAAAGGTTAATGAATGTTGTGCATTACGAGCCTTAAGTACTTGTGAAATGATGATTGGGTGGTTGCCTCTCAATTGTCTAGAATGTTAGCGTATGTCCTTTGGACGATATGCGACGCATTCGCTCCTAGGACATAGTCTTTAGTGCAACATGAGTTACAAACAATAACCAATGCACTTCTTCTCTAAAAGACTCAAAAACAATTTCAAACCTTTTTATCCTTCGGGATCCTAATAATGGAAAACCTTTTTCAGAAAAGAGAGTTTTGTTAACTCTTGGTTCTACTGCAAACAGGTAACGCCTAAGTCTCCAATAGTCAAGCTGCATACACCTAACTGCTAGAACTAAGTTTTAATCCTATACGAGTAAAACATTTTGAACCATCCGGTGTTCTAGTTGCCCGAACTACGTTTTCTCTAATTTCTCATACCAGATGAGAATATGTAGGCACAAGACGCGATGTCTTGGTGAGCAACCTTCCCCCACCTTGCACCCGTAGTTAGCCGAACTACGTTGAGTCTGACTTTCCCATTGCACGAGGGAATACGTAGGCACAGAGCGGCGATGCTCTGTCGAGTCACTTTTCTTTTCTTTTGTCCCTGAGACCTTTAGTTAGATAGTAAACACCCTTTTAGATAGACAACAAGCATGGATCCCGTCGAGTACGACGGACGTGAGGGGTGCTAACACCTTCCCCTTACGTAACCGACTCCCGAACCCGAGACATGGTTGCGATGACCTGTCTTTTCCCGTTTTCGTTAGGTTTTCTCTGATCATTTCCTTTCCCTATTTTGGGATAAATAACGAACGATGGAGACTCTTCTATCATTGCCGACACCTTTTTTCGTAGTAGCGACAACATGACAACGTTAGAGCCGATTTTCCCTTAGACCTTCCGTGCGTCTCTTTCTTCTCATCTCAAAACACATTCTAACTTATCTAACAAATATGATGAATGTTGTGCGGTACGAGCCTTAAGCATGTGGGAAATGATGAGTGAGGGGTCTCCTCTCGCTTGTCTAGAGTGTTTAGTGTACGTCCCGTTTGGGGGCGATATGCAACGCATTCGTTCCTATGTCATAGTCTTTAGTGCAACATGTATCACAAATCAAATCAATTCACTTCACTAAAAAACACAAACGAAACATCAAACCTTTTTATCCTTCAGGATTAATTGAAAACATTTTCAGAAAGATCGTATTAAGCCTTGGTTCTACTGCAAACATGCATCGTCCCTAACTGCTAGAACAAAGGTTTAACCCTACTCGATTAAAACACATAACTAATCTGTGGTTGTGTCAGCCCGAACTACGTTTGCTATGATTTCTTATACCAGATGAGGATACGTAGGCACAAGACGGTGATGTCTTGGCGAGCAACCTTCCCCACCTTTCACCCGTAGTATTCCGAACTACGTTGACTCTGACTTTCCCATTACACGAGGGAATACGTAGGCATAGAGCGGAGATGCTCTATAGAGTCTCTGTTATTTTCTTTTGTCCCTGTGAGCCTGTAGCTTAGATAAATAAACACACCCTTTGATCAGACAACAAGCGCGGATCCCGTTGAGTACAACAGACGTGAGGGGTGCTAATACCTTCCCCTTGCGTAACCGACTCTCGAACCCAAGATTTGGTTGCGATGACCTTGTCTTTTCCCTTTTTGTTAGGTTTTCTTCGATCGTTTCCTTTCCCTCTCTTTGGGATAAATAACGACCGGTGGTGACTCTTCTATTTTTGCGCCGGGTGTTTTCGCAATTGCGACAGCTGGCGACTTTGCTGGGGATTGCGATGGTTCCCTATGCGAGTCAATCCTAGCGCTTGTCTGTTGTGTGTCTTTGGGTGTCTACTTTTGTGTAGTTATTTTTCTTTATGTACATTATCTGTTGTATATTATTGCATTTGCATTTTATTATCATATTATGCTGCTGCTGTGTTGTGGGGTGGGTTGTTCCGTTGAGAGATAAGCCCAATACCCAGGCTTGAGTATACACACAGGATTAGTGTGGAGAGTAGCGGGAGCTTGTGTGGCATTTGGCCATGCAATAGCTCGTGCAAAATTCACGTCCAGACGAGGTTTTTATTTGGAGATATTCTATCCTGCGCGTCTGGAGTATCGACTTAGAACGACTAACGACTCTGGAGACCGTTCATTGGGAAGTCAGCTAAGTGAGGCAGCTTCGTTAGACCATGATGCCAAACTAGAAATGGTGAATGTATCATTGTTTCTCGAAAGTCTGTGACGCTGATGACCTGCATAGGATGTCGTACCTTTCAAGACTAGAATCCACATGTGAGAAGGGATGGGTTTAGTAGGAAAATTGACCTTCAACCAACCCGGTTTTCTTGTCAGTGTGGATTTTTTGATCCTGAGTATTTCGGTTTTCTATTATCTCGTGTTCTTATTAGCGCGGAGCTATGGTTGAATTCAGTCAATGGCACAACAGCAAGTTTGAGCATTGGATACCTTGATTCCATGTTTGCATCTGCATAATCATCCTGCATTTAACATTGCATGTCTGTGTGTGTTACAGGTCCTCATCTCTCCTTTGATTCTGGTACTGGTCTTCTGTAGAGATGGAAGTTGGCAGAAAGAGGATTGTGGTATACAAGTTTCCTGCACCTGAGTTAGGACCTTTATTTGGTCTAATTTCCCTAGCTGATCTTGGCGTCCTGGCAACCTTCAAGGAAGATTATGGGAGAATTCTGAATCTTGTCCATAAGATCACGAGTTATGATGATGGAGCTATCCATACCCTATTATAGTTTTATGATCCACCACTGCGATGTTTCACATTCCCGGACTATGTGTTAGTTCCGACTTTGGAAGAATTCGCTTTCATATTAGGTGTTCCGATTCAAGATAAGGTGTCGTTCTTCAGTTCCAAAGAAGAACCCGAGCTGGAGAAGTTATATGTCGCTTTTTATTTGAGCGCCTCTGAGTTGGTAGACCATGTTATTAGCAGAAATGGAGTTTTCGGCTTTACTTTATCTTTCTTGGTGGATAAAGCCTGAAAGTATGCTAAAGAGGGTTGTTAGGTGTTTTTCAGTGCCATCTTGGCTTTGTGCGTCTATGGCATTGTGTTGTTCCCTAATGTACCGAATTTTGTGGATCTTGATGCCTTTCATATCTTTGCTTCAGGGAATCCTATACCTACTCTTCTGGGGGATTTGTATCATTCAGTACACCACAAGAATGAGAAAAGAAGAGGGAAACTGGTTTCTTGTTGTGCACCACTTTTGCACAAGTGGTTTGTTGATCATCTTCCTCACTCTGGAGCTTTTTTGGATTTAGAGAACTCATCTGAATGTTCAAAGAGGCTTATGGGTTTAACAGAAAAAGATATTGTCTGGTTCAACTGAGGCCTGCTTGGTCACGAGCTCACCTTTAGCTGTGGTGGCTTTCCTAATGTGCCTTTGATAGGGAGGAAAAGCGGAATCAACTATAATCCTTCTCTTGCTGTGAGACAGTTTGGTTATGCTTTGAGAGGACCTCTGAATGAAGAAGAAGTGCAGGAATCTCTGTACTTCACCGGTGTAGCGGATCCTTGTATTTTCGCCAAATTTGTGGACGCTTAGGGTAAAACTCACAAGAAGGAAAGCTTTCTTTAGGCAAAGGAGATTGTAGAGCCTATGACCCCTACTTGGAGTGGATTCAAAAGAGAGTTGAAAAAGACTCTATTTCCGTTTCCTGTCGAAGAACCATTGTATCCTTTAGTCATTGAGCCACCTACAACGATCGACATCTCGAGGTATAATGAGCTTTGGGTATAGAAGGAAAAGCTGCACGAAGAGAATGAAGAGTTAAAGCAGGAGATCGGTCAGCTGAAGCATGATAAAGGTGAAGCTGTTTATTTGGCCAAGACGAAGTCAGAGTCATTGATCAAGTTGGAGAAAGAACTTGCTAATCAGGTACAAGTACGAGAGCGGGTCGGTCATGATTTAAAAAGCACCTGCAACATTCTAAAGCGCAAGAAGGAGGATTTAGATAGAGCATATCTGAAGATATCCAAGTTCGATGAGCAGTGGAATGCTACTTTGACCACCAACAAGAGTAGAGAGGATTAGCTTTGTACTCAGGTCGATAAGTTGAAGGTGCAACTCAAGGCTAAGGAAAGAGGTATTGGTAGAATTGTTCCACAGATGCACGATTGAGCAGAAATACCAGGATACTTTATCAGCACTTAAAGAGCTCAAGATACACACAGAGGTGAAGAAACCCAGGCTTGAAGATGCCTTCGGCGAAAATGCTTGGGAAGATCATTATCATTATCTCCGGGATGTGATACGCATAAGGGATATCCTCATCAGAGAGTTGGTTGTCAGACCATACCATTTAGATACGAAGACAATTCTTAGGGAGGCTCAGGCCTGGGGCAAAGAGCGTGAATAGTAGGGAGGTTTATCTTTTGTAGTTTCTTTGCTTTTGTATTTTAATCATCACCAGATATGTTGGATGAGGTCAATACCTCTTTGTATATGGATATTTCTCATTCGGTTGTATTGTCTCAGCTTTACCTGATATATGAGAAGATTATCGTGGTGTTCTTATCCATCTATGTTATTCTTGTTTATTGAAACTAGAATCAAGGGGGAGATCTCCCTGTAAATACATAGACATGTCTGCATTTTGCATCTTGCATTTTCATTTGCATCGCAGGTGTTCTCAGTGGCCTTTTGTTCTTATCTCTGCTTGGTTTTCTTCAGTAACAGGATTGAGGAGTTTAGATTCACAGATATTCAACTCGAGGGAATCAGCAAAGTGTAATGGATCAGGTTCAAGCTGAATTGCAGGAACTCAGGGCTCGCATGGCCCAATTCATGGAGCTAATGCAGAATGTTGCTAGTGGGTAGGAACAGTTAAGAACTATGGTCCAGCCGTTGATAGCATGGGTCAACAAAGAGGGTGTTTTGCACAGAGGAACTGGTGTTATTCCTCCATCAATCGATGGATTTGTTCCACAGGGTATTCCTACTGTTGTTGTACCTCCGGGCGGAGGTGTTGTGAATGAAAATGGTAATGTTGCTGGGGGAAGTGTGTGCGTTGTGCACGGGGCTGCTGGACCTCATTGGGAAGATCACCAACATGATGTCTTTTCTGTGAGAGATATGGAGGGTGGTTTGCCAACTAAAGTTGACCGAAGGTTTAAACTGATTGAGGAGAAGATGAAGTCTTTGGAGAATCAGAACTCTTTGGGTCTTGATATGTCAGATCTTGGTCTAGTTCTTGGGGTCAGGATTCCTCCCAAGTTCAAGGTACCAGATTTCGAAAAATATAAAGGGACGACTTGTCCAAGAGTGCACATTCTGGCATATTTTAGAAAAAATGTCTGCTTACTCCGATGATGAAAAGTTGATAATGCACGTTTTCCAAGATAGTCTGGAAAGGGCGTCTTTGGAATGGTATATGGGACTTGAGAGAACTCATATCCGCAGCTGGAGAGAATTGGCTGAGGCTTTTATGCGTCACTATCAGTATAATAGTGATCTGGCACCGAACAGGGTACAATCTTAGAGCTTGTCACAGAAAAATACTAAGAGCTTCAAGGAATACGCCTAGAGATGGCAAGATCTAGCTGCAAGAGTGCAACCTCCTATGGTGGAAAGGGAGCTTATAGACATGTTCATGGATTCGCTGCCCGGTGTGTATTTTGAAAAGTTGATAGGATGCATGTCTGCAGGGTTTTCAGATCTGGTAATGGCTGGCGAGAGAGTCGAAAGTGGGATTAAGTCTGGAAAGATTCCAAATGGTGGTGGATCCTCTTTAGGAGGAACAAAGAAACCATATTCAGCAACCCCTAAGAGGAGGGAAAGGGATGCAAACACTATTTCTCACAAGGGTAAAGGTAGAGCTCAGTCCCGTTATAATCAACAGGTTGCTACTGTAGATATCCCGACCACAACTCAGCAACGAGTTAATGTTCCACGACCTTATAATGCTAGACGCAGAATGACTAATAGACAATTCGAGAATCCTCTGATGTCGTATTCTCAGTTGTTACAACATCTGCTGCAGTTACAACTGGTTCAGAAGAGGACTTTGGCTCCTCTCACGGGTACACCACCTCCTGGTTACGATGCGAATGCTAGGTGCGATTTCCATTCTGGGGCTCCAGGCCATAATATTGACAATTACAAAGCCTTCAAGCACAAAGTTCAGAATTTGCTTGACTCCAAGGCTATCAACTTCACCAACGATGGGCCTAATGTGAATCAAAACCCGATGCCAAATCATGGGGTGGCAGGGGTTAACATTGTTATTGAGGGAGAACAATTAAATCTGATAACTGATGTTGGGGATTTGAAGACTCCGTTGAGTTTTGTGAAGGCTATGTTGTTGGAAAAGGGGGTGTTTCCTGGTTGTTCTACTGACTGCTCAGAATGTGAAGCGCAACCTGAGGGTTGTGATCTTTTGAGAAAGGGTATTTAGAGAATGATTGATGAGGGTCGTTTACAATTTGACAAGGTTGTAAAAGACAACGTTGAGGATAAGGTGAGTAATGATGGAAGCGAAGTTGCTACGATCTCTATTCTGTACCGGACAATCAATATTTCAGCGCCTGCTAGGCAGCTCCGGTTATCATTATTCTACCTGGATCCGTGCCATACGAGAACACTAAAGCCATCCCATGGAATTATGGGGGAGAGGTGTTCTGTAATGGGCAGAGACAAGAATGAATAGGGTCTACGGGCAGAAGTTCGTTGGTTAAGAATATAGTTGATGCCGGAGGTATCACTAGAAGTGGTAGGATATTTTCTCCACCCGAGGTTAATAGTGGTAAGAACGAAAAAATAAAAGTTAAGGCCGTGATTGAGGAGAATATCCAACCACAAGTCGGTGCTGATGTTTTTTCGAAGGACGCGGAGGAATTTATGAGACTCATTCGGAAAAGTGACTACAAGATTGTGGAGCACTTAAATCAGACTCCTTCGAAGATTTCCATTCTGTCATTATTGTTGTGTTCGGAGGCCCATCGCAACGCTTTATTGAGAATCTTGAATGTAGCATATGTACCCCAGGAGATTTCTGTTAATCAGTTGGAGGGGGTAGTAGCGCATGTAAACGCCAGTAATGGTCTTGGTTTCACTGATCTGGATTTGACTCCTGCCCGGAGAAACCATAACTGTGCTTTGCACATATCTATGGAATGTAGAGGGTCCCTGCTGTCGCATGTCTTGGTGGACACAGGATCATCCCTCAATGTGCTTCCAAAGAAGGCGTTGATGAAGTTAGATACTCAAGATTTGATATGCACCCCGAGTGATTTGGTGGTAAGGGATTTCAATGGGTCTAAGAGATCGGTGTTTGGGGAGATTACGATTCCTATTCAGGTAGGGCCAGAGACCTTTGAGGCAACTTTTTACATTATGGATATCCAGCCAGCATACAATTGTTTGCTTGGCCAACCTTTGATACACGCTGAGGGAGGAGTCACCTCAATGTTGCATCAAAATCTGAAGTACATGATGGAAGGGAAAATTGTCATGGTATGCGGTGAAGAGGACATTATGGTTAGCCATTTGTCGTCTTTTAAGTATGTCGAAATGGATGGGGAGATCCACAAAACACTTTGCCAGGCGTTTGAAACAGTTCAGATTTAGGAGAAGTCTCTTGTAGAAGCCAAGAGCCCAGAGGTCTCGATGTCATCGTTCAAGGAAGCTCGTGCTATCGTAGAATCCGGTGCATCTTAGAAGTGGGGCCAAGTTCTTAATGTTCCTGTCAAGCAGGACAAGTTCAGCCTGGGATACAAACCTTCCAATTCTTCTCAAAACATTTTGAGGTACAGGGGACCCGTTCAATTCAGCAGCAGCGGTGTGATATTCAACAGAGTTAATGTCGTCGGAGATGATGAAGGTGACAACAATTACGATATGGATGCCTGGATTCGTCCATGTACTCCTGGCCAAAAGTTATGCAATTGGACTACAGAAGAAGTCATTCATGTTACTACTGCAGAGTAATGATCATTATTTTGTTTATGTTCAGTCCTACGTTCTGCCCAAGACGTAGTGACCCAACTTGTGGGGCCCTCTTGTTATTTGCACTTTATCATAAATAAAGGACGTTTTCGCATTCAAATATTGTGATCCTTGTTTTTCTTGTTTTTTGTTTTGCATTTATATTAAACAGAAAAATGGCAATCTGTTTTGCTTGTTGCATCACATAATAAACATGAACATCCTCATGCAAGTCTTTTATATCAGATACCATCAATTCAAGTTCAACTGTGACTTTGTATGACTTTGACAATCCCATTTATCAAGCTGAAGAAGAGATTGACGAAGACTGTGAACTACCTGAAGAGTTAGCCAGACTTCTCAAGCAAGAGGAAAGGGTCATTGTGCCTCATCAGGAGGATATTGAAGTTATCAATCTGGGTACCGAAGATGACATGAAAGAGGTAAAAGTGGGGGCTGCATTGGAAGATAGTATCAAGAGAAGATTGGTTGAAATGCTCCGTGAGTATAAGGATATCTTCGCTTGGTCTTACCAAGACATGCTAGGGCTGGATACAGATATTGTGGTACACCGGTTACCTCTCAGAGAAGAATGTCCGCCAGTCAAGCAGAAGTTGAGACGGACAAGGCCTGACATGGCAGTCAAGATAGAAGAAGAGGTTTAGAAGCAATTGAACGCTGGTTTTCTTGCTGTCACAAATTACCCTCCGTGGGTCGCTAACATCGTTCCTATACCTAAGAAAGAAGGAAAGGTCAGGATGTGCGTTGATTACAGAGATCTGAATAAAGCGAGCCCGAAAGACGATTTCCCGCTCCCCCATATTGATGTGTTAGTTGATAGCACCGCTCAATATTCTGTGTTTTCCTTCATGGATGGTTTCTCTGGGTATAACCAAATCAAGATGGCCCCAGAAGACATGGAGAAAACTACTTTCATGACACCGTGGGGGACTTTTTTCTATAAGGTAATGCCTTTTGGATTGAAAAATTCAGGGGCAACCTACCAGTGGGCAATGGTGACGCTCTTTCATGATATGATTCATCATGAGGTTGAACTCTATGTTGATGACATGATTGCAAAGTCATAGACAGAGGAAGGACATCTGGTCAACCTTCTGAAATTATTTGAAAGGTTAAGAATGTTCAAGCTGAGGCTGAATCCTAACAAGTGCACCTTCGGGGTGAGATCTGGAAAGTTACTGGGTTTCATTGTTAGTGAAAAGGGTATTGAGGTAGATCCTGCCAAAATAAAAGCTATGCAAGAAATTCCTGCGCCGAGAATGGAAAAAGAGGTTCGTGGTTTCCTGGGGAGATTGAACTACATTGCAAGGTTTATATCTCATCTTACAGCCACTTGTGAACCAAGTTTCAAATTGCTAAGAAAAGATCAAACGGTCAGGTGGAATGAAAATTGCCAGAAGGCACTTGAAAGAATAAAAGAATATCTACAGGAACCTCCAATACTCATGCCTCCAGTTGCAGGGAGACCTCTGATCATGTATCTCACGGTTCTTGAGAATTCAATGGGATCTGTGCTCAGTCAACAAGACGAGTCAGGTAGAAAAGAGTACGCCATCTACTACCTGAGTAAGAAATTCACTGATTGTGAGTTGAGATACTCAATGTTGGAAAAAACATGTTGTGCACTTGCTTGGGCTGCTAAGCGTCTGAGACAGTACATGTTAAATCACACAACTCTGTTGATTTCGAAGATGGATCCGATCAAGTACGCCTTTGAAAAACAAGCACTCTCCGGAAGGATTGTCCGATGGCAAATGGTTTTAACAGAGTATGATATTCAATATGTTTCCAAGAAAGCCATTAAGGGAAGTGTTCTGTCGGAATATCTTGTTGAACAGCCGATTGAGGATTATCAGCCGATGAAGTTTGATTTTCCAGATGAAGACGTCAAGTTTTTGAGGATGAAATACTGTGATGAGCCTTTACCTGACGAGGGTTCTGAGATTGGATCTCAGTGGAAACTAGTTTTCAACGGAGTGGTTAATTCATATGGTAATGGAATCGGTGCAATCATTACAACTCCTCATGGTTCCCACATATCGTTCACTGCCCGATTGATTTTACATGCACCAATAATAAAGCCGAGTATGAAGCTTGTATTATGGGTTTAGAAGAGGCCATTGATCTGAGGATCAAAAATCTAGATGTGTACGGCGATTCAACATTAGTCGTCAATCAAATCAAAGGAGAGTGGGAAACTCGTCAGGCCAACCTGGTGCCTTACAAGGACTATGCAAGGAGATTGTTGCTTTTCTTCGATAGAATTGAGTTCCATCATGTGCCAAGGGATGAGAATCAGATAGCAGATGCCTTGGCCATGCTATCCTCAATGTACAAAGTGAATTATTGGAATGAAGCTCTAGCTATCACCATCATGCGTCTTGATAGACCTGCTTTTGTATTTGCTATTGAAAAGGTATCAGATGGAAAGCCTTGGTATTTTGATATCAAGCATTTTCTCAAGACTCAGGAATACCCATCTGGGGCATCCAGCAAGGATAAGAAGACTTTAAGGAAGTTAGTCGGTAATTTTTATCTGAACAAAGATGATGTGCTCTACAGGAGAAACTTTAACATGGTCATGTTGAGTTGTGTTGATGAACTGGAAGCAAGCCTATTGATGGAGGAAGTCCACGAGGGTTCTTTCGGTACTCATGCTGGTGGACATGCAATGGCTAGAAAATTATTGAGAGCTGGGTATTATTGGATGACTATGGAATCCGATTGCTTCAAATACGCCAGAAAATGCCATAAATTTCAGATTTATGATGATGAGGTGCATGTGCCACCGACTCCTCTGAATGTGTTAATGTCTTCGTGGCCTTTTGCTATGTGGGGAATCGATATGATTGGCAAGATTGAGCCGACTGCTTCTAATGGACATCGCTTCATTCTGGTTGCAATTGATTACTTTACGAAGTGGGTAGAAACAGCTTCCTTCGCCAATGTCACGAAGCAGGTGGTAGCCCGATTCATAAAGAAGGACATCATTTGTCGTTTTGTAATTCCATAGAGAATCATTACTGATAATGGTTCAAATTTGAATAACAAAATGATGAAGGAACTGTGTCAGAGTTTCAAGATTGAGCATCACAACTCTTCTCCATATCGTCCGAAGATGAATGGCGCTGTTGAGGCAGCTAACAAAAATATCAAGAAGATTATGCAGAAAATGGTTGTAACCTATAAGGATTAACACGAGATGTTGCCCTTCGCTCTTCACGGTTATCGTACCACGGTACGTACATCAACAAGGGCAACTCCTTTCTGACTGGTGTATGGTGCGGAGGTTGTCCTACCATTAGAAGTTGAGATTCCTTCTTTAAGGGTACTGTCGGATGTGAAGCTTAACGAGGCTGAATGGGTGCAGACCAGGTTGAATCATCTGAGCTTGTTTGACGAGAAGAGATTGGCAGCCATTGCTCATGGTCGGTTGTACCAGAGTAGGATGAAGAAAACCTTTGATTAGAAAGTGCGTCCTCGATGCTTCCAGACGGGTAATTTGGTGTTGAAAGGGATTCTTCCTCGTCATACAAATCACAGGGGAAAATGGACTCCTAATTATGAAGGCCCGTATGTGGTAAGAAAGGTTTTCTCTGGAAGAGCCTTATTACTATCTACCATGGATGGTGAAGATTTTCCATCCCCGGTGAATGCAGACGCGGTTAAAAAATACTTTGCTTAGAAGAGACCCGCTGGACAGAAAAAGGAAAGTCCAGGCAAAAATGGGGCATCCCGGCGAACCAGAAAAAGAAAAGGTTCGGGAAAAAATTTGGGATAAAAAGAAAAATGTAAACCCGCAAAGTTGAAAACCTGGAAAGACGGCTTTGGCAAAAATTGGCATCCCGGTGGATTGAAAACCCGAAAGGGCGATCCAGGAAAAAGTTTGGGATTGGAAAGCAAACGACTGCAGTCTGTGTTCGATCTGTAAGCATGTGAGCGGTTATCCCGAAGGAAAGGAATCAGTCCAGTTAGTCTTTTCAGAAGGCGAAACATGGGGAACATCGAAGATATATAGGTCATAGCTGAATCGACACATGGTGGTTGTCTGTTTCCATATTGCCAACATTTGTATATCTTCTTTTGCTTTTACGCAATTACCTCTTTTCAGGAATTGCATCCGAATTGTAAATCGCCTATTTGCAGTCTTCTTAACAATAAAGTATTCACTTCAGTCGAAGAATTTTCCATTCCTTGTTTTTACTGTTATTATTTTGTTTGCAAAAAACGTCTGTTATTTTGGTAAACGTTGCAGGTGAAAACATGAGGCTTTACAGAGCATAACGGAAGCAATGATTTTGCTGGGGCGACAGGTATCATGAATGATAACCAAAGTAACCATTTTGCATGTAAGGCATGCTTTTGTTTGTTGCAGGATGACAGCTCTCCCCAGTAGAGTGTTTCTCCATGACGGTAGGATGATTCACTTTTCCCCTAGCGGGAGTTCAGAGTTTTGTTTCCAAGCGTAAGCGAGTTTGTATACCCCGACAAGTTTTCGAACGGTTCCTTCAGGTGGAATGCAGTCAGGCATTTTGCTCAACGAAGATTTTGTTTCCCCATATAATCTCGTTATCAAGTCAGATGTCGCCAGCGAAAGTGTGGTGCGTCTCCTGCAGGACAAAGTTTTGTCTCCCTACAATAATCTCCAGCAGGGTGGATTTGTTCTCAGCATGTTCCTAGCAGAGTAAGGTGGAAGGATATTTCCTCGGCGGCAGGGTAGATTGCAATCCAGTATTCTCCAGCAGAGGCAACGTCTTTGACGCCCTTTCCCCAACGGAGTCGATGTTCTGGTGTCTTTCTAGTAATATCGGTATTCAGGATTTTCTTCCTTGAGCAGAATTTAGTGTTGATTCCCTCGACAGGGCAAGTGTTCGAATAGAAGCATAATGTTGCACCCCAAAATTTTCCTAACCTTTTCTTACCTGGCTTTTGTTTCATTACATTAGCATATCATTGATATAGCATTTGCATAGCATAGCATTACTCATTTAGCAGGGGATCAAGTGTGATTTATATCAAGAGGATCCTATCTAGAGGTTTTGTCCAAGCTTGAGAAGTCACCAAAGTCATCAGGAAGTGGGTTGTGTCCTTGAGAAGTTTCGTTGCTTGTGTAGGGTTCATCTCCTAACCTGAGGACCAATTGAAGACCATCAATGGGTTGTGAGGCCTTGATCATGGATAGAGTGTGGATAGAGCTCATAGAGTTCCTTGAGGGTCATGGTGGAGCTCAGTCAAGTCATTATGCCAAGTGTGAAGAGCCACAGTTGAGGGTGTTGCAATTAGGGTTTTCATCTGAGTAACCTTAAGTCAATTGTGAAATTGAAGAGGGTAAAAACCTATTTTAAAGTCTTTGTGATCAAGGAAAGTTGTGTTGAGGTACATGAGGTGATATTCCAAGATTAATCCAAGAAGAATTCAAAGCGTGAGGAGTTGCTAAACTAGGGTTCTCAGGGTAAAATCCCTTATTTAGTGCCTGACTTCAAGACAACGTATCTCAAGATAAAAGCTTCATATCAACTTTTGGAAAACATGGAACTTGTAGAGCAAGTTCTTAGCTTTAATTTGAGTACTAGAAGTCCTTGATTGGATTTATAGAACTCAAGTTATGATCCAGACAAGTTACAGGTCATCTGAGGAATGTGAAATTTGTCTGCAAAAGTCAACCAACTTCCAAGGAACTTTTGACCTAGAAGGATGTTTCTCCTAAACTTTTGGCCAACATGAAAGTTGTAGGTCTTGATCTTAGATTTCCAAATTATACTAGAAGTCTTCCATCTGATTTGTAGAACTCATGTTATGAGGTTTACAAGTTAGGGGTATTTTGGGAAAGTGAGATTATAGGTCATTTGGCATTATAGGTCATTTTCTCTATCTTGCACACTTCAAATGAAGTTTTGTCCAACACAAAACTTGCTCAAAATGGGATTTTAAGGCTAACCATGTATCCATGAGGCTTTGATTTGGCTTAGGGTGAGAATTGGTTTGAAGAGATTTGACAAAAGGGGAATTTAAAGGCATTTAAGTGAAAAAATCCAAATTAATTCATATGTGTTCAAACCAATGAAAATGAGTGCTCATTTAGATTAGAAAAATCATTTGGAGCACAATGGAAATATTAGAAAATTCATTTGGGGCATAATTCATGACTTTTCACTTTGTTACTTCATGAATAAGTAACACATTCAATCATGGCCATAAGATCAAACCAAGCTTGCAATCTGAGCCATTCATATCCAAGGAGTGTTGAGCAAGCCATGTGAAGCTTCTAGGATAAGTTTTGAGCTCAGAATCGTGCATAGCCATGGGTGAAATTTTCAAGCAAAAGTGAAACTTGGATTTCTGAGTTTGGGCTTTCTATGGGCCTCTAGAATCTTCCATTCACTTCTATTTAAGTTCAGAAAGTGATTTGGATCAAGGTTGGTGCTGATTTGAAGCTAGAACCAGAGAGTGCAAATTGAATTTCAAGGGAGCAAGTGCAAATCGTGTTTTCATTTCAAGAGTAATTCAAGGCAAATTGAGGATTCAATCATCTTCAGCATCAATCATAGAGTGTATCTACACAGTTTGAAGCCAAGGATCGTGCCCTAACTGCTCCAATTTGAAGCTGCAACTCAGGTATGCAACTTTTAAAATTGTTGTACATTCATGATGATCTAGCATGTTTTAGCATGAGGTTAAGGTTTAGGAGAGATTATAGATGGATTCTGGATCAAAATTGTGGAGTTTAGAGACAAATTAGGATGTGATCAACTTTCTATTTGGCTTCGAAGCTCTTTGATCTTAAGGTGTTAGCATGATTTGATTAGTTCAAGATAATCTATGAAGCATGAGGAATTGATCCATGGATTTAGATTGAGCTTTGATGATGATCAAAATTATGGAGTGATTTCTGTTTGCGTTCGAATTTTGAAATGCATGAAGAATTAGGATGAATGGATAGCATATTTGGAATCCTGGTGAAAATCTGAAGAAGTTCATATAAGGTTTGAAGTGTTTTGATCACTTGTACATGATGTCTCGCCGGAGAAGACGACCGGCGTCGTTCTCCGGCCACCGCTGCTAGCTTCCCTCCATTTCAGAGTTCAAACGAGGAAGACAATCCCTCAGCCATTGGATCTGATGAAAACGAAGACCAAGTCTTCCAATCCAACGCTTGCGTTTTGTCCTCAGAGTTTGACTTGGGCTCTCCAAAACGCTGCGCATCATTAATGCGCTGGCAGCACCTGAGCCTTTAGATTAGCATACAAAGTCTTCAGATCCTGCGCCTCTGATTAATTCTCAGCTTTTAATTTCTTTAATTCATTTTTGATTTTATTTTAATTGCCTTTCCATGATTAATACATATTAAATCCAATTTTAGTCAGAAAAATATGATAAAAATATGTGGATGATCTAGATTTAATTTCTGATTTTCTGGTGCTTTTACATTTTATTTTCATGCAATTTTCAATTTAATTTGATTTTTTGCATTTTGTTTAATTCTTTAATTTTGGCATAATTCTTCATTTTCTTGTTGATTTTTGTATGGCTGATTGGTGTGGAATTTGAATGAGATTTTTGGCTGGCTACTAGTATAGAGATGCATGATCCCTTAGGAATTATGTCATGATTTTTAGATAACTTTAGGTTTTGTTTTGGATTAGGTTCCCATAACCTTCCATTTCAGGGTTTCCCTTTGACAACTTTAAGTTTAGGAATTCTTTAATGGCTTCCCCTTTAGATTCAATCCCTGGTCTTTCTACCATAAGTCCTTAACACATGTAGGTTCCCGTAGAAAATTTTATAGGATTTTAGGAGATGAGATAGTATTTTTCATAGATTTAATACTTAGGCTAGTATTAAGGTGCTTTCAACATAACACTTGCACTAGTTGAACCCCAACGGTGGCCTTTAGTCATAATAGGTTTCCCATTCCTTTTGGATAGTGCTTTAGACATGTAGAGGCTTCTGTTTTCTTGATGGTGATGTTTGGTTTTGGTTTTTATACCTCCTTTTAGTAGCTTTCTTGTAGCTTAATCAATTAGGGTTTAGGGAGAGCTTTAGTTTTCATTTCTCTTTCTTCAAACAAACAAGGATGGCCTTGATTGCTTTCCATTCCCATCCTATGATTCAAGGTCCCTATGTGGAAGCCTCATATTTCCTTTGGAAGGATGTGTGGCATATCACAAGAGGTAGAACCTTTGAGGATGTCTATCTCAGATGTATGGTTGAGTGCCATGATGGATTCCTTTGGTTTCCATCATGCTTCCCATCATCATGCAATAATCTTGATGTTAACTCTCTTCTCTGTTGTTGAAGCTTGAAGATGGAGCTTTCATTTCCTTCTCTTGAAGATAGCTTGGACTTGAAGTTGATTGCAGACTGTTTGATTGTTTTACTGTTAATCTGCTTTGCTGTTGAGTTGTAGGTTTACTATTTTGTCTGCTGTATTTTCTGATTGCTTGACTGTTGCTTGTGTGACTGCTTGGTCTTCTGCATTAGACTAGGCCTCATGTAGATGTTTCTAGGCCTAAGAGCATCCTAAAGGTTGAGTTTCTCCCTTTGCTAGTCTGAATTAGAGGTTAAGTCTGGCTCCCTCTGCTTGACTGTTATTGCTTGGCTTTGCTTGCTGGCTTAAGGTTGACTCTGTCTCCCTTGCCTGTGTTGTGTGTTGCCTCTGGCTTGCTTGCTCTAGAAGTTGAGCTTGTCTCCTTCTGCTTGTATTGTTGCATTGCATCCATTTTATTTACAGTTGTTTCTTTACAGTTATTTCTTTTGTTGTTGCTTTCCTCTGCCATGTTCCCCTAGGAACTCTGACTTCTCTTGTTCAAAAGAAGTTATGACAGACATTAGGGTTCTAACCATGCATGATAACATTAGGTAGTTCCCTCCTAACCTCAATCATAGGATCAACTTTGCATGACAACTTTAGGATTGGATTAGTCCCCTTTAGTGCGTCCTTTCTCTTCTCATCTTCAAACAAATCAAAAATACAGTAATAAAGGTTAATTGATGTCGTACGCTACGAGCCTTAAGCTACTTGAGAAAGGGTTGTTGGAGAGTTTCTTTTCAACATCTTAGATGTTTAGTATGGCACCCTTTGGGTGACATGCGACGCATTCACTCTCAGGTCATAGTCTCTAGTACGATATTAGTTGCAAACATCCATAAAAGATACTTCTTCTAAAAAACAGAAAACAAAGATCAAACATCTTTTTGTCCCTTTGGACCTTTAATCCTTGGAAACCCTTTCTAGAAGGAGAGTTTTGTTAACTCCCGGTTCTACCGCAAACGGTAAACGCCTAAGTCTCCGTCGAGCGAGCTGCATACACCAACTGCTGGAACCGTCTGTTAACCCTATTTGGATAAAAAGACAAACCTGTGTCTCTTGTTGTCCCGGACTACGTTTTCTCTGATCTTTCGCGCCGTGTGAAAGTACGTAGGCACGAGATGCGATATCTCGGCGAGCAACCTTCCCTTTTCACCCGTAGTTAGGCTAACTACGTAGACTCTGATTTCTCGTTCCAGACGGGAATACGTAGGCATAGAACTGTTGTGTTCTGCCGAGTCATTTTCTTTTTCTTTTCAGACCAGACCTCTTAGCGTAGATAGATATAATCAACCCGTCAGATAAACACAACAAGCGTGGATCCCATCGAGTACGATGGACGTGAGGGGTGCTAATACCTTCCCCTTGGGTAACCGACTCCCGAATCCAGACATGGTTGCGATGACCTTGTCTTATACCTTTTCGTCAGGTTTTTCCGATTGTTTCCTTTCCCTTTCTGTGGGATAAATAACGAAAGGTGGCAACTCTTCTGTTTTGCCGGCACCTTATTTTCGCAGTACCGACACATAACCCACTCCTCAGTAGAGTGGGGTCCTCAGTAGAGGTGTCTGATATTCTTCAGCAGGGCGGGTTATTACTGGTGCGTCCCCAGTAGGGTGGAATTTTCCTTCCAAGCAGAGTGGAGCTTTCAGCATTGTACTTGATTCCTGACTGAGGGGGTTGTTTGGTGTTTCCCAGCAGGTTGGAGTTTTTCAAGGAAGGTCGTCCAGGGAGTTTCCCCAGCCGAGTCTTTTGTTCCCCAGAAAAGTTTATTCTGGTAGGCCGTCAAAGTTTGTTTCCTTCTGCAGAGTTTGATTTCTTCCCTAGCTGAGTTGGTCGCTTCTCTCCAACATTTATTTTGCTGGAGTTGTTCCTTTGCATTTGCTTTTTTGCATATCATCCTCTTAAATGTGTAGAATTTCCATTTCGCATGAAGCATTACGCCATTTTCAAACATATGCGTCTGAAGCATAAGCCAGGTTTGATGCCAAAGGCTGTTTGATTCAGGAGATTTTCGTGTTATCCCTGTTGGTGTGGATCTTTGGGTTGGTCATTTTATCGGATTCTTCCCAGCTAGTCGTTTGGTTAAACGTCTTTCTTTCTTCAACTGAGTCGTTTGGTTAAACATCTTCGTTCTCCCCAGTTGAGTCGCTTGTAAGCGCCTTCTCCCCTGGATGAGCCTTTTGTTCAGACGTTTCTTTCCCTGACAGAGTTGTTTGGTGAACTGATGTTCCTTGACAGAGTCGTGTGTTTGAACCTCTATTTTCCTATCGGAGCTTTCCTTGAAAGTTGTGAGTCGGTTGATTTTCTCGCTTGACTATTCTGGGTGTGTTATCTCAACTTTTGTTTGGTACTCCCCAACGTAGTTCGAACTGTTGTGTTTGGTATTCCAACTTTTGGGTTGTAATTCTAGGGTGTTTTATCCCAACTTTTGGTTGGTAATCTCTAGTTCCCCCTCGCAGAGTCTTTATTCCAACTTTTGGTTGGTGATCTTTGCTTCATTCCAACTTTTGGTTGGTGACCTATTGGAATTTGGATGTTATTCCAACTTTTGGTTGGTAATCCTCATTTTCTTTAGCAAAGTCGAATATTCCAACTTTTGGTTGGTAACCTTTGTTGTGGTCAGTTCGCTCTCGTTTAGCGTTTCCGGCGATCCTAACTTTTGGTTAGTAGCCTTTTATTCCATCTTTTGGTTGGTAATCCTGGATGATCATCCCAACTTTTGGTTGGTAGTCTTCTATGGTGGAGTCAACTTCGTTTAGCGTCCCCAGCGATCCTAACTTTTGGCTAGTAGCTTGTGTTCCGACTTTTGGTCGATGATAATCTTTTCTAGTGATCCCTGTTGCATCCTAATTTTTTACCTTAGGATCCCACCTCTTTTGTTTTCTTTCTTACATGCTATCTTTTACCTTTGTGTGCGTGTTTATTATCACTAACCATTTTTGCGCAGGTCTACGCGAAGATGTTAATTTCCAAGTAGAGATAGTGCGCGTTCTTGCAAATTATTCCTTCTGGGAGGCCACTCTTGGGTCAATAATTTAAACATATCTTGGATGAGCTTTCTGGCTTTATCTCATGAAAGTCAGAAGCATGTCCACTTTCCCATGAACCAAGGGGTTTGAAGTTCACATGTGTATGCTAAGTGGATAAGTATGTATATTTTGGCCTATGGATTTCTTATAACGTCAAGGAAGTTTTTTTTCATTCGAATTACAAAGTCAAAGAGTTTTGTCGTGGGGGTAGCACCATGCTTCACTAATTCAAGTTTGATAAGATAAGTCCAATGAAAGAAGCCTATCGCTACAGGGAATGAATATTATAGGTATCCCTTCATTAATTTGAAAAAGTAGGTTATTCGAGGAAAACATACAAGTATCCAATACAATTTTAATACGAGGAGATTTCTTGCAATCCAACCTCATTACATCATCATGAATCACTACATTGACTCAAGTGTGTTCATACTTTAAATTACAAGAATTTAAAGTCTATAACTCCTTATGTTGAGAGTTCACTTGTGCATGACCTGAACAACTCCAAAGAGGAATCCCACATTGTGCAAGATTCTGTTTTTGACTATACATCTAAGTCATTGAAGCAGGTACCAGACAGTGCTTCGAGATCTGATGGCGTTACCATACCGACAATATCTATGCCTTCTGTACATTTACAACATCACACACCTTCTGTTGATAAATCTTCAACGGGATCTAGTGGGATTGAGTTACCCCAGCTAGTCTGGCTGAAATAGACAGCTCCAATGCAGCGCATGTTGAAACACATGAACCCAAAAATACTTCAACGACAATACTAAGGCACCACCTAAAGCAACTGCAGGTGAGTGAAGCCACATCCCTCGCTGCTAATGAACCAACTGTTATCAAAAGTTGATGTCTGCTGATGAAACTCCATACCTGCAAGCGTGATAATTATAAGCGGATATTATAGTAGTAAAGATCAGACTAGCTACTGATATTTGTGTAATCAACATCATGTGTATGTTCAACAATTTTCACATATCCTGTTTGGAGCAACATAAACATGTCCGTGGTGTTCCTAATAAAAGTGATACCTGAATAACAAATCGAATCTACTTGTCATTTGCAATAATCAAAGCCACCAACATCTATTCAAAGTGAATTACACAATCCAAAACCAAGTGGAAGAACAGAACTTTCTAAAGTTTTTCTCTACAAAACTCTTGTCCTCTTCTGCTCCAGTTCAAAGATGGTGGGCGATCCTTGTCATAAACATCTCAATGCAGTATAACAATGTGGTCCATTTGATGGCAGTAACACAAAGAGAAACACACCTGAAATCAAATTGCCATTAACAGAAATCAAAGTAAAGATTAAGATTTGAGAAGATTTGACTTAATTCTTTTAGCCCTCAGTTTTGACTCATCATCGGGCTGAAGTTCGAGCGGTCGGGAGGATAACAACCGAAGTTGTCACCGACTCCCTACCGAGCATCGAAAGAATTTAATGTCGGATAAAAGGCAACTATTTCAAACAGCTCAACATAATTCGCAAGCAACAACTACAGACAGCTGCATTCAACGGCACCGACGCGGCTCAGACCATCGAGTCATCATCACTGTTATACCTTTCTCAACACCAAAGCTAAGACCAGTAGATTTTGAACTGATCAGCAGCAACCTGAAGGAAAAAGAGAAATGTTAGCGTCAACAATGGCAATTACAAACAAACATCCACAACAGCGAAACAATCTCAAATATCAATTGAAATAAGCTACAAACAGCAACAGAATAACACCGTTGATCCCGCCTCATCATCTGCAACAACAGCAAATATTAACCACCATAAAGCATCTGATAACAATGACAGGTTTAGAAGTTGATAATGTATGGACACCCCTTCCAGTGCATCACTGCGTCTCGGAACAAGAAAAACCCCCCAAATACCATAAAAGGAAATCAATAAGTGCAAAGATAATCTTAGCCCTCAGTTTGAAATCATCATAGGGCAAAAGCTCGAGTAGCCGGAAGAGCAACGAAGATTCGTTGCTAACTCCCTACCAACTCAAGAAGCAATGGCGGACGTTCAAAGGCAACATCGACAGCTGTAATCCTCGGCTCAGACACAATGTCCTCCTAGCCGGTTTGAAACCCCTCTCGGCAAGAGCAAGATCAAGCAAATATCTGGACTCAAAAGTGATATCCCCTGCGAAGAAGAAGAAAGCGTTAATTCAAAGCCAACGAAGCATCAACAGATACGATGAAGACGTTTCCAAATATAACAAATTGCCACGAAGGAAGAGAAGTTCAAAACTTCCCAAAATTAAAGCCAACATCTCATCGACAGAATCAGAAGAGATTTAAATGCTGTTTCCCACAATCATCAAAGCAGTCACAGACAAGAATCACCGGATTTGGAAACCCCTTCATTCTTATTCAATTCGTTTTGCCTCCTGAAACCCTATATAAGGAACCAAATCAGAACACACAAAGGAGAACTCAGAAAAAACCCACAATATTCACAGAATTCGCAACACTCACAAACGGAACTCCACACAAACCCCAAATCGTAAAAAAACCCAGAAAAATGTAAAAAGAAAGAAACTCATCTGTTCCATTGCCGAACCCTTCAAAAAAAACCTTCGTTGCGAACCGCGAGATCACCAGAAGCCACCTTCACCATTGCCTTCGCCGGAAACCCCTACCATCGCAAACTTCCCTCATCGCTGTCGAAAAATCCCGCCAGAAACCACTGCGAAGAGCCCCCCTCACGGTAATTTTCTTTTTTAAATTTGGTGAAAGTTTTGATGCGTTTGCGATTGTTTTCAGGAGAGATGATGAAGGTCCGCAAACGAGAATGAAGAAGAAGCTGGTAGAGGACGATCGAGAGAGGTGGGAGAGAAACTCGGACGGCGTGGAAGAGAAAGGACGATCGAGGAAAGGGGGATTAGGGTTCCCCCGTTTTTTTTCTTCTTGTTATGTTTTATTTTTGTGTGTTGTAATCATATGTGGGTCGTCCCACCGTACTTATTATGCACACACACACACACACACACACACACACACACACACACACACACACACACACACACACACACCACACTATACACCTTCGCCTCTCTAACCCTTAATCAATCCTTTAATCTGCAATCTTAACCAAATTTTTTTAAAATTAAACTAATAACTTTTAAATTAATTAATTAGTCTACTCAATTATCACTCTTTTAATTAATCAATTAACCTAATTAATATATTTCTTATCAGCCACCTTTTTTACCTAATCAGAGGAATTAATAACTTTTTCTAATTAATTTGTTTCTAACTAATAACTTTTTAATTAATCAATCATTTATCTAGCTATTTAACCTCTTATTTATAATCATTATTTATTTATTACTTAAATACCAAAAAGAAAACATTTCAAAATTTAACAATTTGTATTTATTTATTAATAATAATAACAAGAGAAAAACTACTTTTTGTTCAATAAAAACCTATTTGCTTATTTAATTAATAATTATTTATTTAGATTTATTTCTATCCAAACCTAATCAAACCATCCCCTTTTTCGATTAAACTTAATAATATAATTCACCAATAATATAATTTCTCTTAAAATTAATCTCCTTAAAAATTAATACAACTTCTTTTATAAAATCCATCTCACCAAATTAATCAACATTTTCTTGAAAATATAATTAATTATTTTCTCAAATCAATTCAAATGAACTAATATAACTTTTTAAAATCAATTCAACCTTTTTTTTCTAATCAAACACCTTCTTAAAACCAATCTCTCCCTTTAGTCAACATCGTAATGCAATTAACCGCGCACGCTTGCGCTTCGCTCCGACTCCGTTCGCACACCCACAATTCACATCACTTTCACTTACTTAGCACTTTCATGCGTGTGTATGGATTTACTTTATTGTCTTTACTTTCCGCAATTTACAATTATCGCATTTATCTTTCTTGCCTCGCATACCGTCCAAAGGAAAAAACCTACACATGATTCAACGCTTGTGTGTAGTGCATCTCATTTGCATCATAATCCCCTTTGATCCTTGATCCCATTCAAGTCGATCTTTTAGGACAGATCCTACCCCACAGGAGGACCCTTATCTTTATTTTACAACTTAGATACAAACAAACAACTCAATACAACATATTCAAACACAATAGAGAAATAGATGTTAATCATCTTAAGCGAGATAGAATCTCCACCCCGCAACAATACAATCAATAGGTAGGGACTTTGCCTTAAGAGAGATAGAGGCGTACTTGTCGATCAATATCCGAGTACTTGAGCCCTTATCTTAAGACGATGCAAAGACCATTTTCCTACAATTTGTGGCGGTTAAATCTCCCTTAAAATGATAGCTCGCCTTTTCTCCTAAACTCAATCAATCAACTACCCTAAACCCGTAGGAACTTTGACCACAGTCAAAGAACTCCTCAAACCCTTTAGGGGAACTACAGATACTCTGATTCCACTCCCGTAAGGATATGTAGGCATAAGATGCGACATCTTATCGAGTATACTTAGAAATAAACCCCTAGGTCTTTCAACCTTTAAGCAGATAAACCTTAGCAATAAACAAACATAAAACAAGAGGTTCCTGTAGAGTACTACAGAAACTTAGGATGCTAGCACCTTCCCTAAGTTTAACCGACCCCCGAACCTAAAACTCTCTAAACCTTGCATTTGCATTGCATTGTGGGAATTTCGATCTTTATCCCTTCCTTTGGAAAAATCAAAGACCGGTTGCAAATGAATAAGATTCAAACTAATCAATAGTTTGGTATCCAAATTTCACCGCGGCAGAAATGGCGACTTCACTGGGGAGCCTTAGTGGGTTTCCCTAACTTGCTTTTTATGTTTGTTTATATTTTCTTATATTTGCTTAATTGTTTATTTGTATACTTGTTTTTTTGCTTTTTGGGTTGATACCTTTGTATGGTGAGACAAAGTCCTACACCCGGACTTGAGTGAACTTAAGATAGGATAGTGATATGTTCGACGAGACTTATAGGGAGTTGAATCCCTACCAAGTTGACTTGAAAATCACGCTCAGTTGAGACCCTTTCAAAATGGTTCGGTTGAACGAGTAATCGTGAAGACTTTTACTATTTTCGATTGGAGTCCATGATACTGAGGACCATAGTTACCTTAACCCCACTTTGGCCTTTATTAGGATGTAGTGCGGGACTATGAGGGAGTACACCCGAAATAGTGCTACGAGATGCTACACTCAAAAGAAGTTCTCTTGAGAATATTATTAACCACCGAGTTAGTTGGGAAGTTGATAATATCCGAAAGATGGACTAATGACTTTGGGAACCTCTTTAGAACCTTGTTCTGCAGGTACAATCAACCTTTAGTCCACAACCTTTGGGAATGGGTATACCTTTACTCCATGCTCGTTACAAACCTAGGGTCTCCCCTGTTTGTTTATCTTTGTGTCTCTATGTGCTTACATGTGTTTGTTGCATTCATATAGCATCATATTACGTTAGGTTTCATGGAATTCGGTTTTATTTATAAACATTACAGAAACCAATAAGGATTACAAAAGAAAATATTTTGAAATATTCTTTTAAGAGTCCTAACTTGGATCGCCTAAGGAAGTAGGAGCTCAGATTGAAGAAAACTCAAAAGACAAATACAAGAGGCTTCCCTTATCATGGAGGATCATTAGAAGTTCAAAAGACTCTCACTGAAGATCCAAGTAAACAAGGGCTTCCTTCCTTATTCTCCAACAAGAGATAGAGGATTTATTTTCCTCTATCACATTACTCCTTAGAAGTTGATCATGGACGACTTATCTCCAAGAAGATCCAAGTGGAAGAACAAATCAACAAGCCCAATGAAGGACTTCCATAGGGCTTTATTAGCTTTTATTTAGCTATTAAGTAAGGACTCTTATAAGGTTGTTTCCTTGTAATGCAATATCATAAAAAATATATAATAGTAAAAAATAATACATGAATTTTCTTTGGTATTCTATAACGTTTATAAAAACTTGAGTCCCATGAAACCTTTCATTTTCTGCATTCTTGCATTAGCATTCTGCATTTAGCATTTGCATGTGTCTCTTCCCTTCTGTGGCTCATCCGGTCCTCTGTCTTTGTCTGTCAGCTGACACCTCGACCATCTGACCAAGCTTGAAGTACTACCGAAGGATAGTAAAGAGAACTAAGGATATGGATCCCATGACTGGTTTTAGAGTAAGGACTAATTTGTTATTTGATCTTCCCTCTGATAATGTTCAACAAGTGGATGTTTCTACACAACCTCAGCCTGTGCAAGATAATTGGTTGGTCAAGTTGATGAAAGAGTTTCCCAGTTTCCACAGAGTATACCTAATCCTCTGAATGTTCATGCTAAGATGAAGATGGATGATCCTGGATTCATAGCAATGGAGAAAGAATTTCGTGATCTTAAAGAACAATTGAAAATAGTGAAAGAAGCTAATGCATCTGATCTTGATGCTCGTGACCTATGTCTGGTTCCAGGTGTAATCATTCCTCCGAAGTTCAAGATGCTTGTCTTTGAAGTGTACAAGGGTGTTAGTTGTCCAAGATACCATTTGACGATGTTTTGTCGAAAGATGGCTGCTTATGTTGGTGATGACGAATTGATGACGTACTGCTTTCAAGAAAGCTTATCTGGGGCATCCTTAATATGGTATATGAAGCTACAAAGGAACTGTATTCAATATTGGAGAAACTTAGCCGATGCTTTCGTGAAGCAATACAATTATAATTTGTACGTGGCTCCAGACAATGATCAACTAGAAGGAATGAGTAAGAATGATGAGGAGTCTTTCAGGGAATATGCTCAGCGATGGAAAGAGTTGGCAGCCCGAGTTCGTCCACCACTTCCAGAGAAAGATTTAACCAAGATGTTTCTAAGAACACTTCCAGACTCTTATTATGTTAGGATGGTAGGCGTTGTGCCATTAGATTTCTCCAAAACTGTGAAAGTTGGAGTAAACATTGAGAATGCGCTCAAAAGTGGAAGAATTCAAGATGACTTGAATATCCAAGCTAATGAAGAAATTCCAGTCGATGATTCCCTAGAGGAAAGAAGCGTTGATGTTAATGTAATCCTGCCAGATCCAGTTCCAGTACCTTATCCTCAACATCAGTATGAAGCGCCTGCTCAGCGCAGACGACGACTACCTCATAAATGAAGATTAACTTCTCCAAATCAGCATCAGAATCGACAGGTCCGAAGACGGTTTTAGAATCAGAAGACGCCTCTGAGTGTTCCGAAAGAAGAAACTCGCTGGTTTGATCTTATCCCAATGACTTACTGTCAACTATGGTCTTATTTTTCTAGAAACTCGGTAATGACACCCAGAAGGACTAGAATAATGAAGTCTCTCCCACCGTGGTTCAACCCAAACGCCAGCTATGAATTTCATGATGGAGTGTTGGGGCATTCGATTGAAGAATGCAAAGTTTTTCAAGAGAAAGTCCAAGAAATGATAGATGATGAAGTGTTGATTTTCAAAGGAGGAAGCCCGGTCGTGAATGGAACCCCATTAAGCTGATATAAGTGAAAACTCCAGGAAATACTAAGAAGGGCTCATCAGCTATTTACTTCGTTTGCTTATGTGTTTTATTTCTTTGATTAAAAAGCATAATTGGCATGTAAGAACATGTTATTTTGAATAAGTAATGTGATAAATGTTTGTCTTGAAGAAACCCATTCGTGGTCACTCAAATTTTTTTTATATACAACTTATAATGCCAACTTTATCCATTTTTTTTCCTCACTTCGGTGAAGAATCGAAAGGAGGATGACGAAGTAAAACGCAAGGTCTCTTGATGTATGCTTTCGAATAAAACCTACTGATAATGTAAGGCATTGTTTCGAACCTCCTAAACACCAAAGACATAAGGAAGTTAAATCCTTTTTAACCCTTTCCAACCTCGTTTTTAAACCTCGGGCAGGAAATTTTTCAGTCAGCTCGATTGAACACTTAAAACCTTTCAAAAAAATGAGCATCTTTCAAAAATGGGAGGGTACAACTAAGCTTTGACCCTTATTCCTTTGTTTTACAAATCGTAAACTAAACCGATACAACCTTTCAAAAGTCCTAATTGAAGTAAGGATTAATTCGAAAGCATACTCAGTGAGATAACGTTTCCTAACTCCTATGAGCTATGCTCAGCTTTCATATTGGCTTTATAAAAATAAATTTATATCCTAACTCGTGATTTCGGTCACCAGTTATTGGGATATCTCTTTTCAAAACTTCAAGACAAACATATATGTTGCATTAACGGTTTCATAATTAACATTTCATACGTGTTGATCTTTGCCGAGGTCATAGAAAGTTTTGTATGCGAGCATCAACATTAAGTTTGTTCTATTGGAACTTGAAGATTCTGCTAGACAGAGGCAACTATGTTTCTAAGTGGTTTGTTCTGTGCAAATTTGACTTCGGCTAAAGAGCTATTTCTGAAGACTCAGCTATAGTACCGACAATCAGGGCCAGTTACGTCGTGATTCAGTGAATCTCTACAAGAGTTTGAAAACAGTGGGGCAGTTGGGACGCCATATTTTCTGTAAAATCCTCTTGGAACGACTTCTTCTCATAACCACATGGCTTGGGGCATCTGTTAAGTAAAGATTATCTTATCCATTCACAACACCTGTTGTTCAAATGGCGACTACCATTACAATTCCTCAACACACAACATTCTTCATGTCCCCCAGTGAATTTTTACTCCAGATGGTCATGACATTTCCCTGTGATTCTTTTCGATGCAAGAAATCTCTAGTTGGTAACCTGAGAATTCCCGGTGATCTGTTTAACTTCACTTCCTCAATGAAGTGGGTATTACTTTAATCCTCAGTGGATCTTCTCCAACTTCACCTTCCTAATGAAGTAGACGTATTTCACTCCCCAGTGGATCTTTTACGATGCTAGGCTTATCCAGCGAAGCAGATGTTTATTTCATCCCTATTGAATTTTCGACTCCGACATTTTCAAACAGCGATGACGACAAGGTTCCCCCATCGAGATGGATATTTATTTTATCCCCTGTGAAACCTCAACTTGGGGTAATCAAGATTTTATCAAGATGTTACATCCCTAAGTGGAATGTTCTCTTTTCCCCAGATAAGTTTTTGAGACCTGAAACAGGAGTGTGATCCCGTATTTGGTTCTCCACCCATCCCCAGTGGTACTTCTATCTTTGAAGATTGGTCGGATGTTTGCTTCGAGATGTTTATTTCGTCTCTGTTTGCCTTTGTTCTTTTGTTTTGTCAGCATAGGCATATGCATAGCATATAGATAGATAGCATGGCATGTGCATTTTGCATCTTTGTGTTCGCTTGTTCTGTCGCTTTGGTCGTGGTTATCCCTGAGTGGTTGGGCGCGTCTTCTCCTTCCAATTAGAGTTGTCAGCCCTAGGTAGAAAAAGCACGACATTTCTATTTCCCCACAGAGTTTGATCCTCGTGGAGGACGGTTGTTTTAGTACGTTCCCATTTGAGTTTATCCCTTGATGGATGGGTCTTGTTTTGACAGTTTCTCTTCAGATATTTCCTGAATTGAACTTCGGTCCTTGGCAATCACATTGTGGACATCTCCAACTTTTGAATATGGATTAAGTATGCATTTATTTTGCACAAGGCTTCCCCAACAATATTATCAGATCCAGATTATAGGAAACCTCTTTATTTGAGCAACTCGTTTTGATCAGGATCTTATTCAAAACGACAAATGACAGTCTCCTCAAGAAAGTTTGTCCAAACCCAGTGATTATCAACTTGGTAAGTGGAAGACATTACAAGACACTACTCTTTATTTGAGAATTCACAGAACATTTTACAACTACAACAAAGTTGCTCCTCAGGAATGAATTCCCCAATGAGTTCATCACACAAGATTAATTCCATCAAGCGACATCTCACCAGAGAAGTCGAGGAAGTTTATTGCATTAGTCTCTCTTTATTTGAGAGGACATATTTTGTAAATTCAATCGGCTCGCATCTCTCCTGAAGATCCCTGGAGAAGTTTTACAATCTCCAATACATTACAAATTACAATCTACAAAATTCTACAATTTACAACACATTATGGCTCACAGCTAAAAAGTTCTACAATTTAAAATACATTATGGCTCACAGCCAAGAAGTTCTACAACATCTACATCAACATCTACAATCTACCATGACTCTAAAAACTACAAAATCTACAATCCCCTGTGAAGATTCTCTCACGAGTTTTCGTCATTTTGGGCAGAAACTGAGACCAACTCATGGTTCCCATACCATGACGCTCGGGGAGGTTCTATATCCTTTCGAACATTTATTCAAAGACATCTCTTTTCCTGGATAATCTCGGAAGTAGATTACCAGTAAACCTTGGCAGTAGGTAGTTCTATTTTTTATTTCCTGGAAAATCTCGGCAGAAGATTTCTAGAAGACTTCGACAAAAGTATATCTCCAGCAACTTCAACATAGAATCTCGACAGCAGATTCCCTAAAAATTCTAACAAGTACATGTGGAGGCAAATCTCCACACATCACACGAGTCTGCAAGACATCACTCGATATAGGTTTCGATGATGACAAATTACAATCTTGGATGAATTGGCAATTAAAAACTCATATGTACTAAACAAATGCAACATATCACCTACCATATCCTTTCATATTTGTCTAAAAACTGTTATAATAAATATACTATGTGTAGATAAAATGTAGTCGTGACAAGAGGCATGAAAAACCACAAAAAGATCAATTTTTGCAGGTTTGCAGGGCATGAGTCGACCATAGGGTCGGCGCATGCATCAGAGCATTTTCCACTGGTCAGCGCATGAAGGGATGAGTCGACCATAGGGTCGGTGCATCAAGGAAATATTTTTCAACGGGTCAGCGCACGCCGACTGTATGGTCGACGCATACTGATACATTTTGTAGATTTCCAAAAAATGCAGGCTATGCGTCGACGCACAGACCTGCTGCGGTCGACCGTTCGCGCGGAAATCCAGTTTTAAGAGATTCCTTATACTATTTGAAAAGTTGTTATGTCTTTGGTTGGTCTAGTACTATATATACAAGTTCAACCACTTATTTCATTTGAACATTTGATAAAAATTGATTCATGTGTTCAAGAATAAGAAAGAGTGAAATAGGTGTCCAAGATTCTTCATCTTCATCTTCAAACATCTCACAACACATCAATTACACACAACCATTTTTGAAGTGCATTGTGAATGAATAAAGGTGATAAGGTTCGAAGCTTAGATTGGGTAATCTAGTTCGGGTTGAAGCTTGTGACAGGTTCTTTCTTGAATAAAACCGTTAGGGTTTTATCCTCCAAGATTGGTTTGAATTTTGGGGGTTTTTGGACGAGATTCTTCATCAAGGGTCAACTGAGCGAAGGTGATTATGAAGAGGTGTTCTTCAACAGTCTAGTAGCGGATTCAGTGATATTGAAGGGAAGATATCGGGTTCGATTCGTTGCAGTTGAGATCAGCTGGAGCCGAAGGTTTGAACAACAACGGGTTATTCAATAAGGTGGCTGGAATCAGAGGTCTATCAACAACGATCGGAGGAGTTAATTCATCTTGAATCAAGGGGCAAGGAGTGAAAGCAACATTCAACGTCTTGAGATTTCTGTTGCATATTTGATGTCCAATCCTTGTATAAACTGTTACATTCAACAGGTGATATCTATTAAATCTATCTCAATTCTAGTTTTAGAATTGAGGGCAGACGTACCCCGAAGCGAGGACGACGGGGGAACTGCCTCACCAAATACTTGTCTTCTCTATTTTTTAGCATTTACGTTTTAGCTTAAAAATAAGTGATTTTTGTATAAGCACTATTGTCAAACTGTGATATCAATTGAGTAAGAGGTTAAAACTCTGTTTTTGAATCCAAAGTACAATAAGACATTGTACTAGGCTAGTTGGAATCACTTACTCAACATAAATATCACTTGGAGTGTTTTGCACACCAAGTGTTTGACAAATTGCGTAAACCAAAATTATCTTACTTATGTATCTAGTTTTGGTTTGCTCTTTAAATCATTGGAACTAGGAATCCTAACAAGTGAATTAGATCATTGATAAGTGTAATTAGTGTTGTGATTCTATTTTCCATATAGTCATTAATCCAAAGACTTACGCATATCCGGTTTTCCAATAACCGTTCGTTTTAGACTATATTTTCCTCGGCCGCTTCCGCACTTAAAACAAATTTTCAAAACCAATTTTTAATTGGTAGCGCCGACTCAAATTTTAATTGGGATCTATTCAACCCCCCTTCTAGATCTGTGCCATAGTCTAACAAGTGGTATCTAAAGCTCCGGTTACTCGATGCTTCAAATACAACGTTGATAGAAAATGGCTAACGAACCAAAAGGGGCGTACAATAGAGCTCCCGTTTTCAACGGTGAAAACTATAGTTATTGGAAAGACTGTATGCGGGTGCGCATAAACTCCATAGACAGAAAAATATGGAACGTTATCCTTAATGGTCTAATAGAAATTACTATGACCAATGCGGATAATGTTGTTGTGCCAAAGCCCGAAGCACAATGGACCGATGACGATGAGAAAAAATACAATTATGATTGGAAAGCCAAAAATATCTTAATCTCCTCATTAGGTGTAGATGAATACTATCGTGTATCCCATTGCCCCACTGCTAAGGCCATGTGGGATTCACTACAAATCGCTCATGAGGGGACGCACGATGTTAAGTTGGCTCGAATCAACACATTAACACAAGAGGTTGATCTCTTTTTCATGGAGCAAGGGGAAACCATTGCTGACATGCAAAAGAGATTTACTCATCTCATCAATCGTTTACATTCATTAGGTAGGCCTGTTTCCATTGATGTTGCTACTAATAAGATCTTAAGATGTCTTAACAGGGAGTGGCAGCCAAAAGTGACCGCCATCAAAGAAGCACATGATCTTACCTTATTAGACTTGACAACATTGTTTGGCAAACTACAAGAAAATAAATCGAAGCTCTCAAGACTTCCTCCTCAAAAAGATGGAAAAGAAAGATGGAAAAGAAAGACAAAATGAAGGTGAGTGAAAATAAATCGATAGCTCTCAAGACTTCCTCCTCGAAGTCTCGAGCAAAAGAGAAAAGTGATTATTCCTCAAGCGACGAAGAAGAAGAGGACAAGAGCGAAGATATCGGGTTGTTCGTTAAATGGTACAACCGTTACGTGAGAAAGAACGACATCCAAAATTCCGAGAAGAACTTGGTAAACTTCCGGAAACAATCTAGGTACTCCAAAGATGATGACTCAAAAGGTAAAAAGACTAGAGGGATGTGCTACAAGTGTGGAAAGCCCGGTCACTACAAACCGGACTGTCCGATGAACAAAAAGGCAAAGGAAAAGGAATCATCAATAAAAGAAATCATCAAAGCCTAGGAGAGCGTACATAGCTTGGGAAAGCGACATCGACTCTTCCTCCTCTGATGAAAGCTCTAGTGATGAAGAAGAGTTCGTGAATCTATGCCTCTCTGCTCATCAGAAAAATAAGAAAAAGCAGGTACGTCACTCTAAATATGATAAGTCCTCAAATATGTCGCATTCAGAATTACAAACCGCATTTAATGCTTTACACAATAAAGCAACTGAAGCCTTTAAAAACTTGCCTCTAATAAAATAATTTTTACGTACTTAGAGCACAAAGTTAAAGAGTCTGAAAAGATACTAGAGGACCTTAAGGCTTCCATTGTGGAAGGTAATAAATCGAATTGTAAGGACAATAGAAATCCTCTCGACTTTGGATGTGATACTTGTCATATTTGGCAAGGTGAAGTTAGAAACCTTAAGGCCAAATTAAACAAGGCACTTGAGCCTAAAATTACATTTGCGATTGATAAAAAGGATTTTAGAAAAGTATGATAAATCCATATAAAAAATATGCATATGTAATTAGGGTTCAAGCAAGTAGACGTGATTCTAAAGTCAGTTTTGCATGCTTATATTGTTGCAAGAAAGGACACTCCATTGGTAAATGCCGATTTAGGAGATTTCTAGTTCCTAAAGGCATCTATCAATGGTTGCCCAAACGCAACCATCTTGTCGCTAACATATTAGGACCCGATATGCCATTAGGTACCTCCTTTTGCTAATTATGTTTTGATAGGTAAAGTGTGTCGAGACCACTGAGAGAAGATGGGTTCTCGACAGTGGATGCTCAAGACACATGTCTGGAGACATATCCTTATTCATAGACTTCGTGGCTAAGAAGAAAGGGTATGTAACTTATGGTGATAACAACCGCGGAGCAATACTGGGTAAAGGTAGTGTAGGTAATCCCTCCTCTACTACAATTTCCGACGTGTTGCTTGTCGAGGGTCTTAAACATAATCTGTTTACACTATGCCAAAATTGATATTTTGTATCGCCTAATTTAATAGCGCTTTTAAAAAAAGTGCTATTAAAAAGGAAACAAACACATCTATAATAGCACTTTATGGTCGGGCGTTATTATAGAGTCTAGACAATGTGGTTTTGATAGCACTTTATTAAAAAGCGCTATTATTATAAAGGAAACAAACATATCTATAATAGAACTTTTAAAAAAAGTTCTATTAAAAAAGAAACAAACATATTTATAATAGCACTTTATGGTCGGGCGCTATTATAAAGTGTTGACAATATGGTTTTGATAGCACTTTATTAAAAAGCGCTATCATTATAAAGGAAATAAACATATCTATAATAGCACTTTTAAAAAAGGTCTATTAAAAAAGAAACAAACATATTTATAATAGCACTTTATGGTCGCGCGCTATTATAAAATGTTGACAATGTGGTTTTGATAGCACTTTATTAAAAAGCGCTATTATTATAAAGGAAACAAACATATCTATAATAGCACTTTTAAAAAAAAGTGTTATTAAAAAAGAAACAAACATATTTATAATAGCACTTTATGGTCGGACGCTATTATAAAATGTTGACAATATGATTTTGATAGCATTTTATTAAAAAGCGCTATTATTATAAAGGAAACAAACATATCTATAATAGCACTTTTAAAAAAAGTGCTATTAAAAAAGAAACAAACATATTTATAATAGCACTTTATGGTCGGACGCTATTATAAAGTGTTGACAATATAATTTTGATAGCACTTTATTAAAAAAACGCTATTATTAAAAAGGAAACAAACATATTTATAATAGCACTTTTAAAAAAAGTGCTATTAAAAAAGAAACAAACATATTTATAATAGCACTTTTAAAAAAATACTATTAAAAAAAACATATTTATAATAGCACTTTTTAAAAAAGTGCTATTAAAAAAAAAAAACATATCTATAATAGCACTTTTAAAAGAAGTGCTATTAAAAAAGAAACGAACATATGTATAGTTTTGCTCTTGACCTCTCCTCCAAATTAAACTCCTATATTTCTCATTTCCAAATTAATCTCTCTCTCTCTCCCAAAACAGTACCTTTCTCACTCATAAAAAAACTTCTCACCATCTCTCTCGTCGCGTCGCTCTTGTTCATCTCTCTCTCTCTCTCTCTCTCTCTCTCTCTCTCTCTCTCTCTCTCTCTCTCTCTCTCTCTCTCTCTCTCTCTCTCTCTATGTCCGCTTCAGCCACCCTCGCTCCTTTTCTTTTCTTTCTCGTCGTGTCTCAAATCTTTGCTCACAACGCACTTGGTTCAAATTCAACTTTGACTCGCGACGACCTCATAGCTTAAATCATGGAAACATAATGGAATTAAGGCAACAACTTACTTAAAGGTGAATTCAAGTATACTTTGGATTTAACTTTTGATCTTCTCGCTAAATGCTATGATTTCCCCTTTCGTTCGTGAATACCTCATTTCAACTTCTTTCTGCAAGTGTGAATCTCTGCGTGTACCTACTTGTCTATTGTAGTGTATTTGTGATTGGTGATAACCGCATGAATTCTGCCTCCTCACTGAGCATGTGAAATTCTCCTTTTCACTTCGAAGAGTTCGACAAAGATTCTGACGCGAAAAATCGACGTCGACAATTTCCCAGGTATTGGTTCTTACTCCTCTGCTTCTATCGACGCTCTGGTATATGCTTATGGTGATGATATTGAAGAATTGCTTCATGTGTATCATGTATTTGATATTGATGTACATATTTGTATGGTTAGTATTAGTCTTTGTGTGGATTATCTATGCTGATGTTTCTGATGCGTGTGAACATCCTTTCTCTTTTTTCGAAATTTTAGCGTGTGAAAGTGTGGGTTTGTATATAACTGTGGATTATCCATGTCCTTGCTTATTAACACTTATGTTTTGGAAATGCAGGATTGTCAAGCCTCTTAACGAGTTCCACAGGGCTAAGGCTACTACTTTCTTGAGAGAGTCGCAAAATGCAAATGCTTTTGAGAGGCTACTAGAAGAAACATAGATGCACATGCTACTAGAAGAAACATAGATGCACATTATTACACCCCAAAATTTGCCCAACATTTCTTTACCTAGCTTATGTTTCATTTCATTCACATTAGCATTATCATTTGCATTTCATTGACATGTGTGCAGGAGATCAAGAGGTATGATTACCAATCAAGAGCTACACAAGACTATGAAGCTAGCTAATAAGGTTATTCAAGTGTTCAAGTGTTGATATCCTTGTCAGAGAAGTTAACAAATCCTCAGAGAGAGTGGTTGAAGCCAAGAGTGTGTGCCTCCTAACTTGAGAGTTGAGGGGAGCCATCAGATGATTCTGAAGCCATGAATTTGGACTTGAGGTCTTGAGAGAGATCATGAGAAGTTTTGAGGATCACTTTGAGGCCTAGACAGGTCATTGTGCAAGATTAAGAAGCCTCAGCCATGAGTGGTGCAGCTAGGGTTTGACTGGGTCAACCCTAAGTCAACTGATGATTTGAAGAAGGTTGAGACCTGATCCAAGATCCATGTGATCATGGATTGATGCATTGAGATGCTATAAGGATGATTCCAAGGTCAACTCATCATGATTGAAGAGTTTGAGAAGTTTCAAGCTAGGGTTTCTAAGGCTTGACAGTGTAAAATCCCCTAGTTTTACCCCTATCTTCAAGGCAGTTTAGCTCAAGATGTGATTGTCATCTCATCTTACCCCCAACACGAATGTTTTAGAGCATGATCTTAGCTTTAATTTTAGTTCTAGAAGTCCTTGATAGGTTTTGTAGAATTCAAGTTATGACTTTGACAAGTTACAGGTCATCTGAGGTATGTGAATTTGGGGGCTTGAAAGTTGTCCAACTTGCATGAAACTTTTGCCCTAGAAGGATGATTCCTATGAACTTTTTGTAAACATTAATGTTGTTCCTTATCCTCTTAGCTTTCTAGAGAGTACTATAAGTCCTTGATAGGATTTGTAGAACTCAAGTTATGGCTTTGACAAGTCAAGGGCATTTTGGTCATTTGGAGATTATAGGTCATTTCAACCATAAGGCCATAACTCCTATTTCCAAGCTTCAAATGGGAAAATGTTCAACATCAAACTTGTTCAAAATGATGTTTTAAGTCTAACAAAGAGGTCATGAGAGGTTGGAATTGCTTGTAGCTCAAAGTTGCAAAAATGACCTAAAATAAGGAGGATTTTCAAATGAACCAAAGATGGAAATTGGTATTCTTGATATACATGTCCAAACCAAGGCATGTAATATGTCATTTTGACTCTAAGACACATTTTAAGAACATTGGTTTAGCCATAATTTTGAATTGAAGTTTAATTTGTGGACTTGCTTTGAAAAGTAGTTACTTACATCTTAAGTAACATTTGCCAAACCAAAATTCAAGGCATAATCAAAGTCCCTTTCAATCCAAACACATCCAAAATGTCATTAGGAGAGAAATTGGAAGGGAATGAGGGTGATTACAAGCTGCTAACAGAATTGTGCATACCATGGCATGTGATTGAACTTCTCATGACATGAGAGATTGAATTTCTCACTAGAAGGATCTAGAGGTTTCTAGATCATCCACACATGTTTTTATATATGATAATGAGGTGATCCAAGGCCAAGGTTGGTGATGATTGAAGGAGAGAGCAAAGATTGAGTTTGGAAAATTCTTGCTTGCAACTGAATTCGGTTACACCAATTTCTTCACTTTCCATCCATTTTCTTGATTGCAATCTCTTCCATGGAGGCTAGTGAATGATTCCAGATCATAATCAAGGCAAATTCGTGGCTGATTGGTGTTCTTGATCTCAGTTTTTTCCACCTGCAATTCAGAATCGAATCCAAGAATTGAAGCCATTTCAATTAATTCTATTGCATACAGAAGCTTGGAAGTGATTCACTGAAGGAGTCTAGAGCATTTGAGGGCTTGATTTGAAGGCTTGCTACTTCTGTGCACACGAAATTTTCAGGTTGGTAACTTTCAATCTCCAGCTTGTATTAGTTAGAATTAAGAGGAATTAGGATGTTAGATGCATTGAGGATTGTTGTAGGAAGGTTTTCAGATCATTAATTTGAGAATTAGTGACCAATTAGGGTTGTTGCCATTTTCGGGTGAGATGTGGTTCTTGCGAATCTTGAGGTTTCAGAGTGAATTAATGGTATGATTGAGTTCCTTGTGAAATTTGGGACAAGTTTGATCAAGGGATCGTGGCCTATGGTGGACTCTATGGCAAACTAGGGTTGTGGAATGGTGATCGGAAAATGTCACCGGCGGTGACTTTGGGCGCGCAGGTGGCCTGAGCTGCAGGGATTCAAAATGAAGAAGATGACTTGATAGCCATCAGATTGTGGTTGGACTTTGACTGGGAACCTCATCCAACGGCCACGCGTGCTTCTTTTTTGTGAAGGACTCTGAACTTAATGAAACGATGCGTTTCATTAATTAGTTGGTTTTGGGCTTTGTGAAATAAGTGATACCTACACCCCCTTTGTGGCCCAAATGTTAAAATGAACTGATTTCTATTGCTTTCCACACCACGCATTTATCATTTTATTTGGATTTTCATATTATTTTTCATTTTATTCAAGGTTATTGATTAATTTATAATAAATGGAAAAATGACTCAATTAATCCCATTCTTTTTGCATTGGATTCATGATAGGATCTAGTACTTTTTGGATAAAAAATATTATTATTTCATGCATTTTATGATTTTATGGGATTTTTTACATTTTAATTGATATTAAAATAGTCATGTTTGATGCTTGATATTGGTGAATTTGGTTTGATCATGTGATGATCATTTTGGCCTTAAGTTTTTGTGAGTAGTTAGCATAGATATGCATGCTCCCCATAGATTTTTCTCACATTTTTGTGATGAATATAAGTGGTAGTTTAGGTTGAAACCTTTAGAAGCTCCATTTTTAGGGTTTATGGTTGATACCTTGTGATTTGGATTTTATGTTTAGGACTTGGTGGATGATTCAACCTCTGATTTTTGTAGGATAGATTCATGATTGGATTAGAATCCCTTAGGAATTTTTGTAGGTTTTTTCAATGAAGTTTTCTATTTTTGTTTGATTTTAGTTTAGATACTAACTTTAGATGATTCTAATGCACTAACTCAACTAGATTAACTTCTTTAGTTCCCTTAGATTAGGGTTTTGCTTTGCTTGTTCTTGGGTGATGATGATGGCAAGTTGAAGATGCATTGGATTTCTTGAAGAGGCTTGGATGTGAGGATCTTCCCTTCTTTTGGGGTAGTTTTGTTTAGGTGTTGAGATTAGGGTTTTGTAGGCAGAGCTTCTAGATAGATTCACTTCCTTCATAAACATGGATGATGTTGATCACTTCCATTCTTCCCTATGATGTAAGGTCCCTTTGTAAAGTCCTCATCCCTCCTTTGGTAGGATGTGTGGATCTTTGCAAATTGGTAGAACCTTTGAGGGTCCCTTTCTCTGATGACAAGATCTTTAGTGGTGACCTTTGGTCTTCACTCTGCTACCAATCATCCAAACTTTGCTCTTGATAGATGAATCTTTCTCCCTTGTTAGAGGATGGAGTTCCTTGCTTGAAGAAGATTGAAGGATGGAGTTGATACTTCTTTGTGTTTGAAGATTACTCTGAGAAGTTGAGGCTGTAGATGAAGAAAGACAAGTTGATACTTGTAAGGAGGAGAGGGCTAAAGCCTGAAGGTCAAGAAGAGAAAATGACACTTGTGAAGGAGATCAAATTGAGATTGAGTGAAGAGCTGAGGCTTGAGGAATAAAGGATAAGTTGATACTTATGTTGATGCACTGAGAGTCTGAGGGAGCCAAGTTGATACTTGACATAGGGTTGAAGCCTGAAGGTGGAATTGACTGAAGAGCTGAGGCTTGAAGATGAAGGATAAGTTGATACTTATGTTTGATGTGTTAGAAGCTTGTAGAAGCAAGTTGATACTTGCTATTGAAGATGATAACCTTGAAGGGTGTTTGAAGTCTGATGACTGAACTGCTGTCAGAGATTGCTTTGCTGTGAAGTTGTGGAAGCTGTTGATCTGCTTTCTTTCCTGTCTATTTGCTTGCTGTGCAACTGTATTGATGTGGCTTGCTTGATGCATTAGAATAAGATCATATTTATATTGACTTGAGCTAGGAGCATGATTGCACTAGAGGTTGAGTTTCTCCCTCTGCTTGTATTGTTACTGTATGGCTTTGCTTGCGGGTATTCGGTAGAGCCCAACTCCCTTGCATATGTGGTTTGTGTTTGCTTGATAGCAGTTTACTTCTTCTGTATGATTACAGTCACTCATATGTTGCTTGATAGCTTGTTATTTCCTCTGTATGATTACAGTTATTCATATCTGGCTTGAGGTTGAGATGAGCTTGTGGAGGCTGATGCCCCACACACATTTCCTCCCTCACTTGCATTGCATGCATTTTACAGTCGTTTACTGTTTACTGTTTAAGCTGATGCTTTATCTGTTTCTGCTCATCATTGACATGATCCCCTAGGAATCTCACTTCCTTTGATATGGAAGTGATGATTAGAACTTTATGTTGAAACCTATGCATGATAACTTCTAGGAGTTCCCTGTTTCAAACCTCAACCATAGGATGAATCCTTGGCATGACAACATTAGGACTTGATAGTCTCCCCACAGAGTTCGTTCTCTTCTCTCTCAAAACAAATCAAAATACAGTAATAAAGGTTAATTGACGTCGTACATTACGAGCCTTAAGCTATCTGAGAAAGGATTGTTGGAGAGCTTCTTTTCAACAGTCTAGATTTTTAGTATGGCACCCTTTGGGTGACATGCGACGCATTCACTCTCAGATCATAGTCTCTAGTTCGATATTAGTTGCAAACATCCATAAAAAACAGTTCTTCCGTAAAAGACAGAAAACAAACTTCAAACCTTTTTGCCCCGTGGGCCCATAATTCAAAGGAAGCTTTTCTGAAGAAAAGAGTGTCGTTAACTCCCAGTTCTACCGCAAACGGTAACGCCTAAGTCTCCAAGGGTCGAGCTGCGTACATCCAACTGCAAGAATTGTTTCTTAACCCTACTCGATAAAACAAATGAATCTGAATTCCCGTAATTCGTATTATCCCGAACTACGTAAGCTCTGATCTCTCATGCCTGTTGAGAGTACGTAGGCACAATACTGACGTATTGGCGAGCCACCTTCCCTGTAATCCGTAGTTAGTCGAACTACGTTGACTCTGATTTCTCATTCTCTGATGAGAATACGTAGGCATAAAGCGCGACGCTTTGCCGAGTCATTTTCTTTTCTTTTCAGACCAGCCTTGATAGGTAGATAGATAAAACCAACCCGTCCAGTAAACATAACAAGCGTGGATCCCATCGAGTACGATGGACGTGAGGGGTGCTAATACCTTCCCCTTGCGTAACCGACTCCCGAACCCAGACAACGGTTGCGATGACCTTGTCTTATACCTTTTCGTCAGGTTTTTCTGATCGTTTCCTTTCCCGTTCTGAGGGATAAATAACGAAAGGTGGCGACTCTTCTATTTTGCCGGCACCTTATTTCCGCGGTAGCGACAGCTGGCGACTCTGCTGGGGACTTGATAGTTTCCTGGGATCCAACGTCCCTTATGCGAGTCAATCTGGGGATCCAGCGTCCCCTGCGAGAGTCAATCCTAGCGCTTGTATGATTACTTGTTGGGTTGTGTTTATTTTATCGCATTTTATATCCCGCATTTTATTTTCAGTATGATATGATTATCTGTGTTGTTGTGGGAAGGGCATTCTGATGAGTGAGAAGCCAGACCCAGGCTTGAGTGTACCTAGCATTAGTTGTGGAAATTAGTGGGCGCGTGCTTGCTTTGCAGGCACTAGTGTCTCATGAAATCCATGCTCAGAGAGGTTCTCCCGGTTGACTTCTTTTTCAACCCTTTGGGTTGAGGGGGTTGTTGGTTTGGAGGATTGTCGACTTTGGGGACCGATCATTTGGAATTCAGCTGAGTGAGGCCGCTTCAGGAGCTGGTGATGCCACACCTTCTGGGTATTGTATCACCCCTCTTGAATGTCTGTGACGCTGATGACCGCATAGGATGCCGAACTTGTGTCAGCATAGGTCCATACCTGTGAGTAGGGTTGGGTTTGTTGCAGGAAACCTCAACCTTCAGACTACCTGGTTTTCTTGATAGTGAATCAGTTTTGTTGGGATCAGAGGATCTCATCAGCAGATATGTTTGTTCTTGACAGAGCAGATTTATGGTCCTGTATCAGAGGTCCTTATTATCAGATGTTTGTTCTTGACAGAGCAGAGTTATGGTCCTATATCAGAGGTCCTTATTTTCAGAGATATGTTTGTTCTTGACAGAGCAGATTTATGGTCCTGTATCAGAGGTCCTTATTATCAGATATGTGTGTTCTTGACAGAGCAGATTTGTGGTCTGATACCAGGGTTTTCTTCTTATCAGAGATAGTGGTTGTTCTTGATAGAGCAGGATTATGGTTTTGTTGATACAGAATCTCCACAGCGCAGTCGTCTTGATCTCCTGCTGCATGATTGCATTTTACATTGCTTTGCATACTCATTTGCATTTCATTAATGTGTGTCTGTGTTGCAGGTACCGTTTCCCCCGATTCAGGTTTTCTTGCCTTCTACTGTGCTATTATGGGTTCTCTGAGGAAGACCGTGGCTTACAAGCTCCCTGCTCCAGATGTTGTTCAGCTGACTGGTTTGATTACTTTAGCAGATGATTCTGTGAGAGATGAATTCAGAAAGTCTTACGGTAAACTGCTCAGTTTGGTTCGTAAACCCTCTGTGTTCGAGTTGAATGGGTTGCACGCCCTGCTGCAGTTCTACGATCCTCCGTTGAGATGCTTTACTTTCCAGGATTTTGTTCTCGCACCCACACTAGAGGAGTATGTTGATTTGTTAGGTGTGCCTATCAAGAGTCAGATGCCTTTTGTTCATATGGATGCTGAGCCTAATCTGGCTAGTCTAGCTCCTTCACTTCATCTGGACGCCTCCGAGTTGGTCTTGTCTAGTTGGAACAAGGTTCCCGGTTTCTCCTTGCAGTTCTTAGTGGGAAAGGCTCAGCAGTGCGCCAAAGACGGACGTTGGGTCGTGTTCAACGCTATCCTCGCTCTGTGCATATATGGCATCATTCTGTTCCCCAATATACCCGACTTTGTAGACTTCAACGCATTTCACATCCTTTGCATCAGGGAATCCAGTCCCTTCCTTGATAGGAGATGTCTACCATTCCGTCCACTACAAAAATGAGAACAGAAGGGGTAAGAATGTCTCGTGCTGTGTACCCCTGCTCTATAGATGGCTTGATAGTCACCTACCCAAGAGGGGTCCCTTTGCTTCGTCTGCAGCCACAGCTGAGTGGCCCGAGCGTTTGATGAGTCTGTCAATGGAGGATATTGATTGGTTTGATAGATATAGGTTGGGTACTGAGATTATCTTCAGCTGCGGCGGGTTTCCGAACGTGCCTTTGATAGGCAGAAAGGGCTGTATAAACTATAATCCATCTCTGCTGGTCCGACAGTTTGCTTATGCTTTGAGAGCTCCGCCGAAGGATGAAGAGGTGCAGGAATCTTTGTACCTCACTAGTCTTCTAGAGGGGGATATGTTATCTAAGCTTCAGCGCGCTTGGAATGGTATCTGTAAGCGGGGAAAACCATTGCTGGGGAAAAGTAATAGCCAAACCTACGCTCCGTATGTGACTTGGATCAGAGCCAGAGCAGATACTATAGGGATGTCGTTCCCACCTGCCAAGCCAGAAAGCCCTCCAGTGATTGAAGAGCCTACCACAGTGCCTATTCAGCAGCATAATTAGGTGTTAGCTGAGAGAGAAGAGCTGAAGAAGGCAAATGAAGAACTGGAGAAAGAATTGGCTCAACTCAGAAGCGAGAGAAGCGAGGCCGTCCATTCCTTCAAGAGGCAAACAGAGCTGGTGAACCAGCTGGGGACAGATTTGACTAAGCAGATAGCTGAGCGCGAGCGCATGGGTCGAGACTTCAAAGCCGCCAACAATGTACTGGCCACGAAGAAGCAGCACTTGGACGAAGCGTATCGGAGGATATCCAAGTTTAACCAGCATTGGAAGGCCACCCTAGCCAACGGGAAAGAACGGGAGGACAAGCTGAAGCAACAGATCTCCAAGTTGAAAGCCCAGGTGAAGGCCAGTGAGAAAAGGTTTGATGAAGAAACCGCTCGCAGATATGCCGCTGAAGGCCAGCTCAACAAGGCTCTTGCTAACCTGAAGGAGCGCAAACTGCCGTTTGAGTCCAAGAAGCGGAAGTTAGAGGATTGTTTCGGCGAAGGAGCATGGGAAGATTCGGTTGAAGGTCTTCAGTACACCATTATGCAGAGGGAGTTACTCGTCGAAGGGTTGCTCAATCGGCCTGATCATCCAGAAACGAAGGGGTTGTTAGAAGAGTTTTCGCGCCCGTGGCCGTACTTGACTATATTTGTAATCCTTTTGTTTTGATCATTGTTGTATGCTGACCATCACCAGGCTTGTTGGTTGAGGTCATGCCTTTGATTCAGCTTGTATTCAGTGACATTGTGTACCGCCTTGATGGGCTTTCTTTATATATATGAGATGTCATTTCCATGACTGGACTCGGACTTCTTATTATCAGCACTGGCACTCAGGCACTAGGATCGGGGGAAATCTCCCTAACACACAGACACACGTTTGCATTTGCATAACGAGCACTTTGTTGTTTTTTCTAACCCTTTTGTGTTTTCAGGTTGTTTCAGGTTGTTCCAGGATTGAGCAGAGACCTATCCACCGCTATCCGACTAGAGCAAATTAAGCCAGAGTTATGGAGCAAATGCAGACTGATGTTCAAGAACTCTGAGAAAGGATGGGCCGCTTCATGGAGCTCATGCAAGCGGTCGCCAATGGCCAGGATCATCTCAGAACCTTGGTTCAGCCTCTGATCTCAAGGCTTGATAGCAATGGTGTACTCTATGGTGGGGTCGTGCCTACCCCTCCACCTGTTGAAACTCCTCAGAATGGCGTCCCCGTGACCGGGGGGAATGGCAGTGCCAACGGCAATGTGATCGTTAATATGGGACTCAATGGTAATACGACGGGCGTCGGTAATGGGAATTTTGAAGCTAACGTCAATGTTGGGATGAGCAACGGCAATGCGGGTGTTGGAAATCTGTTTGGGCCTCAGCCATGGTTAGAAGACCGGCAAGACGATGTGTTCTCGTAGAGAGGTGCTGAAGGAGAGCTGACTGCTGAAGCACGGCTAAGGTTTAAGGCACTCGAGGACAAGATGAGGAATATCGAGAACCAGAACACCATGGGTGTTGATATGTCCAAGTTGGGACTAATTGCTGATTTCAAGGTGCCTCCCAAGTTCAAGGTACCTGACTTCGACAAGTACAAGGGCACCACTTGCCCTCGCGTCCACCTGAGATCATATTACCGGAAAATGTCCTCTCATTTTGAGGACGAGAAGTTGCTGATGCACTTCTTTCAGGACAGCCTGTTCGGGCCCTCCCTCGAATGGTACATGAGTCTGGAACCTGCCAGTGTACGCACGTGGAAAGAACTTGCTGAAGCATTCGCGCACCACTACCAATATAACAGCGACTTGGCTCCGAACCGAGTCCAATTGCAGAATCTGTCGCAGAGGAACAACGAAGGGTTCAAGGAATACTCCCAGCGCTGGCGTGAATTGGCAGCCAGGGTCCAGCCGCCGATGGTTGAACACGAGCTTGTGGAAATGTTTGTAGCCACCCTCCCAGGGGTTTATTATGAGAAATTGGTCAGCAGTATGTCTGGAAGCTTCTCAGATCTCATTATCACGGGTGAGCACGTTGAGAATGGGATCTGTTGCACCCTAAAATTTGACCAACCGGGTCCCGTATCTGGTTGATGTTTCGACGCATGACCGCATTCACATCCGCATATCGCATACAGTGCATTTTCAGTTGTTTTGATTTTATCGGGATCACAGCCCTCGTCTCACGTCTCAGGTGTTTTTAGCAAGTTTAGATAGGTAGAGTCGTTTTTTGGGAAGTCGTGCTATTCCCGATGTTTTCAGCTCGCGCTGTTGTTTTTAGGGATATTTTGGAGTCCGTTTATTTTTACCGGCTATTGTGGTGCGCTCTCGTCGGTCTATTTGTCGTTTTGTACTATTTTTGTTCCTTTGGGAATTAGTAGGAATTTTCTAGATTTTATTAGCTATTATTGGTTTTTTTATAGAGTTTAATGTTTTTAATAGCTTTTAAATGTTTTTAGAATAATATAGAAAGAATATAGATTTTTCTTTTAATAGAATAATAGCTTTTCTTTTAAATAAGTAATATAGGTTTTATTAGAGATTTAGTAGAGATTTAATAAAATTTTAAATAGAGAATTATTAGAGTTTTTTAGATTAGTGGGATTATTAGAGTTTTATTAGTTTAGAAATTAATTGGAGTTAATAGAGTTTTTTTAGGTTAATTCTCTTTTTAGGTTTAATTGAGATTTAGTTAGATTAATTAGGTCTTAATCGGCTGTTTAGGTGTTAATTAGGATTTATCAGAATTAATTAGATTAGATTAGTCTTAATTTTCAGATTAGTTAGTTGAGTATTAGCTAGTTAATTAGGTTTAGTTTTTAATTAGTTTTTTATTGAGTTTAATCCATTTCAATTCAGATTTTTGGGGTTTTATTGTATCATTCGTTGGGCCCAGTAGTGTTTTTGGAGGCCCAGAGTTTCAGTCCATTTTGTCCATTTTTCAGTCCGCGCCAGGTGTCAATATATAAGCAAAGCCATGTGTATCATTGAAGAGGCCCCACTTCATTTTTCCAGACTCTCTCAGAATCCCACGCGTCCTCCACCTCTCCACTATCACCCACGCGTGGCATCCATGCACGCTTCCCCCCAGCCACGTGTCTGCCCCTAAGCCTCACCGGTTGCATGGCCGACGGCCATGCAACCACCGCACCCGAACTTCGCCGGCCATCACCAACCAACTCCGGTAACCCCTAACCAACCTCCAACCGTCTCTGACCACCGCCCTCCGCCGTAAACTTCGCCGGAAACCATTTTTGTCCCAGAATCCATCGAATCTTCATCTTTCTCCACTAATCTTCATCTTTCTCCACTAATCTTCATCTTTCTCCTCTCATCAACATTTTCAACCGATCATCATCTCCGATCATCATCATCATCATCGGTGTTCATCTCATCACCACCGAGTTCGCCATTCTTTCTTCTGGATTCAACAATATCATCAACAACATTCAACGTCTTAGAAGAATATTCATCAACTTCCACACGTTCATCCCTCTGTTCCCAGAATCTCCAAGAACCTTCATACGATTCATCAAGCATTTCCCCAGAAAATTCCTCAGAAACTTATCACCTTCATCAATCTCTCCAGAAATCATCAATTTCCATCAATCTTCACACTCGAGTTTGCTAGGTTTTCAACCGTTCTTGAGTTCATCAAGATCCAAGATCTTCATACCGTTTCCAAAAGCTTTCGTTCAAGAACTTCCAAGCGCCTTCCTGAAGCAACAACATCTTCTTCGTCCAGATCTATGAATCACCAATTTCCATGAACGTCTTCATCAACATCATCAATCAAAGAAGCTTCACACATCACTCAATCTTCGTCTCGTCTTCAAATCTCCAGCAACGTCAAGCATACAGACCTTCAACATCTTCAAGGACTTCATCTGAGATCTCCCAGGAGCCTTCATCATATATTCATCGAGATCCTCCAAGAGTTCGTACAGATCTTCGTACATCAACGTCCTTCGTTATCTTCGAGCCTGGCGGTTATTGTATCGTTGAAAGGCGGTGGGAAGATTGAAGTTAGAATTTCTGGTGGTTTGTTTTTGATGGAAACGGAAAAGGAAAGAGATTGAAAGAGATGACGGTGATGGAGGGAGAGTGTTGGTGACAGCGCTGTGAAGGGAGGGAGAGCCTCTAGGGTTTCAGAAAGGAGAATGAGAGTGAAAGGAGAGTATGGGGAGATTGGACCGGGTTTGGGTTTGGGGCCACTATGCCCAGAGTTTTTTTCTTACACCTATCCCTCCGTTTTTTTGCTGAAGGACTTTGGGCCTGGGCCCAGCGGATGCTGCTACACCCTCCGTTTTTTTCTTTAGTTTCCCCCTCCCCTTTATTTTGTGTTGGTTTTTTTTTGTTGGGCTTAGCCCAGTTCCCATTACTTTTCTGCTTGTAAACCCCCTGTACTGCAGGGTACCCTCCCTCTTGTATTTCCCTTTTTCTTATTTTTTTCATTTGATTAGTTAAAAAATGAAAGGAGAAAAATACTTGAAAAATAATATTGAAAAAGAATATGTGAGAAAAATACTTGAAAAAAAAAATGTTGAAAAAAAAGAAAGAGAAAAAGAAAAAAGAGTGAAAAATATATGAAGAAAAATAGAAAAAGAATATTTGAAAAAAAAAGGGAAATACTTGAAAAATAGTAAAAAATATTACATTGTAGATTTAATATTTTTCTTTTAGGATATAATTTTTTCATAGAGTTTATTTTACATTTTTAGAGATGATTTTTTAGAAGTCCACTTGTTAGGGGACTATTTTCCACTCGATTCTCCATGATAGATGGATAGGATAGTATTTCCTAGGATTTTATTTCCCGCATCCAATCATTGTAATCATTTTTCAGAATGTTAATAAAATGAGATTTGAGCTGTGGTCCCGAAAGTAGCCGAACTACAGCTGCTCTGATTTCTCGTACCAGACGAGAATATGTAGGCATAGGATGCGATATCCTAGCGAGCACACTAACGACTAACCTTTTGTTCTCTCGCTCCTGTGCGATCGAGACTTTCCCGCTGACGACTGATGTTATCCTTTTCTCTTGCCCGAGTGCATTTGAGACCAGACCGTAGTTTTTCCCATAGGTTCCCGTACCTTTAAAACCAATTCAATTTCTCACTGCTGTGTGAGAACACCCAGATTAGCCGTAGTTAGCCTGAACTACGTAAGCTCTGATCTTCCATGCAGTATGGAAGTACGTAGGCACAAGATGCGAGGTCTTGGCGAGCAAATTCCCTGTAGTTTCCCGAACTACGTTGACTCTGACTTTCTCTCTTGAGAATACGTAGGCATAGAGTGCGACGCTCTATCGAGTCAATTCCCTTCTGTTTAGATTTAGCAGCCGTAGATAGATTGTTTGCATCCTTTAGACAACCCAAGCAAGCGTGGATCCCGTCTAGTACGACGGACGTGAGGGGTGCTAATACCTTCCCCTTGCGTAACCGACTCCCGAATCCAGGTTTTGGTTGCGATGACCATACCTTTCCTGTTTTTTGCGAGGTTTACTTCGAGCGTTTCCTTTCCCTCCGTTGGGATAAATAACGCACGGTGGCGACTCTTCTGTCAGCCGGCGCCGATTTTCGCAGTAGCGACAGCTGGCGACTCTGCTGGGGATACAACGTCCCCTGGCTGCTAAGGATTGCGATAGTCCCTATGCATGTGGGATCCAACATCCCCTAAGAGAGTCAATCGTAGCGCTTGTTTGCTTGTCTTTTGGGTGTTTATTTTTCATCGCTATTATCTGTTGCTGTTGTGCTGGGGAGGGTGATACTTTGAGTGATAGCCAGACCTGGGCTGCTTGAGTATGCATTTAGACGTAGTTGTGGAGATTAGTAGGCGAACCTGTTTGCTGAGCAGGCAAGAGTTCCCCACGAAATTCGCGCTCAGACGAGGTTCTCTCCGAGGTGCTTCTTTCCGGTCCTGAGGATCTGAGAGGAGTCCAGACGTGAGGATTGTCGACTCTGGGGACCGATCAATTGGAAGTCAGCTAAGTGAGGCCTCTTCATGAGATGACGATGCCACTCCTTCTGGGAATCGCATCATTCCTCATGAAAGTCTGTGACGCTGATGACCGCATAGGATGCCGTGCCTTAGGTCCATACCCGTGAGTGGGGGGTTTTTTTTGCGCGAAACTTGACTTCCAGCCTAGCCGCTATCTTGGCGTTCTCTTTTAGAGAGAATGTACTCCGTCAGCAGTACAGCAGTACTCAGAGCGTGCTGTGGGAGCTGTGATCCCGTGTTTGTTGTTGCTGCATTGCATTGCATTTGCATAAGCATCTTTGCATCATATTGCATAGCATTTCTTCAGCTGGCCAGAGCTCTTATCGAGCCGTTGTTTGATTTCAGAAGGTGATTGTCCGGTGATTGGTCTGAGCAACTGTTGATTGTTAGAAGACGATCAAGGGGTTGAAACGGATCAAGCAGAATCAAGCAGTGCCGTCAGTTGAAAGTTGCTGATAGTCATGTCAGGAAACGACTTCCAGATTGTTGATGCCTTGTCAGGCTTTACTGTGACGTCCAATCCTTTGTATGATTCCACGTCTGACGAAGGTTTTTCGCAAGTGAATAACCTTACTGCAGCTCAACTTGTGCAGACTTCTGTTAGAGGCCAAAATCTGCACCAACAGTTTGTCATCCCAAGTGAACGTTCTTCTTCTGATGCCGCGAATTATCAGAATGTTATTCCTGCTGGTTTGATCTCCCGAAGAGATGTTCCGATAGTGAGGACTAATAATCCATTAGCTCTTGTGCAAGCTAAGAGGTTGCACGCATTGGAGGAACAAGTCAAGGCCCTGGAAGTTAAGAACGATGTTGGTCTCAATGCTTCAGATATGTGCTTGGTTTCTGACCTAGTGTTACCTCCAAAATTCAGAGCGCCGAAGTTTGAAAAGTACAAAGGAGATAGCTGTCCGAGGCTACATTTGGTGATGTTCTACAGAAAGATGACTTCGTTTGCACAAAACGACAAGTTGATGATTTACTGTTTTCAGGACAGTTTGATTGGGGCATCTCTACGTTGGTATATGCAGTTAGAGAAGGATCAGATTCGATCATGGGTGGATTTAGCCAGAGCTTTCCTGAAGCGGTATGATTACAATATGGACATAGCTCCCATTCGCATGAAGTTGCAATCTTTTTCTATGGGGATCAATGAACCTTTCAAAAAGTATGCTCGGAGATGGAGAGATTTTGCTTCCAGAGTGGAGCCACCGATCCCTGACCGAGAGTTAGCAGGCATGTTCGTAGACTCCTTGCGAAGCCCGTACTTTGAGAGATTGCTTGGAGTTTCGCTAAACTTCTCCGAATTAGTGGGAGTTGGAGAACGTATTGAGAATGCTATAAAGATTGGAAAAATTCAGGTTGTCTCAAGCGGTCAGGCTAGTGAAACTGAATACCCTTGCGACTATCAGAACGAAGAAGGAGTTGTGATCAATGCAGTCATGCCAGATGTTGGGTATCCTCGAGATGAATCGGTGAAATCTGTGGGATCAGTATCTTCTGTGCCTTGTTATGCTGGACAGACAGCTGTGCCTAGAGCACCATATCATGAATCTTATGTTGCTTCCCTTGCAAATCAGCGAACTTGTGGCCATGGTTATCAGACTCAGCGTCAGAATCAGAACAGACCTCGTAGCAACTTGGAACGAAGGAATGGTCCTTCTCATCTAGTTCCTGTGCCGTATAGCCAGATGCTACCATCTTTGATCCAGAGTTCTTTGGTGAAGCCTAAAGCTCTCAAGCCTGTGCCAGAACCTTACCCTCCTGGGTATAATCCCCATGATCAGTGTGGTTATCATGGCGGATCACCGGGGCATTCAACTGAAGATTGTAAAGCGTTTCAGGCGAAAGTGCAGCAGTTGATCGACCAGGATTGCATTTAATTTCGAGAAGGATTTCTATTTGTTCATACCAACCGCTCAGCTGTCTAAGCTCGTAGATTCAGAAAGTATTCCCTAGCAAAAGCCAGTGGTCCAGACAGGCAGGCGCCCTCAGCATTGGCAGTCCTCAGACCTTTATATCATTGGCATTTGTAGTTTCTTTTCCGTTAGTTACTACCTGCTTTTAAACATTGTATGTTTCGAATGGTGATAATAATAAAGTGACTATGCATTTTTCTGAATTAATCATGTCGCTGTCGCTCATTTACTGCATTGCACTGACACTTGCATTTTATTCACTCCACTTTATCACTGTGACTAGCAAAGACTGGAGGGAGGATGACGAAATAAACTCATAACCGATGATCGTATGCTTTCAGATAAGACCTTACCGATGACGTACAAGGCATTGTTTCAAATTCCCCAAACACTGGAGATATAAGGAGTTAGTCCCTTGTTAACCACTTCGAGCCAGGAAGTAGAAGTTTTTCGGACTTTTTAAACCCTCACATCTTAACCCGGGGCAGGGTAGTTGTCAGTTAGCTTGACCGAGCATTCAAGTCTTACAGAGGAGTGTTGTCTTTTGAGGACCAATCACATCGCATTTTTCCCTAGAGGTCGTACCTCGTCAACCACGGTGGTTAAACCTCACCAATCAGGAGTGAGACAGTTACAATCCTTTCGGAGCAATCAAGACAACCAGTGTCACACGACTTTGTTCCAAAAGAAAGAAGAAAGAAAGACCGCTAAGTAAAAAGAAAGAAAAAGCTGGAAAGCTAATACTTAGGCAAAAATCAGGGCATCCCGCTGGACTTCAAAAAAGGAAAAAAAACGAAAAGAACTCAAAAGGAATCAATCCAGGCAAAAATTAGGGAATCAAAAGAATGAAAAAGAAAGGATATCAATAGAAATTTTTTTCCCCAGCGAGTCACAAAGTCGTGTACACAGATACCGAAAGCGAAAAGGAGTAACTATCACTTCGGAAAAGCCCTGTGAGTTCCTTAATTGTGGTTCTTACCATTCAACATACCTCTCGAAGAGGCGAGCGCTTGTGCCAGGTTAGCTGAACCTTAGGATCGGAGATCATCACGTAGAAGGGGTGGGTACAAATAAAAATTTGAGCCAAGTATCCTTTGTTTCACGAACCGTGAACCCGACCACGATACAACCCTTAAAAGACCTAATTGAGGTAGGGTTATTCTGAAAGCGCATTACATAAGGTTGAGTAATCTGACTCCTTCCTGATTTGCTAGTCATATCCTTGTTGTATTTTTTCACTGACCACGTAAGCACTGCGTTTGAACCTAGGTTCATTCATCACTCGCAATCATGACATGTAAATGAGTGACAGCTCAAATTTTTTCAAAATCTGCATAAACACTGCATTAAGATTACCATTCGTGAATAGACAGTTTTAATTGCAGCTTAGTAGTTGGCATGAAAGAAATTCCAACAGGGAATCGTCGAGCAGGACTGAGTAATTCAGTAGTCTGAACCAGAATGGTGCATGTTGTGAAGACCTGTGAATCCGGGGCATTGACTTCCAGTGAGTTCAGAATCAGTTAGTCTGAGGATAAGTCCCGAGATAGCAATTGATCAGGGGCAGTTTGTTTGAGAAGCAGTTGATCAGAAGTGAGCCTTCTCGAGAGCCAATCAGGGGCAATTAGTCAGAGCATTGAGATTTGAAAGCAGATACTTCAGGTGGATAATCAGATCAGATTAAGTCGCTAGAACGCTCATTCAGGGGCAAAGTCACTTCAGAGATAGTGAAGACCAACTGGGTTGACAATTGTTTGATTGAGGTTGAATCCTTTTGTGGAACAGATACCGGGGCAAGTAATCTCGAGGTCGTCTCGTAGAGAGCTGTTCAGAGCAATATTCCCAAAAGTTGGATTGGGGCAAGTTGAAGTGTCCTGGCCCAAGCCATTCAAGCCAGTCTGTTTATCCCCAGTCGGAGTTAAGTATCGGGGAATCGTGTCATTACCCTTATCAAAAACCTTAACAGTCCAAATAAAGGCCTTGCTGTCGTTGGATCGTTATCCTACAGTTTAAACCTGTTACGTGTCAGTAACCAGTCATTTCCAAAGCCCAGTTCTCGCCTGGCAAACCGGTAACCAGTTCTCGTCTGGCCCACCCTTCTGTAAGCATCAGTTCCCGTCTGGTGTAGTTTATTGTAAGCACCAGTTCCCGTCTGGTGTAGTTTATTGTAACCAGTTCTCGTCTGGTCATTGTTGCTTCAACCCTTCCGTAAGCATCAGTTCCCGTCTGGTGTAGTTTATTGTAAGCATCAGTTCTCGTCTGGTACATGTCATTGTGTATCAGTTCTCGTCTGGTACATGTCATCGCGTAATCAGTTCTCGTCTGGTCATCGTGTTTTTCTTAACCTATTTTGCTATCAGTTCTCGCCTGGTAGTCTACCTCTGAATGCTAGTTCTCGTCTAGTATTTTCCATATCTTCCACTGTGTACATAGTCCATGTTCATACTAAACCAAAAAAACAAAAACCTAAAAGGTATCTGACACAGTAATTCCCAATGACGCGCATGTTATATTGTTCCCCGATACGAAGCTCGACGGATACCAGTGTGCCGATTAATGTTTGAATTCCTTGTGGAGGTTGTTAAATCAAAATTGCTACTCTTCAGCAGATGAAAGTTGTGTATTATCGGAAGAATTGAGATTGTATTGCTATCCCGCATCAGAGTAGGATCAGGAGTATCCCCAGCAGATTAAGATTGATATCCGTAATAGAAGGGGCATCCTCTAGCAGTGAGCCGTTTACAATCAACCCCAGTTTGGGTCAATCCCCGCAGAGCACAATCAGTTGCCAATGGTTTGAAGAGAGCATTCCCAAGCAGGGTTGTTTTTTCTTTCTCCCCAAGCAGGGCTGCCTTTCCATTTCTCCAGCAGAACGGTTATCCCCAACAGATTTGGTTTCCCTTTTCCAGCGTTTATGTTGCTGAGATGATTCTGTGATATCAGGTTACCTTCAGTAGAGTCGACGTTGCCTTCGGCATTTATTTTGCCAAGTGGTTGCAGACCTGGTGTTCTCTGGCAGCTCGAGCTTGCATTAGCAGTTGCATATATTGTTATAGCATTTATACAAACGCATAGCATATCCATGCCGTATAGGGCGTTGCAGTTATAGAATGCATAGCATTTCCATACCATATAGGACATTGCATCATTATCAGACATACGCATTTCGAAACATGGACCAGGTTGATTACCTCATTGGATTTCGAGTTTGTTCACCTGCAGAGTTGTGTGGTTAAGCTTCTCTTCTCCCCCAGCGGAGTGATTCTTCACATTTGGTTGTTACGTCGGCACGGAAAAAGAAAGATTGACATATATCAGATTTCTGAAGCTGCCTCCTGTTGACAGAATGGGTGCCGAGCAGTCGATTCAGAAGTTCCCCAGGAGAATTTTCCTCAAGTTCGCCGTGAACTGTGAGATGACAGGATTTGATCCCATAAGAGAGATGGGAATCAAGTTGTTTGCTTTCCGAAGCATTATTCCAACACTTGTGGCGTCACACAGGTGATTGATGTTGAAAAGGAGAGAAAATTTTATCAGATAATTGACCAGTTTTTGCCGTGATAACCAAACTTCAGTTCATTGGAAGCTATTCCTCAAGCAGTGTTGCAGTATATTCCCACGGTTGGCAAATTTCAGGGTTTCATTGGTATTCAACCGTCATCTACCTTTGAATGTTTGAAGGCTGAGCGCTCTTCAACCATTCAGGTCCAAGCCGCTTGAATAGGGGCAGCTGTTGCACCCTAAAATTTGACCAACCGGGTCCCGTATCTGGTTGATGTTTCGACGCATGACCGCATTCGCATCCGCATATCGCATATAGTGCATTTTTCAGTTGTTTTGATTTTATCGGGATCACAGCCCTCGTCTCGCGTCTCAGGTGTTTTTAGCAAGTTTAGATAGGTAGAATCGTTTTTTGGGAAGTCGTGTTATTCCCGGTGTTTTCAGCTCGCGCTGTTGTTTTTAGGGATATTTTGGAGTCCGTTTATTTTTACCGGCTATTGTGGTGCGCTCTCGTCGGTCTATTTGTCCTTTTGTACTATTTTTGTTCCTTTGGGAATTAGTAGGAATTTTCTAGATTTTATTAGCTATTATTGGTTTGTTTTATAGAGTTTAATGTTTTTAATAGCTTTTAAATGTTTTTAGAATAATATAGAAAGAATATAGATTTTTCTTTTAATAGAATAATAGCTTTTCTTTTAAATAAGTAATATAGGTTTTATTAGAGATTTAGTAGAGATTTAATAAAATTTTAAATAGAGAATTATTAGAGTTTTTTAGATTAGTGGGATTATTAGAGTTTTATTAGTTTAGAAATTAATTGGAGTTAATAGAGTTTTTTTAGGTTAATTCTCTTTTTAGGTTTAATTGAGATTTAGTTAGATTAATTAGGTCTTAATCGGCTGTTTAGGTGTTAATTAGGATTTATCAGAATTAATTAGATTAGATTAGTCTTAATTTTCAGATTAGTTAGTTGAGTATTAGCTAGTTAATTAGGTTTAGTTTTTAATTAGTTTTTTATTGAGTTTAATCCATTTCAATTCAGATTTTTGGGGTTTTATTGTATCATTCGTTGGGCCCAGTAGTGTTTTTGGAGGCCCAGAGTTTCAGTCCATTTTGTCCATTTTTCAGTCTGCGCCAGGTGCCAATATATAAGCAAAGCCATGTGTATCATTGAAGAGGCCCCACTTCATTTTTCCAGACTCTCTCAGAATCCCATGCGTCATCCACCTCTCCACTATCACCCACGCGTGGCATCCATGCACGCTTCCCCCCAGCCACGTGTCTGCCCCTAAGCCTCACCGGTTGCATGGCCGGCGGCCATGCAACCACCACACCCGAACTTCGCCGGCCATCACCAACCAACTCCGGTAACCCCTAACTAACCTCCAACCGTCTCCGACCACCGCCCTCCACCGTAAACTTCGCCGGAAACCATTTTTGTCCCAGAATCCATCGAATCTTCATCTTTCTCCACTAATCTTCATCTTTCTCCTCTCATCAACATTTTCAACCGATCATCATCTCCGATCATCATCATCATCATCGGTGTTCATCTCATCACCACCGAGTTTGCCATTCTTTCTTCTGGATTCAACAATATCATCAACAACATTCAACGTCTTAGAAGAATATTCATCAACTTCCACAAGTTCATCCCTCTGTTCCCAGAATCTCCAAGAACCTTCATACGATTCATCAAGCATTTCCCCAGAAAATTCCTCAGAAACTTATCACCTTCATCAATCTCTCCAGAAATCATCAATTTCCATCAATCTTCACACTCGAGTTCGCTAGGTTTTCAACCGTTCTTGAGTTCATCAAGATCCAAGATCCTCATACCGTTTCCAAAAGCTTTCGTTCAAGAACTTCCAAGCGCCTTCCTGAAGCAACAACATCTTCTTCGTCCAGATCTATGAATCACCAATTTCCATGAACGTCTTCATCAACGTCATCAATCAACGAAGCTTCGCACGTCACTCAATCTTCGTCTCGTCTTCAAATCTCCAGCAACGTCAAGCACACAGACCTTCAACATCTTCAAGGACTTCATCCGAGATCTCCCAGGAGCCTTCATCATATATTCATCGAGATCCTCCAAGAGTTCGTACAGATCTTCGTACATCAACGTCCTTCGTTATCTTCGAGCCTGGCGGTTATTGTATCGTTGAAAGGCGGTGGGAAGATTGAAGTCAGAATTTCTGGTGGTTTGTTTTTGATGGAAACGGAAAAGGAAAGAGATTGAAAGAGATGACAGTGATGGAGGGAGAGTGTTGGTGACGGCGCTGTGAAGGGAGGGAGAGCCTCTAGGGTTTCAGAAAGGAGAATGAGAGTGAAAGGAGAGTATGGGGAGATTGGACCGGGTTTGGGTTTGGGGCCACTATGCCCAGAGTTTTTTTCTTACACCTATCCCTCCGTTTTTTTGCTGAAGGACTTTGGGCCTGGGCCCAGCGGATGCTGCTACACCCTCCGTTTTTTTCTTTAGTTTCCCCCTCCCCTTTATTTTGTGTTGGTTTTTTTTTGTTGGGCTTAGCCCAGTTCCCATTACTTTTCTGCTTGTAAACCCCCTGTACTGCAGGGTACCCTCCCTCTTGTATTTCCCTTTTTCTTATTTTTTTCATTTGATTAGTTAAAAAATGAAAGGAGAAAAATACTTGAAAAATAATATTGAAAAATAATATGTGAGAAAAATACTTGAAAAAAAAATGTTGAAAAAAAAGAAAGAGAAAAAGAAAAAAGAGTGAAAAATATATGAAGAAAAATAGAAAAAGAATATTTGAAAAAAAAAGGGAAATACTTGAAAAATAGTAAAAAATATTACATTGTAGATTTAATATTTTTCTTTTAGGATATAATTTTTTCATAGAGTTTATTTTACATTTTTAGAGATAATTTTTTAGAAGTCCACTTGTTAGGGGACTATATTCCACTCGATTCTCCATGATAGATGGATAGGATAGTATTTCCTAGGATTTTATTTCCCGCATCCAATCATTGTAATCATTTTTCAGAATGTTAATAAAATGAGATTTGAGTTGTGGTCCCGAAAGTAGCCGAACTACAGCTGCTCTGATTTCTCGTACCAGACGAGAATATGTAGGCATAGGATGCGATATCCTAGCGAGCACACTGACGACTAACCTTTTGTTCTCTCGCTCCTGTGCGATCGAGACTTTCCCGCTGACGACTGATGTTATCCTTTTCTCTTGCCCGAGTGCATTTGAGACCAGACCGTAGTTTTTCCCATAGGTTCCCGTACCTTTAAAACCAATTCAATTTCTCACTGCTGTGTGAGAACACCCAGATTAGCCGTAGTTAGCCTGAACTACGTAAGCTCTGATCTTCCATGCAGTATGGAAGTACGTAGGCACAAGACGCGAGGTCTTGGCGAGCCAATTCCCTGTAGTTTCCCGAACTACGTTGACTCTGACTTTCTCTCTTGAGAATACGTAGGCATAGAGTGCGACGCTCTATCGAGTCAATTCCCTTCTGTTTAGATTTAGCAGCCGTAGATAGATTGTTTGCATTCTTTAGACAACCCAAGCAAGCGTGGATCCCGTCGAGTACGACGGACGTGAGGGGTGCTAATACCTTCCCCTTGCGTAACCGACTCCCGAATCCAGGTTTTGGTTGCGATGACCATACCTTTCCCGTTTTTTGTGAGGTTTACTTCGAGCGTTTCCTTTCCCTCCGTTGGGATAAATAACGCACGGTGGCGACTCTTCTGTCAGCCGGCGCCGATTTTCGCAGTAGCGACAGGATCAAACTGGGGAAATTCAAGGTGATCTGTCCTCGGCTGGAGGAGGAAAGAAACCTTATAGCGGCAAAAGGAGGGAAAGGGAGACGAAGCGCCGTGTCCAACGCTCGAAGGAAAGGCAAGGGCCAGCACCAGCAGGTGGCCAGCATAACTATCCCGGCAGTCCAACAGCAGCAGCAGCAGCAGCCGAATCAACAAGGGTACAGAAAGTATCAGAACCGGGCACCTCTGTCGAGCCGTCACCTCGAGACACCGCCCATGTCGTATGCGCAGCTGTTACAGACTCTGCTCCAGTTACAGTTGATCCAGAAGAGAACCTTGCCTCCCTTGACCGGGGCACCTCCGCCAGGTTATGATGCGAATGCAACTTGTGAGTTTCACTCAGGGGCACCAGGCCACGCGATAGAAAACTGCAAAGCCTTCAAGCACAAGGTGCAAGACATGGTGGACGCTAAGATCATCAACTTCTCAGATAATGTGTCAAACGTCACGAAGAACCCTATGCAGAATCATAGGGGAGGTGGAGTAAACGCCATTATTGAAGACGAGAGCTTAGATTTGTTTACTGATGTCAAGGATCTGAAGACACCGCTTAGCTTCGTTAAAGCTAAGCTAATGAAAAGGGGTTTCTTTCCGGGCTGCGGGGAGCTGTGTATGGGCTGTGCGACTAGTCCTGATGGATGCGAACAGTTGATAGAGGGGATCCAGAGTCTGATGACTGAAGGAATCTTACAGTTTAGCCGAAGGGCCAAATGTGGATCTGGAGAGGTAATGCTGAAGCAAGAGGATGAGGTTGCCACCATCACCATCCCTCGTCGGACGATAACTATTTCTGCACCCAGGCCGCCCATGATTACCATTACCAAAGCTGGGCCGATACCTTTCGAAAGCACCAATGTCGTCCCATGGCATTACGGGGCAGAGGTCTACTGCAACGGACAGAAGTTGGAATTGGAACCCTCAGGGTCATGTGCGGAGAACCTAGCAGGCGTTAGCGGAATTACTCGCAGCGGAAAAATATTTGCACCACCTGAGGTCGTGGCGGACAAAGCGGACAGAGCTGACGCAACTGATAAAGGTAAGATTAAAGTCGTTGAAGAGATCCCTCGTGGGGTAGAAAAAGACTTACTTGTTAAAGACGCCGAAGAATTTATGAGGTTGATTTAAAAGAGTGACTACAAGATCGTGGATCATCTCCATCAAACACCCTCGAAAATTTCCATCCTGAATTTGTTGCTGTGTTCTGAGGCACATCGCAACGCACTGCTGAAGGTGTTAAATGCCACGTATGTACCGCAGGAAATATCGGTAAACCAGTTGGAAGGGGTCGTAGCCCACGTGAATGCTGGAAATGGGTTAGGGTTCACTGACCTAGAGCTGACGCTGAAGGGGAGGAACCACAATAGCGCCCTGCACATCTCGATAGAGTGCAGAGGAACGATTATGTCTCACGTGTTGGTGGACACGGGGTCGTCACTCAATGTTCTTCCGAAGAAAGCATTGATGAAGTTAGATACTCGCGGATTGATTTGCACACCCAGTGATCTGGTTGTGAAAGCATTCGATGGAACCAAACGCCATGTTTTCGGGGAGGTGACGTTGCCAATCCAAGTCGGGCCGGAAACCTTCGAAGCGGTCTTTTACATTATGGACATCATTCCTGCCTACAGCTGTCTCTTAGGCCGACCATGGATCCATTCTGCGGGTGCCGTAACCTCCACGTTGCACCAAAAGCTCAAGTATGCTGTCAGAGGTAGCATCGTGACTGTATGTGGCGAGGAAGACATAATGGTGAGCCATTTGTCGTCCTTCAAGTATGTTGAGATGGATGGGGAAATCCACGAAACCCTATGTCAAGCGTTCGAAGCTGTTAAAGTCAAGAACGTAGCTCCTGTGATCACCGAGAAACCAGAGATGACTCTCTCTTCCTTCAAGGAAGCCCGGGCCATTGTTCAAGCCGGATCTACCCCAGGCTGGGGGCGGATTCTAGAGATACCTAACAAGCAAGACAAGTTTGGGTTGGGATACTATCCTGCGGCTGAAGCCTCCTCTTCTAGCAGTGCGTCGCGAGGTAAAGGATCGATCCAGTTTACTAGTGGCGGAGTGATATTTGAAAGCGTCAACGCAGTTTCTGAAGACAGCAGAGACAGCGACTGCGATCTGGACTCTTGGATCCAGCCAAGCAAATCAGGCGAGAGCCTCAACAACTGGTCCGTCAGGGATATCATCCAAATGACAAGCAAAGAGTAATGATTTACTTTTTCCAATCATTGTACAACCCTATGTCCTACCCGGGGCATAGTGGTTTTATTGTCAGGGCCTTGTTTGATTATGTACATGCATTTTACCAATAAATCAAAAGGCGTTTTTCTTCTTATTCAAATGTTGTGATCTCTGTTATTCCTGTTTTATATTTGTTTTGAAAAACAATAAAATGGCAATAGGGTTTGTGCTAACCTGCATATCCTTGTTTTAAGCTTAACCCTTGTTATTGCAGGATCTACATAGCAGATGACATCGACTCTGGACCTTCTACGACTCACTTCGACTTCGATTTCCCGATCTATCAAGCCGAAGAAGAGATTGATGAAGATGAAGACCTTCCCAAAGAGTTGGCCCGCTTGTTGAAACAAGAAGAGAAAGTTATTCTGCCTCACGAAGAAGAGATCGAGATCGTGAATCTGGGTTCTGAAGAACTTGTCAGGAACGTCAGGATAGGGGCTGCGTTGCAGAGTGATGTCAAGCAGAGACTGGTTCGAGATGCTAAGAGAGTATAGTGACGTCTTTTCTTGGTCATACGAAGACATGCCCGGACTTGATACTGACATCGTGGTCCACCACTTGCCGCTGCGAGAAGATTGTCCTCCCGTTAAGCAGAAGCTTAGGAGGACGCGACCAGATATAGCCGTTAAGATCAAAGAAGAGGTGCAAAAGCAGCTTGATGCTGGCTTCTTAGCGGTCACTACTTACCCTCCGTGGGTCGCCAACATAGTGCCTGTACCGAAGAAGGACGGTAAGGTACAAATGTGCGTCGATTATCGGGATTTGAATAGGGAGAGCCCTAAAGATGATTTCCCGCTGCCTCATATTGATGTGTTGGTCGACAATACAGCTCAGTTCTCCGTATTTTCGTTCATGGATGGCTTCTCCGGTTACAATCAGATCAAGATGGCGCCGGAGGACATGGATAAAACTACGTTTATTACACCTTGGGGAACATTTTGCTACAAGGTAATGCCTTTCGGTCTGAAGAACGCAGGGGCCACTTACCAGCGAGCAATGGTTACTTTGTTTCATGACATGATTCATCATGAGATTGAAGTCTATGTTGATGACATGATTGCGAAGTCCCAAACGGAGGAGGGACATCTGGTCAATTTGCTGAAGCTTTTTGAGAGGCTTAGGAAGTTCAGGTTGAGGCTGAAGCCTAACAAGTGTACTTTCGGAGTACGGTCCGGAAAACTACTAGGGTTTATCGTGAGTGAAAGAGGCATTAAGGTTGATCCTGCGAAGATAAAGCAATACAAGAAATGCCAGCGCCAAAAACAGAAAAAGAAGTTCGTGGTTTCTTGGGCAGAATAAACTATATTGCAAGGTTTATTTCTCAGCTCACGGCCACGTGTGAACCGATGTTCAAACTGCTAAAGAAAGATCAGGCAATTATCTGGAACGAAGATTGCCAAACGGCATTTGATAAGATAAAACAGTATCTACAGGAACCTCCGATCTTGATACCCCCAGTGGCCGGACGACCCTTAATCATGTACTTGACAGTTCTTGAGAATAGTATGGGGTGTGTTCTCGGTCAGCACGATGAGACGGGCAGAAAGGAGCATGCCATTTACTATTTGAGTAAAAAGTTCACAGATTGTGAATCTTGTTACTCGATGCTGGAGAAAACATGTTGTGCACTAGCCTGGGCTGCCAAACGTTTACGACAGTACATGCTCAATCACACCACCATGCTAATTTCGAAGATGGATCCGATCAAGTATGTCTTCGAGAAGCAAGCGCTTTCGGGCAGGATTGCCAGATGGAAAATGGTGTTAACGAAATATGACATTCAGTACGTTTCCCAAAAGGCCATCAAGGGTAGCGTATTGCCTGAATACCTTGCCGAACAGCCGATCAAGGATTATCAGCCGATGAAATTTGAATTCCCTGATGAGGATATCATGTTTCTTAAAGCGAATGATTGCGATGAACCGTTGCCCGACGAGGGTCCAGACAGGAAATCCCAGTGGAAATTGATATTTGACGGGGAGGTTAATTCTTACGGAAGTGGCATTGGGGCGATCATCACGACTCCCCACGGATCCAACATCCCGTTTACTGCGAGACTGACGTTTCCAGTCACCAATAATGAAGCGGAGTATGAAGCATGCATCATGGGCCTGGAAGAAGCGATTGATTTGAGAATCAAGAACCTAGATGTATATGGTGACTCGACGCTTGTGATTAACCAGATTAAAGGGGAGTGGGAGACTCGTCAATCGAATTTGGTGCCGTACATGAACTATGCCAGAAGGCTGCTTCTGTTCTTTGATCGAGTGGAACTCCATCATGTACCCAGGGCCGAAAATCAGATGGCTGATGCCTTAGCCATGTTGGCTTTGATGTATAAAGTCAATTTTTGGAATGAAGCTCCAAGAATTGTCCTTTCTCGTCTTGATAGACCTGCATTCGTCGTTGCAATCGAGGAAGCCTCCGATGGCAAGCCATGGTTCCATGACATCCAGACTTTCCTTATGACTAAGGAGTATCCTGCGGGAGCGTCAACCCAGGATAAGAAGACTCTGAGGAGGCTGTCTGGAAACTTTTATCTCAATCCTGATGGAGTTTTGTATAAAAGAAACCACGATCTTGTGCTACTCAGATGTGTAGATGAGAAAGAGGCGAGTAGGCTCATGGAAGAAGTCCATGAAGGCACATTTGGTACGCATGCCGGCGGGCATGCTATGACAAGAAAGATCCTGATAGCAGGATATTACTGGCTGACGATGGAGTCGGATTGCTTCAAATTCGCGAAGAGATGTCATAAATGCCAGATTTATGCTGATAAGATCCATGTACCGCCGTGCCCGTTGAATGTCATGTCCTCCCCGTGGCCGTTCTCCATGTGGGGCATCGACATGATAGGCAAGATCGAGCCCACTGCATCTAACGGTCATCGCTTTATTCTAGTAGCTATCGACTACTTCACCAAGTGGGTAGAGGCAGCCTCGTATGCTAATGTGACCAAGCAGGTCGTGGCTAAATTCATAAAGAGGGACATCATCTGTCGTTACGGAATTCCCGAGCGGATCATTACTGATAATGGTTCGAATCTGAATAACAAGATAATGAAGGAGTTGTGCCAGAGTTTCAAGATTGAACACCACAACTCATCTCCTTACCGGCCGAAGATGAATGGCACCGTTGAAGCGGCTAATAAAAACATCAAGAAGATTGTACAGAAGATGGTTATGACCTACAAGGATTGGCACGAGATGCTGCCATTTGCACTGCACGGTTATCGTACAACGGTACGTACATCAACCGCGACAACTCCTTTCTCCTTAGTCTACGGTATGGAAGCTTTCCTACCGTTAGAAGTGGAGATCCCTTCTTTGCGTGTTTTGGTTGACGTAAAACTCGTTGAGGCATAATGGATTAAGAACCGACTAAACCAACTCAGCCTGATGGACGAGAAGAGGTTAGCATCGATTGCACATGGTCGTTTGTACCAAAGCTGAATGAAGAAAGCTTATGATAAGAAGGTGCGTCCCAGAAGCTTTCAGACGGGTGATCTCGTCCTGAAGAAGATTCTTCCTCCACACTCCGATCACCAGGGCAAGTGGACTCCCAATTATGAAGGTCCGTACGTCGTCAGAAAGTTCTTCTCGGGAGGAGCCTTGTTGTTATCCACGATGGATGGCGAAGATTTTACATCCCCGGTGAACGCGGACGTAGTTAAAAAATACTTTGCTTAAAAAACGACCCGCTGGAAAGAAAAAGAATATCCAGGCAAAAATTGGGCATCCCGGCGAACCATAAAAAAGGAAAAAGGTTCGGGCAAAAATTAGGAATATAAAGAAAAGAATGTACACCCGCAAAGTCGAAAACCTGGAAGGGCGACTTTGGCAAAAAAGGGTATCCCGGTGAATCGAAAACCCGAAAGGGAGATTCAGGCAAAAGTTAGGGATTTAAAAAAGCAAATGACTGCGTTCCGCGTGTGGACTTTCATTGTTTAGTGGTTTGGAAGACCTGAGGGTTGTTTATCTGAATCAATCTCTTCCGAAGCTGAAGCGTCGGAGAAGTATCGAAGTCGAGTGGGTCATAGAGGGATCAACTCATGGTGTTCGTCTACGCCTCATTGCCAACATTTGTGTATATACTGATGTATATTTATGTTTTATATTTGCGCGGCTTCCTCATTCCAGGAGCTTGCATCTGTTGTAAAAAATTTTTACCCATTCAGGGGTCCGTTATCAATGAAATGTATACTATTCAGCAATTTTGTTTGCTTGTTTAGCATCTATTTGTTTTGTTTGCGAAAAAGAACGCCGATGTTTTTGATAAAATGCGCATACATAACCTTACTGGCCTAGGCCACTGATTGATGAAACAATGAATTACTTGAACATTGTCACAAGATGATAACCTTGATAGGTCCCTTTGAGAAGGGTATCTCGTCTGTTTGTTTGTGTTGTTACAGGTATAGCATATTCCATACAGTACGCCGTATGCGTCCCCAGACAGGATGATTCCTTTCCTCTTCAGCAAGTCCAGCAGCGTCTCCCCGTGGAGTTTGAACATGGGATCGTAAGCATTGATATGTTTCCCCGAGCAGAGAAGATTCTCTCCCCAATCAGATGCATCCTGAAGGAATGTCATCTTCCCAGCTGAGTCATACACTGAAGTGTACAACACTCGATAGTCCAGACTGAAGTCTCCGGCGGAATTGAAAGTCCCCACAGAGTCGTACTCTCCCCTGTAAGCAGGATGATTCCTTCTTCCCCAGCCGAGTTTGCAGATCCCCAAGAGAGCCGAGTCCTTGGAAGCCATTTGGGCCATGATTGGTTTTTCCCCAGTAGAGTGTTGAATAGTTGATGATGTATTTCCCCACCGGAGTCGTTATCTCCAGGAACGTTTAGCCGCGAAGACCGCGCAGTTTATTTCCGCGATTGATATCGTTTCCTCAGCAGTTTGTGGTTTGCATACCCGGTTGATCGAGTCCAAGTTCTCGGAGAACTTTGTTCCCTTGCAGCAGTCAACTGAAGTTTGTTTCCCCAGGCGGGGTCCAATTGAGATTGGTGTGATTTCTTCTCCTTGGCAGGATGAGTCCTTCCTCCACCAGAGTGGTTCTTTCTCCTTGACAGGAGGCTTCTCCCTTCAGCATTTATTTTGCAGATGGGGGCCGTAGCATTTTGCATGATTGCATAGCATCTACCCTAAACGCGTAGCATTTCCACCGTGTGGGGCATTGCGCCATTGTCAAACATATGCATATGAAACATGAGCTAGGTTGTTACCGTTCTTGTTTTGCAGGTAAAATCCCCTATGAAGTCGCCAGAGAGGGTTACCCAAGTTGATGCTTAGAGTCCCTGGCAGAGTGGTTGCTCAGGATGATTCCTGAAATCTCCCGCGGAGTCATTGCTTCAGAATGATTTGTGAAGTCCCTGGCGGAATTACTTGTCCAAGATGAGTCTTGAAGTCCTCAGCAGAGTTGATTCACCCAAAATGATTTCTGGATCCCCAAAGCAGAGTTACTTGATAGTTCTCCAGAATCCCCAGCGGAGATGCGTCATCCCCAGCAAGTTTCTGAACAGCAAAGTCGAAACTTCCCCTGAAGACTTGATGATTGAAGTCCAACCGTATTAACGAAGCAATTCTCTCAGCTGATGCGGAGTGCCTGATGGCAGAAGTTTGGATATCCTCAATTGGTTCATGATTGACTGAGAATTCTATTCCCGACTTACTGATGAAGTCCGGCTGACGCCCAAAAATTTCTTTGAATGCCCGATGGCATGATTAACTTGATTGTTGACCTGATGAGTCCCAAGGAATCTTGATGCCTGACGGCATGACCGACCATGTATCACCGGTTACCGTGTGACCAATTCCCCAGCTAGTTGTCGTGCAGCTAATATTTCAGTTTTTGAAGATTTGTTCCCATCAGAGTACCGTGTACTTGTGCAGTTGGCAAATTTCCGGGTTTGTTGGTATTCAACCGTCTTTTACCTTGATTGTTTGAGAGCCGTTCGCGTCTCACCCGGTCAGGTCCAAGCCGTTTGAATAGGGGCAACTGTTACACCCCAAAATTTGCCCAACATTTCTTTACCTAGCTTATGTTTCATTTCATTCACATTAGCATTATCATTTGCATTTCATTGACATGTGTGCAGGAGATCAAGAGGTATGATTACCAATCAAGAGCTACACAAGACTATGAAGCTAGCTAAGAAGGTTATTCAAGTGTTCAAGGGTTGATATCCTTGTCAGAGAAGTTAACAGATCCTCAGAGAGAGTGGTTGAAGCCAAGAGTGTGTGCCTCCTAACTTGAGAGTTGAGGGGAGCCATCAGATGATTATGAAGCCATGAAGTTGGACTTGAGGTCTTGAGAGAGCTCATGAGAATTGTTTAGGATCACTTTGAGGCCTAGACAGGTCATTGTGCAAGATTAAGAAGCCTCAGCCATGAGTGGTGCAGCTAGGGTTTGACTGGGTCAACCCTAAGTCAACTGATGATTTGAAGAAGGTTGAGACCTAATCCAAGATCCATGTGATCATGGATTGATGCATTGAGATGCTATAAGGATGATTACAAGGTCAACTCATCATGATTGAAGAGTTTGAGAAGTTTCAAGCTAGGGTTTCTAAGGCTTGACAGTGTAAAATCCCCTAGTTTGACCCCTATCTTCAAGGCAGTTTAGCTCAAGATGTGATTGTCATCTCATCTTACCCCAAACATGAATGTTGTAGAGCATGATCTTAGCTTTAATTTTAGTGCTAGAAGTACTTGATAGGTTTTGTAGAACTCAAGTTATGACTTTGACAAGTTACAGGTCATCTGAGGTATGTGAATTTGGGGGCTTGAAAGTTGTCCAACTTGCATGAAACTTTTGCCCTAGAAGGATGATTCATATGAACTTTTGGTCAACATAAATGTTGTTCCTTACCCTCTTAGATTTCTATAGAGTACTAGAAGTCCTTGATAGGATTTGTAGAACTCAAGTTATGGGTTTGACAAGTTAAGGGCATTTTGGTCATTTGGAGATTATAGGTCATTTCAACCATAAGGCCATAACTCCTATTTCCAAGCTTAAAATGGGAAAATGTTCAACATCAAACTTGTTCAAAATGATGTTTTAAGGCTAACCAAGAAGTCATGATAGGTTGTAATTGCTTGTAGCTCAAAGTTGCAAAAATGACCTAAAATAAGGAGGATTTTCAAATGAACCAAAGATGGAAATTGGTATTCTTGATCTACATGTCCAAACCAAGGCATCTAATATGTCATTTTGACTCTAAAACACATTTTAAGAACATTGGTTTAGCCACAATTTTGAATTGAAGTTTAATTTATGGACTTGCTTTGAAAAGTAGTTAGTTACATCTTAAGTAACATTTGCCAAACCAAAATTCAAGGCATAATCAAAGTCCCTTTCAATCCAAACACATCTAAAATGTCATTAGGAGAGAAATTGGAAGGGAATGAGGGTGATTACAAGCTGCTAACAGAATTGTGCATACCATGGCATGTGATTGAACTTCTCATGACATGAGAGATTGAATTTCTCACTAGAAGGATCTAGAGGTTTCTAGATCATCCACACATGTTCTATATATGATAATGAGGTGATCCAAGGCCAAGGTTGGTGATGATTGAAGGAGAGAGCAGAGATTGAGTTTGGAAAATTCTTGCTTGCAACTGAATTCGGTTACACCAATTTCTTCACTTTCCATCCATTTTCTTGATTGCAATCTCTTCCATGGAGGCTAGTGAATGATTCCAGATCATAATCAAGGAAAATTCGTAGCTGATTGGAGTTCTTGATCTCAGTTTTTTCCACCTGCAACTCAGAATCGAATCCAAGAATTGAAGCCATTTCAATTAATTCTATTGCATACAGAAGCTTGGAAGTGATTCACTGAAGGAGTCTAGAGCATTTGAGGGCTTGATTTGAAAGCTTGCTACTTCTGTGCACACGAAATTTTTAGGTTGGTAACTTTCAATCTCCAGCTTGTATTAGTTAGAATTAAGAGGAATTAGGATGTTAGATGCATTGAGGATTGCTGTAGGAAGGTTTTCAGATCATTAATTTGAGAATTAGTGACCAATTAGGGTTGTTGCCATTTTCGGGTGAGATGTGGTTCTTGTGAATCTTGAGGTTTCAGAGTGAATTAATGGTATGATTGAGTTCCTTGTGAAATTTGGGACAAGTTTGATCAAGGGATCGTGGCCTATGGTGGACTCTATGGCAAACTAGGGTTGTGGAATGGTGATCGGAAAATGTCACCGACGGTGACTTTGGGCGCGCAGGTGGCCTGAGCTACAGGGATTCAAAATGAAGAAGATGACTTGATAGCCATCAGATTGTGGTTGGACTTTGACTTGGAACCTCATCCAACGGCCACGCGTGCTTCTTTTTTGTGAAGGACTCTGAACTTAATGAAACGATGCGTTTCATTAATCAGCTGGTTTTGGGCTTTGTGAAATAAGTGATACCTACACCCCCTTTGTGGCCCAAATGTTAAAATGAACTGATTTCTATTGCTTTCCACACCACGCATTTATCATTTTATTTGGATTTTCATATTATTTTTCATTTTATTCAAGGTTATTGATTAATTCATAATAAATGGAAAAATGACTCAATTAATCCCATTCTTTTTGCATTGGATTCATGATAGGATCTAGTATTTTTTGGATAAAAAATATTATTATTTCATGCATTTTATGATTTTATGGGATTTTTTACATTTTAATTGATATTAAAATAGTCATGTTTGATGCTTGATATTGGTGAATTTGGTTTGATCATGTGATGATGATTTTGGCCTTAATTTTTTGTGAGTAGTTAGCATAGATATGCATGCTCCCCATAGATTTTTATCACATTTTTGTGATGAATATAAGTGGTAGTTTAGGTTGAAACCTTTAGAAGCTCCATTTTTAGGGTTTATGGTTGATACCTTGTGATTTGGATTTTATTTTTAGGACTTGGTGGATGATTCAACCTCTGATTTTTGTAGGATAGATTCATGATTGGATTAGAATCCCTTAGGAATTTTTGTAGGATTTTTCAATGAAGTTTTCTATTTTTGTTTGATTTTAGTTTAGATACTAACTTTAGATGATTCTAATGCACTAACTCAACTAGATTAACTTCTTTAGTTCCCTTAGATTAGGGTTTTGCTTTGCTTGTTCTTGGGTGATGATGATGGCAAGTTGAAGATGCATTGGATTTCTTGAAGAGGCTTGGATGTGAGGATCTTCCCTTCTTTTGGTGTAGTTTTGTTTAGGTGTTGAGATTAGGGTTTTGTAGGCAGAGCTTCTAGATAGATTCACTTCCTTCATAAACATGGATGATGTAGATCACTTCCATTCTTCCCTATGATGTAAGGTCCCTTTGTAAAGGCCTCATCCCTCCTTTGTTAGGATGTGTGGCTCTTTGCAAATTGGTAGAACCTTTGAGGGTCCCTTTATTTGATGACAAGATGCTTAGTGGTGACCTTTGGTCTTCACTCTGCTACCAATCATCCAAACTTTGCTCTTGATAGATGAATCTTTCTCCCTTGTTAGAGGATGAAGTTCCTTGCTTGAAGAAGATTTAAGGATGGAGTTGATACTTCTTTGTGTTTGAAGATTACTCTGAGAAGCTGAGGCTTGTAGATGAAGAAAGACAAGTTGATACTTGTAAGGAGGAGAGGGCTGAAGCCTGAAGGTCAAGAAGAGCAAATGACACTTGTGAAGGAGATCAAATTGAGATTGAGTGAAGACCTGAGGCTTGAGGAATAAAGGATAAGTTGATACTTATGTTGGTGCACTGAGAGCCTGAGGGAGCCAAGTTGATACTTGACATAGGGTTGAAGCCTGAAGGTGGAATTGACTGAAGAGCTGAGGCTTGAGGATGAAGGATAAGTTGATACTTATGTTTGATGTGTTAGAAGATTGTAGAAGCAAGTTGATAATTGCTATTGAAGATGATAGCCTTGAATGGTGGTTGAAGTCTGATGACTGAACTGCTGTCAGAGATTACTTTGCTGTGAAGCTGTGGAAGCTGTTGATCTGCTTTCTTTCCTGTCTGTTTGCTTGCTGTGCAACTGTATTGATGTGGCTTACTTGATGCATTAGAATAAGATCATATTTAGATTGACTTGAGCTAGGAGCATGATTGCACTAGAGGTTGAGTTGCTCCCTCTGCTTGTATTGTTACTGTATGGCTTTGCTTGCGGGTATTCGGTAGAGCCCAGCTCCCTTGCCTATGTGGTTTGTGTTTGCTTGATAGCAGTTTACTTCTTCTGTATGATTACAGTCACTCATATGTTGCTTGATAGCTTGTTATTTCCTCTGTATGATTACAGTTATTCATATCTGACTTGAGGTTGAGATGAGCTTGTGGAGGTTGATGCCCCACACACATTTCCTTCCTCACTTGCATTGCATGCATTTTACAGTCGTTTACTGTTTACTGTTTAAGCTGATGCTTTATCTGTTTTTGCTCATCATTGACATGATCCCCTAGGAATCTCACTTCCTTTGATAAGGAAGTGATGATTAGAACTTTAGGTTGAAACCTATGCATGATAACTTCTAGGAGTTCCCTGTTTCAAACTGTCGCTACTGCGAAAATCGGCGCCGGCTGAACAGAAGAGTCGCCACCGTGCGTTATTTATCCCACGGGAGGGAAAGGAAACGCTCAGAGTAAACCTCGCACAACACGGGAAAGGTATGGTCGTCGCAACCAAAACCTGGGTTCGGGAGTCGGTTACGCAAGGGGAAGGTATTAGCACCCCTCACGTCCGTCGTACTCGACGGGATCCACGCTTGTTTTCGGGTATGGATTGTTATTCTATCTACTCTAAAGGTCAGGGGTTAAAAAGAAAAGAGAATGAAAATAAAATGACTCGGCAAAGTATCGCACTTTATGCCTACGTATTCCCGTCTGGAACGAGAAATCAGAGTCAACGTAGTTCGCCTACCTACGGGAAAGGAGGGGAAGGTTGCTCGCTAGGATATCGCATCCTATGCCTACGTACTTCCACACAGCATGGAAGATCAGAGCAAACGTAGTTCGGGCCACGGAAGACACAAGCTTGTCTTGGTTGATTTTATTCTTTCTGAAAAAAGGTTTTTCTGATTAACAGTCCAAGAGGACAAAAATGACGTCTTGATGAGTTCACATTCTTTTACGGAAGAAGTGTCTTTTATTGTGTTTGAAATCTTTATGTGTTTTTCTGTTTGTTTTGAGAGAGAAGAGACAGAACTCTAACCTACGGTTGCGAAGGGAAACAAACTAACCTAATGTTATCATGCATGGGTTAAGACCTAGTGTCTATCATGCTCCTCTCTTGCACAGAGAGAAACAGAGATCCTACGGGATAGGCAGAAACAGAAACAATAACAGATATAATAAAGCAGTAAAATGCATGGATGCAACAGTACAAGCGAGGCAAGGGAGTCCCACTCAACCTCGAACCTAGAAAACAATAGGCAAAAGTGAACAGACTTCACTTTCAACCCAGCAGGGTAGACAGCAAACAATACAGTCCAGTAAAATCAAACAAGTACATCAGGAATGAAATACAACAGCAAAAGAAACAGCATCAACAGCTCTGAATCAACATCTGGCTTCAAGTAATCTCCAATCAGCTACAGGCTTCAACAAGCATCAGTCTCCATCTTCATGACCTTTAGGCAAGGGCTTTGATCATCATTCTTCCATCTGCAATGGCTTTTCTTCAAGTTCAAACCTCCAGGATGAGGGATTAGTCACAAGAGTGAATTGGGTGTTAAGCAATCAGTTGACTACCAAGGGTGGTGAACAGACTGCTTCTAACACAAAAGACATTTTCTCTCAAGAGTTCTATCTCTTAGACACTATCACCAAGCCTTCCAAAGGAAGGGGGTGAGTGTCTTAGAGAGACTCTGTATCACAGAGAAGAATGGATGCAGACAAGGCAATCCATGTTTGAGAAACAAACTGTCTAATCTTGAGCTCTGCCTAGCTCCTAAGCCCTAGTCTCCTCAGCATCTGCTAACAAGAATCTTCTCTTCAACTCTGGAAGTTGATCTTCAATCTCTGGATCTCCAATGGTCTTCATCTTCTCAAGTCTTCAGCTTCCCCAGGGCCCAGACAAACCCAATACCCAAACAAGCAAGCAACAATCCCCAGAGGGCACACCACACCAGCCAATCAGATATACAGACAGTAATAATAGCAGTAAGGGAATCCTAACTTTTCTCTAAGGGGATCTAATAGCTACCCCTAGCCCTTATAGTCCCATAACTAATCTAATTAAATCCTAAGTCCTAAGGGAAATGAAATCAAACTTCTTAAGTTGTCACCTAAAACCCTAGTTTTGTACATGATGTTCAAACCTATTTTAACCACCTAAAATTAGTTCCTAAAAATGGGAACTAAAATATTTCTACAAGTTGAATGTCTAATCTAAACAATATAAAAAGAATGCACAAAAAATATTAAAGCATGTAATAGAACAAAAATTAGTAAAATGATGCATGAAATGAAACTAATAAAAATGACATTTAATTGGAAAATATGGGAAAAATATGAAATAAAAATAAAAATGCAATTTTATTTTCCTATAATTTTCTACACATTCTAAAGAAAATATTGTAAAAAGAATGAAGTGAAAATGATTTTTTATGAATTTATTATGAATTTTCTAAAGTGAATGAAAAATTAAAAGAAACAAAAACAATTAAATCAAATAAAATGAGGGAGGGGGGTTAGAATAGCAGGCGCCCTAGTTATATTCTGGATGGGCCAGGCAGACAGGGGGTGTGGGTAGCGTTTTGGTTAAGGCCCAGAATTCTCAGCAACAAAGAAAAATAAAAGAAGCGCCAGGGGGGTGAGAAAAGCACAGGATATCACGTTGAAATCTGAGTTGGGCTTAAACCTGGGGGTGGGGATAACAATATAGCGCTCAGGCCCGCCCGTTTCAATTAATGAAACGGTGCGTTTGGCCAACTCACTCCCTCCAAATTCTGAATTGAATACAGGCCACACGATTGCCTTGGAAGTCAATGGTCTTGCATCAAACGAACGCTCCAGATTATATCTTCCCCAATGAATCTGAAACCTAGGGTTTTGACTCCATGAGAGCTCATGCACGAACCAGCCTTACACCAATCTGTTCACACTCTACAAGCCACGAATCAACACGACCCCAACATGAAAAATGCTCAGGACCTCTCCCTCTACAATCCTATGGCACTAGTTCAATCTGAAACTCACTAGATCTCTCAACCCGATACCTACAAGGTCTGATCACCATGGAAATCCTCTGAGATGCATCACAACAATTCTCCCTCAAACTTGCACTAACCTAATCTATGCATAATGGTCATCATTCTGATCTATCAAGCTAACATTCTAATGCACTAACCTAAGAGATTTAAACCCTAACAGTTTATTGCACCTGCTAACAACCATCACCAAATCACTCCAAACTCAACCTAATTGCTCTACTAACCTCCTACATTATGTCTAAACTAACAACAACATGTTAAACCAACTAGATCAAGCAGTTTGAATGAAAACATACCTGGTGCAAAAGCTTGAAAACAGCTATGGAAGATTGAGGATCTGAGGCTTCCAAGGCTTGAATCTTGATCAATTTACTCAGTGAGTGATTCTGTATGCAATGCTTTGAGGATTCTTGACCTGAATTGTGCTGTCCAATGGAAACTTCAATTTTGATGTTGATGAAGAAAGTGCTCGAAAATGGATGATTCACACTGGATTCTTGATTGAATTATGATCTATGATGATGATTGAACAAGATTGAATTGATGTGGATGAGAATTGGTGAAAGTTTGGGAGAATTGGAATGAAAATTCAATGAAAAAGAATGAGGGAATTTGTGAAATTCTTGGTGCAAATGAGGCCAACCCTTGCTAAATTCTCATTTCATGAATATATAGACCTCATATGAACATTCTAGATCCATCTTGCACATTCCCTTGCTTTCCAACTTGGATCCATTTTGGTTATGTTTCTTCAATTACAAGTAACCAAAGATAACTTTCTTTTTTCCTTCTAAACTCAAAAAAGTGTTTGAACCATTGTTCTTAGAATTGCTTTTCCATTCAAAATCATATATTGGAAGTCTCCATTTGGACTCATAAATCTCCCAAACCATTTTTCACTTTGAATTTATTCACTTTATAAGCCATTTTAGTTCATACTTTTGACCAATTATGAAACTTCATGTTATGAGCTTCTCCAATAATTTGTGACCTTCTTTATAGACTTAAAATCCCATTTGGAGCAAGTTTGATGTTGTAAGTTTTTCCATTTGAGGCCTCCTTGTATGAGTTTTGGACATAGGTTAAAATGACCTGTAATTCACAAATACCCAAAATACCCTTTGCTTGCTAAGACCATAAGTTGAGTTCCACACATCATATGAAGGCATGCCATACCATTATAGAAAGCTAATACAATGAGGAACAATTCTTATGTTGACCAAGAATTCATTTGAAATCTCCTTGAGGGGCAAAACTAGCTTGGAAGTCAAGTCACTTTCACAGACAAAAATTCAGACACCTCAGATGACCTGTAACTTGTAAGGACCATAACTTGAGTTCTATAAATCTCCTTGATGTCTTCCACCACTCAAATTAAAGGTCTTGAGATCCTCTACAAGTTTCATGTTGGCCAAGAAACCATTTGAAGCTAGCATTTTGACTTATCTTGCTTGGAAATTTGACCTAAACTAGGGGATTTTACAGAGAAACCCTAATTTAATAACTCCTCTTCTCCTTGATTTCTCTTGAATTCTCCTTGTCATATCTCCACATCCTTCTTCATATGTCCAATGATGATCCCCACATCTCTCCAATAGACTTGAATGCCCCTTAAATCAGTCAATTGACCTAGGGTTGACCTAGGGTTGACCCAGATGAAACCCTAGTTGACTGTCTTCAACTATAGCTCTTGTGCTCTCATCATTGACTTGTCTCCTTCTCCAAATGACTTTCTAAGTCTCTCATAATGTCTAGATACTCTCCATGCCTTCAACTCACAGCTCACAACCCTTTTGTTGACCCTCAGATGCCCTCAGCTAGGAGATAGACTCAAGGCTTGATCTGCTGAACTCTTTGCTTTCAAATTCTTTCCTGATGACTTGAATGAGGTTGAATTAGGAATAATAGCCTCTTGATAAGCTTCTAGAGATGAGAATAATGATTGGTCCCCTGTTGAATGACTTGCTATGCTTATGCTATGCAGATGATTAGTCTATGTACATGACTCTATATGCAAATGCTAATGATAATGAAACATAAACCAAGGAATAAGGTTGGGCAAATTTTAGGGTGCAACAGTTGCCCCTATTCAAGCGACTTGGACCCGATTGGATGAAGAGCCCGGAGCCTTCAGACATTCGCGGTACGAGACGGTTGAATACTAGTGAAACCAGAAATTTGCCAACCGCAGAACTAAATTGCGCTCCTGCTTGGGGAACGACATTCATCAGCTGAATTTAACTGTTACGGCAACCCACTGATCTCGTGCGACCGTGCTGGGGATTCTTCTCATCATCCTGAAAAAGATTGAATCATCGGAAACTTCGTCCTTTGCTTGTCCACGTCAGGACTCTATCTGCTGTCAACTCGGAAAAAACTTCAACAACTTTGCTGGGGACGGCTCGTCTGCCTTCTCGTCAGAGATAAATCGTCCACGTTAGGAATAAACTCTTCCACATTAGGAATACCACCGTCCACGTTAGGACTCACCTTTTCACGTAAGGAATAACCGTTCCACGTTAGGAATAATACTGTCCACGTTAGGACTCACCTTTCCACGTAAGGAATACATCGCTTTTCCCCGTCAGGGGTGACTTTTCTCTGCTTTGTCAAACTCTTCCACGTAAGGAATACGTCTTCTTTTGCTTTGTCCATGTAAGGACTCTTTCTTTTTCCACGTTAGGAATCACAAATTTTCCACGTAAGGAACCCCAATCTTTCCACGTGAGGAATACTATATCAATCTTTCTTTCCACGTTAGGAATGCTTCTTCTTTCCACGTAAGGAATACCGTTTCTTCTTTCCGTCCACGTCAGGACTAAACTCTCCACGTAAGGAATCTATCTTCTTCTTCCACGTTAGGAATAACTTCTTTGATCTGTCCGCGTCAGGACTAAACTCTTCCACGTTAGGAATAATCTCTTTCTTTCCACGTCAGGAATCAATCTTGATATGTCCGCGTGAGGACTCAATCTTTCCACGTAAGGAATAAACTCGTCTTTCCACGTAAGGAAACCATTTTTCTTCCACGTAAGGAATGCTCTTGATATGTCCACGTAAGGACTCTGATCTTTCCACGTTAGGAATCAAACCTTGATTTGTCCACGTCAGGACTAAACTTTTCCACGTAAGGAAACACCTTCTCTTTCCACGTCAGGAATCAACTTCTTTTCCATCTGTCCGCGTCAGGACTAAACTTTCCACGTAAGGAATCAATCTCTTTTCCACGTAAGGAATAAGACTTCGTCTGGATCTGTCCGCGTCAGGACTAAACTCTTCCACGTTAGGAATGCACTTGTCTCCCCGTAAGGAATCCATCTCGATATGTCCGCGTAAGGACTCAATCTTTCCACGTAAGGAATACCAACTTCTTTCCATGTAAGGAATAAATTCGTCTTTCCACGTAAGGAAACCATCTTCTTTCCACGTAAGGAAACATTGTCTTTCCACGTAAGGAGAACATCGTCCACGTTGGGACCCACCTTTCCTCGTCAGGAACACCATCTTAATCTGTCCACGTAAGGACTCCAATCTTTCCACGTAAGGACTGATCTTGATCTGAATCTGTCCACGTCAAGATTAAACTTTCCACGTAAGGAATCTACCTTCTTTCCACGTTAGGAATCTCCTCTTGATATGTCCGCGTAAGGACTCTAATCTTTCCACGTAAGGAATCAATCTTGATATGTCCGCGTGAGGACTCAAATCTTTCCACGTAAGGAATCTCCATCTTTCCACGTTAGGAACACAATCTTAATCTGTCCACGTAAGGACTCCAATCTTTCCACGTAAGGAATATGATCTTTTTCCACGTAATGAATACGTTATCAATCTGTCCATGTAAGGACTCTGGCTTGATATGTCCACGTAAGGACTCAATCTTTCCACGTAAGGAAACAACTTCGTTCCACGTCAGGACCCATGTTTCGTCTTGATTTGTCCACGTCAGGACTCAGGCCTCTTCGACCCGCTGGGGAAATACAACTTGTCCACGTCAGGACTCACTTCTTCATTGGTCCCGACCCACAAACTTCTTAGTACTGACGTGACAACGACTTTGAGGCGGACTCTACTGGGGATATCTGGAAACCAAACTACCGGACGCCTGTTCTGATAACCGGCGGTGGCCTCTGAAATTCTGATTCATGGAACCCCTGATGACAACTAACTCTGCCTGGGAATAAAGAGAAACTTATCCTGATAACTCTGTGGGGAATACGGCCGAAACTGACATTATCATTGGATGTCCCATGCCGAGATCTTGAATGTTTGGTAGTTCATTTGAGCAAGAGTTCTCTCCACCTGAACTGCTAGAGTACAGAAACTGCTTCAGCAAAATAAATGCTGAAGATAATGCCGACTCCGCCGGGGATAGCTAGATGCTACAGAATTATTCCAGCAAAATAAATGCTGGAAGGGTGAAGTCAACCCTGCTGGGAAATTGGGAACTCAAACCAAACACCCTGTTGAGGTAACCCCCTGCTGGGGAATATAACTTTGTTGGGGAATAGCAGATGTGCACAGTATGATCGGACTTTCTGCTGGAGAGTGAACTGATATTACACAGTATCCCTGACAAAATAAATGACAGGACCCACCACCAACTCTGCTGGGGAGAGTCTTGATCTTCGAGTTCCACTGGGAGGAAAGAACACTTGCTGACAAGAGAGAACTCCGCTTCGGGGATACTAACGTGCCCCCAGTCTGTATTTTGTATAGCTTGCCCCTGAATCTGCAACCATTTTGGAATGGACCCTACAGTCCTTGTATCTTGACAACCAGACATGGAAGGCTTCTACATTTCGGACCTCGAAGGGGTGTTTCAAGAACATAACTTTCGTGCTTCTAGGGTGACCTGCCCCGGTCTTGCAACAACCTTTTGTCTCTGATCGACTGAGTCGTGGAGTACTGCCCATAGCTATGAGAGATTTGCCACATCTTGACCTGACTGTCCCAGATTTACTGATTCTAGGATGACTGACTCTACCTGAATTAATCAGTATAGCTTGCCCCAGTTCATGAAACATTTGGGCATTTCTGCATTTTATCCCGGTCATACCTTCCACTGTAGGAATCTTTCCTGTCGGCATGCGCTTACTCGCAAGTAACACAAGTTGTTCTGCATAAAAGATATACTAAACGCAATGCATATGACAGTTTCAAAATCCAAGTCTGTTCACTAAAAAAAATTTTGTGACATGTAATGAATCAATTATCAAAATGTCAATATGAAAGCTGGTAAGAGGAACCCTTTTAGGAGTCAGAATCAACGAGATCTTTACTGACGTATGCCCTCGGACAAAACCTGTTTCAATTAGGACTTTTGCGGGTTGTAACGTGGTCAGGTTCACGGTTAACAAGGAAAGATATAGGCTCAAAATTTATTTCGACCCACCCATTCTTCGTGATGTTCTCCAATCCTATGTTCAGCTAATCCGACCTCAGCGTTCACCTATTAGAGGTGGCATGATAGGAGTGATGGTTCAGGATACCACACATTTTTTGTTTTTGAGTGACAGTCATTTGCTTTTCGTCTTTGGGTACCCAGAATCACACGACTTTTGTCTCTTTCGAGGATTTTTCTTTTTCTTTGACAATCCTTTCCGTCTTTTGTTTTGTTTTCTTTTTCTTTTTCATTCCCTAACTTTTGCCTGGACTGAGTATCTTTTGAGATTCTTTTGATTTTCCAGTCCAGCGGGATGCCCTAATTTTTGCTTAAGTCGCTTGTTTTCAAGTTTTGACTTAGCGGGCTTTTGATTCTTTTTGCTTTTCGTTCTCTCTTTTTTTTTTTGAACAAGTCGTGTGACACTGGTTTGTCTGACTTCTTGTGGGGTAATGTGACTGTTTCACTCTTTGTCGGCACGATTTAACCATTGCGGTTCTTTAGGCACGACTTATACAAGTGTGATTTATCCTCAACCGGACACTCCTTTCATGATTCGAACGCTTGGCCGAACTAACTGACGCCTACCCTGCCCCGGGTTGAGATTTAGGTTTTTTTTCATTTTCAAAAGAAACTTCTACTACTGGCTCAAAGGGGTTATCAAGGGATTATCTTCCTTATATCTCCGGTGTTTATGGATTGAAACAATGCCTGTATCTCATCAACAGGTTCTTTATCCAAAAGCATATGATCGGAATATTATTCGTCATCTGTTTTCGTCATCCTCCCCAGATTCCTGCTAAAACAAGCATTAAGCATTAAAGAAAAACAAAGAGTGAACACGACTGGATTAATTCAAAACATGCATATTCATTTCGTTTATTAATATCAATTGAAAAACAACAAGTTTTAAGAGCGAAATTTGCAATTACACAGAAAAGAAACTACAAATGCGAGGACATGAACAAGATAACATGAAAAATGTCGGCGTCTCAGAACTGGACTTCCTGCACTCTGACTTATTGGCGAGTCAACCATCCTCAGAAGCTATCATCAGGGGTAGTCTACTGCTGTCTCGATCTTCTTTCACCGGCCCGATCAAATCTGGGAAACTTTTTCATCACCCCGGTTTTCGCTTGTCGATGGCCTTGCACCGCCTTGGGAACCATGTCAGAGAAATTAATGACCCTGCTGTCGATTAAATCTTGGACGTTATGCTTGAACGCATGGCAACCTTCAATATCATGCCCGGGAGCCCCGGAGTGGAATTCACAGTGCCTGCTCGCATCATAGCCATCCGGCAGAGTGCCGGTTATTGGCGCCAGAGTTCTTTTCTCCACCAAGTTCAATCTTAGTAGTGTCTGTAACAAATCTGCGTACGTTGAGGGAGGCTTCTCAAACACCCTCCTCGGCTTCTTTCCCCGAATTCTTTGCTGAGTCGTATACTGGCATCTTGTATGCTGCTGGCTTTGCTCGGGCGATTCCTTGGGCTCACGCGTTATCATCCTTAAGTTCAACCCTGGCATCGGCAACTGTTGTGGACATGGAGACTTAGCTTCCAGTGGCTCTGGGATATACCTCGATTCATCTGCAACCTCTGGCGGAGAAATGGGAATATCAGTCCCTGCAACTTTTATGCCCCCCGGTACAAACTCAATTATTTTCTCATCCAGCAAATCTTGAATCTTATGCTTAAAAGCTTTGCAGTTTGCAATGTTATGCCCCGGTGCTCCGGAGTGGAAGGCACAATGGGCGTTCAGGTCATAGTCTGGTGGTGGCTGCCCTGTCAGTGGAACCAAAATGCGGGGCTCAGCCAGTTGAAGTTGGAACAAGAGTTGCACCAGCTGATCATAATCCACAGGGATCTTATCAAATACTCTGTTAGAAAACCTCATTCTCTTACCACACCTCCTTGAGTTATCCTGCAAAATCAATTGCGACTGCTGACGAGGAGACTCTTGAGCTTCGAACCGTGGAGAGGGTCTCTTAAGCCTATCCTGCGTGGGTAATGGTTCTTCAGACCCCTGAGGAACAGATAAGCCAGCCGCGTCTTCCGACATTTTCCCTCCTTCTCTCCTGAGTACGTTCCTTAATACTTCAGCCATCAACCCTATCTGTGCCTTCAGTCGGCAGTTCTCTTCTTCTAGCGTCTCTTGATTCGAGTGCAACTCTTGCATATCTTTCGTGAACTGCCCCAGCTGGCCTCGAACATCCGTTAATTCTGCTTGAACCTGTTTGATGGCTACCCCCACAAGTTGGCGTATGCGGCCTGGGAGAAAACCTTGATTCTCTAGCTGAGCAAAGTCGGCAGCCCTATCATCAGCCCGCGCAATCAGAGGCTGCACCATGTTCTGCAACTGTTTCTGACTCTCGGCCATGGCTTCCATTACCTGTATGAGCCGCATTATGTTGTCGTGCACCTCTTGCATCTCAGTCGGATCCTGACTCATGACTTCCTTGCTGCTGCTCCTAGTTGAATGCCAGGGAATTCTTCGGTCGATAATCCTGGGGGACCTGAGAGATACAGGAGATGAGCTACAGTTTAATAATTACCTGTAATGCAATATGAATATGAATGCAATGCAATGTGTGTGCCTGTGCATTAGGGTGATTCATTCCCCCAGTTCTAGTGTGAAGGTGCCAGTGCAGTGACAGTGTTGACAATAGGAATATCGGAGCTGAATCATAGAAAGCCTCATATATTGCAGGGAAAATCAATAAGCCCAGAGTACAATATCACTGAGTACAACGAGAAGGCATGACCTCATCCAACAATCCTGGTGATGGTCAGCACTATGCAAATAAAGCATACAGGCGAATACGGGAAATAATCAAATGCTCTCAAAAGCCCGGTACTCTTCTATCAACTTCTTGGTCTCTGGGTGACCTGGTCGGGTGAGCAGTCCTTCAACCAGCTGGTTTCTTCTCTTAAGAACACGACACACGTCTCCAGCAGTTTCTTCCCATGTCGCTTCTCCGAAGCAATCTTCTAGTTTTCGCTTTTGGGACACAACTTCATCTCTGCATTTGATTGCCTTGTTCAGTGCATTCTGGACACTATACCGGGTCATCACTTCCTCCTCACACTCCTTGATGCTAGACTTCAGCTTCTCTTTGAGGTCGGAGATTTGCTGCCTCAGCTTATCTTCCCTCTTCTTATTGTTGGTGAGTGTAGCATTCCAAGTCTTGTTGCAAGAGGAGATTTCTCGATGTGCCGCGTCAAGCGTTTTCTTTTTGGCTTCCAGCATGTCATGGGAGCTTCTGAACTCTTGCCCCAGACGTTCGCGCTTTTTCTTTTCCTCGGTCAACTCAGCCCCTAACCTGTTTAACAGCTCGATCTGTTGTTGGAAAGCATATACGGCCTTGTTTTTCTCACTGCGTACTTGAGCTAGCTCTTGCTCTAACCCTTCGTTGATCTTCATCAAGGCTTCTTTTTCTCTCACAATTTGCTCACAGACTTCCCTAGAAACAGTAGTTGGCTCCGCTACCGGAATAGGAACAAGGATTGGTACATCTGGAAATGGCATTAATAACTGACTTGCTCTTTCCTGGATCCAAACCCTGTAAGGTGCATAGGCCTGGCAATCATTCTTACCTAACAGTGGTTTCCCCTTGCGGTTAATACGTGTCCAGGCGTGTTGCAACTCAGCTAGCAATTCTCCCTTCAAATCACCTGTGAAGTACAGAGATTCCTGTACTTCTTCCTCCTGAGGTGGATTCTTCAGTGCATATCCGAACTGGCGAATGAATAGAGAAGGGTTGTAATTGATACACCCTTTTCTTCCTATCAACGACACATTAGGGTACCCAGAACAACTGAAGATGAGCTCAGATCCCAACAGGTCTCGATCAAACCACTCCATATCTTCCGACGATAGCCTCATCAGGCGCTCTGGCCAACCAGCTGGGACTGTAGTCTCTGCAACAGATCTTCTCTTAGGAAGGTGACTCTCAAACCACCTACTCAACAAGGGTACACACAGATGAACATTCTTCCCTCTTCCCTTCTCATTCTTGTAATGCAGTGAGTGGTAGAGATCTCCGAGTAAGGTAGGTACAGGATTACCAGCGGCAAGCAAGTAGAAGGCGTCAAAGTCCACAAAATCCGGTATATTGGGAAACAAGACTATGCCATAAATGCACAAGGCCCACACAGCATTGAAAGCAACCCAGCACCCGCTTTTGGCATACTCCTGGGCTTTACCAACTAAGAACTGGAGTGAGAAGCCTGGAACTCCACGGGAAACAGTAGTCAATAGTTCAGAGGCGTCAATATGCAAAGCTTTTGCCAAGTCCTCCGGCTTGGGCTTGGCGCCAGAATGGATGAATGGAACTTGGTTCTGCACGGGCAGCTCAACATACTCAGCGTATTCCTCCAGGGTTGGTCCCATAACAAAGTCAGAGAACGTGAAGCACCTCAGAGCAGGGTCGTAGAATTGCATCAAAGCATACAGCCCATCTAACTCTACCTCTGTAGGTTTGCACACCAATCTCAATAATCTACCATAGCTCATCCGGAAGCTCCTGCGAACACCCTCATCAGCAAGAGAGATCAACCCAAGTAGAGGAACAATATCAGGCGTAGGCAATTTGTAAGCAACCGTTCTCCTTAAGCTAGTCATGATCAAACACTCAGAAGTCTGGGCACTCGAACTAGGGAAATGCAAATGCACCTGCAGCACAGACACACGTTAGTGAAATGCAAATGGCAATGGATATGCAGGGATGCAATGCAAGTAACATGCAACAGGGACCAAAGCTGTAGCTGAATAGCCTGAACCCAATCAAGAAAGGTCTCAGATAGACCATCCAGAAGTCCTCAAGCCCTGGTCTCTGATATACCTCAAACAAAGCTCCAATATTGGTCTCTGATAGACCCCATAATCATAACCTGAATGGTCTCTGGCAGACCTCAAATCATATCCCCCACTGGTCTCTGACAGACCTCAGAACACATCTCCAAATAGTCTCTGACAGACCTCGGAACACACCAACTGGTCTCTGACAGACCTTAGAACCCTCCATAAATATCCAAGATCCTGATCAACAAACCGGTGGTCTGAAGGTCTAGTTACCTGCATAACCCTGAATCCCCTCACAGGTGGGTGGCCCTATAACTGGCACAAGGTACGGCATCCTACGCGGTCGTCGGCGTCACAGACTTTCAGGGTTGATGATACGATTCCCAGAAGGAGTGGCATCATCAATTCCTGAAGAGGCCTCACTTAGCCAACTTCCAAATGATCGGTCCCCAGAGTCGACAATCCAACTAACCAGCAACCCACGCCAACCAAAGGAAGGGGCAGGAGGCCAACCAGAGGAACCTCGTCTGAGTGTAGATTTCATGGGACACCGAAGCAAGCAAACCAAGCGGGCGCCCACTAATTTCTACTCTAATTCTAGGTACACTCAAGCCCAGGTCCGGCTTATCTCTCAATATCAGAACACCTGTCACACCCCAGATACAGCAACAATAATCAATATATAAAGCTGAAAATACAAGGTTAGAAATATAAAATAACTCCATACAAAATCCTCGACGGGAAAACAAGCGTTAGGATTGACTCTCTCAAGGGACGTTGGATCCCAAATGCATAAGAACCATCGCAGTCCTTAGCAGCCAGGGGACGTTGTATCCCCAGCATAGTCGCCAGCTGTCGCTACTGCGAAAATCGGCGCCGGCTGAACAGAAGAGTCGCCACCGTGCGTTATTTATCCCACGGGAGGGAAAGGAAACGCTCAGAGTAAACCTCGCACAACACGGGAAAGGTATGGTCGTCGCAACCAAAACCTGGGTTCGGGAGTCGGTTACGCAAGGGGAAGGTATTAGCACCCCTCACGTCCGTCGTACTCGACGGGATCCACGCTTGTTTTCGGGTATGGATTGTTATTCTATCTACTCTAAAGGTCAGGGGTTAAAAAGAAAAGAGAATGAAAATAAAATGACTCGGCAAAGTATCGCACTTTATGCCTACGTATTCCCGTCTGGAACGAGAAATCAGAGTCAACGTAGTTCGCCTACCTACGGGAAAGGAGGGGAAGGTTGCTCGCTAGGATATCGCATCCTATGCCTACGTACTTCCACACAGCATGGAAGATCAGAGCAAACGTAGTTCGGGCCACGAAAGACACAAGCTTGTCTTGGTTGATTTTATTCTTTCTGAAAAAAGGTTTTTCTGATTAACAGTCCAAGAGGACAAAAATGACGTCTTGATGAGTTCACATTCTTTTACGGAAGAAGTGTCTTTTATTGTGTTTGAAATCTTTATGTGTTTTTCTGTTTGTTTTGAGAGAGAAGAGACAGAACTCTAACCTACGGTTGCGAAGGGAAACAAACTAACCTAATGTTATCATGCATGGGTTAAGACCTAGTGTCTATCATGCTCCTCTCTTGCACAGAGAGAAACAGAGATCCTACGGGATAGGCAGAAACAGAAACAATAACAGATATAATAAAGCAGTAAAATGCATGGATGCAACAGTACAAGCGAGGCAAGGGAGTCCCACTCAACCTCGAACCTAGAAAACAATAGGCAAAAGTGAACAGACTTCACTTTCAACCCAGCAGGGTAGACAGCAAACAATACAGTCCAGTAAAATCAAACAAGTACATCAGGAATGAAATACAACAGCAAAAGAAACAGCATCAACAGCTCTGAATCAACATCTGGCTTCAAGTAATCTCCAATCAGCTACAGGCTTCAACAAGCATCAGTCTCCATCTTCATGACCTTTAGGCAAGGGCTTTGATCATCATTCTTCCATCTGCAATGGCTTTTCTTCAAGTTCAAACCTCCAGGATGAGGGATTAGTCACAAGAGTGAATTGGGTGTTAAGCAATCAGTTGACTACCAAGGGTGGTGAACAGACTGCTTCTAACACAAAAGACATTTTCTCTCAAGAGTTCTATCTCTTAGACACTATCACCAAGCCTTCCAAAGGAAGGGGGTGAGTGTCTTAGAGAGACTCTGTATCACAGAGAAGAATGGATGCAGACAAGGCAATCCATGTTTGAGAAACAAACTGTCTAATCTTGAGCTCTGCCTAGCTCCTAAGCCCTAGTCTCCTCAGCATCTGCTAACAAGAATCTTCTCTTCAACTCTGGAAGTTGATCTTCAATCTCTGGATCTCCAATGGTCTTCATCTTCTCAAGTCTTCAGCTTCCCCAGGGCCCAGACAAACCCAATACCCAAACAAGCAAGCAACAATCCCCAGAGGGCACACCACACCAGCCAATCAGATATACAGACAGTAATAATAGCAGTAAGGGAATCCTAACTTTTCTCTAAGGGGATCTAATAGCTACCCCTAGCCCTTATAGTCCCATAACTAATCTAATTAAATCCTAAGTCCTAAGGGAAATGAAATCAAACTTCTTAAGTTGTCACCTAAAACCCTAGTTTTGTACATGATGTTCAAACCTATTTTAACCACCTAAAATTAGTTCCTAAAAATGGGAACTAAAATATTTCTACAAGTTGAATGTCTAATCTAAACAATATAAAAAGAATGCACAAAAAATATTAAAGCATGTAATAGAACAAAAATTAGTAAAATGATGCATGAAATGAAACTAATAAAAATGACATTTAATTGGAAAATATGGGAAAAATATGAAATAAAAATAAAAATGCAATTTTATTTTCCTATAATTTTCTACACATCCTAAAGAAAATATTGTAAAAAGAATGAAGTGAAAATGATTTTTTATGAATTTATTATGAATTTTCTAAAGTGAATGAAAAATTAAAAGAAACAAAAACAATTAAATCAAATAAAATGAGGGAGGGGGGTTAGAATAGCAGGCGCCCTAGTTATATTCTGGATGGGCCAGGCAGACAGGGGGTGTGGGTAGCGTTTTGGTTAAGGCCCAGAATTCTCAGCAACAAAGAAAAATAAAAGAAGCGCCAGGGGGGTGAGAAAAGCACAGGATATCACGTTGAAATCTGAGTTGGGCTTAAACCTGGGGGTGGGGATAACAATATAGCGCTCAGGCCCGCCCGTTTCAATTAATGAAACGGTGCGTTTGGCCAACTCACTCCCTCCAAATTCTGAATTGAATACAGGCCACACGATTGCCTTGGAAGTCAATGGTCTTGCATCAAACGAACGCTCCAGATTATATCTTCCCCAATGAATCTGAAACCTAGGGTTTTGACTCCATGAGAGCTCATGCACGAACCAGCCTTACACCAATCTGTTCGCACTCTACAAGCCACGAATCAACACGACCCCAACATGAAAAATGCTCAGGACCTCTCCCTCTACAATCCTATGGCACTAGTTCAATCTGAAACTCACTAGATCTCTCAACCCGATACCTACAAGGTCTGATCACCATGGAAATCCTCTGAGATGCATCACAACAATTCTCCCTCAAACTTGCACTAACCTAATCTATGCATAATGGTCATCATTCTGATCTATCAAGCTAACATTCTAATGCACTAACCTAAGAGATTTAAACCCTAACAGTTTATTGCACCTGCTAACAACCATCACCAAATCACTCCAAACTCAACCTAATTGCTCTACTAACCTCCTACATTATGTCTAAACTAACAACAACATGTTAAACCAACTAGATCAAGCAGTTTGAATGAAAACATACCTGGTGCAAAAGCTTGAAAACAGCTATGGAAGATTGAGGATCTGAGGCTTCCAAGGCTTGAATCTTGATCAATTTACTCAGTGAGTGATTCTGTATGCAATGCTTTGAGGATTCTTGACCTGAATTGTGCTGTCCAATGGAAACTTCAATTTTGATGTTGATGAAGAAAGTGCTCGAAAATGGATGATTCACACTGGATTCTTGATTGAATTATGATCTATGATGATGATTGAATAAGATTGAATTGATGTGGATGAGAATTGGTGAAAGTTTGGGAGAATTGGAATGAAAATTCAATGAAAAAGAATGAGGGAATTTGTGAAATTCTTGGTGCAAATGAGGCCAACCCTTGCTAAATTCTCATTTCATGAATATATAGACCTCATATGAACATTCTAGATCCATCTTGCACATTCCCTTGCTTTCCAACTTGGATCCATTTTGGTTATGTTTCTTCAATTACAAGTAACCAAAGATAACTTTCTTTTTTCCTTCTAAACTCAAAAAAGTGTTTGAACCATTGTTCTTATAATTGCTTTTCCATTCAAAATCATATATTGGAAGTCTCCATTTGGACTCATAAATCTCCCAAACCATTTTTCACTTTGAATTTATTCACTTTATAAGCCATTTTAGTTCATACTTTTGACCAATTATGCAACTTCATGTTATGAGCTTCTCCAATAATTTGTGACCTTCTTTCTAGACTTAAAATCCCATTTGGAGCAAGTTTGATGTTGTAAGTTTTTCCATTTGAGGCCTCCTTGTATGAGTTTTGGACATAGGTTAAAATGACCTGTAATTCACAAATACCCAAAATACCCTTTGCTTGCTAAGACCATAAGTTGAGTTCCACACATCATATGAAGGCATGCCATACCATTATAGAAAGCTAAGACAATGAGGAACAATTCTTATGTTGACCAAGAATTCATTTGAAATCTCCTTGAGGGGAAAAACTAGCTTGGAAGTCAAGTCACTTTCACAGACAAAAATTCAGACACCTCAGATGACCTGTAACTTGTAAGGACCATAACTTGAGTTCTATAAATCTCCTTGATGTCTTCCACAACTCAAATTAAAGGTCTTGAGATCCTCTACAAGTTTCATGTTGGCCAAGAAACCATTTGAAGCTAGCATTTTGACTTATCTTGCATGGAAATTTGACCTAAACTAGGGGATTTTACAGAGAAACCCTAATTTAATAACTCCTCTTCTCCTTGATTTCTCTTGAATTCTCCTTGTCATATCTCCACATCCTTCTTCATATGTCCAATGATGATCCCCACATCTCTCCAATAGACTTGAATGCCCCTTAAATCAGTCAATTGACCTAGGGTTGACCTAGGGTTGACCCAGATGAAACCCTAGTTGACTGTCTTCAACTATAGCTCTTGTGCTCTCATCATTGACTTGTCTCCTTCTCCAAATGACTTTCTAAGTCTCTCATAATGTCTAGATACTCTCCATGCCTTCAACTCACAGCTCACAACCCTTTTGTTGACCCTCAGATGCCCTCAGCTAGGAGATAGACTCAAGGCTTGATCTGCTGAACTCTTTGCTTTCAAATTCTTTCCTGATGACTTGAATGAGGTTGAATTAGGAATAATAGCCTCTTGATAAGCTTCTAGAGATGAGAATAATGATTGGTCCCCTGTTGAATGACTTGCTATGCTTATGCTATGCAGATGATTAGTCTATGTACATGACTCTATATGCAAATGCTAATGATAATGAAACATAAACCAAGGAATAAGGTTGGGCAAATTTTAGGGTGCAACACAAACCTCAACCATAGGATGAATCCTTGGCATGACAACATTAGGACTTGATAGTCTCCCCATAGATTTCGTTCTCTTCTCTCTCAAAACAAATCAAAATACAGTAATAAAGGTTAACTGACGTCGTACGTTACGAGCCTTAAGCTATTTGAGAAAGGATTGTTGGAGAGCTTCTTTTCAACAGTCTGGATGTTTTGTATGGCACCCTTTGGGTGACATGCGACGCATTCACTCTCAGATCATAGTCTCTAGTTCGATATTAGTTGCAAACATCCATAAAAAACAGTTCTTCCATAAAAGACAGAAAACAAACTTCAAACCTTTTTGCCCCGTGGGCCCATAATTCAAAGGAAGCTTTTCTGAAGAAAAGAGTGTCGTTAACTCCCAGTTCTACCGCAAACGGTAACGCCTAAGTCTCCAAGGATCGAGCTGCGTACATCCAACTGCTGGAATTGTTTGTTAACCCTACTCGATAAAACAGATGAATCTGAATTCCCGTAATCCGTATTATCCCGAACTACGTAAGCTCTGATCTCTCATGCCTGTTGAGAGTACGTAGGCACAATACTGACGTATTGGCGAGCCACCTTCCCCGTAACCCGTAGTTAGTCGAACTACGTTGACTCTGATTTCTCATTCTCTGATGAGAATACGTAGGCATAAAGCGCGACGCTTTGCCGAGTCATTTTCTTTTCTTTTCAGACCAGCCTTGATAGGTAGATAGATAAAAGCAACCCGTCCAGTAAACACAACAAGCGTGGATCCCATCAAGTACGATGGACGTGAGGGGTGCTAATACCTTCCCCTTGCGTAACCGACTCCCGAACCCAGACAACGGTTGCGATGACCTTGTCTTATACCTTTTCGTCAGGTTTTTCCGATCGTTTCCTTTCCCGTTCTGAGGGATAAATAACGAAAGGTGACGACTCTTCTATTTTGCCGGCACCTTATTTTCGCGGTAGCGACACACATTAACTGGATTAGAAGTGTGACTTCCTGGATGTAAGAAAGATGATATGTGAAGTTTACATTCACCAGACTTGAGCTTCTGCCAGTTTTGATTTTTCTTCCATCATCTGTTTTCTCTTTCAATTTAGTTTAGCTGTTGAACAAATTTATATTAAATCCATTTAATGTCAATATTTTTTATATCTAAGTTTGTGTATAATGGTTTTATCAAAATGTTTCTTAAAGAATTCATCAGTCCTTGATATTCATGCGTCTCTGGCACTTCTTTGGTAGTTAAGATGCTATTATTTTTTCTAAATTTGATAAATTAGTACTTTGTAAGTGCAATTATAATTTAAACTGTCGTTACTTTAACAGCCTGCTACACTGGCATCCCATGTAAATGCAGTGTTTACTTGCCTGTTAGACCAAGTGAGTAAACTTCACAATTTGTCTGCATTCAGATATTTGATACATTTAGTTGGCAAAAGCTCATATTTTTGGGGTTATTCTTGATGTATTTTACAGGTTAGTCAATATGTAGCAGAAGGTCTTGAACGGGCTAGAGACGGACTGACTGAAGTAGCTAATTTGAGGGAAAGATTTGTGCTAGGTACAAGTGTCAGCCGTAGGGTAGCTGCTGCAGCTGCATCTGCTGTAATTACTTGAATATTTTGTGTGGTGTTGTTCAAGTTCTGTGTTGTATTGAATTAAAGGACATTTAGCCAAACATAATGGAGATTTACTCGTTGATATGCAAGCGGAAGCTGCGGCTGCAGCTGGTGAAAGTAGTTTTAGATCTTTCATGGTTGCTGTACAACGTTCGGGAAGCAGTGTTGCTATTATTCAACAAGTATGACGAGGAGTATTGATTTCAATAATTCTTTTACCATAAGTATAAATCAAGCCTCATAACTGATATGGTGATGTCAACGAGCTCGACAATCTCAACACAGTGATGACAACGAGCTCGACAATCTCTGCAGCAACGATAGTTAATAACCTTGTTCCACTCGGTGATCTTTGTCTCTCTTTAAAGCTTCAGAATCAATATTTTGAAGGAAAGCACAAGTATTTCTTAAGCATACTAGAATTGATATTTTTTTTCTCTTATAATTGATATGTATGTTAGATGTTCGATTATATGCCTCAGAGAAACAAATAGTTAAATTCTGAATGATTATCATATTATGTTAGGACTCAAGTGTTAGTCTAATATTGTCTTTCGTCCTTGTGTTCTCTTTTAAATTTTAATCGATTCTGTTTCTTGATTACTAAGAGAGTTATCTTGATGAACATGAAGAGTGTGAGGAGCAAGGGAATTGTTTATATTAGTGAAGTAAGATGAAGAGTCAACAAGAAAAGGTAGTTGATATGAAAAAGCTGCCATGATAATATGAGTTATCAAGATTTCAGAGGTCTTGAAAATGATAGAAGAAAGGTGAAGGCAAAGACTGGTTATGTGTTTGTTTGTGGTGTTGGTGATGATGACTCAGGAAAAGTTGTGTCTGTGACAAAAGCACAGAGAAACAGACCTATATATAAACATATTGTGGCATATAACTTAACTCAGACCTATATATAAAAGTTGTGTCTGTGACAATATTTCGGTGATGTTGCTGAAACCACACTAAGGGATATTGATTGTGATAAGGATTATGGTTAAAGTTGTACTGCTCTACCGTGTGGGATTATGGTTAAAGTTTATGTCTTCATGTGTCGCCTTGTGTCCTTGACTTTTTACATTAACATGAAGTGTTTCTAAATTCTGTTTTATTTATCTAACTTTAGATTTATTGCATTGCATTGCATTATAAACCTGTTTTAGTTTGCGACCGAAGATTGGTCCAATATCTAATGAGTTACTTGTTTTGTGTAAGATCGCGCAATCTTTTCTTGTTTTGTTTAAATGAAGGTAGCTGCTGGGCCTTTTCAGCAATAACTATAGTGGAAGGGATTAACAAGATAGTCACAGACGAGCTTGTTTCACTATCGGAACAAGAACTGATTGACTGTGACAGAACAGTTAATGCCGGATGCGACGGCAGACTCATGGATTATGCCTTTGAGTTCATCATAAACAATGGTGGCATTGACACTGATAAGGATTATCCCTATCGCTCTATTGATGGTAAATGTGATCAAAATAAGGTATGTTAGCCTTGATTTATATGATGATTGTATTAGTTATCATTCCAATAATCACTTACAGTTTTCTCTGGTGTTTTCTCTTACAGAAAAATGCTAGAGTTATAATTGATGACTACGAACAGGTTCCTGTTAATGACGAGTTAGCCTTGAAAAAAGCGGTTGCAAATCAACCAATCAGTGTTGCCATTGAAGCAGGTGGTAGGGAATTTCAGTTATATGTATCGGTAAGTTTCTTCATCAATTTTACGGGTCATTTGAAATTTCAATTGCTACACTCTCTTTTACCTATCTATGTGTTCTTTGTTTTTCGGCTTAGTATATACTCGTAGAGCCGTCTCAACATTTTAGAGGTTGTAGATTAGTCGCAGTTTAACCATGATAAAACAAATAGAGATCCTATTTAACCAGTGTTTAATCTTCAAAAACATTTTATGAGTTATTATTTAGCCAAGATATACTTGTGATAAATTTTGAGCCCTGTGCTGTGATCCGTCTTGCTCACCCTCAAAACTAGCCCTGACTATTTATCTCGATTTTTGCAGGGTATATTTATTGGAAGATGTGGGACATCATTAGACCATGGTGTTGGAGTGTTTGTTGTTGTTGATAACCACATCTTAAAAGAAAGTGGACATTACCCATAAAAGTTTAGCAGCAGCCAACAGATGAGCAGTAAACACAAACCGCAAAACTGTGAAATGATCCTGATTCACACTTTCGACGTCAGCAACGACTATTCAACATGGCGGTAACTTTTGAATCATTTTCTCTGTAGTATTGTCTTGTCTGTTGATTTTATTATGATTTTGTTGTGTTTCTGGTTTGTATTTGGATGTTGTCATAATTTTGTAGAGGTAGTTTGAAACAATTCATTGCTACTGTTGTTGTGTTCAAATGTGAAAATTTTGCTGAAACTGGACATATTGGGTCAATGTGTTTCGCTGTGAAATTGATTTATGAGTGTGTTCACGCTCGGTTCTCATTTTTGCACTGAGAAACTCATTGTGGTATAGTGAGTACCATCATGGATCCATGGACATCTTACTGCAATTTTGATTTTTAACCCATCATATTTGTTCTAATTTCATTTCAAATACTATTGGGGATTATTGGTTGTTTGTATTTAATATATGCAGCATTATCATGTGTATTTGTTGTTACATTTTGCGTAACTGCTTCAGTTTCAGTTTGAACTTCATGTTGAGGTTTTTGTTCTATTGCAATGTACCGAGCCTTTTGTGTTATATTCTCAACAAAGGTGATTCTCTTGTTATTGTAATGCATTCTCCTTAAACTTCTACTATAACATGTATGCTTCATTTTTAGGTATTTTGTGAAGAGGAGCTAGTAGAAGCAATTGCCACAGCAACAGAACAAAAGAAAGACAACTTATGTTTCATTGAAGTTATTGTTCACAAGGATGACACTAACAAAGAATTGCTTGAGTGGGGCTCCAGGGTCTCTGCAGCCAATAGTCGTTCCCCAAATTCTCAGTAAACTTCATAATCAGTCTATCATTGCTACATTGTGAAATTGAAATTTTCATTTTAAAATTTGTAAAAAATCATGAAAATTGATATCCTTGAAATGGCATCAATTGAGGAAATTATATCTGCTACTCAATACTAGCAGGAATACACAGGTTCTGATTCCAATGATGTAAGGGTATGGAAGCTACCCGAGTTCACTGAATGCGGACAGTTGAAGACTAAAGCTTCAAAAGTTGTCGCGATCGAGGTTTCTAATGACACTGTTTATGCAGCTTATGGCGATGGCAAGATTCGAGTATGGACAATAATTTGGGATAGTAGTACTAAGGTTTTGAAACATGTTCCGTCTGCTACCATTCCTAAGACACTCGGCTATGTTCAGAGCTACGTTGCAGGGAAAGACAAGACAATAAGTGTACCTTAATTGAGATTTATGTTTGAATATTCTTTCTCAAAAATTACTTTTAACATGATTTTTTTTCGTTTTCTTTCATCATTTAGCAGATGAAGCACAAGAGACTAATAACATCGATGGCAGTAAATTCGGCCGAGGACATTCTATACACTGCATCACTCGACAAAACAGTAAAAGCATGGCGAATCTCAGACCTGAAATGCATAGAGACAATCAAAGCACACGCTGAACCGATCAACGCAATAATAGTATCCGACGATGGAGTTCTCTACACTGCCTCGGACGACGCGACAGTTCGAGTCTGGCGTAGAAACATTTGCAGCCATGATCAACCTCATTCTCTGACAGTAACACTTCACGCAAAATACTCACCTGTGAAAGCCTTAACACTAACCAACGACGGAGGAGTATTATACGGCGGATGCACTGACAGTTACATACATTATTGGCTAAAGGGTTGGTTTGCAGGACAGTTGCAATATAGCGGATCGATTCAAGGACACACACATGTTGTTTTGTGTTTAGCTAGTGTTGGAAAGTATGTAGTTAGTGGCTCGGCGGATTCGACTAGCAGGGTTTGGAGTAGAGAAGAAGACGGACAACATGTTTGTTTAGCTGTTTTGGTTGGTCATAGAGGACCTGTTAGGTGTGTGACAGCGTTTTTAGGAGGATGTTTTGATGATGATGATGATAATGAAGATAGTTGATAACCATGTCGGAGAAAGATGTTGGTGGATTGATTACGGTGTTGACATTCAAACTATAAGATGGTTTGGTGTTTTACAGGTACCACTTACTCCTTACCTTCAATTTTTAAGTATGATCTTTTCATACATCAATTTCGTGCCTAACTTTTGTTGCACCCCAAAATTTGACCAACTACTTATCGCAATTTGGCTCATGTTTCGACTCATTTCATTTTGCATTTGCATACTGCGTACCTTGCATTTTTTCAGTCAGATTGACTTTATCGGGATTACAGCCCTCTGATCACGCTTCAGGAATTTCAGGCTAATACGAGGATTTATTTTGAGAATTGGTGCTCGTTCCCTGTGTTTTCAGCTCTCGCTGTTGTTTTTGAGGACACCTCGGTGTCCGGTTTTTACCGTTTATTTCACTGTATTCGCGCATCTTTTTTCTAATCGATTTAATTGGTTGTACTGTATTTTTAGATTTTTTCCCTTATTTTCTAGAATTTTTTAATGGATTTAATTGATTTTTCTAGATATTAGATAGATTTTTTAATAGCTTTAATAGATATTAAATGTTTTTAAATAGTTTTTAGTTTTAATTTCTTTTTTAGGAATTACTCTAATCATTTTTAGATAATGGTCTTAATAAGATAATTGGTTCTAGAGTTTAAGTAGATTTTTTTAATGATTTTTAATAGGAAAATTCTTTTACTAGGATTTTTTAAATAGGTTTAATAAATCTTTTTCTATTTTTAATAGATTTAGGAATTAATGGAGATTAATTAGATTTTAATCACTTTTTTTAGATGTTAATTAGGGTCTTAGTTCATTTTAATTGGATTTATTAGCTTTAATTAGGTTCAGAATAGTCTTAATTGTCATTTAGGCTTTAATTGCAGTTTTAATTTTCGTTTAGTATTAATTGGGTTTAATTAGGATATTAATCATCAATTTAGTCATTAAGTGAGTAGATTAGTCAGAATTAATTGAATCTTTTTTTTAATTCCGTTTTAATCCATTAAGCAAGTTGTTAATTGGATTTAGTTAAATCAATATGGTGGGCCAGGTGTTGGAGGCCCAAATCCAGTCAATGCGCCACGTGTCTGCGTATAAAGGCTCCCACGAGTTTCTTCCTCCACTAGCCACTTCATTCTCTACTTCCACCTGGTTCACACGTGGCAACCCACACTCTCACCACATCACCGCCACACGTGTACACCTCTCCATCTCTCTCCCATGCGTTGCCACGACACCCCTTGAGGTGTCACCCTCACACGTTCTCCGGCCATGCAAACACGTTTGGGAACCCGCCGGAGAAATCATCACGGCCGAAATCCTCACCGTAACCGCCGCCGGAGTCTCGCCGGAAATTGCAACACTACTAGAAGATTCATCCTCTTCATCTAAGGTTTCCAGATCTGTAACAACATTCGTCTTTCTCCACCGTGATCATCATCATCTTCATCCCAGATTCATCAATCTTGGGAGATTTTTCCAGAACGATGAACATTCATCTTAACCTTCATCGCCTTCATCGTTTTTTCTAGAGTCATTCATCATTGTTCATCGGTTTCCACTCAACTTCTCCAGAAATTCCTAGGACCTTCATAGTGTTCATAATCATCTCCATGAATGTTCATCATCGTTTATCATTTTTTCCAGCAATTCATCAACAGTGTTCATATCCAGATCTTCATCCAGATCAGTGCAAGAACACTGTAACCGTTTTCCAGAAGCCTCATCAAGTTTTAACAATCTTCATCAGCTATCTTCAAGATCTTCAAGGATCTTCGAAGATCTTCTTCCTCTCCATATCACTGTTTTTCCAGATTCCTTCAAGATCATCCACATCCTCAAAGATTCACAGCAATGCACCTTCGGAGAACCATTCTCGGACCTACTTCTCTAACTCGCCTCAAGAACACAACGTGCAAGAACTTTCGTCAGGATTCACCATGAACAATCGTCTGTGTTCGTCGTATTTGCATCAACTCCATAACTCCTTCTTCAAGGACTTCAAGATCCACAAACCACAAACGTTCGAATCTCCATCGCTCATATATTCTTCCGGTCTGCAAACGCTCATCAAGGTATCATTTCCGGATTTACCACCTCCATTGAGACATGCAAGCTGAAAGAAGATTCAGAACAGAAAGTGAATGAAGAATTTTAGGTGAAGGAAAGGTGGATTCGTTGTTTGTTAAAGATTGATATTAGGGTAAAGATTGAGTTGTGTTTTCGGTGGAAGACATGAGGAAGTTTGAGGCGGTGAAGGGAGAATAGCTGACGATGGCGGCGGAAGCTAGGAGAAGGAGAGAAGAGGGATTAGGGTTTCAGAGTGGATTGAAGGAGAGAGGGGAAGGGTTCTGTGTTGTTGGGCCGTTAGCCCATTGGTTTTTTTTTGCCCATACACCCCTGTTTTTGGCTATTCCCCCCTCCCCGTGTGTGTAGTTGGGCTGGGCCCATTCTCTTTACCAGCCACATACCCCGTTTTTTACTATTCACCCCTCCCCAATTTTTTGTGCATTTTTGCTGGGCTCTGGGCCCAGTTTCCTTGGTTTTACTAACTGCAGTACCCCCTGTAACATACACCCCCTGTACATTTTGGTAATATTTTTGTATGATTTTAATTGTAATTTCCTTTTTAGAGTAGTTTAAATTTTTAGAATAGTTTAATAATTCTAGAATATAGTTAGCATATTGATTAGCATGTTAGGATTATAGTTAGGATTTAATTTTCTTTAGAGAATTGTTTTAGTTTAATATGCTTAGACTATAATTTTTAGTATATTTTCTTCTAATAGAATTTAGATAATATAATTCTTAGAATAGGTTGTAATTAGCATATTATACTCTTTAGGGAATTTTAGATAATATTTCTCTTAGAGTTCTCTTTTATATTTTTCTATAATAGAAATTTAGCATTTATTCCTTTGTAAAGAAATTAGGAATTAGATATTTTTAGGGGATTTATAGATTTATTTCTTTAGAATATTTTCAAGCAGAATTTAATTGCCGTATTTTAGGAGTAGCATTTTATTTCCATTTTGTCGTTGGATTTCTCTCCTATTTTCGTCTATCTGATTTTATTCTTCGATGTTATTTTTGGCTGGCCGTGTGACACGATTCAATTGGAGAATGATTTTCGATATCATTTCTCTATCTTGTCTTTGACACGGACATCAATACGCTACCTCTTAGAGTTCGATTTCTCGTATAAGTCGAACCATGACGGTCTAAGCGTTACATTGTTCTTGATTCGAGCGTCATCATCAAAGATCCAGAGAGGAGAATATTGGAATGGAGCTTGCGCGCATGTCGAGAGCCAACGGAGCCGCTTCGTTCAACATCATCATCGTCGTATTCAATTCTTCAGGCAACCGTCGAGTGTTGTGAGCTGTATCGTTAGATACGTAGGAAATGATAGTTGAGGAGTTTCTTCTCAATCGTCTAGGATGTCTAGTATGGTACCCTTTGGGTGACATGCGACGCATTCGCTCCTACGTCTTAGGTTCTTGCGTGTGTCTCGAGTTCCTTCCCGTTTAGGTGTAAGCATGCTTCCTCTTTGTTCTCGCCCCCGTGCGATCGAAGCCCCTTTTCTCTCGCATTCAGGCGATTGAGACCCTTTCTCTTGTCCCCGTGCAATCGGGATTCGTTTTCCCGTCGAACTACGTTTGCTCTGATCTCTCGTACCAGACGAGAGTACGTAGGCATAGGATGCAATATCCTAGCGAGCTACCTCCCTTTTCCCTTTTTCTCGTTTCCCCGTTTAGCTGTAGTAAGCTGAACTACAGCTGCTCTGATTTTCTCTGATGAGAATATGTAGGCATAGGATGCGATATCCTAGCGAGCACACTAACCACTAACTTCTGTTTTCTCTCGCTACCGTGCGATCGAGACTTTCCCGCTGACGATTGATGTTATCCCTTTCTCTTGCCCTTGTGCATTTGAGACCAGACCGTAGTTCTAGTCCCCGTAGGTCCCCGTACCTCTAAAACCAACTTGATCTCTCACCCCCATGTGACCGAGAACACCCCTGTCTAGCCGTAGTTAGCCTGAACTACGTCATGCTCTGATTTCTCTGACGAGAATACGTAGGCACAAGACGCGATGTCTTGGCGAGCAAACTTCCCCCCGTAGTTTCCCGAACTATGTAGACTCTGATTTCTCATTTTCTGATGAGAATACGTAGGCATAGAGTGCGACGCTCTATCGAGTCAGTTTCTTCCCGTTTAGATTTAGCAGTCGTAGATAGATTGTTTTTCACCCGTAGACAAACCAACAAGCGTGGATCCCACTGAGTACGATGGACGTGAGGGGTGCTAATACCTTCCCCTTGTGTAACCGACTCCCGAACCCAGACAATGGTTGCGATGACCTTGTCTTATATCTTTTCGTCAGGTTTTTCCGATCGTTTCCTTTCCCGTTCTGAGGGATAAATAACGAAAGGTGGCGACTCTTCTATTTTGCCGACACCTTATTTTCGCGGAAGCGACAGCTGGCGACTCTGCTGTGGACTTGATAGTTTCCTAGGGATCCAACGTCCCTTATGCGAGTCAATCTGGGGATCCAACGTCCCTTGAGAGAGTCAATCCTAGCGCTTGTTTGCGTGTCTGTTGTCGCTTTCGCGAAAATAAGGTGTCGGCACAATAGAAGAGTCGCCACCTTTCGTTATTTATCCCTTGGAGCGGGAAAGGAAACGATCGGAAAAACCTAACGAAAAAGGGTAAGACAAGGTCGTCGCAACCATTGTCTGGGTTCGGGAGTCGGTTACGCAAGGGGAAGGTATTAGCACCCCTCACGTCCGTCGTACTCGACAGGATCCACGCTTGTTGTATTTACTGGACGAGTTGGTTTATCTATCTACCTATCAAGGCTGGCTTAAACAGAAAAGAAAATGACTCGGCAAAGCGTCGCACTTTATGCCTACGTATTCTCATCAGAGAACGAGAAATCAAAGTCAACGTAGTTCGACCTACGACGGGTTACGGGGAAGGTGGCTCGCCAATACATCAGTATTGTGCCTACGTACTCTCAACAGGTATGAGAGATCAGAGTTTACGTAGTTCGGGACACTACGGATTATTTCCTGTTTTTTACGGAAGAAGTGTTTTTTATTGTGTTTGCAATTTCAATCGCACTAAAGACTATGACCTGAGAGTGAATGCGTCGCATGTCACCCAAAGGGTGCCATACTAAACATCCAGACTGTGGAAAAGAAACTCTCCCACAATCCTTTCCCAGATAGCTTAAGGCTCGTGACGTACAAAAGAAATCATTCATGATTACTGTATCTTAAACTGTTTTGAGATGAGAAGAGAACAGGCTCAACTAGGAGGGAGACTATCAAGTCCTACTGTTGTCATGCCAAGGATTCATCCTATGGTTGAGGTTTGAAACAGGGAACTCCTAGAAGTTGTCATGCATAGGTTTCAACCTAAAGTTCTATCATCACTTCCTTATCAAAGGAAATGAGCGTCCTAAGGGATCATGTCAATGATACAGAAATAGATAAAGCATCAGCTTAAACAGTAAACAGTAATACGGTAAAATGCATGCAATGCAAGTGAGGGAGGAAATGTGTGTGGGGCATCAGCCTCCACAAGCTCATCTCAACCTCAAGCCAGAATGAATAACAGTAATCATACTGAAATAAAACATGCTGTCAAGCAAAATACAGTAAACTGCAATCATACAGAAGAAATAAAATCATGCTATCAAGCAGAACAAACCACATGGGCAAGGGAGCAGGGCTCTACCGAATACCCGCAAGCAAAGTCATACAGTAACAGTACAAGCAGAGGGAGCAACTCAACCTCTAGTGCAATCATGCTCCTAGATTAAAGCTATTCTAGATATGGACTTATTCTAATGCATCAAGCAAGTCAAACAAATCACATCAATACAGAAGAGAAACAAAGAAGAAAGCAGATCAACTCATCTCTCAACTCCAAGCCTCAGCTCTTCCAACAGCAACCCAGTCTTCAGACTTCAATCACTCTTAACAAATATCAATTTGCTTTTCCAGGTTTCAACCCTTCCACATAAGTTTCAACTTATCCTCTTCTTCCCAAGCTTCAGCTCCTTAATCAGTTCCACCTTCAGGCTTCACTCTCAACCACAAGTATCAACTTGATTCCTTCAGGATCTTCAATCTTCAAAGTAAGTATCAACTTACCCCTTTGATCTTCAAGCTTCAGCTCTTTACTCAATTTCAATTGAATCTTCTTCATAAGTATCAACTTAATATTCAAGCTTCAAAGCTCTCCTTGCTTTACCAGTATCAACTTGGTCTTCTCCTCTTACAAGCTTCAGCTTTTCTGAGTAGTCTTCAATCACTTAGAAGTGTCAACTTCATCCTTCAGTCTTTTCTCAAGCCTCAGCTCTTCATTCAATCTTTACTGGATCTTCATTGGGTCTTCAAGTATCAACTTGCTCTTGTTAATTTCTAAGCTTCAGTTGCAATGGCAATGCTCAAGGAATCATCCTCTTCCATACTCTCCAATGAAGTCTTCATCTTCACACTCAAGCTCAACATCTCTCAAGATACTCAAACCAGAGGAACTCACTTAACTGGATAAGCTGGGGTGTTAAACTGCTTATTGACCACCAAAGGTGACCTATAAGGGTTCAACATCAAAAGAAGGGTTCCCTCAAAGGTTCTACCTCCTAGGTACCATCACTTATCCCTCCAAAGGAGGGAGGTGAATACCATCCATGTTTAAGAAAGGAATCAACTAAGTCTAAGCTCTTCCTAATCCCTAACCCTAAAACAACAACAAAACAAACAAGGCCTCAAGCTCTCAAGCTCCTTATTCAATCTCCAAGTCTTCTACTATGCTCCTCCATGCTCCTCAAAGCAAGACCAATCCCACCAAGCCAAGCAAAAACCCACAAAGCAAAGCAAACAAAATACAAGCCCACAAGGGCAACACAAACAACAATCAACTACAAAAATCAATTAAAAATAGTATACTATTATATTAAAATCTAATATAATTTCTAGGGGATCCTATATACCTACCCTTAATACCCTATATGTCCCAATATCTAACTTGAACTAGAAACCCATGATTCTAGTGTTTTTGTGGACCTATGTTAAGGATTAACCTAAATCTACACAACCTAAAGTCATCTAACCAAAACTAATCAAAAATTAATCACAAAATTATGGAATAAATCCATAGGGGAGCTAAAGTCCTAATCTAACTATCCTAAAAAGAATGGACTAAAAATATAAAGGGAACTAGCTAAACAAAATTCTACAAGTCTATGTATCAACATAAAAGAATTAAAATGCTATTAAAAGAGAAAATACGCAAAAAAATATTAAAAATGCATGAAATGCAAATATTGTGGTTTTATAATTTTCTAGAGATTATCATGAAATGGGAGAAAAAATCCCCATGCAAAAATCATCATTTTTCTATTTATTATGATTTTTCAAAGATTAAAATAAAATGGAGAAAAAGAAATTAAAATGAGAAATATTGGGTGCAGATAGCAACTATTTTCAGTTCAAAATGCAGATGGGCTTAAAATGGGGGTGCAAACAACATAAGCGTTGGGCCCAATTACTTAATCAGAAAATCAATTGAAAATCATAAAGAAAAGAAAAAGAAGCGGTGCAGTTAGCAAGGAAAATCAGTACAAAATCCAAGTGGGTCATGAATGGGGGTGGGGATATCAATTGAGCCCAATCTCCCTTTTAATGAAACGACGCATTTTGGGTGTCTTCAGAATTTCCCTCTTCAAGCGAAATTGAATCTCAGCCACACGATCCAAGTCCCAGTCAATGAGTCTTGCCTCATCCAACATCCATGGTATTGTCTTCTTCCTCTAGCCAAGGTTTGAACTGAAGAATCCATGGAAACAGCTTCATAGCTCAAGCTTACCCTAACTCGTATCAGCTCAATTCTCCATGAAAAACTAAAATTCAAAACCCTAATCTGTCCAGAATTCCATGCTGATCACAACCATGGCCTTAAAATCAATTGAATCACCCTGAATCTCCAAACCCGATCCAAGATCAAAGATATGCTCAAACTTCAGTTCTGACAATTCTTGCAATTAATTACCTCAGAATGATCACCACCTCACATTGGTTAATTCTTGATATCAAACTCATGCTATAGCTCACTATATCTCATGTTCTTGGTCAAAACAAAAATGGTGCCATCAACTGAAACTTCACCAATTGATCTCAAACTTCCCAGAATCCATCACCTAATTGTCTCTAACCGTTCTATCCTAACAATTCTGCCTAATTATGCTTAAATCATGGTGTAGAAGAAAAGTTACTAACCTGTCGAATCTTGATTAACAGATGGGGTAAACCTTCACTTCAAGCTCTCAAACTCTTCAGAATCAATCCTTGAATGATGATCTTGCTACTGTTTGCAAATGATTGGACCAAGAAAGCCTGAATCTCAAAAACCGACTATGACTTGCAACCTTCAAAATCCAAAAGCTATCTCCTCAATTCTCCATGGTTTTTCTCTCAATTTGGTATGCACAGCTTCAGTGTGATCAATGGAATGTGTTTGGATTGAAAGAAGCAATGGAAATGGATCAGAATGTGGAATTTGATTTCAACTTGCAATGGAAGCAATTGAAATGGATATCTCACTCTCCTCTCAAATCTCTCACCAACCTTGAATATGAGCAAGTTCTAAATCATATATAGAATGCATTGGACCCATCTAGAACCATCTGGAATCATCCAATGAGAAATTGGGATTCTCATGTCATGAGTTTATGACTTCATCTCATCTCATGCATCATCTCATTCCAAGCCTCTTGCAACAACCAATTCTGACCTGAAATTCTCCTTAGATGAGATATAGGATGTGTTAAGATACTTAGCAAGCTTGTACATTGCCTTTCTTTGTGTTTTGCCCTTGTATTATGCAAGCAAGCATTTTCCAAAGCAAGTCCATGATCTAGGCCTCAATTCAAAAAAGTGGCTGAACCATTGTTTCTAAAATGCTCTTTGGAGTCAAAATAACCTATTATATGCCATGGTTTGGATGTGTAACTTGGAAATTTCAATTTCCAACTTCAACTTATTTAACTTATGCCTCCATTTTAGGTCATTTTTATCACTTTTTGCTACAAGCCTTTTCAACATCTCATGACCTCCCTAATAGCCTTAAAACATCATTTTAAGCAAGTTTTATGTTGAAGATTTTTCCATTGGAAGCTTGGAAAAAGGAGTTATGGCCTTATGCTTGAAATGACCTATAATCTCCAAATGACCAAAATGCCCTTAACTTGTCAAAGCCATAACTTGAGTTCTACAAATCCTATAAAGTACTTCTAGTACTCTATAGAAAGCTAAGAAGATGAGGAACAACATTCATGTTGACCAAAAGTTCATAGGAATCATCCTTCTTGGGAAAAATTTGGATGCAAGTTGGGTGACTTTCAAGGACCCAGATTCACATACCTCAGATGACCTGTAACTTGTCAAAGTCATAACTTGAGCTCTACAAATCCTATCAAGGACTTCTAGTACTCAAATTAAAGCTAAGAGCAAGCTCTACAACATTCATGTTGGGGGTAAGATGAGATGATGATCGCGACTTTCTATGTCTAATACAACCTAGCTGCAAGTGCACAGTTTATCGCGTAGTAATAATAGATATCGATCCCACAGGGACTCGTAATCAAACTAGTGTTCTCGGGAGTTACTATGTTTAGCTAGGTAGAATATGTTTAAGGGAATAAGATTGTCACTAAAAGGGAACTAAGAATGCTACTTAGATTATAATTGATTGAATCGATATGCAGTAATTGGGTTCTTCAGGGATTTGACAAGTTACCGGTGTATGAAATGATTTTCAGAGTTTATTTAAGCAGAAAATGGTGATTTAAAGACTCTCACCTCACGATGGTTATTGACGCTAATCATAATCCTAAGGGCCAAACGTACACTTTCGTATCCCATTCGGGGTTAAAATTATTTTTTGGAAATCTGTAAGTTCTAATTCATTTTAAAGTGCTTTCGCTGTTATTAAAATGAATGACTAGTGTTTACTATCTGATCTTACCGCAGCTTTCTCTTGTTGGTTCGTATCTTAATTAATTTCCCACTTTCGTGGAAAAACTACTTTTAAATAAGTTCTCGCTTTCGCGACGAAGTTTATTCAGTAAATCAATTTTAAACACTCAGACCATAAATTACTTTTGAAAAGACAATTTTCAACCAGTTATTATCAAATCCCTCTCGAATTATTACTACATATCGATTACTTAAATTTAGCTAGACATGGATTTGGGAAAGGTAAAACATAAATGGAAATAATAAATAATAATTTGCATTATAATAAAACTGGAATTACGATTGAAATGAGAAACCTGTAAATATTCCAAATGGCTTTTGGGCAGATCCTCCACAGATGTTGGCAGGATTCTGGTCTTTATGCCAATTTGATCGTACAATAAAAGTAGAAATTACAGAAGAATGAAAATAGAATGCAGAAGAAGTAAAGAGAAATAAATAAGAATATTTAAACTGGAAAGGTTTGCTCTGGAAATAAATTTGGCAGCACTTCGTTGTATGAATGCGGTTCCCTTTCTGAGGTCCCCTTCTTCCCCTTTTATAGAAATGGAATTCTAACGGTTATAATTGGAGATAGTGGACTTTGAGGCAGAAAAATCAGGGAGTAGTGGTGCACTATTTGGGACTTGGAACTGCTTCTTTAACGTGTAATTGAAGTGGGGCGTTTTTGCCTGCATGACGGTCGTCACAAGGTGTGACGGTCGTCACCCGTGTGACGGTCGTCATGGAGCTGTGACGGTCGTCACATCAGCAAAAACAGCCTTCTACGCTTTTCATGATGTTTTCACTCTTTTTTCGTCCATATTTCGCCTGAGATTGCTTCTTTTCTTCATGTTGCCTTGTTTAGACGTGATCGTTGAATACCTGCAAAACATCAGACAAATAACACGGAAATAACCCGAAATCGGATCGAAAACGGTTAAACTTTAGTTGAATTATGCATCGAAATATATATACGATTTCGTGTTATCAAACTCCCCTAAGCTTGAATCTTTGCTTGTCCTCAAGTAAAACATGAAAAAGTCGGCAAGCACGAGGTAGCTTCTTCGTTCGCAAAGTTGGGAAAAACCAGGATTCTTGGTAAGAACAAAACGAGTATCATGATGACACTGGACTACAAGTCTTCGGAGGTCTCCTTCTTATGAAAACTGGTCCCAGTCATGCTACTGTAGCTTGGCGTCAAGGTTCTCGCGGCAAGTTCACCCTGTTTGTTCTAGCGCAATCACATTAAGCCTGTTGTCCATACACTTTCATGGCGAGTCGACCTGTTAGTGAATATGATCTCATTTCTGTTTTTGATCTTCTTCATTGATCATAAGCTTATGTCATTGATTTTTCAATGAGTTTTCGTGTCGTTGGGCTAAATGCTCGGGTGAGGAGCACCTAACTTAGAAGGAAACGTGTCTTATATTTTTGGGCTATTTAGCTCTCTTTTCATGATTTTTCATCTTTTTGGAGATCATACACTTATTTGCATCGATCGCTCGCTTAGAAGTGTTTTAGGATGGTGCTGACTGCTAGTATAAACTACTTGGGGCTGAGTTTGCGTAGACACTTGAGACTTTGGTACACGTAGGTAGTGAAACCGACTCGCATAAACCGGAGATCTAAGGTGTCAGGACGGTACTGGTTTTGTTAGAACTTTCGTTTGCTCGGAGTTTCAAAACTTGGTTTGAACTCGGGTGCATTCTCGTGATGCTTTTGCTTTTGAGGAACGAACGAAAATTTTTGTTTACGTTGAATAATGTGGGGATGTTTGCGTAACGGATAAAGTATATATAAACGAGCTTTATTTGCTAAAAATAGAAAATGTTTAAATAGAAATTACGAAATTCAAAGTATAGTGGAATGGAAATAAAGGCTCCGCTCCCACACTATCTCAATCAGTGTCCCCACTGATTTTTGAAGCATGCGAGAGGGAGATACAACTGAAGTGAAAGTACAAATAAACTGGAAATATAGTAAACAAATAAGGAAAGATGGATGGCTAATCACGTCCGCTGCCTCGGTCACGTCCGCGCTGGCGTCCTCTGGCTCTGGCGAGGGCTACTCTGTCCTCATAACTCATAGCTCCGGTGTGGTAGACGGTGTCCCGGAGTCCTTCGACCTGCAAAGTCAGATTCGCCAGGTTCTCAGTGATGGTATCTTGGCCGGTTTGAAGTTGTTGCATTTGAGTCCGGTGCCAAGCTTCGAACTGGTCTGCTCGCTGATTCTGCTGCTGCAGTATAGCGAGTATCTGTGCCTGCTGGTCGAGAGAGCGGCGGAGGTCCTCTTCTGTGTAGTCGGGCACTGGATGATGGCGGCGGCAGCGAGAGGATGTACCTTCGTAAGGAGGAGGCTGCGATGCCTCTGGCTGCTCGGACATGTCCAACTCAGCTTGGATTTCATCGTCAGAACCTTGGGTGTGGTCCTGAGTAGGAACAGCGGCAGCAGGAGGGGCAGTGAGGTCAAATAACCAGTTGGTACGATCCTCTGGGTGTGTGCGGGTGCGTGATGGAAGGATGATGCTTCGGACGGTTTTGCCACGCACTACCGGATGGTACCTGCCGTCGGCTCTGGAGCGGATAAGGTGGGAGGCTCTGCAGTGGTCGGTGCAAGGAACACCGAGGGGATGGAATGGAGGTGCTGGAGGCGGTCGCCAAGGTTCAGCCCAAGTGCAATGGCAGTGACAATCCCGCCAAAGTAAAATGGCTTCGAGCCACGGTTGCAGTTGGCCTGAATGTGAGCCAGCAGGAACGGAGCGGCGTTGACAGGCTCGTTGTTGAAGACGCAATGGAGGAAGAAGAGCTCTTTCGAGTTCACTTTATGGTTGCTGTCTCTGGCGAAGATTGTGTTGCTCAATGCTCTGTGAAAGTACCGGATGGTTGGGTTATGGATATGTGTGGCGTGCAGAGAGTCCCAACCATCGGCATTGATGCCGGTCAACTGATACCACAGCGCGAAAGCTTCGTGCTGGAACTGATCGGTGAGGCGGCGGTGAGCATTTTCGCCTCGAGGAAGTTGTAAGAGGGCAGCTATCTGGTTCTGGTTCACCTGGTAGTTTGTGCCGAACATCCGGAAACATGCGGCACCAAAATGTTGGTTGAGGTCGCCGCTGGATGTGACGTAGGTAAACGAACTCAAGAACTCGAGAGTGAGTTGTTCGTAAGTTGGCAGTGGATTGGTGCAGAGATTCCAGATGCGTGCTCTTTGAAGCATCCGAGTTACGCCTTCAAGGAGTTTGAGCTCCGTAAGCGACGGAATGTGTGGATAATGAGTCGGCTGAAGCGACCTTTGATGGAATGCGATGTAGTTTGCTCGCTGTCTTTCGCCTAAGTCACCTTCGCTGAAGACAATGTGTTGCACCCTAAAATTTGCTCAACCTTATTCACTTGGTTTATGTTTAAACATCATTAGCATTTGCATATAGAGTCATGTACATAATCTACACATTTGCATAGCATAAGCATAGCAAGTCATCCAACAGGGGACCAATCATTATTCTCATCTCTATGAGCCTATTAAGAGGTTATTATTCTAATTCAATCCCATTCAGGTCATCAGAAAGAATTTGGAAGCTATCAAGTCAATGGATCAAGCAGTTCATCTATCTCCCAACTGAGGGTATCTGGGGATCAACAAGTAAGTTGTGAGCTGTGAATGGAGCAGGGAGAGTATGTGGACATCATGGGAGACTTAGAAAGTCATTTGGAGAAGGAGACAAGTCATTGGTGTGATCACAAGAATTGCAGTTGAAGACAGTCAACTAGGGTTTCATCTGGGGTCAACTCTAGGTCAACTGACTGATTGAAGGGCATTAAGGGCTATTGGAAAGATGTGGGGTTCATCATTTGACATGTAAAGAAGGATAGGGTGATGTGTTAAGAAGAAATCAAGAGAAATCAAGGAGAAGAGGAGTTTCTAAATTAGGGTTTCTGTGTAAAATCCCCTAGTTTAGGTCAAATTTCCAAGCAAGATAAGTCAAAATGAAAGCTTCAAAGGGATCCTTGGCCAACATGAAACTTGTAGAGGATCTCAAGACCTTTAATTTTAGTGGTGGAAGACATCAAGGAGATTTATAGAACTCAAGTTATGGTCCTTGCAAGTTACAGGTCATCTAAGGTATCTGAAATTTTGTCTGTGAAAGTGACTTGACTTCGAAGCTATTTTTACCCCTCAAGGAAGCTTCAAATGAAAAACTTCACAACATCAAAGTTTCTCAAAATGCCATTTTAAGTCTAGAAAAGAAGTCGTGGAAGTTTGTAAATGCATGGAATGAGACTTGACCAAAGTTGGTGGAAAATGACCTAAAAAAGGCATATAAGTTGAAAAAGTTGAAATAAAAAATTGGTTTGAGAGATCTACAAATCCAATATGGGTCATCCAATATACCAAATTGATTCCAAACATCATTTTAAAGACATTGGTTCAGCCACTTGTTTGAGTTAAGGGTTAATTTTTGGGCTTGCTTTGTTATTTTGTTACTTGCATAATAAGATACACATGAGAAGTTCAACATAAAGCAAAAATAAAGGCATGTAAGCTCTCTTATCACTACAATATCTCATGAAAGGATATTCCAACACAAGTTTACAAAGGTGCAAGCATGAGATATCATGTGAATTCAAAATACCATCAAATGAGAATTTCCATGAATTTCCACAACTTTCTAGAATTCTCCAAGATCATTCTAGAAACTTCTCAAGCTGTTAGTAATCATCTATATAATGAAATGAAGCCATTTGTGCAGGGGTTGGTGATTGATTGTGCTTGCATACCATAGTTTGAGTTCCTCCATCGATGTTGCATTTTGATCTCAAACTCCATTAAAACTTCATCAATCATCATAGTTCTTGTTTTCATCATCTTCCATCATCATCATAGAGCAATTGGCAAACAAGAGTGAGAGGAATTCGTGGCTGGTTCATGAGATCCAAAGCTTCACTCCAAGTTGCATGAAGGAGTGGCTAGGGTGATTCAAGAAGTTTGAGCAAGAACCAGTGCAAACAAAAGGGCTAGCATCCATTGAAGATCACTTGAAGCAAGCATCAAGGCTTGAATTGAAGGAGAACCACCATAGTCATCATCACTTGCAAGGTAGGCATTTCTCTTCGAATCTCCTTACTTATTCAGTTTTAGATCATGTGGTTAGGATCAAAATGCTTAGGGACCATAGGGGATTGATTCCTGAGATTTAGAGAGAGTTCTATGAAGTTTGATGGCAGAGTGTTGAGACTTTGATGATCAAGAAACCTTAGTTTAGGGGGTGTTAATCATGGTGAATTAGCTCAGAGTAATCAGTGCAATATGGAGAATACATTAGTACAAGAGTTGGCAAGTCTGGTGAACTTCCATGGCAGTGTACAGTTGATGAATCAAAGGTTTCCACCGATCGGGTTTTATTATAGGATTGGTTTCAGTCAAAACTAAGAGCATGGCCGTGTAGAGGGGAAGAAATGGAGTGAGTTTGGTCTTTATAGGTCTTGATTTCATGGCGTATTGAAGGAGCATGTGGGACTTGAACATGGCTGCATGGGGAGTGAAATTCTGAAGTTAGGGTTTTGGTTTGGGGACGATGAAGGATGACCGTCTGATCATCTCAATTATTTGACAATTTCATCACATTGTATGGCTGAGATTCAAATTGAAAATTGGAGGGAGCTGACCGAACGAAAAGCAGCGTTTTCATTAAACGCGCGTCTGGGCCTTGGACTCAGATCACTATCTCCACCCCCTTTTGGATAGGCCCATTGGAATGCACGTGAAATTATTACTTTCTGCACCGAGGATTTGATCATTTTCTTTTGGTTTTTTAATTCAATTTTCTGAGCGCGTTGGGCCTACTGCTTTTAATATCCGCACCCCTGGTTCATGGCCCACCTGGAATTTCAATTAGGCGTGTATGCTGATAGCACCCCCCTTCCCTTTTATTTCTATTTTGAGATTTTAATTCCTTTAATATTTTTGTCATCTTTAAAAAATCATAAAAAAATGAAAATAGCTTAGTTTTAATTGGTTCTTTTTTCTCTAGGTCCATAATTCTGTCTAGAAAAATACCAAGAAATAAAATTGACATTTTATTTTATTTTATTATTTTTCATGCATTTTTCTTGTAAATAGCATTTTGTTAAGCTTAGTTTGATGCTTAAATTTGATGATTTTTGTTCTAATAGATGCTTTAGTATTTTTAATCCCTTCTTTTTAGGTTGATTAGGTTAGACATGTATCTTGTATATAGGATTTAATTCACAATTTTAGAAATTAATTTTAGGTGATTTGATTAGATGTGAATAGCATGAACAAAATTAGGGTTTAAGTGATGACTTAGGAGAATTGAATCATTTCCCTTAGGATTTAGAGACTGAAAGTTTGGGATATGGGACTATAGGGATTAGGGGTAGTTATTAGATCCCTTAGCAAATATTAGGATTCCCCTACTGCTATTAGTATTGTCTGTATTTGCTTGACTGGTGTGGTGTGCCCTCTCTGGGGATTATTGTTTATCTGTGTGGGTATTGGGATTGCTTGAGGATTGGGAGAGATGAAGACTTGTGATGATGAAGGCCATTGGAGATCCAGAGACTGAAGTCCAACTTCCATAATTGATGAGGAGCATCCTTTGCTGGCAGTTGTTGAGGAGTCTAGGGTTTAGGAGCTAGACAGAGCTCTAGAGTAGACAACTTGATTCTCAAACATGGAAGGTCTTGACTGCCTCCATTCTTCTCAGTGATACAGAGTCTCTCTAAGACACTCACCCCCTTCCTTTGGAAGGCTTGGTGCTACTGTCTAAAGGATAGAACTCTTGAGAGAAAATATCTTATGTGTTAGTAGCAGTTTGTTTGCCACCCTTGGTAGTCAACTAATTGCTTAACACCCAATTCACTCTTGTGATTGATCCCTCATCCTGGAGGTTTGAGACTTGAAGAAAAGCCATTGCAGACTGAAGATTGATGACAAAGACCTTGCTTGAAGGCTGTGGAGATGGAGATTGAGGCTTGCTGAAGCTTGTAGCTGATTGGAGATGACTTGAAGATAGGTGTTGAGGCAGAGCTGTTGTGGCTGTTTATTTTAGTTGTTATTCATTTCTGATGTATTGATTAATTTCCCGGATTGTATTGTTTTCTGTTTACCCTGTTGGGTTGAAAGTGAATCCTGTTCACTTTTGCCTATTGTTTTCTAGGTTCGAGGTTGAGTGGGACTCCCTTGCCTCGCTGGTATTGTTGCATCCATGCATTTTACTGCTTTATAGTATATCTGATATTGTTTCTGTTTCCGTCTATTCCCTTAGGATCTCTGTTTCTCTCTGCGCAAGAGAGGAGCATGATAGACATTAGGTATTAACCCATGCATGATAACATTAGGTCAGTTCTATTCCCTTCGCAACCGTAGGTTAGAGTTCTGTCTCTTTCTTTTCTCAAAACAAACAGAAAAACACTATAATATTTCAAATACAATAAAAGACACTTCTTCCGTAAAAGAATGTGAACTCATCAAAACGTCATTTTTGTCCGCTGGGACTGTTAATCAGGAAAACCTTTTTCAGAAGGATAAAAACAATCAAGACAAGATTGTGTCGTACGTGGCCCGAACTACGTTTGCTCTGATCTTTCATGCTGTATGAAAGTACGTAGGCATAGGATGCGATATCCTAGCGAGCAACCTTCCCCTCCTTTCCTGTAGGTAGGCGAACTACGTTGACTCTGATTTCTCGTTCCAGACGGGAATACGTAGGCATAAAGTGCGATACTTTGCCGAGTCATTTTCTTTTCTTTTAACCCTTAACCCTTAGTATAGATAGAAGTAACAATCTTTTCGACCGAAAACAAGCGTGGATCCCGTCGAGTACGACAGACGTGAGGGGTGCTAATACCTTCCCCTTGCGTAACCGACTCCCGAACCCAGGTTTTGGTTGCGATGACCATACCTTTCCCGTGTTGTGCGAGGTTTACTCTGAGCGTTTCCTTTCCCTCCCGTGGGATAAATAACGCACGGTGGCGACTCTTCTGTTCAGTCGGCGCCGATTTTCGCAGTAGCGACAACTGGCGACTCTGCTGGGGACCCAACGTCCCCTGGCTGCTAAGGACTGCGATAGTTCTTATGCATTTGGGATCCAACGTCCCTTAAGAGAGTCAATCCTAACGCTTGTTTTCCCGTCGAGGATTTTGTATGGATTTATATTTCTGACCTTTACTTTCAGCATATTATTATTGTCATTATTGCTGTATTTTGGGGTTGTGATGGGTGTTCTGATATTGAGTGAGAAGCCGGACCTGGGCTTGAGTGCACCTTAGACTTAGAGTAGAGATTAGTGGGCGCCCGCTTGCTTTGCTTGCCTTGGTGTCCCGCGAAATCTACACTCAGACGAGGTTCTTCTGGTTGGCCTCCTGCCCCTTCCTTTGGTTGGCGTGGGTTGCTGGTTAGTTGAATTGTCGACTCTGGGGACCGATCATTTGGAAGTTGCCTAAGTGAGGCCTCTTTAGGATTTGATGATGCCACTCCTTCTGGGAATCGTATCATCAAACCTGAAAGTCTGTGACGCCGGCGACCGCATAGGATGCCATACCTTTGTCAGTTACTAGGACATCCACCTGTGAGAGGGTTTGGGGTATGCAGGTAACTAGACCTTCAGACACCAGTTATTTCTTGATCAGAGATCTTGAGTATTTAGGGAGAGTTCTGAGGTCTGTCAGAGACCAGTTGGAGAGTTCGGAGGTCTGTCAGAGACCATTTGAAGAGTTCTGAGGTCTGTTAGAGACCAGTTCGAGATATGATTTGAGGTCTACCAGAGACCAGTGGGAGTTTTTGTTTGAGGTCTGTCAGAGACCAGTGGGGGAGCTTTGTGTTAGGTCTATCTGAGACCAGGGTTTGAGGACGTCTAGAGAGTCTATCTGAGACTTATTGATATGGTTCAGGCCATTCAGCTACGGCATTTGGTCCCTGTTGCATGTCACTTGCATTGCATTTGTTTGCATACTCATCATCATTGCATCCCACTAACGTGTGTCTGTGCTGCAGGTGCATTTGCATTTCCCTAGTTCTAGTGTCCGGATTTCTGAGTGATTGGTTATGGCCAGCTTAAGGAGGACAGTTGCTTACAAATTGCCTACTCCTAATGTTGTTCCCCTGCTTGGGTTGATCTCTCTGGCTGATGAGGATGTTCGTAGGAGCTTCAGAATGAGCTATGGAAGACTATTGAGATTGGTGCGCAAACCCACGGAGATGGAGCTAGATGGGCTGTACGCCTTGATGCAATTCTATGATCCCGCATTGAGATGTTTTACGTTCGCTGATTTTATTCTGGGGCCTACCATTGAAGAGTATGTGTAATTTACTGAGCTACCAGTGCAGAACAAGGTTCCATTCATTCATTCTGGCGCTAAGCCCAAGCCGGAGGACTTGGCAAAAGCTTTGCATATGGATGCGGCTGAACTGTTGACTACTGTTTCCCGTGGAGTTCCAGGCTTCTCGCTCCAGTTCTTGATTGGTAAAGCCCAGGAGTACGCTAAGAGCGGGTGCTGGATTGCCTTCAATGCTGTGCTGGCTCTGTGCATTTACGGCATAGTATTGTTTCCCAATGTACCGGATTTTGTGGACTTCGACGCCTTCTACTTGTTTGCCGCTGGTAATCCTGTACCTACCTTGCTCGGAGATTTCTACCACTCACTGCATTACAAGAATGAGAAGGGAAGAGGAAAGAATGTTCATTTCTGTGTACCATTGCTGGGTATGTGGTTTGAGAGCCACCTTCCTAAGAGGAGATCTGTCATAGAGACTACAGTCCCAGTTAGCTGGTCGGAGCGCCTGATGAGGTTATCTTCCGAAGACGTCGAATGGTTTGATCGAGACCTGCTAGGGGCTGAGCTTATATTCAGTTGTTCTGGGTACCCTAATGTTCCGTTAATAGGAAGGAAAGGGTGTATCAATTACAACCCTTCTCTGTTCATTCGCCAATTCGGATATGCGCTGAAGAACCCACCCAAAGAGGAGGAAGTACAGGAATCTCTGTACTTCACCGGAGATTTGAAGGGGGAGTTATTAGCCAAGCTGCAGCATGCCTGGACGTGTATTAACCGAAGAGGGAAGCCGTTGTTAGGGAAGAACGACTGTCAGGCTTATGCACCTTACAGAGTTTGGATCTAGGAGAGAGCAAGTCAGTTGCGGATGCCATTTCCAGATGCACCAGTCCTTGTTCCTATTCCGGTGGCAGAGCCAACTACTGTTTCTAGGGAGGCCTACGAGCAAGTGGTGAAAGAGAAAGAAGCCTTGATAAAGATCAATGAAGGGCTGGAGCAAGAGCTAGCCCAGATACGCAGTGAGAAAAACAAGGCCGTGCATGCTTTCCAACAGCAGATTGAGCTAGTGAACAGACTAGGGGCTGAGTTGACTGAAGAAAGGAAGAAGCGCGAACGTCTGGGGCAAGAGTTCAGAAGCTCCCATGACATGCTGGAATCCAAAAAGAAGGCACTCGACGCAGCACACCGAGAGATCTCTTCTTGCAATAAGACTTGGAATGCTACATTGACCAACAATAAAAAGAGGGAGGATAAGTTGAAGCAACAAATTTACGATCTCGAAGAGCAGTTGAAGTCTAGCATCGATAAGTGTGAAAAAGAAGTGATGACCCGGTATAGTCTCCAAAATGCACTAAACAAGGCCATCAAAGGCAGGGACGAAGCCGTGTCTCAGAAGCGGAAGTTAGAGGATCGCTCCGGAGAAGGGGCATGGGAGGAAACTGCTGAAGACATGCGACGTGTTCTTAAGAAAAGAAACCAACTTGTTGAAGGGCTGCTTACCAGACCAGGCCATCCAGAGACCAAGAAGATAATAGAAGAGTACCAGACTTATGGGAGTGCTTGATCATTTCATGTAGTAACTTGTATGCTTTATTTGCATAGTGCTGACCATCACCAGGATTGTTGGCTGAGGTCATGCCTTCTTATTGTACTCTCAGTGATATTGTATTCTTGGCTTATTGGTTTCTCCGCAATATATGAGGCTTTCTGTGATTCAACTCCAATCTTTGTATTGCTAGCACTGTCACTACACCGGCACCTTCACACTAGAATCGGGGAGTGAATTTCCCTAATGCACAGACATACACATTGCTTTGCATTCATATTCATATTGCATTACAGGTAATCTTTGGATGGTATCTTATTTCCTGCTCTGCAAGGCGTTTTCAGGATTGCAGATCAGCACCCGCACCGCTATTCCACTCGCACCAACTGTCGAAGAATCATGGATCAAATGCAGAACGAGATGCAAGATGTGTGCGAGAAGCTAGCTCTCTTTATGCAGACCATGGAAGCTATTGCAAAAGGTCAGGAGAATTTGCAAGCCATGGTGCAACCTCTGTTGGTCAGAAATGCTGGTCACGGTAATGAGGATCATCAGTCTGTGCGAGTCGACACTGTTCATGGAGATGGCACTCCCACGCCAGTGGCTCCACCTGTAGTCAATATACCTGCTGCTAATGTCAACAACGCTACCGCTGCTGGGAACGGTAACGTCGGAGTTGGGAACGAGACTGCTGTCCATAACGTTGGGCTTGGTGATGTCAACTTGGGTGATAATATGGGAGGCAACGGCTTCGGCAATGCTGGATTCGGGTTCAACGATCAGGGATTCGATAACGCTGGGAAATACGGTTTCAATGCTCAAGGCTTTGGGCAAGATGGTTATGGTGTGGCCAATCAGGGTTACGGAGGTTTCGGAAATGGAAACGGCGCTGGGTTAATGGCTTTTGGACCTGCTGGAGTTGCTCAGGGGTACGGCAACAGAGGGCGAGGCCCAGTGATGAATCAGATCAGAGCTGGCCGCAATAATGGATATGATGGGTATGGAGCTGGGAATGGTATGTGGCAAGAAGATCAGCAGGAGGACGCTTTCTCCGGCGGAGGTTTCGAAGGGCCGATGGATGACTCCCAAAAGATCAGAATGCTAGAAGAGCAGATGAGGGGGGTCCTGAACCAAAGTGATGTGGGCTTAGACATGGCAACAATGGGTCTGGTACCTGGCTTGAGGGTGCCAATCAAATTCAAAGCTCCTACGTTTGATAAGTATAAAGGGGACACATGTCCGAAAGTGCACGTGCGAGCTTATTATCGAAAGATGTCTACGTACTCAACTGATGAGAGAATGCTAATGCATTTCTTTCAAGATAGTCTATCAAGCCCTTCCCTAGAGTGGTACATGGGGTTGGAGCCGACCAATATAAAGACATGGAAGCAATTGGCAGAGGCATTTGTAGCTCACTATAAGTATAACAGCGACTTGGCGCCCAATCGGGTCCAATTGACAGGGCTATCTCAGAAGAAGGATGAGAGCTTTAAAGAGTACGCGCAAAGATGGCGCGACATGGCTGCTAGGGTCCGTCCTCCTTTAGAAGACAAGGAAATGAATGACATGTTCGTCGGCACATTCACAGGCATGTTTCATGACAAGTTGTTTCACACATCTCTGGCCAGTTTCTCAGACTTAATTCTGATGGGAGAAAAGATTGAACGTAACATTAAGCAGGGAAAATTCCATGTTGAGGAATCGACTGCATCTGGCAGTAATAGGAAGGCTTTTGGTGGGTGCCGTCAGGGCGAGGCAAGCGCAGTGTTTGGGGGCCGAGGACGAGGCTGAGGCAGAGGTCGGAACCAATATCATCAGCCGCAGCAGGTGGCGAGTGTTACTATTCCATATCAACAATCACCATTTCAACAACAGCCAATGCAGTAGCAGCAGCAGCCAATGCAGCAGCAACAGCAGCCGCAGCAGGGGGCACAACAGGCTCAACGAAGATTCCAGGGTGGTAAACCAAGAAGAGTGTTTGAGAAGCCTCCCTCAACCTATGCAGATTTGTTGCAGACATTGTTGGGTTTGAACCTGGTAGAGAAGAGAACTCTGGCACCAATAACGGGAACTCCTCCGTACGGCTATGATGCAAGCAGGCACTGTGAGTTCCACTCTGGGGCTCCGGGCCACGATGTAGAGGGTTGCCATGCTTTTAAGCATGTTGTGCAGGATCTTTTGGACAATAAGGCTATCAATTTCGGAACGGAAGGTCCGAATATAGTGCAGAAACCCATGCCTAATCATGGGGCAAACGCCATTCTGACTGAGGAAGGTTTGAGTTTGATTACGAGAGTGGATGATTTAAAGACGCCGCTGAACGAGATAAAATGCAGATTGCTGCAAGGGGGTGTTTATCCAGGATGCGACGAGTATTGCTTAGAATGCTGGACCCTAGCTGGGGGGTGTGATGATTTGAAGAGAGGCATCCAGGCTTTAATTGATGACGGCACATTGCAGTTTGACCGAGCAGCAATCGAAGAGCCCGCAGGGGTAGTAGCAGATAATCATAGTGATGTGGCCACTGTAACGATTCCTAGAAAGACGATCACTATAACAACACCGGCTCAGCGACCGCCGATCACCATAACTAAAGTCGGACCAATCCCGTACGAGAGCACGAAAGCCGTCCCATGGTCATATGGGTTGGAAGTGCATTGTGACGGAATAAAGATTGATGTTAACAAGCAGACAGCCGAGACTGTGGACAACGTTGTTGGTTCAGGAGGCATGACAAGGAGTGGTAGGATCTTCGTATCGCCTGAGGTGGAGGCCGAAAGACTGGCAAAAGGAAAAGGAAGGATGGTTGAGGATGTCCCTGTGCAAGCAAGCGAAAAAGCATCGGCATCGAAAGAGGTAGAAGAGTTCATGCGTTTGATTCGAAAAAGTGATTATAAGATTGTGGAGCATCTGCAACAGACGCCTTCAAAGATATCCATCCTGTCGTTGCTCTTGTGTTCTGAAGCTCACAGAAATGCTTTGTTGAAAGTCTTGGATACTTCCTTCGTACCCCAAGACATCTCCGTGAATCAGCTGGAAGGAGTGTTGGCACATGTAAATGCGGGCCACAGCTTGGGCTTTACCGACTTCGATTTGACCCCAAAGGGGAGAGATCATAATATGGCGCTGCACATATATGTCGAGTGTAGAGGATCAGTAATGTCGCATGTATTGGTCGATACCGGCTCATCCTTAAATGTGATGCCCAAGAAAGCGATGATGAAGCTGGATGTCCGAGGAATCTTGTGCACGCCCAGTGACTTGGTAGTTAGAGCGTTTGATGGCACGCGAAGAACAGTCTTTGGATCAATAACATTGCCTCTACAGGTGGGGCCGGAGGTGTTTGCTACTGAATTCTATATCATGGATATACAGCCTGCATATAGTTGCCTGCTCGGAAGACCCTGGATTCATGGGGCTGGGGCAGTCACGTCCACCCTGCATCAGAAGTTAAAATATATGGTCGGAGACAGCGTAGTCACCGTATGCGGAGAAGAAGACATCCTGGTCAGCCATCTGTCATCATTTAAATATGTGGAGGTCGATGGAGAGATCCACGAAACACCCTGCCAGGCATTTGAAGGGTTGCGTATCAAGGACAAAGGTCCCGGGTCGAGCAAAGTGTCGGAGATAGCCGTATCGTCGTATAAAGAGGCTCAAGCTCTGGTGGAGGCAGGAGAAGCAAAGTGCTGGGGCAAAGTGCTAGATATTCCTGTGAAGATGGACCGATTCGGGCTGGGGTACCAACCGTCGTCATCAACACCTGTTGTGGGGACACCCCGTTTCAGAGGGCCAATAACCATCTCTGCCAGTGGAGTATGTCATGAGACCATCAATGCTGCTTCGGAGTCTAACGAAGGAGACGGCGACTGTGATATGGATGCCTGGATTCAGCCGAGCACACCAGGACAAGGATTGTGCAACTGGTCTATTCAGGAGCTTGTTCCTGTGACTCTTAAACAGTAATGCTTTGTTTTATTAATTGTTGAACACTCTGATGCCTTGCCCGGGGCATCATGATTTGCTTAGGGCTGTGCTGTTATGAACATTGCGTGTTAATCATTAAATAAATGGCGTTTTTCATATGCAAATATTTCGATCTCTGCCTTTCTTGTTTTGTATTTTTCAATAAAATGGCAATGTGGTTATTCGCTTTATACGCTTTTTGAAGCATTTAACCATTCCTTTTGCAGGATAACATTTTTAGATGACATCCTTGAACCACCTATGACTCGTCCCGACTTTGAGCACCCGGTATTTCAGGCCGAAGAAGAGGTTGTCGAAGATAGTGGCGTTCCTGAAGAACTGTCTTGGTTGGTGAAGCAAGAGGAAAGAGTCATTCTGCCTCATGACGAGGTCATCAAAATTATCAACTTGGGGTCGGAAGGGGTTGAGAAGAATATTCGTATCGGGGCCGCACTGCAGAGCGATATCAAGCGAAGACTGGTTGAAATGCTCCGAGAGTATAGTGATGTATTCGCTTGGTCGTATGAAGATATGCCAGGGCTCGATACAGATATGGTTGTGCACCGTATGCCATTGAAAGAAGAATGCCCACCGGTCAAACAAAAGCTTCGCAGAACTAGACCAGACATGGCGGTAAAGATCAAAGAGGAAGTTCAAAAACAGTGGGATGCTGGTTTCCTGGCTGTGACAAAATATCCCTCATGGGTTGCTAACATCGTACCAGTGCCAAAGAAAGATGGCAAGGTTCGAATGTGCGTGGATTATAGGGATTTGAATAAAGCAAGCCCAAAGGACGATTTTCCACTTCCTCATATCGACGTGCTAGTTGATAATACTGCTCAATACTCCGTATTCTCCTTCATGGATGGCTTCTCAGGCTATAATCAGATTAAAATGGCGCCAGAGGACATGGAGAAGACTACTTTCATAACGCCTTGGGGAACATTTTGCTACAAAGTGATGCCCTTTGGTTTGAAAAATGCTGGGGCAACGTATCAGCGTGCGATGACGACTCTTTTTCATGATATGATGCATAAAGAGATCGAAGTTTATGTTGACGATATGATTGCCAAATCCCAGACGGAGGAAGAGCATCTGGTGAATCTGCTGAAGTTATTTAAAAGGCTTAGGAAGTTCAGGCTGAGACTGAACCTTAACAAGTGCACCTTCGGGGTGAGATCGGGTAAACTGCTGGGGTTTATCGTAAGCGAAAGAGGAATAGAGGTCGATCCTGCTAAAATAAAAGCAATACAAGAAATGCCGACGCCTAAAACAGAGAAAGAGGTGCGCGGGTTTTTAGGGAGGTTGAACTACATTGCTCGGTTCATATCTCACCTAACAGCTACGTGTGAACCATTGTTCAAGCTATTGAAGAAAGATCAAGCTGTAACGTGGAACGGAAATTGTCAAAAGGCGTTCGACAAAATAAAGCAGTATTTGCAGGAGCCTCCTATTCTGATACCCCCAGTGGCAGGGAGACCCTTGATTATGTATTTGACAGTTCTTGAGGGGAGCATGGGTTGTGTTCTCGGTCAACACGACGAGACAGGGAGAAAAGAGCATGCAATTTATTACTTGAGTAAGAAATTTACAGATTGTGAATCTCGATATTCAATGCTTGAGAAAACTTGTTGCGCGCTAGCCTGGGCCGCCAAGCGTTTAAGACAATACATGCTGAATCATACAACCATGCTCATCTCGAAGATGGACCCTATCAAATATGTATTCGAAAAGCAGGCGCTATCCGGGAGAATTGCCCGTTGGCAGATGGTCTTGACTGAATATGACATCCAATACGTCTCACAAAAGGCTATAAAGGGGAGTGTGCTGTCTGAGTATCTGGCGGAGCAGCCTATTGAAGATTACCAATCGATGAGGTTTGATTTTCCTGACGAGGATATCATGTACCTAAAGATGAAAGATTGTGAAGAGTCGTTGCCAGACGAAGGACCAGAGTTGGGTTCCAAATGGAAGATGATATTTGATGGAGCTGTGAACGCTTACGGTAGCGGAATAGGGGCAATCATCACTACGCCACACGGGTCGCACATCCCGTTTACTGCCCGATTGACCTTTGCCGTTACCAATAATGAAGCCGAATACGAAGCTTGTATAATGGGGCTTGAAGAAGCCATTGATTTGCGAATCAAACATCTGGACGTATACGGAGACTCAGCTCTGGTGGTGAATCAGATCAAAGGGGAATGGGAGACACGTCAGCCTAATTTAATACATTACATGAATTATGCAAGGAGATTGTTGCCTTTCTTTGACAAAGTTGAATTGCATCATGTACCGCGGGCAGAGAATCAAATGGCTGACGCCCTGGCCACTTTGTCTTCCATGTACAAAGTCAACTTCTGGAACGAGGCTCCTAGAATCATTATCTCTCGGCTCGATAGGCCTGCCTTCGTATTTGCTATTGACGAGGCATCCGATGACAAACCGTGGTATTTCGATATCCTTAATTTCCTGAAGAACAAAGAGTATCCGGCTGGGGCCTCCAGTCAAGATCAGAAGACTCTCGGGAGATTAGCGAGTAATTTCTATTTGAATCCGGATGGTGTCTTATACAGAAGAAACCACGACTTGGTACTGTTGCGTTGTGTAGACGAAAGAGAGGCAAAGCTGCTCATGGAGGAAATACACGAAGGTACCTTTGGTACGCATGCTGGTGGGCATGCTATGACGAGAAAGCTGCTACGGGCAGGATATTTTTGGCTGACTATGGAAACTGACTGTTTCAAGTTTGCAAGGAAGTGCCACAAGTGCCAAGTCTATGCTGATAAGATCCATGTGCCCCCGAGTCCTCTGAACGTGATGTCATCACCATGGCCATTCTCGATGTGGGGAATCGATATGATTGGAAAGATTGAGCCGACGGCTTCTAATGGGCACCGGTTCATTCTAGTAGCAATCGATTATTTCACCAAGTGGGTAGAAGCGGCGTCTTACGCAAATGTAACTAAGCAGGTGGTGGCTAGATTCATCAAGAAAGATCTCATTTGCCGAAATGGGATCCCCGAGCAGATAATCACGGACAACGGATCAAACTTGAACAACAAAATGATGAAGGAGCTCTGTCAGAATTTCAAGATCAAACATCACAACTCATCCCCTTACCGACCCAAGATGAATGGCGCTGTCGAAGTGGCCAATAAGAATATCAAGAAGATCGTTCAGAAAATGGTGGTGACCTATAAGGATTGGCACGAGATGCTACCTTTTGCTTTGCACGGTTATCGTACGACGGTACGCACATCAACCGGGGCAACCCCGTTCTCGTTAGTGTACGGAATGGAAGCAGTGCTGCCACTGGAAGTTGAGATCCCTTCTCTGAGGGTATTGCGAGATGTTCAACTAGACGAGGCAGAATGGGTGAAGAACAGGTTGAATCAGCTGAGTTTAATGGACGAGAAGAGGCTAGCTTCTCTAGCATACGGTCGTTTGTACCAGAGCCGAATGAAGAAAGCATATGATAAGAAGATACATCCGTGAAGCTTTCAGACGGGCGACCTTGTGCTGAAAAGGATTCTCCCGCCGCAGGCAGATCACAGGGGCAAGTGGACCCCCAACTACGAAGGGCCATACGTTGTCAGAAAAGTCTTTTCAGGAGGAGCGTTATTGTTGTCCACCATGGAAGGTGAAGACTTCACGTCTCCTGTGAATTCGGACGCAGTTAAAAAATACTTTGCTTAAAATTGACCCGCTGGACAGAAAAAGAGAGTCCAGGCAAAAATGGGGCATCCTGGCGAACCAAAAACAGAATGAAAGGTTCGGGCAAAAGTTAGGGATAAAATTGAAAAAAATGTACACCCGCGAAGTTGAAAACCTACACTGGGCGGCTTCGGCAAAAAGGGGTATCCCGGTGAACTGAAAACCCGTAAAGGGCGGTTCACGCAAAAGTTAGGGATTTGAAAAGCAAATGACTGCGGTCCGAATTTGATATTACAGTGAGTATGGGTGCGGGAGAATATGCCTGAGGAGTCGATTATCAGATACAATCTCTTCGGAAGTATGGATACCGGGGAAGCATTGGAGTCGGGCGAGTCATGGGAGGATCAGTTCGTGGTGTTCATCTGCATCTCGTTGCCGACATGTGTACAAATGTAGTTTGTCAATATATTTATGCTTCTTGTGCATACTTGTATATTTGCTTTGCGTAGCTTCCTCTTCTCAGGAGTTACATCCCGTGTACAAAAAACTCCGCCCATTCAGGGGCCCAATCAATAAAATACGTTATTCAGTACCTGATGTTGTCTCTTTACTGTTTTGTGCATAATAAATGCCTAAGTTTACTGAAACTAGCATGTGTATAACATCACTGGCCCTTGCCGACAATTGCTAAAGCTTTGAATTAACTGAAAATAACGCCACTAACCTGAATAGATTTGGTTGCATTGGCTTTGTCTTGTCTTGTTTGTGTTGTCGCAGGTTTCATAGCCGTACGAGGAAGATGATCGAAAGATTGCGGTAACGAAAGACTCGACCTCCACGCAGGTCATGCATGTGCTTCCTGAAGAAGGATCAAATTCCCCCAGCTAGCCGTAGCTTATCCAAAGGACATGCTCCAGCAAAGTCATTCGTCCTCAACGGTTTGACGATTTCAAGATTATAAAGCTGTATTCAGACAGTGTATCTCAAGCCGAGTTGGTTTAGTCTCAGAAGATTAATATTGGTGAGCTGTATTCAGACAAGTTCACCTTGCCCCGCAGGGTCAGTCTACCTCTCCCCCAGCGGAGTCAGTTGATTTTCCCAACCAGTGTTTTCCTTCCTCCCAGTGGAACTCGAAGATTAAAACTCTCCCCGGCAAAATTGGTGTGGCGCATTGGCATTTATTTTGTCAAGATACCGTGTGATATCAGTTCATTCTCCAGCAGAAGTAATCAGACCGAGCGCATCTGCTAGTCTCCAGCAGAGTTACATTCCCAGCAGGGTGTTACTTCGATGAGATGTTTGGTTCAAGTTTCCACTTTCCCAGCTGAGTGGACTTCAGCATTTATTTTGCCGGAACAATTCTGTAGCACCAGGCTATCCCCAGTGGAGTCGGCATTGTCTTCAGCATTTATTTTGCTGAAGCAGTTCCTGTACCTCGGCAGTTTGGGTTGGCATATTGGCATCGGCATATAGTGTCATACTTGCATCCACCAAATAAAAGCGTAGCATTTCCATGTCGAATGGAGCATTGCATCGTCGTCAAACATACGCATTTTTGAAACATAAACTAGGTTGGCTAACCGTTGGTTTCAAGTATTGTTTCTCTTGCAGGTGGGAGGAGCTCTTGCTCCCATAAATCAATAAACATCTGAGGTCTCGGTGTGAGACATTCAATGAAGTGCCAGCTTTGGCATTATTCCATACAGAGTTATCATGATGAAGTTCTCTTTGTCTCCGAGCAGAGTTATTTGTGAATTTCTCGTGTTTTCCCCGCGAGTAGGCAAAATTTCTTCTCATTCCCAAGCAGAGTTGTTTGTTATCAAAGGGTTTCAGGAATCAGAATTTCAGAGGCCACCGCCGGTTATCAGAACAGGCGTCCGGTAGTTCGATTTTTAGATATCCCCAGTAGAGTCTGCTTTAACATCGCTGCCACGTCAGTACTAAGAAGTTTGTGGGTTGAGACCAATGGAGGAATGAGTCCTAACGTGGACAACGTTATTAACAAGTTCTTCGTGCTAGAAAAGTGGGTGTCCTAACGTGGACAGGTTTATTTCCCCGGATTGATAGGAGATGTTAGTCCTAACGTGGACAGGTTCGATTTCTCAGAACAGATGGAAGATGGAGTCCTAACGTGGACATCTCTTCCAGTTTGACGGTATGTGTTAGTCCTAACGTGGATGGATTTGATTTCTTGGTATTGATCGAAGGTGGAGTCCTGACGTGGACAAAGTTAGTTACTCTTCGTGTTGGTGTCCTGACGTGGACAATTTATTTCCAGCAGATAGCTTTATTCGTAATGGGGAAATGTGCGCCCTGACGTGGACAAGCTTATAGTTCTCCGTGATGACAAGATACGAGAGTCTTGACGTGGACAAATTTATCCTTCTTCGTGTTGTTGGCAAAGGGTGCATGAGTCCTGACGTGGACAAGTCTTATTTCCCCAGCAAGTTGAAGACGCGCAAGTCCTGACGTGGACAGGTTCTATTACTTCAGCAGGTTGAGACATGAGTCCTGACGTGGACAAGTCTCACTTCCCCCAGTGGGTCGAGGATACATGAGTCCTGACGTGGACAAGGTTTTATTTCCTCAGCAAGTCAAGAGGTGAGTCCTGACGTGGACAAATCAAGACGACACGGTTTCCTTACGTGGAAAGAAGGGAGTCCTTACGTGGACAAAGCAAGGTGAAAGTTGAGTCCTTACGCGGACCTATCAGACTGGAGTCCTTACGTGGACCAATCAAGAAGATTATTTTTTTCCTAACTTGGAAAAGTGGGTCCTGACGTGGACGATATATTCCTGACGTGGAAAGATTGCATTCCTTACGTGGAAAGATTGAGTCTTTACGTGGGCATATCAAGAAAGTTTAGTCCTGACGTGGACAGATTCAGATCAAGTTGATTCCTAACGTGGAAAGAGTTTATTCCTTACGTGGAAAGAGTGGAGTCCTTACGCGGACAGATCAAGTTGGTTTCCTAACGTGGAAAGAAAAACGATTCCTTACGTGGAAGGAGAAGTTTCTGTTCCTTACGTGGAAGAGCAAGTTTATTCCTTACATGGAAAGATTGGAAGTCCTTACGTGGACAAATCAAGAAGATGAGATTCCTTACGTGGAAAGAGGTAGTCCTAACGTAGACAAGTGGCATTCCTTACGTGGAAAGAAGGGAGGTTTCCTTACGTGGAAAAGTTCAGTCCTGACGTGGACAGATCCAGACGAAGTCTTAGTCCTAACATGGACGGTATTATTCCTTACGTGGAAAGGTGAGTCCTAACGCGGACGGTGTTATTCCTAACGTAGAACGGTCATTCCTTGCGTGAACAATGTTATTCCTAACGTGGATAAGAGTTTACTCCTAACGTGGGTGATTTATTCCTGATTGAAATAAAGACGAGTCATCCTCCAGCAAAGTTGTTGAAGTTTTTCTGAGTCGACGAAGCAGGCGTCCTAACGTGGACAAGCAAAGTTTTATTCTTGCAATGATAGAAGCTTTTCGGGCTGACAAAATAATCCCCAAGCAGTGGTGTAGTTCATTTCTGCGGCTGGCAAATTTTTGGGTTCTTAGTATTCAACCGTCTCGTACCGCGAATGGCTGAAGGCTCCGGGCTCTTCACCCAATCGGGTCCAAGTCGCTTGAATAGGGGCAGCTGTTGCACCCTAAAATTTGCTCAACCTTATTCACTTGGTTTATGTTTCAACATCATTAGCATTTGCATATAGAGTCATGTACATAATCTACACATCTGCATAGCATAAGCATAGCAAGTCATCCAATAGGGGACCAATCATTATTCTCATCTCTATGAGCCTATCAAGAGGTTATTATTCTAATTCAATCCCATTCAGGTCATCAGAAAGAATTTGGAAGCTATCAAGTCAATGGATCAAGCAGTTCATCTATCTCCCAACTGAGGGTATCTGGGGATCAACAAGCAAGTTGTGAGATGTGAATGGAGCAGGGAGAGTATGTGGACATCATGGGAGACTTAGAAAGTCATTTGGAGAAGGAGACAAGTCATTGGTGTGATCACAAGAATTGCAGTTGAAGACAGTCAACTAGGGTTTCATCTGGGGTCAACTCTAGGTCAACTCTAGGTCAACTGACTGATTGAAGGGCATTAAGGGCTATTGGAAAGATGTGGGGTTCATCATTTGACATGTAAAGAAGGATAGGGTGATGTGTTAAGAAGAAATCAAGAGAAATCAAGGAGAAGAGGAGTTTCTAAATTAGGGTTTCTGTGTAAAATCCCCTAGTTTAGGTCAAATTTCCAAGCAAGATAAGTCAAAATGCAAGCTTCAAAGGGATCCTTGGCCAACATGAAACTTGTAGAGGATCTCAAGACCTTTAATTTTAGTTGTGGAAGACATCAAGGATATTTATAGAACTCAAGTTATGGTCCTTGCAAGTTACAGGTCATCTAAGGTATCTGAAATTTAGTCTGTGAAAGTGACTTGACTTCCAAGCTATTTTTACCCCTCAAGGAAGCTTCAAATGAAAAACTTCACAACATAAAAGTTGCTCAAAATGCCATTTTAAGTCTAGAAAAGAAGTCATGGAAGTTTGTAAATGCATGGAATGAGACTTGACCAAAGTTGGTGGAAAATGACCTAAAAAAGGCATATAAGTTGAAATAAAAAATTGGTTTGAGAGATCTACAAATCCAATATGGGTCATCCAATATACCAAATTGATTCCAAACATCACTTTAAAGACATTGGTTCAGCCACTTGTTTGAGTTAAGGGTTAATTTTTGGGCTTGCTTTGTTATTTTGTTACTTGCATAATAAGATACACATGAGAAGTTCAACATAAAGCAAAAATAAAGGCATGTAAGCTCTCTTATCACTACAATATCTCATGAAAGGATATTTCAACACAAGTTTACAAAGGTGCAAGCATGAGATATCATGTGAATTCAAAATACCATCAAATGAGAATTTCCATGAATTTCCACAACTTTCTAGAATTCTCCAAGATCATTCTAGAAACTTCTCAAGCTGTTAGTAATCATCTATATAATGAAATGAAGCCATTTGTGCAGGGGTTGGTGATTGATTGTGCTTGCATACCGTAGTTTGAGTTCCTCCATCCATGTTGCATTTTGATCTCAAACTCCATTAAAACTTCATCAATCATCATAGTTCTTGTTTTCATCATCTTCCATCATCATCATAGAGCAATTGGCAAACAAGAGTGAGAGGAATTCGTGGCTGGTTCATGAGATCCAAAGCTTCACTCCAAGTTGCATGAAGGAGTGGCTAGGGTGATTCAAGAAGTTTGAGCAAGAACCAGTGCAAACAGAAGGGCTAGCATCCATTGAAGATCACTTGAAGCAAGCATCAAGGCTTGAATTGAAGGAGAACCACCATAGTCATCATCACTTGCAAGGTAGGCATTTCTCTTCGAATCTCCTTACTTATTCAGTTTTAGATCATGTGGTTAGGATCAAAATGCTTAGGGACCATAGGGGATTGATTCCTGAGATTTAGAGAGAGTTCTATGAAGTTTGATGGCAGAGTGTTGAGACTTTGATGATCAAGAAACCTTAGTTTAGGGGGTGTTAATCATGGTGAATTAGCTCAGAGTAATCAGTGCAATATGGAGAATACATTAGTACAAGAGTTGGCAAGTCTGGTGAACTTCCATGGCAGTGTACAGTTGATGAATCAAAGGTTTCCACCGATCGGGTTTTATTATAGGATTGGTTTCAGTCAAAACTAAGAGCATGGCCGTGTAGAGGGGAAGAAATGGAGTGAGTTTGGTCTTTATAGGTCTTGATTTCATGGCGTATTGAAGGAGCATGTGGGACTTGAACATGGCTGCATGGGGAGTGAAATTCTGAAGTTAGGGTTTTGGTTTGGGGACGATGAAGGATGACCGTCTGATCATCTCAATTATTTGACAATTTCATCACATTGTATGGCTGAGATTCAAATTGAAAATTGGAGGGAGCTGACCGAACGAAAAGCAGCGTTTTCATTAAACGCGCGTCTGGGCCTTGGACTCAGATCACTATCTCCACCCCCTTTTGGATAGGCCCATTGGAATGCACGTGAAATTATTACTTTCTGCACCGAGGATTTGATCATTTTCTTTTGGTTTTTTAATTCAATTTTCTGAGCGCGTTGGGCCTACTGCTTTTAATATCCGCACCCCTGGTTCATGGCCCACCTGGAATTTCAACTAGGCGTGTATGCTGATAGCACGCCCCTTCCCTTTTATTTCTATTTTGAGATTTTAATTCCTTTAATATTTTTGTCATCTTTAAAAAATCATAAAAAAAATGAAAATAGCTTAGTTTTAATTGGTTCTTTTTTCTCTAGGTCCATAATTCTGTCTAGAAAAATACCAAGAAATAAAATTGACATTTTATTTTATTTTAATATTTTTCATGCATTTTTCTTGTAAATAGCATTTTGTTAAGCTTAGTTTGATGCTTAAATTTGATGATTTTTGTTCTAATAGATGCTTTAGTATTTTTAATCCCTTCTTTTTAGGTTGATTAGGTTAGACATGTATCTTGTATATAGGATTTAATTCACAATTTTAGAAATTAATTTTAGGTGATTTGATTAGATGTGAATAGCATGAACAAAATTAGGGTTTAAGTGATGACTTAGGAGAATTGAATCATTTCCCTTAGGATTTAGAGACTGAAAGTTTGGGATATGGGACTATAGGGATTAGGGGTAGTTATTAGATCCCTTAGCAAATATTAGGATTCCCCTACTGCTATTAGTATTGTCTGTATTTGCTTGACTGGTGTGGTGTGCCCTCTCTGGGGATTATTGTTTATCTGTGTGGGTATTGGGATTGCTTGAGGATTGGGAGAGATGAAGACTTGTGATGATGAAGGCCATTGGAGATCCAGAGACTAAAGTCCAACTTCCAGAATTGATGAGGAGCATCCTTTGCTGGCAGTTGTTGAGGAGTCTAGGGTTTAGGAGCTAGACAGAGCTCTAGAGTAGACAACTTGATTCTCAAACATGGAAGGTCTTGACTGCCTCCATTCTTCTCAGTGATACAGAGTCTTTCTAAGACACTCACCCCCTTCCTTTGGAAGGCTTGGTGCTACTGTCTAAAGGATAGAACTCTTGAGAGAAAATATCTTATGTGTTAGTAGCAGTTTGTTTGCCACCCTTGGTAGTCAACTAATTGCTTAACACCCAATTCACTCTTGTGATTGATCCCTCATCCTGGAGGTTTGAGACTTGAAGAAAAGCCATTGCAGACTGAAGATTGATGACAAAGACCTTGCTTGAAGGCTGTGGAGATGGAGATTGAGGCTTGCTGAAGCTTGTAGCTGATTGGAGATGACTTGAAGATAGGTGTTGAGGCAGAGCTGCTGTGGCTGTTTATTTTAGTTGTTATTCATTTCTGATGTATTGATTAATTTCCCGGATTGTATTGTTTGCTGTTTACCCTGTTGGGTTGAAAGTGAATCCTGTTCACTTTTGCCTATTGTTTTCTAGGTTCGAGGTTGAGTGGGACTCCCTTGCCTCGCTGGTATTGTTGCATCCATGCATTTTACTGCTTTATAGTATATCTGATATTGTTTCTGTTTCCGTCTATTCCCTTAGGATCTCTGTTTCTCTCTGCGCAAGAGAGGAGCATGATAGACATTAGGTCTTAACCCATGCATGATAACATTAGGTCAGTTCTATTCCCTTTGCAACCGTAGGTTAGAGTTCTGTCTCTTTCTTTTCTCAAAACAAACAGAAAAACACTATAATATTTCAAATACAATAAAAGACACTTCTTCCGTAAAAGAATGTGAACTCATCAAAACGTCATTTTTGTCCGCTGGGACTGTTAATCAGGAAAACCTTTTTCAGAAGGATAAAAACAATCAAGACAAGATTGTGTCGTACGTGGCCCGAACTACGTTTGCTCTGATCTTTCATGCTGTATGAAAGTACGTAGGCATAGGATGCGATATCCTAGCGAGCAACCTTCCCCTCCTTTCCCGTAGGTAGGCGAACTACGTTGACTCTGATTTCTCGTTCCAGACGGGAATACGTAGGCATAAAGTGCGATACTTTGCCGAGTCATTTTCTTTTCTTTTAACCCTTAACCCTTAGTATAGATAGAAGTAACAATCTTTTCGACCGAAAACAAGCGTGGATCCCGTCGAGTACGACGGACGTGAGGGGTGCTAATACCTTCCCCTTGCGTAACCGACTCCCGAACCCAGGTTTTGGTTGCGATGACCATACCTTTCCCGTGTTGTGCGAGGTTTACTCTGAGCGTTTCCTTTCCCTCCCGTGGGATAAATAACGCACGGTGGCGACTCTTCTATTCAGTCGGCGCCGATTTTCGCAGTAGCGACACAATGTTGCTGATATCCGGGGTTTCTGCATTTCTCGCCATTGTTGGAAGATTGAGAGGGTTCTGAAGATTGGGGTTTTGTCTGTAGAGTGGGAAGAATTGACAGAAGTGTGGTTGGAAGTTGAGATTGGGGTTGAAATATATGGTGCAATGTGGGGAGAACGAAAATTTGTAGTGGGGTAGGAGTTTTGATGATTGGAAGTTGAAATGAGGGTAGTGGGAGAGAAAACGCAGCCCTGTTATATCAGATAGCAGTTCTGGGTTCGTGACGGTCGTCACGTATGTGTGACGGTCGTCACCCGCGTGACGCTCGTCAGGGTCCTGTGACGTCGTCACAGCAGCAAAATCTGCAGAACGCAGAATTTTGCTCTGAGGGCGTTCTTGCAGTGACTTTTAGGCCTAGTATTGATATGGCAATGTGTTATAGCAGCCAACAAACAAAGAGTAACATAAAAACAGAATAATTGAATAAAGACTATGATTGAAATAACATGAAATTGAAATGATTGTATGTAGTACATAAAGAAAGTAACAATGCGAAATTCCAAATGATTAAACGAAACTAAACTAAACCAAACTAAATTGAATCTACTGCTAAAACTAGTATCTAGCCTTTTCGTGTCTTCAACTCATCGAACTTCCGTGCGTAGTAGTCGAGCTGGTCACAGACTAAGTCCATGAAGACTACCAGTTCGCTGTGAATGCCTGCGATGTCATCTTTTACAGTAGTCAGAGCTGCATCCACGTTGTCCAATCGGAGTAGAACAGTATCCATTTTGTCGGTGGTCTCCTCCGGGATAGGCTCAGGATAGGTGTTGTAGTGCGGAGGAGTCATAGGGTCTACTTCAGCTTCGGATACAGCATCCTCATAGTACATATAGTCGTGTGCCTCAGAGATGTGGTCACTGTCATACATATAGTTCTGTGGTGTTGACTGTGGTGAAGGAGGTCCCATAGGCTCGTCCAGTTCATAAAGCCAGTTGTCCTTGTTGTGGATACTTGTCATCAGATGATCAGGCAGTGTGAATAGTTGTACTGGTTTTTCGTTAATGAGGTACTCATACGGTCCAGGTCCCATAGTTCCTAAAATGCGCCTGTTAAAGCAGAATTGTATGTTCATGGGTCGGATGGTGCCAAAACGAGTGCTTGCATTTAAGTGGAATCTAAGGCCAAGCTCATGGGCAATCATCGTCACGAGGCCTCCTATAAGAATAGGTGTCTGTGGTTCCTGCGTGAGGCGTTTAAAAGATCTCATCATGAAAGGCACTGCATTTACTGTACGTCCCTGAGAAGCACAGAACATGATGAATAACTCCTCTTTAGATACTGTAGTAATATTTTCTTCTTTCCCAAACAGGGTGTGAGCTAGTATCTTATGGAAGTATCTGAAAGCTGGGTTATGGATATCATCATTATACATTCTGTCTGGTTCAGGGTGATAGTCGCTTGTGATTCTACCCCAGAATTGGTCGAGTTGAAAATCAATATCGTCATCTTCTGCACTGATGAACACATGCGGTCCGCTAGGAAATCCTAGGAGGTTAGCTAGTGACATCCGGCTATGGGTTTGGTCCATTCCAAACATTTGGAAGGTAATCAGCTCTGTGTTGGATCCAAAGCCGTAGTTGGGTATGTATCTGAAAGAACTAAGGAATTCATAGGTAAGATCCTTATAGGTAGCAAAACATGTTTTCAAAGCAGTGTTCTCCCAACCCAGTTGATTGAACAGGTATTGAATGCTATATGTGATTCCTAGTTTATCCATGGTAGACTTATCATAATACAACGTTAAGGCGAATTCTCTTTCAGTTAGTGCTGCAAATCTTGCCTTTTGAGCTAGTCCTCGAAAATGAACCTTTGTGAAGTCGTACTCGGCCATACTCGCAGGTAGTTCGGAGAAAACAGAAGGAATGTTTTGAAGACTTTAAAAATCCTGAAAAGTTTAAAACAGGAGTTTGAAGTCAGGATTTTTGAAAACAAAAAGCGGTAGAAACAAAAGACAAAAGAGAAAAATAACAAATGAAAATATGAAAACAAACGAAAGTAGAAAGTAATAATAATTATAATTTTAGAATTTTTGTTGGATTTTCAAAGTAAAATTTTTAAAGAAAAATTGAAATACGATAACGAGGGAAATTGGGTTGCCTCCCAGTAAGCGCTGTTTTTAACGTCTAAAGCCTGACGATAGCTTGGTGAGAAGCTATTCGGGTGTTTGAGCTGGAAGCTCAAGCAATGTTATACTGCAGACTTGAGGGTTGTTGTCGTTCTTGTTATAATGCTTTAGACGTTTCCCGTTTACGATAAACGGTGCATTCGTTTTATCGGTAATTTCGACAGCTCCACTCTGAAGTACTCTAGTCACTTCATAGGGTCCAGACCACCTAGATTTTAGTTTACCTGGGAAAAGTTTTAATCTTGAATTAAAGAGCAATACAATGTCTCCCACACTGAATTGTTTCCTGACTGAACCTTTATCATGCCACTTTTTAGTTCGTTCTTTGTAGATACGGGCATTTTCGTAAGCGTCTAACCGAAGTTCTTCTAATTCGTGTAAGTTCAAGATTCACTTTTCTCCTGCCTCGGTGTAGTTGAAATTGAGTGTCTTAATGGCCCAGAAGGCCTTATGCTCTAATTCTACAGGGAGATGGCAGGATTTACCGTAAACTAATTTGTAGGGTGTAGTACCTATTGGTGTCTTAAAAGCGGTCCTATAAGCCCATAAAGCTTCTTGTAGCTTTGACGACCAATCATTCCTTGAGGTAGCGACAGTCTTTTCCAATATTTGTTTTATATCTCTGTTCGAGACATCTACTTGTCCGCTAGTTTGCGGATGATAAGGTGTAGCTACTCGGTGTCGGACTCCATATTTAGAGAGAAGTTTATCGAATATTCGCGATATGAAGTGAGATCCGCGTCACTAATGACGAGTCTGGGTACACCGAATCTAGGAAAGATTGTGTTTTTGAAGAGTTTGATTAATACTCGTGCGTCGTTTGTTGGAGCAGCAATGGCTTCTATCCATTTAGACACGTAATCGACAACGACGAGTATGTAGTTATTACCAAAAGAAGGTGGGAATGGTCCCATGAAATCTATTCCCCATACGTCAAAGATTTCTACCTCTAAGATTCCTTTCTGAGGCATTTCATCGCATCGTGAGATGTTTCCAGTTCGTTGGCATCGATCACATTTTAGCACAGCGATGTGAACGTCTTTCCAGAGGTTAGGCCAGAATAAGCCGGCTTGGAGAATCTTAGCGCACGTCTTGGATGTACTAGCATGACCACCATATGGTGCTGAATGGCATTGGGAAATGATATTTTCTATTTCTTCCTCTGGGACACAGCGCCGGTATATGTTGTCGGCCCCTCTCTTGAAGAGTAGAGGTTCGTCCCAATAATAGTGTTTCAGATCGTGGAAGAATTTCTTCTTTTGCTGATAAGTGAGATCCGGTGGAAGCACGCCCGCAGCGAGGTAATTAACGATGTCAGCATACCAAGGTAATGTGACTTGGGCATAGACGGCTTCTACGGCTTTTTCAAATTCTGGATCTTCCGAGATTGAGTTGGGTGTGTCACTTTCTAATTTGGCTATCAGACGTTCGTACTGGAAATCGTCATTTATCGGTACTGGTTTGTGTCTGATGCCTTCTATTCGGGATAAGTGATCTGCAACAACGTTCTCGGTTCCTTTCTTATCTTTGATTTCTAAGTCAAACTCTTGTAATAACAGGATCCATATCAATAGTCTTGGTTTGGCATCCTTTTTGCTTATTAGGTACCTTATGGCAGCGTGGTCTGTGTATATGATGATTTTTGCTCCTACTAAGTAAGAACGAAATTTGTCAAGCGCAAATATAACTGCTAGAAGTTCCTTTTCTGTGGTAGCGTAGTTCATTTGGGCAGGATCTAAGGTTCTACTTGCATAGTAGATGGCATGGAGTTTCTTGTCCTTCCTTTGTCCTAGAACTGCGCCTACGGCATAATCACTCGCATCGCATATGATTTCGAACGGTAGTCGCCAATCGGGTGGTTGCATAATTGGTGCGGTGATAAGGGCTGATTTTAATGTTTCGAATGCTTTTAGACAGTCGTCATCGAAGACGAACTCAACATCTTTCATCAACAGGCCGGTCAGAGGTTTTGTGATTTTTAAAAAATCTTTTATAAATCTTCTGTAGAAACCGGCATGTCCTAGAAAACTCCGTATTTCTCGTACGGATTTTGGAGGTTGGAGATCTTTTATAATGTCTATTTTAGCTTTGTCTACCTCAATTCCTTTATCTGATATGACATGTCCTAGAACTATTCCTTGTCGGACCATGAAATGGCATTTTTCCCAATTTAGGACGAGGTTTACTTTTACACATCATTCTAATACCATTTCTAAGTTTTGTAGGCATCCTTCGAAACTTTGTCCACATACCGAGAAATCGTCCATAAATACTTCCATGATGTTATATATGAAATCTGCAAAGATTGCCATCATGCATCGTTGGAAGGTTGCTGGAGCATTACAGAGTCCGAACGACATTCGGCGGTAAGAAAAAGTACCATAGGGACAGGTGAATGTAGTCTTTTCTTGGTCATCAGGATGAATGGGAATTTGGAAGAATCCTGAATAACCATCTAGATAGCAGAAATATGAATGTTTGGTTAATCTTTCCAACATTTGGTCTATGAAGGGTAACGGGAAATGATCTTTGCGTGTGGCTTTGTTAAGCTTCCTATAATCAATGCACATCCTGCTCCCAGTCACGACTCTTTTTGTTATCGATTCGCCTTTTTCGTTTTTAACTACTGTGACTCCTTCTTTCTTTGGTACGACATGAACTGGGCTAACCCATTCACTATCGGAGATCGGATAGATGATTCCTGCATTTAGCAATTTCTTTACTTCATCTCTGACTACAGTGCTCAGGATGGGGTTCAGTCTTCTCTGATGCTCTCGAGAGGTTTTAGAGTCTTCCTCTATTGTAATTCGATACATACAGATTGAAGGGCTTATACCTTTTAGATCGCTTATGTTATAGCCTAATGCGGTGGGGTACTTCTTTAGGACTTCTAATAGCTTTTCGGTTTCTGGTTGTCCTAGGTCAGCGTTGACTATCACTGGTCTTTTTAGTTCATCGTCTAGAAATTCATATCTAAGGTTTTTGGGTAGTGTTTTAAGTTCTAAAGATGGGTTCTTCGGACTTGGCATATGGTTTGGGGTCAGTGCTAAGCTTTCGCTTAGGCTGTCGTCTTTATACGGTTTACACCAATCATCGTCTTCAGAAATATCGGGGATTTGAATCTTTATTATTTCTGAATACGTGGTCTCTTCATTTTCAAGTTCTCTTATGCATTCGTCAATTTCATCTACTAAATAGCAGGTATCGTCTATGGCTGGTGCTTGTAAGAACTTGGTGAGAATGAACTCTATCTTTTCTTCTCCTACTTCGAATGTTAGCCTTCCTTTCTTCACGTCTATAATCGCTCCGGCTGTAGCTAGGAACGGTCTTCCTAGAATAATTGGGGTTACAGTATCTTCCTTGATGTCCATGATTATGAAGTCGGTTGGAATGTAGAATTGTCCTATGCGCACTGGAACGTTTTCCAGTATTCCGACGGGGTATTTTACTGATCGGTCAGCTAATTGAACGGACATTTTGGTTGGTCTGAGGTCTCCCATATTCAGCTTTTTGCATATAGATAAAGGCATAACACTGATATTGGCTCCTAAATCGCATAGAGCTTTGTCTATTACGAACTTTCCAATGACGCAGGGTATGGAGAAACTACCTGGGTCTTTTAATTTAGGAGGCATGCGGTTTTGAATAATAGCGCTACACTCTGCAGTAAGTGTAACTGTTTCGTTATCCTCGATCTTTCTCTTATTCGACAGGATTTCTTTGAGAAATTTAGCGTATGACGGCATTTGAGTTATTGCTTCTGTAAAAGGAATAGAAATATTCAGCTGTTTAAGGAGCTCTACAAATTTCTTAAACTGTCCTGAAGTTTTGGAGTTTATTAATCTTTGCGGATAAGGAATAGGTGGTTTATATGGCGCTGGAGGTGCTTGAGTTTTTTCACTTGCGGTACCCTCCTTCTCGTTGTCTTCCTTCTTCTCTAACTCGGATTCCTTTTCTACCTGTTCAGTTGGTTTTTGTTGCATGGCTGAGTTTTCGGTCCTTGAATCGATCGGTTCGTCCAATTCTTTTCCACTTCTTAGTATTACAGCATTTGCTTGGCCCTTTGGATTCTGTTCGGGTTGTCCAGGAAATGTGCCAGCAGGTGCGGCAGCAGAGGCTTGTTGTTGAGCCACTTGTGATATCTGTGTTTCTAGCATTTTGTTGTGGGTGGCTAAAGCGTCTACTTTTCCTGTCAACTGTTTAATTTGCTCGCTAGTGTGTATGTTTTGATTCAGGAATTCTTTGTTTGTTTGAGCTTGAGTAGCTATGAATTTTTCCATCATCAACTTGAGGTTTGATTTCCTAGGTGCAGTCTGAGCAGCAGCTGGTTTCTGATATCCTGGCGGAGCAGTAGGCACTTGCAATGCATTTTCGCTTTTGTAAGAAAAGTTTGGATGATTTCGCCAACCTGGGTTATAAGTATTTGCGTACGTATTTCCTTGAGCATAATTTACCTGGTCTGGTGGGATTCCGGCTAGCAATGGGCATTCGGGTGCATTATGAGTGGTGCTTCCGCATAACTCGCAATTTGGAGTTACGGCAGCGACGGTTGCAGTGGGGTTAACGGTCAGACTATCAATCTTCTGTGCTAGAGCATCTACTTTAGCGTTGAACTTTTCAAGGCTGCTGATCTCGTACATCCCACCTTTTGCTGTGGTTTTCTCTGTTGGAGTGCGTTCACCTCCCCATTGGCAATGGTTTTGTGACATGTTTTCGATTAATTGATAGGCTTCATCGTATGGCTTATCTATAAGTGCACCGCCCGCGGCAGCGTCTATTGTCAATCTAGTATTGTATAGAAGCCCATTATAGAAAGTATGGATTGTCACCCAGTCTTCTAGACCGTGGTGAGGACATGTTCTCATCATATCTTTGAATCGTTCCCATGCTTCGTAAAGAGATTCAGTATCTTTTGCCGAAATCCATTGATTTGAGCTCTAAGCATAGCAGTTTTGCTTGGCGGAAAATATCTCGCTAAGAAGACGTTCTTCAATTGTTCCCACGTCGTAACGGAGTTGGATGGTAAAGATTGTAACCATGTCCATGCTCTGTCTCTAAGAGAGAATGGGAAAATACGAAGTCTTATCGCGTCTGGAGTTACTCCATTTGCTTTCACTGTGTCCGCATATTGTACAAACTTCGTTAAATGTTCGTTCGGATCCTCAGTTGTGTTTCCTGAGAATTGGTTTTGTTGTACAGCTGACAGCAATGAAGGTTTCAGCTCAAAATCATTTCGGGTAATAGCTGGGGCAGCAATGCTACTTCTAGGCTCCATCTGAGAGGGTGTAGCATATGCCTTCAGCGGTTTGTTTGGAGGTCCTTCAGCCATGTTTGATTCTTCTTCGGATTTGGGAATGGGAGTGAGAGGATCGGGAATGTTATGTTTGAGTTGGTACTCAATGATTCGGCTTCTTAGATGTAAGAAGCGTTCTAGTTCTGCGACTGAAGGTTTCAAGATATCGCCTTGTGAGCGATTACTTGGCATACAATCGACAACACTAGTAAGGGAAAAATGAAAATTGTTAACCTAGTCTATACGGTGTAACAGAAGGTTACACTATTGACTAAACGGGTCCCCGGCAACGGCGCCAAAAACTTGATCGCGACTTTCTATGTCTAATACAACCTAACTGCAAGTGCACAGTCTATCGCGTAGTAATAATAGATATCGATCCCACAAGGAATCGTAATCAAACTAGTGTTCTCGGGAGTTACTATGTTTAGCTAGGTAGAATATGTTTAAGGGAATAAGATTGTAACTAAAAGGGAACTAAGAATGCTACTTAGATTATAATTGATTGAATCGATATGCAGTAATTGGGTTCTTCAGGGATTTGACAAGTTATCGGTGTATGAAATGATTTTCAGAGTTTATTTAAGCAGAAAATGGTGATTTAAAGACTCTCGCCTCACGATGGTTATTGACGCTAATCATAATCCTAAGGGCCAAACGTACACTTTCGTATCCCATTCGGGGTTAAAATTATTTTTTGGAAATCTCTAAGTTCTAATTCATTTTAAAGTGCTTTCGCTGTTATTAAAATGAATGACTAGTGTTTACTATCTGATCTTACCACAACTTTCTCTTGTTGGTTCGTATCTTAATTAATTTCCCACTTTCGTGGCAAAACTACTTTTAAATAAGTTCTCTCTTTCGAGACGAAGTTTATTCAGTAAATCAATTTTAAACTCTCAGACCATAAATTACTTTTGAAAAGACAATTTTCAACCAGTTATTATCAAATCCCTCTTGAATTATTACTACATATCGATTACTTAAATTTAGCTAGACATGGATTTGGGAAAGGTAAAACATAAATGGAAATAATAAATAATAATTTGCATTATAATAAAACTGGAATTACGATTGAAATGAGAAACCTGTAAATATTCCAAATGGCTTTTGGGCAGATCCTCCACAGATGTTGGCAGGATTCTGGTCTTTATGCCAATTTGATCGTACAATAAAAGTAGAAATTACAGAAGAATGAAAATAGAATGTAGAAGAAGTAAAGAGAAATAAATAAGAATACTTAAACTGGAAAGGTTTGCTCTGGAAATAAATTTGGCAGCACTTCGTTGTATGAATGCGGCTCCCTTTCTGAGGTCCCCTTCTTCCCCTTTTATAGAAATGGAATTCTAACGGTTATAATTGGAGAGAGTGGACTTTGAGGCAGAAAAATCAGGGAGTAGTGGTCCACTATTTGGGACTTGGAACTGCTTCTTTAATGTGTAATTGAAGTGGGGCGTTTTTGCCTGCATGACGGTCGTCACCCGTGTGACGGTCGTCATGGAGCTGTGACGGTCGTCACATCAGCAAAAACAGCCTTCTGCGCTTTTCATGATGTTTTCACTCTTTTTTCGTCCATATTTTGCCTGAGATTGCTTCTTTTCTTCATGTTGCCTTGTTTAGACGTGATCGTTGAATACCTGCAAAACATCAGACAAATAACACGGAAATAACCCGAAATCGGATCGAAAACGGTTAAACTTTAGTTGAATTATGCATCGAAATATATATACGATTTCGTGTTATCAGATGACAATCACATCTTGAGCTAAACTGCCTTAAAGATAGGGATCAAACTAGGGGATTTTACACTGTCAAGCCTTAGAAACCCTAGCTTGAAACTTCTCAAACTCCTCAATCATGATGGGTTGACCTTGGAGTCATCCTTATAGCATCTCAATTCATCAATCCATGATCACATGGCTCTTGAATTAGGTCTCAACCTTCTCCAAATCATCAGTTGACCTAGGGTTGACCCAGTCAAACCCTAACAGCACCACTCATGGCTGAGTCTTCTTATTCTTGTACAATGGCCTCTCTAGGCTTTATGATGGCTTTCAAGACATCTCATAAGCTCTCTCAAAGCTTTAAGTCCATCCTCATAGCTTCAGAGTCATCTGAGGAGCTCCCACAACTCTCAAGTTATGAGGCACACAACCTTGGTTTCAACCAATCTCTCTGAGGATCTTCTCACTTCTCTGACAAGGGTATCAACCCTTGAACACTTGAATAACCTTCTTAGCTAGCTTCAAACTCTTGTATAGCTCTTGATTGGTAATCATACCTCTTGATGAACACAAGCTAGGTATATAAATGTTGGTCAAATTTTGGGGTGCAACAGCTGCCCCTATTCAAACGGCTTGAACCTGACTGGGTGAGGAGCGAATGGCTCTCAACCAATTAAGGTAAAAGACGGTTGAATACCGACAAACCCGAAAATTTGCCAACTGCGCAAGTACACGGTACTCTGATGGGAACAAATCTTCGAAAACTGAAACATTAGTTGCACGACAACTAGCTGGAGAATCGGTCACACGGTAACCGGTTAATACATGGTCGATCATGCCATCAGGCATCAAGATTCCTCGGGACTCATCAGGTCACACATCAGGTTGATCACGTTAAATCATGCCATCAGGCATTCAAAGAAAACTTTCGGGCATCAGCCAGACTTCATCAGCAAGTCGGAAATAGAATTCTTGGTCAATCATGAACCAATTGGGAATATCCAAACCTCTGCCATCAGGCACTCCGCATCAGCTGAGAGAACTACTTCGTGAACACGGTCAGACTTCAATCATCAAGTCTTCAGGGGAAGTTTCAACTTCGCTGTTCAGAAACCTGCTGGGGATGACGCACCTCCGCTGGGGATTCTGGAGAACTATGAAGTAACTCTGCTTCGGGGATCCTGAAATCATTCTGGATGAATCAACTCTACTGAGGACTTCAAGAATCATCTTGGACAAATAACTCCGCCAGGGACTTCAAGAATCATCTTGAACCGATAACTATGCTGGAGGTTTCAGGAATCATCCTGAGCAAATACTCTGTCGGGGACTCTAAGCATCAGTTTGAGCAACCAACTCTGCAGACTGCACTGGGGATCTTAAGAATCATCTTAAGCAAACGACCTCGCTGGGGACTTCAAGAATCATCTTGAGCAGGAGACTTCATTAGGGAGAATTTCAGGAATCATCCTGAGCAATCAATTCTGCGGCGGAACACCTGCAAAACAAGAATGGTAACAACCTAGATCATGTTTATTATGCATATGCTTCGGCAATGGCACAATGCTCCACACGGTGGAAATGCTATGCGTTTCTGATAAATGCTATGCAGTCATGCACAATGATGCGACCCCGTCAACAAAATAAATGCTGAAGGGAGAATCCTCCTGTCAAGGAGAAAGAACCACTCAGATAGGGGGAGGAATCATCCTGCCGAGGAGCACAAGCTCACACCAATCTCAATTGGACTCCGCAGGGGACACAACTTCAGTTGACTGTTGCGGGGGAACGAAGCTCTACGAGAACCTGGACCTGCTGAGGGAAAGCGATGTCAATCGCGGGAATAGACTGCACGACCTTCACAGCTACTCTCCTGGAGATAACGACTCCGGTGGGGAAGTGTGGCATCAGCTATTCAACACTCCACTGGGGAAAACCATTCATGGCTGAGTTGCTTCCAAGGATTCGGCTCTCTTGGGGATTTGCAAACTTGGCTGAGGAAGAAGAAATCATTCTGCTTGCCGGGGAGAGTACGACTCTATGGGGAGAATCTCAATTCCGCTGGGGAAGAAGGAATCATCCGGCTTCGGGGGAGAGTACGACTCTGTGGGGAATCTCAATTCCGCTGGAGACTTCAGTCTTGTACCATCAGTTGCTGCACACTTCAGTATGACTCAGCTGAGGAGATGACATTCCTTTAGGATGCATCTGATTGGGGAGAGAATCTTCTCTGCCTGGGGAGACATATTAGTGCTCACGATCTCGGGCTCAGACTCTGCGGGGAGAGGCTACTGAACTTTGCGGGAGAAGGAGGAATCATCCTGCTTGGGGATACGCACGACGCTCTGTCTGGAATATGCTACACCTGTAACAACACAAACAAACAGACAAGACACCCTTCTCAAAGGGACCTATCAAGGTTATCATCTTGTGGCAATGTTTAAGCAATTCATTGTTTCAACAATCAGTGGCCTAGGCCAGTAAGTTTATGTATGCGCATTTTATCAAAAACATCGGCGTTCTTTTCCGCATACAAAACAGGTAAATGCTAGACAGGCAAACAGAATTGCTGAATAGTATACATTTTATTGATAACGAACCCCTGGATGGGTAAAAATGTTTTACAACAGATGCAAGCTCCTAGAATGAGGAAGCTGCGCGAAAATAAAACATAAATATACATCAGTATATACAAATGTCGGCAACGAGGCGTAAACGAACACCATGAGTTGATCCCTCTATGACCCACTCGACTTCGATACTTCTTCGACGCTTCAGCTTCCGAAGAGATTGATTCAGATAAACGGCCCTCAGGTTTTCCAAACCACTAAACAAAGAAAGTCCACACGCGGAACGCAGTCATTTGCTTTTTTCAAATCCCTAACTTTTGCGTGAATCGCCTTTTGCGGGTTTTCAGTTCACCGGGATACCCTTTTTTGCCAAAGTCGCCCATCCGGGTTTTTGACTTTGCGGGTGTACATTTTTTTAGTTTATATCCCTAATTTTTGCCCGAACCTTTTTCTTTTTTATGGTTCGCCGGGATGCCCCATTTTTGCCTGGACTCTCTTTTTACTGTCCAGCGGGTCGCTTTCAAGCAAAGTATTTTTTAACTGCGTCCGCGTTCACCGGGGATGCAAAATCTTCACCATCCATCGTGGATAACAACAAAGCTCCTCCCGAGAAGACCTTGCTGACGATGTACGGACCTTCGCAATTCGGAGTCCACTTGCCCCGGTAATCGGAGTGTGGAGGAAGAATCTTCTTCAGGACGAGATCACCCGTCTGAAAGCTTCTAGGACGCACCTTCTTATCATATGCTTTCTTCATTCGGCTCTGGTATAGACGACCATGCGCAATCGATGCCAACCTCGTCTCATCCATCAGGCTGAGTTGGTTCAGTCGGTTCGTAATCCATTCTGCCTCGTCGAGTTTCACATCAACCAAAACTCGCAAAGAAGGGATCTCCACTTCTAACGGTAGGACAGCTTCCATACCGTACACTAAGGAGAAAGGAGTCGCCCCGGTTGACGTACGCACCGTTGTACGATAATCGTGCAATGCAAACGGCAACATCTCGTGCCAATCTTTGTAGGTCACAACCATCTTCTGAACAATCTTCTTTATGTTCTTATTGGCCGCTTCAACGGCGCCATTCATCTTCGACCGATAAGGATATGAGTTGTGGTGTTCAATTTTGAAACTCTGGCACAGCTCCTTCATCATCTTGTTATTCAGATTCGAACCATTATCGGTAATGATCCGCTCGGGAATTCCGTAACGACAGATGATGTCCCTTTTTATGAATTTAGCCACCACCTGCCTGGTCACATTAGCATACGAGGCTGCCTCCACCCACTTGGTGAAGTAGTCGATAGCTACTAGAATGAAGCGATGACCATTAGACGCAGTGGGCTCGATCTTGCCGATCATGTCGATGCCCCACATGGAGAACGGCCACGGGGAGGACATGACATTTAACGGGCACGGTGGCACATGAACTTTATCAGCATAAATCTGGCATTTATGACATCTCTTCGCGAATTTAAAGCAATCAGACTCCATCGTCAGCCAGTAGTATCCTGCTCTCAGGATCTTTCTTGTCATGGCATGTCCGCCGGCGTGCGTACCAAATGTGCCTTCATGGAATTCTTCCATGAGCATACTGGCCTCTTTCTCATCTACACATCTGAGTAGCACTAGATCGTGGTTTCTCTTATACAACACTCCATCAGGATTGAGATAAAAATTTCCAGACAACCTCCTCAGAGTCTTCTTATCCTGGGTTGACGCTCCCGCAGGATACTCCTTAGTCATAAGGAAAGTCTGGATGTCATGGAACCATGGCTTGCCGTCGGCGGCTTCCTTGATCGCAAAGACAAATGCAGGTCTATCAAGACGAGAAAGGACAATTCTTGGAGCCTCATTCCAAAAATTGACTTTATACATCGAAGCCAACGTGGCTAAGGCATCAGCCATCTGATTTTCAGCCCTGGGAACATGATGGAGTTCCACTCGATTAAAGAACGGAAGTAGCCTTCTGGCATAATTCATGTACGGTACCAAATTCGATTGACGAGTCTCCCACTCCCCTTTAATTTGGTTGATTACAAGCGCTGAATCACCATATACGTCTAAATTCTTGATTCTCAAATCAATTGCTTCTTCTAGACCCATGATGCATGCTTCGTACTCCGCTTCATTATTGGTGACTGGAAACGTCAGTCTCGCAGTGAACGGGATATGGGATCCGTGGGGAGTCGTGATGACCACCCCTATGCCACTTCCGTAGGAATTAACCGCCCCGTCAAATATCAATTTCCACTGGGATTTCCTATCTGGCCCCTCGTCGGGCAACGACTCATCGCAATCCTTCGCTTTGAGAAACATGATATCCTCATCAGGGAATTCAAATTTCATCGGCTGATAATCCTCGATCGGCTGTTCGGCAAGGTAATCAGACAATACGCTGCCCTTAATGGCCTTCTGGGACACGTACTGAATATCATATTCCGTCAACACCATTTGCCATCTGGCAATCCTGCCCGAAAGCGCCTGCTTCTCGAAGACGTACTTGATCGGATCCATCTTCGAAATTAGCATGGTGGTGTGATTGAGCATGTACTGTCGTAAACGTTTGGCAGCCCAGGCTAGTGCACAACACGTCTTCTCCAGCATCGAGTAGCGAGATTCACAGTCTGTGAACTTTTTACTCAAGTAGTAAATGGCATGCTCCTTTCTGCCCGTCTCGTCGTGCTGACTGAGAACACACCCCATACTATTCTCAAGAACTGTCAAGTACATGATTAATGGTCGTCCAGCCACTGGGGGTATCAAGATTGGAGGTTCCTGAAGATACTGCTTTATCTTGTCGAATGCCTTCTGGCAATCCTCATTCCAGGTAATCGCCTGATCTTTCTTTAAAAGCTTGAACATCGGTTCACACATGGCTGTGAGCTGAGAGATAAACCTTGCAATATAGTTTATTCGGCCCAGGAAACCACAAACTTCTTTTTCTGTTTTTGGCACTGGAATTTCTTGTATGGCTTTGATTTTCGCAGGATCAACCTCGATGCCTCTTTCACTCACAATAAACCCCAGTAACTTTCCGGACCGTACTCCGAAAGTACATTTGTTAGGATTCAGCCTCAACCTGACCTTCCGAAGCCTCTCAAAAAGCTTCAGCAAATTGACCAGATGTCCTTCCTCCGTTTGGGACTTCGCAATCATGTCATCAACATAGACTTCAATCTCGTGATGAATCATGTCATGAAACAAAGTTACCATAGCTCGTTGGTAAGTGGCCCCTGTGTTCTTCAGACTGAAAGGCATTACCTTATAGCAAAATGTTCCCTAGGGAGTGATAAACGTCGTTTTCTCCATGTCCTCCGGCTCCATCTTGATCTGATTGTAACCGGAGAAGCCATCCATGAACGAAAACACGGAGAACTGGGCTGTATTGTCGACCAACACATCAATATGAGGCAGCGGGAAATCATCTTTAGGGCTCGCCCTATTCAAATGCCGATAATCGACGCACATGCGTACCTTACCGTCCTTCTTCGGTACAGGCACTATGTTGGCGACCCACGGAGGGTAAGTGGTGACCGCTAAGAAGCCAACATCAAGCTGCTTTTGCACTTCTTCTTTGATCTTAACGGCCATATCTGGTCGTGTCCTCCTAAGCTTCTGCTTAACGAGAGGACAACCTTCTCGCAGCGGCAAGTGATGGACCACGATGTCCGTGTCAAGTCCGGGCATATCTTCGTATGACCAAGCAAAGACGTCACTATACTCTCTCAGCATCTCGACTAATCTCTGCTTGACATCACTCTGCAGTGCAGCCCCTATCCTGACGTTTCTGACGAGTTCTTCAGAGCCCAGATTGCACTGATACTTGCATTTTATTTACTCCACTTTGTCACTATGATTAGTAAAGATTGGAGGGAGGATGACGAAACTGAATAGTCATAACCGATGATCGTATGCTTTCAGATAAAACCTTGTCGATGACGTACAAGGCATTGTTTCAAATCCCCAAACACCGAAGATATAAGGAGTTAGTCCCTTGTTAACCACTTCGAGCCAAGAAGTAGAAGTTTTTTCAGACTTTTAAACCCTCACATCTTAACCCGGGGCAGGGTAGTCGTCAGTTAGCTTGACCGAGCGTTCAAGTCTTATAGAGGAGTGTTGCCTTTCGAGGACCAATCACATCGCATTTTTCCCCAGAGGTCGTACCTCGTCCACCACAATGGTTAAACCTCACCAATCAGGAGTGATACAGTTATAATCCTTTCGGAGCAATCAAGACAACCAGTGTCGCACGACTTGTTCCAAGAAAAAGAAAAAAGGAATAAGAAAGCCCGCTAAGTAAAAGAAAAAAGTTGGAAAGCAAATACTTAGGCAAAAATCAGGGCATCCCGCTGGACTTCAAAAATCGAAAAGAACTCGGAAGAGTCAGTCCAGGCAAAAATTAGGGAATCAAAAGAATGGAAAAGAAAGGATATAAAAAGAAAAATCCTCGAACAAGGACGAAGTCGTGTGGATACAGGCACCGAAAACGAAAAAGGAGTAACTATCACTCCGAAACACCTTGTGAATTCTTTAACCAGTTGTTCCCACTATTCAACATACCTCTCGAAGAGGCGAGCGCTTGAGCCAAGTTAACTGAACAGTAGGATCGGAGATCATCACGTAGAAGGGGTGGGTACAAATCATGACTTGAGCCGAATATCCTTTGTTTCACGAACCGTGAACCCGGCCACGATACAACCCTTAAAAGACCTAATTGAGGCAGGGTTTATTCTGAAAGCGCATTACGATAAGGTTGAGTAACCTGACTCCTACATGATTTGCTAATCATATCCTTGTTGTATTTTTCACTGATCAAATCAGCACTACGTTTGAACTGTTGGTTCATTCGTCACTCACTATCATGACACGTAAATGAGTGACAGTACATTTTTTCGAAATCTGCATGAACACTGCATTAAAATTACCATTCGTGAATAAACAATTTTAATTGCAGGTCAGTAGTTGATATGAAGGAATTCCAACACGGAATAGTCAGTCAAGACTGAATCGTTAGAAGTTTGGATCAGAACGGTATGCTGCGAAGCCCTGTGAATTTGGGGCATTGACTTCCAGTGAGTTTGGAATCAGTCAGTCTGAGGACAAGTCCTGAAGCATCGGTTGATTATGGGACAGTTTGTTCAAGAAGCAGTTGATCGGAAGTGAATCTTCTCGAGACCCAATCAGGGGCAGTTATCCAGAACTCCTGTGATTTGAGGGCAGATCCCTCCAGTGTTCAATCAGGGCAGGTTAAGTCGCTCAACGCTCGTTCAGGGGCAAGCTACTTCAGAAGTATATTGAAACCAGCCATGCTGAGAGTTGGTTAGGTGAAGATGAATCCTTCCGTTGTACAGATGTTGGGGCAAGCCATCTGAAGATTGTCTCGTTGCCAGCTGCTTTCTGTTCAGAGTGAATTTTCCCAAGAGTCGGATTGGGGCAAGTTGAATTGCACTGGGGCAAGGTGTTCAAGCGAGTTTGCTCACCCTAGCAAGAGTTGAGTGTCGGGGAATCGTGTCATTACCCTGCCAAAACCTGAACCTTCTGAAGAAGCCTTGCTGTTATTGGATTGTTATTTGACAGCCTAACCTGTTACTTGGCAGAACCTTGTAACCAAATCGTTTTAAAGTCCAGTTCTCGTCTGGCAAACCGGAGATCAGCTCTCGTCTGAAATCCAAACCAGAAACCAGCCCTGTCTGGTCACCTTTTCTTTTACCTATTGTTCAACCAGTTCTCGTCTGGCTAACACAGTTTTAAAAGTCCAGTTCTCGTCTGGCAAACCGTAAATCAGTTCTCGTCTGACAACCTAACATATTTTGCTATCAGTTCTCGTCTGATAGTTCACCCCGTCTAGTATTTCCCTTTCAAATCCACTTTTGTTGGTAACCAGAAATAAATCCCTATCACCATAAACCTATCCCTAAACCAGAAACAACCTAAGTATATCCGACACGATGATTCCTAGTGACTCGTATGTTGTCACATTCCCCGACACGAGGCTCGAGTGATCCCAACTCCATGATTGGTATTCTGTATTCCCGGTGTTGATGTTGTTGAATCAAGATTATTTTCTCAGCAGAGATGTACAGTTTGAGATTGTTTCCCCTGAGCAGTTTGAGATTGCAGCAAGTTGAGATGGCATTTATCCCTTATCAGAGTAGGATCATGATTATCCTCGGTCGTTTTGATTAATATTCCCGGCAGAGTATGGCCATCCCAAGCATTAAACGTTGATTATCCTGATGTGCTATTTTCCCAAGTGGGTTGAGACTGAAGCTTTCCCTGACCGATAGATTTGGGTTTATTTCCCTAGTCGTGGGACTGATGCAATGTTGTATCCCCATAGAGTCCAAGTTTGACTCCTTTCCTCTCCGAGTCCAGGTCATTGACTCATTCCTCAAGCAGAGGTCGACGTTGATTCCCTCACTGAGTAATCTCCAGACGAGTAGATTTTGATGTCAGCCAGAGAAGAGTTATTTCTCAGCAGATTGCTTCGTACCCTATAAGGACTTAAGGTGTTCTAAAAAGACCGTTCAGGGTTGTTTTCCTCAGTGAAGTGAGATTCAATTTCAGTGATCGATTGTTATCTTCTGCAGTCGCCAGAGGTGTGTCCTTGATAGGATCAGTACATCTCCAACAGAGTTGTACAATGAGTAGCCAAGGATTGATATCCCCAGCAGTGTTGATACACAGGTATTCCTCATCAGACTTGATAGTCCAGCAGGTGTTACCCAGAAGGGTCAGTCTCCGTAAGGCGTATGCAAGATTATCCTCAGCAGATCGAGATTGATATCCCCGTCAGAGTGTAGCCATTCCCGGCAGATTGATTGTGTATTCCCAATGGTTTAGGATCGAAGTTCTCCCTGACAAGCAGATTTGGGTTTATTTCCCCAGCACTGGGTCAGGGTGAAGTTTCTCGTAGGAGACTATTCACAAGTGTGCAGCAATTGATAGTTCAAGACTGAAGTCTCCAGCGGAATTGAAATTCCCCACAGAGTTGTACTCTCCCCAGTAAGCAGGATGATCCCTTCTTCCCCAGCCGAGTATGCAAACCCCCAACAGAGTCGAGTCCTTGGAAGCCGTTTGGGCCATGATTGGTTTTCCCCAGTAGAATGTTTAGTAGCTGATGCTGTATTTCCCCATCGAAGTCGTTCTCTCCGGGAAAGTTTTGCTGCGAATGAGTGTAGTTTATTTCTGCGATTGACATCGTTTTCCTCCACAGTTGTGGTTCGTATACCTAGATGAGCATGTCCAGGTTCTTGTAGAACTTTGTTCCCCTACAGCAGTCGGCTGAAGTTCGTTCCCCAGGTGGAATCCAATTGAGATTGGTGTGACTTCTTCTCCTCGGCGGGATGATTCCTTCCTCCACCAGAGTGGTTCTTTCTCCTTGACAGGAGGCTTTCCCCTTCAGCATTTATTTTGCTGATGGGGTCGTAGCATTTTGCATGATTGCATAGCATTTATCCAAAAAAAACGCGTAGCATTTCCACCGCGTGGAGCATTGCGCCATTGTCAAACATATGCATATGAAACATGAGCTAGGTCGTTACTGCTCTTGTTTTGCAGATGTTCCTCCGCAGAATGGTTTGTTCAAGATGATTCTTAAAGTCCCTAGCAAAGTCGTTTGCCCAACATGATTCTTGAACTCCTCAGCGAAAGTGGTTTGCTTAAGACGATTCTTAAAATCCCCCGTGAATTCGCCAGAGTTGGTTGCTCAAGTTGATGCTTAGAGTCCCCGACAGAGTGTTTGCTCAGGATGATTCCTGAAATCTCCAGCATAGTTATTGGTTCAGGGTGATTCTTGAAGTCCCCAGTGGAGTTGACTGTTCAAGATGATTCTTGAAGTCCTCAGCAGAGTTGATTCACCCAGAATGATTTCTGGATCCCCGAAGCAGAGTTACTTGATAGTTCTCCAGAATCCCCAGTGGAGATGTGTCATCCCCAGCAGGTTTTAAACATAGAAGTTGAACTTTCCTTGGAAGACTTGATGATTGAAGTCTGACAGCGGTGCCAAAACCCCAGACTTGCTGATGAAGTCCAACTGTATTGACGAAGTAGTTCTCTCAGCTGATGCAGAGTGCTTGACGGTAAAAGATTGTATATCCTTATTTGGTTCATGATTGACCCAGAATTTTATTCTCGACCTACTGATGAAGTTCGGCTGACGCCTGAGAATCTATTTGAATGCCTGACGGCATGATTAACTTGACTGTTAAAAGTCCCTAATGACCTGATGAGTCCCGAGGAATTCTGATGCCTGACGACATGATCAACCATTTATCACCAGTTACCGAGTGACCAGTGACCCCTTGATGAATTGAGAACGAATATCTACAGCAAAATCAGATGATCATCCTGACGGAGGTTTGAGATTAGACTTTTCACCGGTTACCGTGTGACCAATTCCCCAGTAGAGTTGTCGTGCAACTGTTATGCTCAGTTTTGAAGATGTTCCTAACAATCAGAGTATCATTTACCTGTGCGTGGTCGACAAATCACCAGTTACCATGCGACCGGTGATCCCTCGATGATTTGAGGATGCAATGATATCAGATAAATCAGAGAATCATCCTGACGGAGGTTCAGATCAGTATTTCTCCAGCTAGTTGCCGTGCAGCTATCATTTCAGTTTCCGAAGATTTGTTCCCATTAGAGTACCGTGTACTTGTGTAGTTGGTAAATTTCCGGGTTCTTTGGTATTCAACCGTCTTCTACCTTTGAATGCTTGAAAGTTGTTCGCTCTTCAACCCTTCAGGTCCAAGCCGTTTGAATAGGGGCAGCTGTTGCACCCCAAAATTTGACCAACTACTTATCGCAATTTGGCTCATGTTTCGACTCATTTCATTTTGCATTTGCATACTGCGTACCTTGCATTTTTTCAGTCAGATTGAGTTTATCGGGATTACAACCCTCTGATCACGCTTCAGGAATTTCAGGCTCGTTCCCTGTGTTTTCAGCTCTCGCTGTTGTTTTTGAGGACACCTCAGTGTCCGGTTTTTACCGTTTATTTCACTGTATTCGCGCATCTTTTTTCTAATCGATTTAATTGGCTGTACTATATTTTTTGATTTTTTCCCTTATTTTCTAGAATTTTTTAATGGATTTAATTGATTTTTTTAGATATTAGATAGATTTTTTAATAGCTTTAATAGATATTAAATGTTTTTAAATAGTTTTTAGTTTTAATTTCTTTTTTAGGAATTACTCTGATCATTTTTAGATAATGGTCTTAATAAGATAATTGGTTCTAGAGTTTAAGTAGATTTTTTTTAATGATTTTTAATAGGAAAATTATTTTACTAGGATTTTTTAAATAGGTTTAATAAATCTTTTTCTATTTTTAATAGATTTAGGAATTAATGGAGATTAATTAGATTTTAATCACTTTTTTTAGATGTTAATTAGGGTCTTAGTTCATTTTAATTGGATTTATTAGCTTTAATTAGGTTCAGAATAGTCTTAATTGTCATTTAGGCTTTAATTGCAGTTTTAATTTTCGTTTAGTATTAATTGAGTTTAATTAGGGTATTAATCATCAATTTAGTCATTAAGTGAGTAGATTAGTCAGAATTAATTGAATCTTTTTTTAATTCCGTTTTAATCCATTAAGCAAGTTGTTAATTGGATTTAGTTAAATCAGTCTGGTGGGCCAGGTGTTGGAGGCCCAAATCCAGTCAATGCGCCACGTGTCTGCGTATAAAGGCTCCCACGAGTTTCTTACTCCACTAGCCACTTCATTCTCCACTTCCACCTGGTTCACGCGTGGAAACCCACACTCTCACCACATCACCGCCACACGTGTACACCTCTCCATCTCTCTCTCCCATGCGTTGCCACGACACCCCTTGAGGTGTCACCCTCACACGTTCTCCGGCCATGCAAACACGTTTGGGAACCCGCCGGAGAAATCATCACGGTCGGAATCCTCACCGTAACCGCCGTCGGAGTCTCGCCGGAAATTGCAACACTACCAGAAGATTCATCCTCTTCATCTAAGGTTTCCATATCTGTAACAACATTCGTCTTTCTCCACCATGATCATCATCATCTTCATCCCAGATTCATCAATCTTGGGAGATTTTGCCAGAACGATGAACATTCATCTTAACCTTCATCGCCTTCATCGTTTTTTCCAGAGTCATTCATCATTGTTCATCGGTTTCCACTCAACTTCTCCAGAAATTCCTAGGACCTTCATAGTGTTCATAATCATCTCCATGAATGTTCATCATCGTTTATCATTTTTTCCAACAATTCATCAACGGTGTTCATATCCAGATCTTCATCCAGATCAGTGCAAGAACACTGTAACCATTTTCCAGAAGCCTCATCAAGATTCAACAATCTTCATCAGTTATCAACAATCTTCATCAGTTATCTTCAAGATCTTCAAGGATCTTCGAAGATCTTCATCCTCTCCATATCACCGTTTTTCCAGATTCCTTCAAGATCATCCATATCCTCAAAGATTCACAGCAATGCACCTTCGGAGAACCATTCTCGGACCTACTTCTCCAACTCGCCTCAAGAACAAAATGTGCAAGAACTTTCGTCAGGATTCACCATGAACAATCGTCCGTGTTCGTTGTATTTGCATCAACTTCATAACTCCTTCTTCAAGGACTTCAAGATCCACAAACTACAAACGTTCGAATCTCCATCGCTCGTATATTCTTCCGATCTGCAAACGCTCATCAAGGTATCATTTCCGGATTTACCACCTCCATTGAGACATGCAAGCTGAAAGAAGATTCAGAACAGAGAGTGAATGAAGAATTTTAGGTGAAGGAAAGGTGGATTCGTTGTTTGTTAAAGATTGATATTAGGGTAAAGATTGAGTTGTGTTTTCGGTGGAAGACATGAGGAACTTTGAGGCGGTGAAGGAGCTGACGGCGGCGGCGGAAGCTGGGAGAAGGAGAGAAGAGGGATTAGGGTTTCATTTGGATTGAAGGAGAGAGGGGAAGGGTTCTCTGTTGTTGGGCCGTTAGCCCATTGTTTTTTTTTTGCCCATACACCCCCGTTTTTCGCTATTCCCCCCTCCTCGTGTGTGTAGTTGGGCTGGGCCCATTCTCTTTACCAGCCACATACCCCGTTTTTGGCTATTCACCCCTCCCCAATTTTTTGTGCATTTTTGCTGGACTCTGGGCCCAGTTTCCTTGGTTTTACTAACTGCAGTACCCCCTGTAACATACACCCCCCTGTACATTTTGGTAATATTTTTGTATGATTTTAATTGTAATTTCCTTTTTAGAGTAGTTTAACTTTTTAGAATAGTTTAATAATTCTAGAATATAGTTAGCATATTGATTAGCATGTTAGGATTATAGTTAGGATTTAATTTTCTTTAGAGAATTGTTTTAGTTTAATATGCTTAGACTATAATTTTTAGTATATTTTCTTCTAATAGAATTTAGATAATATAATTCTTAGAATAGGTTGTAATTAGCATATTATACTCTTTAGGGAGTTTTAGATAATATTTCTCTTAGAGTTCTCTTTTATATTTTTCTAGAATAGAAATTTAGCATTTATTCCTTTGTAAAGAAATTAGGAATTAGATATTTTTAGGGGATTTATAGATTTATTTCTTTAGAATATTTTCTAGCAGAATTTAATTGCCGTATTTTAGGAGTAGCATTTTATTTCCATTTTGTCATTGGATTTCTCTCCTATTTTCGCCTATCTGATTTTATTCTTCAATGTTATTTTTGGTTGGCCGTGTGACACGATTCCATTGGAGAATGATTTTTAATATCATTTCTCTATCTTGTCTTTGACACGGACATCAATACGCTACCTCTTAGAGTTCGATTTCTTGTATAAGTCGAACCATGACGGTCTAAGCGTTACATTGTTCTTGATTCGATCATCATCATCAAAGATCCAGAGAGGAGAAGATTGGAATGAAGCTTGCACGCATGTCGAGAGCCAACGGAGCCGCTTCGTTCAACATCATCATCGTCGTATTCAATTCTTCAGGCAACCGTCGAGTGTTGTGAGCTGTATCGTTAGATACGTAGGAAATGACAGTTGAGGAGTTTCTTCTCAATCGTCTAGGATGTCTAGTATGGTACCCTTTGGGTGACATGCGACGCATTCGCTACTACGTCTTAGGTTCTTGCGTGTGTGTCTCGAGTTCCTTCCCGTTTAGGTGTAAGCCTGCTTCCTCTTTGTTCTCGCCCCCGTGCGATCGAAGCCCCTTTTCTCTCGCGTTCAGGAGATTGAGACCCTTTCTCTTGTCCCCGTGCAATCGAGATTCGTTTTCCCGTCGAACTACGTTTGCTCTGATCTCTCGTACCAGATGAGAGTACGTAGGCATAGGATGCGATATCCTAGCGAGCTACCTCCCTTTTCCCTTTTTCTCGTTTTCCCGTTTAGCTGTAGTAAGCTGAACTACAGCTGCTCTGATTTTCTCTGATGAGAATATGTAGGCATAGGATGTGATATCCTAGCGAGCACACTAACCACTAACTTCTGTTTTCTCTCGCTGCCGTGCGATCGAGACTTTCCCGCTGACGACTGATGTTATCCCTTTCTCTTGCCCTTGTGCATTTGAGACCAGACCGTAGTTCTAGTCCCCGTAGGTCCCCGTACCTCTAAAACCAACTTGATCTCTCACCCCCGTGTGACCGAGAACATCCCTGTCTAGCCGTAGTTATCCTGAACTACGTCATGCTCTGATTTCTCTGACGAGAATACGTAGGCACAAGACACGATGTCTTGGCGAGCAAACTTCCCCCCGTAGTTTCCCGAACTACGTAGACTCTAATTTCTCATTCTCTGATGAGAATACCTAGGCATAGAGTGCGACGCTCTATCGAGTCAGTTTCTTCCCGTTTAGATTTAGCAGCCGTAGATAGATTGTTTTTCACCCGTAGACAAACCAACAAGCGTGGATCCCATCGAGTACGATGGATGTGAGGGGTGCTAATACCTTCCCCTTACGTAACCGACTCCCGAACCCAGACAATGGTTGCGATGACCTTGTCTTATACCTTTTCGTCAGGTTTTTCCGATCGTTTCCTTTCCCGTTCTGAGGGATAAATAACGAAAGGTGGCGACTCTTCTGTTTTGCTGGCACCTTATTTTCGCGGAAGCGACAACTTTATGTTGTGTAATTCGAAATGATGAACTATGAATACATAGAGAGGATATCTATTGTTTATATAGTTGTTGCTTTATGTGAGATCTGGCTTCCAACTCTACAATGGAAACAAATGGGTTTCTTGAAAAGTTATACTGGCATTGGTATGCTTTCAATTTCTTCACAACTTCAATTTTTTAGTTAAAACCTTGTAGTTTAGGATTTCACATTGAATGAATTTTGCAATGTGTATTCGTTGAGTATTGGAGTCAATATGTCCATACTTATTTTACATAGTTTTCCCTTTCTTCATGATGTAACGCATATTTTTTATGCAGGTTTGTTGCAGCAATATTGTTGGCAATTTACTCGGGATTTTTTTATGGTATATATGTTCCAGATTGGCAGTTTGATGTATCAATAGCTACCTCTTCTTTGCCTCCAATTGACACTGGCAATGTTTACAAGGTGAGAGTAGGCTGCCCGTACACACACTTCACTTTCCATTTAGCTATTTGTTCTGTGCAGCAATATTTTGTTTTGAATTTAATGTGCTGCATAAGATAGAAACATTGCTAGACTAAGACATCTGTTTTAGGTTTATTTTAAAGATGTACATGTGATGTTGTTCAAGCTACAACTGATGAGTGATTCACTGTTTCAAATAGTAATACCGGCATATTCCTTCTATTTTTGCCTTATCTAATACACACCATTATTTGCAAAAATGTTTACCTTGGTATTATTGCTTATGATATCATTGTATTGTTTTTTTTTATGGCTTGCTTGTTTATGTGATTGAGTTTACTTGATTGTGTAAATTAGGTTCTTCCTACCATTTTAACTTTGTGGTTAGCAGACAAATCTGGTCGCTGGCTTCTACTTATTTTATGAATTCTAATGTCGTAAAAAGCAAATGCTTTATCTATATATATATATATATATATATATATATATATATATATATATATTTATATATATATATATATATATATATATATATATATATAATGATTTTGTGTAAAAAAAAGTGTACTACAATAGCGTTTTGAAATGAGAGTGCTATTAACGATACATACTATAATAGCACTTTTTGGACCACCGAAACGCAACCGAAATTATCAACACGGACAAAACCACCAGAAAGAGCAACCCTCGCCCGCTTCTGGAATAAACCTCCTTATCTGAACTGGTTTGAATCGCCTGAAACGCGAGCAAAGCGGCTGTAATCCCGATAAATCGCTTTGGCTGACAAAATGCACAGTATACGACAAATGATATGCAGATACAAATGAAATGAAACATAAGCCAAATTACGGAAAAAGGTTGGAAAATTTTGGGGTACAACATCATGCTAACTGGAGATTAATCTCTAAACTTAGCAAGCAAAAACATGTTAAAGGGCTGCCAAATCTTGACTATCACTCGAATGTTCTCTGTGGAGCATGTCAAGTTGGAAAGATTGTGAAAACCTCTTTTAAAACCAAAAACATTGTCTTTACCTCTAGACCCTTGGAATTGCTTCACATTGATTTATTTGGTCCTATTGGGACTGCTTCAATCAATGGGAAGTAATATGTTTTGGCCATTCTTGATGATTTTAGCGGACTTGGGTAAAATTTCTTCCATCTAAAGATGAAACATACGAAGTATTTAGCATCTTCTGCATTCAAGTACAAACTGAGATGGAAGTAAAGATTTTGAAAGTCAGAAGTGAGCACGGGGGAGAATTTAAAAATGAACCACTTGAGTCTTTTTGCTTATGATATCATTGTATTGTTTTTTTTATGGCTTGCTTGTTTATGTGATTGAGTTTACTTGATTGTGTAAATTAGGTTCTTCCTACCATTTTAACTTTCTGGTTAGCAGACAAATCTGGTCGTCGGCTTCTACTTATTTTATGAATTCTAATGTCGTAAAAAGCAAATGCTTTATATATATATATATATATATATATATATATATATATATATATATATATATATATATATATATATATATATATATATATATATATATATATATATATATATATATATATATATATATATATATATATATATATATATATATATATATATATATATATATATATATATATATATATATATATATATATATATATATATATATATATATATATATATATATATATATATATATATATATATATATATATATATATATATATATATATATATATATATATATATATATATATATATATATATATATATATATATATATATATATATATATATATATATATATATATATATATATATATATATATATATATATATATAATGATTTTGTGTAAAAAAAAGTGTACTACAATAGCGTTTTGAAATGAAAGTGGTTTACCAAAATATTTCTGGGCCGACGCCATTAGTACGGCGTGTTATGTTTTGAATAGGGTGCTTATTCTCCCCATTCTAAATAAAACACCGTATGAACTTTTAAAAGGGCGAAAGCCAAATGTTTCTCACTTGCATGTGTTTGGCTGCAAATGTTTTGTATTAAACAATGGAAAGGAAAACTTGGGCAAATTCGATTCCAAGGCCGATGAAGGTATCTTCCTCGGATACTCTCAATCGAGTAAAGCATATAGAATATATAATAAACAGTTGCTTGCTGTAGAAGAGTCTGTGCATGTTACTTTTGATGAGTCTTATCCGAGAAATGTCGGAAAGGATAGTGTTGTTCATGGTGCAGGTACATCTACAGAAGACATACTCAAAGGTGGCGAGACGGGGATTGATCAACCTGACAAAGCCAAAGTTGAGGAGGATAAGGATGTACACCATGATGTAATCGAGGAAGTTCATCCGCCTTCAAACGATGATCTCCCTCAAGCTTGGAAGTCTTCCAAAGACCATCCAATTGAAAACATTCTCGGAGACATCACAAAGGGTGTAACAACTCGATCGAAGCTAAGTAATTTCTATTATCACTTCGCGTTCGTTTCACAAGTGGAACCTAAAAACCCTAAGGAAGCCCTACTCGATGAACACTGGTTTTTGTCAATGCAGGAGGAACTGAATCAGTTCACTAGAAATGAGGTTTGGGACCTTGTCTCTCCTCCGCGAGGTCATCGAGTAATCGGCACCCGATGGATGTTTAGAAATAAATTGGACGAAAATGGAGTAATAACTCGCAACAATGCGCGGTTAGTCGCGCAAGGGTATAACCAAGAGGAAGGCATCGACTATGAGGAAACTTATGCGCCGGTTGCCCGACTCGAGGCTATACGCCTTTTGCTTGCTTTCGCTTGTGCGAAGGATTTTAAGTTATTTCAAATGGACGTTAAGAGTGCATTCCTTAACGGGTTCATAAATGAAGAAGTCTATGTTGCTCAACCTCCTGGTTTTGAGTCTCATGAGTATCCTGATCATGTCTACAAACTGAAAAGAGCTTTATACGGTCTCAAACAAGCTGCTAGAGCTTGGTATGAGAGACTAAGTAAATTTTTACTTGATCAAGGCTACTCAAGAGGAAAGGTTGACACTACTCTCTTCATTAAACGTCAATGAAAGCACTTAATTCTTGTACAAATTTATGTTGACGATATCATATTTGGATCCACTAACATGAGTCTCGTAAGAGAGTTTTCTGAGCTTATGCAGGGTGAATTCGAGATGAGTATGATGGGTGAACTCACATACTTTCTCGGTTTGCAAATCAAGCAACTGAAAGAAGGAACATTCGTGAGCCAAACAAAATACTATTTGGAGCTTCTCAAGAGATTTGACATGGCAAATTCAAAAGCCATAGACACTCCTATGCCAACATGTGTAAATATGAGTAAAGATTAAAGTGGTAAGGACATTGAGGTAAAAAGGTATAGAGGTATGATTGGCTCTCTTCTCTATATTACTGCCTCTCGTCCCGACATTATGTTTAGCGTGTGTATGTGCACGAGATACCAATCATGTCCTAAGGAATCCCACCTAAAATATGTCAAACGCATACTTCGATACCTATCTGGTACTCCGAAGTATGGACTGTGGTATTCCAAAGATAATGATTGTTCATTGGTAGGTTTCTCCGATTCCGATTTTGCCGGTTGCAAATCGGATAGGAAAAGCACCGGCGGTACGTGTCACTTATTTTCAAATTCCTTGGTCAGTTGGCACAACAAGAAACAAGTGTCTGTTGCTCTGTCAACCGCCAAAGCAGAATACGTAGCCGCCGGTAGTTGTTGTGCGCAAGTCCTATGGCTTAAGCAACAACTATTGGACTTCAATTTAAAACTAGAACGTGTTCCAATATTTTGTGACAATACTAGTGCTATAAACCTTACCAAAAATCCGGTGTTACATTCGCGTACCAAACATATGGAAATTCGACACCATTTTCTGAGGGATCATGTAGAGAAGGGTGACGTTATCTTTGAACACGTTGACACCAAAAATCAACTAGCGGACATTTTCACAAAGCCGCTAGCCACTGAGCCTTTCCTTCATACCCGTCGAGAACTTGGCATTCTCGACATTTTTGATCGGGTTTAATGATTGCTAGTTTCGAATTAATCTGTTTACAACTACACTCTTGTACTTCTAACAGGTTGAGTTTTGTTGCAAGCACAAGTATGGTGTTATCAATTGTTGTCGGTATAGAGGTGATATTGCTCCTTTTCTCTTTCTCTCTCTCTCTAAACATTCATGACTTAAACTAAGTATATCGTTTGACTATCATAGTATTTATATATATGACATTTGCTGCAAATTCTATGTGGTTTGGATGCAAATTTTATTGTGTAAGTGTAAATAGGCATCGAGTATGGCATTCTACATGACATAAAACTGAAAAACTGAGTTTTTGATCACTATGAGTCGACCAAAACAGGGCAGCGGTCGACGCATGCTGTAGACTTTCAAAAGTATCAAAAATCACACAGTGTGCATCGACGCATGCAGGGGTTATGGTCGACGGCTCGCGCAAAAACCCAGAATTTTTTTCTTTTGAAAACCGTTCCATCTCTTCATTTCTTCATTAAATGTGCAGTCAAAAGCAATTATGATTTGATAGTGCATTTTCTTGTAAGTTGCATCTAGACATCTACTGTGTCCCCTTGTCTCCTCCCTCTTACCATAACCCTAAAACTTCCTCTATAAAAATGGATAGTTCTCATCTTCTCCAAAATCATCTCCCACTTCTCTCTCTCTCCAAAGGCATTACAGTTAATCTCTGCAAAATCTCCAAAAATCATCATCAATGGCTTCTCTATTTCGCAAAAATACCGGAAAGAGATCAAGGGCCTCATCATCATCCGCTTCAGTACCCGTTACCGTTGTCTCACTAGTTCCTCCACCTGCGGTTGAAAACTTCAACAAAAATCTCAGCAAAAGAGCAATCGTTCCGCAGCATGCATTCTACAAGGCAACGACGGAGCGCATGCACCTCACCCAAATTCTGTCTCTGCTGGAGTTTCAAGGTTTTTTTTTAACTTTTTGGAGTGCAACACAAAATACAGTGAGGATTTAGTCCGGGTGTTCTACATGAGTCTGCATGACAATTTTCAAAGTCAATATTTCCACACCTCTGTTGGTAATAAACTGGTAAACATAAATTCTGAAGTCTGGAATAAGTATTTTGATTTGACTGTAGATGTTGATGCACCACCTCTTCATGAGGTAACGAACACTCGCACGGTACCGGGATACGAGTTTAAGAGTGCTCTGAATGACATGCTCAAAAGGCCCTATTCAGATGCTATTGTCAATAGTGATGCCTTTCCTAGAACGGTTACGGCAGGCAAAATCCAAACAGGGGAGCGCATCCTTTATTGGATTGTCACTCGCATCCTGCAACCGAAAAAAGGTGGTATGTCCCGAGTCGAACAAGGTGAGGTACCTCTCATCTATATCTTGAAACATAAGATCAAAAAAAACTGGCCATACTATATTGCAAGCAGGATTTTTGCTCTGAGAGACTCAGGTAGAGGCACTGCTCTATCCTATGGGTCGTTTGTTTCGGAGGTTCTTGCCGCAGCAAATATTGTATACCCAACATTTCCTTGTGTTTCAGTATCCTCTAACAAAGAATTTAGCACCAAAACCTTTGCCATGATGGGATATTTTTGGTGTGATGAACGACAAACATACAAATTTTTCCGTCGAGCAAACATTCCTCGGGTGACTCATGACAGTTCTGAACAGGAAAGTGAAGAACAAGGTGAACAGGAAGATGATGAAGAAAATACAGCTGAAGAGGTACAAGAACCTGTATGCGAGACGCAAGACTATTATCAATCGCCGGTTCAACATGAGATTCCAAATACTGATTGGCTCCAGCATTCAGCTCCATTTGAAGAACAGGAAGAAGGTTACACAAATCAGGGATGGGGTGAATGGCAATACACAGGCTGGACCACCCTGGGTAGATTCTACGATCCATATCACGGCTATCCTCAAGATCATCAACCTTCCCACCACTCATCACCTCCTCCACCATCGGACAACTCTGAAGTACTTAATATGTTGTAGTCCATGCAGTTAGATCAACAGACCTTCATGAGGAGTCAAGATACGTAAATGGAAGAGATCAGAGCTGAGCTTCATACTCAAAATGAAAGGTTAAATTCATTTTCAACTCGGATGGACGCCCTCTTTGAAGCTCTTGTTGCATCACATGAAAGGCAAGACATGGAAATCAGCGACTGTCTCCATCACCTCAACATGTCCGTGGAAGCGTTCATGGACTTCTCGGATCCTCACCGCAATCCAGATATTGCATACCGGGGGAGGGGCCGAGGTCGGGGTCGGAGATATTAGTTACATAGTTGCATATGTTTTCACTGTGTATTTCCTGTTATTTCGTGTTATGTTTGTCTGAATATTTCGCCCATTTGTATGTATTCACTTCATTATCTATTTAATTCTAGTTTGTTTTCTTTGTTCATTAATACTCTTATGTGTGAAGGATGGTGTCGCTTGCACGAAAATAAGGTGCCGGCACAACAAAAGAGTCGCCACCTTTCGTTATTTATCCCTCAGAGCGGGAAAGGAAATGATCGGAAAAACCTGACGAAAAAGGGTAAGACAAGGTCGTCGCAACCGTTGTCTGGATTCGAGAGTCGGTTACGCAAGGGGAAGGTATTAGCACCCCTCACGTCCGTCGTACTCGACGGGATCCTCGCTTGTTGTGTTTACTTGGACGGGTTGGTTTTATTCTATCTACTTATCAAGGTTGGCTGAAAAAGAAAAGAAAAATGACTCGGCAAAGCGTCGCACTTTATCCCTACGTATTCTCATCAGAGAACGAGAAATCAGAGTCAACGTAGTTCGGCCTACGAAGGGTTATGGGGGAAGGTAGCTCGCCAAGACATCGCCATCTTGTGCCTACGTACTCTCAACAGGCACGAGAGATCAGAGCTCACGTAGTTCGGGAAACTACGGTTTATTTCCTGTCTTTTACGAAAGAAGTGTTTTTTATTGTGTTTGCAATTTCAATCGCACTAGAGACTATGACCTGAGAGTGAATGTGTCGCATGTCACCCAAAGGGTACCATACTAAACATCTAGACTGTGGAAAAGAAACTCTCCCACAATCCTTTCTCAGATAGCTTAAGGCTCGTAACGTACGAAAGAAATCATTCATGACTACTGTATCTTAAACTGCTTTGAGATGAGAAGAGAACAGGCCCAACTAGGAGGGAGACTATCAAGTCCTACTGTTGTCATGCCATGGATTCATCCTATGGTTGAGGTTTGAACAGGGAAATCCTAGAAGTTGTCATGCATAGGTTTCAACCTAAAGTTCTATCATCAATTACTTATCAAAGGAAATGAGAGTCCTAAGGGATCATGTCAATGATACACCAAAACAGACAAAGCATCAGCTTAACGGTAAAATGCATGCAATGCAAGTGAGGGAGGAAATGTGTGTGGGGCTTCAGCCTCCACAAGCTCATCTCAACCTCAAGCCAGAATGGATAACAGTAATCATACTGAAAGATAAAACAACATGCTATCAAGCAATAAACAGTGAACTGCAGTCATACAGACAAAAATGAAATAAAATGCCATCAGGCAAACAAACCACATGGGCAAGGGAGCTGGGCTCTACCGAATACCCGCAAGCAAAGCCACACAGTAACAATACAAGCAGAGGGAGCAACTCAACCTCTAGTGCAATCATGCTCCTGGGTTCTACCTATTCTAGATATTAACTTATTCTAATGCATCAAGCAAGTCAAACAAAACACATCAATACAGAAAAGAAAAAGAAAAGAAAGCAGATCAACTCCTCTCTCAACTCCAAGCTTCAGCTCTTCCAACAGCAATCCAGTCTTCAGACTTGACAAACATCAGTTTGCTTTTCCAGGTTTCAACCCTACAACATAAGTTTCAACTTATCTTCTCCTTTAAGCTTCAGCTTCTTGATCAGCTCCACCTTCAGGCTTCACTATCAATCATGAGTATCAACTTGGCTCCTTCAGGATCTCCAGGTATCAAAGCAAGTATCCACTTCCTTTGTTCTTCAAGCTTCAGCTCTTCAGAGTCAATCTCAATCACTTAGAAGTGTCAACTTCATCCTTCAGTCTTTACTTCATCTTCAGGGGTCTTCAAGTATCAACTTGCTCTTGCTGCTCTTCAAGCTTCAGCTGGAATGGCAATGCTCAAGGATTCATCCTCTTCTACACTCTTCATTGAAGTCTTCATCTTCAAGCTCAAGCTCAACATCTCTCAAGATAATCAAACCAGAGGAAATCACTTACTGGATAAGCTGGGGGATATTGAACTGCTTATTGACCACCAAAGGTGACCTTTAAGGGTTCAGCATCAAAGGAGTGGTTCCCTCAAAAGTTCTACTTCCTAGGTACATCACTTATCCCTCCAAAGGAGAGAGGTGTATACCATGGAAGTACTTTGAATCATAGGGAGGAATGGAGGCGAATGATACCATCCATGTTTGAGAAAGAAGTCATCTAAGTTTAAACTCTTCCTAATCCCTAACCCTAAAGCAAAACAAAAAAAAGAAATAAGATCAAGCTCTCAAGCTCCTCAATGCATCTTCAAATCTTCTACTAAGCTCCTCAATGCTCCTTAGAACAAGATCAAGCTCACCAAGCCCACAAAGCAAAGCAAACAAACATACAAGCCCACAAGGGCAACACAAACAATCAACCAATACAAAAATCCTCTAAAAATAGCATACTATTATATTAAATCCTAGTATAATTTCTAAGGGATCCTACATACCTACCCTTAATGCCCATATATGTCCGATAGTCTAAATTGTCCAAAAAACCCAAAAATCTAATGTTATTATGGTCCTATGTTGAAGTTTAACCTAATTCTACACAACCTAATAGCATCTAATCAAAACTATCCTAAAATTCATCACAAAAATACGGAATAAATCCAAGAGGAAGCCAAAAACATATATCCAACTATCCTAAAAAGATTGACCTAAAAATATTAAGGGAGCTACCTAAACTAAATTCTACAAAATCATATATCAACATAAAAGAATTAAAAAGCAATTAAAGTAGAAAATATACAAAAAATATTAAAATGCATGATATGAAAAATGTTTTTATTTTATATTTTTCTTGACAAAAATATGAAATAGGAGAAAAAACTCCCATTAAAAAATATTAAATTTTCCATTTAATATGAATTTTTAAATGATGGAAAAAAATGGAGAAAAAATAAAGTGAAAATGAAGCATGGGGTGCAGCCAGTAACAATACACAGTTCATTCCACGCTTGGGCCCAGAATGGGGGGTACCAATAACAAAGCGCCAGGCCCAATATTAAAACAGAAAAAACAATTAGAAAATCAAACAAAAAATGAAAAATGAGCGGTGAGAATAGCAACAAAATGCAGTTAAAAATCCAATGGGCCTTGACTGGGGGGTGGGGATATCATTGATCACACTAAGCCCAGAACCACCTTTTAATGAAACGCGGCGTTTCATTGCTTTCAGTCTCCCTCCTAAACGAAATTGAATTGTGGCCGTTAGATTAGTCTTTGAGTCAAGGGGTCTTGCCAACATCTCACGGCTACAACATCATCATCAACCTTGCGCTAGGGTTTGCCATGGAAGCTCCCTGAAACAGGTTTCATGCAGCCATCTTCCACCAACTCGTGCTCTCTCATATCATCATCAAAATCAACCATCTAAAACACTAAACTGATCCATTTTTCACCCTGATCACGCCTATGGTATTAGAATGCATTGAACTGGTCTCTATCATGCAACCCGATGGTGGATCCAAATTAATCTCAAAATATGATCAATCTTCAACTTCAACCAACCTTAGATTTCTTTACATCAAAATGATCACCACATTGCCCTAATCAAAACCAGCTATTAACCTTGCATTATCACTCACTGTGCCACGAGTTCTTGCTCATCAAAGTAATGGTGTCACACTCTCAAACTCCACCAAATGATCCTAAACTCTTCAGAATTGATCACCTATTGGTCTCTAGCCATTCTATACTAATAATTCAACCTAACCATGCCTAAATAATGAGGTGGAAGAGATTTTGCAAACCTGATTTCTTGGTATGGCAGTGATGGTAGATCTTCAATTCAAGGCTTGAAACTCTTCAAGAATGATCCTTGGATGATGAAACTTCTACTGTTTTTAAAAAAAATGGAGGAAGAATGCTTGCACTTCAAGATCCAATGATGAATGGCTTCTTGCAAATCCAATGGGAACACCTTCAATCTTCAATCAATGGAGCTTCAATTCAGTATGCACACACTCAGAGGGATCTATGGAAAGTGTTTGTGAAGAAAAAAGGGATGGAAATGAAGAAGAATGAAGAAATTGAATGTGACTTGCAATGGAAGATTTTGGATTTCACTCTCTCTTTCATGCACCAATTCACACCAACCTTGCATCTGAGAAAGTTAGACTTGTTATATAGAGTGGTTTAGAATCATCTAGAACCCTCTAGGATCATCCAATGAGAAATTGAACTTTTCATGTCATGGTATTTTGATTTCTCATTCTCCTTACATGCTATCTCATGCCATAGCCCTTGTAATCTTGGTTTCTGACTTGAATTTTTCCCCATATGAGATTTAGGGTAAGTTACAATGCTTAACTACCTTGCTCATTGAGTTTTGCCTTGTTTTGGTTTGGTACCTTAAGATGCAAGTAATCCAATTCCAAAGCAGCCCTATGATGCAAGCCCCAAATCAAAATTGTGGCTGAACCATTGTTCTTAGAATGTCATTTGGAGTCAAAATGACCTGTTACATGACATGGTTTGGACTTATAACTTGGGATTTCCATTTTTCAATTTCACTTTAATTAACTTATGCCTCATTTTTAGGCCATTTTTATCACTTTTTGATATGAGCCTTTTCAACATCTCATGACCTCCCTACTAGCCTTAAAACATCATTCTAAGCAAGTTTGATGTTGAGGATTTTTCCATTTGAAGCTTGGAAATAGGAGATATGGCCTTATGCTTGAAATGACCTATAACCTCCAAATGACCAAAATGCCCTTGACTTGTCAAAGCCATAAGTTGAGTTCTACAAATCCTATAAAGGACTTCTAGTACTCTCTAGAAATATAAGAAGATGCTCTACAACATTAATGTTGACCAAGAATCCATAGGAATCATCCTACTAGGGCAAAAGTTGGATGCAAGTTGGGGGACTTTCAAGGACCCAGATTCACATACCTCAGATGACCTGTAATTTGTCAAAACCATAACTTGAGCTCTACAAATCCTATCAAGGACTTATAGTACTCAAATTAAAGCTAATAACAAGCTCTACAACATTCATGTTGTGGGGAAGATGAGATGACAATCACATCTTGAGCTAAACTGCCTTGGAGATAGGGACCAAACTAGGGGATTTTACACTGTCAATCCTTAGAAACCCTAGCTTAAAACTTCTCAAACTCCTCAATCATGATGAGTTAGTCTAGGAATAATCCCTATAGCACTTCAATGCATCATTCCATGATCACATGGCTCTTGGATTAGGTCTCAACCCTCTCCAAGTCATCCGTTGACCTAGGGTTGACCCAGTCAAAACCCTAATTCTTCCACTCATGGCTGAATCTTCTGAATTCTTGTACAATGATCTCTCTAGGCTTCATGATGGCTTTTAAGACATCTCATAAGCTTTCTCAAAGCTTCAAGTCCATCCTCATAGTCTCAGAATCATCTGAGGGGCTCCCACAACTCTCAAGTTATAAGACACACAAACTTGGTTTCAACCAAGCTTTCTGAGGATCTCTTGAGTTCTCTGATAAAGGTATCAACCTTTGAACACTTGAATAGCCTTCTTGGATAGCTTCAAAGTCTCATATAACTCTTGATGGGTAAATGAATGTTGGTCAAATTTTGAGGTGCAACAACTGCCCCTATTCAAACGGCTTGAACTTGACTGGGTTAGGAGCGAACGGCTCTCAGCCAATCAAGGTGCGAGACGGTTGAATACCGATAAACCCGAGAATTTGCCAACTGCACGAGCACACGGTACTCTGAGGGGAACGAATCTCCGAAAACTGAAATAATAGTTGCACGGCAACTAGTTGGAGACATACTGATCTGAACCTTGTCGTCAGTTATCCACATTAAATTCCTCTATCCTTGTCATCAGACACCGGACCTTGCCGTCGGGCAACCAGAACACCCAACATCGCCGCTGGAAAAACTAAGAATCTGACCAAAACACCCAACATCGCCGCTGGAGAACTAAAGAATAATCTGACATCGCCGTCGGACAACCGAAATACCCAACATCACCGCTGGAAGACTAAATTACCTGACATCCCCGCCAGAACAAAACATCCAACATCGCCGCCGGAGAACTAAATCAACTTGACATCGCCGCCAAGAACAAAACATCCAACATCGCCGCTGGAGAACTAAATCAACTTGACATCACCACCAGGAACAAAACATCCAACATCGCCGCTGAAGAACTAGATCATCAAAGACTTTGACATCGCCGTCAAGAACAAAACATAACCCTGGGAAACACTCAAAACACCCAACATCGCCGCTGGAAGACTAAATCACCTGACATCGCCGCCAGAACAAAACATCCAACATCGCCGCCGGAGAACTAAATCAACTCGACATCGCTGCCAAGAACAAAACATCCAACATCGCCGCTGGAAACAAACATAATCTGACCTCGCCGTCAAAACAACAAACATCCAACATCGCCGCTGGAGAAAGAAACCACCTGACATCGCCGCCAGAAACAAACATCCAACATCGCCGCTGGAGAACTAAAAATAATCTGACCTCGCCGTCAAAAACAAATATCCAACATCGCCGCTGGAGAACTAAAGAATCACCTGACATCGCCGCCAGAAACAAACAAAACACCCAACATCGCCGCTGGAGAACTAAATCAACCTGACTCTGCTGGGGACCACTAATACCCCCAACGTCGTCGCTAGAGAACTTAAAATAATCTGACCTCGCCGTCGGACAACCAAAACACCCAACATCGCCGCTGGAGAGCTAAATTACCCGACATCGCCGCCAAGAACAAAACATCCAACATCGCCGCTGGAAAACCAAACTATCTGACATCACCGCCAGAAACAAACATAACTCTGAGAAACACCCGACATCGCCGTCAGAACTCAACATAATCTGACTTCGCCGTCAAGAACAAACATCCAACATCGCCGCTGGAGACAAACATCATCTTGGGAAACACCCGACATCGCTGTCAGAGCGAAGAAGATCCATTGGGGAATTGGTCACACAGTAACCGGTAATACGTAGTCGATCAGGCCATCAGGCGTTCAAAGAAATTGTCGGGCATCAGCCGGACTCCAACCATCAGGTTGATCATGCCATCAGGCATTCAAAGAAATTGTCGGGCATCAGCCGGACTTCAACCATCAGGTTGATCATGCCATCAGGCATTCCGCATTACTGAGATAACTGCTTCATTAACACGGGCAGACTTCAATCATGGAGTCTTCAAGGGAGGTTTCAACTTCGCCGTCGGAAAACCTGCTGAGGATGACGCTTCGCCGCTGGTGAAATCTGGAGAACTATCAAGTAACTCCGCTCCAGGGGTCCAGAAATCATTCTGGAGGAATCAACTCTGCTGAGGACTTCAAGAATCATCTTGAGCGAATAACTCTGCTGGGGACCTTCAAGAATCATCTTGAACCGATAACCATTCTGAGCAAACACTCTGTTGGGGATTCCGGGAATCATCCTGGGCAGCTCTTGCCGGGGACAACCAATCATGGCTTGAGCAGCTTCCAAGGATTCGGCTCTCTTGGGGCTTCAGGAATCATCCTGGGCAACCTTCACTGGGGGCTCTACTGGGGTCTTAAGAATCATCTTAAGCAAACGGCCCTGCTGAGGAATTCAAGAATCATCTTGAACTGAAGACTTCGCTGGGGATCTCAAGAATCATCTTGAGCAAGCAACTTCGTTGGGGGAGAATGTCAGGACTCATCCTGAGCGATCAATTCTTCGGCGGAACACCTGCAAAACAAGAACGGTAACAACCTAGATCATGTTTATTATGCATATGCTTCGGCGCCATGCTCCACACGGTGGAAATGATATGCGTTTATGATGAATGCTATGCAATCATGCACAATGATGCGATCCCGTCAGCAAAATAAATGCCGAAGGGAGAATCCTCCTATCAAGGAGAAAGAACTACTCAGATAGAGGAATCATCCTGCTGAGGGGAACATGGTCACGCCAATATCAATTGGACTCCACAGGGGACACAACTTCAGTTGACTGCTGCGGGGGAAACAACTTCAGTTGATTGCTGTAGAGGAACGAAGCTCTACGAGAACCTGGACCTGCTGAGGGAAAGCGATGTCAATCGCGGGAATAGACTGCGTGGCCTTCTCGGCTACTCTTCTGGGGATAAGACTCTGTGGGGAAACAACTTCAGTTGATGAACACTCCACTGGGGAAAACCAATCATGGTCTGATCAACTTCCAAGGATTCGGATCTCTTGGGGTATCTGCAAACTCGGCTGGGGAAGGAGAAATCATTCTGCTTCGCTGGAGAGAGTACGACTCTGGGGGAAATACAACATCAGCTGTTCAACACTCTACTGGGGAAAACCAATCATGGTCCCAACTGCTTCGCTGGAGAGTACAACTCTGGTGGGGAATCTCAATTCCGCTGGGGAAGAAGGAATCATCCGACTTCGGGGGAGAGTACAACTCTGGTGGGGAATTTCAATTCCGCTGGAGACTTCAGTCTGGCACCATCAGCTGCTACATACTTCGGCGTGCGAATAGTTTCCTACGAAACCTGCACTTGTGACCCGGTGCTGGGGGATGAACACGCGCTTCAGCGCCTGACTCAGCTGAGGAGGTGACATTCCTTCAGGATACATCTGATTGGGGAAGAGAATCATCTCTGCCTGGGGAGACATATCAATGCTCATTATCTCGCGTTCAGACTCTGCGGGGAGAGGCTACTGAACTCTGCTGGAGAAGGAGGAATCATCCTGCTTCAGGGATGCGCACGGCGCACTGTCTGGAATATGCTACACCTGTAACAACACAAACAAACAGACAAGATACCCTTCTCAAAGGGACCTACCAAGGTTATTATCTCGTGACGATATTCAAGTAATTAATTGTTTCAACAATCAGTGGCCTAGGCCAGTAAGTTTATGTATGCGTATTTTATCAAAACATCGGCGTTCTTTTTCGCAAACAAAACAGATAAATGCTAAACAGACAAACAGAATTGCTGAATAGTATGCATTTTATTGATAACGAACCCCTGAATGGGTAAAAATGTTTTACAACAGATGCAAGCTCCTGGAATGAGGAAGCCGCACAAAATAAAACATAAATATACATCAGTATATACAAATGTCGGCAACGAGGCGTAGACGAACACCATGAGTTGATCCCTCTATGACCCACTCGACTTCGATACTTCTCCGACGCTTCAGCTTCGGAAGAGATTGATTCAGATAAACGGCCCTCAGGTCCTCCAAACCACTAAACAATGAAAGTCCACACGCGGAACGCAGTCATTTGCTTTTTCAAATCCCTAACTTTTGCGTGAACCGCCCTTTGCGGGTTTTCAGTTCACCGGGATACCCTTTTTTGCCGAAGCCGCCCAGTGTAGGTTTTCGACTTCGCGGGTGTACATTTTTTTCAATTTATATCCCTAATTTTTGCCCGAACCTTTTATTCTGTTTTTGGTTCGCCAGGATGCCCCATTTTTGCCGAAGCCGCCCAGTGTAGGTTTTCGACTTCGCGGGTGTACATTTTTTCAATATATCCCTAATTTTAGCCCGAACCTTTTTATTCTGTTTTTGGTTCGCCGGGATGCCCCTTTTTTGCCTGGACTCTCCTTTTTTGTCCAGCGGGTCGCTTTCAAGCAAAGTATTTTTTAACTGCGTCCGCGTTCACCGGGGATGCAAAATCTTCACCATCCATCGTGGATAACAACAAAGCTCCTCCCGAGAAGACCTTGCTGACGACGTACGGACCTTCGTAATTCAGAGTCCACTTTCCCCGGTGATCGGAGTGTGGCGGAAGAATCTTCTTCAGGACGAGATCACCCGACTGAAAGCTTCTAGGACGCACCTTCTTATCATAAGCTTTCTTCATTCGGCTTTGGTACAGACGACCAAACGCAATCGATGCTAACCTCTTCTCGTCCATCAGGCTGAGTTGGTTCAGTCGATTCGTAATCCATTCTGCCTCGTCGAGTTTCACATCAACCAAAACTCGCAAAGAAGGGATCTCCACTTCTAACGGTAAGACAACTTCCATACCGTACACCAAGGAGAAAGGAGTTGCCCCGGTCGACGTACGGACCGTCGTACAATAACCGTGCAGTGCAAACGGCAGCATCTCATGCCAATCTTTGTAGGTCACAACCATCTTCTGAACAATCTTCTTTATGTTCTTGTTGGCGGCTTTGACGGCGCCATTCATTTTCGGCCGGTAAGGAGATGAGTTGTGGTGTTCAATCTTGAAGCTCTGGCACAGCTCCTTCATCATCTTGTTATACAGGTTCGAACCATTATCAGTAATGATCCGCTCGGGAATTCCGTAACGACAGATGATGTCCCTCTTTATGAATTTAGCCACCACCTGCTTGGTCACATTAGCGTACGAGGCTGCCTCCACCCACTTGGTGAAGTAGTCGATAGCTACCAGAATGAAGCGATGACTGTTAGATGCAGTGGGCTCGATCTTGCCTATCATGTCGATGCCCCACATGGAGAACGGCCACGGGGAGGACATGACATTCAATGGGCACGGCGGCACATGAACTTTATCAGCATAAATCTGGCATTTATGACATCTCTTCGCGAATCTGAAGCAATCTGACTCCATCGTCAGCCAGCAGTATCCTGCTCTCAGGATCTTTATCGTCATCGCATGCCCGCCGGCGTGCGTACCAAACGTGCCTTCATGGACTTCTTCCATGAGCATACTCGCCTCTTTCTCATCTACACATCTGAGTAGCACGAGATCATGGTTTCTTTTATACAACACTCCATCAGGATTGAGATAAAAATTTCCAGACAGCCTCCTCAGAGTCTTCTTATCCTGGGTTGACGCACCCGCAGGATACTCCTTGTTCATAAGGAAAGTCTGGATGTCATGGAACCATGGCTTGCCGTCGGCGGCTTCCTCGATTGCAAAGACAAATGCCGGTCTATCAAGACGCGAAAGGACAATTCTTGGAGCCTCATTCCAAAAATTGACCTTATACATTGAAGCCAACGTGGCTAAGGCATCAGCCATCTGATTTTCAGCCCGGGGTACATGATGGAGTTCCACTCGATCAAAGAACGGAAGTAGCCTTCTGGCATAATTCATGTACGACACCAAATTCGATTGACGAGTCTCCCACTCCCCTTTAATTTGGTTGATTACAAGCGCTGAGTCTCCATATACGTCTAGATTCTTGATTCTCAAATCAATTGCCTCTTCTAGACCCATGATGCATGCCTCGTACTCCGCCTCGTTGTTGGTGACTGGAAACGTCAGTCTCGCAGTAAACGAGATGTGGGATCCGTAGGGAGTCGTGATGATAGCCCCGATTCCAATTCCATAGGAATTAACCGCTCCATCGAATATCAATTTCCACTGGGATTTCCTATCTGGCCCCTCGTCGGGCAACGGCTCATCGCAATCTTTCGCTTTGAGAAACATAATATCCTCGTCAGGGAATTCAAACTTCATCGGCTGGTAATCCTCGATCGGCTGCTCGGCAAGGTAATCAGATAATACGCTTCCCATAATGGCCTTCTGGGACACGTACTGAATATCATATTCCGTTAACACCATTTGCCATCTGGCAATCCTGCCCGAAAGAGCCTGCTTCTCGAAGACGTACTTGATCTGATCCATCTTCGAAATTAGCATGGTGGTGTGATTGAGCATGTACTATCGTAGACGTTTGGCAGCCCAAGCTAGTGCGCAACACATCTTCTCCAGCATCGAGTATCGAGATTCACAGTCTGTGAACTTTTTACTCAAGTAGTAAATGGCATGCTCTTTTCTGCCCGTCTCGTCGTGCTGACCGAGAACACACCCCATACTATTCTCAAGAACTGTCAAGTACATGATTAATGGCCGTCCAGCCACTGGGGGTATCAAGATTGGAGGTTCTTGGAGATACTGCTTTATCTTATCGAATGCCTTCTGGCAATCCTCATTCCAAGTAATCGCCTGATCTTTCTTTAAAAGCTTGAACATCGGTTCACAAGTGGCCGTGAGCTGAGAGATAAACCTTGCAATGTAGTTTATTCTGCCCAAGAAACCACGAACTTCTTTTTCTGTTTTCGGCGCTGGCATTTCTTGAATTGCTTTTATTTTCGCAGGATCAACCTCGATGCCTTGTTCACTCACAATAAACCCCAGTAACTCTCCGGACCGCACTCCGAAAGTGCACTTGTTAGGATTCAGCCTCAACCTGAACTTCCTAAGCCTCTCAAAAAGCTTCAATAAGTTGACTAGATGCTCTTCCTCCGTTTGGGACTTCGCAATCATGTCATCAACATAGACCTCGATCTCATGATGAATCATATCATGAAACAAAGTCACCATTGCTCGTTGGTAAGTGGCCTCTGCGTTCTTCAGACCGAAGGGCATTACCTTATAGCAAAATGTCCCCCAGGGGGTGATAAACGTCGTTTTCTCCATGTCCTCCGGCGCCATCTTGATCTGATTGTAACCGGAGAAGTCATCCATGAACGAAAACACAGAGAACTGGGCTGTGTTGTCGACCAACACATCGATATGAGGCAACGGGAAATCATCTTTAGGGCTCGCCCTATTCAAATCCCGATAATCGACGCACATGCGTACCTTACCGTCCTTCTTCGGTACAGGCACTATGTTGGCGACCCACGAAGGGTAAGTGGTGACCGCTAAGAAGCCAGCATCAAGCTGTTTCTGCACTTCTTCTTTGATCTTAACGGCCTTATCTGGTCTCGTCCTCCTAAGCTTCTGCTTAACGGGAGGGCAATCTTCGCGCAGCGGCAAGTGGTGGACCACGATGTCCGTGTCAAGACCGGGCATATCTTCGTATGACCAAGCAAAGACGTCACTATACTCTCGAAGCATCTCGACCAATCTCTGCTTGACATCACTTTGCAATGCATCCCCTATCCTGACGTTTCTGACGAGCTCTTCAGAACCCAGATTTACGATCTCAATCTCCTCCTCATGAGGCAGAATAACCTTTTCCTCTTGTTTCAACAAGCGGGCCAACTCTTCAGGAAGGTCTTCGTCTTCATCAATCTTTTCCTCGGCTTGATAGATCGGGCAATCGAAGTCGTAGTGAGCCGTAGAAGGTCCAGAGTCGATGTCGTCTGTTATGTGGATCCTGCAATAACAAGGGTTAAGTTTAAAATAAGAATATGCAGGTTAGCACAAACCCCATTGCCATTTTTTTGTTTTTCAAAACAAACATAAAACAGGAATAACAGAGATCACAAAATTTGAATACGAAGAAAACGCCTTTGATTTATTAACAAAATGCATGTACATAATCCAACAAGGCCCTGACAATAAACCGCTATGCCCCGGGTAGGACATAGGGTTGTACAATGATTGAAAAAGTAAATCATTACTCTTCACTTGTCAGCTGGATGATATCCTTGATGGTCCAATTGTTGAGTCACTCGCCCGGCTTGCTTGGCTGAATCTAAGAGTCGAGATCACAATTGCTATCCCCGCTGTCCTCAGGCGCCGCGTTGATGCTTTCGAAGATCACTCTGCCGCTGGTAAATAGGATCGGCCCCTTACCCCGTGACGCGCTGCTAGACGAAGAAGAAGAAGCTTTAGCTTCAGGAGAATACCCCAATCCAAACTTATCCTGCTTGTGCGGTATCTCCAAAATATGCCCCCAGCCTGGGGTGGATCCGGCTTCGACGACGGCCCGAGCTTCTTTGAATGAGGAGAGATTCATCTCTGGCCTCTCTGTGACTACAGGAGCTACCTCTTTCACCTTGACGGCTTCAAATGCTTGGCAAAGAGTTTCATGGATTTCGCCATCCATTTCAACATACTTAAAGGATGACAAATGGCTCACCATTATGTCCTCCTCACCGCATACGGTTACTATGCTTAACCCGACAGCATATTTGAGCTTTTGGTGCAACGTGGAGGTCACGGCACCAGCAGCATGGATCCATGGCCGGCCCAAGAGGCAACTGTAGGCAGGCATGATGTCCATGATATAAAAGACCGTGTCGAACGTTTCCGGACCGACTTGGATCGGCAGGGTCAACTCTCCGAAAACGTGGCGCTTAGTTCCGTCAAACGCTTTCACCACCAGATCACTGGGTGTGCAAAGTAATCCACGAGTGTCCAACTTCATTAATGCCTTCTTCGGAAGGACATTATGTGACGAACCCGTGTCCACCAGGACGTGCGACATGATTGTGCCCCTGCACTCTATCAAGATGTGCAAGGCGCTGTTGTGATCTCTCCCTTTAGGCGTCAGCTCTAAATTTGTGAAACCTAGCCCATTGCCAGCATTAACATGGGCTACCACCTCTTCTAGCTGATTTACCGATATCTCTTGCGGTACGTAGGCAGCGTTCAATACCTTTAGTAGCGCGTTGCGGTGTGCTTCAGAACACAGCAACAGGTTGAGAATAGAAATCTTCGAAGGCGTCTGATGAAGATGGTCTACAATCTTGTAGTCGCTCTTTTTGATCAACCGCATAAACTCCTCGGCATCTTTGACCAGCAAATCCCTCTTTACCCCACATGGGACTTCTTCGACGACTTTGTTTTTACCCTTATCGGCCGCATCAGCTCTGACCACTTTCTCTGCCACGACCTCTGGCGGTGCGAACACTCTTCCGCTACGGGTAATACCACTGATTCCTGCGAGATTCTCCACAGTCGACCCATACGGCTCTAGCTCTAACTTTTGACCGTTGCAATAGACTTCAGCCCCATAATGCCACGGAACGGCGTTAGTGCTCTCGAATGGTATCGGCCCAGCTTTGGTAATAGTGATTGTAGGCGGTCTGGGCGCAGAAATGGTTATTGGTTGGCGAGGGATGGTGATGGTGGCGACTTCATCGGCCTGCTTCAACACTACCTCTCCTGATACACTTTCAGCCCTCCGGCTAAACTGCAGAATCCCCTTAGTCATCAGACTTTGGATTCCTTCTACCAGCTGCTCACACCCATTAGAATGTGTAGCACAGTCCATGCATAGTTCTCCGCACCTTGGAAAGAACCCTCTCTTCAGCAACTTAGCCTTGACGAAGCTAAGCGGCGTCTTTAGGTCTTTGACATCAGTCAACAGATCTGCACTCTCTTCTTTGATAATGGCGTTCACTCCGCCTCCCCTATGATTTGGCATAGGATTCTTCGTGACATTGGGCACATTATTGGAGAAGTTGATAATCTTGGCGTCTACCAGGTCCTGCACCTTGTGTTTAAAGGCTTTGCAGCTCTCAATTGTGTGGCCTGGTGCCCCTGTATGGAAATCGCAAGTGGCATTTGCGTCGTACCCTGGTGGAGGTGCCCCTGTCAAGGGAGCCATCGTCCTCTTCTGAACCAACTGAAGCTGAAGCAAAGTCTGCAAGAGTTGCGCGTACGACATGGGCGGTGCCTCGAAGTGACGGTTTGTCAAAGGTGCCCGATTCTGGTACTTTCTATATCCCTGTTGATTTGGTTGCTGCTGCTGCTACTGCTGCGGTTGCAGGGCCGCTGGGATATTTATACTGGCTATCTGCTGCTGAGGGCCTTTGCCCTTCCTTCGAGCGTTGGTCACAACGCTCGCATCTCCTTCTCGCCTTTTACCAGTATAAGGTTTCTTTCCACCTCCTCCAGCTGAGGATGACTCACCTTGAATTTTCCCGATCTTGATTCCATTCTCGACGTGCTCGCCCATGGTAATGAGAGCTGAGAACGTCCCAGACATACCGCTGACCAACTTTTCATAGTAAACCCCCGGGAGGGTGGCAACAAACATTTGCACGAGCTCGCGCTCAACCATCAGCGGTTGAACCCGAGCAGCCAACTCACGCCACCGCTGGGCGTACTCCTTAAACCCTTCATTATTCCTCTGCGACAGGTTCTGGAGCTGGACTCGGTTCGGGGCCAAGTCGCTGTTGTACTGGTAATGGTGGACAAACGCTTCAGCGAGATCCTTCCATGTGCGCACACTAGTGGGCTCCAGGCCCATGTACCACTCGAGGGATGGCCCAGAAAGACTATCTTGAAAGAAGTGCATCAGCAACTTCTCGTCTTCGGAATAGGCAGACATATTTCTGTAGTACGATCTAAGGTGGACACGAGGGCAAGTGGTGCCCTTATATTTCTCAAAGTCAAGCACCCTGAACTTAGGAGGTACCTTGAAATCAGCAATTAACCCCAGCTTGGACATATCAACACCCAAAGTATTCTGATTCTCAATATCTCTCATTTTATCTTCAAGTGCTTTGAATCTGAGCCGCGTTTCAGCATTCAGCTCTCCTTCCGCACCTCTTTGAGAGAACACATCATCCTGATGATCCTCAAGCCATGGTTAAGGCACCAACAGATTCCCGACGCCAGCATTGCCGTTGACCGGCCCGATGTTGACATTAGCTCCCAGACTCCCATTGCCGACGCCCGTCGTATTGAGTCCGATGTTGGCCATCACATTGCCATTAGCACTGCCGTTGCCCCCGACCACAGGGATATCATTTTGCAGAGTATCAACTGGTGGAGGAGTAGGCACGGCCCCGCCGTGAAGTATGTCGTTGCTATCAACCCTGGAGATCAAAGGCTGAACCAAAGTTCGGAGCTGGTCCTGACCGTTGGCGACCACCTGCATAAGTTCCATAAAGCGATCCATCCTCTCACGGAGCTCCTGGACATCTGTCTGCACTTGATCCATGATCCTGGTCTGATTAGCTCGAGTTGGATAACGGTGAATTAGTCTCTGATCAATCCTGGAGTCACCGGAAACAGTCTGGGACCTGTGAACCTGAAAAACCTGTGAACACTAAAGGTTAGGAAAAACAACAAAATGTGCGTCATGCAAATGCTTCATGCAAATGCATGCGTGTGTCTGTGTGTTTGGGAGATTTCCCCCCGATCCTAGTGCCTGAGTGCCAGTGTTGATAATAATAAGAAGAAGAAGCCAGAGTCCAATCATGGAAACAACAATCTCATATATAAAGGAAGCCTATCAAGGCAGTACATAGCATCAGCGAGTACAAGACGAATCAACAGCGTGACCTCAGCCAACAAGCCTGGTGATGGTCAGTATACAACAAAGATCAAAACAAAAGGAATACAACTAGTCAAGTACGGCCACGGGCGCGATACTCTGCTAACAACTCCTTCATCTCTGGATGATTGGCAAAGTGAGTAACCCCTCGACGAGTAGTTCCCTCTGCACAATGGTATACTGGAGTCCTTCGATCGAACCTTCCCATGCTCCTTCACCGAAGCAATCTTCTAATTTCCGCTTCTTGGACTCAAACGTCAGCTTGCGCTCCTTCAGGTTAGCAAGAGCTTTGTTGAGCTGGCCTTCGGCGGCGTATCTGCGGGCGGTTTCTTCATCAAACCTCTGTTCACTGTCCTTTACCTCAGCTTCCAGCTTGGAGATCTGCAGCATCAGCTTATCCTCCCGCTCTTTCCTGGTGGCCAGGGAAGCCTTCCAGTGCTGGTTGAACTTGGATATCCTCCGATATGCCTCGTCCAAGTGCTGCTTCTTCGTAGCCAGTACATCATTGACAGCTTTGAAGTCTCGGCCCATGCGTTCACGCTCGGCTATCTGCTTAGTCAGGTCTGTACCCAGCTGGTTCACCAACTCTGTTTGCCTTTTGAAAGAATGAACGGCCTCGTTCCTCTCACTTCGGAGCTGAGCTAATTCCTTCTCCAGTTCTTCGTTCGCCCGCTTCAATTCGTCCCGCTCAGCTAATACCTGGTTATTCTGATGAATGGGCACAATAGTAGGCTCTTCGATCGTTGGAGGGCTTTCTGGCTTGGCATGAGGAAACGACATCCCTATAGCATTTACTCTAGCTCTGATCCAAGTCAAATACGGAGGGTAGGCTTGATTGTTGCTTTTTCCCAGCAAAGGCTTTCCTCGCTTACTGATACCATTCCACGCGTGCTGAAGCTTGGACAGTAGATCCCCTTCTAGAATACCAGTGAGGTACAGAGATTCCTGTACCTCTTCCTCCTTCGGCGGAGTTCTCAAAGCATACGTGAACTGGCGGACCAACAACGACGGATTGTAGTTTATACAGCCCTTCCTACCTATCAAAGGTACATTTGGAAACCCGCTGCAACTGAAGATCACCTCAGTACCCAACCTGTCTCTGTCGAACCATTCAATATCCTCTGCAGATAAACTCATCAGACGCTCAGGCCACTCAGCTGTGGCTGCAGACAAGACAAAAGGACCCCTCTTGGGCAGATGACTATCAAGCCATTTGTACAGCAAGGGTACACAGCATGAGACGTTCTTCCCCCTCCTGTTCTCGTTTTTGTAGTGGACTGAGTGATAAACATCTCCTATCAAAGTAGGGACTGGATTCCCTGAAGCAAAGATGTGAAACACATCAAAGTCTACAAAATCGGGCATGTTGGGGAACAGAATAATGCCATATATGCATAGAGCGAGGATGGCATTGAACGCGTCCCAACATCTGTCCTTGGCACACTGCTGAGCCTTAACCACCAGAAATTGCAAGGAGAACCCAGGAACCTTGTTCCAACTAGTCAACACCAACTCGGAGGCGTCCAAATGAAGTGAAGGAGCTAAACCAGCCAGATCAGGCTCAACATCCATATGAACAAAAGGCATCTGCCTCTTGATAGGCACACCTAGCAAATCAACATACTCTTCCAACGTAGGTGCGAGAACGAATTCCTGAAAAGTGAAACATCTCAGCGGAGGGTCGTAGAACTGCAGCAGAGCATGCAACCCATTCAACTCAAACACAGAAGGCTTGCAAACCAAACAGAGCAACCTGCCATAAGACTTTCTGAACTCATCCCTTACAGAATCATCTGCTAGAGCTATCAAACCAGTCAACTTAGCCACATCAGGGGCAGGGAACTTGTAAGCCACGGTCTTCCTCAGAGAGCCCATAACAATACAATAGGAGGCAAGAAATCCTGGATCAGGGAAAACGGTACCTGTAACACAGACACACGTTAATGAAATGCAAATGAATATGCAAACTAATGCGAAATGCAGTCATGCAATAATATATCCGGGTAACTGCTGTTGTGGAGATTCTGTATCAACAAAACCACGACCACTGATGAGAAGAAAACCCCGGTGTAGGACCACAAATCTGATCTGCCAAGAACAACCATCTGATAGGACCATATACATAGGATGATAATTCTGCTCTGTCAAGAACAAATGTCTGATAATAAGGATCTCTGGTGTAGGATCAAGAAATATCTGCTGATGAGGTCTTCAGACCCCACTCAAAAAATCTGCTCTATCAAGAACAAACAACTGATGACAAAACTCTGCTCTATCAAGAACAGACATACATCTGACGATAAGATCCCCTGATCAAAACCTGCTCTATCAAGAACAGACATACACCTGATGACAAGATCCTCTGATCAAAACCTGCTCTATCAAGAATAGCCAAACACCTAAGGAAACCCTACTCGATGAACACTGGTTTTTGTCAATGCAAGAGGAACTGAATCAGTTCACTAGAAATGAGGTTTGGGACCTTGTCCCTCCTCCGCGAGGTCATCGAGTAATCGGCACCCGATGGGTGTTTAGAAATAAATTGGACGAAAATGGAGTAATAACTCGCAACAATGCGCGGTTAGTCGCGCAAGGGTATAACCAAGAGGAAGGCATCGACTATGAGGAAACTTATGCGCCGGTTGCCCGACTCGAGGCTATACGCCTTTTGCTTGCTTTCGCTTGTGCGAAGGATTTTAAGTTATTTCAAATGGACGTTAAGAGTGCGTTCCTTAACGGGTTCATAAATGAAGAAGTCTATGTTGCTCAACCTCCTGGTTTTGAGTCTCATGAGTATCCTGATCATGTCTACAAACTGAAAAGAGCTTTATACGGTCTCAAACAAGCTGCTAGAGCTTGGTATGAGAGACTAAGTAAATTTTTACTTGATCAAGGCTACTCAAGAGGAAAGGTTGACACTACTCTCTTCATTAAACGTCAAGGAAAGCACTTAATTTTTGTACAAATTTATGTTGACGATATCATATTTGGATCCACTAACATGAGTCTCGTAAGAGAGTTTTCTGAGCTTATGCAGGGTGAATTCGAGATGAGTATGATGGGTGAACTCACATACTTTCTCGGTTTGCAAATCAAGCAACTGAAAGAAGGAACATTCGTGAGCCAAACAAAATACTATTTGGAGCTTCTCAAGAGATTTGACATGGCAAATTCAAAAGCCATAGACACTCCTATGCCAACATGTGTAAATATGAGTAAAGATTAAAGTGGTAAGGACATTGAGGTAAAAAGGTATAGAGGTATGATTGGCTCTCTTCTCTATCTTACTGCTTCTCGTCCCGACATTATGTTTAGCGTGTGTATGTGCAGGAGATACCAATCATGTCCTAAGGAATCCCACCTAAAATCTGTCAAACGCATACTTCGATACCTATCTGGTACTCCGAAGTATAGATTGTGGTATTCCAAAGGTAATGATTGTTCATTGGTAGGTTTCTCCGATTCCGATTTTGCCGGTTGCAAATCGGATAGGAAAAGCTCCAGCGGTACGTGTCACTTATTTTCAAATTCCTTGGTCAATTGGCACAGCAAGAAACAAGTGTCTGTTGCTCTGTCAACCGCCAAAGCGGAATACGTAGCCTCCGGTAGTTGTTGTGCGCAAGTCCTATGGCTTAAGCAACAACTATTGGACTTCAATTTAAAACTAGAACGTGTTCCAATATTTTGTAACAATACTAGTGCTATAAACCTTACCAAAAATCCGGTGTTACATTCGCGTACCAAACATATGGAAATTCGACACCATTTTCTGAGGGATCATGTAGAGAAGGGTGACGTTGTCTTTGAACACGTTGACACCAAAAATCAACTAGCGGACATTTTCACAAAGCCGCTAGCCACTGAGCCTTTCCTTCATATCCGTCGATAACTTGGCATTCTCGACATTTTTGATCGGGTTTAATGATTGCTAGTTTTGAATTAATCTGTTTACGACTACACTCTTGTACTTCTAACAAGTTGAGTTTTGTTGCAAGCACAAGTATGGTGTTATCAATTATTGTCGGTATAGAGGTGATATTGCTCCTTTTCTCTTTCTCTCTCTCTAAACATTCATGACTTAAACTAAGTATATCGTTTGACTATCATAGTATTTATATATATGACATTTGCTGCAAATTCTATGTGGTTTGGATGCAAATTTTATTGTGTAAATGTAAATAGGCATCGAGTATGGCATTCTACATCACATAAAACTGAAAAACTGAGTTTTTGATCACTATGAGTCGACCAAAACAGGGCAGCGGTCGACGCATGCTGTAGACTTTCAAAATTATCAAAAGTCACACAGTATGCGTCGACGCATGCAGGGGTTATGGTCGACGGCTCGCGCAAAAACCCAGAATTTTTTTCTTTTGAAAACCGTTCCATCTCTTCATTTCTTCATTAAATGTGCAGTCAAAAGCAATTATGATTTGATAGTGCATTTTCTTGTAAGTTGCATCTAGACATCTACTGTGTCCCCTTGTCTCCTCCCTCTTACCATAACCCTAAAACTTCCTCTATAAAAATGGATAGTTCTCATCTTCTCCAAAATCATCTCCCACTTCTCTCTCTCTCCAAAGGCATTACAGTTAATCTCTGCAAAATCTCCAAAAATCATCATCAATGGCTTCTCTATTTCGCAAAAATATCGGAAAGAGATCAAGGGCCTCATCATCATCCGCTTCAGTACCCGTTACCGCTGTCTCACTAGTTCCTCCACCTGCGGTTGAAAACTTCAACAAAAATCTCAGCAAAAGAGCAATCGTTCCGCAGCATGCATTCTACAAGGCAACGGCGGAGCGCATGCACCTCACCCAAATTCTTTCTCTGCTGGAGTTTCAAGGTTTTTTTTAACTTTTTGGAGTGCAACACAAAATACAGTGAGGATTTAGTCCGGGTGTTCTACATGAGTCTGCGTGACAATTTTCAAAGTCAATATTTCCACACCTCTGTTGGTAATAAACTGGTAAACATAAATTCTGAAGTCTGGAATAAGTATTTTGATTTGACTGTAGATGCTGATGCACCACCTCTTCATGAGGTAACGGACACTCGCACGGTACCGGGATACGAGTTTAAGAGTGCTCTGAATGACATGCTCAAAAGGCCCTATTCAGATGCTATTGTCAATAGTGATGCCTTTCCTAGAACGGTTACGGCAGGCAAACTCCAAACAGGGGAGCGCATCCTTTAGTGGATTGTCACTCGCATCCTGCAACCGAAAAAAGGTGGTATGTCCCGAGTCAAACAAGCCGAGGTACCTCTCATCTATATCTTGAAACATAAGATCAAAAAAAACTGGCCATACTATATTGCAAGCAGGATTTTTGCTCTGAGAGACTCAGGTAGAGGCACTGCTCTATCCTATGGGTCGTTTGTTTCGGAGGTTCTTGCCGCAGCAAATGTTGTATACCCAACATTTCCTTGTGTTTCAGTATCATCTAACAAAGAATTTAGCACCAAAACCTTTGCCATGATGGGATATTTTTGGTGTGATGAACGACAAACATACAAGATTTTCCGTCGACAAACATTCCTCGGGTGACTCATGACAGTCCTGATGACAGTTCTGAACAGGAAAGTGAAGAACAAGGTGAACAGGAAGATGATGAAGAAAATACAGCTGAAGAGGTACAAGAACTTGTATGCGAGACGCAAGACTATTATCAATCGCCGGTTCAACATGAGATTCCAAATACTAATTGGCTCCAGCATTCAGCTCCATTTGAAGAACAGGAAGAAGGTTACACAAATCAGGGATGGGGTGAATGGCAATACACAGGCTGGACCACCCTGGGTAGATTCTACGATCCATATCACGTCTATCCTCAAGATCATCAACCTTCCCACCACTCATCACCTCCTCCACCATCGGACAACTCTGAAGTACTTAATATGCTGTAGTCCATGCAGTTAGATCAACAGACCTTCATAAGGAGTCAAGATACGTAAATGGAAGAGATCAGAGCTGAGTTTCATACTCAAAATGAAATGTTAAATTCATTTTCAACTCGGATGGACACCCTCTTTGAAGCTCTTGTTGCATCACATGAAAGGCAAGACATGGAAATCAGCGACTGTCTCCATCACCTCAACATGTCCGTGGAAGCGTTCGTGGACTTCTCGGATCCTCACCGCAATCTAGATATTGCATACCGGGGGAGGGGCCGAGGTCGGGGTCGGGGATATTAGTTACATAGTTGCATATGTTTTCACTGTGTATTTCCTGTTATTTCGTGTTATATTTGTCTGAATATTTCGCCCATTTACATGTATTCACTTCATTATCTATTTAATTCTAGTTTGTTTTCTTTGTTCATTAATACTCTTATGTGTGAAGGATGGTGTCGCTTGCATGAAAATAAGGTGTCGGCACAACAGAAGAGTCGCCACCTTTCTTTATTTATCCCTCAGAGCGGGAAAGGAAACGATCGGAAAAACCTGACGAAAAAGGGTAAGACAAGGTCGTTGCAACCGTTTTCTGGATTCGGGAGTCGGTTACGCAAGGGGAAGGTATTATCACCCCTCACGTCCGTCGTACTCGACGGGATCCTCGCTTGTTGTGTTTACTTGGACGGGTTGGTTTTATTCTATCTACTTATCAAGGTTGGCTGAAAAAGAAAAGAAAAATGACTCGGCAAAGCGTCGCACTTTATGCCTACGTATTCTCATCAGAGTCAATGTAGTTCGGCCTACGAAGGGTTATGGGGGAAGGTAGCTCGCCAAGACATCGCCATCTTGTGCCTACGTACTCTCAACAGGCATGAGAGATCAGAGCTCACGTAGTTCGGGAAACTACGGTTTATTTCCTGTCTTTTACGAAAGAAGTGTTTTTTATTGTGTTTGCGATTTCAATCGCACTAGAGACTATGACCTGAGAGTGAATGCGTCGCATGTCACCCAAAGGGTACCATACTAAACATCCAGACTGTGGAAAAGAAACTCTCCCACAATCCTTTCTCAGATAGCTTAAGGCTCGTAACGTACGAAAGAAATCATTCATGACTACTGTATCTTAAACTGCTTTGAGATGAGAAGAGAACAGGCCCAACTAGGAGGGAGACTATCAAGTCCTACTGTTGTCATGCCATGGATTCATCCTATGGTTGAGGTTTGAACAGGGAACTCCTAGAAGTTGTCATGCATAGGTTTCAACCTAAAGTTCTATCATCAATTCCTTATCAAAGGAAATGAGAGTCCTAAGGGATCATGTCAATGATACACCAAAACAGACAAAGCATCATCTTAACGGTAAAATGCATGCAATGCAAGTGAGGGAGGAAATGTGTGTGGGGCTTCAGCCTCCACAAGCTCATCTCAACCTCAAGCCAGAATGGATAACAGTAATGATACTGAAAGATAAAACAACATGCTATCAAGCAGTAAACAATAAACTGCAGTCATACAGACAAAAATGAAATAAAATGCCATCAGGCAAACAAACCACATGGGCAAGGGAGCTGGGCTCTACCGAATACCCGCAAGCAAAGCCACACAGTAACAATACAAGCAGAGGGAGCAACTCAACCTCTAGTGCAATCATGCTCCTGGGTTCTACCTATTCTAGATATGAACTTATTCTAATGCATCAAGCAAGTCAAACAAAACACATCAATACAGAAAAGAAAAAGAAAAGAAAGCAGATCAACTCCTCTCTCAACTCCAAGCTTCAGCTCTTCCAACAGCAATCCAGTCTTCAGACTTGACAAACATCAGTTTGCTTTTCCAGGTTTCAACCCTACAACATAAGTTTCAACTTATCTTCTCCTTTAAGCTTCAGCTTCTTGATCAGCTCCACCTTCAGGCTTCACTATCAATCATGAGTATCAACTTGGCTCCTTCAGGATCTCCAGGTATCAAAGCAAGTATCCACTTCCTTTGTTCTTCAAGCTTCAGCTCTTCAGAGTCAATCTCAATCACTTAGAAGTGTCAACTTCATCCTTCAGTCTTTACTTCATCTTCAGGGGTCTTCAAGTATCAACTTGCTCTTGCTGCTCTTCAAGCTTCAGCTGGAATGGCAATGCTCAAGGATTCATCCTCTTCTACACTCTTCATTGAAGTTTTCATCTTCAAGCTCAAGCTCAACATCTCTCAATATAATCAAACCAGAGGAAATCACTTACTGGATAAGCTGGGGGATATTGAACTGCTTATTGACCACCAAAGGTGACCTTTAAGGGTTCAGCATCAAAGGAGTGGTTCCCTCAAAAGTTCTACTTCCTAGGTACATCACTTATCCCTCCAAAGGAGAGAGGTGTATACCATGGAAGTACTTTGAATCATAGGGAGGAATGGAGGTGAATGATACCATCCATGTTTGAGAAAGAAGTCATCTAAGTCTAAACTCTTCCTAATCCCTAACCCTAAAGCAAAACAAAAAAAAAAGAAATAAGATCAAGCTCTCAAGCTCCTCAATGCATCTTCAAATCTTCTACTAAGCTCCTCAATGCTCCTTAGAACAAGATCAAGCTCACCAAGCCCACAAAGCAAAGCAAATAAACATACAAGCCCACAAGGGCAACACAAACAATCAACCAATACAAAAATCCACTAAAAATAGCATACTATTATATTAAATCCTAGTATAATTTCTAAGGGATCCTACATACCTACCCTTAATGCCCATATATGTCCCATAGTCTAAATTGTCCTAAAAACCCAAAAATCTAATGTTATTATGGTCCTATGTTGAAGTTTAACCTAATTCTACACAACCTAATAGCATCTAATCAAAACTATCCTAAAATTCATCACAAAAATATGGAATAAATCCAGGGGGAAGCCAAAGACATATATCCAACTATCCTAAAAAGATTGACCTAAAAATATTAAGGGAGCTACCTAAACTAAATTCTACAAAATCATATATCAACATAAAAGAATTAAAAAGCAATTAAAGTAGAAAATATACAAAAAATATTAAAATGCATGATATGAAAAATGTTTTTATTTTATATTTTTCTTGACAAAAATATGAAATAGGAGAAAAAAGTCCCATTAAAAAATATTGAATTTTCCATTTAATATGAATTTTTAAAGGATGGAAAAAAATGGAGAAAAAATAAAGTGAAAATGAAGCATGGGGTGCAGCTAGTAACAATACATAGTTCATTCCACGCTTGGGCCCAGAATGGGGGGTACCAATAACAAAGCGCCAGGCCCAATATTAAAACAGAAAAAACAATTAGAAAATCAAACAGAAAATGAAAAATGAGCGGTGAGAATAGCAACAAAATGCAGTTAAAAATCCAATGGGCCTTGACTGGGGGGTGGGCATATCATTGATCACACTAAGCCCAGAACCACCTTTTAATGAAACGCAGTGTTTCATTGCTTTCAGTCTCCCTCCTAAACGAAATTGAATTGTGGCCGTTAGATTAGTCTTTGAGTCAAGGGGTCTTGCCAACATCTCACGGCTACAACATCATCATCAACCTTGCGCTAGGGTTTGCCATGGAAGCTCCCTGAAACAGGTTTCATGCAGCCATCTTCCACCAACTCGTGCTCTTTCATATCATCATCAAAATCAACAATCTAAAACACTAAACTGATCCATTTTTCACCCTGATCACGCCTATGGTATTAGAATACATTGAACTGGTCTCTATCATGCAACCCGATGGTGGATCCAAATTAATCTCAAAATATGATCAATCTTCAACTTCAACCAACCTTAGATTTCTTTACATCAAAATGATCACCACATTGCCCTAATCAAAACCAGCTATTAACCTTGCATTATCACTCACTGTGCCACGAGTTCTTGCTCATCAAAGTAATGGTGTCACACTCTCAAACTCCACCAAATGATCCTAAACTCTTCAGAATTGATCACCTATTGGTCTCTAGCCATTCTATACTAATAATTCAACCTAACCATGCCTAAATAATGAGGTGGAAGAGATTTTGCAAACCTGATTTCTTGGTATGGCAGTGATGGTAGATCTTCAATTCAAGGCTTGAAACTCTTCAAGAATGATCCTTGGATGATGAAACTTCTACTGTTTGCAAAAAAATGGAGGAAGAATGCTTGCACTTCAAGATCCAATGATGAATGGCTTCTTGCAAATCCAATGGGAACACCTTCAATCTTCCATCAATGGAGCTTCAATTCAGTATGCACACACTCAAAGGGATCTATGGAAAGTGTTTGTGAAGAAAAAAGGGATGGAAATGAAGAAGAATGAAGAAATTGAATGTGACTTGCAATGGAAGATTTTGGATTTCACTCTCTCTTTCATGCACCAATTCACACCAACCTTGCATCTGAGCAAGTTAGAGTTGTTATATAGAGTGGTTTAGAATCATCTAGAACCCTCTAGGATCATCCAATGAGAAATTGAACTTTTCATGTCATGGTATTTTGATTTCTCATTCTCCTTACATGCTATCTCATGCCATAGCCCTTGTAATCTTGGTTTCTGACTTGAATTTTTCCCCATATGAGATTTAGGGTAAGTTACAATGCTTAACTACGTTGCTCATTGAGTTTTGCCTTGTTTTGGTTTGGTACCTTAAGATGCAAGTAATCCAATTCCAAAGCAGCCTATGATGCAAGCCCCAAATCAAAATTGTGGCTGAACCATTGTTCTTAGAATGTCATTTGGAGTCAAAATGACCTATTACATGACATGGTTTGGACTTATAACTTGGGATTTCCATTTTTCAATTTCACTTTAATTAACTTATGCCTCATTTTTAGGCCATTTTTATCACTTTTTGATATGAGCCTTTTCAACATCTCATGACCTCCCTACTAGCCTTAAAACATCATTCTAAGCAAGTTTTATGTTGAGGATTTTTCCATTTGAAGCTTGGAAATAGGAGATATGGCCTTATGCTTGAAATGACCTATAACCTCCAAATGACCAAAATGCCCTTGACTTGTCAAAGCCATAAGTTGAGTTCTACAAATCCTATCAAGAACTTCTAGTACTCTATAGAAAGCTAAGAAGATGCTCTACAACATTCATGTTGACCAAGAATCCATAGGAATCATCCTACTAGGGCAAAAGTCTGATGCAAGTTGGGTGACTTTCAAGGACCCAAATTCACATACCTCAGATGACCTGTAATTTGTCAAAACCATAACTTGAGATCTACAATTCCTATCAAGGACTTCTAGTACTAAAATTAAAGCTAAGAACAATCTCTACAACATTCATGTTATGGGGAAGATGAGATGACAATCACATCTTGAGCTAAACTGCCTTGGAGATAGGGATCAAACTAGGGGATTTTACACTGTCAATCCTTAGAAACCCTAGCTTAAAACTTCTCAAACTCTTCAATCATGATGAGTTAGTCTAGGAATCATCCTTATAGCACTTCAATGCATCATTCCATGATCACATGGCTCTTGGATTAGGTCTCAACCCTCTCCAAGTCATCAGTTGACCTAGGGTTGACCTAGTCAAAACCCTAATTCTACCACTCATGGCTGAATCTTCTGAATTCTTGTACAATGAACTCTCTAGGATTCATGATGGCTTTCAAGACATCTCATAAGCTTTCTCAAAGCTTCAAGTCCATCCTCATAGTCTCAGAATCATCTGAGGGGCTCCCACAACTCTCAAGTTATAAGACACACAGCCTTGGTTTCAACCAAGCTTTCTGAGGATCTCTTGAGTTCTCTGATAAAGGTATCAACCTTTGAACACTTGAATAGCCTTCTTGGATAGCTTCAAAGTCTCATATAACTCTTGATGGGTAAATGAATGTTGGTCAAAGTTTGGGGTGCAACAGATGGTAATTGACTAGCTATCACCTATTGTATGTTCTTGTTAATTGACTAGTTCTTTTTCTCTTTTTGATGTTGTCAAAGGGGGAGAAGAACATGTAGAAAGTGCCAAAGCCAAGCCAGGATGTTCACAACAGTTGACGGTTGTTTGTTTTGCAGCCTCGTATTACAAAACAAAGGGGGAGCTTATGTATACAACAGTTGACGGTTGTTTGTTTTGCAGCCTCATATTACAAAACAAAGGGGGAGCTTGTGTATACATTGCATATTGTTGTGTTTTGGTTGTTTTGGTTGTATACAGGTTGTCATCATCAAAAAGGGGGAGAATGTGGAGGCAAATCACCACACATCACACGAGTCTGCAAGACATCACTCGATATAGGTTTCGATGATGACAAATTACAACCTTGGATGAATTGGCAATTATAAACTCCAAATATACTAAACAAATGCAACGTATCACCTACCATATCCTTTTATATTTGTCTAAAAACTGTTATAATAAATATACTATGTGTAGATAAAATGTAGTCGTGACAAGAGGCATGAAAAACCACAAAAAGATCAATTTTTGCAGGTTTGCAGGGCATGAGTCGACCATAGGGTCGGCACATGCATAAGAGCATTTTCCACTGGTCACCGCATGAAGGGATGAGTCGACCATAGGGTCGGCGCATGAAGGAAATATTTTTCAACGGGTCAGTGCACGCCGACTGTATGGTCGACACATACTGATACATTTTGCAGATTTCCAAAAAACGCAGGCTATGCGTCAACGCACAGACCTGCTGCGGTCAACCGTTCGCGCGGAAATCCAATTTTTAAGTGATTCCCTCTACTATTTGAAAAGTTGTTATGTCTTTGGTTGGCCTGGTACTATATATACAAGTTCAACCACTTATGTCATTTGAACATTTGATAAAAATTGATTCATGTGTTCAAGAATAAGAAAGAGTAAAATAGGTGTCCAAGATTCTTCATTTTCATCTTCAAACATCTCACAACACATCAATTACACACAGCCATTTTTGAAGTGCATTGTGAATGAATAAAGGTGATAAGGTTCGAAGCTTAGATTGGGTAATCTAGTTCGGGTTGAAGCTTGTGACAGGTTCTTTCTTGAATAAAACCGTTAGGGTTTTATCCTCCAAGATTGGTTTGAATTTTGGGGGTTTTTGGACGAGATTCTTCATCAAGGGTCAACTGAGCGAAGGTGATTGTGAAGAGGTGTTCTTCAACAGTCTAGTAGCGGATTCAGTGATATTGAAGGGAAGATGTCGGGTTCGATTTGTTGCAGTTGAGATTAGGCGGAGCCGAAGGTTTGAACAACAACGAGTTATTCAATATGGTGGCTGGAATCGGAGGTCTATTAACAACGATCGGAGGACTTGATTCATCTTGAATCAAGGGGCAAGGAGTGAAAGCAACATTCAACGTCTTGAGATTTCTGTTGCATATTTGATGTTCAATCCTTGCATAAACTGTTACATTCAACAGGTGATATCTATTAAATCTATCTCAATTATAGTTTTAGAATTAAGGGCAGACGTACCCCGAAGCGAGGACGACGGGGGAACTGCCTCACCAAATACTTGTCTTCTCTATTTTTCAGCATTTATGTTTTAGCTTAAAAATAAGTGATTTTTGTATAAGCACTATGTCAAACTGTGATATCAATTGAGTAAGAGGTTAAAACTCTGTTTTTGAATCCAAAGTACAATAAGACATTATACTAGGCTAGTTGGAATCACTTACCCAACATAAATATCACTTGGAGTGTTTTGCACACCAAATGTTTGACAAATTACCTAAACCAAAATTATCTTACTTGTGTATCTAGTTTTGGTTTGCTCTTTAAATCATTGGAACTAGGAATCCTAACAAGTGAATTAGATCATTGATAATTGTGATTAGTGTTGTGATTCTGTTTTCCATATTGTCATTAATCCAAAGGATTACGTATATCCGGTTTTCCAATAACTGTTCGTTTTAGACTATATTTTCCTCGGCCGCTTCCGCACTTAAAACAAATTTCCAAAACCAATTTTTAATTGGTAGCGCCGACTCAAATTTTAATTGGAATCTATTCAACCCCCCCTTCTAGATCCGTGTCATAGTCTAACAGTACATACTTTGGCAAAAGTATTTTCAATTACATTTACAAGTCTCGGCAATAAACTTCTCCAGCTGATATCTTGAAATCAATTACATTTGACCTATACGGTCGGTTCTTTTAGTGGATTTTCTCACAAGCTCTCCGCAACATGTTTACGATACTTTGTGATTGTCAATCTTTCCCCGTGGAGTCTCGCTTTTTTAACTCTGTTTCTTCTCGTGTGTCATGTCCGGTTTATTCCCTGTGACATCTTTTCCTCACGGGACCCTCTGTCTTGCATTTTCATATCATCACATATCATTAGCATTCGGTGCTTTCTTAGGGCCAAAAATTCGTACAATGTTTGTATTTAAGTCCCTCCTATCTCGTCAAGACGGAGATTCCGATCTCCATATCTCCGGATAGAAGTAACTTAAATAGGGGCATCTGTTGCACCCTAATTTTTGACCTTAAGATCCCACCTCTTTTGTTTGCTTTCTTACATGCTATCTGTCGCGGTGAAATTTGAATACCAAACTATTGATTAGTTTGAATCTTTAATTCATTTTGCAACCGAGCTTTGATTTGTCCAAAGGAAGGGATAAAGATCGAAATTCCCACAATGCAATGCAAATGCAAGCTAGATTGTTTAGGTTCGGGGGTTGGTTAAACTTAGGGAAGGTATTAGCATCCTAAGTTTCTGTAGTATCCTACAGGAACCTCTTGTTTTATATTTTTTATTGCTAAGTGTTTATCTGCTTAAAGGTTAAAGAACCCTAATGGTTTCTTTCTAAGTATACTCGATAAGATGTCGCATCTTATGCCTACATATCCTTACGGGAGTGGAATCAGAGTACTTGTAGTTCTCCTAAAGGGTTTGAGGAATTCTTTGACTATGGTCAAAGTTCCTACGGGTTTAGGGTAGTTGTTTGATTGAGTTTAGGAGAGGAGATGTGTCTTCATTTTAAGGGAGATTTAACCGCCACAGGTTGTAGGAAAATAGTCTTTGCATTGTCTTAAGAAAAGGACTTACATACTCGGATAGGGATCAACGAGGTACACCTTTATCTCTCTTAAGGCAAAGTCCCTACGGCTTGATTGTATTGTTGTGGGGTGGAGATTCTATCTCGCTTAAGATGGTTGACATCTTTCTCTAATGTGTTTGAATTTTGAATTGAGTTGTTGAATGTTTGAATATTGTTTGATTTGTATTGTGTTTAATTGTTGATTGTTTTGTCTATGTTGTAAGATAAAGGTCCTTCCTACGGGGTAGGTCCTAAACTTAAGAAGATCAACTTGAATGGGATCAAGGATCAATGGGAGAATGATGCAAATGATGTGCTCTACACACGGTTGTTGAATCATGTGTAGGGTTTTCCTTTGGACGGAATGCGATGCGGAAATGTAAATGACGGTAATGTAAATTACTATAAAATAAATTCCTGAAGGTAAAGGCGAGATAAATAAACATACAAGTACGCATGAAAGCGCTGAAGTGTAAGCGAATGTGTCGTGAAGTAGATGTGCACGATGGGTTTTACGATGTTGATTGACTTTAGTGGGCTCAGAAAATAGTTGATTTAAGACGAGTTGATGAGATTAATATTAAAGCCTAAAGTCGAGCAAGGAGCTATAACGATTAATTTACTCGGTAAAATAATTTGCTCTAATAGGAGAAGTTGAATTTATTTTAAAAGTTGAATTATTTGATTATATTCAAGAAAAGGGTTACATTAGATTTAATAAATATTCATGAAGATTGTCTTAATAAAATATAAATGATTTTTAAAGTAATTTTAATTGGATAAAATATTTCTTATTAAAATAGTTTCTTATAATAAATAAATGAATACAAGCTCTTTTTATATTACGAAATGTTTTTTTTATTATTAAATTACTAGTTAAATATGTATAAATAGTTAAAAATTAATTAAATTATGAAAAAAAAGTTCTTTGGTAATAAATAAAAGGGTGATGACTGTGGATAATTTACTAATGATAGGAATTTAAGTATTTAAAAGTTATTAATTGGAAAAATATACTTTAATTAAAAGAGTTACTAAATCATTTTGATTAAGAAAGGTTAATTAATAAAAAAGAGTTTGATGATGATTAAATAAAACATAATGGTGAGGTTAAGGTTAATTAGGGTGACTTATGGATGATTAGGGTGTGTGTAGTGATTAGTGTGTGTGGTGATTAGTGTGATTACCATCATTAATCAGTAAACAACATAAAATAGAAATAGAACCCTAAATCACCCCCCAATTCCCAAATCGTTTCGCGATCGCGCCTTTCTCTCCCTCATCTCCGATCGTTACTCTCTCATCTCCAATCCATCTCTCGCTTTTTTGTTTCTCTCAATTATTCATCGTTTCCTTCATGTTTATACCTGAAACAACAAATCGAAATATCAATCGTTCAATGACAAAGATGAAGATAGGGGGTTACCGAAGGTTTGGGTGATAGCGGCGGCGGAGTGGATTCGCGGAGATTGGAACTCGTGGTGGCTGGAGATGGCTTCGACGGCTGAAAGCTAAGTTTTTTTGCTCGATTTCCTATGTTACGAGTGTTAGGGTTTTGTGTGAGAGTTATCGATGTTTTTTGTGTCTTGGGTCTCTTCTTATATAGGCCTCTAATCGCAAAACAACTTTGATGAATAATGAATGCTACCTTGAATATTGATTAGGGTTTCCGAATTGGTATGAGTCAGATTCGAAAATATTCCAATTCATCTGATTGTTATAATGAGCCATTGATTGATATTTCCATCTTTGATTTTTTTGTGATTCAATTTGAGATTGGATTTGATTTGTTTCTGAATAGGATATTCTGCCTTCCAAGAATATTCTCTAACGGTTTTAATTTGATTCTGGATGTGACTTGGCAGATGTGGGAAATAACGGTTTTGGGCCAGAAGGTGGATTAGAAGCCCAGAAGGGGAAACTCGTGCTTGGCACGTCTGTTGGAGATGGGGGACTTCCATGGAAAAGGTCGGTGGTGAGGAGAAATAGCATCGCAGGGTACGTGGCTCTTTCCAATTTAATCTCTGCTTCTTGTTCAGCTTCTTATACGAGTGAAGTGGATGAAGTTCTTTGTGTCAATGCTAACCATGTGTTTGTTTGAGTTGCAGCTCATAACACATGACAGGCTCAAGAGTGTAGACCACAGGGGTCTTACGGATCGTGTTGGTCCAAGAGTAGCTGTCGCATAATCAGCTTTGATACGAAAGGGATATGTGGTACTTCTGCTCCTTACACAATATAGAATTTGAATTAGGCATTGTGAATAAAAAGATTAGGCTTGGTCAGTCTACGATAGTGTAGCTTGTCATGTATTCTATATTGTGATACGAACCATAATTGTTGTGGTTTCTGTTTGTTCAGGATTTGTTTTACTTGACTCAGCGTTACTCCTTTCGTTGAGCTTATGAAATTCATTACTTCGATCACTGATGATGCTCTCGTGGAGGGAAGGAGTGACCTAGGAGTTATGTTGCCTCAGATTCTTCGTTACATTCAACTGGTTCACTAACGTTTTCCCCATGACTCAGATTTTTGGCGAATCAGCAGCTACAACATCATCACATGCATCTGGTAAGAACTTCCCGTGCTAGCATTATTATCATTGAATTCCCGTTCATTGTTATCATCATCTAACATACCATCAATTTCAGTATAACACAGAAGTTCATCCGTCGAACCAAACTCAACTGTCTTGTGCTGCGGCAAGTCTGGGCAGCCAGCGCAACATTTCATATATTTTGGAGAAGAAGTTGACTGTCATATCCATGCGCCAATGATTCAATCAGGGTGTTGCCAAGCCCATTCAACTGAAGAGCAGACACATTTGTTGGGAAGCCAAATACACAAAACCATCTCCCAAGGACGCTTGCTCTTCGTTCTCCAAGAATAGAGAGGGATGATTCACAAGGTAATCTTCTGAATTAACGTAATTTTATGCGTATGAAATCGGGAGCAGTGTTGTCTTTGGTATGCTGAATTCGGTGAGGATGACTCTCATGAACCTTTGCTTTTGAAAAGTGATAAGTGCTTTCAATAATTTTCTTTGATTTTAGTCCATAAATACTTTTGATTTTAAGCTCACGTGCCGAACTGTTGCTAAGTTATCTTGTTTCCTCTTTCCATGTGATATTCAGGAGGAGTTTGGAGATGTTACGAGGCTAGCACAAAGTTGGGTCTTAAAGGGTCGGATGTTGGATTACGTCCCACATCACTGTCAGGTATGGAAACAAAGCAAGAGGGTGTTATCGGAACTTGGCGTAATCATTGGAGTTTTAGCGTGAGTGTTGAATTGTTTGGACTGCATTTAGATATTAAGTAGCTACTACTAACTTCTGATTTAGTTTATGGTAAATTCTTCGCAAGTGAGTTTCTAGAGTCGTGCTCGCTCGCTTCTTGAAGGTTGTCGGTATTAGAGGACCTAGGTGAGGCACTGGTGGATGGCCCGTGGCACTGTTACCGTGATTTGTTTATCGACCAAAATTTTATCATGTGCATTCGATGCCTACAGATGGTAATGACTAATGACTTCTATGACCTTTGTTTTAGGAGTTTGTTAGAGTGGTTTGGCTCTCATTACTGACCTCAAATCCTGCTTCTTTCAGTAAGTTTAAAACCGGCGCCGGTAATGCAGTAGGTCGTGTCGTGGCGAACAAGTTTGCGACAACTGTTGTTCATGCAAAAAAGTGAAGCAACTATAAGGTCTCCTTTACATGTTGCTTTGATGTTATCCTGCTGAGTGCGTTATCATTCATCGTGATACAGAGTAGAATGTCCAAGAAAAAAACTGGTTTCAGCCGTAACCAAAGGCTCTCCTGGGCTGTTGCATTCTCTTCAGGAAAATGGAAGGAACGACACTGCCTTTCTACTTAAAGGGTGGTTGCTAGAACTCCCTATGGACTCACAGGGTTCCCACAAGTTCAACACTATGCCTTCAAGTAAAAAAAATCCTAAGAGTATGGCGAACATTTCCATTCAATGAACACCGTCATCAATTGATGCAAAGGATTTACGTATCGCCGCCATAATGTAAAGAAATGGTCTGGTAGTAAGAATTGTGATATAGGTTTATTCTTGTATTAAACAAAACTACTCCTCCTCTGTAATACCTTGAGTTAAAGTTGACAAACAATTATCCTAACTTTATTATTTGCGATGAGTTTGACGGAATATTCCACGGCTTCACGCCCTTTCCATTATTTTGTTGAAAGACGTCGTCTTAAATCAAAATTGAATAAATTGCAACAAAACTCAACTTCTTTTTAAAGGTGGACCTTGTAGTTCGTTTGAAAGTGAACACATGAGTCATGCGGATTCCGTATGCTTCGCATTTGTGGTAGCCTTCCTCTTTTAATCAAGTGTTGAGGTCTTAAATGTTGAGGGAAGGGAGTATCACGAGGAATAACTCTCTTTGAATAAACTTTATCTTTCTCAAGGAGCCTAAAATAAATTGAAATTAATTCACGAATTCCTGGATCTCATATGTTCCTCGGTTTGAATATAAGGGTTTGAACTAATAAGCTTGAATTACTCTTGAAGGCTTAAAATTCTTATAATACCCTCCGGAGGCTCTTGAATCCTATAACTTCTTGGTTATTGATCGGGGCTTGAATATAGTTAACGAGAGAGAATTCCTTGGCCTTATCGTGACGTGACTCTTCTTTGTTGATCATTACAAAAAGTTGTCTTCGCCCTGGACTTTAGATTCGAGGAATCCTGATAGCATATCCAACAACCTTAATTCCACCGATTTGAAATATTAATCCAAAAATTCCACAGCCTTAGTCCTGGGATCAAGAAATAACACTAAAGCCCAATAATCTTTAACCTAAGATAAATGCATCCCGACCTCAAAATATCCTTGCATCAACCATAACAAACCCATAAATCCTCGTGCACCACATCAATGTAAGAAAACCTTTACTTCCTGAAGTGTTGAATTGAAAAGACGAACGCCTGCTCTATTTGAAAACAAATGCCCCTGCATGAGCTTGTTAAACATAATAAGCGTGTATAAAAGCCTAAAGATAACATGTAAGAAGGGTGCAATGAGGTGGTTCTTACGGTCAAAAATTAGGGTGTGACAGATGCCCCTATTTAAGTTACTTCTATCTAGAGATATGGAGATTGGAATCTTCGTCTCGACGAGATAGGAGGGACTTAAATACAAACATCGCATGAATTTTTGGCCTTAAGATAACACCGAATGCATATGATATGCAATGATATGAGAAATGCGGGACAGAGGGTCCTGTGAGGGAAAGATATCACAGGGGATGAATTGAACACAACATGCTAGACAAAAGAGTAACAGACCCAACGAGGCGGGACTTCACGGAGACAGGACACAACCACCAATGGGAAACTCCCTAGTATAACAGTAGCACATACACCAAGGATGTGGCGATTTAGACAATAGGCGATAAACTCATAATCGAATGGTAGTTTATTACCAACATGGAGCAATTCAGACAGCGGTAGGGACCATATTGACTTTGGAATAATTCAGTTTTGTTTCGTACTCTTTCTCTTCTTTCCCTCTTTTTGTTTAACTGGGAATAGTAAAATGTATAACCTCCCCGAGCGTCGTGGTATGGGAACCATGAGCTGGTCTCAGTCTCTGATGTAGAACTTCCCCGAGCGTCATGATATGGGAACCATGAGCTGGTCTCATTCTCTGATGTAGAACCTCCCCGAGCGTCATGATATGGGAACCATGATCTGGTCTCAGTCTCTGATGTAGAACCTCCCCGAGCGTCATGATATGGGAACCATGAGCTGGTCTCAGTTTCTGATGTAGAACTTCCCCGAGCGTCATGATATGGGAACCATGAGCTGGTCTCAGTCTCTACTCGAAATGTTGAAAATTTTGCAGATTGTAGAGTCATTGTAGTTTGTAATTGTTGTTGTAGACTGTAAATGTGAATTGTTGTTGTCAATGTAGATGTAGTTCGTTGTAGAACTTTGATGTAATCTATAGATGTAAATGTAGAACTCTGTAGATGTAATTTAAAAATGTAATTGTAAATTGTAGATATAGTTGTAAAGCTTCACCGGGGATCTTCAGGAGATATGTGAGCTGGTTGAATTGTAAAGTATGTCCTTTTAAATGGAGAGTTTAATATGATAAACTTCTTCGACTTCCCTGGGGAAATGTCGCTTGGTAAACTTGTGCGATGGACTCACTGGGGAATGCGTTCCTTTTGATGATTCGATGATGTTGAAGGACCCACTGAGAGTGCATGAACTGTCTTGTAGAAAATTTCGTTTGTCGTTTTGAATAAGGTCCTGGTCAAAACGAGTTGCTCAAATAAAGAGATTGTTTTAGTCTGAATGTGGATGCTCAAGAAAAATCCTGTGATGCTATTATGTGAAGAAATGCCTGCCTTTATGAATATTCTTCTTGGGAAATAGGGTGCAAAATAAATGCGTCCATGCTTAAAAGTTGGAGATGTCCATGATGTGATTGCCAAATACCGAAGTTCAATTCAGGAAATAACTGAAGAGAAACTGTCACGCCAGACTCAACCATTGAGGTGTGAACTCAAATGGGATTGTACTTAAATAACCATCTTCCATGAGGGTTGAACTTCATGGGGAAAATGAAACATTGTGCTCTTTCTGCCTAGGGTAGGCGAATCTACGTGAAGGGATGAGACACACCCAGACACTTAAGGATAATTATAGCCAAAGCGATAGAATAGAATAAATACAAAGAATGCGAAAAATGCACATGCCATGATGTCTACTTATATGTTATGCGTATGCCGACGGATTTGGGAGAAACTAAATAAACGCCTCAAACGAAAGGGTACTCAAGCAAAATCTCCATAGATCCTCTATCGCCTGCGAAGAAAGTATTTGAACAGAGGTAGCTTTCGCATCTGGAATAAAATAAATCCTCCTGCCCTGGGGAAGCATATTATGTTGTTGTTTTTCCTCGGATGAAATAAACGTCCATGGTCATTCTCTTGTTATTCATATATCAAGTAGAGCATAACGTTTTGAAAACGTTTAAGTCAATCTGGATTTTACTATCAATAATACAGATTTGTGATCAATGAAAAACTTTTTATTGAATGGTGGTCAGCAGAAAAGCGTGACCCCGATATTACAGTGTTGGAAAACAATAGCGATTACATAAAGGGAATAATGACTTGCTTCTCTTAGACAAAATATTTCTTAACAGCATCCGTGTTAACAGGGCGAGTGATCTCTTCTCCGTCCATTGTTGCTAACATCAAAGCGCCTCCTGTCAAAACCTTCTTTACTACATATGGTCCATCATAATTCAGGGCCCATTTTCCTCTGACTTCGGTGAGGAAAGACTGAATCTTCTTAAGCATGAGGTCACCTTCTTTAAATGCACGGGGTCGAACTTTCTTGTCAAATGTCTTTTTCATCTTCTGCTGATACAACTGCCCATGGCATAGCGCGGCCATCCTCTTTTCTTTGATTAAGTTCAACTGATCATATCTGTTTTGACACCATTCAGCTTCTAATAACTTTGCCTCCACCAAAATCCTCATAGAAGGAATCTCAACTTCTATCGAGAGTACTGCTTCCATACCGTAGACAAGTGAAAATGGAGTTGCCCCAGTCGACGTGCGTACCATCGTACGATATCCATGTAGGGCGAATGGGAGCGTTTCGTGCCAGTTTTTGTAAGTAACAACCATCTTCTGAATGATCTTCTTGATATTTTTGTCGGCGGCTTCAACAACCCCATTCATCTTTGGTCTATAAGGGGAAGAATTATGATGCTCAATCCTGAATTCTTCACACAACTCTTTCATCATCTTGTTGTTCAAATTGGAACCGTTGTCTGTAATAATTCTGCTTGGCACACCATATCAGCAAATGAGTTGATTCTTGATAAATTTGACAACCACATGTCGGGTTACATTAGCATAGGAAGCCGCCTCGACCCACTTGGTAAAATAATCAATGGCTACTAAGATAAATCGGTGTCCATTAGACGCTTTCGGCTCTATCATTCCAATCATATCAATTCCCCACATAGAGAATGGCCACGGTGATGAGATAACATTCAACAAAGTTGGAGGTACATGAATCTTATCTGCGTAAATCTGACACTTGTGACACTTCCTAGCAAACTTGTAACAATCTGATTCCATTGTGATCCAATAATAACCAGCCCTTAAAAGCTTCTTAGCCATAGCATGTCCGTTGGCATGCGTGCCAAAAGATCCTTCGTGAATTTCCGTCATTAACATATCTGCTTCTTGCTTGTCAACCCATCTCAGCAAGACCATGTCAAAGTTCCGTTTATACAACACATTGCTACTCAGAAGAAAGTTTCCAGCCAACCTTCTCAAAGTTTTCTTGTCTTTGTTGGAAGCTCCCAAAGGATATTCTTGAGTTCTAAGAAACACTTTGATGTCATGGTACCAGGGTTTGCCATCTTCAACTTCTTCGACAGCAAAGATGTAGGCAGGTCTGTCAAGACGTTTTACTTCAATCCGAGGACACTCGTTCCAAACGTTTACCACAATCATCGAGGCCAAAGTTGCCAACGCGTCTGCCATTCTGTTCTCATCACGAGGGATATGATGAAACTCAAGTCTATCAAAGAATGGTAATAGTCTTCTAGCGTAATCCCTGTATGGGACCAAATTATCATGTCGAGTTATCCATTCTCCAGTAATTTGGTTGATTACCACTGCAGAATCACCAAACACATCTAAATTCTTAATTCTCAGATCGGTTGCTTCTTTAAGACCCATAATGCACGCCTCGTACTCAGCTTCATTATTAGTACACTGGAATGTTAATCTGGATGTAAACGGGAAGTGAGTCCCTTGAGGAGTCACGATAACAGCACCTATCCCTCTTCCATGAGCGTTGACAGCTCCATCAAAAACTAAACCCCATTGAGAACCTGGCTCTGGCCCTTCACCATGTACGGGTTCTTCACAATCTTTCATCTTTAAAAACATAACATCCTCGTCTGGAAAATCATCGTTTGAGGGTTGGTGATCCAAAATGGGTTGGTGAGCTAAATGGTCAGCCAAAACACTCCCTCTAACAGCTTTCTGAGTATGGTACTCGGTATCATATTCAGACAACAACATCTGCCATCTAGCAATCCTCCCAGTCAAAGCGGGCTTCTCAAAAATATACTTGATAGGATCCATCTTTGAAACTAACCAAGTGGTGTGATTCAACATATATTGGCGCAAACGCTTGGCGGCCCACGCCAAAGCACAATAAGTTTTTTCTAACATAGTGTACCTTGTTTCACAATCAGTAAACTTCTTACTCAAGTAATAAGTGACATGATCTTGCTTTCCTGTTTCATCTCACTGACCGAGTACACAACCCATCGAATCTTCTAAAACAGTCAAGTACATAATCAAGGGTCGTCATTCAACTGGCGGTATCAGGATAGGTGGTTCAAGCAAATACTCTTTGATACTGTCAAAAGCCTTTTGACAGTCTTCAGTCCAAACATACCCTTGTTCTTTCCTCAGAAGCTTGAATATAGGTTTGCACGTAGCGGTCATGTTAGATATAAACCTGGAGATGTAGTTCAAACGTCCCAAGAATCCTCTGACTTGTTTCTCGGTGGCGGGAGCTGGCATTTCCTGGATAGTTTTCACTTTGTCAGGGTCCACTTCAATCCCTCTTTGGCTGACAATAAAACCCAATAGTTTCCCTGATCGTACTCCAAATGTGTATTTGTTGGGGTTCAAACGAAGCTTGTATTCCCTCAAACGACCAAACAGCTTAGCCATGTGTTTAACATGATCATCTTCGGTCTTCGACTTAGCTATCATATCATCCACAAACACCTCGATCTCTTTGTGCATCATATCATGGAACAAAGTAGTCATAGCTCTCTGATATGTTGCCCCTGCATTCTTTAATCCAAACGGCATAACTTTGTAATAAAAGGTGCCCCAGGGCGTGATGAATGACGTTTTCTCTCTGTCCTCGGGAGGCATTCTAATTTGGTTGTAACCTGAAAAACCATCCATGAAGGAGAAAACCTCATATCTTACAGTGCTGTCCACCAAGATGTCGATGTGAGGTAACGGAAAATCATCTTTCGGACTGGCTTTATTCAAATCCCTGTAGTCTACACACATGCGAACCTTACCATCCTTCTTCGGAACGGGTATAATGTTAGCTAACCATAGCGGATACTCGGCAGTTACAAGGAAACCTACATCAATTTGTTTTTGTACCTCTTCCTTAATCTTTAGGGCCATGTCAGGTCGAGTCCTTCTGAGCTTCTGTTTTATCGGTGGGCATTCTGGCTTCAAAGGCAGACGGTGTTCAACTATAGCCGTGTCCAATCCAGGCATATCCTGATATGACCAAGCAAACACATCAACAAACTCTCCAAGCAGGTCAATCAGCTGTTTCTTCACATCAGGTTTAAGCAGAGCTCCAATTTTCACTTCTCTACGGATTTCTTCTTATCCCAAGTTGATTACTTCCACCGGCTTTTGATGAGGTTGGATAGCTTTCTCTTCCTTCTCAAGCAGTCTGGAAATTTCCTCTGGGATATCATCTTCTTCATCCTCAGCTTCATACACGGGAAACTCAAAATTCAGAGAAGGTAGCAGATCATTATTCCCAGGATGTAATTTATGTAGCAATCTGCGCAAGTGATGTGATTTTCGATAAGTTTTTTTTTGTAAAGTGGAAAGTGTGTGTACGCGAGATGCTACTTATTATTTTCCAACATCGTGAATAAATATAAAACACAAATGAAAATGAAAGTAATTTATTGATGATAGCAAAACCAAAAAGACATGCCCAACAAAGTCACCTTTGCCTTGGGCAGAGCAAAGGGAATTATTGAAAATAAGCCCTAACAAATGCAGTTTCGCTTTGGGCAGAGCGAAAATTTTTTAAAACAAATGCTTTACTTAGATATATGAGTGGCGGTAGGGGCTTCAACCGCGCTCCAATTCTTGACTACGACGCCTGGGGTCATAAAGTCTTGGATGTCCTCATCTGGATCTTCCTCGGTGACGGCATAAACTCCAAAGGTATAGTCAAATTCATCTGAAACATAGCCCGGATCTTCCATATAGGGCTCATAGTCTTCGTAAGGAATGGAGGACCTTGCAGAACCGTCTGATATGTAGCCCTCAAGTTCGTCCGCTGACACAACATTAATCTGAGGATGATGGACGACTCCTCCACTATGGAACACTTCATTGATCAGTGGAAACCCTTGATTCTTGGTGCCTTGTTGAGCAGAACCGCTGGTGGAGCCGAGACCCTCCTTATTTTTGTTCTCTGGCAAAGACAACACCTTTCCCCACATTGTTTGGTGACCATTGTTCACTACTCGTTGTGCGTCTTTGAATGATGACATGGATGCTTGAGACTTCTGGGCACCCTCACCCACAATGGACAAGGCCTGGAATTGCGTGCCAACTTCTTCCTCAGCCTCGACATATGAGAATGATGACAAGTGACTTACCACCAAAGCTCTTTCTCCATAAACTGTAACTATTTTCCCCTCAAAAACATATTTCAACTTCTGATGCAGAGTAGAAGTAACTGCTCCAGCCTCATGTATCCATGGCCTCCCTAGTAAACAGCTATAGGCGGCACGAATGTCCATGACCTGAAACGGGATCATGAAAGTCTGTAATCCGATGGTCATGGGCAAATCTACCTCACCAATTACCGTTTTCCTTGACCCATCGAAAGCTTTGACAATAACGCGACTTGGCCTCATCGGCGGTCCTTGGTACAACAGCTTAGACAGGGTAGTTCTAGGCATTACATTTAGAGACGATCCAGTATCAACCAGTACACTGGACAGAGAGTCGTTTCCACAGTTCACGGAAATATGTAGAGCCGTTATGTTTCCTTCCTTCTTCTGGGAGATCGTCTTCATTGAAACCCAGATTATCACTTGAAGTAATACTTCCAATGATGTTATCAAATTTTTCCATAGTCACATCCTGCTCGACATAGGCTTGTTCCAAAATCTTCTGAAGTGCTTCTCTGTGAGCCTCAGAACTCATCAGCAATTGTAGCACAGAAATCTTCGACGGGGTTTGCAGAAGTTGATCTGCAACCTTATACTCGCTTCTCTTGATTACTTTCAAATATTCATCTGAGTTGGATAAATTAGATCCCCCAGATTGCCCCACAGTTGGGTCCTTTGAGCCTGATGGTTCGAACAAAACTTCTTTTTCTTTCGGTGGCACAGTCGGGTAGACTCGACCGCTTCTTGTCACTCTACTGACATCTGCAATATTAACTATTGAGGGTACAGTGGGCAAAGGCACTTCTTTCCCATCCTCCAACATAGTACCATTGTACCTGTATGGGATAGCCTTACTAGAAGTATAAGGGATTGGTCCGGGCACATTGATTATCAAAGGAGTAACAGTTGGCTTCTTGTCATTGTAAACAATCTCTATACGTTCCACTTCCTTAAAGTGGGGTACTATGACACAAAATTCTTAAGCCTCTTCATTTGAAACTTCTTGATCATCAATTTCCAAACAATCTTCAATCACATTAACAGAGGGCGAACCATGTGGTGGTAATGGATTCTTCTGTACATTGAGGTCAGAATCCCTAAAAGACAAGATTCCATTTTTAATGAGCCTTTGGACATCCATCTTCAGACCGAAACAACTCTCAATATCATGTCCTGGAGCACCCTGATGGTAAGGACAAAACTTGTCAGCTCTATAAGAAGGAGGAGGATTCGCAGGAGCCAAAGGTGGAGCTCTCATCTGAATGTGACCCTTTTTAATCAAAGCGGGGAATAAATCAGCATATGTCATTGGGATCGGATCAAAATTTATTTTTCTATACACACGACCCTGATTGCTGGATGGCCGATTCTGCTGAGGGTACTGTGGACTTTGCTGAGGTTGTGGCTGTTGAGCAACGGGAGACTGAGGTTGCTGATAGGGTTGTGGAGACTGTAGTTGATAAGCTGGAGCATTAAACACTGGTGATACCGCTGCAACTTGGTGTGGTGGTATGTACCTCTTTCTGAATTGTCCCTTTTGAGTGGCATTTACACCTTGCTCCTTTTTCTTCACAAAACCGCTCCCATACCTTTTAGGAGCACTCTCTTCTTTGGTCAATCTTCCTTCGCGAACACCTTCCTCTAAGCGCATCCCCATATTGACCATTTCAGTAAAGTCACTGGGTGCACTGGCTACCATCTTCTTATAAAAGAAAGGACCAAGAGTCTTTAGAAAAATCTTAGTCATCTCTTTTTCTTCTAAAGGTGGTGTGACTTGCGCGGCCAGCTCACGCCAACGTTGAGCATATTCTTTGAAACTCTCTTTATCTTTCTGTGACATTGCTCTCAACTGATCTCGGTCGGGCGCCATGTCCACATTGTACTTATACTGCTTGACAAAGGCTCCTCCAAGATCATTGAAAGTTCGAATTTTCGTATTATCCAACCCCATATACCACTTGAGTGCAACGCTTGTCAGACTGTCTTGAAAGTAATGAATAAGTAGTTGATCATTATCATTTTGGGCGGACATCTTCCTGGCGTACATAATAAGGTGACTCTGAGGACAAGTATTCCCCTTGTACTTTTCAAAATCAGGGACCTTAAACTTCGGTGGGACCTTAACATTTGGAACCAAGCATAGCTCAGAAGCACTCTTACCGAACAAATCCTTCCCACGAAGGGCTCTCAACTCCTTTTGTATTTCAGAAAACTGGTCTTGAAATCCGTCTATCCTCTCTTCTAAACCCACAGTTTCGGTCGGCGACCCATGTAAAATTGGTTCATCCAGAATATATGGAACAGTGTTCACATGCAGAGATGCGGTAGTCATCACAGCAGAAACTACAGGAGCAGCTTGAACAGTGGTCACAACAGGGATCTCAGATACAGACGGGCGGTAACCGGCCGAAAAGAAATTAGGAGACAATCCCCACGGGAAACCTTGAGGCATACTGTAGGATATTTTAGCAACAGAAGACACCACTGGGATCGGTGTTGGCGTTACTTCAGAGATCACAGTCCTTGGAACTTCTTGGTTATTGATCGAGGCTTGATTGGACAGAGCTTCCACTAGACCATTCAACCTCTCTAGACTTTCTTTCATACTTGCAACTTCTTCACGGAGCACTCTGTTCTCTTGTTCTAGTTGATCCATCTTCTAGCGTTGACTAGCTCGAGTGTTGTATCGGTGATTCAGCTTGTTCTGCGGAGATGAAGCAAGAGTGAGACCCTGGAATGCAAACGATGCTATGCTTATGCAAAATGAAAATGAGTATGGAACTTCAAGAAACTCAAATTATTTCGGTATTGTAACGTTGGAGAAAAAACTTATTTTATTTTGATGATCGAAGCATTATAAAACGGAGTACTCTTTTAAGAGTTTATTACATTGAATCAAAAGCAAAAGAGAAACTTGGAGATCTACTCCTTATGCTCCTTTTGTGTGAGAAGTTCTCCTTCTAGCTGACTGATGCATTCTTGCAACTCGGCCTTCTCTCTGATGAGTCGGTCGACACACTTCTTCCAAGCCACAGTATCTGGGGGAAGATCGTCACTGGTGACAGCTCTTGAAGAGGTGTGAGAGGAAAATAAATCCTCTCGCGCCTTTCTTTTCCTTGCAAGTTCTACTTCTGGCAGCCTCTGGGATATCTCTTTCTCTACCTTGAGTGTGAAAAACTTGTTCCTCCAAGCGGCTTTCAGTTTTCGAGCTTCATCCAAAGCAGCCTTCAATTGATCTACTTCACTCACATCAAACCAATCTGGATCGTGAAAAGCCAATACCATAGGTTCATGGAAAGGGAATGGCATTTTAAGGTCGAGAGCCCTTTCTCGCACCCAATGTAGATATTCCTCAGAGACGACACAATTGGGGTATCCTAAAGCAGCTTTCCCTTCCTTATTGATTTATCTCCATACATAGATTATGACGGTCTTCAGGTCTGGGTCTTCTCCTTCCTTGAGAAAGATCCCTTCTACCAGAGTCTGGTCAGGTACTTCAATCACGGGATGCCCAAATTGGAGGCGGGCCAGAGCAGGGTTGTAACTTATGCATCCTTCTCTCCCAATGAGTGGTATGTTAGTAAATCCTCCGATGCTATAGATCATACATATACCTCCATAGGTAGGGTCGTACCACACAATGTCAGAGTGAGTAAGGGACATAACTATCTCAGACCAACGGGGCGACTCTTCCTCTTCCCAAATAGACGGGTGCCGAGTTAGGCGGGCAATGAACCATGAATATAACAGAGCGGTACAACAAACGATATGTCCTCCTCCTTCAGCATTCTTCGCGTGAATAGAATAGTATGTGTCAGCGAGCAAGGTGGGAACTGGATTCTTGAGTATGAAAAGTTTAACTGCATCCATGTCAACGAAATCATCTATCTTTGGGAACCAGAGAATCCCATAGACCAATAGAGCAAAGGTGGCTTCCACGATAAGGACTTCCTTTCTTTCAGCATGGCAGCGGACTTTTTCAATCAAGAAGTCAGCAGGGAATCCAAGGACTCCTTCCTTGGTGATTAGGTGCGCTTGCACATCTGCCAAACTGAGATGAGTAGCGTTGGCAATTTCTTGGTGACTGGGTGCGTCTTCTTGGCCGGTGAATAGGGGACGGGCCGTTACGGGCATCCTCAGGAAATCAGAATACTCTTCTAGTGTTGGCATCAACTGGTAATCCGGAAAAGTGAAACAATGGTACAGCGGATCATAAAATTGAACAAGGGTCTCCAACAACCCCTCTTTCATCTTGAGTTCGAGGAAACGGAAGACTTCCCCATATTCTGCTGCGAAGGCGTAACGATTCTCGATTAGATCTGCTAGCTCTCTCAAGCTTTCAATGTTAGGGCTCTGAAAAGTGTACTCCAATGCTTCTCTTTTGAAGTCCATGGTTACTATACCTGAGAAAGAAAATTGAGTTTCTTGAAATGAATAAATAAAGAATGTAATGCAAGATGAGTAGGACTTCATGGGATCCCCAACTATTTATAAGCATTGTAATAAAAGAAAACGTTTTTTATTAATTTCGAAACGGAATACAAATAATTGCTTTTAAAAGTCCCAAATAAAAGCTAAATAAAAGCTAGTAAAGACACTAAAGAGGTTTTGACTTCTGCTGCTTGAGCTGCTCTTCTAATTGCGTCTTCTCACGGATAAGGTTGTCCACAATTAGTTTCCAAATAGTGCATTGTGGGTCAGAGAAAAATAAATCCTCCATGACTTTCCTCTTCTTGCAGGGGAGTAGCTATTCATCCTTCAATTGTAGCTGTTTCCAAAGTTCATCCCTTTCCTTTTGAAGTTCAGCCTTCTGCTTCTAACAGTCATCATTTTCTGCCACTGCTACATGGTATTTGTTCTTCCAGGATTCCAACTCATGTTGCGACTTCCTTAAGGACACCTCCAACTTCTCGGCTTCAGACATAAAGACATAAGTGGGCTCTCTCCTTGGAGCTATGGGATCTTGACGGGAATAGGGCATCTTTAGCTTGATTTCCCTTTCTCTGACCCACCGAAGGTAGGGTTCTAAAGACACACAATTAAGCTTCCCAAGGCTTTCTTTCCCTTTCTTGTGCAAGTGGTTCCATGCAACTAAAACCTTGTCTAGGAGTTCCTGGTCTTCCCTAAAGAAAATATTCTCTACTTGGACACTCTTAGGCGGCTCCTACAATGGAAATCCCAATTGTCGACGAGCTAAGACCGGATTGTAACTGATCCCTCCATTAAAAATGAGTAATGGTACATTAACGAAGTCGCCACAACCATCAATAATTAAGGTTCCATCATATGCTCGGTTGTACCAAATGATGTCTGAGTGGGTCAATGCCATAACTCTTGGAGACCAAAGCCCTCTATCGAGACTTAAAAAGGAAGTAGACCTTGGCAAGTGCGAAATAAACCACTTGTAGAGTAGGGGCACACAACAGGTGATCATTCCTCCACCATAGAAGTTTCGGAGATGTATAGAATGGTAAGCATTACCCAATAAAGTTGGTACTGGATTGTTCTTCAAAAAGATCTTAATTGTATTGAGGTCGACGAACCCTTCAAAACTTGGGAACAAAAACACTCCATAAACAAGTAAGGCAAAGATCACCTCAAATGGAGTCTTGTTCGTATAATCGGCATAAAACATTGCTTTACTGATTAAGAACTGCGTAGTCAAACCAAAAATACCGCCTTTACTAATCAGATTTCCCTTGACGTCTGATACCTTTAGACAAAGGGCCTTAGCAATTTCTCTTTCATCGGGGTCCTTTTCCAGGAAAGGGAAAGGAGACTCTTCTAAGATAGGTAGACCAACCAAAAAGGAGTATTCTTTTAATGTAGGTAGTAGTTGGAAGTCCGGAAACGTAAAACAGTGATATAGCGGATCATAGAATTGCAATAAAGTGGACAGGAGTCCTTCGTCTACTTGGCGACTTAATAAGGATATCAGCTTCCCATACTTGCTCTTGAATTTCTCTTGGTCTTTGTTGCACCCTGAAATTTGCCCAACCTTACTCCTTGGATTCATGTTTTAATATCATTAGCATTTGCATATAGAGTCGTGTACATAGACTAACCATCTGCATAGCATAAGCATAGCAAGTCATTCAACAGGGGACCAATCATTACTTTCATCTCTAGAGGCCTAGCAAGAGGTTATCATCATAATTCAACCTCATTCAAGTCATCAGGAAAGAATTTGAAAGCAAAGAGTTCAGCAGATCAAGCCTTGGGATCATCTCCTAGCTGAGGGTATCTGAGGATCAACAAGAGGGTTGTGAGCTGTGAAGTGAAGGTATGGAGAGCATCTAGACATCTTGAGAGACTTAAAAGGTCATTTGGAGAAGAAAATAAGTTGTTGAGGTGATCACAATAGTTATAACTGAAGACAGTCAACTAGGGTTTCATCTGGGTCAACCCTAGGTCAACCCTAGGTCAATTGACTGACTCAAGAGGGCATTCAAGTCTATTGGAGAGATGTGGGGATCAACATTGGACATATGAAGAAGGATATGGAGATATGCCAAGGAGAATTCAAGAGAAATCAAGGAGAAGAGGAGTTACTAAATTAGGGTTTCTCTGTAAAATCCCCTAGTTTAGGTCAAATTTCCAAGCAAGACAAGTCAAAATGCTAGCTTCAAATGGCTTCTTGGCCAACATGAAACTTGTAGAGGATCTCAAGACCTTTAATTTGAGTGGTGGAAGACATCAAAGAGATTTATAGAACTCAAGTTATGGTCCTTGCAAGTTACAGGTCATCTGAGGTATCTGAATTTTTGTCTGTGAAAGTGACTTGACTTCCAAGCTAGTTTTGCCCCTCAAGGAGATTTCAAATGAATTCTTGGTCAACATAAGAATTGTTCCTCATTGTCTTAGCTTTCTAGAATGGTATGGTATGCCTTCATATGATGTGTAGAACTCAACTTATGGTCTTGGAAAGCAAAGGGTATTTTGGGCATTTGTGAATTACAGGTCATTTTAACCTATGTCCAAAACTCATACAAGGAGGCTTCAAATGGAAAAACTTACAACATCAAACTTGCTCCAAATGGGATTTTAAGTCTAGAAAGAAGGTCACAAGTTATTGGAGAAGCTCATAGCATGGAGTTGCATGATTGGTCAAAATATGAACTAAAAAGGCTTATAAAGTGAATAATTTCAAATTGAAAAATGGTTTGGGAGATTTACAAGTCCAAATGGAGACTTCCAATATATGATTTTGAATGGAAAAACAATTCTAAGAACAATGGTTCAAGCACTTTTTTGAGTTTAGAAGGGAAAAAGAAAGTTATCCATGGTTGCTTGCCTTTTAAGAAACATGATCAAAATGAACCAAAGTTGGAAAACAAGGGAATGTGCAAGATGGATCTAGAATGTACCATTGGGGTCTATATATTCATGAAAGGAGAATTTGGCAAGGGTTGGCTTCATTTGCACCAAGAATTCCACAAATTTCTCATTCTTGTTCATAAAAGTTTCATTCCAAATCTCTCAAATTCTTCATCAACTTTCATCAAAATCAATTCAATCCTATTCAATATTCATCATAGATCAGAATTGAAGCAAGGATCAAGTGATTATCATTCATTTTCGTGCACCATATTCAAGAACATCAAAGTTGCAAATTCCATTGAACAGCATAATTCAAGCAAGGAAGCTCAGAAATATTGCATACAGAATCACATACATCAAGGATTGATCAAGATCCAACACTTAGAAGCCTCAGATCTTCCATCTCCATAGCTGTTCTCAAGGTTTTACATCAGGTAAGTTTTCGTTTGATTTGCTTGATTCAGTTAGTTTAACATGATTTTATCAGTTTAGACTTGATCTAGGTGGTTAGGAGATTAGGTTAGATGAATTTGGAAAGGATTGGTGATGGTTGGTGACAGGTGCAACAAACTGTTTGGATCAATATCTCTTAGGTTAAGCCATTAGAATCTTAGCTCGATAGTGTAGGTTAATCACCTTTATGCATAGATCAGATTAGGGTAAGTTTGAGGGAGAATGGTGATGGTTCATAACAGTATGATTTCATGGTGGCCAGTGTTTGATTCAATCGGATTTGTTGTTGTGGTGAGTTTCAAGATAATCTAATGCCCTAGGCTTGTAGAGGGAAGAATTTGGAGTGGTTTTTGTGTTTACAGCATGTGGATTCGTGGCGTGTAAGATGAGAACAGAGAGGAGGAAAATAGCTCGTGCATGGCTCTCATGGAGTTAAAACCCTAATTTGCAGAATAATTGAGGAAGACATAATCGTGGCCCTTCATTTGGAGTTGGACTTTTGACTCTTGGCGTGATCCAATGGCCAGCATTTAATCTGATTATTGGGAGGGAATTTGAGTTGAGGCCAAAACGCGCCGTTTCATTAATTGAAACGGGCGGGCCTGAGTCTTTGATGCTAATGCCACCCCCAGGGTTAGGCCCAAAACCAAGTTCTAACGTGAATTCGCTACTTTTCTCACCCCCCCCCAGCGCTCTTCCATTTGTTTCATTGATTCTGAATGAATTCTGGGCCTAGTGCAAGCGCTATCTGCACCCCTTATTGTTGGCCCATTGTGATTTATAACTGGAGCGAAGTTCTATTCGTACCCCCCTCCCTCATTTAATTCAATTTTAATTTTCTTAATTCACTTTAATATTTTACCCAATTTCATAAATTCATAACTAATTCATAAAAAATGCATTTTAATCCATTCTTTTTACAATATTTTCATTAAAATGTCTAGAATATTATAGGAAAATAAAATTTCATTTTTAGTTTTATTTCATATTTTTTCCATATTTTCTAAATAAATGTCATATTAAATAGTTTCATTTCATGCATCATTTTTATGATTTTTGTTCTCTTACATGCTTTAATATTTTTTGGTCATTCTTTTTATATTGTTTAGATGAGATATTAAGCTTGTAGAAATATTTTAGTTTCTATTTTTTAGAGGTTAATTTTGGGTGATTAATAAATGCTTGAACATCATGTACAAAACTAGGGTTTTAGGTGACAACTTAGGAGTTTGATTTCATTTCCCTTAAGACTTAGGATTCAAATAGATTAGTTATGGGACTATATGGGCTATGGGTAGCTACTAGATCCCTTAGAAAAGTTAAGATTCCCCTACTGCTATTATTACTGTCTGTACATCTGTTTGTCTGGTGTGGTGTGCCCTCTGGGGAGTGTTGCTTGTCTGATTGGGTATTGGGTTTGTCTGGGCCCTGGGGGAGCTGAAGATTTGTGAAGATGAAGATCATTGGAGATTCAAAGATTGAAGATCAATTGTCAGAGTTGAGGAGGAGATTCTTGCTAGCAGCTGCTAAGGAGACTAGGGTTTAGGAGCTAGGCAGAGCTCTAGATTAGAAAGATTGTTTCTCAAACATGGATTGCTTTGTCTGCATCCATTCTTCTCTGTGATTCAGAGTCTCTCTAAGACACCCACCCCCTTCCTTTGGAAGGCTTGGTGACAGTGGATATGAGATAGAACTCTTGAGAGAAAGTGTCTCTTGTGTTAGAAGCAGTTTGTTCACCACCTTTGGTAGTCAACTGATTGCTTAACACCCAATTCACTCTTGTGACTAATCCCTCATCCTGGAGGTTTGAGCTTGAAGAAAAGCCATTGCAGATCGAAGACTGATGATCAAAGCCCTTGCCTGAAGGTCATGAAGATGGAGATTGATGCTTGTTGAAGCCTGTAGCTGAATGGAGATTGCTTGAAGCCAGATGCTGAGCTGCTGATGCTGTTTCTTTTGCTGTATTTCATTTGCTGATGTATTGATTGGGTTTCTGGACTGTATTGTTTGCTGTTTACCCTGCTGGGTTGAAAGTGAAGCCTGTTCACTTTTGCCTATTGTTTTCTAGGTTCGAGGTTGAGTGGGACTCCCTTGCCTCGCTTGTACTGCTGCATCCATGCATTTTACTGTTTTACTGTATATATCTGATATTGTTTCTGTTTCTGCCTATCCCTTAGGATCTCTGTTTCTCTCTGCGCAAGAGAGGAGCATGATAGACATTAGGTTTTAACCCATGCATGATAACATTAGGATAGTTTGATTCCCTTCGCAACCGTAGGTTAGAGTTCTGCCTCTTTCTTTCTCAAAACAAACAGAAAAACATATAAAGATTTCAAACACAATAAAAGACACTTCTTGCGTAAAAGAATGTGAACTCATCAAGACGTCATTTTTGTCCGCCGGGACTATTAATCAGAAAAAACCTTTTTCAGAAGGAATAAAATCAACCAAGACAAGCTTGTGTCTTCCGTGGCCCGAACTACGTTTGCTCTGATCTTCCATGCTGTGTGGAAGTACGTAGGCATAGGATGCGATATCCTAGCGAGCAACCTTCCTCTCCTTTCCCGTAGGTAGGCGAACTACGTTGACTCTGATTTCTCGTTCCAGACGGGAATACGTAGGCATAAAGTGCGATACTTTGCCGAGTCATTTTTATTTTCATTTTTATTTTCTTTAACCCCAGACCTGTAGAGTAGATAGAATAACAATCCATACCCGAAAACAAGCGTGGATCCCGTCGAGTACGACGGACGTGAGGGGTGCTAATACCTTCCCCTTGCGTAACCGACTCCCGAATCCAGGTTTTGGTTGCGACGACCATACCTTTCCCGTGTTGTGCGAGGTTTACTCTGAGCGTTTCCTTTCCCTCCCGTGGGATAAATAACGCACGGTGGCGACTCTTCTGTTCAGCCGGCGCCGATTTTCGCAGTAGCGACAGCTGGCGACTCTGCTGGGGATCCAACGTCCCCTGGCTGCTAAGGACTGCGATGGTTCTTATGCATTTGGGATCCAACGTCCCTTGAGAGAGTCAATCCTAACGCTTGTTTTCCCGTCGAGGATTTTTTATGGAGTTATTGTATATTTCTAGCCTTGTATTTTCAGCTTTATATATATTGTTTATTATTGCTGTATTGGGGTGTGACGGGTGTTCTGATATTGAGAGATAAGCCGGACCTGGGCTTGAGTGCACCTAGAATTAGAGTAGAAATTAGTGGGCGCCCGCTTGCTTTGCTTGCTTCGGTGTCCCATGAAATCTACACTCAGACGAGGTTCCTCTGGTTGGCCTCCTGCCCCTTCCTTTGGTTGGCGTGGGTTGCTGGTTAGTTGGATTGTCGACTCTGGGGACCGATCATTTGGAAGTTGGCTGAGTGAGGCCTCTTCAGGAATTGATGATGCCACTCCTTCTGGGAATCGTATCATCAACCCTGAAAGTCTGTGACGCCGACGACCGCATAGGATGCCGCACCTTGTGCCAGTTATAGGGCCACCCACCTGTGAGGGGATTCAGGGTATGCAGGTAACTAGACCTCCAGACTACCGGTTATTTCTTGATCAGAGATCCTGGTTATTTATGGAGAGTTATGAGGTCTGTCAGAGACCATTTGGAGATGTGTTCTGAGGTCTGTCAGAGACCAACTAGAGATGAGATCTGAGGTCTGTCAGAGACCATTTGGAGAGGTGTTTTGAGGTCTGTCAGAGACCAATTATAGATGGGATTTGAGGTCTATCAGAGATCAGTTGGAGTTATGGTTTGAGGTCTGTCAGAGACCAGGGTTGGAGTGTTATTTTAGGTCTATCTGAGACCAGGGTTTGATGACTTCTGGATGGTCTATCTGAGACCTTTCTTGATTGGGTTTAGGCTATTCAGCTGCAGCTTTGGTCCCTGTTGAATGTTACTTGCATTGCATTACCTGCATATCCATTATCATTTGCATTTCACTAACGTGTGTCTGTGCTGCAGGTGCATTTGCATTTCCCTAGTTCTAGTGCCCAGACTTCTGAGTGTTTGATCATGACTAGCTTAAGGAGAACGGTTGCCTACAAATTGCCTACGCCTGATATTGTTCCTCTACTTGGGTTGATCTCTCTTGCTGATGAGGGTGTTCGTAGGAGTTTCCGGATGAGCTATGGTAGATTATTGAGATTGGTGTGCAAACCTACAGAGGTAGAGTTAGATGGGCTGTATGCTCTGATGCAATTCTATGACCCCGCTCTGAGGTGCTTTACGTTCTCTGACTTTATTATGGGACCAACCCTGGAGGAATACGCTGAGTATGTTGAGCTGCCCGTGCAGAACCAGGTTCCATTCATTCATTATGATGCCAAAGCTAAGCCGGAGGAATTGGCAAAAGCCTTGCATATTGATGCTTCTGAACTTGTGACTACTGTTTCCCGTGGAGTTCCAGGCTTCTCATTTCAGTTCTTAGTCGGTAAAGCCCAAGAGTACGCCAAGAATGGGTGCTGGGTTGCTTTCAACGCTGTGTTGGCCTTGTGCATTTATGGCATAGTACTATTCCCCAATATACCGGATTTTGTGGACTTCGATGCTTTCTACTTGTTTGCCGCTGGTAATCCTGTACCTACCTTACTCGGAGATCTCTACCACTCACTGCATTACAAGAATGAGAAGGGAAGAGGAAAGAATGTTCATCTGTGTGTGCCCTTATTGAGTATGTGGTTTGAGAGTCATCTTCCTAAGAGAGGATCTGCTGCAGAGACTACAATTCCAGTTGGTTGGCCAGAGCGTCTGATGAGGCTATCGTCGGAAGATATGGAGTGGTTTGATAGAGACCTGTTGGGATCTGAGCTCATCTTTAGCTGTGCTGGGTACCCTAATGTGCCGCTGATCGGAAGGAAGGGGTGTATCAATTACAACCCTTCTCTATTCATTCGCCAGTTCGGATATGCGCTGAAGAATCCACCTCAGGAGGAAGAAGTACAGGAATCTCTGTACTTCACTGGTGACGTAAAGGGGGAGTTATTAGCCAAGTTGCGACATGCCTGGACGCGTATTAACCGCAAAGGGAAGCCGTTGTTAGGAAAGAATGACTGTCAGGCCTATGCACCTTATAGAGCTTGGATTCAGGAGAGGGCTAGTCAGTTGAAGATGCCGTTTCCAGATGCACCAATTCTTGATCCTATTCCGGTAGAAGAGCCGACTACTGTTTCTAGGGAAGTCTATGAACAAGTTGTGAGAGAGAAAGAAGCCTTGATAAAGATTAATGAAGGGTTAGAGCAAGAGCTAGCCCAGGCACGCAGTGAGAAAAACAAGGCTGTATATGCTTTCCAACAACAGATTGAGCTGGTAAACAGGTTAGGATCTGAGTTGACCGAGGAAAAGAAGAAGCGCGAACGTCTGGGGCAAGAGTTCAGAAGTTCCCATGACATGCTGGAAGCCAAAAAGAAAGCGCTCGACGCAGCACACCGAGAGATATCTTCTTGCAATAAGACTTGGAATGCTACACTCACCAACAACAAGAAGAGGGAAGATAAGCTGAAGCAGCAAATTTCCGATCTTGAAGAGAAGTTGAAGTCTAGCATCAAGAAGTGTGAGGAGGAAGTGATGAATCGGTATAGTGTCCAGCATGCACTGAACAAGGCAATCAAATCCAGAGATGAAGCAGTGTCCCAGAAGCGAAAGTTGGAGGATTGCTTCGGAGAAGCAACATGGGAAGAAACTGCTGAAGACGTACGCCGTGTCCTTAAGAGGAGAAACCAGCTTGTTGAAGGTCTGCTTGATCGACCAAGCCATCCGGAGACCAAGAAGTTGTTAGAGGAGTATCAGACTTTTGGGAGGATTTGATCATTTCATGTAGTTACTTATATGCTTTATTTGCATAGTGTTGACCATCACCAGGATTGTTGGTTGAGGTCATGCCTTCTTTGTACTCCCAGTGACATTGTACCCTGGGCTTATTGATTCTCTCTGCAATATATGAGGCTTTCTATGATTCAACTCCGATATTCTTATTGTCAGCACCGTCACTGCACCGGCACCTTCGCACTAGAACTGGGGGAATGAACTTCCCTAATGCACAGACACATTGCATTGCATTCATATTCATATTGCATAACAGGTAATCTTTGAATGGTGTCTTATCTCTTGCTCTGTATCAGGTACTTAACAGGATTCCAGATCAACATCCGCACCGCTATTCTACACGCTCCAACTGTCGGAAAGTCATGGACCAAATTCAGAACGAGATGCAGGATGTACGCGAGAAGCTCGCCCTCTTCATGCAGACCATGGAGGCTATAGCAAAAGGGCAAGAGAATTTGCAGGCCATGGTCCAGCCTCTGTTGGCTCGCAACGCTGGTCATGGTAACGAAGATCATCAGTCTGTCCGGGTTGATAATGCTCATGGAGACGGCACTCCCACGCCAGTGGCTCCGCCTGTCGTCAATATGAATGCTGCTAACGTCAACAACGCTACCGCTGCTGTGAATGGTAACGTCGGAGTAGGGAATGAAACTGCTGTCCATAACGCTGGGCTGGGTGATGTCAATTTGGGAGATAATCTCGGAGGCAATGGCTTTGTCAATACTGGGTTCGGATTTAACGATCAGGGATTCAACAACGCTGGCAAGTATGGCTTTAATGCTCAAGGCTTTGGGCAAGATGGTTATGGTATGGTCAATCAGGGTTACGGAGGCTTTGGAAACGGAAATGGTACCGGATTTATGGCTGGAGGTCCTGCTGGAGGTGTTCAAGGGTACGGCAACAGAGGCCGAGTTCCAGGGATGAATCAGATTAGAGCTGGACGTAATAATGCGTATGATGGGTACGGGGCTGGAAACGGTATGTGGCAAGAGGATCAACAGGAGGACGCCTTCTCTGGAGGAGGTTTTGAAGGGCCGATGGATGATTCTCAAAAGATTAGAATGCTGGAAGAGCAAATGAAGGGAGTCTTAAATCAGAGTGCTGTGGGATTGGACATGGCAACTATGGGCTTGGTACCTGGGCTGAGGGTGCCCATTAAATTCAAAGTGCCTGCGTTCGATAAGTACAAAGGAGACACATGTCCGAAAGTGCATGTACGAGCTTATTACAGAAAGATGTCTGCATACTCCACTGATGAAAGAATGCTCATGCATTTCTTTCAGGATAGCCTATCGGGTCCTTCCTTAGAGTGGTACATGGGGTTGGAGCCAACTGATATCAAGACTTGGAAGCAATTAGCGGAGGCATTTGTAGCCCATTACAAATATAACAGCGACCTGGCACCCAATCGGGTCCAGTTGGCCGGGCTTTCGCAGAAGAAGGGGGAGAGTTTTAAAGAATACGCGCAAAGGTGGCGCGATATGGCTGCCAGGGTCCGTCCTCCTGTGGAAGATAAAGAAATGAATGATATGTTTGTCGGCACATTCACCGGGCTGTTTCATGATATGTTGTTTCATACGTCTCTGGCTAGTTTCTCAGACCTGATTCTGATGGGTGAAAAGATTGAGCGGAACATTAAGCAAGGGAAGTTCCAGGTCGATGAATCAACTGCATCTGGCAGTAATAGGAAAGCTTATGGTGGGCGCCGTCAGGGCGAAGCTAGCGCGGTATTTGGAGGCCGAGGCCGAGGCCGAGGCAGGGGAAGAAATCAATATCGTCAGCCGCAGCAAGTGTCGAGTGTTACTATCCCCTATCGGCAACAACCAATCCAGCAACAATCGGTTCAGCAGCAACCAATGCCACAGCAGCAGCAGCCTCAGCAGGGGGCACATCAAGCTCAACGAAAATTCCAGGGTGGTAAGCCGAGAAGGGTATTTGAGAAGCCTCCCTCCACCTATGCTGATTTATTGCAGACTTTGTTGGGATTGAATCTAGTAGAAAAAAGAACCTTGGCGCCGATAACGGGAACTCCCCCGTTCGGCTATGATGCAAATAGGCACTGCGAGTTTCATTCTGGGGCCCCGGGCCATGATATTGAAGGTTGTCATGCTTTTAAGCACGTTGTACAGGATCTTTTGGACAACAAGTCTATCAACTTCGGAACGACAGTTCCGAATATAGTCCAGAAACCCATGCCTAATCATGGGGCGAATGCCGTGCTGACTGAGGAAGGGCTGAATCTGATTATGAATGTTGAGGATTTAAAGACGCCGCTGAGCGAAATAAAGAGTCGACTGTTGCAAGGAGGTGTTTACCCGGGTTGTAATGAGTACTGTTTAGACTGTTGGGCCCTGGCTGGGGGGTGTGAGGATTTGAAGAAAGGCATTCAGGCCTTAATTGATGATGGTATATTGCAGTTTGATAGAACAGCAACTGATGAGCCTGCAGGGGCAGTAGTGGATAATCAGAGTGATGTTGCCACAGTGACAATTCCTAGGAAGACGATCACCATTTCAGCACCAGCTCAGCGACCACCGATTACTATAACTAAAGCCGGGCCAATCCCGTATGAGAACACGAGAGCCGTCCCATGGTCATATGGGCTAGAGGTGTATTGTGACGGGATTAAAATCGATGTTAACAAGCAGTCAGCGGAGGTTGTGGATAATGTTGTGGGCTCAGGAGGCATGACGAGGAGTGGCAGGATCTTTATATCTCCTGAAGTGGAAGCCGAAAGGCTAGCGAAAGGAAAAGGGAAAGCGGTTGAGAACGTTCCGGTACAAGCAAGTGAAAAAGAAGCAGCATCGAAAGATGTAGAGGAATTCATGCGCTTGATTCGGAAAAGCGATTATAAAATTGTGGAGCATCTGCAGCAAACGCCGTCCAAAATATCTATATTGTCATTGCTGTTGTGTTCGGAAGCCCACAGGAACGCTTTGCTGAAAGTCCTAGACACTTCTTTTGTACCACAGGATGTCTCCGTGAACCAGCTAGAAGGAGTATTGGCACACGTAAATGCAGGCCACAGTCTGGGCTTTACTGATTTCGACTTGACTCCGAAAGGAAGGGATCATAACATGGCATTACATGTATCTGTTGAGTGCAGAGGGTCGACAATGTCGCACGTATTGGTTGACACCGGGTCGTCTTTGAATGTGCTGCCTAAGAAGGCTATGATGAAGCTGGATGTTCGAGGGATTTTGTGTACACCCAGCGATTTGGTAGTCAGAGCGTTTGACGGCACGCGGAGAACAGTCTTCGGATCGATTACCTTGCCTCTGCAAGTGGGGCCGGAAGTGTTTGCAACGGAGTTTTATATCATGGATATACAGCCTGCGTACAGCTGCTTGCTGGGAAGACCTTGGATTCACGGGGCAGGGGCAGTCACGTCTACCCTACATCAGAAGTTAAAGTACATGGTCGGAGATAGTGTAGTCACCGTGTGCGGAGAAGAAGACATCCTGGTCAGCCATCTATCTTCGTTTAAATATGTGGAAGTCGACGGGGAGATCCACGAGACGCCATGCCAGGCATTCGAAGGTTTGCGCATAAAGGACAAGGGTCCCAGGCCGAGCAAAGTGCCAGAGATAGCTGTCTCATCGTATAAAGAAGCTCGAGCGCTAGTGGAGGCAGGAGAAGCCAAAGGCTGGGGCAAAGTATTGGACATTCCTGTGAAAATGGACCGGTTCGGACTGGGGTACCGACCGTCGTCATCAACTCCTTCCGTGGGGGCCCCTCATTTCAGAAAGTCAATCACCATCTCTGCCAGTGGAGTATGCCATGAATCTGTCAATGCTGCTTCAGAGTCCGATGAAGGGGACAGCGACTGTGATATGGATGCCTGGATTCAGCCAAGCACGCCAGGACAAGGACTGTGCAACTGGTCTATTCAGGAGCTTGTTCCTGTGACTTTTAAACAGTAATGCTTTGCTTTATTAATTGTTGAATAATCTGATGTCTTGCCCGGGGCATCAGGATTTGCTTAGGGTTGTGTTGTTATAAACATTGCGCGTTAATCATTAAATGAATGGCGTTTTTTTCATGTGCAAATACTGTAATCCCTGTTTTTCTTGTTTTGTATTTTTCAATAAAATGGCAATGCGGTTATTCGCTTTATACGCATTTTGAAGCACTTAACCCTTCCTTTTGCAGGATAACATTTTCAGATGACATCCTTGAGCCACCTATGACTCGTCCCGACTTCGAGCACCCGGTATTCCAGACCGAAGAAGAGGTTGTCGAAGATAGCGACGTTCCTGAAGAACTGTCTTGGTTGGTGAAGCAAGAGGAAAGAGCCATTCTGCCTCACGATGAGGTTATCGAAATTATCAATTTGGGGTCGGAAGGGGTTGAGAAGAATATTCGTATTGGAGCCGCACTGCAGAGTGATATCAAGCGAAAACTGGTTGAAATGCTCCGAGAGTATAATGATGTATTCGCTTGGTCGTATCAAGATATGCCAGGGCTCGATACTGATATGGTTGTGCATCGCCTGCCACTGAAAGAAGATTGCCCGCCGGTCAAACAAAAGCTTCGCAGAACTCGACCAGATATGGCAATGAAGATCAAAGAGGAGGTTCAGAAACAGTGGGACGCTGGTTTCCTGGCTGTGACGAAGTATCCCTCATGGGTTGCCAACATCGTACCAGTGCCAAAGAAAGATGGCAAGGTTCGAATGTGCGTGGATTATAGAGATTTGAATAAAGCAAGCCCAAAAGACGATTTTCCACTTCCTCATATTGACGTGTTAGTTGATAATACTGCTCAGTACTCCGTATTCTCCTTCATGGATGGCTTTTCAGGCTATAATCAAATTAAAATGGCACCAGAGGATATGGAGAAGACTACTTTCATAACGCCGTGGGGAACATTTTGCTACAGAGTGATGCCCTTTGGTTTGAAAAATGCTGGGGCAACATATCAGCGTGCGATGACGACTCTTTTTCATGACATGATGCATAAAGAGATCGAAGTTTATGTTGACGATATGATTGCTAAATCCCAGACAGAGGAAGAGCATCTGGTGAATCTGTTGAAGTTGTTCAAAAGACTTAGGAAGTTCAGGCTGAGGCTGAACCCTAATAAATGCACCTTCGGGGTGAGATCGGGTAAACTGCTGGGGTTTATCGTAAGCGAAAGAGGAATAGAGGTCGATCCTGCTAAAATAAAAGCGATTCAAGAAATGCCGACGCCTAAAACAGAGAAAGAGGTGCGCGGGTTTTTAGGGAGATTGAACTACATTGCCCGGTTCATATCTCACCTGACTGCCACGTGTGAACCATTATTCAAGCTGTTGAAGAAAGATCAAGCTGTAACGTGGAACGAAAATTGTCAAAAGGCGTTCGACAAAATAAAGAAGTATCTGCAGGAGCCTCCTATTTTGATACCCCCGGTGGCAGGGAGACCCTTGATAATGTATTTGACGGTTCTTGAGGGAAGCATGGGTTGTGTTCTCGGTCAACACGACGAGACGGGAAGAAGAGAGCATGCGATTTATTACTTGAGTAAGAAATTTACAGACTGTGAATCTCGATACTCAATGCTGGAGAAAACTTGTTGCGCGCTAGCCTGGGCCGCCAAGCGTTTGAGGCAGTACATGCTAAATCATACAACCATGCTCATCTCGAAGATGGATCCAATCAAATATATATTCGAAAAGCAGGCGTTGTCAGGTAGAATTGCCCGATGGCAGATGGTCTTGACTGAATACGATATTCAATACGTCTCGCAAAAGGCAATAAAGGGGAGTGTGCTGTCTGAGTATCTGGCGGAGCAGCCTATTGAAGAATACCAATCAATGAGATTTGATTTTCCTGACGAGGATATCATGTATCTCAAGATGAAAGATTGTGAAGAGCCGTTACCAGACGAAGGACCAGAGCCGGGGTCCAAATGGAAGATGATATTTGACGGAGCTGTGAATGCTTACGGTAGCGGAATAGGGGCAATTATCACTACGCCGCACGGGTCGCACATCCCGTTTACTGCCCGATTGACCTTTGCCGTTACCAATAATGAGGCCGAATACGAAGCTTGTATAATGGGGCTTGAAGAAGCCATTGATTTGCGAATCAAACATCTAGACGTATACGGAGACTCAGCTCTGGTGGTGAATCAGATTAAAGGGGAATGGGAGACACGGCAGCCCAATTTGATACATTACATGAATTATGCAAGGAGATTGTTGCCTTTCTTCGACAAGGTTGAATTGTATCATGTGCCGCGGGCAGAAAATCAAATGGCTGACGCCCTTGCCACCTTATCTTCCATGTACAAGGTCAATTTCTGGAACGAAGCTCCCCAGATCACTATCTCTCGGTTGGACAGGCCAGCTTATGTATTTGCTATTGATGAAGCATTTGATGACAAACCGTGGTATTTTGATATCCTTAATTTCCTGAAGAATAAAGAGTATCCGGCTGGGGCATCCAGTCAAGATCAGAAGACTCTCAGGAGATTAGCGGGTAGTTTCTATTTGAACCCGGATGGCGTCTTGTACAGAAGAAACCACGACTTGGTGTTGTTGCGTTGTGTAGACGAGAAGGAGGCAAAACTTCTCATGGAGGAAATTCACGAAGGTGCCTTTGGCACGCATGCTGGTGGGCACGCTATGACGAGAAAATTGCTGCGGGCAGGTTACTTTTGGCTGACGATGGAAACTGATTGTTTCAAGTTCGCAAGGAAGTGCCACAAGTGCCAAATATACGCTGACAAGATACACGTGCCTCCGAGTCCTCTGAATGTGATGTCATCTCCGTGGCCATTCTCGATGTGGGGAATCGATATGATCGGAAAGATCGAGCCGACGGCTTCTAACGGGCATCGGTTCATCTTAGTAGCAATCGATTATTTCACCAAGTGGGTGGAAGCGGCGTCTTACGCAAATGTAACGAAGCAAGTGGTGGCTAGGTTCATCAAGAGAGATATCATTTGCCGATACGGAATCCCCGAGCGGATAATCACGGATAACGGTTCTAATCTGAACAACAAAATGATGAAGGAGCTCTGTCAGAATTTCAAGATTGAACATCACAACTCCTCCCCTTACCGACCCAAGATGAATGGCGCTGTCGAAGCGGCCAATAAGAATATCAAGAAGATAGTCCAGAAAATGGTGGTGACTTATAAAGATTGGCACGAAATGCTACCTTTCGCTTTGCACGGTTATCGTACGACGGTACGTACATCAACCGGGGCAACTCCGTTCTCGTTGGTATACGGAATGGAAGCGGTACTACCATTGGAAGTTGAGATCCCTTCTCTGAGGGTGTTGCGAGACGTTCAGCTGGACGAGGCAGAATGGGTAACGAACAGATTGAACCAACTGAGTTTGATGGATGAGAAGAGGCTAGCTTCTCTGGCATACGGTCGTTTATACCAAAGACGAATGAAGAAAGCGTACGACAAGAAGATACTTCCGCGAAGCTTTCAGACGGGCGACCTTGTGCTGAAAAGGATTCTCCCGCCGCAAGCAGATCACAGAGGCAAGTGGACCCCCAACTACGAAGGGCCATACGTTGTCAGTAAGGTCTTTTCAGGAGGAGCTTTATTGTTGTCCACCATGGACGGGGAAGACTTTGCATCACCTGTGAATTCGGACGCAGTTAAAAAATACTTTGCTTAAAATAGACCCGCTGGACAGAAAAAAGAGAGTCCAGGCAAAAATGGGGCATCCTGGCGAACCAAAAACAGAATGAAAGGTTCGGGCAAAAGTTAGGGATAAAATTGAAAAAATGTACACCCGCGAAGTTGAAAACCTACACTGGGCGGCTTCGGCAAAAAGGGGTATCCCGGTGAACTGAAAACCCGTAAAGGGCGGTTCACGCAAAAGTTAGGGATGAGAAAAGCAAATGACTGCGGTCCGAATTTGAATTCAATGAGTATCAATGCGGGAGAATATATTTGAGGAGTCAGTTATCGGATACAACCTCTTCAGAAGTAGGGATACCGGGAAAGTATAAGAGTCGGACGAGTCATGGGAGGATCAGTTCGTGGTGTTCATCTGCATCCAGTTGCCGACATGTGTACAAAATTTAATTTGTCAATATTTATGCTTCTTGTGCATACTTTCATACTTATGTATTTGCTTCGCGTAGCTTCCTCTTTTCAGGAGTTACATCCCGTGTACAAAAACTCCGCCCATTCAGGGGCCCAATCAATGAAAATGTGTTATTCAGTACTTGATGCCTGTTCTTTACTGTTTTGCGCATGATAAAACGCCTAAGTTTGATGAAACTAACATGAGTATAACATCACTGGCCCTTGCCAACAGTTGTTAAAGCTCTGAATTAACTGAGTGTAACGTCACTAACCTGAATCGATTTGATTGCATAGGCTTGTCGTGTCTTGTTTGTGTTGTTGCAGGTTTCATAACTCTACGAGGAAGAGGATCAAAAGATTGTGATAACGAAAGATTTGATCCCCACGCAGGTCATGCATGTTCTTCCTGAAGAAGGATAGAATTCCCCAGCTAGCCGTAGCTTATCCAAAGGACGTGCTCCAGAGAAGTTACTCGTCCTCAGCAGAGTTTAGCGATTCTAAGATCGTAAGGCTGTATTCAGACAGGTTCATCGTTCCCCGCAGGGTCAGGCACTCTCCCCCAGCGGGGTCGGTTAATTTTCCCCAAGAGAATCTGGCCATCCCCAGAGGAATTCTCTTTGCAAGTATTTTCATTCCTTCCAGTGGAATTCGAAGATCAAGACTCTCCAAAGCAGAGTTGATGTTGGGTCCTGTCATTTATTTTGTCAGAGGTACTGGTGATATCGGTTCACGTTCCAGCAGAAGGTCTGAGCATACTGTGCGCATCTGTTATTCTCCAGCAGAGTCATATTCCCCAGCAGGGGGTTACCACAACAAGACGTGTGGTTTGAGTTCCCAACTTCCCAGCAGGGTCGACTTCACCCTACCAGCATTTATTTTGCTGAAGCAGTTTATGCACTCCAGCAGTTCAGGTGGAGAGAGCTCTTGCTCGAATAAATTACCAAACAGTCAAGATCTCGGCAGGAGATATTCAATGATAATGTCAGTTTCGGCGGTATTCCCCACAGAGTTATCATGATAAAACTCTCTTTGTCTCCAGCAGAGTCGTTTATGCAAATGTCTCTTATTTTCCCCAGCCAGAGTGGCCAGGATAAGAATCTCCTTATCCCCAAGCAGAGTTTGTTTGTCATCAACGGGTCGCATGAATCGGAATTTCAGAGGCCACCGCCGGTTATCAGAGCAAGCGTCCGATAGTTGGTTTTCAGACATCCCCAGTAGAGTTCATCTCAAAGTCGCTGTCGCGTCAGTGCTGAGCAGTTTGTGGGTGAGGATCATTGAAGAACCAAGTCCTGACGCGGACAGTTTATTCCTAGATTGGCGGGATTTCTTCAGAAGTGGGCGTCCTAGCGTGGACAGGTCTATTTCCCTGGGCTGATGGGAGGTGCTAGTCCTAACGTGGACATGTTCGATTTCTCGGAATTGTTGGAGGGTGGAGTCCTGACATGGACATTTCCTCAGGTTGACGATATGTGCTAGTCCTAACGTGGACAGATTTGATTTCTCGGTATTGATCGAATGTGAAATCCTGACGTGGACAAGATTGGTTATTCTTCGTGTTGGTGTCCTGACGTGGATCATTTGTTTCCAGCAGATATCTTTATTCGTAATGGTGAAATGTGCGTCCTGACGTGGACAAGTTTGTAGTTCTTTGTGATGACAAGATACAAGAGTCCTGACGTGGACAAATTTATCCTTCTTCGTGTTGTTGGCAAAGTGTAAGTCCTGACGCGGATATTTCCCCAGCAAGTCGAAGACGCGTGAGTCCTTACGTGGACAAGTCTTATTTCCTCAGCGAGTCGAAGACGCCTGAGTCCTAACGTGGACGAATCAAGACGAGATCAGTGTCCTGACGTGGACGGATCAGAGAAATTATTATTCCTAATAAGGAGAAATGGGTCCTAACGTGGACGAGGTAGTCCTTACGCGGACGTATCAAAAGATAGTTTCCTTACGCGGAAATGACAGTATTCCTGACGCGGAAAGATTGGAGTCCTTACATGGACAGATTAAGATCGTGGAAATGACAGCATTCCTTACGCGGAAAGAGTGGAGTCCTTACGTGGGCAGATTAAGATGGCATTCCTTACGTGGAAAAATGAGTCCTGACGCGGACAAATCAGAAAGAAGTTGGTATTCCTTACGTGGAAAGATCAGAGTCCTTACGTGGACATTTCAAGAGCATCCCTTACGTGGAAGAAAAATGGTTTCCTTACGTGGAAAAACGAGTTGTTTTCCTTACGTGGAAAGATTGAGTCCTGACGCGGACAGATCAAAGAAGATATTCCTAACGTGGAAGAAGAAGCTTATTCCTTACGCGGAGAAATTGGGGTCCTTACGTGGACAGATGCGTGAAGAGTTGAGTCCTGACGTGGACAGATTCGAGAAGAGTGGAGTCCTGACGTGGACAGGTGCAGAATCAAAGTTGAATTCCTTACATGGAAAGATCGAAGTCCTGACGCGGACATGTCAAGTGGTATTGGAGTCCTTACGTGGACAGATTGATGTAGTTCTCCTTATGTGGAAAGAAGATTGCTTCCTAACGTGGAAAGATAAAAGCGTTACTCCTAACGTGGACGATGTGATTCCTAACGCGGACAGGTGTTACTCCTAACGTGGAAGAGTGTTATTCCTAACGTGGACGATTCAGTTTACGGAAATGCAGATGAATTATCCCCAGCGGAGTTGCCGAGACTTTTCTGGGTTAACAGCAAGTGGAGTCCTAGCGTGGACAGGTTTTAGTTGGGATTTCTTTGTATTGACAACGGACAGAGTCCTAACGTGGACAAGCAAGCAATCTGTTATGACAGAATCCTTTTCAGAACGATGAAGACAATCCCCAACACGGTCGCGCAAGATCAGTGGGCTACCGTAACAGTCAGATTCAGCTGATGAATGTCGTTCCCCAAACAGGAGCGCAGTTTATTTCTGCGGTTGGCAAATTTCTGGTTTCACTAGTATTCAACCGTCTCGTACCGCGAATGTTTGAAGGCTCCGGGCTCTTCATCCAATCGGGTCCAAGTCGCTTGAATAGGGGCAGCTGTTGCACCCTGAAATTTGCCCAACCTTACTCCTTGGATTCATGTTTTAATATCATTAGCATTTGCATATAGAGTCGTGTACATAGACTAACCATCTGCATAGCATAAGCATAGCAAGTCATTCAACAGGGGACCAATCATTACTTTCATCTCTAGAGGCCTAGCAAGAGGTTATCATCATAATTCAACCTCATTCAAGTCATCAGGAAAGAATTTGAAAGCAAAGAGTTCAGCAGATCAAGCCTTGGGATCATCTCCTAGCTGAGGGTATCTGAGGATCAACAAGAGGGTTGTGAGCTGTGAAGTGAAGGTATGGAGAGCATCTAGACATCTTGAGAGACTTAAAAGGTCATTTGGAGAAGAAAATAAGTTGTTGAGGTGATCACAATAGTTATAACTGAAGACAGTCAACTAGGGTTTCATCTGGGTCAACCCTAGGTCAACCCTAGGTCAATTGACTGACTCAAGAGGGCATTCAAGTCTATTGGAGAGATGTGGGGATCAACATTGGACATATGAAGAAGGATATGGAGATATGCCAAGGAGAATTCAAGAGAAATCAAGGAGAAGAGGAGTTACTAAATTAGGGTTTCTCTGTAAAATCCCCTAGTTTAGGTCAAATTTCCAAGCAAGACAAGTCAAAATGCTAGCTTCAAATGGCTTCTTGGCCAACATGAAACTTGTAGAGGATCTCAAGACCTTTAATTTGAGTGGTGGAAGACATCAAGGAGATTTATAGAACTCAAGTTATGGTCCTTGCAAGTTACAGGTCATCTGAGGTATCTGAATTTTTGTCTGTGAAAGTGACTTGACTTCCAAGCTAGTTTTGCCCCTCAAGGAGATTTCAAATGAATTCTTGGTCAACATAAGAATTGTTCCTAATTGTCTTAGCTTTCTAGAATGGTATGGTATGCCTTCATATGATGTGTAGAACTCAACTTATGGTCTTGGCAAGCAAAGGGTATTTTGGGCATTTGTGAATTACAGGTCATTTTAACCTATGTCCAAAACTCATACAAGGAGGCTTCAAATGGAAAAACTTACAACATCAAACTTGCTCCAAATGGGATTTTAAGTCTAGAAAGAAGGTCACAAGTTATTGGAGAAGCTCATAGCATGGAGTTGCATGATTGGTCAAAATATGAACTAAAAAGGCTTATAAAGTGAATAATTTCAAATTGAAAAATGGTTTGGGAGATTTACAAGTCCAAATGGAGACTTCCAATATATGATTTTGAATGGAAAAACAATTCTAAGAACAATGGTTCAAGCACTTTTTTGAGTTTAGAAGGGAAAAAGAAAGTTATCCATGGTTGCTTGCCTTTTAAGAAACATGATCAAAATGAACCAAAGTTGGAAAACAAGGGAATGTGCAAGATGGATCTAGAATGTACCATTGGGGTCTATATATTCATGAAAGGAGAATTTGGCAAGGGTTGGCTTCATTTGCACCAAGAATTCCACAAATTTCTCATTCTTGTTCATAAAAGTTTCATTCCAAATCTCTCAAATTCTTCATCAACTTTCATCAAAATCAATTCAATCCTATTCAATATTCATCATAGATCAGAATTGAAGCAAGGATCAAGTGATTATCATTCATTTTCGTGCACCATATTCAAGAACATCAAAGTTGCAAATTCCATTGAACAGCATAATTCAAGCAAGGAAGCTCAGAAATATTGCATACAGAATCACATACATCAAGGATTGATCAAGATCCAACACTTAGAAGCCTCAGATCTTCCATCTCCATAGCTGTTCTCAAGGTTTTACATCAGGTAAGTTTTCGTTTGATTTGCTTGATTCAGTTAGTTTAACATGATTTTATCAGTTTAGACTTGATCTAGGTGGTTAGGAGATTAGGTTAGATGAATTTGGAAAGGATTGGTGATGGTTGGTGACAGGTGCAACAAACTGTTTGGATCAATATCTCTTAGGTTAAGCCATTAGAATCTTAGCTCGATAGTGTAGGTTAATCACCTTTATGCATAGATCAGATTAGGGTAAGTTTGAGGGAGAATGGTGATGGTTCATAACAGTATGATTTCATGGTGGCCAGTGTTTGATTCAATCGGATTTGTTGTTGTGGTGAGTTTCAAGATAATCTAATGCCCTAGGCTTGTAGAGGGAAGAATTTGGAGTGGTTTTTGTGTTTACAGCATGTGGATTCGTGGCGTGTAAGATGAGAACAGAGAGGAGGAAAATAGCTCGTGCATGGCTCTCATGGAGTTAAAACCCTAATTTGCAGAATAATTGAGGAAGACATAATCGTGGCCCTTCATTTGGAGTTGGACTTTTGACTCTTGGCGTGATCCAATGGCCAGCATTTAATCTGATTATTGGGAGGGAATTTGAGTTGAGGCCAAAACGCGCCGTTTCATTAATTGAAACGGGCGGGCCTGAGTCTTTGACGCTAATGCCACCCCCAGGGTTAGGCCCAAAACCAAGTTCTAACGTGAATTCGCTACTTTTCTCACCCCCCCCAGCGCTCTTCCATTTGTTTCATTGATTCTGAATGAATTCTGGGCCTAGTGCAAGCGCTATCTGCACCCCTTATTGTTGGCCCATTGTGATTTATAACTGGAGCGAAGTTCTATTCGTACCCCCCTCCCTCATTTAATTCAATTTTAATTTTCTTAATTCACTTTAATATTTTACCCAATTTCATAAATTCATAACTAATTCATAAAAAATGCATTTTAATCCATTCTTTTTACAATATTTTCATTAAAATGTCTAGAATATTATAGGAAAATAAAATTTCATTTTTAGTTTTATTTCATATTTTTTCCATATTTTCTAAATAAATGTCATATTAAATAGTTTCATTTCATGCATCATTTTTATGATTTTTGTTCTCTTACATGCTTTAATATTTTTTGGTCATTCTTTTTATATTGTTTAGATGAGATATTAAGCTTGTAGAAATATTTTAGTTTCTATTTTTTAGAGGTTAATTTTGGGTGATTAATAAATGCTTGAACATCATGTACAAAACTAGGGTTTTAGGTGACAACTTAGGAGTTTGATTTCATTTCCCTTAAGACTTAGGATTCAAATAGATTAGTTATGGGACTATATGGGCTATGGGTATCTACTAGATCCCTTAGAAAAGTTAAGATTCCCCTACTGCTATTATTACTGTCTGTACATCTGTTTGTCTGGTGTGGTGTGCCCTCTGGGGAGTGTTGCTTGTCTGATTGGGTATTGGGTTTGTCTGGGCCCTGGGGGAGCTGAAGATTTGTGAAGATGAAGATCATTGGAGATTCAAAGATTGAAGATCAATTGTCAGAGTTGAGGAGGAGATTCTTGCTAGCAGCTGCTAAGGAGACTAGGGTTTAGGAGCTAGGCAGAGCTCTAGATTAGAAAGATTGTTTCTCAAACATGGATTGCTTTGTCTGCATCCATTCTTCTCTGTGATTCAGAGTCTCTCTAAGACACCCACCCCCTTCCTTTGGAAGGCTTGGTGACAGTGGCTATGAGATAGAACTCTTGAGAGAAAGTGTCTCTTGTGTTAGAAGCAGTTTGTTCACCACCTTTGGTAGTCAACTGATTGCTTAACACCCAATTCACTCTTGTGACTAATCCCTCATCCTGGAGGTTTGAGCTTGAAGAAAAGCCATTGCAGATCGAAGACTGATGATCAAAGCCCTTGCCTGAAGGTCATGAAGATGGAGATTGATGCTTGTTGAAGCCTGTAGCTGAATGGAGATTGCTTGAAGCCAGATGCTGAGCTGCTGATGCTGTTTCTTTTGCTGTATTTCATTTGCTGATGTATTGATTGGGTTTCTGGACTGTATTGTTTGCTGTTTACCCTGCTGGGTTGAAAGTGAAGCCTGTTCACTTTTGCCTATTGTTTTCTAGGTTCGAGGTTGAGTGGGACTCCCTTGCCTCGCTTGTACTGCTGCATCCATGCATTTTACTGTTTTACTGTATATATCTGATATTGTTTCTGTTTCTGCCTATCCCTTAGGATCTCTGTTTCTCTCTGCGCAAGAGAGGAGCATGATAGACATTAGGTTTTAACCCATGCATGATAACATTAGGATAGTTTGATTCCCTTCGCAACCGTAGGTTAGAGTTCTGCCTCTTTCTTTCTCAAAACAAACAGAAAAACATATAAAGATTTCAAACACAATAAAAGACACTTCTTGCGTAAAAGAATGTGAACTCATCAAGACGTCATTTTTGTCTGCCGGGACTGTTAATCAGAAAAAACCTTTTTCAGAAGGAATAAAATCAACCAAGACAAGCTTGTGTCTTCCGTGGCCCGAACTACGTTTGCTCTGATCTTCCATGCTGTGTGGAAGTACGTAGGCATAGGATGCGATATCCTAGCGAGCAACCTTCCTCTCCTTTCCCGTAGGTAGGCGAACTACGTTGACTCTGATTTCTCGTTCCAGACGGGAATACGTAGGCATAAAGTGCGATACTTTGCCGAGTCATTTTTATTTTCATTTTTATTTTCTTTAACCCCAGACCTGTAGAGTAGATAGAATAACAATCCATACCCGAAAACAAGCGTGGATCCCGTCGAGTACGACGGACGTGAGGGGTGCTAATACCTTCCCCTTGCGTAACCGACTCCCGAATCCAGGTTTTGGTTGCGACGACCATACCTTTCCCGTGTTGTGCGAGGTTTACTCTGAGCGTTTCCTTTCCCTCCCGTGGGATAAATAACGCACGGTGGCGACTCTTCTGTTCAGCCGGCGCCGATTTTCGCAGTAGCGACAGCCTTCAATCAAGGTCACCAACTTCTTTAGGTCATCCAACTTGGGACTTTTAAAAGTGTATTTCAGAGTGTGTCTTCTATTGGGATCCATAATACCCTACGATGTTCATAAACAAAGGTAAATCCCATGAAGTCCAATGCGGTATGATGCTTTATGAATGCAACAAACACAAGTAGAAACATAAGGATAAACAAACAAAAGGGACCCTAGGTTTGCAACGAGCATGGAGCAAAGGTATACCCATTCCCAAAGGATTTGGACTAAAGATTGATTGTACCTGCAGAACAAGGTTCTAATGAGGTTCCCAAAGTCATTAGCCCATCTTTCGGATATTATCAACTTCCCAAGTACTCGAGGGTTAATAATATTCTCAAGAGAACTTCTTTTGAGTGTAGCATCGCGTAGCACTATTTCGGGGGTACCCCCTCATAGCCTCGCACTACGTCCTAATAAAGGCCAAAGTGGGGTTAAGGTAACTACGGTCCTCAATATCATAGGCTCCAACATCGAATGTAGTGCATGTTTTCACGATTAAAGACTCGTTCAACAATACATCTTTCGAGAGGGCCTCAATTGAGCGTGATTTTCAAGTCAGCTTGGTCGGGATTCTACCCCCTATAAGCCTCTTTGAACATATCACTATCCTATCTTAAGTTCACTCAAGTCCGGGTGTAGGACTTTGTCTCACCACTCAAAAGTATCAACCCAAAGGCAATAAACAAACAAGTATACAAATAAACAATTAAACAAATATAAGCAAATATATAAAACAAAACAAGTTAGGGAAACCCATTGAGTTATCCCCAGTGAAGTCGCCATTTCTGTCGCGGTGAAATTTGGATACCAAACTATTGATTAGTTCGAATCTTTAATTCATTTTGCAACCGAAATTTGATTTGTCCAAAGGAAGGGATAAAGATCAAAATTCCCACAATGCAATGCAAATGCAAGGTAGATTGTTTAGGTTCAGGGGTTGGTTAAACTTAGGGAAGGTATTGGCATCCTAAGTTTCTGTAGTATCCTACAGGAACCTCTTGTTTTATATTGTTTATTGCTAAGTGTTTATCTGCCTAAAGGTTAAAGAACCCTAATGGTTTATTTCTAAGTATACTCGATAAGATGTCGCATCTTATGCCTACATATCCTTACGGGAGTGGAATCAGAGTACTTGTAGTTCTCCTAAAGGGTTTGAGGAATTCTTTGACTGTGGTCAAAGTTCCTACGGGTTTAGGGTAGTTGTTTGATTGAGTTTAGGAGAGGAGATGTGTCTTCATTTTAAGGGAGATTTAACTGCCACAAGTTGTAGGAAAATAGTCTTTGCATCGTCTTAAGAAAAGGACTTACGTACTCGGATAGGGATCAACGAGGTACACCTTTATCTCTCTTAAGGCAAAGTCCCTACGGCTTGATTGTATTGTTGTGGGGTGGAGATTCTATGTCTCTTAAGATGGTTGACATCTTTCTCTAATGTGTTTGAATTTTGAATTGAGTTGTTGAATGTTTGAATATTGTTTGATTTGTATTGTGTTTAATTGTTGATTGTTTTGTCTATGTTGTAAGATAAAGGTCCTTCCTACGGGGTAGGTCCTAAACTTAAGAAGATCAACTTGAATGGGATCAAGGATCAATGGGAGAATGATGCAAATGATGTGCACTACACACGGTTGTTGAATCATGTGTAGGGTTTTCCTTTGGACGGAATGCGATGCGGAAATGTAAATGACGGTAATGTAAATTACTATAAAATAAATTGCTGAAGGTAAAGGCGAGATAAATAAACATACAAGTAGGCATGAAAGCGCTGAAGTGTAAGTGAATGTGTCGTGAAGTAGATGTGCACGATGGGTTTTACGATGTTGATTGACTTTAGTGGGCTGAGAAAATAGTTAATTTAAGACGAGTTGATGAGATTAATATTAAAGCCTAAAGTCGAGCGAGGAGCTATAACGATTAATTTACTCGGTAAAATAATTTTCTCTAATAGGAGAAGTTGAATTGATTTTAAAAGTTGAATTATTTGATTATATTCAAGAAAAGGGTTACATTAGATTTAATAAATATTCAAAAAGATTGTCTTAATAAAATATAAATGATTTTTAAACTAATTTTAATTGGATAAAATATTTCTTATTAAAATAGTTTCTTATAATAAATAAATGAATACAAGCTCTTTTTATATTACGAAATGTTTTTTTATATTATTAAATTACTAGTTAAATATGTATAAATAGTTAAAAATTAATTAAATTATGAAAAAAAGTTCTTTGGTAATAAATAAAAGGGTGATGACTGTGGATAATTTACTAATGATAGAAACTTAAGTATTTAAAAGTTATTAATTAGAAAAATATACTTTAATTAAAAGAGTTACTAAATCATTTTGATTAAGAAAGGTTAATTAATAAAAAAGAGTTTGATGATGATTAAATAAAAGATAATGGTGAGGTTAATGGTTAATTAGGGTGACTTTTGGATGATTAGGGTGTGTGTAGTGATTAGTGTGTGTGGTGATTAGTGTGATTACCATCATTAATCAGTAAACAACATAAAATAGAAACAGAACCCTAAAACACCCCCTAATTCCCAAATCGTTTCGCGATCGCGCCTCTCTTTCCCTCATCTCCGATCGTTACTCTCTCATCTCCAATCCATCTCCCGCTTTTTCGTTTCTCTCAATTATTCATCGTTTCCTTCATGTTTATACCTGAAATAACAAATCGAAACATCAATCGTTCAATGACAAAGATGAAGATAGGTGGTTACCGAAGGTTTGGGTGATAGCGGCGGCGGAATGGATTCGCGGAGATTGGAACTCGTGGTGGCTGGAGATGGCTTCGACGGCTGAAAGCTAAGTTTTTTTGCTTGATTTCCTATGTTACGAGTGTTAGGGTTTTGTGTGAGAGTTATCGATGTTTTTTGTGTCTTGGGTCTCTTCTTATATAGGCCTCTAATCGCAAAACAACTTTGATTAATAATGAATGCTACCTTGAATATTGATTAGGGTTTCCGAATTGGTATGAGTCAGATTCGAAAATATTCACAATTCATCTGATTGTTATAATGAGCCATTGATTGATATTTCCATCTTTGATTTTTTTGTGATTCAATTTGAGATTGGATTTGATTTGTTTCTGAATAGGATATTCTGCCTTCCAAGAATATTCTCTAACGGTTTTAATTTGATTCTGGATGTGACTTGGCAGATGTGGGAAACAACGGTTTTGGGCCAGAAGGTGGATTAGAAGCCCAGAAGGGGAAACTCGTGCTTGGCACGTCCGTTGGAGATGGGGGACTTCCATGGAAAAGGTCGGTGGTGAGGAGAAATAGCATCGCAGGGTACGTGGCTCTTTCCAATTTAATCTCTGCTTCTTGTTCAGCTTCTTATACGAGTGAAGTGGATGAAGTTCTTTGTGTCAATGCTAACCATGTGTTTGTTTGAGTTGCAGCTCATAACACATGACAGGCTCAAGAGTGTAGACCACAGGGGTCTTACGGATCGTGTTGGTCCAAGAGTAGCTGTCGCATAATCAGCTTTGATACGAAAGGGATATGTGGTACTTCTGCTCCTTACACAATATAGAATTTGAATTAGGCATTGTGAATAAAAAGATTAGGCTTGGTCAGTCTACGATAGTGTAGCTTGTCATGTATTCTATATTGTGATACAAACCATAATTGTTGTGGTTTCTGTTTGTTCAGGATCTGTTTTACTTGACTCAGCGTTACTCCTTTCGTTGAGCTTATGAAATTCATTACTTCGATCACTGATGATGCTCTCGTGGAGGGAAGGAGTGACCTGGGAGTTCTGTTGCCTCAGATTCTTCGTTACATTCAACTGGTTCACTAACGTTTTCCCCATGACTCAGATTTTTGGCGAATCAGCAGCTACAACATCATCACATGCATTTGGTAAGAACTGCCCGTGCTAGCATTATTATCATCGAATTCCCGTTCATTGTTATCATCATCTAACATACCATCAATTTCAGTATAACACGGAAGTTCATCTGTCGAACCAATCTCAACTGTCTTGTGCTGCGGCAAGTCTGGGCAGCCAGCGCAACATTTCATATATTTTGGAGAAGAAGTTGACTGTCATATCCATGCACCAATGATTCAATCAGGGTGTTGCCAAGCCCATTCAACTGAAGAGCAGACACATTTGTTGGGAAGCCAAATACATAAAACCATCTCCCAAGGACGCTTGCTCTTCATTCTCTAAGAATAGAGAGGGATGATTCACATGGTAATCTTCTGAATTAACGTAATTTTATGCGTATGAAATCGAGAGCAGTGTTGTCTTTGGTATGCTGAATTCGGTGAGGATGACTCTCATGAAACTTTTCTTTTGAAAATTGATAAGTGCTTTCAATAATTTTCTTTGATTTTAGTCCATAAATACTTTTGATTTTAAGCTCACGTGCCGAACTGTTGCTAAGTTATCTTGTTTCTCCTCTTTCCATGTGATATTCAGGAAGAGTTTGGGGATGTTACGAGGCTAGCACAAAGTTGGGTCTTAAAGGGTCGGATGTTGGATTACGTCCCACATCACCGTCAGGTATGGAAACAAAGCAAGGGGGTGTTATCGGAACTTGTTGTAATCATTGGAGTTTTAGTGTGAGTGTTGAATTGTTTGAACTGCATTTAGATATTAAGTAGCTGCTACCAACTTCTGATTTAGTTTATGGTAAATTCTTCACAGGTGAGTTTCTAGAGTCGTGCTCGCTCGCTTCTTGAAGGTTGTTGGTATTAGAGGACCTAGGTGAGGCACTGGTGGATGGCCCGTGGCACTATTACCATGATTTGTTTACCGACCAAAATTTTATCATGTGCATTCGATGCCTACAGATGGTAATGACTAATGACTTCTATGACCTTTGTTTTAGGAGCTTGTTAGAGTGGTTTGGCACTCATTAATGACCTCAAATCCTGCTTCTTTCAGTAAGTTTAAAGCCGGTGCCGGTAATGCAGTAGGTCGTGTCGTGGCGAACAAGTTTGCAAAAACTGCTGTTCATGCAAAAAAGTGAAGCAACTATAAGGTCTCCTTTACATGTTGCTTTGATGTTATCCTGCTGAGTGCGTTATCATTCATCATGATACAGAGTAGAATGTCCAAGAAAAAAACTGGTTTCAGCCGTAACCAAAGGCTCTCCTGGGTTGTTGCATTCTCTTCAGGAAAATGGAAGGAACGACACTGCCTTTCTACTTAAAGGGTGGTTGCTAGAACTCCCTATGGACTCACAGGGTTCCCACAAGTTCAACACTATGCCTTCAAGTAAAAAAAATCCTAAGAGTATGGCGAACATTTCCATTCAATGAACACCGTCATCAATTGATGCAAAGGATTTACGTATCGCCGCCATAATGTAAAGAAATGGTCTGGTAGTAAGAATTGTGATATAGGTTTATTCTTGTATTAAACAAAACTACTCCTCCTCTGTAATACCTTGAGTTAAAGTTGACAAACAATTATCCTAACTTTATTATTTGCGATGAGTTTGACGGAATATCCCACGGCTTCACGCCCTTTCCATTATTTTGTTGAAAGACGTCGTCTTAAATCAAAATTGAATAAATTGCAACAAAACTCAACTTCTTTTTAAAGGTGGACCTTGTAGTTCGTTTGAAAGTGAACACATGAGTCATGCGGATTCCGTATGCTTCGCATTTGTGGTAGCCTTCCTCTTTTAATCAAGTGTTGAGGTCTTAAATGTTGAGGGAAGGGAGTATCACGAGGAATAACTCTCTTTGAATAAACTTTATCTTTCTCAAGGAGCCTAAAATAAATTGAAATTAATTCACGAATTCCTGGATCTCATATGTTCCTCGGTTTGAATATAAGGGTTTGAACTAATAAGCTTGAATTACTCTTGAAGGCTTAAAATTCTTATGATACCCTCCGGAGGCTCTTGAATCCTATAACTTCTTGGTTATTGATCGGGGCTTGAATATAGTTAACGAGAGAGAATTCCTTGGCCTTATCGTGACGTGACTCTTCTTTGTTGATCATTACAAAAAGTTATCTTCGCCCTGGACTTTAGATTCGAGGAATCCTGATAGCATATCCAACAACCTTAATTCCACCGATTTGAAATATTAATCCAAAAATTCCACAGCCTTAGTCCTGGGATCAAGAAATAACACTAAAGCCCAATAATCTTTAACCTAAGATAAATGCATCCCGACCTTAAAATATCCTTGCATCAACCATAACAAACCCATAAATCCTCGTGCACCACATCAATGTAAGAAAACCTTTACTTCCTGAAGTGTTGAATTGAAAAGACGAACGCCTGCTCTATTTGAAAACAAATGCCCCTGCATGAGCTTGTTAAACATAATAAGCGTGTATAAAAGCCTAAAGATAACATGTAAGAAAGGCGCAAGGAGGTGGTTCTTACGGTCAAAAATTAGGGTGTGACACTATCTTTTACCTTTGTGTGCGTGTTTATTATCACTAACCATTTTTGCGCAGGTCTACGCGAAGATGTTAATTTCCAAGTAGAGATAGTGCGCGTTCTTGCAAATTATTCCTTTTGGGAGGCCACTCTTGGGTCAGTACTTTAAACATATCTTGGATGAGCTTTCTGGCTTTATCTCATGAAAGTCAGAAGCATGTTCGCTTTCCCATAAACCAAGGGGTTTGAAGTTCACATGTGTTTGCTAAGTGGATAAGTATGTATATTTTGGCCTATGGATTTCTTATAACGTCAAGGAAGTTTTTTTTCATTCAAATTACAAAGTCAAAGAGATTTGTCGTGGGGGTAGCACCATGCTTCACTAATTCAAGTTTGATAAGATAAGTCCAATGAAAGAAGCCTATCGCTACAGGGAATGAATATTATAGGTGTCCCTTCATTAATTTGAACAAATAGGTTATTCGAGGAAAACATACAAGTATCCAATATAATTTTAATACGAGGAGATTTCTTGCAATCCAACCTCATTACATTATCGTGAATCACTACATTGACTCAAGTGTGTTCATACTTTAAATTACAAGAATTTAAAGTCTATAGCTCCTTATGTTGAGAGTTCACTTGTGCATGACCTGAACAACTCCAAAGAGGAATCCCACATTATGCAAGATTCTGTTTTTGACTATACTTCTAAGTCATTGAAGCAGGTACCGGACAACGCTTCGAGATCTGATGGCATTGCCATACCGGCAATATCTATGCCTTATGTACATTTACAACATCACACACCTTCTGTTGATAAATCTTCAACGGGATCTAGTGGGATTAAGTTACCCCAGCTAGTCTGGCTGAAATAGACAGCTCTGTCGCTACCGCGAAAATAAGGTGCCGGAAAAACAGAAGAGTCACCACCTTTCGTTATTTATCCCTCAGAACGGGAAAGGAAACGATCGGAAAAACCTGACGAAAAGGTATAAGACAAGGTCATCACAACCATTGTCTGGGTTCGGGAGTCGGTTACGTAAGGGGAATGTATTAGCACCCCTCACATCCATCGTAATCGATGGGATCCACGCTTATTGTGTTTATCTGACGGGTTGGTTTTACTATCTACCTATCAAGGCTGGTCAAAAAAGAAAAAGAAAATGACTCGGCAAAGCGTCGCGCTTTATGCCTACGTATTCTCATCGGAGAATGAGAAATCAGAGTCAACGTAGTTCGACTAACTACGGGTGATGGGGAAGGTGGCTCGCCAATACATCAGTATTGTGCCTACGTACTCTCAACAGGTATGAGAGATCAGAGCTTACGTAGTTCGGGATAATACGGATTACGGGAATTCAGATTCATCTGTTTTATCGAGTAGGGTTAACAAACAGTTCCACCAGTTTGGTGTACGCAGCTCGACCCTTGGAGACTTAGGCGTTACCGTTTGCGGTAGAACGGGGAGTTAACGACACTTTTTTCTTCAGAAAAGCTTCCTTTGAATTATGGGCCCACGGGGCAAAAAGGTTTGAAGTTTGTTTTCTGTCTTTTACGGAAGAACTGTTTTTTAGTTGTTTGTAGTTTGTATAGCACTAGAGACTATGACCTGGGAACGAATGCGTCGCATATCGTCCAAAGGACGTATACTAAACATTCTAGACGATTGAGAGGAGGCCTCTCAATTATCATTACTCAAGTAGCTTAAGGCTCGTAACGCGCTTATACTAACTTACCTTTATTACGTTTTTTACTGTTGTTTCAAGATGAGAAGAGAGAGGGACAACTACGGGGAGACTATCAAGTCCTAATGTTTTCATGCCAAGGATTCATCCTATGGTTGAGGTTCGAAATAGGAAACTCCTAGAAGTTATCATGCATAGGTTTCAACCAAAAGTTCTAATCATCACTTCCTTATCAAAGGAAGTGAGATTCCTAGGGGATCATGTCAATGATAAACAGAAACAGATAAAGCATCAGCTGAAACAGTAAATAGTAGACGACTGTAAAATGCATGCAATGCAAGTGACGGAGGAAATGTGTGTGGGGCATCAGCCTCCACAAGCTCATCTCAACCTCAAGCCATATATGAATAACTGCAATCATACAGAAATAAAATGCCATCAAGCAAATCACAAACCACATAGGCAAGGGAGCAGGGCTCTACCGAATACCCGCAAGCAAAGCCATACAGTAAAAATACAAGCAGAGGGAGCAACTCAACCTCTAGTGCAATAATGCTCCTAGTTTAACACCATCTAAACATGAACTTATTCTAATGCATCAAGCAAATCAAACAAGTCACCTCAATACAGTTGCACAGAAAGCAAACAGTCAGGAAAGAAAGCAGATCAACAGCTTCACAGTAAAGCCAAACTCTGACAGCAACTCAGTCCTCAGTCTGTAACTGTTCTTCAAGGATTTCATCTTCAATAGCAAGTATCAACTTGCTTCTTCAAGCTTTCAATGCATCATTCACAAGTATCAACTTGTTCCTCTTCTTATCCAAGCTCCAACTCTTTCTTCATTCTCAAATTGATCGTCTTCACAAGTGTCAACTTGTTCTTCTAGATCTTCAAGCTTCAGCTCCAAAGGCAGTCTTCAAACAAAGGGGAAGTGCAACCTCTAACATCTTCAATCTTCTAGCAAGGAACTCCATCCTCTAGCAAGGGAGAAAGATTCATCTAACAAGAGCAAGGTGGGGATAAGGAGAAGCAAAGTGAAGACCAAAGGTCATCTCTAAGCACTCCACCATCAAGGAAAGGAACCCTCAAAGGTTCTACCAATTTGTGAGGAGCCACTCATCCTACCAAAGGAGGGATGGGGCCTTCACAATGGGATATTACATCATAGGGAGGAATGGAAGTGATCAACACCTTCCATGTTTCATGAAGGAAGAAAATCTATTCTAAGAGATCTCCCTAAAACCCTAATCCTTAACCCTAAACAAACTACACCAAAGGGAGAGAAATCTTCAAGTCCAAGCTCCATCATGCATTCCACAGCAGCCCACACAAGTCTTCATCCTCATCCAAGAGCAAGAGAAGCAACACCCTAGTCTAAGGGAACTAATGAAGTCGTTCTAGTTGAGTTAGAAAGTTAGGATCACCTAAAACCTAGTACTAAAGTTAATTCTAACTAAAATATTAAAATCCATTATAAAATCCTACAAAAATAACTATGGGAATCTAAGTCAATCATGACTCTACCATGTTAATTCCAGAGATCAAATCCTCAAATAAGACCTAGAAATAAATTCTATACTATAAGGTACTAAACTTAAACCCTAAAAGGAAGCACCTAAAGTTTCAACCTAAAAGCACCACCTAATTTCATCACAAAAATGTGAGGAAAATACTATGGGAGCATACATGTCTAAGCTAATCACACAAAAAAAATCAAGCCAAAAATCATCACCAAGTGATCCCACTAAAATCATGAAACAGAGGTATCAACCATGGTAATTTTATTATCAAATAAAATGTAAAAAATGCATAAAAATTTAAAATGCATGATTTTCCTAATATTTTTATTCAATAAAATTCTAGATCCAATCATGAATCAGGGGGAAAAAATATGGAATTAATTGACCTTTTTTTCTATTTTTTATGAATTGTTTTCAAACTAATATGAAATGAAGAAATTAAAAGAAAAAACAAAAGAATTAATAAAAGTGGCGTGCCAAATAGCAAAGAACATCAGTTCAATATGTGGATTGGGCCAGATGGGGGGTGTGGATATCAGTCCAAGTACTAGGCCCATTTGCTTCAGTTAAGTGAAACGGTGCGTATTGATGAAGGAGTCCAAGGCTGACTTTCAAACTCAATCGTGGCCATTCATTCCATGGACTTGGTCAAGCTTCAGCAATGATCCAACGCTCACAGCTCATCTTCTTCATTCAAATGCTCAGGTGGAGGGAAATTACAGACGGTGGCCGGAGCAGTGGCGCCACCGTCTTCTCCGGCGAGGTCAAACACACAGTTCATCAAAAATAGCAAAACGATACATCATCTTGTCCAGTTTTTCATGTTGATCATGAATCCAGCCTTGGAATCATCTAAATCTCCATGGATTTTCAAACCCGATAGCCATTCCAAAATACACCTCAATCTTGAATTTCCTCAGAACTTCAATTAAACGCACAGAAATGATCCTTATCTCATGGTGATCAATTTCCCCTATCTAATCTTGACTATCGATCCAAGAATTGCAAGAATTCAGCTTCAACAGAAAATGATCCACATCCTAACTTGTCTCTAATTCCCAAATTAATCATCTCAAATCCATCTATACATCATCAGGATCCTAACCACCTATAGATTTCTATCTATCTCCTCCTAGATTATGCACAAAATCAAAATGTACCAACCTGTGTTCAGAGGTGTAACAGAAGGTGTTCTTGATCACTTCAGCCTCCAAGATGATGCAGATACACTCCAAAACTCCTTCCAAAGCTGATGTAATCTTCAATTTCTCTTGAATTGGCCTTGAACTCAGAATACGATTTCAACTTGCAGCTATGAAAATTCAACTTCACTCTCTGCTTCAGGCTTCAATCTCTTCCAAAAAAATGGCTGAACACACTCAACCACTTATATAGAACTTATTAGAATCATCTAGAACTCTCTCAAAGCTTCAGAATGAGATTTTCAATTTTCAAATTCTCTCCAAAATCTCACCTACACCAGTCACAATTTCCACTCTGTTTTGGCCTTAGCAAGCTTGCATTCAACTTCTCATGATTTTTTGAACATGAAGGGTGATGTTTCCCTCCTTGTTTTCATCCAATGGCTTGTGTATGGCATGTTGCTTCATCATGAAGAAACAAAGAAAAAGGGCATGATATGAGACTCAAACCAAAATTATAACATTGCCAAAGTTTCTAAAATGCTTTTTCCATTCAAAAAATGATGTTACTTTGCTTCATTTGCACACAAAATGATTTATTTGAATTTTGTGTCATTTAATCCATTTTAATCCTTCCTTTTTCACCACTTCTTGAACCAAGTCTTTCCTTGAGCCATTTCAATGTCTCCTTGATACATGGTCAAGGTTAAAACCCCATTTTGAGCAACTTTCATGTTGAACAAAAATCCATTTGGAGCTTGCAAGATGGTGAAATGGACTCATGGCTCAAAATGACCTGTAATGCCCAAATACCCAAAATACCCTTGACTTGTCAAAGCCATAACTTGAGCTCTACAAATCCTATCAAGGACTTCTAGTACTCTATAGAAAGCTAAGAGAATAAGGAACAACATTCATGTTGATCAAAAGTTCATAGGAATCATCCTTCTTGGGAAAACGTTTCATGCAAGTTGGGTAACGTTCAAGCTCCAAATTCACATACCTCAGATGACTTGTAACTTGTCTAGCTCATAACTTGAGTTCTATAAACCCTATCAAGGACTTCTAGTACTCAAATTAAAGCTAAGATCATGCTCTACAACAATCATGTTGGGGTAAAGATGAGATGACAATCATATCTTGGGCTAAATAGTCTTGAAGTTAGGGGTCAAACTAGGGGATTTTGCACTGTCAAGTCTTAGAAACCCTATCTTGAAACTTCTCAAACTCTTCAATCATGATGAGTTAACCTTGGAATCATCCTTATAACATCTCAATGCATCCATCCATGATCACATGGATCTTGAATTAAGTCTCGACCTTCTTCAAATCATCAATTGACTTAGGGTTGACCCAGTCAAACCCTAGTTGCACCACTCATGGCTGAGCCTTCTTAATCTTGCACAATGACCTGTCTAGGCCTCAAAGTGATATTCAACACTTCTCATGAGCTCTCTCAAGACCTCAAGTCCATCTCCATGACCTCAGAATCATCTGATGGCTTCCCACAACTCTCAAGTTAGGAGGCCTACATACTTGGCTTCAATCATTCTCTCTGAGGATCTTTTAACTTCTCTGACAAGGATATCAACCCTTGAACACCTGAATAAGCCTCCAAGCTAGCTTCAAAGTCTTATGTAGCCCTTGATTGGTAATCATACCTCTTGATCTCCTGCATACATGTTAATGAAATGCAAATGATAATGCTAATGTGAATGAAATGAAACACAAGCTAGGTGAAGAAATGTTGGGCAAATTTTGGGGTGCAACAAGCTCCAATGCAGCACATGTTGAAACACATGAACCCAAAAATACTTCAACGACAATACTAAGGCACCACCTAAAGCAACTACAGGTGAGTGAAGCTACATCCCTCGTTGCTAATGAACCAACTGTTATCAAAAGCTGATGAAACTCCATACCTGCAAACGTGATAATTAGAAGCGAATATTATAGTAGTAAAGATCAGACTAGCTACTGATATTTGTGTAATCAACATCATGTGTATGTTCAACAATTTTCACATATCCTGTTTGGAGCAACATAAACATGTCCTTGGTGTTCCTAATAAAAGTGATACCTGAATAACAAACCGAATCTACTTGTCATTTGCAATAATCAAAGCTACAAACATCTATTCAAAGTGAATTACACAATCCAAAACCAAGTGGAAGAACAGAACTTTCTGAAGTTTTTCTCTGCAAAACTCTTGTCCTCTTCTGCTCCAGTTCAAAGATGGTGGGCGAGCCTTGTCATGAACATCTCAATGCAGTATAATAATGTGGTCCATTTGATGGAAGTAACACAAAGAGAAACACACCTGAAATCAAATTGCCATTAACAGAAATCAAAGTAAAGATTAAGATTTGAGAAGATTTGATTTGATTCTTTTAGCCCTCAATTATGACTCATCATCATGCTGAAGTTCGAGCGGCCGGGAGGATAACAACCGAAGTTGTCACCGACTCCCTACCGAGCATCGAAAGAATTTAATATCGGATAAAAGGCAACTATTTCAAACAGCTCAACATAATTCGCAAGCAACAATTACAGACAGCTGCATTCAACGACACCGACGCGGCTCAGACCATCGAGTCATCATCACCGTTATACCTTTCTCGACACCAAAGCTAAGACCAGTAGATTTTGAACTGATCAGCAGCAACCTGAAGGAAGAAGAAAAATGTTAGCGTCAACAATGGCAATTAGAAACAAACATCCACAACAGCGGAACAATCTCAAATATCAGTTGAAACAAGCTACAAACAGCAACAGAACATCACCGTTGATCCCGCCTCATCATCTGCAACAACAACAAATATTAACCACCACAAAGCATCTGATAACAATGACAGGTTTGGAAGTTGATAATGTATGGACACCCCTTCCAGCGCATCACTGCATCTCGGAACAAGAAAAAACCCCCAAATACCATAACAGGAAATCAATAAGTGCAAAGATAATCTTAACCCTCAGTTTGAAATCATCATAGGGCAAAAGCTCGAGTAGCTGGAAGAGCAACGAAGATTCGTCGCTAACTCCCTACCAACTCAAGAAGCAATGAAGGACGTTCAAAGGCAACAGTGGCAACTGTAATCCTCGGCTCAGACACAATGTCCTCCTCGCCGGTTTGAAACCCTTCTCGGCAAGAGCAAGATCAAGCAAATGTCTGGACTCAAAAGTGATATCCCCTGCAAATATCTGGACTCAACAGATACGATAAAGACGTTTCCAAATATAAAAAATTTCCACGAAGGAAGAGAAGTTCAAAACTTCCCAAAATTAAAGCCAACATCTCATCGATAGAATCAGAAGAGATTTAAATGTCGTTTCCCACAATCATCAAAGCAGTCACAAACAAGAATCACTGGATTTGGAAACCCCTTCATTCTTCTTCAATTTGTTTTGCCTCTTGAAACCCTATATAAGGAACCAAATCAGAACAAACAAAGGAGAACTCAGAAAAAACCCACAATATTCACAGAATTCGCAACACTCACAAACAGAACTCCACACAAACCCCAAATCGTAAAAAAACCCAGAAAAATGTAAAAAGAAAGAAACTCATCTGTTCCACTGCCGAACCCTTCAAAAAACCCTCTGTTACGAACCGCGAGATCACCAGAAGCCACGTTCACCATTGCCTTCACCGGAAACCCCTACCATTGCAAACTTCCCTCATCACCGTCGAAAAATCCCGCCAGAAACCACTGCGAAGAACCCCCCCTCAGGGTAATTTTCTTTTTTTAAATTTGGTGAAAGTTTTGATGCGTTTGCGATTGTTTTCAGGAGAGAGGATGAAGGTCCGCGAACGAGAATGAAGAAGAAGCTGATGGAGGACGATCGAGAGAGGTGGGAGAGAAACTCAGATGGCGTGGAAGAGAAAGGACGATCGAGGAAAGGGGGATTAGGGTTCCTCCGTTTTTTTCTTCTTGTTATGTTTTGTTTTTGTGTGTTGTAATCATATGTGGGTCGTCCCACGGTACTTATTATGCACACACACACACCACGCTATACACCTTCGCCTCCCTAACCCTTAATCAATCCTTTAATCTGCAATCTTAACCAACTTATTTTAAAATTAAACTAATAAATTTTAAATTAATTAATTAGCCTACTCAATTATCACTCTTTTAATTAATCAATTAACCTAATTAATATATTTCTTAGCAGCCACCTTTTTTACCTAATCAAAGGAATTAATAACTTTTTCTAATTAATTTGTTTCTAACTAATAACTTTTTAATTAATCAATCACTTATCTAGCTATTTAACCTCTTATTTATAATCATTATTTATTTATTACTTAAATACCAAAAAGAAAACATTTCAAAATTTAATAATTTGTATTTATTTATTAATAATAATGATAAGAGAAAAACTACTTTTTATTCAATAAAAACCTACTTGCTTATTTAATTAATAATTACGTATTTAGATTTATTTCTATCCAAACCTAATCAAACCATCCCCTTTTTTGATTAAACTTAATAATATAATTCACCAATAATATAATTTCTCTTAAAATTAATCTCCTTAAAAATTAATACAACTTCTTTTATAAAATCCATCTCACCAAATTAATCAACATTTTCTTGAAAATATAATTAACTATTTTCTCAAATCAATTCAAATGAACTAATATAACTTTTTAAAATCAATTCAACCTTTTTTTCTAATCAAACACCTTCTTAAAACCAATCTCTCCCTTTAGTCAACATCGTAATGCAATTAACCGCGCACGCTTGCGCTTCGCTCTGACTCTGTTCGCACACCCACAATTCACATCACTTTCACTCACTTAGCGCTTTCATGCGTGTGTATGGATTTACTTTACTGTCCTTACTTTCCGCAATTTACAATTATCGCATTTATTTTTCTTGCCTCGCATTCCGTCCAAAGGAAAAAACCTACACATGATTCAAAGTTTGTGTGTAGTGCATCTCATTTGCATCATAATCCCCTTTGATCCTTGATCCCATTCAAGTCGATCTTTTAGGACAGATCCTACCCCACAGGAGGACCCTTATCATTATTTTACAACTTAGATACAAACAAACAACTCATTACAACATATTCAAACACAATAGAGAAATAGATGTTAATCATCTTAAGGGAGATAGAATCTCCACCCCACAACAATACAATCAATAGATAGGGACTTTACCTTAAGAGAGATAGAGGCATACTTCTCGATCAATATCCGAGTACTTGAGCCATTCTCTTAAGACGATGCAAAGACCATTTTCCTACAATTTGTGGCGGTTAAATCTCCCTTAAAATGATAACTCGTCTTTTCTCCTAAACTCAATCAATCAACTACCCTAAACACGTAGGAACTTTGACCACAGTCAAAGAACTCCTCAAACCCTTTAGGGGAACTACAGATACTTTGATTCCACTCCCGTAAGGATATGTAGGCATAAGATGCGACATCTTATCGAGTATACTTAGAAATAAACCCCTAGGTCTTTCAACCTTTAAGCAGATAAACCTTAGCAATAAACAAACATAAAGCAAGAAGTTCCTGTAGAGTACTACAGAAACTTAGGATGCTAGCACCTTCCCTAAGTTTAACCGACCCCCGAACCTAAAACTCTTTAAACCTTGCATTTGCATTGCATTATGGGAATTTTGACCTTTATCCCTTCCTTTGGACAAATCAAACACTGGTTGCAAATGAATAAGATTCAAACTAATTAATAATTTGGTATCCAAATTTCACCGCGACAATCTTATCTTTTGGTTAGTAGCTTGTGTCCCAACTTTTGGTTGGATGTTATCCCCTGCAGTCGTTATCCCAACTTTTGGTTGGTAGTCTGTCGCTTGTTGGACGTTATCCCAACTTTTGGCTGGTAGTCTGTCGCTTGTTGGACGTCATCCCAACTTTTGGTTGGTAATTCCCAGCTGGGTCTAAAGCTTTGTTGATGTTATTCCAACTTTTGGTTAGTAGTCTTCCTTTCTTGGATTTTGTTATTCCAACTCTTGGTTGGTAATCCTTTGGTGGTGGTATGTTTATCTCGACTTTTGGTTGGTAGTCCTCCTCCATTCCCCAGCGGAGTCGTCATTCCAACTTTTGGTTGGTAGCTTTGTCTGATTCCAACTTTTGGTTGGTGAGATTTTGTTGAAGTGATTCCAACTTTTGGTTGGTAGTTTGTAGTCGTTATGTTTCATCGGGTGTTTTCAACTTTTGGTTGATAGTTTGGGTTCAACTTTGTTCGATATTGCGGCGATTCCAACTTTTGGTTGGTAGCTTGTGTTCATTACCTTTTGTTGCATACTGACTTTTGGTCAGTGTATTATGTAACACCCATTTTAATTATTTAATCTTTCCGGTGTTATTTTAATTCGGCATGTCTTTTGTGGGGATTATTTAAGAAGCTATAGCCTTTAATATTAGTATAATAAAATTGATAATGATAATAATGTGATAATTAATAATAATGGTATTATTATTATTATTAATATTATTATTATTATTAATAATATTATTATTATTAATATTAATATTATTATTGGAATTAAAAGAAATGGGGGATAAGTGTGTTAAGGGGTATTTGGTGAGTTAGAAAGAAGAACACGATCAAGTGGGAGAGAAGAGTAAGAAGAGAAGAAGAAGGTCAAGTCTGTCGGATCCTTGAGAGTTTTCATCGATCGAAGCAACTAGTCGAGGTAAGGGGGGAGAAACAGGTTTAAATTGGTAATGGCATGAATGAGGTAGTTGGGGATTCCTTAACCCCATAGGGATTTAATGATCATGATTAAGATGTTGTTGTATTCTGATTGTTGTTTCCATGGATGAATTGTGTTTACGTTGTTAGGAATTGTTGAAATTCTGTTATGCTAGCCTTGCGTGTGATGAATGTAGGGATTTGTTGGGTGTTCTGAGTAGTTTACCGTTTAGGTCGAAAATGATTTAATCGGTAGAGTTGGTGTTTTATCGGGTTAATAATGGAATAAATAGTGTGGTTTAGTCGTAGAATGCTAGGCTAAGACTGCTGAGACTGGTGTGGTGAGAATCAGACAATTTTTGAGCTTCCAATGAATTTCTGAATAGTGAGGATTTTGTGAAATCGCAGACATTCGCCAGCACCTTCGCTGAGCGAGCATTCGCTAGGCGAGTTGGGTAGCGAACACTTCCAGTAGCCACTGTCTGCATTCGCTAGCAGGTTCGCTAGGCGAATGAGGCAGTGAGTGTTCGCTGAGGCCTCGCTAGGCGAGTGAGCCAGCGAGCGTGGCAGAATGTGATTTTTGTGTTGTTTTGCCTTGTGATTCGTTTTGTAGGATTCCTTGGGTTACGATAGGTCGAGAGATGTTGTTTAGGAGTGAAGAGAGTATACTTGATGTGGAAAGGTAAATTATGAAATATTGAATTTAATTGACATGATTAATTGGTGAGTAAGACATATATATATGTAATATGTATATGATGCATAATGAGGTGATCGGGAGGATCGTGTGTATTCAGTGTCGAATGGGATTTCCCTATTATTTAACTTGATTGATATAATAGATTGGTGTGTATATATATACATATGTATGATGTATGGTGATATGATCAGTAGGATCGTGTGCACTTAGCGTGCTTGATGTTGTGTGTTGTGCATTTGGTGTTGTGCATAACATGGTGTCTTGGTATGGTTGAATCATGTCTCAGGAGGAGCGTAAGTGATTCAATCGTACTCTCTTATGATGTTGATGATGTGCTCCTTTGTGGAGGGTTGATGGCCCAGTGTCCATCTGTGATTGCGAAGTTGAATCATGTCTCAGGAGGAGCGTAAGTGATTCACCCATACTCCTTTGTGGAGGATTGTGGGGATAGATCATGTCTCAGGAGGAGCATAAGTGATCTACCCCGTTTATGATGTGCTCCCTTGTGGAGGGTTGATGGCCCGGTGTCCATCAGTGATGTTGAGTCGGTACCGCATGCATGTGTTGGGTTGCATTCTTGCATTATGATATGTTGTGTTGATGATTGGACAGTAGGTCCTGTTTGATGTTGGTGGGGTGATGATTGTTTATTTACTGCCTTTTATTCATTTATTTTATTATCGTTAATTTTGAGCATGTTTTCTCACCCCTTTGTTGTTGTTGTGGTCTGTGCTTCTTCAGAAGTACAGATAATCCAAGTGCATAGCTAGCTTGGATAGTGGTGTGCGAGTCGAGTCGTAGGATGCTCTGATACGTAACACGGGACTTGGGACTTGCGAGTCGAGTCGAGTCGTATTTTGGTGAACCTTAATGATGAATGATTTTTGTGTATTTTGGTGGATGGTCGTGAATGATATATTAATGATAATTTTCCACGACTCTATTTTGAAAACCATATAAAGAAGTGTTTTGTTGAATTTGTGAATGTAATATCCCACTTTTGGAATGGAAACTCTGATAATTATTTGACTTAATCACATTTTATTTTATTTTGGGAAGTGGGGTGTTACAAGTTGGTATCAGAGCAGGTCGGTCCGTCCGGCCAGTGTAGAAGTTGAGTCTATCTTTAGGATAGAGTTGGTGTGCCTTTTTATCCTAGTGTTGTTATGGTTGAGCAATATGGCATGGAGGAATGATGCTGCTTTGGCTGCAGCTATGCAAGCAATGGCGCATGTGGTTGCTAATCAGAACCAAGCTGCGGGTGCGCAATTCAGAGATTTGGCGCAGTTTTAGAGTAACAAGCCACCGATGTTTGAAGGGGGGATTTTGGATCTAGAAGCTGCTCAGAAATGGCTGAAGGCAATTGAGAAGATTTTCAGGACAATGGGTTGTAATGATGAGCAAAAAGTGAGGTTTGGTACTCATATGCTAGAAGGTGAAACTGAGGCTTAGTGGGACAACAGTTGCCAGAGATTGGAGGCTGCATGAACTGCTATTACTTGGGATGTGGTTAGAACTGGGTTTCTGGCAAAGATTTTCCGGAAGATATAAGAAGTGCTAAAGAGATAGAGTTTCTGGAGCTGAAGCAGGGTAATCTGACTGTAGCAGAGTATGCTGCTAAATTTGAAGGGTTGGTACAGTATTGTCCTCATTACAATACTGAAGAGTAAATGACTTCCAAGTGTTTGAAGTTTGAAAACAGGTTGCGTCCGGAGACTAAGATGGGGATCGCTTGTCAGAAGATCAGGAATTATCCTGAACTGGTAAGCAGAAGTAGAATTTATGATAATAATAACCGGGTCAAAATTGCACACTATAAGTGTAACAGCCCAAATTTCATTAAATAATTAATTATAGTAATTAATTGATTTAGTGGGATTTTATTAATGTTGGAAATTAATTTTTTATTAATTGGGATTAATAGAGAATTGAGAAGGAAATTGGAAGGAAGGAAAATGAAGGAAATATATATAAGAGAGAAAGGAAAGAAAAGAAAGATAGAAAACATTTTGGAAAGAAGGAGGAAAGAAGAAGAAAGGAGAGAAAGAGAAGAGAAGAAGAGGAAAAGTGGAAATCGTCAAGAACCAACATCAAAGCTCCGATTAATCGAGGTAAGGGTGAGAAATGTTTCTATTTGATCATGGTATGATGTTATGTATGATGGGTTAGGGTTTTTGTAGAGTTTCCATCACTTTCTATTTAGGGCGAAATGTTGGATAATCGGTAGATCGAGGATTTAATCGGTTGAAATCGAGTAATAACACCGTAGGATAGTCGGGTAACATGTATTGATGTTGTTTGTACTGATTTGGATGTGTAAGAGAGGGTTGATGATGGATTGGTGAAGGAGGAACAGAATGGGGTTCTGTTCTGCGCAGGTTCGCTGGCTCTCGCCAGGCGAGCGAAGGCGAAGCTTCGCCAGGCGAAGCCTAGCGAATGTTGGCGAATAATTATATTTAAGTTCCAGTGGACTTCGCTGGCGAGTTCGCCAAGCGAAGGTGGATAGCGAAGGTGCTGGCGAATGGTGGCGAATGAAGTCAGTAGCTACTGACTTGGGCTCGCTGGGAAGTCTCGCCAGGCGAAGCCTAGCGAGTGTTCGCTGAGAGAGTTCGCCAGGCGAAGGCCAGGCGAAGGTTCGCTGCGAGGGTTCGCCAGGCGAATGAAGGCGAATGTGGCAGTATATTTTTCTTTGCTGTGTTATCCAATGAGGATTGTTTGGTTGATTCGTATATGTTTATACTTCTATGTTATGAATGAGTATGTGAACTATTATGATAACATTTGCTGTGGGTAGCCTTCGGGCGTGAATCCTAGAGTCGTGATATGAATGATTAATTGTAATCGGTTAAAATACATGAGAACATAATGATGATTATGGGTGTATTAATTGATGAGTTGTGAATGTTTGATTGTTGTGTACAATTATGTAATGAGTATGCATGAGAACATTTTGAATATGTGTGCGTATCTTATAATTGTATGATTGGTATTGCGATGTGAATACCTTGAGTGTTGTGATAATTAGAGATACATGGGAATACAATGAGGAATGTATGTGTATCGTCTAATGAATTGTGAGTGCATATATGTATGCGGTTGTTGTGAGAATGCATGGGAACATATGTGATATGTGTGCATTGTTGTTGAATATGATGATGTGTGAAATGAATACATTGATAAATGTTTGATATATGTTGTATGTGCAATCATAATGAAATTCTCGAAGGGGTGAATTATTCGAATGCATGGGATTAAGACGCGGGAACGGTCTTAAGTGCATTTATTGTGATTGGTTGATTGTACATGCATCATTCAGTCAAGAGGCAATGTCTGTTAGTTTCGTGGAAACTAGTGGCTTGTCCCAAACCTAGAAGGGTGGGTTTGAAGCCTAGGGGACGGGCTTGGATGTTATCGGTCTAGAAGGGTGGACCCGGTTTAAAGTAAAAACCGAAAAATGATAACGAGTTATCGGTCTAGAAGGGTGGACCCGGTTTAACGTAAAAACCGAGAAAAGATAACGAGAGTCGGTACCGCATAGCATTGAATTGCATTGAAATGTTGAGTCACATTGCATAATATTGTTGTGGTACAAACGTGCTTGTGAATGATTGTGAAATTAAGCATGAAGGGATGTGCTTGTGGATGTTCATAATGTTGATAGATGTGATGTAATATGATTATGATTGTGAGAATGAAGTGTGGTGAGAAATGTGAATATGTGTTATATGATACCTATATATATATAATCTTATGCTTTGATTATTATGGTTATATTTCTCACCCTTCTGCTGTTTTATAATGCTCTATGAGGCATTGCAGATTAGGATGCTGGAGTCCTTTTGTGAAGAATAGTCTTCATTCTTTTGAGTCTACTGCTCTGATATGTAACACCGGGTAGTTAGACTAGTGCAGTCATTCTTTTGTGATACATTGCGATGTATCAGCTGATGTGGTTTTGTAATCTAACTGATATGATACATATTAAATTGGATAGCTTATGTGTACGTGGATTAATATTTTGAAAACGATCAAATGATTTTATCTTCCGCTTAAATTGAAAATGTTACATATTTTATGGAGCAAATTGTGAAAGTGTTTTATTGGTGAAATTGTGGCATTCTTCTTTTATACCTTATTATAAAACCTTTTTACTCTGATAACTTGTATGTGCTTAGCTGTATTATATGCATTTATTTGGGTATAGAAGGGGGTGTTACAATAAGGCTGTGAATGATCGAAAGGGTAAGCAGAGATTTGGTGGTACTCCTTAAAGTGTTCCTGCTGATAAGGGAAAACATAAGGTTGTTGCTGATAAGAAGCCCAGAGAAGGGAGAGCGTCTGCTGGTGGGAAGTGTTTCCGATGTGGTGGTGCGGGGCATCGTGTTAATGACTGTCCTGATGAGGTGAAAAAGTGTTTCAAGTGTGGTAAGCCAGGCCATGTGATGGCGGATTGCAGGACTGCTATGCCTACCTATTATAACTGTGGTGAGAAAGGTCATATCAGTACCCATTGCGAGAAGCCGAATAAGTCTCAGGTGCCTCAGGCCAGTGGTAAAATGTTTGCAGGTTTAGGAACCCAAGTTGCCGGTGAGGAGCGTTCTATCAAAGGTACTTGTTTTATCGATAATGTTCCTTTGACTGCTATGATTGATACGGGTGCAACCCACTCGTTCATTTTTGTTGATTGTGTGAAGATATTAGGATTGGTTCCATCTACTCTTGAACAACGGTTGACTAACGAAACTCCATCTATTGGTTCAATGACTACTTCTTTGGTGTGTTTGAAGTGTCCACAGACTATTTTTGGCAGAGATTTTGGAGTGGATCTAATTTGTCTGCCACTTGGTAAGCTGGATGTTATTTTGGGTATGAACTGGTTGGAGTTCAACCGAGTCCACATCAATTGTTTTCGGAAGGTGTTGTTGTTCCTTACTCTAGAAGAGGAAGCATTGGCGAATTCCTTGTCTAATAAAGAATTGAGGACCTTGTTAGAGGACGAACTAAAATGTTTGCTTTATTTGCATCATTATCTATTGATAGCAAGGCGTCGATGGAAGAGTTGGCGGTGGTGAATGAATTTCCCGAAGTGTTCCCTGATGATATTATGGAATTGCCTCTGACAAGGGAAGTTGAATTTAGCATTGATCTTGTTCTTGGTACGAGACGTATATCAATGGCGGCGTACAGGATGTCGGCAGTGGAGTTGGCGGAATTGAAATCTCATATTGGAGAATTATTGGATAGGAAGTTTATCAGAACGAGTGTGTCGCCGTGGGGAGCTCCAGTGTTGTTGGTAAAGAAGAAAGATGGTAGTATGTATTTGTGCATCGATTACCGTCAGTTGAATAAGGTTACCATTAAGAATAAGTATCCTTTTCCAAGGATTGATGATATGATGGATCAGTTGGTGGGAGCTCGTGTGTTTAGTAAAATTGACTTGAGATCGGGTTACCATCAGATCAGAGTGAAAGAGGGTGATATTCAGAAGACGGCGTTTATAACTCGTTATGGACATTACGAATATACTGTAATGCCTTTTGGAGTGTCTAATGCGCCAGGAGTTTTTATGGCGTATATGAACCGAACATTCCATTCTTATCTGGATCAGTTCATTGTTGTGTTTATTGATGATATACTGATTTATTCTAAGTCTAAAGAAGAGCATGTTGGACATTTAAGAATTGCATTGCAAGTGCTAAAAGATAACAAGTTGTTTGCTAAACTATCGAAGTGTGAATTCTGGATGAAGACTGTGAGTTTCTTGGGGCATGTGATATCTGGTGACGGTGTAGCGGTGGACCCATCGAAAGTGAGTGCAGTGTTGTAGTGGGAACCGCCGAAGACAACAACAGAAATTAGAAGCTTTTTGGGTTTGGCAGGTTATTACCGAAGGTTTATTGAGGGGTTTTCTCGTTTGGCGTTGCCATTGAACCAGTTGACGAGAAAGGATCAAGTTTTTGTGCGGGATGCTGCCTGTGAGGAAAGCTTTGAGGAACTGAAAAAGAGATTGACTTCGGCACCAGTGTTAATATTTCCAAATCCGAGTGAACCTTTTGTGGTGTATTGTGATGCGTCTAAGATGGGATTAGGTGGGGTTCTTATGTAGAACGGTAAGGTGGTGGCGTATGCTTCGCGACGATTGAGGATGCGTGAAAGGAATTACACTACTCATGACCTTGAATTGGCTGCGGTGGTTTTTGTGTTAAAGATCTGGAGGCACTATTTGTATGGTTCGAGATTTGAGGTGTTCAGTGACCATAAGAGTCTGAAATATCTGTTTTCTCAGAAGGAGCTAAATATGAGACAGAGAAGATGGTTGGAATTCTTGAAGGATTACGATTTCAGTTTGAGTTATCATCTAGAAAAGGCGAATGTAGTAGCCGATGCTTTGAGCAGGAAAACAATTCATATGTCGGCTTTAATGGTAAAAGAAACGGAGCTAATTGAGCAGTTCAGAGATTTGAGCATGGTTTGTGAGTTTACGGCAGGTGGTGTGATGTTGGGCAAGTTGCAAGTGAACAATGACTTCTTGGATATGATTAGAGATAACCAAAAGCTAGATATGAAGCTAGTGGATTTGATGTCGGGAGTAGGAAGTGACTTTGATGGTGATTTTAAGTTGGATAACATAGGTGTGTTGAGATTCAGAGGCAGGATTTGTGTGCCGGATAATGATGAGCTGAAGAAGTTAATTTTGAATGAGGGACATCGTAGTAGTTTGAGTATCCATCCGGGAGCTACGAAGATGTACCACGATTTAAGGAAAATATTTTGGTGGTATGGTATGAAAAGAGATATAGCTCTATTTGTTTAAGCCTGTTTGGTATGTCAGAAGTCGAAAGTGGAACATCAAAGACCCTCTAGAATGATGCAGTCGTCGGAAGTTCCGGTTTGGAAATGGGATTGTATAACCATGAATTTTGTTACAGGTTTGCCGAATACGGCGAGAGGATTCGATGCTATTTGGATGGTTGTGGATGGACTTACGAAGTCTGCACATTTTGTACCGATCAATATAAGTTTTCCGTTGGAGAAGCTAGCAGAGATTTATATTCGGGTAATAGTGAAGCTTCATGGGGTACCGTCGAGTATCGTGTCGGATAGAGATCTAAGGTTTACTTCAGAAGTTTGGAAGAGTTTACAGGAAGCCTTGGGTACTAAGTTGAGGTTGAGTTCAGCTTACCATCCGCAGACTGATGGTCAGTCAGAGAGGACTATTCAGTCGCTGGAGGATTTGCTAAGAGCTTGTGTGTTGGAAAAGGGTGGTGCGTGGGATACTCATTAACCGTTGATCGATTTCACGTACAACAACAGTTACCGTTCTAGTATTGGAATGGCACCGTTTGAAGCCTTATATGGTAGGAGATGCAGGACTTCTCTCTGTTGGTATGAGACGGGTGAGAATATGGTATTGGGACCAGAGATTGTGCAGCAGACTACCGAGACAATTCAGATGATTCGTGAGAAAATGAAAGCGTCTCAGAGTAGGCAGATGAGCTATCATGATAACCGAAGGAAAGAGCTGGAATTCAGTGAGGGAGATCACGTGTTCTTAAGGGTTAACCCAGTGACTGGTGTGGGTCGTGCGTTGAAGTCTAAGAAGTTGGATCCTAAGTTTATTGGGACGTATCAGATTTTGCAGAGAATTGGTGTTGTAGCTTATAGAGTGGCGTTACCGCCTGAATTGTCGAATTTGCATGACATGTTTCATGTGTCATAACTTCGAAAGTATGTCTCGGACCCATCTCATGTGATTCCGAGAGATGAAGTTCAAGTCTGGGAGAATCTTACTGTTGAGACAATGCCATTGAGGATCGAAGATCGTAAGATGAAGCAACTCCGAGGGAAGGACATATCTTTGGTGAAAGTGGTTTGGGGAGGTACTGCAGGAAGCAGTGTGACCTGGGAATTGGAAAGCAGGATACGGGAAGCGTATCCAGAATTGTTTCCATCAGGTAATTTTCGAGGACGAAAATAATTAAAGTGGGGGAGAGTTGTAACACCCATTTTAATTATTTAATCTTTCCGGTGTTATTTTAATTTGGCATGTCTTTTGTGGGGATTATTTAAGAAGCTATAGCCTTTAATACTAGTATAATAAAATTGATAATGATAATAATGTGATAATTAATAGTAATGGTATTATTATTATTAATATTATTGGAATTAAAAGAAATGGGGGATAAGTATGTTAAGGGGTATTTGGTGAGTTAGAATGAAGAACACGATCAAGTGGGAGAGAAGAGTAAGAAGAGAAGAACAAGAACAAGAGGAAGAAGAAGAAGGTCAAGTCTGTCGGATCCTTGAGAGTTTTCATCGATCGAAGCAACTAGTCGAGGTAAGGGGGGAGAAACGGGTTTAAATTGGTAATTGCATGAATGAGGTAGTTGGGGATTCCTTAATCCCATAGGGATTTGATGATTATGATTAAGATGTTGTTGTGTTCTGATTGTTTTTTCCATGGATGAATTGTGTTTAAGTTGTTAGGAATTGGTGAAATTCTATTTTGCTAGCCTTGCATGTGATGAATGTAGCGATTTGTTGGGTGTTCTGAGTAGTTTACCATTTAGGTCGAAAATGATTTAATCGGTAGAGTTGGTGTTTTATCGTGTAAAGTCTGGAATAAATAGTGTGGTTTATTCGTAGAATGTTAGGCTAAGACCGTTGAGACTAGTGTGGTGAGAATCAGACGATTTTTGAGCTTCCGATGAATTTCTGAACAGTGAGGATTTTGTGAAATCGCAGACATTCGCCAGCACCTTCGCTGAGCGAGCTAGTAGCGAGCATTCGCTAGGAAAATTCTAGGCGAGTTGGGTAGCGAACACTTCCAGTAGCCACTGTCTGCATTCGCTAGCAGGTTCGCTAGGCGAATGAGGCAGTGAGCGTTCGCTGAGGCCTCGCTAGGCGAGTGAGCCAGCGAGCGTGGCAGAATGTGATTTTTGTGCTGTTTTGCCTTGTGATTCATTTTGTAGGATTCCTTAGGTTGCGATAGGTCGAGAGATGTTGTTTAGGAGTGAAGAGAGTATACTTAATGTGGAAAGGTGAATTATGAAATATTGAATTTAATTGACATGATTAATTTGTGAGTAAGACATATATATGTAATATGTATATGATGCATAGTGAGGTGATCGGGAGGATCATGTGTATTCAGTGTCGAATGGGATTTCCCTATTATTTAACTTGATTTATATAATTGATTGGTGTGTATATATATACATCTGTATGATGTATGGTGATATGATCAGAAGGATCATGTGCACTTAGCGTGCTTGATATTGTGTGTTGTGCATTTGGTGTTGTGCATAGCATAGTGTCTTGATATGGTTGAATCATGTCTCAGGAGGAGCATAAGTGATTCAACCGTACTCTCTTATGATGTTGATGATGTGCTCCTTTGTGGAGGGTTGATGGCTCAGTGTCCATCCGTGATTGCGGAGTTGAATCATGTTTCAGGAGGAGCGTAAGTGATTCACCCGTACTCTTTTGTGGAGGATTATGGGGATAGATCATGTCTCATGAGGAGCGTAAGTGATCTATCCCGTTTATGATGTGCTCCCTTGTCGAGGGTTGATGGCCCGGTATCCATCAGTGATGTTGAGTCGGTACCGCATGCATGTTTGGGTTGCATTCTTGCATTATGATATGTAGTGTTGATGATTGGACAGTAGGTCCTGTTTGATGTTGGTGGGGTGATGATTGTTTATTTACTGCCTTTTATTCATGTATTTTATTGCCGTTAATTTTGATCATGTTTTCTCACCCCTCTGATGTTGTTGTGGTCTGTGCTTCTTCGGAAGTACAGATAATCCAAGTTCATAGCTAGCTTGGATAGTGGTGTGCGAGTCGAGTCGTAGGATGCTCTGATACGTAACAAGAGACTTGGGAGTTTATTTATTTTATGATAAATTGTTGTATTCCTGTGACGTATCGTATTTTGGTGAACCTTAACGATGAATGATTTTTGTGTATTTTTGCGGATGGTCGTGAATGATATATTAATGATAATTTTCCGCTGCTCTATTTTGAAAACCATATAAAGAAGTGTTTTGTTGAATTTGTGAATGTAATATCCCACTTTTGGAATGGAAACTCTGATAATTATTTGACTTAATCGCATTTTATTTTAATTTGGGAAGTGGGGTGTTACAAGTTGGTATCAGAGTAGGTCGGTCCATCCGGCCAGTGTAGAAGTTGAGTTTATCTTTAGGATAGAGTTGGTGTGCCTTTTTAACCTAATGTTGTTATGGTTGAGCAGTATGGCGGGGGGGAATGATGTTGCTTTGGCTGCAGCTATGCAAGCAATGGCACAGGTGGTTGCTAATCAGAACCAAGTTGCGGGTGCGTATTTCAGAGATTTGGCACAGTTTCAAAGTAACAAGCCACCGACGTTTGAAGGGGGATTTTGGATCCTGAAGCTGCTCAGAAATGGCTGAAGGCAATTGAGAAGATTTTCAGGACAATGGGTTGTAATGATGAGCAAAAAGTGAGGTTTGGTACTCATATGCTAGAAGGTGAAACTGAGGCTTGGTGGGACAACAGTCGCCAGAGATTGGAGGCTGCATGAACTGCTATTACTTGGGATGTGGTTAGAACTGGGTTTCTGGAAAAGTATTTTCCGGAAGATATAAGAAGTGCTAAAGAGATAGAGTTTCTGGAGCTGAAGCAGGGTAATCTGACTGTAGCAGAGTATGCTGCTAAATTTGAAGGGTTGGTACAGTATTGTCCTCATTACAATACTGAAGAGGCAATGACTTCCAAGTGTTTGAAGTTTGAAAACGGGCTGCGTCCGGAGATTAAGATGGGGATCGCTTGTCAGAAGATCAGGAATTATCCTGAACTGGTAAGCAGAAGTATAATTTATGATAATGATAACCGGGCCAGAATTGCACACTATAAGGCTGTGAATGATCGGAAGGGTAAACTGAGATTTGGTGGTACTCCTTACAGTGTTCCTGCTGATAAGGGAAAACATAAGGCTGCTGCTGATAAGAAGCCCAGAGAAGGGAGAGTGTCTGCTGGTGGGAAGTGTTTCTGATGTGGTGGTTCGGGGCATCATGCTAATGACTGTCCTGATGAGGTGAAAAAGTGTTTCAAGTGTGGTAAGCCAGACCATGTGATGGCGGATTGCAGGACTGCTATGCCTACCTGTTATAACTGTGGTGAGAAATGTCATATCAGTACCTATTGCGAGAAGCCAAAGAAGTCGCAGGTGCCTCAGGCCAGTGGTAAAGTGTTTGCTGTGGTAGGAACTCAAGCTGCCGGTGCGGAGCATTCTATCAAAGATACTTGTTTTATCAATAATGTTCCTTTGACTGCTATGATTGATACGGGTGCAACCCACTCGTTCATTTCTGTTGATTGTGTGAAGAGATTAGGATTGGTGCCGTCTACTCTTGAGCAACGGTTGACTATTGAAACTCCCTCTATTGGTTTAGTGACTACTTCTTTGGTGTGTTTGAAGTGTCCACTGACTATTTTCGGCAGATATTTTGGAGTGGATCTGATTTGTCTGCCACTTGGTAAGCTGGATGTTATTCTGGGTATGAACTGGTTGGAGTTCAACCAAGTCCACATCGATTGTTTTTGGAAGGTGTTGTTGTTCCTTACTCCAGAAGAGGAAGCATTGGCGGATTCCTTGTCTAATAAGGAATTGAGGACCTTGTTAGAGGACGAAGCTAAAATGTTTGCTTTATTTGCATCATTATCTGTTGACAGCAAGGCGTCGATGGAAGAGTTGGCGGTGGTGAATGAATTTCCCTAAGTGTTCCCTGATGATATTACGGAATTGCCTCCGACAAGGGAAGTTGAATTTAGCATTGATGTTGTTCCTGGTACGAGACGTATATCTATGGCACCGTACAGGATGTCAGCAGTGGAGTTGGCGGAATTGAAATCTCAGATTGGAGAATTTTTGGATAGGAAGTTTATCAGACCGAGTGTGTCGCCTTAGGGAGCTCCAGTGCTGTTGGTAAAGAAGAAAGATGGTAGTATGTGTTTATGCATCGATTACCGTCAGTTGAATAAGGTGACCATTAAGAATAAGTATCCTCTTTCAAGGATTGATGATTTGATGGATCAGTTGGTGGGAGCTCGTGTGTTTAGTAAAATTGACTCGAGATCGGGTTACCATCAAATCAGAGTGAAAGAGGGTAATATTCAGAAGACGGCGTTTAGAACTCGTTATGGACATTACGAATATACTATAATGCCTTTTGGAGTGTCTAATGCGCCAGGAGTGTTTATGGAGTATATGAACCGAATATTCCATTCTTATCTGGATCAGTTCATTGTTGTGTTTATTGATGATATACTGATTTATTCTAAGTCTAAAGAAGAGCATGCTGGACATTTAACAAGTGCATTGCAAGTGCTGAAAGATAACAAGTTGTTTGCTAAACTATCGAAGTGTGAATTCTGGATGAATACTGTGAGTTTCATGGGGCATGTGATATTTGGTGACGGTGTAGCGGTGGACCCATCGAAAGTGAGTGCAGTATTGCAGTGGGAACCGCCGAAGACACCAACGGAAATTAGAAGCTTTTTGGGTTTGGAAGGTTATTACCGGAGGTTTATTAAGGGGTTTTCTCGTTTGGCGTTGCCATTGACCCAATTGACGAGAAAGGATCAAGTTTTTGTGTGGGATGCTTCCTGTGAAGAAAGCTTTGAGGAACTGAAAAAGAGATTGACTTCGACACCGGTGTTAATATTTCCAAATCCGAGTGAACCTTTTGTCGGCAGTGGAGTTGGCGGAATTGAAATCTCAGATTGGAGAATTGTTGGACAAGAAGTTTATCAAACCGAGTGTGTCGCCGTGGGGAGCTCCAGTGCTATTGGTAAAGAAGAAAGATGGTAGTATGTGTTTGTGCATCGATTACCGTCATTTGAATAACGTGACCATTAAGAATAACCCTTCGGTCAATGTTGTGGTGATTCTAACTCTTGGTTGGTAGGGTTTGGTTTTTATCCCCGAAGAGTAACCCTTATCCCATTTTTTGGATGGCCTCCTTTGATTATTATCTTTTGATGGATGTTTGTCCTGTGCAGAGTTGTCTGGTTAGTCTACTCTTTCCTCAATGAAGTCCTCTTTGGGTCGTAAAGTTGTTAAGGTACTTCTATCACAGTTTGGTGGGTATTCTTTGACCTTTATCCCAACTCTTGGTTGGTACTCATTTGCTGATCATCCCTTTTTTTGGATGGTTTCATTTGATTGTTATTGGGTAGATGCTTGGTCCCCACAGGGCTGCTTGGATAAGCTTCTCTTTTATTTTCCCAACGAAGTTTGTTTTTTTCTCAGGTCGTAAGTCTGTTGATGGTACGTCCTGCAGGTTCTTGATTTGAGTTTTGTCTCCAGGAGGTTACCTTTGGTCGGCATTCTCGTTCTATCCCAACTCTTGGTTGGTATCCGGTGTTCGTTATCCCAACTCTTGGTTGGTATCCGGTGTTTGCTATTCCAACTTTTGGTTGTGTCGCTACTGCGAAAATCGGCGCCGGCTATGACAGAAGAGTCGCCACCGTGTGTTATTTATCCCAACGGAGGGAAAGGAAACGCTCAGAGTAAACCTAACGTAAAACGGGAAAGGAATAGTCGTCGCAACCAAGTCCTGGATTCGGGAGTTGATTACGCAAGGGGAAGGTATTATCACCCCTCACGTACGCCGTACTCGACGGGATCCACGCTTGTTTTCTAGTACGGATTGTTATTCTATCTACTCTACAGGTCTGGGTTAAAAAGAAAAGAAAATAAGAAAAGAGACTCGATAGAGCTTTGCCGCTCTATGCCTACGTATTCCCTCGTGCAATGGGAAAGTCAGAGTCTACGTAGTTCGCCTACCTACGGGAAAGGAGGGGAAGGTTTCTCGCTAGGATACGACATCCTATGCCTACATACTTTCATACAGCATGAAAGATCAGAGCAAACGTAGTTCGGGATACGGAAGACACAAGCTTGTCTGACTGTTTTATTACCTTCAAAAAGGGTTTTCCTTGATTAAGAGTCCAAGAGGACAAAAATGACACTTTGATGTTTGTTTTGAATCTTTTACGAAAGAAGTGTTTTTTAGTTTGTTTGCAATCTCTGACGTACTAGAGACTATGATTTGAGAGTGACTACGTCGCGTGTCACCCAAAGGGTACCACACTAAGCAGCCAGACTACTGGAAAGAAGCTCTCCAGCAACCCTTTCTCGAATAGCTTAAGGCTCGTAACGTACGACATCGATTAACCTTATTACTGTATTATTGAGTTGTTTTGAGATAAGAAGAGAAAGAAGCTCAAAAAGCCTAGGGTTGAAAAAGGGATAAAAACTAACCTAATGTTGTCATGCATGGATAAGAATCCTAATCTCTGTCATAATTCCCTCCTGCACAGAGGAAATCAAAGATCCTAGGGGATAAACAGAAAAGAAAGCAAGCAAATACAGTAAAATGCATGCAATGCAGCAATACAAGCGAGGCAAGGGAGTCCCACTCAACCTCGAACCTGGGAAAACAACAGGCAAAGTGAATCAAAATTCACTTCAAACCTAGGGGGCAAGTTGCACAAGCCAACAAACAAAACAGAAAACAAAACCCAAAGCAGAGGAGGCAGCCCAAGCAGCAGCATCAAACTCCTACAGCAAACAGCAGCTCCGACAACAACAAGTTGATTACACAGCCAAGAGTTGACAGCAACAACCTTCATCTTCATGAATAGATCCCATCTTCAAGTTTCAATAAACTTTCAATCTTCAACAAGCAGCAAGCTCTAACAAGCTTCCAGCTTCAACAGACAACCAGCTTCCACAAGCAAACTTCAACCAATAAACAGCTTCAACAAGCAACAGAACCCTAGCTTCAACAAGCAACCAGCTTTAACAAGCACAAACCCCTAGCTTCAACAAGCACAAACTCTAGCTTCAACAAGCAACCTCCAGGGGAGAATCATTCAACAAGATCAAGTTGAAGTGTTAAGAAACTCAAGGACAACCAAGGGAAGCCATTAAGATCTTAACACTGTAAAGGAACTGTATCCTCAAAGTTCTACTCTTAAGCATGCCACTCATCCCTCCAAAGGAGATATGTGACTTCTTTAAGAGGACTTTATGTCATTGGATTGAATGGAGATGGAAAATATACTCCATGTTTGAAGAAACAAGCAAAACTGATCTAATGCTCTTCCTAAAACCCTAGTTTCCCTAAGCTCCTAACAAGCACTCCACAGGAGGACAAGGCTTCAACTCCAAGCTCCTTCAAGCTCTCCAAAGCATATTAAATTGGTCTTCATGATCATCCAAGCTCAAAAGCAACACCACCCTAATCTAAGGGGAACTATTGAGTTAAACTAGTCAAGTTAGTTCACTGAAAACACCTAGAAGTTAGTCCTAAAACTAATTCTAATAAAAATACCAAAAGTGATTGTAAAATCCTACAAAAAATTCTAAGGGTTCCTAAACATCTTAGTAATATCTCCATACAAAAACCAGGGGGTTAACCATTCATTTGGACCTAAAACTATGCCCTAAACCTAAGGGTACTATCCTAAAACCCTAAATCTACAACACCTAATGTTCAATACTCAAACTAGCCTAAAATTATCTCACAAAATTACTAGGGGTACATGCATATCTAAGCTAACTAGCCCAAAAAGAATCAACTCAAAAGTCATCACCAATTAGTCATACCAAAATCAACAAAATCATGCATCAACCAAATTCAAAATAAAAGCAATTAAACTACAAAAATGCAAATAAAATATAAAATGCATGAATTAATGAAATTTCAATCTTATTAAATTCTACACTTTCTAAGGAATCAAGGGAAAAAAATCTCACCTAAAAAGCCTAATTTTTCTATTTATTGTGAATTATTTCTAAACTATATGCAAAGAAGAAATTAAGAGAAAATAATACAAAATGAAAAAACCTATGTGTCAGATAGCAATTTATTCCAGTTATAGTCCAGACATGGGCCCAATTGGGGGTGTGAAAAGCGCTAACTGACTAATCCCAAACCAACATAAAAAGAAATCAGAAAATAAAATAGAAATTGAGAAATATGAGTGGTAAATAGAAAGAGTTCGTAGTTCAAATTCACCATGGGCCTAAATCTGGGGTGTGAGTAGCAAGAACCACCTAAGCCCAAACCAAATCAGATTAAATGAAACGAAGCGTTTCATCTAAACTCCTTCTCTTCAGATTTGAAACGCAATCGTGGCCTTGGATTGAGTCTTCAGTCAAAGTTAGGCATGGATCCTAGAGTTGGGAGTCATCGTCCCCAAATGTTTGAAAAATTGAGGGAGAAACTCAGACGGTGGCCTGAGCTTTGCGCCACCGTCTTCTCCGGTGTGGCAATCCCAAAAACACCTCAATCAAGCCAACTAAATACCCTATCTCACTTGAAATTCTATCCTGATCACGAATACAACCTCCAAATTTATTGATTCTCACTCCAACTCTAAATACGATCCCAATTTCAGAAAAATCACAAATCTTGAATCACCTCAAAACCTAAAATTAATGATCCTATTATGAACTACACTCCTACCTAGTCAAAACTAACCATCCAAACGCCATTAAAACCTCAAGAAGAGTTATAATCTTCAACAGAAAATGGCATCACACTTAAAATGCCTCTAACTGCTCAATTCTTGTGCCTAAATCCAACCTAGCAACATCACTAACCTAACCACACATCAAATCTTAACCAATTTGCTATGAATCATGCTGAAAATGGAAAGATGCATACCTGGTGTAAATGGATGAACATAGTAGGTTATTGCTCGATTCAAGCTCCAATTTCTTCCAGAATCACTCAACAACTCCTTCTACAACTTCTGAAACAAATGATTTGCACTGAATTCTCCTTAATCCTCAAAACCGATTCTTAATGCAATGATGAAATTTTCAAATGCTCTCTCTCAATTCTCTCCAATGCTGGCCCAAAAAACTTGTTGAATGCATTGCATTAGTTATATAGAAGTCATTAGAAACCTCTAGAAACTTCTGTAACAACCACAATGAGAAATTGAAATTCTCATATTCCTTGAAAATCTCATATGTGAAAATTGGGAATTGCTCTATTCTAGTTCTTGGTTTCACTTGAATTTCTCTCCTCATGACATATTGAATTGAATGGGATGTGCAATTGCCTTGTTTTTGATCCCATGGCCATGTATTGATGTGTTACTTCAATCTTAAGTAACAAAGTGGAAATGAGTGAAAATGGCCTCAATTTAAAAATGTGGTAATGTCATCATCTTTAAAATGCATTTTATGATCAAAATGGTATATAACATGGACTTGTTTGGCCACATATCAATTTTTCCACAATTTTGGCCTTTTAATCACTTTAATTTTCTTCCTTTTCAAAATTTCTCAAACCAACTTTTCCTATGAGCCAATTCAAAGCCTCCTTGACGCATGGTCAAGGTTAAAACCCTATTTTGAGCAACTTTCTAGTTGAATAATTTTCCATTTGAAGCTTGCAAGTTATAGATTTTGGCCCATGCTTGAAAATGACCTATAATCATCAATACCCAAAATACCCTTGGCTTGCAAAGATCATAACTTGATTTCTATAAATCCCCTTGAGGACTTATAGTACTCTATGGAAAGCTAAGATCAATATCTGCAACTCTCATGTTGGCAAAGAATCCATTTGAAAACTCCTTGAAGGGTAAAAATTGCTTGTAATTCAAGTGACTTTCACAGATAAATTTCAGTGTCCTCTGATGACCTGTAATTTGCAAGGACCATAACTTGAGTTCTACAAATCTTCTTGAAGACTTCTAGTACTCAAATTAAATTTTTTGAGATGCTCTACAAGTTTCATGTTGGCCAAAGATCCATTTGAAACTTGTATTTTGACTTAGGTGGCTTTGAAGTTAGGCACTAAACAAGGGATTTTACACTGAAACCCTAATTTAGCAACTTCCCACATTCTTGATTCTTCATTGCTTAACCTTGGCACAACACCACACATGTATCAACATACCAACCCATGAACCCCATGACTTCAAAGTAGGCTTTGATGCTCTCCCATTACTCAATTGAACTAGGGTTGACCCAGATGAAACCCTAATTGGCTGCACTCCAAATGTGGCTCTCATACTTGAATCAATGACTTGTCTTAGCTTCAATATGGACCTCTAGGCATCCCATGAGATCCATACACTCCTCAAGTTCACATTCCATGTTTCTCATCCCACTGATGATTCTCAATATTCCTCAAGATAGGAGCAAAACCCACATGTGGGCCCTTAAACTTCTCAAGACTTCAAATCACTTCTTAATGGCTTGGATGATCTCTCAAACTTGGGTAGCACCTCTTGCTAGGCTCTTCTCTTGATAGACACCCTTGATCCCTTATTGGATGCATGCTATGCTATGATATGCAAATGATTGAACTCTGTACATGATGTAACTATGCAAATGAAATGCAATGAAACATAAATCAGGCAAGAAAAGGTTAAGCAAATTTTGGGGTGCAACAGGTTGGTATCCTTTGGTTGTTATCCCAACTTTTGGTTGGTATCTGATGTTTCATATTGGACTGTTATCCTCAGCGTGTCGCGTTCCAACTTTTGGTTGGTATTCGCTATTTTACATCCTCGCAGGTTGCAAATTTTTGGGTTCTTTTAGTATTCAATAACCTTCTACCTTGAATGTTTAAAAACTGATGCTTTTCATCCCTTCAGGTCCAAGTCAATTGAATAGGGGCAGCTGTAGCACCCCAAAATTAGCCCTTCTGTTTTAACCTGGACCAGCTTTTGTTTCTCTACATTTTTCATTTTTGCATATCATAGCATTTGTTCTGGAGGCATGGAATCTAGCCATTTCTGTGGCTCAGTTTTCTTTTTTAATGCAAGAGACTGAACAGCGAACATCAGGGGCTCTGGCATTTATTTTGCCCGACGATCGAGCGGTCGATTTTATTTTATTTTGCAGGATATTTTCAGCTCAAGAGGTAACACTCAGGATATTTTCATAAATCAGGCAAGAAAAGGTTGAGCAAATTTTAGGGTGCAACAGCTGCCCCTACTCAAACGGCTTGGACCCGACTGGGTGAAGAGCGAACGGCCTTCAAACAATCGAGGTACGAGACAGTTGAATACCAAGAAACCCAGAAATTTGCCAATCGCAGAAATAAACTGCACAACTTGGGGAACAACATCCCCTATCTGAATCTGGTTGTTACGGCAACAACTGATCTAACATCTGATAATACCCTGATTTCAACTTCAACCACCTATGTAACGCCACAGGTACTGAACATTTTTTTTGCAAAAACACCTCTGTCCACAACTGGACTAACCTTGTCAACACAAGAAGAAAAACAAATTCATCAACACGAATAGAGATTTTGTCGTCACAGGAGTAACCTTGTCCACATCTGGACCCAAATTTCGTCAAATCCCGAACAAATGCAAATCTGTCCACGTCAGGACTCACATTTTGTCAACCCGAAGAAATCTCAACAGCACAGAAATAGAACTTTGTCCATGTTAGGACGCTTGTTTCGTCAACACGAAAAAATCCCATCATAAACTTGTCCACGTTAGGACTCCACATTCCCTCAACACGGAGAAATCCCGGCGACTTCGCTGGGGATGAGTTGTCTGCATCTCGTCAACACGAGGAGATCCTATCAACATAGGCAATAAAATCTTATTTGCGTTTCGTCAACACGAGGAACTCCTATCAACATAGGAATAAATTGTCCACGTCAGGACTCACATCTCGTCAACACGAGGAAATAAACCCGTCACCATGAAGAGAAATCAATGTTTCCACGTCAGGACTCCATCTCGTCAACACGAAGAACGGTAAATTTGTCCACGTTAGGACTCGCATCTCGTCAACACGAGGGAAGGTAACTTGATTTGTCCCCGTCAGGACTCACATCTCGTCAACCCGAGAAAATCCTATCAACATAGGAGTAAATCGTCCACGTCAGGACACCGTTTCGTCAACACGAAGAAAGATAAATTTGTCAACGTCAGGACTCGCGCATCTTGTCAACGCGAGGAACTATAAACTTGTCCACGTCAGGACGCACATCTCACCAATACGAAGAAGGATACCTGCTGGGGATAGATGGTCCATGTCAGGACACCATTTCATCAACACGAAGAGTAATCAATTTGTCCATGTCAGGACTTCACATTCCGTCAACACGGAGAAATCAAATTTGTCCATGTTAGGACTAGCACATCTCGTCAACACGAGGAAATAAATCCGTCCACGTCAGGACTCATATCTCGTCAACACGAGGAACTCCTATCAACATAGGCAGTAAAATTTTGGAGGCTTCCAGGGAAATACTTCTGTCAATCAGTAGGAAAATACGTCCGTTCATCCATACAGGAAGATACTCTGAATACAGTTTCTCTACTTATCTCTGCAGTAGCTAACTCCATTGGTCCCAACCTACAAACCTTTTAGCACTGACGTGATAGCGACTTTGAGGAGGACTCTACTGGGCATATTTGAAAACCAAACTGCCGGACGCCTGTTTTGATAACCGGCGGCAGCTTCTGAAATATTGATTCATGAAACCCTTTGACGCTAACGTAACAGCAAATCTGAAGAGAATAATCCGCTGGCTGGATAAGAGAAACTTCAACAAGAAACTCTGGCGGGGAAAACAATAGAAATTTAAACCAATAACTCTGCTCGGGGGCAAAGAAAAACTTAACCAAGTAACTCTGTGGGAAAATAGTAAGATGAACTGTATCATCACACGTCTCACGGCGAGACCTCGAATATCTGGTAATAGATCTGAGCCAGAACTCCATACTCCTGCTGAGAAAACACACCTGAAAGCAAAAGGTTAACCAACCTGATCTATGCTTCGAAATGCATATGTTTGAAAATGGCGTAATGCTCCGTACGTCAGGGAAATGCTACGCGTTTGAGTAGATGAAAATATGACGATATATGCAAATGCAAATGCAGGCTCAAGCTGTCGGGGCCACTCTGATAATGATGTCTCAACAACATGAATGCTGAGGATAAAGCCAACTCCACTTGGGAGAACAAGTATCACAAAGTATTCTGGCGAAATAAACGCCAGAAATACAACCAACTCTGCCAGGGAGAGATTAAACATCCATTTCCACTGGGAGGACAGAACAAACACCCTACTGGTGAACAAACTTAGCTGGGAAAGAAGCGACACTTCTAGACAAAGCATACTGTCTGCGCACAGTTTACACATTCAGAGCCTCGGACTCTGCTGAGGATCAACATCCTATCAACAACATGACAACCTATGGGGAGAAGGGAAACCATCCTTCGCAGATATAAACCTTTCGAACCAACAACTTGGTTAACGATTGCGAGAATCTCCCATGCTGGAGATTGAACGTGCACATCTTCGATTTGCTGAGGAGCGCAACCTCTGCAGGGGACATTGATTTTGACTTGCTGGGGGTTAATCCTATGGACGGCTTTCCATGAGGACACTCTCCTAGGGAAAGTAATTTCCTCCTTCGGGAAGGGATAAATGTCATTTCCACTCTCTGGGGATAAGCTGCGACTAGCAGAGGAATGACATCAACTGGAGTCAGGTCTTGCGTCAAGCGACCTTGGCTGGGGAATACAATTCCTGACCGTTTGCTCCAAAGGTAAGAACCCTGCAAAACACAAACGAGACAAAACAGGCCTATACAACAGAATCTATCCGGGTTAGCATCTGTGACATTACTTCAGTCAATTCGAAGTTTTAGCAATTATTGGCAAGGGCCAGTAAGATTATGTAAGTGCAAGTTTATCAAAAACATCGGCCTCTTTCATAAACAAAACAGTAAAGAACAAGCATCAATTACTGAATAACATGTTTTATTGATAACGGGCCTCTGAATAGGCAAAGTTTTGTACACTGGATGCAACTCCTGAAAAGAGGAAGTTACGCACAAAAACCCATAAATATATGCACAAGAAGCATAAAGAAAATACAAAATAATATTTGTATACATGTCGGCAACTGGCACAGACAAACACCATGAGCTGATCCTCCTATGACTCGCCTGACTCTGCGCTTTCCCGGTACTCGATCTTCGGAAGAGATTGTTTTTGGATAGACGGCCCCCAGGTACTCCCAAACCACTAAGCAAATGTCGTATCAAATCCGGACCGCAGTCATTTGCTTTTTCAATCCCTAACTTTTGCGTGAACCGTCCTTTGCGGGTTTTCAATTCACCGGGATACCCTTTTTTGCCGAAGTCGCCCTTTTCAGGTTTTCGACTTCGCGGGTGTACATCTTTTCAATTTTATCCCTAACTTTTGCCCAAACCTTTTATTCATTTTTTATGGTTCGCCGGGATGCCCCATTTTTTCATGGACTCTCTTTTTACTGTCCAGCGGGTCACTTTCAAGCAAAGTATTTTTTAACCGCGTCCAAATTCACAGGAGACATAAAGTCCTCACCATCCATGGTGGATAGTAACAAGGCTCCTCCAGAGAAGACTTTTTTGACAACATAGGGACCTTCGTAATTGGGAGTCCACTTGCCCCTGTGATCTGATTGTGGTGGGAGAATCTTTTTCAAAACAAGATCGCCCGTCTGAAAGCTTCGAGGGCACACCTTCTTGTCGTAAGCTTTCTTCATCTGGCTCTGATATAACCGACCGTATGCTAGAGAAGCCAGTCTCTTCTCATCCATTAAGCTGAGCTGATTCAGTCTATCTTTAATCCATTCTGCCTCGTCAAGTTGGACATCACGCAAAACCCTCAGGGAAGGAATCTCGACCTCCAACGGTAACACCGCCTTCATCCCGTATACCAATGAGAACGGGGTTGCCCCGGTTGATGTGCGTACCGTCGTACGATAACCGTGCAAAGCGAAAGGTAACATCTCGTTCCAGTCCTTATACGTCACAACCATCTTCTGAACAATCTTCTTTATGTTCTTATTGGCCGCTTCGACAGCGCCATTCATCTTGGGCCGGTAAGGAGAAGAGTTGTGATGCTCAATCTTAAAATTCTGACATAACTCTTTCATCATTTTTTTATTCAAATTTGAACCGTTTTCGGTAATAATCCGCTCGGGGATTCCATATCTGCAGATAATATCTCGTTTGATAAATCTGGCTACCACTTGTTTGGTGACATTGGCATAGGATGCCGCTTCCACCCATTTGGCGAAGTAATCGATTGCCACCAAAATGAACCGGTGTCCGTTTGATGCCGTAGGCTCAATATTTCCAATCATGTCAATTCCCCACATCGAGAAAGGCCACTGTGATGACATCACATTCAGGGGACTTGGAGGCACATGGATTTTATCCGCATAAATCTGGCATTTATGACACCTCTTTGCAAACTTGAAACAGTCTGTTTCCATAGTTAGCAAATAATAACCTGCCCGCAACAGTTTTCTTCTCATAGCATGCCCACCAGCATGTGTACCAAATGTACCCTCATGTATCTCTTCCATGAGCAACTTCGCCTCTTTCTCATCTACACAGCGTAGCAACACCAAGTCGTGGTTTCTTTTATACAGGAAATCGTCCGGGTTCAGATAGAAATTGCCAGCCAATCTCCTGGGAGTCTTCTGATCTCGACTGGATGCCTCAGCCGGATACTCCTTGTTCTTCAGGAAATTTTGGATGTCAAAGTACCAGGGTTTACCATCGGGAGCCTCGTCAATGGCAAATATGAATGCAGGCCTATCGAGCCGAGAGATAACAATCCGGGGAGCCTCGTTCCAGAAGTTAACTTTATACATTGAAGACAATGTCGCCAGGGCGTCAGCCATTTGATTTTCTGCTCGTGGCACGTGATGCAATTCCACCTTGTCAAAGAAGGGCAACAATCTCCTTGCATAATTCATATAGGGTATCAAATTGGGCTGACGTGTCTCCCACTCTCCTTTAATCTGATTCACCACTAGAGCTGAGTCTCTGTATACATCCAGGTTCTTGATTCGCAAATCAATAGCTTCTTCCTGACCCATGATGCAAGCCTCATATTCAGCCTCATTATTGGTAATGGGAAAAGTCAATCGGGCATTAAATGGGATGTGCGACCCATGAGGAGTAGTGATAATTGCCCCTATTCCGCTACCATAGGAATTAACTGCTCCGTCAAATATCAACTGCCATTTGGAACCCAACTCTGGACCTTCATCTGGCAACGGTTCTTCACAATCTTTCATTTTCAGGTACATGATATCCTCATCAGGAAAATCAAACCTCATCGATTGGTAGTCCTCAACCGGCTGCTCGGCAAGGTACTCTGACAGAATGCTACCCTTAATAGCCTTTTGCGAGACATATTGGATATCGTATTTTGTTAACACCATCTGCCATCGGGCAATTCTTTCGGAGAGTGCTTGCTTCTCAAACACGTATTTGATTGGATTCATCTTTGAAATTAGCATGGTTGTATGATTCAGCATGTATTGCCTCAAACGTTTGGCGGCCCAGGCTAGCGCGCAACACGTCTTCTCGAGCATTGAGTATCTGGACTCACAGTCAGTAAACTTCTTACTCAAATAGTAGATCGCATGCTCTTTACGTCCGGTCTCGTCGTGTTGACCGAGAATACAACCCATACTTTCCTCAAGAATCGTCAAATACATAATCAAAGGTCTCCCAGCCACTGGGGGTATCAAAATAGGAGGTTCCTGTAAGTATTCTTTTATCTTGTCGAACGCCTTTTGATAATTTTCATTCCAGGTCAACACCTGATCCTTTTTCAACAACTTGAATAACGGCTCGCATGTCGCAGTTAGGTGAGATATGAACCGAGCGATGTAGTTCAACCTCCCTAAAAACCCACACACTTCTTTTTCTGTTTTAGGCGTCGGCATTTCTTGTATAGCTTTTATCTTTTCAGGATCAACCTCTATTCCCTTTTCGCTCACAATAAACCCCAGCAATTTACCCGATCTCACCCCAAAGGTGCACTTGTTAGGGTTCAGTCTCAACCTGAACTTCCTAAGTCTTTTGAACAGTTTCAGCAGATTAACCAAATGCTCCTCCTCTGTCTGAGATTTGGCAATCATATCATCAACATAAACCTCGATCTCTTTGTGCATCATGTCATGAAAGAGAGTCGTCATAGCACGTTGATATGTTGCCCCAGCGTTCTTCAGTCTGAAGGGCATCACTTTGTAGCAAAATGTTCCCCAGGGAGTAATGAAGGTAGTCTTCTCCATGTCTTCTGGTGCCATTTTGATCTGATTATAGCCTGAGAAGTCGTCCATGAAGGAGAATACGGAGAACTGAGCAGTGTTATCAACCAGCACATCAATGTGAGGAAGTGGAAAGTCGTCTTTCGGGCTCGCCCTATTTAAATCGCGGTAGTCTACACACATTCGCACTTTACCGTCTTTCTTCGGCACTAGTACTATATTAGCGACCCATGACGGATAAGTTGTAATGGCTAGGAAACCAGCATCCCACTGTTTTTGAACTTCCTCTTTGATTTTCACAGCCATGTCTGGTCTGGTTCTTCTGAGTTTCTGTTTAACATGCGGACATTCCTCTCGCAACGGCAGACGATGCACAACCATGTCCGTATCCAACCCAGGCATATCCTCGTACGACCAAGCAAATATATCACTATACTCTCGCAGTATCTCAATCAGCCTTTGCTTGATGTCGCTCTGCAGCGCAGCCCCTATACGGATATTTCTCACAACTTCTTCCGACCCCAAGTTGATAATCTCAATTTCCTCCTGATGAGGCAGAATGATCCTCTCTTCCTGTTTCAACAAACGAGTCAGCTCCTCTGGCAAGTCGCTATCCTCGACAATCTCTTCCTCCACTTGGAATACCGGGTGCTCGAAGTCGAAATGAGTCATAGGCAGTTCGTAGAAGATGTCATCTGAAATATTAGTCCTGCAAAGGAAATGGTTAAACGCTTCAACACGCAAACAAAGCAAATAACCACGTTGCCATTTATTGTTAAAGTAAAAACAAGAAAAACAGGGATCACAATATTTGTATATGAAAAACTCCTTTATTTCATGATTAAAACGGTGCAATACACATAATCAAGTAGCCCTAAGGTAAAATCACTATGCCCCGGGTAGGACATAGGATTATTCAACAATTGACAAAACAAATCATTACTATTTAAGAGTCACTGGGACAGTTTCCCGGATTGACCAGTTGCAGAGACTTTGTCCTGGCACGCTTGTCTTGATCCACGGGTCCATATCACAGTCTCTATCTCCGTCTTCAGCATCGGAAATAGCATTGATAGTCTCAAAGCACACCCCGCTTGGCGTAATCGTGATCGGTCCCTTGAACCTGGGCGCTCCCGAAGATGACGCTGACGACGTCGGTCGATACCCTAGCCCAAACTTGTCATTCTTCACGGGAATCTCCGATACCCGCCCTCAACCTTTAGTCTCACCAGTCTGCACTAAAGCTTGAGCTTCCTTGTAGGATGACACTGCCACCTCTGGCATTTTGCTGGGACCCTGAGCTTTGCCTTTAATCCGCAACCCTTCGAAGGCTTGACAAGGTGTCTAGTGTATTTCTCCGTCGACCTCAACATATCTGAATGATGACAGGTGACTGACCAAAATATCCTCCTCCCCGCAAATGGTAACAACACTATCACCCACCATGTACTTCAACTTCTGATGCAATGTGGACGTTACGGCTCCTGCAGCATGGATCCATGGGCGCCCAAGAAGGCATCTATAAGCTGGGTGGATATCCATGATGTAGAATTCGGTATCAAAAATTTCTGGCCCCACCTGAAGCGGTAATGTTATTGACCCAAACACTGATCTTTTCGTCCCGTCAAATGCCCTCACAACCAAATCGCTGGGCGTGCAAATAACTCCCCGTATGTCCAATTTCATCATGGCTTTCTTTGGCAATACGTTCAACGACGATCCAGTATCCACCAATACACGCGACATTACGGTGCCCCGACATTCCACCGATATATGCAAAGCCATGTTGTGTTCTCGACCCTTGGGTGTTAGATCAAAATCTATGAAACCCAGGCTATGTCCAGCATTGACATGTGCCATTATCCCCTCTAACTGATTTTACAAAAACTTCTTGAGGCACAAATGACGTATCTAGAATCTTTAGCAAGGCGTTCCGGTGGGTCTCGGAACATAACAACAACGACAAGATAGAAATCTTCGACGGCGTCTGCTGTAGGTGTTCAACAATTTTGTAGTCGCTTTTGCGAATCAGTCTCATGAACTCCCCTACGTCCTTGAGTGACGTATCCTTTTATTTCGACTGAGTAGGCCCGCTTTCATTTACTTTGGCTTTGCCTTTGGCCAATCTCTCTGCTTCTATTTCAGGTGAGATAAAGATCCTTCCGCTACAGGTCATGCCCCCCGTTCCAACGACATTATCAACAGCCCCAGCTGGCTGGCTATTCACCACAATCTTCTCACCGTTGCAATATGCTTCTAATCCGTATGTCCACGGGACAGCTTTCGTACTCTCAAAGGGAACAGGCCCTGCTTTGGTAATCGTAATAGTTGGTCGTTGGGCAGACGTTGTTATCGTTATAGTCTTCCTCGGGATCGTCACCGTTGCAATATCATTCTGCTTATCACATAACGCCTCCACAGGCCTCTCAACTGCAGTTCGATCAAATTGCAAGGTCCCTTCGTCGATCATGGCCTGAATGCCCTGCTTCAAATCAGTACAACCCTCAGGCTGGGGCCAACACTCTAAATAGTATTCATCACAACCAGGGAATACCCCTCCTCTGAGCAACCTGCTTTTCACCTCCCTCAATGGTGTCTTCAGTTTGTTAACATCCATCACCAAGTTCAAATTTTCTTCTGTTAAGATAGCATTTGCCCCATGACTAGGCATAGGCTGTTGTACAATGTTGGGCCCCACCTGGCCAAAGTTGATGGCTTTACTGTCCAACAAGTCTTGAACTTTATGCTTGAAAGCATGACAGGATTCTACATCATGTCCGGGCGCCCCAGAATGGAATTCGCAGTGCCTATTAGCGTCGTACCCATAAGGAAGTACCAGTCCTGTAGGCGGTTCCAATGTTCTTTTCTAAACCAAATTCAAACCTAGCAGTGTCTGAAGAAGCTCTGCATATGTCGACGGAGGCTTATCAAATACCCTCTTCGGCTTTGCATTCTGAAACCTTCTCTGACCCTGATTCTGCCTTTGCTGCTGCTGGGGTTGTTGTTGCTGCTGTTGTTGTTGAGGAATTGGAATAGTAACACTGGCTATTTGTTGAGGTTGACTGTACTGATTTCTACCTCTGCCCCGACCTCTACCAACAAACACAATGTTGGTATCACCTTGTTGTCTTCCGCCGAACGCTTTTCTCGCACCCCCAGCAGAAGTAGATTCACCTGCCTGAATCTTTCCAATTTTAATTCCATTCTCGATCCTTTCTCCCATAAGGATCATATCGGAGAAGCTACCCATGGAAACATTGAGCAACTTGTCATAGTACATTCCTGTAAATGTCCCTACAAACATGTCATTCATCTCCCTTTCAACCAAAGGAGGGTGCACCCGAGCTGCCATATCGCGCCACCGCTGCGCGTACTCTTTGAAACTTTCACCACTTTTCTGTGACAGACTCTGCAACTGAACTCTGTTTGGCGCCAAATTGCTGTTATATTTGTAATGCATAACGAAAGCATCAACCAACTACTTCCAGCTTCTAATCTGAGTGGGCTCCAGTCCCATGTACCATTCCAATGATGGTCCAGATAAGCTATCCTGAAAGAAATGCATGAGCATCCTTTCATCATTGGAATACACAGACATCCTTCTATAATAAGAACGTACATGGACCTTTGGGCAGGTATCCCCTTTGTATTTGTCAAATGTTGGAGCCTTGAATTTTAATGGCACCCTCGGCCCTGGTACCAACCCCATAGTAGTCATATCTAACCCAGCGGAGTTCTGATTAACCACACCTTTCATCTGCTCTTCTAGCATTCTGATCCTCTGAATAGGGTCAACGGGGCCCTCAGGTCCCATACCTCTTCCCGAAAAAAGCGTCGTCCTGGTGATCCACATTCCAGTCATTGCCATACTCATCGTAACCCATGTTACGGCCAAATCCTTGCTGATTGAACACAGGATCCTGTCCTCGGTTGCCGAACCCTAGATTGACCCCAGCAGGTCCAAAACCATTGTTGAAAGGAAATGCTCCAGCGCCGTTGTTATTCACATTACCGAGTCCACCATTACCGTGGCCATACCCCTGATTGTTGCCGTAACCGTCATTACCAAAGCCTTGATTGTTGAACCCGAAGTTCCCGTCCTGATTGACATTGCCATACCCATTGTTTCCATAGCCATCATTGTCACCGAATCCTTGATCGGCATCCACAGTGTTGCCTTTATTGTTAACAGCATGCCCATCACCACCATTTCCAGTATTGCCGTTACCAGCGCCAGCACCTGCACCAGTACCAATGTTTCCGTTGACAGTCACAACAGGTGGAGTAACAACTGCCGGTATCTCATCCTCCCGGCGAGGAGTTTTAATAGAAATGTGGTCAGTATTGCCATTTCCGTTTGCCCGCGTCAGCAGCGGCTGCACCAAGGTCGGAAGGTTCTCCTGGCCCTTGGCCATACTCTCCATTGCTTGCATGAACAGAGTCAGCTTCTCACGGATTTCCTGCATCTCGACTTGAACTTGATCCATTATTTTCTTGCAGTTGTTTCTGGTTGAATAGCAATGGACTCTTTGGTCGTCAATCCTGAAAAACCTGTGAGATGCAGGAAATAAGATACAGATTTAACAAGTAACTGGCAATGCAAAATGAATATGCAGATGCAATATGTGTCTGTGCATTAGGGAGATTAACCCCCGATTCTAGTGCCAAAGTGTCAGTGAAGTGACAATGCTAAGAAGCTTGGATTCATTCGTGGAGATAAAGTTCCTTATATATTGCTGAAAAGAGCCCAACAAGGCAGAAATACAATATCTCTGAGTGTACAATACAAGAAGGCATGGCCTCAACCAACAATCCTGGTGATGGCCAGCACAATGCAAATAAAGCATATACAACAGTACATCAAGTGCGACCATATGCCTGATACTCTTCTAACAATCTCTTGATCTTGGGATGGTCCGGCTAAGAAAGCAACCCTTCGACGAGCGAGTCTCTTTGCCTGATAACACGCTGGAGATCCCCAATGGATTCTTCCCAAACACCTTCTCCAAAGCAATCCTCTAGCTTCCGCTTCTGGGATGCAGACTCTTTCTTACGCTTGATGACTTTGTTCAACGAATTATGCACGTTGTATCTCCGCATAACCTCTTCTTTAAACTTTTTCTGGCTAGCTTTCAACTGATCTTCCAGTTCAGAGATCTGTTGCTTCAGTTTGTCTTCTCTTTTTTTTGTTATTTGCCAGTGTAGCATTCCAGGTTTTGTTGAATGTAGAGATCTCCCGGTAGGCTATATCAAGGGCTTTCTTCTTAGACTCCAGCATATCATGAGAGCTTTTGAAATCTATCCCCAAGTGTTCATGCTTATTTCGTTGTTCAGTAAGCTCTGCGCCTAACTGGTTCACCAGCTTAGTTTGCTGCTCGAAGGAATATACGGCTTCATTCCTTTCGTTCCTGAGTTGCACTAGCTCTTCTTCCAACTTCTCGTTGGCTTTCATCAGCTCTTCTTTCTCCTTCACAACCTGCTCATATCTCTCAATAGACACAATAGTTGGCTCCTCAACCACGAGGGGAGCAGGAGGTAATACTGCAGGAAACGGCATCAGCGCCTGCTTTACCCTATCTTGGATCCAGACTTGGTACAGAGGATAGGCTTGACTATCATTCTTACCCAACAACGGCTTACCCTTCTTGCAGATGTTATTCCAAGCACGTTGAAGCTTGGATAACAATTCTCCCTTCAAATCACCTATGAAGTACAGAGATTCCTGCACTTCCTCCTCTTTTGGCGGGCTTCTCAGAGCATAACCGAATTGCCTGATCAACAATGAAGGATTGTAGTTAATGCACCCTTTCCTCCCAATCAGAGGAACATTAGGATACCCGGCGCAGCTGTAGATAATCTCAGACCCCAGTAGATCCCTATCAAACCAGACAACATCTTCTGAAGAAAGTCCCATCAGATGCTCAGACCATTCCACCAAAGCTGCAGACTCAGCAAAGATACCCTTCTTGGGCAGGTGACTATCAAACCACATATACAACAAAGGCACACAACAAGAGACGTTCTTGCCCCGCCTATTCTCGTTCTTATAATGCAGAGAATGATAGAAGTCTCCAATTAGTGTAGGCACAGGATTGCCTAAAGCAAATATATGGAATGCATCCAAATCAATAAAGTCAAGCATGTTAGGGAACAGTACAATACCATATATACACAAAGCAAGGATGGTATTAAACACAATCCAACAGCCACTCTTGGCATACTCTTGTGCTTTCCCAACCAAGAACTTGAGAGAAAAACCAGAAACTCCATTCCACGAGGTCAACAGCAACTCTGAGGAGTCTAAATGCAAAGCAACAGCCAAATCCTCCCGTTTGGGCTCAGCATCCATATGAATGAAGGGTACCCTATTCTGAATGGTCAACTCCAAGATCTCAGCATATTCCTCCATGGTCGGAGCCAGAATGAAGTCAGGGAAAGTAAAACACCTCAGCGGGGGATCATAAAACTGCATAAGCGCGTACAATCCATTTAGCTCATACGTGGATGGTTTGCAAACCAACCTAAGTAGTTTCCCATAACTCTTCCTGAAGCTTCTCTTCATATCATCATCAGCTAAAGACATCAACCCAAGCAAAGAAGTAACATCTGGAGTAGGCAACTTGTATGCCACAGTCTTCTTCAAAGTATCCATAATAGCAGCAGACAGAAATCCGGGCAACTAGAATCAGAGGGTATGAAATACACCTGCAGCACAGACACACATTAATGATATGCAAAATGAGTATGCAACAATGCAATATGCAAACATGCAACAGGGATCAAGTGATATATTGCCGAAGAGATCCATCCATAATATCTGTCTCAACAGACCCACAATACTGCTCAACCCTGGTCTCAACAGACCCATAACAATGCTCCCCTTTGGTCTCAACAGACCCAAAACAATGTCATGATGAAGAACCCCAAGTAACCATACATATTGATCCAATGTGAAGAAAACCGGGTAGTCTGGAGGTCAAGTTTCTTGCATGCCCCAACCCCTCTCACAGGTAGGTGTCCTATCAACTGACACAAGGTACGGCAACCTATGCGGTCGTCGGTGTCACAGACTTTCAAGACTGATGATACGATACCCAGAAGGTATGGCATCATCATGTCCTGAAGAGGCCTCACTTAGCCAACTTCCAATTGATCGGTCCCCAGAGTCGACAATCCAACTAACCAACAACCCCCTCAACCCAAAGGGTTGAAAAAGAAGTCAACCAGAAGAACCTCGTTCGAGCGTGGATTTTGCGGGGCACTAGTACATGCAAAGCATGCACGCGCCCACTACTTTCCACAACTAATTCTAGGTGCACTCAAGCCCAGGTCCGGCTTATCTCTCAATCTGACCCCCTACCCACAACAACAATAACAATATAAAGCTGAATAAAAGTGCGGAAAGTAAAGATAGAAAGGTAAATCCATACAAAACCCACGACGGGAAAACAAGCGCTAGGATTGACTCACGTAGGGAACCGTTGGAATCCCCAGCAGAGTCGCCAGCTGTCGCTACTGCGAAAATCGGCGCCGGCTATGACAGAAGAGTCGCCACCGTGCGTTATTTATCCCAACAGAGGGAAAGGAAACGCTCAGAGTAAACCTAACGCAAAACGGGAAAGGAATGGTCGTCGCAACCAAGTCCTGGATTAGGGAGTCGATTACGCAAGGGGAAGGTATTAGCACCCCTCACGTCCGCCGTACTCGACGGGATCCACGCTTGTTTTCTAGTATGGATTGTTATTCTATCTACTTTACAGGTCTGGGTTAAAAAGAAAAGAAAATGAGAAAAGAGACTCGATAGAGCTTCGCCGCTCTATGCCTACGTATTCCCTCGTGCAATGGGAAAGTCAGAGTCTACGTAGTTCGCCTACCTACGGGAAAGGAGGGGAAGGTTGCTCGCTAGGATACGGCATCCTATGCCTACGTACTTTCATACAACATGAAGGATCAGAGCAAACGTAGTTCGGGCTACGGAAGATACAAGCTTGTCTGACTGTTTTATTACCTTCAAAAAGGGTTTTCCTTGATTAAGAGTCCAAGAGGACAAAAAAGACACTTTGATGTTTGTTTTGAATCTTTTGCGAAAGAAGTGTTTTTTAGTTTGTTTGCAATCTCTGACGCACTAGAGACTATGATTTGAGAGTGATTACGTCGCGTGTCACCCAAAGGGTACCACACTAAGCAGCCAGACTACTGGAAAGAAGCTCTCCAGCAACCCTTTCTCGAATAGCTTAAGGCTCGTAACGTACGACATAGATTAACCTTATTACTGTATTGTTGAGTTGTTTTGAGATAAGAAGAGAAAGAAGCTCTAAAAAGCCTAGGGTTGAAAAAGGGATAAAAACTAACCTAATGTTGTCATGCATGGATAAGAATCCTAATGTCTGTCATAATTCCCTCCTTCACAGAGGAAATCAGAGATCCTAGGGGATAAATAGAAAAGAAAGCAAGCAAATACGGTAAAATGCATGCAATGCAGCAATACAAGTGAGGCAAGGGAGTCCCACACAACCTCGAACCTGGGAAAACAACAGGCAAAGTGAATCAAAATTCACTTCAAACCTAGGGGGCAAGCTGCACAAGCCAACAAACAAAACAGAAAACAAAACCCAAAGCAGAGGAGGCAGCCCAAGCAGCAACATCAAACTCCTATAGTAAACAACAGCTCCAACAGCAACAAGTTGATTACACAGCCAAGAGGTGACAGCAACAACCTTCATCTTCATGAATAGATCCCATCTTCAAGTTTCAATAAACTTTCAATCTTCAACAAGCAGCAAGCTCTAACAAGCTTCCAGCTTCAACAGACAACCAGCTTCAACAAGCAAACTTCAACCAGTAAACAGCTTCAACAAGCAACAGAACCCTAGCTTCAACAAGCAACCAGCTTCAACAAGCACAAACCCCTAGCTTCAAAAAGCTTCTAGCTTAAACAAGCACAAACTCTAGCTTCAACAAGCAACCTCCAGGGGAGAATCATTCAACAAGATCAAGTTGAAGTGTTAAGAAACTCAAGGACAACCAAGGGAAGCCATTAAGATCTTAACACTGTAAAGGAACTGTATCCTCAAAGTTCTACTCTTAAGCATGCCACTCATACCTCCAAAGGAGAGATGTGACTTCTTTAAGAGGACTTTATGTCATTGGATTGAATGGAGATGGACAATATACTCCATGTTTGAAGAAACAAGCAAAACTGATCTAATGCTCTTCCTAAAACCCTAGTTTCCCTAAGCTCCTGACAAACACTCCACAGGAAGACAAGGCTTCAACTCCAAGCTCCTTCAAGCACTCCAAAGTATCTTCAATTGTTATTCATGATCATCCAAGCTCAAAAGCAACATCACCCTAATCTAAGGGGAACTATTGAGTTAAACTAGTCAAGTTAGTTCACTGAAAACACCTAGAAATTAGTCCTAAAACTAATTCTAATAAAAATACCAAAAGTGATTGTAAAATCCTACAAAAAATTCTAAGGGTTCCTAAACATCTTAGTAATATCTCCATACAAAAACCAGGGGGTTAACCATTCATTTGGACCTAAAACTATGCCCTAAACCTAAGGGTACTATCCTAAAACCCTAAATCTACAACACCTAATGTTCAATACTCAAACTAGCCTAAAATTATCTCACAAAATTACTAGGGGTACATGCATATCTAAGCTAACTAGCCCAAAAAGAATCAACTCAAAAGTCATCACCAATTAGTCATACCAAAATCAACAAAATCATGCATCAACCAAATTCAAAATAAAAGCAATTAAACTACAAAAATGCAAATAAAATATAAAATGCATGAATTAATGAAATTTCAATCTTATTAAATTCTAAACTTTCTAAGGAATCAAGGGAAAAAAATCTCACCTAAAAATCCTAATTTTCTATTTATTGTGAATTATTTTTAAACTATATGCAAAGAAGAAATTAAGAGAAAATAATACAAAATGAAAAAACCTACGTGTCAGATAGCAATTTATTCCAGTTATAGCCCAGACATGGGCCCAATTGGGGGTGTGAAAAGCATTAACTGACTAAGCCTAAACCAACATAAAAATAAATCAGAAAATAAAATAGAAATTGAGAAATATGCGTGGTAAATAGCAAGAGTTCCTAGTTCAAATTCACCATGGGCCTAAATCTGGGGTGTGAGTAGCAAGAACCACCTAAGCCCAAACCAACTCAGATTAAATGAAACAGAGCGTTTCATCTAAACTCCTTCTCTTCAGATTTGAAACGCAATCGTGGCCCTTGGATTGAGTCTTCAGTCAAAGTCAGGCATGGATCCTAGGGTTGGGAGTCATCGTCCCCAAATGTTTGAAAAATAGAGGGAGAAACTCAGACGGTGGCCTGAGCTTTGCGCCACCGTCTTCTCTGGCGTGGCAATCCCAAAAACACCTCAATCAAGCCAACTAAATACCCTATCTCACTTGAAATTCTATCCTGATCACGAATACAACCTCCAAATTTATTGATTCTCACTCCAACTCTAAATACGATCCCAATTTCAGAAAAATCAAAAATCTTGAATCACCTCAAAACCTAAAATTAATGATCCTATTATGAACTACACTCCTCCCTGGTCAAAACTAACCATCCAAACGCCATTAAAACCTCAAGAACTAGGAGTTATAATCTTCAACAGAAAATGGCATCACACTTAAAATGCCTCTAACTGCTCAATTCTTGTGCCTAAATCCAACCTAGCAACATCACTAACCTATGCACACATCAAATCCTAACCAATTTGCTATGAATCATGCTGAAAATGGAAAGATGCATACCTGGTGTAAATGGATGAACAGAGCAGGTTATTGCTCGATTCAAGCTCCAATTTCTTCCAGAATCACTCAACAACTCCTTCTACAGCTTCTGAAACAAATGATTTGCACTGAATTCTCCTTAATCCTCAAAACCGATTCTTGATGCAATGATGAAATTTTCAAATGCTCTCTCTCGATTCTCTCCAATGTTGGCCCAAAAAACTTGCTGAATGCATTGCATTAGTTATATAGAAGTGATTAGAAACCTCTAGAAACTTCTGTAACAACCACAATGAGAAATTGAAATTCTCATATTCCTTGAAAATCTCATATGTGAAAATTGGGAATTGCTCTGTTCTAGCTCTTGGTTTCACTTGAATTTCTCTCCTCATGACATATTGAATTGAATGGGATGTGCAATTGCCTTGTTTTTGATCCCATGGCCATGTATTGATGTGTTACTTCAGTCTTAAGTAACAAAGTGGAAATGAGTGAAAATGGCCTCAATTTAAAAATGTGGTAATGTCATCATCTTTAAAATGCCTTTTCTGATTAAAATGGTATATAACATGGACTTGTTTGGCCACATATCAATTTTTCCACAATTTTGGCCTTTTAATCACTTTAATTTTCTTCCTTTTCAAAATTTCTCAAACCAACTTCTCCTATGAGCCAATTCAAAGCCTCCTTGATGCATGGTAAAGGTTAAAACCCTATTTTGAGCAACTTTCTAGTTGAACAATTTTCCATTTGAAGCTTGCGAGTTGGAGATTTTGGCCCATGCTTGAAAATGACCTATAATCATCAATACCCAAAATACCCCTGGCTTGCAAAGATCATAACTTGAGTTCTATAAATCCCCTTGAGGACTTCTAGTACTCTATGGAAATCTAAGATCAATATCTACAACTCTCATGTTGTCCAAGAATCCATTTGAAAACTCCTTGAAGGGAAAAAATTGCTTGGAAGTCAAGTGACTTTGACAGATAAATTTCAGTGTCCTCTGATGACCTGTAATTTGCAAGGACCATAACTTGAGTTCTGCAAATCTTCTTGAAGACTTCTAGTACTCAAATTAAATTTATTGAGATTCTATACAAGTTTCATGTTGGCCAAAGATCCATTTGAAACTTTTATTTTGACTTAGGTGGCTTTAAAGTTAGGCACTAAACAGGGGATTTAAACTGAAACCCTAATTTAACAACTTCCCACATTCTTGATTCTTCTTTGCTTAACCTTGGCACAACACCACACATGTATCAACATACCAACCCATGAACCCCATGACTTCAAAGTAGGCTTTGATGCTCTCCCATTACTCAATTGAACTAGGGTTGACCCAGATGAAACCCTAATTGGCTGCACTCCAAATGTGGCTCTCATACTTGAATCAATGACTTGTCTCAGCTTCAATATGGCCCTCTAGGCATCCCATGACATCCATACACACCTCAAGTTCACATTCCATGTTTCTCATCCCACTGATGATTCTCAATATTCCTCAAGATAGGAGCAAAACCCACATGTAGGCCCTCAAACTTCTCAAGACTTCAAATCACTTCTTGATGGCTTGGATGATCTCTTAAACTTGGATAACACCTCTTTCTAGGCTCTTCTCTTGATAGACACCCTTGATCCCTTGTTGGATGCATGCTATGCTATGATATGCAAATGATTGAACTATGTACATGATGTAACTATGCAAATGAAATGCAATGAAACATAAATCAGGCAAGAAAAGGTTGAGCAAATTTTGGGGTGCAACAGGTTGGTATCCTTTGGTTATTATCCCATTTTTTGGTTGGTATCTGATGTTTCATATTGGATTGTTATCCTCAGCGTGTCGCATTCCAACTTTTGGTTGGTATTCGCTATTTTACATCCTCGCAGGTTTCAAATTTTTGGGTTATTTTAGTATTCAATCACCTTCTACCTTGAATGTTTAAAAACTGATGCTTTTCATCCCTTCAGGTCCAAGTCAATTGAATAGGGGCAGCTGTAGCACCCCAAAATTAGCCCTTCTGTTTTAACCTGGACCGGCTTTTGTTTCTCTGCATTTTGCATTTTTGCATATCATAGCATTTGTTCTGGAGGCATGGAATCTAGCCATTTCTGTGGCTCAGTTTTCTTTTTTAGTGCAAGAGACTGAACAGCGAACATCAAAGGCTCTGGCATTTATTTTGCCCGACGATCGAGCGGTCGATTTTATTTTATTTTGCAGGATATTTTCAGCTCAAGAGGTAACACTCAGGCTATCTCAAGCATTCTCACAATTTTGATATTCGAAAGCAAGTTTCAAAGGCTTAACAGAGCTCAGAATGGAAGAAAAGGGACAAATGTGCACTTTTCCCTCCAAAAGGTGCCAAAATTCAAATTTTTAAGGTGTTAACCGATTAACTAATATGGTTAACCGGTTAACCAAGGCAAAATCAAGTCAAATTTGAATTTTTAAAGGTGTTAATCGATTAACCAAAATGGTTAACCGATTAACCAAGGCAAATTTTGCCTCTGCACGTGAATTTTCAAAGGCATCCACTTCGGGGTCCATTTTGATCACTTGTGAATTTGACTTTACACCAGAAGAAGGATCTAGAACCACTTTGAATTTTGGTTAATTTTCAAAATCAATTCAAATTCCCTCCAAATACCCATTCCTAATCCCATTCCAATTTTCATAACCACAATCCAAACCACCACTCTACTCCTAACCTAGAGCATATTTAAGTAATTTCCTCCAAACCTCACACAAGAAATCCTCATAATCTCATTTCATTTTCAGAATTCACTCCCATTCTCTCAAATTTCTCTCAATTTTTTCACTCCAAAATTCCATTAAAGCTCTCTTTGCTTGAATTTTTTGATTCTCCATTGGAATCATTGAATTCTAGAGTTAAACCTTCATTCTTCATCCTTATCATCTCCAATTCTCCATTCAATTTTTGTGCTAGTGTGGATCTGAACTTGGAAGCTGATTTGGATCGATTTTGCTTAATTTTGGTGGATCTTCACTTCTACAACAAGAAATCTCTTGGTTTCTTGCTTGGATCTGCTCAATTGAAGTTGAATCAACATTTACCAAAGTAAATCTCCGCTTTGTAGGTTGGAAATTCTAGATCCGATTCTGCTTTTGAGCTTATTTGCATAATCATCATGTTGATCTTCAAGTTTTGGTGGATTTTGTTGATTTTGATTCATGTGATTTGTGATCTTGCTGTTTGAATGTGTTTACATGTTGTTGGATCACTGAATTCTGGTGTTAAATTCATGCATAATTGATTATATGATCATCTGGATTATTGCATAAGTGATTAATTGCTGAAAGTGCTTTTGAGCTGCTGTTTTTCTGCTTCTGGTACAGTGTTAATCGGTTAACCAATTGCAGTACAAACTGGTTAATCGATTAACCAGTGCACATTCTCAAATTTTTTAAAGTGGTTAATTGGTTAACCAATAGTGTTAACCGATTAACACTGAACCATAATGCCATTTTTGCTTGTTTTCAAGCATGCTTCGTTGTTCTCTCACTTGGAATCTTCATGGATCGATGTGATACATTTGGAGTGCATGTTTCCATTCTTATTTGGATATGTCTCATTGTTCGTATTCGTTTAGTTTGGATTATTTGACACGCGTGCTTTGGTTTCCATTTGAATGCATACTTTGTGGATGTTGTTCAAATAATGAGTGCATGTTTCCTTTGCTTGCATTACTTGGTTGAGATGCGCTTGTGGTGGTTGTTGTCCCATACTTTTTCCTCCCACTTTTCTTTGCATCTTTTTGTGTTTGCACTTCATGGTTGCATTCCTTCTTGCACTTCATTTTGTGAGTGATTTATCTTGTGTTTTCTTGGTCTTTTGCCATGATCCCTTAGGATTCCTAGTCCCTCCGTTTAGGATGGGAGTAGGAGAGACATTAGGTGTTCAATCCAAGCATGCTAACATTAGGGTAGATTTCCCTTTCAATCCCAACTTTAGGTCCATTTTGCATGACAACGTTAGGGTTGAATTTCCCTTAGACCTTCTGTGCGTCTCTCTCTTCTCACCCCAAAACACATTCTAGCTCGTCTAATAAATATGATGAATGTTGTACGCTACGAACCTTAAGCACGTGAGAAATGATGAGTGAGGGGTCTCCTCTCTCTTGTCTAGAGTGTTTAGTGTACGTCCCGTTTGGGGGCGATATGCGACACATTCGTTCCTATGTCATAGTCTTTAGTGCAACATGAATCACAAATCAAATCAATTCACTTCACTAAAAAACACAAACGAAACATCAAACCTTTTTATCCTTCGGGATTAATTGAAAACCATTTTCAAAAATAGTGTTAAGCCTTGGTTCTACCGTAAACAGGCATCGTCCCTAACTGCTAGAACGAAGGTTTAACCCTACTCGATTAAAGCACTTAACCAATATGTGGTCGTGTTAGCCCAAACTACGTTTACTCTGATTTCTCATACCAGATAAGGATACGTAGGCACAAGAAGGTGATGTCTTGGCGAGCAACCTTCCCCACCTTTCACCCGTAGTTTTCCGAACTACGTTGACTCTGACTTTCCCATTACACGAGGGAATACGTAGGCATAGAGCGGCGATGCTCTATCGAGTCTCTTTTCTTTTCTTTTGTCCCTGTGAGCCTGTAGCTTAGATAGATAAACACACTCATATTAGACAACAAGCGCGGATCTCGTTGAGTACAACGGACGTGAGAGGTGCTAATAACTTCCCCTTGCGTAACCGACTCCCAAACCCAAGATTTGGTTGCGATGACCTTGTCTTTTCCCTTTTCATTAGGTTTTCTTTGATTGTTTCCTTTCCCTCTCTTTGAGATAAATAACGATCGGTGGCGACTCTTCTGTTTTTCCGCCGGGTGTTTTCGCAGTTGCGACACCTCCCTTTCGGGTTTTCAGCTTAGCGAGCTCTTATTATTTTTTATTTTCATCCCTAACTTTTGCCTTGATCTTCTACATAGGTTTTGATCCACTAGGATACCCATTGTCTCCTAAATCGCATTTTCAGGTTTTCGACTTAGCGGGTTTTTTTGGCATACTAATTCAGACTGCATCAGAGTTCACAGGATGTGCAAGCTCTTCACCATCCATTGTTATGAGAATTAGCGATCCTCCTGAGAAGACTATGTTCATAACAAATGGGCCTTCATAGTTGGGAGTCCATTTCCTACGCATGTCTTTATGGACTGGCAAGATCTTCTTGAGTACAAGCTCTCCTTCTTGGAATTCTTGGATACGAACCTTCTTATCAAATGCTCTCTTCCTCGATTTTTTGGTACAACTGACTTTGGCATATTGCATTTATGCGCTTCTCATCGATGAGGTTCAGTTGGTGAAATCTTTCTTGGACCCATTCTGATTCATCAAAGTTGGTTTCCATCAATACCCTCAAGGATGGTATCTCTACTTCAATAAGAAGAACCACATCCATTCCATACACCAATGAAAAAGGGGTTGCCCCTGTTGAAGTCTGCATTGAAGTTCTGTATCCGTGCAAAGCAAATGGTAGCATTTCATGCCAATCTTTATAAGTCTTTACATCTTTTGCAGGATTTTTTTGATGTTTTTATTCGCGTCTTCAACAAGTCTATTCATTTTAGGATGATAAAGAGAAGAATTGTGGTGCACGATCATGAAACTTTCACACAACTCCTTCATGGTCTTATTGTTCAAATTCGTCCCATTATCTGTTATGATTCGGCTTGGAATTCCATAACGGTAGATAATCTCTTTCTTAATGAAGCGGGCAACCACTTACTTAGTTACATTGGCAGAAGAAGCGGCTTGTACCGATTTTGTGAAATAATCAATGGCAACTAAAGTGAATCGGTGGTCGTTGGAAGCTTTAGGTTTGATTGCACCAATCATGTCAATGCCCCACATGGAGAAAGGCCACGACGATGATAAAACATTCAGAAGCGTTGGAGGCATGTGTACCATATCAGCATAAATTAGGCACTTATGGCATTTTCTAGCATATTGGATGCAATCAGATTCCATGGTTAACCATATTGGATGTCAAGAGTTGTAGCATCGGCCGAATATTCTTAGTTCTGCAGATAATTCTTAATGTCGTGGAACCATGGCTTGTCATCAGTTTCCTCTTCAACTAGTTGACAGTAAGCGGGCTCGGTCTTGCGCTCAATTAAAATGAATGGTGTTTCATCAACAAATCTGACCTTCCACATCGAGGCTGGCATGTCTAAAGCATCAAAAATAGGGTTTTCAGATCTCGAGACATGTCAGAAAGTGACCTCATCAAAGTATTGGATCAACTCCACAATATAAGCACAATATGGGATCAACTTTTCGTCTCATGTCTCCCATTAAACCTTGACTTGGTAGATCACCAAATCTGAATCTCCACTCACTTCAAGAATTTTGATTCGGAGGTCAATAGTTGCTTCAAGGCCTAAAATGTATGACTCATACTCAACAACATTGTTTGTGCATTCAAAATCTAGCCTTGCTGTGAATGAGGTATAACTACCATCAGGATTCATCAAAACGACACCTATGTCATGCCCACTGTAATTAGAAGAACCATCAAACATCATCTTCCAACGGGTACCTGGCTCGGGGCTATAACGCCCATTTTAATTATCTCGTTTTTCTGTGTATTTTATTTGTGGTGTGCCTTCTGTGTTAGGGGTGTGGTTTAGTGCAATAGCGTGTAGCCCTTAAGTTGGAATTAATTAATAATTTTGGACTTTGGTATTAATAATAATATTTAGTGATGATAATTTAATTAATAATGGTAATATTATTATTATTATTATTATTATTATTATTATTAAGTAAATATAAAGAATTGGGATGAGGGGCTGTTTGGGAAATTGGAAAAGAGGAGAAGAAGAACACGTAGGAGGAGAAGAGAAAGGGAAACACGATCAGGAGAAATTTGGAAGGAAGAAGAGCAAGGGAATTGGAGCAAGAAGAAGCTAGAATTTCAGAGTTCATCAGTGGTTCGAGTTATCGAGGTAAGGGGGGGGGAATCGGTTAAAATTGGTAGAGTGCATGAATATTAGTTAGAAGGGGATTTCCCTTAACCCCATAGGTTTGATGATTATTGTTGCGGTGAAAATTGGATATCAAGCTATTATATTAACTTGAATCTTAATTATTTTACAAACGAACTTTATTTTATCAAAAGGAAAGGTCTAAAGAAAGAAAAACCTTTTTCATGATGTAAAAACAACGCTAAGAGATTCGGGGATCGGGGGTTGATTATACCTAGGGAAGGTGTTAGCACCCTAAGCATCTGTAGTACTCTACAGGAACCTTTTGTTTGATTGTTTACTAAGTTTGTGAAATGTGTTATGGTTTGGGATTAGGATAAGGGATAGGTAAAGACCTACATGGTTTTCTAAGTTTGCTCGCAAAGACATCGCATCTTCTGCCTACGTATCCTAACTAGGATAGAATCAGAGCAATCGTAGTTCACCTCACAAGGGATGAAGAACACTTGATTAGGATCAAGGTTCAAGGGGGAACAAACATGACAATGTTTGTGTGGAGTTTGACAAAACTCCCTAATCTAAGTTGTACACTCAAAAGGGGAAGTAAGAAATCATGACAATGATTCTTACATAGAGTTGACAAACTCTATCCTAGGGTTCTAGTTGAAGAATACTCCTAGTACAGGTGGGTTTCTTAGACTTAAAGCAAAGTCTAATGGTTTCTAAACTAAGGTTAAAGTGACTTAACAAAGTCAAGGGATGGTGAATGAACTATCTGTAAGAACACAAATTGTTTCTTAGTAATATCTCTATGTTTTGATGATAACTCTTATGAAATTTGTATTAAAGAATTATATACTCTAAAATTTGTTCATGAATATTTGCTGCAGATAATTAAAGTATATATACATCCAAGAGCAAATTAATCTGAACATAGAACTATGGAAGGCTCTGAAGAGTCAGAATCATCTTATAGAAGAATTTGAGCACTGTCTGCAGAAGAATTTGAAGCAGAAGCTACAGAAGAATCTGAAGCAGAAGCTGCAGAAGAATCTGAAGCAGAAGACTCTAATAAGATTTGAAGACTCTGAAGCATTAAAGAACTTTGTATGAGAGTTAAGAAGCACAGTTTTTCAGAAGACTCTGAGAGTACTACACGCCGCATGTACTGAGGATCTGATTCATAAAACTCTGCTCTAATAGAACTACATGCTAAAGCACACTTGCTGCCTTACTCTGATTCAGCAAAATCTGATGGGAATCCAAGACTCTGATCATGCAAGATCTGATGGTTACCCTGCTGAAAAGAAATAATTATTGAAGAAGAATTCAAAGTAATATCCTTTGATTTAGCTCAACGACTCTTTCCTCTTTCATGCTTGACACTAGAACACAGACCAAGAGCATTTCTCTGTGCATTCTACTTCCAGGAAAAGTCATGTGATGTAAAGACAAAAAGGTTCAGGCCTTTTCAGTACACAACCTCCAATGTCAAGACTTTGTGGACTACTGTGCATATAAAAGCAAGTCTTCATCATCTTCTTCAATGTGATCTACAACCAACCAATCTCAAAAAGAAACTCTTACAAGCTCTCATAAAATACTCTTATTGCTGAGTTTATTCTTTTGTTCTTAACATTAAGTGAAATATCACTGTTGTGATAAAGCTTGTTAGAAGCATTCATACACTTGTATTGATCTTAAATTTTATTGTAATAGTTCCTTAAGAAGATCCAGTTGGGATCAGTAGTTCTTGAGAAGACTTTGAACAGTTGTTCTTAGTGGTTACTATTGTAATAGTTGATTAAATAGTGGATTAAGTCCTTGTTTGAGAAAGGCAAATCACTCTGGATAGGGTGGACTGGAGTAGTTGAGTTCAACGAACCAGGATAAAAATACTTGAGTTTTTACTTCTAAGTTTTTATCTTTATACTTATTCAACCCCCCTTCTAAGTATTTTCTCACCTTCAGTTGGCATCAGAGCTCCGGTTCTGTGTGTGCTACCACTTCACAGTGATAAAAACTTTGATACTTATACTTGGTTGCTTATAACGGATGATGTTTCAACATCTAACAAGTATGAAGAAAGAGACAGAATCAGTACCAAACCCCCTATGTTTGATGGGGAGAAATTTGATTATTGGAAAGACAGGATTGAAAGTTTTTTCCTTGGTTATGATGCTGATTTGTGGGATTTGGTCATAGATGGATATGTTCATCCCATTGATGGGAATGGCAAGAAAGTAGATAGAAAATCTATGACAGAAGCCCAAAAGAAGGAATTTAGAAATCACCACAAGGCTAGAACAATATTGTTAAATGCAATATCTCACACTGAGTATGAAAAGATCACAAATAGAGAAACTACATTTGACATGTTTGAGTCCTTAAAAATGAATCATGAGGGACACTCTCAAGTCAAGGAAACAAAGGCTCTGGCTCTAATTCAGAAGTATGAAGCTTTCAAGATGGAAGAAGTTGAATCTGTTGAAGCCATGTTCTCCAGATTTCAAATACTTACAGCTGGACTAAAGGTTCTAGATAAAGGTTACTCTACTGCTGATCATGTGAAGAAGATCATCAGAAGCTTACCTACCAGATGGAGACCTATGGTGACTGCGCTGAAAATGGCTAAAGATCTGAATCAGATTTCCTTGGAGGAACTAATCAGCTCACTAAGGAGCCATGAAATTGAACTTGAGGAAGATGAACCTCAGAAGAAAGGTAAGTCAATTGCCTTAAAATCTAATAAATCTGCTAAAGCGTTGCAGGTAATAGAGGAAAGCTCTGAAGAATCCTCATCTGAAGATGAAGATGAATTATCCATGCTGTCTAGAAGAATAAACAAACTCTGGAAGCATAAAGGAAAGAAGTTTAGAAACTTCAAGAAGCCTGACCAAAGAAAGGAATCTTCTGGACACTGAAGATCTGGCAAAAAGGAGGTTGTATGCTACGAATGTAAAGAACCTGGGCATTATAAAAATGATTGTCCAAAGCTTTTGAAAGAAAAGCCTAAAAGAAAATTTGATAAGAAGAAGAAGGTTCTAATGGCAACCTGGGATGATTCAGATACATCTGAATCTGAATCTGAGGCAGAAGAAGAATGTGCCAACGTAGCATTGATGGCAGACATCGAAGATCAGGAGGAAGGAATTTCAGACTCTGAATCTGACTCTGAATCTGACTCTGACGCTGAAGAGGTAATGGCTAAACTCACTAAAGATGAACTTATCAAAGTGTTATCAGAGGTTCTGAAGTGCTATAACAATATTAAGCTCAAATACAAGGAGCGTCAAAGCAATCTTGTATCAGAGAATAATATTCTCAAATCAGAAGTGGCTGAGCTAAATGAAAAGAACTTAAAAATGAAAAATGATTTTGAATTAGCTCAACAAAACTCTGATTCTGAAACTGAGTCTGAATGAAAAAATATTTTAGAAAAGTATGACTACAGCTTTCAGAAGTTTCTTGCTAAAAGCATAGATAGAAGCAAAATGGCTTCTATGATCTATGGAGTTAGTAGAAATAACAGAAAAGGAATTGGATATAAATCTTCCTCTGATTTAAATCCAAAATCTGTTGATAAAATTATCATCAAGAAGACTCCTTTATATTCCAATTTTAAATTTGGTCACTTGAATGATATTGAACACACTCGTTCTGAAAAGAACATTCAAGTGTTCAAATCTAAGGCTAGTCAGAATAAACCCTATGTTGAAAAACAGAAGTTTAGACGAACCTTGAGAACAACTAACCCAAAAGGACCCAAGAAGATCTGGGTACCTAAGAGTAAAATAATTCCTGTTGCAGATGTTCTTAGCAGCAAGATCAGGACGCCAGTCATGGTACCTGGACTCTGGATGCTCGCGACATATAACGGGAGAAAGGTCTATGTTCCAAAGTTTGGAGCTTAGATCTGGAGGTGACGTGAAATTTGGAGGGAATCAGAAGGGCAAGATCATTGGATCTGGCACTATTGGAAATGGTAATCTTCCCTCTATCACTAATGTTTTACTTGTAGAAGGACTGAAGCATAATCTATTGTCCATAAGTCAATTAAGTGACAATGGTTATGACATAGTCTTTAATCAAAAATGTTGTAAAGCTATTAGTCAAAAGGATGGCTCAATCCTATTTAGTGGAAAGAGGACGAACAACATTTATAAAATAAATCTTTCAGAACTTAAGGTTCAGAATGTTGAATGCCTCTTGTCTGTTAATGAGGAGCAATGGGTCTGGCACAGAAGATTAGGGCATATTAATATGAGACGTGTATCTCAGATTAATAAAATTAATCTTGTCAGAGGACTTCCTAGGTTGAAGTTCACCTCAGATGCTCTTTGTGAAGCATGTCAAAAAGGGAAGTTTTCAAAATCATCTTTTAAATCAAAAAATGTTGTTTCTACCTCCAGACCATTAGAATTACTTCATATTGATCTATTTGGACCAGTGAAAACTGCATCCATCAGAGGCAAGAAGTATGGATTAGTCATTGTTGATGACTATAGTAGATGGACATGGGTAAAGTTCTTAAAACACAAGGATGAGTCACATTCTGTGTTCTTTGACTTCTGCAAACAAGTCCAGGATGAAAAAGACTTCAAAATTACAAAAGTCAGAAGTGATCAGGGTGGTGAATTTGAAAAAAAATACTTTGAAAAATATTTTAATGAAAATGGCATTGCTCACGATTTTTCCTGTCCTAGAACTCCACAACATAATGGAGTTGTAGAGAGGAAAAATAGAACTCTGCAAGAAATGGCCAGAACCATGATCAATGAGACTAATCTGGCAAAGCACTTTTGGGCAGAAGCAATCAACACAGCATGTTACATTCAGAACAGAGTGTCTGTAAGACCTCTTCAGAAAAAGACTCCCTATGAATTGTGGAGGAACAGAAAGCCCAACATTGCTTATTTTCTTCCTTTTGGATGCATTTGCTATATGTTGAATACTAAAGAAAATCTGAACAAGTTTGATTCTAAAGCACAGAAGTTTTTCATGCTTGGGTATTCTGAACGCTCTAAAGGCTACAGAGTATACAATACTGAAACACAGATTGTGGAAGAATCTATTCATGTTAGATGTGATGATAAGCTTGGCATTAAAAAGCCAAAGCAGTTTGAAAATTCTGCAGATAGAGAAGTAGTCTTCACAGACTCTGAAGGATCAGAGGCAGACAAAGCTCAAGTAAAGGAACCAGAAGCAACGCCAGATGCAATTCCTTTGACTTCTCAAATGAACAACTTAAACATTTATGAAGAATCAACTGTTAGAGGATCATCTTCCAGAATCAAAGCTTCTCATCCAGAGAATGTGATCATTGGAAAGAAGGATGACCCTATCAGAACAAGATCCTTCCTCAGATCCTCTGAAGCATCATTATTTAGATTGGTGTCGGTAATTGAACCAACCACTATGGATGAAGCTCTGCAAGACAATGACTGGATTATTTCCATGCAAGAAGAGCTAAATCAGTTCACCAGAAATGATGTGTGGGACTTAGTTCCAATACCAAAAGGATTCAACATAATTGGAACTAAGTGGGTCTTCAGAAATAAGCTTAATGAGAAAGGAGAAGTTGAAAGAAATAAGGCAAGGCTTGTTGCTCAAGGGTACAGTCAACAAGAAGGTATTGATTACACTGAAACTTATGCTCTAGTGGCAAGGTTAGAATCTATACGCCTTTTTATTTCATTTGCTGCACAATATAACATCACTCTATATCAGATGGATGTTAAAAGTGCCTTTCTAAATGGTATTATAGAAGAAGAAGTTTATGTTCACCAGCCTCCTGGTTTTTGAGAGTGAAAAATTTCCAGAACATGTTTTCAAACTAAAGAAATCTCTGTATGGTTTAAAACAAGCTCCCAGAGCTTGGTATGAGAGGTTAAGCAATTTTCTTCTGGAGAAAAATTTCATCAGAGGCAAGGTGGACACAACACTCTTTTGTAAAACATTTAAGAAAGATCTTCTAATATGTCAAATATACGTGGATGATATTATATTTGGATCTACCAATAATATGCTGGGAAAGGAGTTTGCTCAATGTATGCAGGCAAAATTTGAAATGGGCATGATGGGAGAATTGAAATTCTTTCTGGGAATTCAAGTCAACCAAACTCCAGAGTGTACTTACATTCATCAGACCAAATATGTTAAAGAACTTCTGAAGAAATTTAACATGACTGATAGTAAGATGGCAAAGACTCCCATGCATCCAACTAGTACACTAGGCAAAGAAGAGGTAAGTAAGAAAGTAGATCAGAAACTCTACAGAGGTATGATAGGATCTCTTCTCTACTTAATTACTTCTAGACCTGACATTTTGTTCAGTGTATGTTTATGTGCAAGATTCTAATCAGATCCTAGAGAATCTCACTTAACTGTTGTTAAGAGGATTCTAAGGTATCTGAAAGGTACTACTAACGTGGGTCTGTGTTACAGAAAATCTGATAAATATACATTAGTTGGATTTTGTGATGCTGACTATGCTGGAGACATAGTAGAATGTAAAAGTACTTCTGGAAGCTGTCAGTTCCTTGGAAGTCATCTGATCTCATGGTACAGCAAGAAGCAACACACAATTGCACTTTCTACAACAGAGGCAGAATACATTGTTCTTGCTGGATGTAGCACGCAGATGCTCTGGATGAAGAGTCAATTAGAGAACTATCAGATCTTTGAGAGTAATGTATCTATCTTCTGTGATAATACTTTTGCTATATGTTTGTCTAAAAATCCAATTTTACACTCTAAGGCAAAACATATAGAAATTAAACATCATTTCATCAGAGACTATGTTCAGAAGGGTATTATAAACTTAGCCTTTGTTGATACAGATCATCAATGGGCTGATATTTTTACAAAACCCCTTGCTGAAGATAGGTTCAAGTTTATTCTGAAAAATATTGGTATGGATTTTTGTCCAGAATAATATTTATCAGAGGCAAACTTCTCAGATGCAAAATGTTTAATACTCTGAAGTATTTCATCTGTTAATTTATTCATTTTCTTGAATTATTTTACTTGTGTAAATCTGAACTAACAATGCTCAGAGGATCTGAACGTTATCTAATGTTTCATTTCTCAAAAGATTTCAGAGGCATAAGCAATCAAACACGTGTAGCTCAGAACTGAAAAGGTAGAGTGCACTTTACTGAATTAACGTTTGAAGTACTGCTTTGAAAATCTGAATTTTCTTGATTTTCCCCCCATCTGTCAGAATCATAATTGTTGTGCAATGATGTTTTTACTTTTTCATTAAATGTTATGTGAAGCGTGCCTATGTGACTATTTGTGTATCTGATTTTATCTATAAATATCACAAATCACACCATTTCACACTTTTCACCTCACGAACCTTTTATGCATTTATGTCGTCTCTTTGCTCTCCATCTAAACCCTAAACCTAAAATCTCTCTCTCAAGAACATCAATGGCATCTTCTTCATCAACATCTGCTCAGATGCAATCAACCATTGCTGGTTCTGTTACTAATGTTGAAGCTTACAAAGAACCTGTAAGAACTCTTCTCACTCCAACCATAGAACTGGAAGTTCTGAGTGAATGCTTCATAGACCTTGAGTCCATTGAAGAAAATGGATTTAATCTCTCCTCAACCATCCAAACTCAGAGTTGGACAAAGTATTTTGACAGGCTTATGGGTCCTGTTTATCCAACCTTAGTAAAAGAATTCTGGATACATGCTCAGGTGTGCCCTAAGTTCATCCATTCTTATGTCCTTGGAAAGGAGATTGTGATTACTGAGAAGTTGATCAGACAACTAATTGGATACTCTGAAACTGATGGTGAAACCAGTCTACAATCTGCTCATGTGGATCTTGTTGATGTGTTTCAAGAAGTTACTATTGCTGGGACACCAACTAGCAAAGTAAGGGAACTAAAGCCAGTCTACAGGATCTGGGCCAAGATTTTCATGAGTTCCATTTTTCACAGAAAATCATCAAATTCCCCAGACTATGTCAGTGCTGAACAACTATATTTTATGTTCTGTATGAGCAAGGGAAAGAAGGTGGACTTGCCTTATCTTCTGTTCAGTCACCTTCTGAATCATGTAAAGGAAACAAGAGAAGATGTAAGAGTCAAAGCTGGAAAAGTTAGGAATTGAATTCCTATGGGTAGGCTGATATCAGACATTCTAACAGAGAATGGTCTTGTGAAATATCTGTATGACACTGGATTGATAGAGGATCTGTCTTATGTCATAGGTTCTGTCATAAATGGCAATACTCTGAAGAGGATGAAGGTCATCACAGAGCTTGCCAACAAACCCAAGAAAATTGCTACTAAGGATGTAAGCAACAAAAGGATTCCTATTGAAGATTTTCCAATGTTCACTGCTGATGAACCTAGGCACATCATTCTGACATTCATTGCTGATTGTTTAAAAAATGGTGTTCCTCTGCCTGTGAACATAGTACAGAAGGAAGGAGAAGTTCTGCCAAATCCTGTTAGAGAAAGACGCTCAAAGAAGATTGCTGAAGAAGGATTTGAGGCTCAGCCAAAGAGAAAAGCCTCTGAAGCTGCTGCTAAGCCTCAGAAGGTAAAAAAAGTGAAACCCACTCCTCCAGAAGCTAGTCTGGAAGAAATCAGAGAAACTATCAAGCAGGTATTAACATCTGATCCAACTCCAACCATTCACTCTCCATTACCTTCACCTTCTCCATCACCTTCTAGACCACATTCATCTGTACCACCATCATCTGGAATTCATACATCTGAACCCCTTTCATCTCAAACTACACTTTCACAACCATCGTCTGTCCAAACTCCATCAGAACCACCTCAAACTAAAATCCAACCAGAACATCAACAACAAGAACCATCTCAGCCAGAACCTCAACAACAACAACAACCATAACTTCAACAACAACAACAACCAGAACCTCAACAACCACAACAACAAACACAACCAGAACAACAACAATCACCGGAACATCCATCTCAACCCATTTCATCTGAACCTCCCCAACCAACACCATCTGAACAACCATTACCTATTCCAGAACCCTCAAATGACATTCTTGATCTGGAACCACTTGCAACCATGGTTGTCTTGTCATCCACCTCATGCCACTCCACTGAATCATCTGATTCTGAATCAGAAGTTCCCTCACCCTCTTGTTTAAACATTCCTGATCCACTCAAACCTGCATTTTCTGATCTTTCAGCACCTGAACAAATAAATTGAAGACTTGCACTTCGTTCAAATTTCAACCTCTCAGATTTTCAAAATTCATCCTCTGAAGCTGAAATTTCACCAACCCCTACACCTCAACTCACAATACCACAACCATCTGAACCTCAACAGTCTGAACCTCAACCATCTGCATTTCAACCATCTGACCAACCACCATCTAATCCAACACCTCCTAATATCACTTGTGAACAACCTCAGCCAAACTCTGAATCTGTTGAGAAAGTGACCCCTGAGGAATTTCTTTACACCAACCATAGATCAGATGTTGATAAACTGTTTGATAATTTCAAAAAGGAAGTTCGTATGGGGATTGCACGTGTGGAAGAAGAGTGTCTGTTCAGTATAGATCCTGCTAAGTCTGAAGCTGCTTGGGATAAATTTATCTCTAAGATCAACATGGTGGCCTCTCATCTCAAGACAGTCTGTGCTGAAGATGCTAAGGCAAAGTTTGCTGAGTTAGTAAGATAAACTCTGATGAGCATTCCCAAACCACCAGTGCTGCTTCTGGAAGCTGCTCCTGCTGAAGACTCTCCATCTGAAGATGTTGCATCTGATACGGACATTGATGCATCTGCACCTGAAGTAAAGGCTGACAATTCAGAACTTGTAAAAGAGGTTAAGGAAATCAAGTCCTGGATGATCAAACAAGAACAAACCACTGAAGAGATTAAGACTTGGATGGCCAAGCAAGAAGAGTCTACTTCAAAGATCACAGATCTTCTGACCCTGATTGCATCTCGTCAACCCTAGTTTCTTTTCATGTTTTTGCACTGCTGTTTTGAATTTGTTTTCTCTTGTTTGTTTATTATCATCTGTTATGTGAACCATCTGAATGAATTAAATTTTTTGCTTGGTTTTTCTTCTATTATCTTTTCTGTCTTTACACATCTTTTTGATTATAACAAAAAGGGGGAGAAAAAGAATCTGATTGTTCAATCCATAAGCAAATACTAAAACAAAATTCAGACATATTATTAACTATCTTTGAATTTAAGTCTTTCAGATTCTATTGTTTCATCTGAAAAATTAAATTCATTGAAGTTATCCTGAGAGTTACCCAACCAGACTCTGGTTTTTGAAGCAAATTGTACTCTGAATCTAAACGCAAAACCAGACTCTGTGTTTGAAAGAAGTCATCAGACTTTGATTAACCAGACTCTGTGTTTGAAAGAAGTCATCTGACTCTGATTAACCAGACTCTGCGTTTGAAAGAAGTCATCAGACTCTGATTCTGAAATACACTCAAGTAAAAAGGGAAGTATTCTTTTCCTTAGAGTATTCATTTCAGGGGGATATTCTTAATCTCAGGGGGAGTTATAATTATTATTTTTTTATTATTGAACAAAATTTCTCATGTTTTGTCATCATCAAAAAGGGGGAGATTGTAAGAACACAGATTTTTTCTTAGTAATATCTCTATGTTTTGATGATAACTCTTATGAAATTTTGTATTAAAGAATTATATACTCTAAAATTTATTCATGAATATTTGTTGCAGATAATTAAAGTATATATACATCCAAGAGCAAATTAATCAGAACATAGAACTATGGAAGGCTCTGAAGAGTCAGAATCATCTTATAGAAGAATCTGAGCGTTGTTTGCAGAAGAATCTAAAGCAGAAGCTACAGAAGAATCTGAAGCAGAAGCTACAGAAGAATTTGAAGCAGAAGCTGCAGAAGAATCTGAAGCAGAAGACTCTAATAAGATCTGAAGACTCTGAAGCATTAAAGAACTTTGTATGAGAGTTAAGAAGCACAGTTTTTCAGAAGACTCTGAGAGTACTACACGCTGCATGTACTAAGGATCTGATTCATAAAACTCTGCTCTGATAGAACTACACGCTAAAGCACATTTGCTGCCTTACTCTGATTCAGCAAAAACTGATGGGAATCCAAGACTCTGATCATGCAAGATCTGATGGTTACTCTGCTGAAAAGAAATAATTATTGAAGAAGAATTCAAAGTAATATCCTTTGATTTAGCTCAACGACTCTTTCCTCTTTCATGCTTGACAGTAGAACACAGACCAAAAGCATTTCTCTGTGCATTCTACTTCCAGGAAAAGTCATGTGATGTAAAGACAAAAAGGTTCAGGCCTTTTCAGTACACAACCTCCAATGTCAAGACTTTGTGGACTACTGTGCATATAAAAGCAAGTCTTCATCATCTTCTTCAATGTGATCTACAACCAACGAATCTCAAAAAGAAACTCTTACAAGCGCTCATAAAATACTCTTATTGCTGAGTTTATTCTTTTGTTCTTAACATTAAGTGAAATATCACTATTGTGATAAAGCTTGTTAGAAGCATTCATACACTTGTATTGATCTTAAATTTTATTGTAATAGTTCCTTAAGAAGATCCAGTTGGGATCAGTAGTTCTTGAGAAGACTTTGAACAGTTGTTCTTAGTGGTTACTATTGTAATCAGTTGATTAAATAGTGGATTAAGTCCTTGTTTGAGAAAGGCAAATCACTCTGGATAGGGTGGACTGGAGTAGTTGAGTCCAAAGAACCAGGAAAAAATACTTGAGTTCTTACTTCTAAGTTTTTATCTTTATACTTATTCAACCCCCCTTCTAAGTATTTTCTCACCTTCACTATCCATGATACAGGGTTCAATGGAAAGATCTTTTCCTTTGGAAAGAGAGAGGGGAGGCAACTGGGATGAGAGCTAACAAGCTTCATCACTTGGGGAAAGAAAACATTAAGCAAAGCAATCAACATGATAAAGATACATACATGGTGAGCATGTGAAATGATAAAAATAAAGATGCATTGATGACAATCAAAGTAGTTGATTAAGCAGGAAGTGTGACGACAGATCGAGCTTAAGTAAATGCAACAAGGGGGACAAAATAAACATGGTAACAACCAAAGATGAAATCCTAGCATGTTGACTAAAATTTAAGGATATGAATGCAGGCAAGAATCACAAACAATCATAAGTATAACAAGAGAAAAATTCATCTGCATACGCGAAAACGATCACAAAAACACATTTAACTTGCACATATCCAAAAGGGGTGAAAATTTAGGCAAACATGGAATTTAAAAATATGGCATGAAAGTAGGCATCAATATGAACATAATGCAAAAAGAATGGGTGAAAAATTATAAATATCGAAGGAGATATGAATTTTTGAAATTTGGTTGAAAAATGGCAAAAATTGGTAAAAGGGTTACCCTCCTCGGGGGTCGAACCCATGCTTGCAAGGTAATAGGCGCTTAAGTGACAAGTTGACTACCACTGGGGTGGCTATACATTTGTTGATGAAGCCACCCCTTTAAATATATAAGGGATACTTTCAAACAGGCTGGGCACAAAAACATGAACAAAACTTGGATTTGCATTTTGGCCATAACTTCTCCAATTCTTGATGGATTTTCACAAACTTTTAGCCTAAATTGAGTATTTTTTAATGTGGAACAAGATGGTATGGTTGGTTTTCTGAAATTCCCTCCCCATTTTAAAACCCGATGGTGTGTGCAAAGTGAACAAGTGAGATGCATTTTGAGATGGAACCTAAGCTACAACCAGTTTTAAACCAATATAAGCATACACACACCATATAGATGTTGATGAATGAAATAAGCAAAGAGTTTTGGCACAGAACAGTTCATGGTGGAAAGTGATATTCAACTTGCAATATTATTATGTGAAATGCATAATGAAATGAAGATTCAAATCCAGGCATGTTCAGGTCAAAGCAAATTTATACACACATTGGAAATAGGTTGATGAATGAGTGCCAACACACAAAAAAAATGAGTTCAAAATTGGTGGTAGTGAAAGTGACATTCATACTGCATTTTTTGTGTTTTAGTGAGGTGCAGTTTCAAATCCAGCTAGTTCTACATCATACCAGTCACATACACATACCACAAAATGTTATTGAATGATATCTAAACCATATGTATGGATCAAGACAGTCTAACATGAAAAGTGATGTGTAAATTGCAAAGAATGTGAACAGAAGGCATCTTTGAAGCTAGTGATCAGTTCAGGCATGTTACAATCAGATATATGGTTCAAACATAATTCAAACATCATGCAGACAATGATCATACATCCAAAAGGCTTGTTCATGAAGCAAAACATCAACTGTCATATGGAAATGACAAGGAAAATCATGACAGTTGCAAGAATGAGGGTTTGAGATGCAATTTTGATGTTTATGATGCAATGCAAGATGGTGTCCAAGTCAGTTTCATGCAGTTTCAACTTGGATTAAATGCACACACATGTTGAAAATATGATAATGAATGAATTCAATCAAAAGTTTTGGATCAGAACAGTTTGAAATAAGAAATGATATGCAAGCTGCCAAACTGTCATGTGAGATGCATGATGAGGTTCAGTTTTGATTCCAAACATGTTCAGGTCAAATGAAGCATATACACACCACACATACATTGTATTGAGTGAGTTTAAGCAAGAATTGAAGTCTAAAACAGACTGTCATGGAAAGTGACCAACAAGTTGCAATTATGGCATGTTCAAAGCATGAAGACATTCAAATTAAGTTTCAGGCACTTTTTGATCAGCTAGACTATGCACACACCTCTTAAATATGATAACAAACATGTTTAGGCATGGATTTGGTTTCAAAACAAACTGAGGCAAAAAATGAAGAGCAGGATGCCACTTTGGTATTTTGCAATGCAGTAGGATTTTCAAAATTGGTTCTATGCACATCTACACCAAATAAATCACTCACACATCTTGCATACATGTAAACAAGTAAGTTCAAACAAAGGGAATGGTTCAAAACAGGTCTGTTATAAGAAAATGATATGCAAGCTGTGATATTGTGCTTTGTACATTCATGAAAACATTCAAATCAGTTTCTAGTCATGCTTAACCCAAATCAGTTGCACACACAAGTCATAAATGCATAAATGGATGATTCTAAACTCAAACTTAAACCAACTCTAGCCTGTAACCAAAACTAGCATGTTTATGGCATTAATATGCAAAATATGGCATTTTGTGAATGATTAAGTAAACCAGATGGAAATAGCTCTTAATAACCTTACATATTCAACATAAACATGATTTCAAAGGTGCTCTAATTCAACAAACAGATGCATCTCAGTTGTAACAAGAGTTGACATATGACATGTTCATGATGCATTTTCAACATAGCAAACTCAAAAATGTCAAACATGGGATTGTGATGTAAAAGAGAGAATGGATTGTCTACATACCTCTAGTAGACTGTGTTGAGTTGATTAGAACACCAAGAAACTCAGAGGAACTTCAAATGCACCTAGCTTTGGAGATTTCTTCTTTTTGAAGCAAGGATGCAAATTTGAAGAGAGTTGGAGAAATAAACTCCACCAATGATCCTTAACACTTTAGACAGTAGAGAAATGATATATGTGAGGTGTTTGAGTGATTAGAACATCAAGCAAATGCCTAGAACCAGTTTTGGCAGATTTTGTGGCTTTTGGTTAAAGTAACTTGGTATGGAAGTTGACTTTTTGAATGGTGAGGTTTTTGAATGGTCTAAGGTCTTGGACACCTTCTATACCATATTTAGAGATTGTGTGGATGATTGTTGGGGAGTTTGAGTGTAGAGAAATGATCTTGGCAGCACTTGTACCAAGACAGATTTTGGTGGTTTTTGGTGAAATGTGATTTTGTGATTTTGAAGCAAAGTGTGCAAGAGCAAAGGCTTGAGCTTTCTCTGGTTTTTTAGACTATATATTGTGTATCTAATGAAGTGGTGAGGGCCTCTATTTATAGGCAAATGAATGGAGGGGCAGATTTGGAGATTTCCTTCATACGAAGGAAAGGTTTTTCTTTTTGAATCAAACCTCCACAAGGGGGTTTCCTTGGCAGATAGGTAAGCTCAATAGTCAAGAAAAATGATGAGTTTGAAAGGGCTAAATGCAGGCTAGAAAGCATTGGTTGATGGCTGGTTTAGATTTTCCTTTACACCTCATGCTTGCCATTTTCACTTTAAGTGCAAGTTGTAAAGCCACTTGCAAGCCCACTTGCAAACTTGGTTAATTCCATTTCCTCTGCATTTTCATTGTATTTCCATGATACAAAGTTACTACACATTAGATAAAACATGTTTCAAAAGCTGAGATTGGCCAAATTGATCAAAGGAATGATTTTTGAAAGTTTGTCAATGTGGTACTCAAGTGTGAGAACACCAACTTGCCATAACCATAACTCTCAGCTCACAAATCCTTTTGAGATGTTCTAGTACTCTTTAGGAAGCCCTCAAATAGATCTAAAACATTCATGTTTTCATGAGTTTCAAATTCTCAAAGGAACTTGGCCAAAAGACCTCTCAAAGTTGCTAAAAAATGAGCTTGAAAGTGAAATTTTTCTAAGTCTTTTTCCCTTCTCAAAATGAATTAGGTCATAACTCTAAATCTATACATTTTCTGATCATGGAGCACTTAGGGACTTTTGTAGGATTTGTCAAGAGCTTTCTAATGAGCTTTGAACCACTTTATTTGGATGTGTGGTTGAGGAGTTATGGTTTAGCCCCTTTCAAAACCCTAATTTCCCGATTTTTTGATTACTTCTTCATCCTTGATCCAATGGTCATGAAAATTGATAAGAAAGTTCAATATGGCATAAGGAAAAATTTTTATTCACACTTTGAAGTCCAATTCCTTAAATTTGAAGAGTTGACTTTTCGGTCAACCGTACGATCGATCGATGACAACCGAGTCGCCCGTTGACACTCTGGACCTTCTGAGACTTTGACACTTATTGAATGAACTTTATTAAGCTATATGAACTTCATGGATCATAATACCACCATTAAAACACTTTCCAACACCAAAGTCAAACTACAGTTGACTTTTACTGGTCAAAAACCCTAATCGGGTGCCCTGAAATGTACTGTTCTTGATTCTGGGGTAACAACCTCAAATTGGACTCTCAATTGACATCATGTGATACCCTTGATCTTGTTTCATGATTGAATTAGTCTAAAACTTGGATTGATCACAAACCATGAAGCTTCAATTTGACAGTACAAAACCCTGATTCATATGTAACTTGACAAAGCCAAACTTGCACTGGGTTAGGGTTAAATAATTTATGAGTATGCTCCTAAAATGATTATGAGAATATAAGGGGTCAAAATTTGGGGTGCAACAGTTGCCCCTATTTAAATATCTTCACTAGATGGAACTGAGAGATGACAATCCTCGTAGAATCGCAGTGAAAGGTATTTAAATATAGAAAACCAAAAAATTTGTGCCTTAGATCCGATGATATGCAAAAGGACAGGTCATGATATGATATGAATTCTAAATGATGCTTGGATGCAAGACATATGCAGAGGACAGAAAAACAAAACAACGAGTAATTACTCATGAGACCTGGTTTTGTGGACTCGATACTGGGGGAAAACCGAGATATAACAATCAATAGTTCAAACATGACTAGTGATAACTGAGAGGAAAATTTCACATGAGGATGCAAGAATTCCAATGAAGATGACAATCTCACTGGGGAAGAGCAAACACTCCACTGGGGATAGAAGTAAATTTCCACCGGGGAAAAAGAGCGATTTTATACCGGGGGAGTGAAGAACCAGAGACGTGGACCTCACTGGGGATGATCAGATGAGGAACTTCCTATAGTGAAGAGTTTAAACGGGATCTTCAGGAATGGACTAGAAACAAGGACCCAACATACTGGGGATACTAGTGACGACTAGATCTCCGAGACTTGTCTGGGGAAAAAAGATTTTGCTGGGGATAATGATGTCACCCAGTTTTAACAGATGGTTCAAAACAGTGCTAGTAACCACTAGACTTTCTGGAGGTAATGGTAACGACCAACCTGAGATAATGACAAATGAGATTTCTCGAATCCAATTGGTAACACATAGGATTTCGACTGGGGAAATTGGTGACGACCAAATTTCAAGCAATGCCAGTAACTACTAGACTTAAAGGAGGTTGGTAACAACCAAGTCCGAGTACCAATGACGATTGGATTTCAAGTAATGCCAGTTACGACTGGTCTTTAAAAGAAAACATGGTGACGACCAAATCAGCGTATATCAACACATGTGGTTATGAGAATGCTAGCAAGCCACTAGGCTTTAGCTGGGGAGGTTGGTAACGACCAAACCAAAAGATACCAATAACGATTGGGTTTCAAGTGACGCCAGTTACGACTGAACTTCATGGGGAAGGTTGGTAACGACCAACAAGATACCAATGCCAATAGGATTTCGAACATGTGCCTGTTACGATTGGACTTAAACGGAAAATCAACTAGTAACGACCAGACTTCACAGGGGATTTGCTAGTGACGACTAGACTTCAGAGGGAAAAAGTTGGTAGCGACCAAACCAAAAGATAATAACGAGTGGAGTTAAGACGATGCCGGTTACGACTGGACTTCAAAGGAAAATATGGTGACGACCAAAAGAATACCATTAACGATTGGATTCTAAAACAATGCCAGTTACAACTGGACTTTAAACGGAAATTCACTAGCAGTGATTAGACATTCACGGGGAATCGACAGATAGCACACCGAACTCGAGAGACAAAATGAATCACATTGAACCCACGCTGAAGGGTGTATGTAGACTTGAAAATAAATCCAATCTTAACATGGGAATAGAGCTTTAAACAAGCTAGTTAGAGATGACAAAGTAAATTCAACCAAAAAGCCCAGAAATCCTCTGCTGGGGACGAGTCTTCACATCATCGTAAGAATTTCTTGAGAGACAGTCTTCAAGCTTTGATAGCCACACATGACCAAAGGAAAATCAGCAGTTTGACTTGCTTATGCTTCATCAGGGAGTGCGATAGGATTGCGTATCAAAGTTTCTGCTACCCTGAGGTTTCGGGGAAGTATGATTTTCCTCGACTCTTTTCCATGAGTTGAAGTTTTTACATTTGTTAATCTTTTCAAGTTTTATTCAATAATTTGACCCTAATGCTTTCAAAATTATCGTTGATCAACAAACAATATTTTGCATAACAAAGAAAATAAAGGAAATGGTGAATTTGCAAAAGAAAAGAATGGCTCAAGAACTGATTTTATTCAAGAATGAAATCTTGCAAATGACAAAATTCCATAGAATTTTTACAAGTGAAAAAATAGCAACGTGGATAAGGTTACATTGAATCCCATGACCAACTATCCCTAAAGACTAAAACTCCCCAAAATCATTGCTTCTGAAGAGAGCGGTTGAAGTGAACTTTTGTAGGATCTTCTGCGGTAGTGATAACTCATCTGATGCAGTGAAACGCCTTTGTCCCTAACTTTTGCCTGGATCGCCCTTTTGGGTTTTCAATCCACCGGGACGCTCATTTTTGACTAAGCCGCCCTTTTGGGTTTTCAACTTAGAGAGCTCTTATTTTTATTTTCCTTTTTCTCTTCTTTTTTCCTTTTTCTCAACCATAACTTTTGCATAAGCCGTTCCTTTGAGTTTTCGGCTTATCGGGTTCTTTTAGGCGTAATATTTTCGTACTGCATCAGAATTCACTGGATGAGTAAGCTGCTCTCCATCCATGGTAGTAAGAATTAACGAGCCTCCTGAGAAGACTGTTTTCACAACAAACGGTCCGTCATAATTAGGCATCCATTTTCCTCGTGCATCTTTGTGAACTGGTAAAATCTTTTTGAGTACAAGCTCCCCTTCTCGGAACTCTCGGACACGAACTTTCTTGTCAAAAGCTTTCTTAATCCTCTTCTGATATAACTAACCATGACACATCGCAGACATGCGCTTCTCGTCTATAAGATTCAACTGATCAAACCTTTCTCTCACCCATTCTGCTTCTTCAAGCTTGGTTTCCATTATGACTCTCAAAGAAGGTATCTCGACCTCGATAGGGAGTACCACATCCATTCCATATACCAAAGAAAAAGGGGTTGCCCCTGTTGAAGTGCGGACGGACGTTCTGTACCCATGCAATGCAAATGGTAGCATCTCATGCCAATCTTTGTAAGTTTTCACCATCTTTTGCAAAATCTTTTTGATGTTTTTATTTGCAGCTTCCACAGCTCTGTTCATCTTGGGACGATAAGGAGAAGAATTGTGATGCTCAATTTTGAAGTCATCACACAACTCTTTCATGACTTTGTTGTTCAAATTGGTACCATTGTCCGTTATGATTCGGCTCGGAATTCCGTAATGACAAATAATTTCCTTCTTGATAAAACGGGCCACCACTTGTCGAGTGACATTAGTGTAGGATGCGGCTTCAACCCACTTTGTGAAATAGTCAATAGCAACCAGAATAAATCGGTGTCCGTTAGAAGCTTTTGGCTCAATTGCCCCAATCATATCAATGCCCCACATAGAGAAAGGCCACGGTGACGACAACACATTTAGCAACGTCGGAGGTACATGCATCTTGTCCGCATAAATCTGACACTTGCGACATTTCCTGGCATATTGAATACAGTCAGTTTCCAAGGTCAACCAGTAATAACCAGCCCTCAAAATCTTTTTAGACACAGCATATCCATTAGCATGAGTGCCAAATATTCCCTCATGAACATCTTGCATTAACAATTCTGCTTCTCGTCTGTCGACACACCTAAGCAGGACCATATCATGATTTCTTTTGTAAAGCACATCATTTCTGAGAAAGAACTTGGATGCTAATCGTCTCAGAGTTTTCTTGTCAAGTGACGTAGCATCTGCTGGATATTCTTGTTTGGACAGGTACTTCTTGATGTCGTGGTACCAGGGCTTATTATCAGTTTCTTCTTCAACCATCTGACAGTAGGCAGGCTCAGTCTTGCGTTCAATTCGGATGAGAGTGGCATCATTGACATCCCTGACTTTCCACATTGAGGCTAACATGGCTAGGGCATCGGCGATGTGATTCTCAAATCTCGGGACATGCTTGAAGGTGATTTCATCAAAATACTCCATCATCTTGACGATGTAGGCTCTATAAGGGATCAAATTCTCATGCCTAGTCTCCCAGTCACCAGTGATTTGATAAATGACCAAAGCTGAATCCCCCTGACTTCAAGAAGTTTGATTTTGAGGTCGATAGCTGCTTCGAGGCCGAGAGTGCATGCTTCATATTCGGCGATATTGTTTGTGCAATCAAAATCTAACCTGGTTGTGAATGGAGTGTAACCACCTTCTAGACTCATTAAAACAGCGCCTACACCATGCCCATTGTAGTTGGAGGAACCATCAAACATCATTTTCCACCAAAGACTTGTTTGCGTACCTTCATCGGCACCTGGCTCTTCACAATCCTTTACCAACATAATGTCCTCATTTGGGAAATCAAATTTGAGAGACTCATAGTCTTCCACTGGTTGATCTGCAAGATATTCTGACAAAACACTACCCTTGATAGATTTATGGGCTACATACTGGATGTCGTGTTCTGACAATAACATATGCCAACGGGCAAGCCTTCCAGTCTGAGCAGGTTTCTCAAAAATATACTTTATCGGATCCATTTTTGAAATCAACAAAGTGGTATGACAAATCATATACTACCTCAAACGCCTGGCAGCCCATGCTAAGGCACAACAAGTTTTCTCCATAAGTGAATATCGGCTTTCACAATCAGTGAACTTCTTACTTAAATAATAAATAGCATGTTCTTTTCGTCCGGACTCGTCCTGCTGACCTAACACACAACCCATGGAGTTCTCGAGCACTGTCAAATACATGAAGAGAGGCCTTCTTGGAACAGGAGGTATCAAGATCGGAGGCTCTTGAAGATAGCCTTTAATCTTATCAAACGCTTGCTGACAATTTGAATTCCAAACAACTGTCTTGTCCTTGCGTAACAATTTGAAGATGGGCTCGTAAGTAGGAGTCATATTGGAAATAAATCTGGATATGTAGTTCAGTCTTCCAAGAAAACCTCTGACTTGCTTCTCAGTCTGCGGAGCTGGCATATCTTGAATGGCTCGGACTTTATCTGGATCTACCTCAATCCCTCGGTGACTGACAATGAAACTGAGTAACTTTCCAGATCTTACTCCAAAGGTACACTTGGCTGGATTCAGTCTCAACTGATATTTTCTGAGTCTCTTAAACAATTTCAAAAGATGTTCCAAATGGTCCTCCTTGCTCTGAGATTTGGCTATCATGTCATCAACATATACCTCTATCTCCTTATGCATCATATCATGAAATAAAGCCACCATGGCTCTTTGATAAGTAGCACCTGCGTTCTTTAGACCGAAAGGCATAACTCTGTAATAGTAAGTCCCCCACGGAGTGATGAAAGTAGTTTTTTCCATGTCATCGGGATCCATCTTAATCTGATTGTAACCGGAGAAACCATCCATAAATGAGAAAACTGCAAAACGAGCCGTATTATCCACCAACGTATCAATATGCGGCAAAGGGAAATCATCCTTCGGACTAGCCTTGTTTAGATCCCTGTAATCCACACACATTCTGACTTTCCCATCCTTTTTCGGTACAGGTACAATATTGGCCACCCATTCGGGGTATTTGGACACTACTAAAAAACCGGCGTCAATCTGTTTCTTCACTTCATCTCGAATCTTGAGAGCCATGTCAGGTCTTGTTCTTCGGAGCTTTTGTTTAACCGATGGGCATTCTGGTCGAAGCAGTAATTTGTGAACCACTATGTCAGTGTCTAAACCTGGCATATCTTGGTATGACCAAGAAAATACATCCACATACTCTTTCAGAAGCTCTTCTAGTTGTTGCTTGACTTCTTCCCCTAGGGCTGCCCCAATCTTGACTTCTTTCTTGTCTTCTTCGGTGCCAAGATTAATGACTTCTACCTGTTCTTTATAGGGTTGAAGCTCTGTGTACTCATGGTGTGCCAATTTTACCAGTTCATCAGGGATTTCAAAATCTTCATCCTCATTTTCAGCTTGGTATATTGGTGAATCAAAGTCAGGAGGGAATGCAAGGTCATAGGATTCAACGGGTTTTAGGACATCACTGCACGTTGGAATGGCTTAATTTATTAAAACACACAAAGACAAATGCAGCACACAAAAGAGAAAATTGTTTTGGGTTTTTTAAGATTGCCATTTTTCTTTTAAAATGAAAGCAAAAGCAGTAAAGGAAATAACACAAGGAAATTAACAAAATAGTTCATTTCTCATTGATTTTCTTAAAAGCACAGGGCCCTTACAAAACATTCATATAGCCTTGGGCATGGCTATGGAGATTCAAAACAACAACAAGAAAAGAAAGACAAACAAATTACTTTAACTCAGGAAAGACCATAGGAATCTCAATAGCTTCCCAGTTGCTCAAGGCAGAGTTGCAATGATACACTAACTGTTCAAGGTCTCCATCTTCAAAATCTTCTTCCACAACGCTGACTTGGAATCCTCCACTGATGAATACTTCTTGTATGGTCTTTGGGCGTCCTTTGTCATGTGTCGATGCTTCATCATGAGTTGGTTTGTAACCCAACCCTTGGCGATCCATCTTTGGCTTCACTTCAATAACCTCTCCCCAACCTGCGGGAGTACCTTCTTCCAGTGTAGACTTGATGCTCTGAGCGGATGCAAAAGACGGACCACTCTTAGCCACTGTTTCCTCTAACATCACTGCATTAGCTATCTCGAGTGCTTGAAAGGAAGTTTCTAACGCCCCTTCATCTGCTTCAATATACTTGAATGATGACAGATTGCTCACCATTAGGTCCTCTTCACCGTGTACAATCACCAACTTGTCATTTACCACAAATTTCATTCTCTGATGCAATGTGGAAGTCACTGCCCCAGCCACGTGAATCCATGGTCGTCCCAACAAACAACTATAAGCTGGGTTAATGTCCATGACTTGGAATGTAATATCGAACACATGAGGCCCTATCGTGATTGGCAATTCTACCTCTCCAACAACCATTCTTCTCGAACCGTCAAAAGCTTTTACAATCAATGACGTCGGTTTCATTTCTGCCCCTGCATATGCTAACCTCGCGAGCGACCTTGCGGGAAATACATTCAATGAGAATCCAGTGTCGACTAAAACTCATGCCATTATGTCTTCTTGGCACCTGACAGATATGTGCAACACACGGTTGTGATTGCGTCCTTCTTTTGGCAACTCTGCATCACTAAAACTCAGGGTGTTACATGCAGTAATGTTGGCTATTACTGAGTCAAATTGGTCGAGAGTTATATCTCTTGTCACATGTGCCTGCTTCAATACTTTTTGTAGAGCTTCTCTGTGAGCTGGAGAGTTCATCACGAGAGACAAGATTGATATCTTCGATGGGGTTTGGTAAAGCTGATCAATAACCCTGTAATCGCTTTTCCGAATAATCCTTAAGAATTCCTCGTCGTCTCCCTCAGTACTTGCTACCTCTTTTTCTTTTGTTGTAGCATAGGTGACCTCTTTTGGAGCAGCTATTGTTATCTTTGGCTGATAGATTCGACCACTACGGGTCATCTTGCTTGTACCTGCAATATTTGTTACGTCCACTTGGTCATCTTTCACTGTCTCTTTCTGACTAACCTTCCCAGTTCCTCGGTCTATCACAGTCATGTCATACTTCCATGGAACGACTTTTATGCTGTCAAAAAGAAACGGTCTTGGTTTCTGAATAATAATTGGTCGAGGTTGATCGGTAGCCAGCTTGTTGAAAACAGGTTTCACACTTTTGTTGGTCATTTTGAACATTGGAACTCTCTCACCTTTCTTTGGTAAATTAAAAACAGGGTCGATTATCGAAACTTCTTATTTCCTTACCTTGCTACACACTTGCAACACTCCATCATTAATCAATCTTTGTGTATCCTGTCGTACCACATCACACCCTCTAGAATCACTAGAACATTCTTCACAATCATTATGTTTACCTTCTATCAATCTTGCTTTTAGCAGCTTCTCATGAAGTAACCTTAACGAGGTCTTAATCTCTGACACGCCTCGGACTATCCTTTCATCTGAAACTTCTTCTACAACATTAACCCCTCCATGGTTCGGCAATGGATTACTTTTAACGTTTGGGGGTACATCATCAAAAGATAAGATCTTCTTTTTTATCAACTCCCTGACAAGATGTTTTAAGGCAAGACAACCTTCTAAATCATGACCGGCAACGCCTTCGTGAAAGGCACAATGAGCATTTGGATTATAGTGAGGAGATGTAGTGTCTGGATTTAACGGTCGCGTTGTTACCAATCCCTGCTGCACTAAGGAGGGGTACAACTCTGTGTAAGTCATTGGTATCTGAGGAAGTGGCGGTTTTGTTATTGGTCTCCGATTCTGGTAGTTCTGTCTGGGTGCCTGAGCTCTAGGCTGATGATGTTGTTGATAGGGTGGAGCGTTGGGCGCTCGTTGATACCCTTGTTGAATTGGCTGATATACAGGTGCTGGTTGCACTGTCTGATAACCGGGAACAGGGTGATTAAAAGCCGGAGTTACAACTGCCACATATGGTTGTTGGGTATACTGCAACGGATACATTGGTCGTTGATGTTGGGACTGCTGAACATAACTTTCGTGAGGCTGCTGAACAAAGCCTTGCTGAGGTTGTTGAACATAACTCTGCGGATACTGTTGGTAAGGCGGTCTCCAGGTGCGACTCTTTCTTCCCACGGTTACTGCATTTGTTTCCCCTTCCTTCTTTTTATGAAAATTACTGCTGAACTTCTTGACATTGTTGTTACCAGAACTGCTGAAACCGATAGCCACCTTTCCATTCTTCAATCCTAACTCCACTCTTACCCCTACTGCTACTATATCTGAGAAACTTGCGGTTACACTACTGATCATTTTATCATAAAACTCTGGTCTCACTATGTCGACGAACCAACCTGTCAACTCTTTTTCACTCAAAGGAGGTTCTACCTGAGAGGCTGTCTCCCTCCACCGTTGTGCATATTCTTTGAAAGATTTCGAACTCTTCTGTGACATACTCAGTAACTGTCTTGTATCAGGGGCTAAATCCATGTTGTACTTGTAATATTTTACAAAAGCATCAACCAAGTCTTGGAAACTATGAATACGAGACTGATCCAAACCCAAATACCATTTAGAAGGAGCTCCTTTCAAACTATCTTGGAAATAGTGAATCATCAACTTGTCATCTTCTACATGAGCGGCCATTCTTCGATAATACATAATCAGATGTGTTCGAGGATATGTAGCACCAGAATACTGATCAAAATTGGGAACTTTGAATTTCGGCGGAATTACCAATCCAGACACTAAGCACATATCTCTGGCATCAGTACCAAAGATGTCATTCCCTTCCATTGCTCTGACTTTCCTGCCTATTGTTGCACCCCAAAATTTGCTCAACATCTTTCACCTGGTTTATGTTTCATTGCATTATCATTTGCATAGTTCTATCATTTGCATATCATGGCATATCATTCATCCAACAGGGGATCAAGTGTGATTAGTATCAAGAGAAGCTTAGCAAGAAATCTTATCCAAGCTTGAGAAGTCATCCAAGTCATCAGGAGGTGGTGGGAGGTCTTGATTAGCTGAGGACCATCAATGGGATGTGAAGCATGATGTGTGAATATGAGATGTGTATAGAGCTCATGGAGTGCCTAGAGAGCCATGTTGGAGCTAAATCAAGCCATTGTGTCAAATGCAAGAGCCACTGTTGAGGTGCAGACAATTAGGGTTTCATCTGGATCAACCCTAGGTCAATTATGCAATTGAAAAGCATCCAAGCCTACTTTGAGGTAATGTAGTTCATGAAATGATGTGATAAGACATTTGTGGTGTTGTGCCAAGATCAAATCAAGAAGAATCAAGAATGTGGGAAGTTGCTAAATTAGGGTTTCAGTGCAAATTACCCTGTTTAGTGCCTAACTTCAAGGCCACATAAGTCAAGATACAAGTTTCAAATGGATCTTTGGCCAACTTGAAACTTGTAGAGCATATCAATACCTTTAATTTGAGTACTAGAAGTCCTCAAGGGGATTTATAGAACTCAAGTTATGGTCCAGACAAGTTATAGGTCCTCAGATGCTTCTGAAATTTGTCTGTGAAAATCACCTGACTTCAAGGATATTTTTGACCTAGAAGGAGGTTTCACCTGAACTTTTGGTCAACATTAAAGTTGTTCCTCGTGATCTTAGCTTTCTAAATTGTACTAGAAGTCCTCCATCAGATTTGTAGAACTCAAGTTATGAGGTTTACAAGTCAGGGGTATTTTGGGAAAGTGAGATTATAGGTCATTTCCAAGCATAGGCCAAAATCTCCAACTTGCAAGCTTCAAATGGAAAATTGTTCAACATGGAACTTGCTTAAAATGATGTTTTGAGTGCAACCAAGTGGTCATGAGATTTTGGTGTGGCTCATATCAAAAAGTCACTTGAAGTGGCTTGAAAAGGAAGAAAATTCAAGTGATTAAAGGAGGGAAATTGACTTTTTGTGCTAGATGCCTCAAACCAAGAAAGTGGGTACATTTTCTGATTGGAAATTTCATTTTGAACACTTTTGCACTTTTACATTTTTTATTTGAGGCCTAATTCCATGACTTCCAATGTTGTTACTTCATGAACAAGTTACATGACCAAATCAATGCATAAGGCAATCCAGGCCATTCTATTAATCCAAACTCATTCTAAATGACATGTGCAATGTGTGAGAAACTTCTAAAACCAATGCAAAGCTTGCAATACACGACTGTCATAGTGAATTTTAGGGGAAAATCAGAAAATGCAAACCACTGTTTTGGGCTTCAATTTGGATCCAAAAGCCCATGAAACTCTTCTATATATTCATTAGAGTGAGGTCAGATCAAGCTTGAGCTTCATTTCGTGCTGAAACCAGAAAGAGCAAGTGAAATTTCTCAGCTGCAACTGCAAATCGGATTTTGAGTTTGGAGCCAATTCAAGCCAAATTGAGGTGTGCAATCTCTTCCTTGTGGATCATTAAAGTTATCTGGAGCATTTGGAAGAAGTCACGAGCTCTAAGTACCTCTGTTTCAAGATCTATACCAGGTTAGCATCTCTCAAAATTCGGCAGGATTTAGCATGATTCAGATAGCTTTAGACTTGTGGTTAGGATCTAGACATGACATATATCGTTTTAGGCTTGATTTGGACTCAATTGATGATGATTGAAGATGACATGTAAGATCTGTTTGGACTTGAATCTCTTGATTCATGAGGTTTTGTAGCAAGTTGTTTAGATCAGGATGATGTAGGCAACATGAGGATGATTTCTATACCAATAGTTTGGATTTTAGTGATGGTCAAAGTTGACATGATTTCTGAAAATGGATTCGTATTTTGAAACCTAGTACGATCTAGAGGATTTTGAGTGGAGATTTGGAATGTACGTGAAAAACTGAGTTGATTTGGTATGTAGTTTGTCATTTTTGGTTGCCTGAACCTGGATCCTCGTCGGAGAAGACGACCAGAGTCTTCTCCGGCCACCACCAACCACCAGCCTGAATCTCCACTCCGATGACCTGAGATTTGGAGAAGATGAGTTGTAGACCACAGGATCTTGCCTTGACCATTTACTGACCTGAAGATCTAACTTGTGTTTTAATCTGAGAGTGGAGAGTTTTAATCCAAAACACTGTCGTTTCACTAATGCGCTGGCTTCATGTGGCGCGTCTAGATCTTTGACTAGTCTCCTGATCCAACCATCAATGTTTAATTCTGATTTTAATTTGTTTTTTATTTTATTTTGTTTTATTTTAATTTTTTGTTGATTTTTTAGTATGTTTTAGGGTAGATATTCATGTTCCCCTAGCATTTTTCTTGGATTTTTAGAACAAAATTAGGTTCTATTTTAGGTATTGAGATTAGGACCCTCCCAAAAATTGTGGATTCCTTTGACCTATCCCAATGTAGGAATTGTTTAGATAACTTAGAAGTTGATTTAGGCTTCAATCTTTTTGCATTAGGTTGTTCAAACATGTATGTTCCCCTAGAAATTTTATTAGAATTTTGCAACTTCATTTTATATTTTAGTTGTATTTTGCAAGTTGCTTGTGTTTGTGGTTTCCTCTCTTGAGTGCTTTGGATTGTTTGGTTTGGTTGGCTGCTTTGGAGTGGGTTTAAGCTTGAGTTCTGTTTGGTGGAGCTTCTGGATTCATTGAAGATGCTTGGGATTGAAGATTGGAGCTTGGAGTTGAAGGCTTTTCATCTTGTGGATGTTTCTTAGGAGCTTAGGAAATTAGGGTTTTAGGAAGTGCCTTAGACCTAGTTTTGATTATTTCTTCAAACATGGAGTGCATTGTTTGCCTCTATTCTATCAAATGACATAAAGTCCTCCTTGGGAAGCTCCATCTCTCATTAGGAGGGATGAGTGGTATGCCCAAGTGAGTAGAACTTTGAGGATACCTTCCATTTGCTATGTTAAGTTCTTAGTGATTTCCTTTGGTTGTCATTAAGTTCCTTAACATTATAACTTGATCTTGATGATTAATCCTCCTCTTGGAGTGTGCTTAAGGAAGCTTAAAGATAGAAGCTTGCTTGAAGATGAATCCCTTGCTGTCAACTTTGCTGTCTTTCCAACTTTGCTGTTTAGAGCTGCTGTTGCTGTTTGCTGTAGGAGTTTGTTGCTGCTGCTTGGGCTGCCTCCTCTGTGTCTTTTGTTTTTCTTTGTATTGTTTGTTTGCTTGTGTTGATTACCTCTAGGTTTGAGGTGGAGCTTGTCTCCTCTTGCCTATTGTTTTCTCTCTTGCCTCTCTGGTACTGTTGCATAGCATGCATGTTTACTGTTCACTGTTTACTGTTTACTGTTTGTTGCTTGCTTTCTTTTGCTGTTTATCCCCTAGGATCTCTGATTTCCTCTGTGCAAGAGGAAATTATGACAGACATTAGGTTTTGACCCATGCATGATAACATTAGGTTAGTTTCCCTTTCAACCATAGGCTTTTTAGAGCGTCTTTCTCTTCCCATCTCAAAACAATTCAAAAACACAGTAATAAGGATAACGTGTGCTGTACGTTACGAGCCTTAAGCTATTTGAGAAAAGGTTGTTGGAGGGTCACTCTTCAGTAATCTGGCTGCTTAGTATGGTACCCTTAGGGTGACATGCGACGTAGTCACTCTCAGATCACCAGTCTTTAGTGCAGTACAAGTTGCAAACAGACTAAAAAACATTTCTTTCGTAAAAAACTCAAACAAACATTCAAACTCTGTTTTTGTCCTCTTGGACCCCTAATCAGGAAAACCCTTTCTTAAGGAGATAAAAAACTGTCAGACAAGCTTGTGTCTTCCGTAGCCCGAACTACGTTTGCTCTGATCTTTCATGCCGTATGAAAGTACGTAGGCACGAGACGCGACATCTCGGCGAGAAACCTTCCCCTCCTTTCCCGTAGGTAGGCGAACTACGTTGACTCTGATTTCTCGTTTCAGACGGGAATACGTAGGCATAAAATGTGATACTTTGCCGAGTCATTTTCTTTTCTTTTTAACCCAGACCTGTAGAGTAGATAGAACAACACACCCTTAGATAGAAAACAAGCGTGGATCCCGTCGAGTACGACGGACGTGAGGGGTGCTAATACCTTCCCCTTACGTAACCGACTCCCGAATCCAGGATTTGGTTGCGATGACCATTCCTTTCCCTCTTTGCGTTAGGTTTTCTCTGAGCGTTTCCTTTCCCTCTTTTGGGATAAATAACGCACGGTGGCGACTCTTCTTTCATAGACGACGCCGATTTTCACAGTAGCGACAGCTGGCGACTCTGCTGGGAACTCCAACGGTTCCCTATGCGAGTCAATCCTAGCGCTTGTTTTCCCGTCTGGGGTTTTGTATTTACTTTTTTTTTTCTGCCTTTACTTTCAGTGCTATATTATTGTTGTTGTTCTAGGTAGAGGGTTAGACTGAGAGATAAGCCGGACCTGGGCTTGAGTTTGCACATAGACTTAGAAGTAGAGAGTAGTGGTTAGCCTGCTTGCTTAGCTCGCACCAGCTAGCCGCGAAATCTGCGCTCGGACGAGATTCTCTTTGATGCTTCTTGCCTGTCCCTTAGGGCTCGACAAGTTGTCTGACCCGAGGATTGTCGACTCTGGGGACCTATCAATTGGGATTCAGCTAAGTGAGGCCGCTTCAAGGGATGATGATGCCACACCTTCTGGGTATCGTATCATCGCTCTTGAAAGTCTGTGACGTTGAACCCGCATAGGATGCCGTACCTCGTCTGCGAGTTAAGTACATACCTGTGAGGGGTAGGTAGGTCTGTTTACAAGAAACCTTTGACCTCAGAGTACCTGGTTTATCTCTGTCAGTGAGATGTGGTTACAGGGTTCTTTTGAGTGGTTGGTTTGGTTTGAGGCGAAGATTTGATGGTTCTCAGGCTTCAGTACAGAGCAGCACAGTTCATCAGCATTGCACTTGATCTCCTGTTTACATATGCATGTGCATTTTCATGTTTGCATTTCATTAACGTGTATTTATGTTGCAGGTGTGATCATTCCTCTCTGATTCTAGTGTATCTTCTGACCAGACATGGAGTCCATGAAGAGGACAGTTGCTTACCGATTGCATTCGCCAGATATCAGTTCCTTGCTGGGATTAGTTGCTCTAGCAGATGAGAGAGTGAAGGCTGAGTTCAGAGTATCTTATGGGAGATTGCTTAGTTTGTTGTACAGACCTTCAGCATTTAAGACGACCGGGGTGTATACTTTGATGCAGTTTTATGAGCCTCAGCTGAGATGCTTCTTGTTCCCCGACTATATTCTGGCACCCACTTTGGAGGAGTATTTTGCTATGTTGGGAGTTCCTGTGTTAAACCAGATGCCCTTTATACATGTAGATGCTGAGCCTGAGTTGGCTACAATTGCTGAGATTGTCAGTTTAGACGCTTCTTTGTTCCCTAGAGGGTTGGTCAAGCTGAACGGAGCCTATGGTTTTCACCTGTCTGTCCTGGTTGAGAAGGCTACACAGTGTGCGAAGAGCGGATGTTGGGTTGCCTTCAGTGCCATTCTAGCTGTCTGCATCTATGGGATTGTCTTGTTTCCCAATGTGCCAGATTTTGTTGACTCAGATGCCTTCTTGATTCTTGCCTCGAAGAATCCAATTCCTACTCTCTTGGGCGATGTTTATCATTCTATTCACTATATGAGAAACGTCGTGGCAATAATGTTTCATGCTGTCTTCCTCTCTTGTACAGGTGGTTCCAGGGGCATCTTCCGAAGACAGGACCTTTTGTTGATGTTGTTGATACTTTGGATTGGTCTTCCCGGTTGATGGGGCTGTCTGCTGAGAACATCATTTGGTTTGATCGAAGCATGCTTGGCACTGATATTGTATATAGTTGCAGTGGCTTTCCGAATGTCCCTTTGATTGGACAGAAAGGCTGTATCAACTATAATCCTTCTCTGCTGGTGAGACAGTTTGGTTATGCCTTGAGAGATGCTCCTATTGAGGTTGAGATACAGGAATCTCTGTATCTCACGGGCTTATTAGACGAGGTTGTTTTGATCAGGTTGAGACATGCATGGGCTAACATCCATAGGAGAGGGAAAGCTTTGCTCGGTAAGAGCAACAACAAAGCTTATGATCCTTATTTGGCTTAGATCCATGAGAGAGCTAGTATTTATTTGATGCCATATCCTGCTGTGGAACCTTTGTATCTTCCAGTGATTGAGGTACCTACTTCGGTAGAGATTGAGAAGTATAACAAATTGTTGGCCGAAAACAAAAAATTGAAGAAAGCCAATGATGAGTTAGAGAAAGAGATCTTCCAGTTGCGTCATGAGAAGAATGAAGCTACCTTCATGGTGAAGGAACAGACTGAGTTGATTAATAGGTTGGGTTCAGATTTGACTGAAGAGACCAACAAGAGGGAAAAAGTGGGAGTAGCCTTGAACGGTGTTAGCAAGGTGCTTGCTTCCAAGAAGGAACTCTTAAACAAAGCTTATTCCCGACTCGGCAAGTGGGAAACATTGTGGAATACCACGCTTACCAAGCGGAAGGCGCGTGAAGATGAGCTGAAGCTGCAGATTGCCACGCTAGAGGCGCAGATTAGAGCCCATGATGTGAAGATTGCTGAAGAGACATCACTTAGGAGCGCTGTTGAGCTTAGAGTAAGTGACCTTGGCAAGGAGCTGAGAGGTTGTGAATCGAAGGCCGGCTCCAAGAGATGCAGACTCGACGAGTGTTTTGGCGAAGGAACCTGTAAGGACGATGCCAAAAAGCTGAGATCCACTGTTGAGCGACATGCATTACTGATACAGGAGCTAATCTCCAGACTAGGTCATTCGGAGACGTTGAGGATATTGGAAGATATCAGAGCGTGCCATTTGGCCTGATTTATCTTTGCTTTGCTTTTGTTATCTGTACTTGTATTTTGACCATCGCCAGGCTTGTTGGCCGAGGTCTTTTCAGCTGTATTCAGTTGTACTCTTGTACTCTGCCTCTTGGCATTTGTCTATGTATGAGGATTTTCTGATTCCTTGCTTGCTTGATTGGGACTCCATTGTCGTGATGGCCTTCTCTCTGAAACTAGAATCGGGGGGGGAATATAACCTGTAGCATACTTATACATTTGCATCTGCATACTCATATTGCATGACCGGGATTTTTTTTGAATCTGTATCTTATTTCCTGCATCTCACAGGTTTCAGGATTGACAACCAGAGAACGCATCGTTATTCTACAAGGAACAACTGTAAGAGAATCATGGATCAAGTTCAAGTCGAGATGCAGGAAATTCGTGAGAAGTTGGCACTTTTCATGCAAGCAATGGAAATTGTGGTCAAAGGCCAGGAGAATCTCCAGACTCTGGTGCAACCGCTGCTAGTGCGGGCGAATGGAAATACTGATTATCACTCTGTTGGAACTCCTCGTAGGGAGGATGAGATACCTACAGTGGTCCTTCCCATAAGTGGTGGAGTTGGTGCCGGTGATGGCAATGGAAATGGAAATACTGGCGCTGGTGCTGGTAATGGTAACACTGGTATTGGTAACACTGGTAATGGAAACGCTGGAAATGGTGATGGGAATGTTGTTAACGATACTGGCAATGCTGGAGATGCTTATCAAGGGTTCGGTGACAACACTGGTTTTGGAAACAATAATCAAGGGTTTGGCACTGGTAATCGTGATGGTAATTTTGGTTTCAACAATTAAGGCTTTGGCTACGATGGCTATGGTAACAACAACCAATGGTATTGATACGGTGATGGTGGTTTTGGTAATATGAACAACAACGGCGCTGGGATGGTGCCTTTCAACACCGGTTATATACTAGGTGGGGTCAACCAAGGATTCGATAACAGAGGACGAGATCCTATTTTCAATCAACAAGGATATGGCCATAACGCTGGTTACGAGGGATATGGCAATGAGAATCTGAACTGGGGCGAGGATCGCCAGGAAGACGCTTTCTCTGGACAAGGCGTGGGAGTTGAAAGGCCTAATGATAATGATAGGAGGTTCAAAATGCTGGAAGAGCAGATCAAAGGGATAGCCAATCAGAACTTTGCTGGGTTAGATATGACTACCATGGGACTAGTGCCTGGGCTGAGGGTGCCTTTGAAATTCAAAGCTCCAACATTTGACAAGTATAAAGGGGATACATGCCCTAGAGTTCATGTACGTTCTTATTACAGAAGAATGTCTGCATACTCTGACGATGAGAAGATGCTTATGCATTTCTTTCAAGACAGTTTATCGGGACCATCGTTGGAGTGGTACATGGGACTGGAGCCCACCCAAATTAGAAGCTGGAAAGAATTGGCTGATGCTTTTGTTAAACATTACCAGTATAATAGTGACTTGGCGCCAAACAGGGTTCAGCTGCAGAGTTTGTCTCAGAAGAATGGTGAGAGCTTCAAGGAGTACGTGTAACGTTGGTGTGATATTGCGGCTAGGGTTCATCCCCCTTTGGTTGAAAGAGAGTTGATTGATATGTTTATTGGAACATTATCTGGAATGTATTATGAAAAATTGCTTAATGTCTCGATGGGTAGTTTCTCCGACATGATTCTCATGGGAGAACGGATTGAAAACGGAATTAAGATTGGGAAGATTCAGGTAGGTGAATCCACCTCAGCTGGAGGTGCAAGGAAAGCCTTTGGTGGAAGGAGACAAGGCGACGCCAGTGCGGTATATGGTGGTCGAGGTCGTGGAAGAGGAAGGAATCAGTATCAGCCACAGCAAGTTGCTAGTGTTACTATCCCGATACCTCAGCAAAAACAACAACAACAACAACAACAACAACAACAACAACAACAACAACAACAACAACGACAACAACAGCCACAGCAACAGAGAATGCACCCTGCTCAGCGTAGAATTCAAGAGGGTAGGCCAAAGAGAGTATTTGAAGCACCTCCTTCAACTTATGCTAAACTTCTTCAAACGCTGTTGGGTTTGAATTTGGTTAAAAAGAGAACGATGGCCCCGTTGACGGGCACTCCTCCATTTGGTTTCGGCGCTGGTAAACATTGTGATTTTCATTCCGGGGCGCCCGGACATGATATTGAAGGTTGCCATGCTTTCAAACATAAGGTTCAAGATTTGCTTGATAGTAAGGCCATTAACTTTGGTCAGGATGGTCCCAATATTGTACAACAACACATGCCAAATCATGGAGTGAATGCTATCATAACGGAAGGGAATTTGAACTTGGTTATGGATGTGAATGAATTGAAGACACTGTTGAGTTGTGTTAAAAGTAGACTGTTGAAAGGGGGAGTATTCCCTGGATGTGATGAATATTGTCTGGATTGCTGGACCCAACCAGAGGGTTGCTCTGATTTGAAAAGAGGTATCCAAGCCATGATGGATGAGGGGGTTTTGCAATTTGATCGGACTTCTGTTGAGAAGCATGTTGAGGCATTGTTTGAAAAGCAGGATGAGATTGCAACTGTTACGATCCCAAGGAAGACGATTACGATATCGGCGCCCGCCAAGCGACCGACTATCATAATAACAAAAGCAGGACATGTTCCTTTTGAGAGTACAAAAGTTGTTCCATGGACATATGGGTTAGAAGCATACTGTAATGGAGAAAAGATTGAGGTGAATAGCCGGCCGGCAGGGGCAGTTGACAATGTTGTTGGAACGGGAGGCATGACCCATAGTGGAAGAATTTTCACCGCACCTGAAGTTGAAGCAGACAGGATTGCTAAAGGCAAGGCCAAGGTGAATGAAAGTGGACCATCCCATTCGAAAGAGAAGGACACGTCGCTCAAGGACGTAGAAGAGTTCATGAGGCTAATTCACAAGAGCGATTATAAGATTGTTGAGCACTTACAACAGACACCCTCAAAATTTTCAATCCTATCTTTGTTGCTTTGTTCTGAGGCTCATTGAAATGCTTTGTTGAAGATATTGGACACGCCATTTGTACCTCAGGAGGTTTCTGTCAACCAGCTAGAAGGGGTACTGGCGCATGTCAATGCTGGACATAGTTTGGGTTTCACTGATTTTGATCTAACACCCAGAGGCCGAGAGCATAATATGGCTTTGCACATATCGGTGGAATGCTGGGGCACCGTAATGTCGCATGTTCTTGTGGATACCGGATCATCTCTGAATGTATTGCCTAAGAAGGCTATGATGAAGTTAGATATCCGGGGAATTATTTGCACGCCAAGTGACTTGGTTGTGAGGGCGTTTAATGGAACGAGAAGGTCGGTGTTTAGATCGATAACGTTGTCGTTGCAGGTCGGGCCGGAAATATTCGACACTGAATTTTATATCATGGATATTCATCCAGCTTATAGCTGTTTACTTGGGCGTCCATGGATACACTCTGCAGGGGCTGTAACGTCCATGCTGCATCAGAAGCTTAAGTTTGAAGCCGGTGGTGGCATCGTTACTATTTGTGGGGAAGAGGACATCTTGGTCAGTCATCTCTCATCATTCAAGTACGTTGAAGTGGATGGAGAAATCCACGAAACGCCCTGCCAAGCCTTCGAAGGGTTGCAAATCAAAGACAAGTCCAGTGTTCCCAGCAAAGGGCCAGAGGTTGTTGTGGCTTCGTATAAAGGCGCTCAAGCGTTGGTTCAGGATGGTGAGACCAAGGGTTGGGGTCAAGTGCTGGAAATTCCTGTCAAGATGGACAAGTTTGGACTAGGGTATCGCCCAACATCAGCATCTTCTTCACAGAAAGGACCCAAGTTCAAAGGACCGATGGTGATTACTCCAAAGGGAGTCTGCTTTGAGACGATTAATGTTGTTTCCGACTCTGAAGACGGAGATAGTGATTGCGATATGGATGCGTGGATCAAGCCTAGCGTGCCAGGACAAAGTCTCTGCAACTGGTCCATCCGGGAAATTGTCCCAGTGACTACAAAACAGTAATGATTTGTTTTTTTTATTATTGTATAATCCTGTGTCCTACCCAGGGCACAGTGATTTTGTTTTAGGGCCATCTGCTTATGTGTATGCACTGTTTAATCATTGAATAAAGGCGTTTTTCTCATACAAATTTTGTGTTCCTTGTTTTTCCTGTTTTTATTTTAACAATAAATGGCAACGTGGTTATGAGCTTTGTTTGCACTCATTTGAGGCATTTAACCATTTCCTTTGCAAGATTCATATTTCAGATGACACCGAACACGAACTTCCTATGACTCGCTTTGACTTCGAGTACCTGGTATTTCAAGCTGAGGAAGAGATTGTTAAGGATAGCGACTTGCCAGAAGAGCTGACTCGACTGTTGAAACAGGAAGAAAGAATCATTCTGCCTCATCAGGAAGAGATTGAGATTATCAACATGGGGTCTGAGGGAGTTGTCAGGAACATCCGGATAGGGGTTTCACTGCAAAGCGACATCAAGCAAGGTCTGATTGAGATGTTGCAAGAGTACAGTGATATCTTTGCTTGGTCGTACGAGGATATGCCAGGATTGGATACTGACATGGTTGTTCATCGTCTGCCATTACGAGAAGAATGTCCGCCTGTCAAGCAGAAACTCAGAAGAACCAGACCAGATATGTCTGTGAAGATTAAGGAGGAAGTTCAGAAACAGTGGGATGCTGGTTTCCTTGCTATTACAACTTATCCATCATGGGTCGCCAATATAGTACCGGTACCAAAGAAAGACGGTAAGGTATGGATGTGCGTAGACTATCGTGATTTGAATAGGGCGAGCCCAAAGGACGACTTTCCGCTTCCTCATCTTGATGTGCTGGTCGATAACACTACTCAATTCTCCGTGTTCTCCTTCATGGATGGCTTCTCGGGTTATAATCAGATAAAAATAGCGCCAGAAGACATGGAGAAAACAACCTTCATTACTCCCTGGGGAACATTTTGCTACAAAGTGATGCCCTTTGGTTTGAAGAACGCTGGGGCAACATATCAACGTGCAATGACGACGCTCTTTCATGACATGATGCATAAAGAGATCGAGGTTTATGTTGACGATATGATTGCCAAATCCCAGACGGAGGAAGAGCATTTGGTTAATCTGCTGAAATTGTTCAAGAGGCTTAGGAAATTTAGGCTAAGGCTGAATCCTAACAAGTGCACCTTCGGGGTGAGATCCGGTAAACTATTGGGGTTTATTGTGAGCGAAAAAGGAATTGAGGTTGATCCTGCTAAGATAAAAGCAATACAAGAAATGCCAACGCCTAAAACAGAAAAAGAGGTGCGTGGGTTTTTAGGGAGGTTGAACTACATTGCTCGGTTCATATCTCACCTAACTGCTACATGCGAGCCATTATTCAAATTGTTGAAAAAGAATCAGGCTGTGACTTGGAATGAAGATTGTCAAAGGGCGTTTGAAAAGATAAAAGAATATTTGCAGGAACCTCCAATATTGATACCCCCAGTAGCCGGGAGACCATTGATTATGTATTTGACGGTTCTTGAGGAAAGTATGGGTTGTGTTCTCGGTCAACATGACAAGACTGGACGTAAAGAGCATGCGATTTACTACTTGAGTAAAAAGTTCACAGATTATGAATCCCGTTACTCAATGCTCGAAAAGACGTGTTGTGCGCTAGCCTGGGCTGCCAAATGTTTGAGACAGTATATGTTAAATCATACAACCATGCTAATTTCAAAGATGGATCCGATCAAATACGTATTTGAAAAGCAAGCACTCTCCGGGAGGATTGCCCGATGGCAGATGATGCTGACAGAATACGATATTCAATATGTTTCTCAAAAGGCTATCAAAGGTAGTGTTCTGTCAGAGTACCTAGCGGAGCAGCCAATTGAAGATTATCAACCAATGAGGTTTGATTTTCTTGATGAGGATATCATGTACTTGAAAATGAAAGATTGTGATGAGCCGTTGCCGGATGAAGGTCCAGAGTTGGGTTCCAAATGGCAATTAATATTTGATGGCGCTGTTAACTCCTACGGTAGTGGAATAGGGGCAATTATCACTACTCCTCAAGGGACGCACATTCCCTTTACTGCCAGATTGACCTTTCCAGTTACCAATAATGAGGCTGAATATGAGGCGTGCATCATGGGTCTTGAGGAGGCTATTGATTTGAGAATCAAATATCTTGATGTATACAGAGACTCTACTCTAGTGGTCAACTAGATTAAAGGAGAATGGGAGACGCGGCAGCCCAATCTGATACCCTATATGAATTATGCAAGGAGATTGTTGCCTTTCTTTGACAAAGTAGAATTGCATCACGTGCCACGAGCAGAAAATCAGATGGTCGACGCTCTTGCGACGTTGTCTTCAATGTATAAAGTTAACTTCTGGAATGAGGCTCCTAGGATTGTTATTTCCCGCCTTGATAGGCCCGCCTTCATATTCGGCATAGAGGAAGCATCCGATGGCAAACCGTGGTATTTCGATATCCAGGATTTCCTGAAGAACCAAGAGTATCCGGCTGGGGCGTCCAGTCGAGATCAGAAGACTCTTAGGAGATTGGCTGGCAATTTTTATTTGAATTCGGATGACGTCCTATACAAGAGAAACCACGACTCGGTGTTGTTGCAATGTGTGGACGAGAAAGAGGCTAAGATGCTCATGGAAGAGATCCATGAAGGTACATTTGGTACGCATGCTGGTAGACATGCAATGATGAGAAAGCTGTTGCGGGCGGGTTACTCTTGGCTAACGATGGAAACATATTGTTTCAAGTTCGCGAAGCGGTGTCATAAATGTCAAATTTATGCGGACAAAATTCATGTGCCTCCGAGCCCTTTGAACGTTATGTCATCACCGTGGCCTTTCTCAATGTGGGGAATTGATATGATTGGCAAGATTGAGCCCACGGCATCAAACGGACACCGGTTCATTTTGGTAGCTATTGATTACTTCACCAAATGGGTGGAAGCAGCGTCATATGCTAACGTCACCAAACAAGTGGTAGCCAGATTTATCAAAAGAGATATTATCTGCAGATATGGAATCCCAGAGCGGATTATCACCGACAACGGTTCAAACTTGAATAACAAGATGATGAAAGAGCTATGTCAAAATTTCAAGATCGAGCATCACAACTCTTCTCCTTATCGGCCCAAGATGAATGGCGCTGTCGAAGCGGCCAATAAGAACATAAAGAAGATTGTTCAGAAGATGGTTGTGACTGTTAGAACACAGATTGGTTCTTAATAATATCTCTATGTTTTGATGATAACTATTAGGAAATTTTGTATTTAAGAATTATATACTCTAAAATTTGCTTGAGAGTTTTACTGCAGATTGTAAAGAAATTAACACTCCAGAAGCAAATCAGAATTGAATACAAGAAATTAACTAGACTCTGAAGCGCCAGATGCACTCATTAGAAGATTCTGATTGCTGCTAACAGAAGATCCTGAGCGTAGCCTCCAGAAGGATCTGAGGCAAGAAGCTCCAGAAGATTCTGAAGCAGAAGCTCCAGAAGAATCTGAAGAAAGCAGAAGCATCTGAAGCAAAGAATAATATTGTATGAAGAGTTTTTCAAAGCATAGTTTCTACAGAAGATTCTGAAAGTATTAAAGCGGCCAGTACTGAAGTTCTGTGTCAAATATGCTCTGATGATTAACACGCTGAAAGCACACATGCTGCAGAAGACTCTGATACAACAAAGTTCTGAACATCATTAGAAGACTCTGACCCAATCAGATTCTGATGAACTTGCTGAAAACTGAAGAAGAAATATTCAAAGATTATATCCGTTGGAGTAAATCAAACGTCTCTTTCCTCATTTATGCTAGACACAAGAACACAGACAAAAAGGATTTTTCTGTGCTTTTTTCTTCTAGGAAAGGTCACTTGATGTGAAGACAAAAAGGCTCAGACCTTTTTGGGACACTCTTCTCAACGTGCAGCTCACCTTGGATCAGCTGCCTATAAAAGGAAGACTCCACCATATTCTTCAGTTAGACGTTTTGCTGAAAAGAAATTATAACATTCAAGCTCTCATACTTTCATATTCATTCTTAGAATTATTTGTAATTAAACTTAAGAGAAATATCACTGTTGTGATAAAAGCTTTTTAGAAGCATTCTTACTCTTGTATTAGATTTACATTGATTGTAAAGGATTTCCTTAAGAGGATTCAGTTGGAATCAGTAGCTCTTGAGAAGACTAAGAATAGTTGTTCTTAGGTGTTACTATTGTAATCTGTTTGATTAAATAGTGGATTAAGTCCTTGTTGAGAAAGGCAAATCACTCTAGGAAGGGTGGACTGGAGTAGTTGAGTTCAACGAACCAGGATAAAAATAATTGTGTTTTAATTCTAAGTTTTAATCTTTCATACTTATTCAACCCCCCTTCTAAGTATTATCTCACCTTCAGTTGGCATCAGAGCTCCGGTTCTGTGTGTGCTACCACTTAACAGTGACAGTAAAGATCCAGAGAGAAATACTTTGATATATATTTATTTGTTACAATGGTTGATAATACAATATCCAACATTAACAATAAATATGAAGAAAGGGACAGAATCAACACCAAACCCCCTATGTTTGATGGGGAGAAATTTGATTACTGGAAAGACAGAATTGAGAGTTTTTTCCTTGGATATGATGCTGATCTATGGGATCTAGTCATAGATGGATATGTCCATCCCACAGATGGGAATGGCAAGAAGATAGACAGAAAATCTATGACAGATGCTCAGAAGAAAGATTTTAGAAATCATCACAAGGCCAGAACTATATTATTGAATGCAATTTCTCATATTGAGTATGAAAAAATTACAAACAGGGAAACTGCTTTTGATATGTTTAAATCCTTAAAAATGACTCATGAGGGAAACTCTCAAGTCAAGGAGACAAAAACTCTGGCTCTGATCCAGAAGTATGAGGCCTTCAAGATGGAAGACTTTGAATCTGTTGAAGCCATGTTCTCCAGATTTCAGATCCTCACAGTTGGGCTAAAGGTTCTGGACAAGGGATACTCTACATCAGATCATGTAAAGAAAATCATCAGAAGTCTACCTACCAGATGGAGACCAATGGTGACTGCCTTGAAGATGGCTAAAGATCTGAACAAGATCTCTTTAGAAGAACTCATCAGCTCACTGAGGAGCCATGAAATTGAGCTTGAGGAAGATGAACCTCAGAAGAAAGAAAAAGGTAAATCTGTTGCCTTAAAATCTAATAAATCTGCTAAAGCTTTGCAGGTTATTGAAGAAAGCTCTGAAGAATCTTGTTCTGAAGAAGAAGATGAATTATCCATGTTGTCCAGAAGGATCAACAGACTCTGGAAGCACAAGGGAAAGAAGTTCAACAACTTCAGAAGATCTGATCATAGAAAGGAATCTTCTGGGCACAGAAGATCTGACAAGAAAGAAGTTGTATGCTATGAGTGCAAAGAACCTGGGCATTACAAGAATGATTGCCCCAAACTTCAAAAAGAAAAACCCAAGAAGAAGTTTAACAAAAAGAAGAAGGTTCTGATGGCAACATGGGATGACTCAGATGAATCTGAATCATCTTCTGAATCAGAAGAAGAATGTGCTAATGTTGCACTGATGGCCAGCACAGAAGATCAGGAGGAAGGAACCTCAGGATATGAATCAGATTCTGAATCTGATGATGACGCTGAAGAGGTAATGGCCAAACTTACTAAAGAAGAACTTATAAAAGTTTTATCAAAAGTTCTTAAAAGTTATAACAATATCAAACTCAAATACAAGAAGCTGAAAAGTAATCTTGAATCTGAGATTGATCATCTGAAGACAGAACTTGTTAAGCAAAAAGAAATTAATCTGAAAATAAAAAATGACTTTGAAATAACTCAACAAGAATCTGAATCTGAGACTAAGTCATGTGAAAACATTTTAGAAAAATATGACTCTAGATTTCAGAGATTCCTTACTAAGAGCATAGACAGAAGCAAAATGGCTTCTATGATCTATGGTGTTAGTGGGAACAACAGAAGAGGTATTGGATATGAATCTTCATCTGGAAGTAATCCAAAATCTGTTGACAAACTTTTCATCAAGAAGACACCTCTGTATTCTCAATTTAAATTTGGTCACTTAAATGACATTAAACACACAAGCTCTGAGAAGAATACTTATGTGTTTAAACCCAAGGCAAGTCAGAATAAACATTATGTTGAAAAACAGAAGTTTAGACAAACCTACAAACCAACTAACCCCAAAGGACCCAAGAAGATCTGGGTACCTAAAAACAAAATAATTCCTGTTGCAGATGTTCTTAGCAGCAAGGTCAGGACGCCAATCATGGTACCTGGACTCTGGATGCTCACGACACATGACAGGAGAAAAGTCTATGTTCCAAAGCCTGGAACTTAGATCTGGAGGTGATGTGAAGTTTGAAGGGAACCAGAAGGGCAAGATCATTGGATCTGGCACTATTGGAAATGGTAAACTTCCCTCTATTACTAATGTTTTACTTGTTGAAGGGTTAAAGCATAACTTATTGTCCATAAGTCAATTAAGTGACAATGGTTATGATATCACCTTTAATAAAAAATGTTGTAAAGCTATTAGTCAAAAGGATGGCTCTATCCTATTTAGTGGTAAGAGGAAAAACAACATTTATAAAATAAATCTTTCAGAACTTAAAGTTCAAAATGTTAAATGCCTCTTGTCTGTTAATGAAGAGCAATGGGTCTGGCACAGAAGATTGGGCCATATTAATATGAGACGTATATCTCAGATTAATAAACTTAATCTTGTTAGAGGACTCCCTAATCTGAAGTTCACTTCAGATGCTCTTTGTAAAGCATGCCAAAAGAGGAAGTTTTCAAAAACATCTTTTAAATCAAAAAATGTTGTTTCTACTTCCAAACCACTAGAACTACTTCATATTGATCTATTTGGACCAGTGAAAACTGCATCCATCAGAGGCAAGAAGTATGGATTAGTCATTGTTGATGACTATAGTAGATGGACATGGGTAAAGTTCTTAAAACACAAGGATGAGTCACATTCTGTGTTCTTTGACTTCTGCAAGCAAGTCCAGAATGAAAAGGATTTCAAAATTATAAAAGACAGAAGTGATCATGGTGGTGAATTTGAAAATAAATATTTTGAAAAATACTTTTCTGAAAATGGCATTGCTCATGATTTTTCCTGTCCTAGAACTCCACAACAGAATGGAGTTGTAGAGAGGAAAAACAGAACTCTGCAAGAAATGGCCAGAACCATGATCAATGAGACAAATCTGGCAAAACACTTTTGGGCAGAAGCAATCAACACAGCCTGTTACATTCAGAATAAAGTGTCTGTAAGACCTCTTCTGAAGAAGACTCCATATGAACTGTGGAAGAACAAAAAGCCCAACATTTCATATTTTCATCCTTTTGGATGTATTTGTTATATGTTAAACACTAAGGAAAATCTGAACAAGTTTGATTCCAAAGCACAGAAGTGTTGCATGCTTGGATATTCTGAATGCTCTAAAGGCTACAGAGTATACAATACTGAGACACAGATTGTGGAAGAATCCATTCATGTCAGATTTGATGATAAGCTTGGCTCTGAAAAGCCAAAGCAGTCTGAAAACTCTGCAGATAGGGAAGTAGTCTTCATTGACTCTGAAGTTCCAGAAGCAGACAAAATTCAAGTGAAGGAACCAGAAGCAACGCCAGATGCTACTCCTTTAACTTCTCAGATGAATAATCTAAACATTTCTGAAGAATCAACTATTAGAGGATCATCATCCAGAATTAAAGCTTCTCATCCAGAGGATGTCATTATTGGAAAGAAGGATGATCCCATCAGAACAAGATCCTTTCTAAGATCATCTGAAGCATCACTATTTGGACTGGTGTCAGAAATTGAACCATCTTCTGTAGATGAAGCTCTGCAAGACAATGATTGGATCATTGCTATGCAAGAAGAGCTAAATCAATTTACCAGAAATGATGTATGGGATCTAGTTCAAAGACCACAAGGATTCAATATAATTGGTACAAAATGGGTCTTCAGAAATAAGCTAAATGAGAAAGGAGAAGTTGAAAGGAATAAGGTAAGGCTGGTTGCTCAAGGGTACAGTCAACAAGAAGGTATTGATTACACTGAGACATATGCTCCAGTGGAAAGGTTAGAATCTATACGCCTTCTTATTTCATTTACTGCACAAAATAACATCACTCTGTATCAGATGGATGTTAAAAGTGCCTTTCTTAATGGTATTATAGAAGAAGAAGTTTATGTCCACCAACCTCCAGGTTTTGAAAATGAAAAATTTCCAGATCATGTTTTCAAACTAAAGAAATCTCTATATGGTTTAAAACAAGCTCCCAGAGCTTGGTATGAGAGATTGAGCAATTTTCTTCTGAAAAAAAATTTCATCAGAGGCAAAGTGGATACAACACTCTTTTGTAAATCAATTACGAAAGATCTTCTAATCTGTCAAATTTATGTAGATGATATTATTTTTGGATCAACAAATATTATGCTTGGAAAGGAGTTTGCTACATGTATGCAGGCAGAATTTGAAACGAGCATGATGGGAGAACTCAGATTCTTTCTAGGAATCCAAGTTAATCAAACTCCCGAGTGCAGTTACATACATCAGACAAAATATGTTAAAGAACTTCTGAAGAAATTTAACATGTCTGATAGTAAGCTGCCAAAGACTCCCATGCATCCTACTAGCTCACTTGGCAAGGAAGAGGTAAGTAAGAAAGTAGACCAGAAGCTCTACAGAGGTATGATTGGCTCTCTTCTTTATCTTACTGCTTCTAGACCTGACATATTGTTCAGTGTCTGTCTGTGTGCTAGATTCCAATCAGATCCTAGAGAATCACACTTGACAGCTGTCAAGAGGATTCTAAGGTATCTGAAAGGTACTTCTAATGTGGGTTTGTGTTACAGAAAATCTGATGAATATCAAATTAGTTGGATTCTGTGATGCTGACTACGCTGGAGACAGAGTGGAAAGAAAAATTACTTCTGGAAGTTGTCAATTTCTAGGAAGAAATCTAATCTCCTGGTACAGCAAGAAGCAACCCACAATTGCACTGTCAACCACAGAGGCAGAATATATTGTTGCTGCTGGATGTAGCACGCAGATGCTATGGATGAAGAGTCAACTAGAAGATTATCAAATTTTTGAAAGTAACATTTCTATCTTTTGTGATAATACTTCTGCTATATGTTTGTCCAAGAATCCCATTTTACACTCTAAGGCAAAACATATAGAAATTAAGCATCATTTCATCAGAGACTATGTTCAGAAGGGAATCATAAATTTAGCCTTTGTTGATACAGATCATCAATGGGCAGATATTTTTACAAAACCCCTTGTTGAAGATAGATTCAAATTTATTCTGAAAAATATTGGATGGATTTTTGTCCAGATTGATATTTGTCAGAAGCAAATTTTTACAGATGCAAAAATGCCTAATGCTCTGAAGTATTTCTTCTGATTGCTTATTTACTCTGCTTAATATTTTTTTTTGTGAAACTCTGAACTAACAATCCTTAGAAGATCTGAACGCTGGTTAACGTTTCATTTCTCAAAAGAATTCAGAACACATGCAAGCAAACACGTGTCACACCAAATCTGAAGAGGTGGCGTGTACATTACTAAAGAGACGTTTGAGGTGAAGTTTGAATAGTGAAAATCTTGATTTTCCCCCCAAATTGTCAGAAGCAATTAATGTTTGAAATGATTATTATTCTTTTCATTTAATGCTTGTTAAAACGTGCAAATTCTGACTGATGGTATGCCTAAGTGTTTTAGTATAAATACATGACTTATCTTCACTTTCACATTTTTCACACTCTCAGAAAATTATATGCGTTTTCATCTCCTCTTTTCTCTGCATAAAAACCCTAAACCTAAGCGTGTGACAAAGCATTCTTCAATGGCAACTTCATCATCAACAGCTGCTCAATTCCAATCTTCAATGGCTGCAGTAACTTTTGCAAACATGGGTGTTGCTCCTTATTCTCCTCCCAAAAGAACTCTTTTAACCCCTGTTGAGAAGTTGGAGGTTTTGTGTGAATCCATGGTAGAGTTTGATTCTCTTGCAGAAAATGGCTTTGAGTTTCGTTCTATCATTGGAGCTCAAGGATGGGTTAAGTATTTTGATAGACTCTTTGGACCAGTTTACCCCCTCATTGTGAAAGAATTCTAGATCCATGCCTCAGTTTACCCAAAGTTCATCTTATCTTCTGTACTGGGAAAAGAAATCATTATCACAGAAGATCTGATCAGAAAATTAATTGGATATGAAGAAACAGATGGTGTTTCCCACTTGCCAGCTGGGCGTGTGGACATGGATGAGGTGTATGAAGAAGTAATGACTGCTGGTCAAGCTTCTAACAAATTCAAGGATCTGAAGCCTGACTACAAGATTTGGGCCAAGATCTTCATGGGATGCATCCATCATAGAAAGTCAACTAATTCTCCAGACTATGTCAATAATGAACAGCTCTATTTCATGTATTGCCTCAGTCAGAGCACCAAGGTAGATCTTCCATATATTTTGTTTATGCATCTGTGGAACCATATCAATGCATCTAGAGAGTATGTGAAGGAAAAAGGACAGAAGATCAGAACCTGGATCCCCTTTGGAAGGTTGATCTCAGATCTTCTAACTGAGAATGGTTTGGTCACTACTCTGTACGCTGCTGGAGTTACAGAGGAATTGGAATTCATAATGGGAAAGCCTTTGAATGCTAAAAGTCTTCAGAGACTTAAAATAGTTGATGAACTCACAACAGCTCCCGAGAAGCTGAATGTGTCTGAACTAAGTAAGAAGAGGGTTCCTGTAGGTGACTTTCCATTGTTCTTTGCTGAAGAGCCCAGACACATTGTGGTTATGTACATTGATGAATGTAAGAAGGAAGGAAAGCCTGTCCCTGCAAATGTAATTCAGCTTGCAAGACAACCCCTACCAGATGTAGAAGAAGAAGAAGAAGCACAACTCCAGAGGAAAAGGACTCAGCCAGAAGCAGAACCTGCACCTGCTCAGAAGAAGGTCAAGATTGCTGAGAAGCCAAATAAGCTCTTGAAGAGAAAAGAATCTGAAGACACTTCTTCTGTACCAGCCAAAAGGATCAAGATAAAAGGTACTAAATCTTCTGTATCTTCTGCAAATACAATTGTTATAAATGACTCTAATATTAAGTCTGTTCCAAAACCACCCTCAACACAAACTACTTCTGTTACTACTCCTAGTTCAAAATCACCACAAAAACAAACCTCTATTCCAACACCAACAACAACAAAAATCACTCAAACACCAACAGTCTCTGTACCAAAATCATCTCAACCAAAAATCCATATCAAACAGTTTGTTCCACAAACACAATCTTCACAGAAACAACCTACAGAACAACAACCACAACAATCTGTACAACACAAATCATCTGAACAACCAGAAAAACAACAAGAATCTCAACCAGAAAAAGCCTCTGAAAATCAACCACCATCAAATAATCCACCATCTGAACCCACTGCATCTGAACCTACAAAAATCACACATGTTTCATCAGAACCAATCACTATTCCATCTGATTCACCTACCTCAGAACAACCATCCAAACCATCTGAAATTCCTTCAGAACAAACCAACACTTCTGAACCTCACATCCCTGAGACAGAAGTTCTTGATGTCACACCCTTAAAAACGGTGTTTCAAGTATCTTCTACTTCCTGCACACCAACCACCTCCTCAAACTCCTCAGAATCAGACCTCCACCCAGATTTTCTAATCTCTCCATCTCAAAAATACTCTGAGGTAAACCAACCTGAACCTACTATACCTTCAAAAGCTCCCATTCCAGATCCTATTCCCACACCTGCACCATCATCTGAGATATTAATTCCAAATTCAAACCCAAGATCATCTATATCTTGTGCCCAAGTATCATCTCTATTCCATAATCTGGCTTATGGTTTCAAACTCAAAGACTTTTATGATAGAGTTGAACCATCTGACCCCATCAACCCTCTGAAACCAAAACTCACCATGACCCTTCCATCTGTGATTCTTGATTACATAAAATCTATGTCAGATGTAGGATCCTTAGCAACTATATCCTGTTCTGCAAAATCTGATAAAGCTGTTGCTTCAGCTCTACCAATTGCATCTGATAACAATGTTGCATCTGATGAACCACCCAAATCTGCCTTCCAAACCTACTCAAATAAACCTTTTGATGTAGTTACCCTTCACACTAGAGCAAAACCCCATTTGCTAAATGCCTTAATCAGATCTAAAGAAAAAGCTCCTGAGATACCTTTCATTCCATACTATCCTCCTCCTCTGATCTCCATCCAAAAATCAATTTTTCCACCAACTCCCCAACCTAAACCTGTAACTCTGGAAACTCTGTTACGTCCAAAGCCCAGACTTAATGTTGATCATTTATTTCAAACTTTTTTGCAAGAAATACAGATGTATTTAGGTACTGTTCAGAAGAAATGCTCAGCAACAATGGATGTCAAAGAATCTGACATCATCTGGAATGGATTCATCAACAGATTCAACTCTGTGGCCTCAAATCTGAAGAACATTTGTTCTGATGATGCGAAGCTCAGATTTGCTGAGGCTGCAAGGACTCTATTCTGGACTGTCAAGAAATCTGAACCTCTGCTTCTTACAGATGCTCCTCCATCATCAACAGAATCTAATGACATTGCATCTGAGGAAAATCCGTTGGCTATGACTCTGGAAGACCCTCCTTCAAATTCCAATGCTCCAGACTCTATAGAACCAATGGAAATTGACTTTGTTCAAGCTCCAGAACCTAATCATACTTCTTCATCTGAGATAAAGAAAGAACATCCAGATTTTGAAGATAAGATTGTTGCTCTGGAAGCTGGCCAGTCAGAGATCAAGTCCTGGATGGCAAAGCAGGATAAGAAGTCTGAGGATATGACAGAATGGATGTCAAAGTAAGATCAAAAGAATGAAACTATGGCTAAGTGGATGTCCAAGCAAGATCAATCATCCTCTGAGATTACAGATCTATTGAAGATGCTTTTGTCCAAACACTCTTAGATTTTTTTTCATTCTAATGTTTTTGCATCTGTTGTTTGCATATGTACTTTATTGCTATATCTTCTGATGTTTGCCTATGTACGCTTGATCTGATCTTATGAATGAATCAAAGTTTTCTCCATTGAATTATCTAATTTACTGTTTCCTTTTATTTGTCCTTTTAAAGTTTTTACTTTTTGCTTATGACAAAAAAGGGGGAGAAAATATAGATCTGAACTGTTTAATATAACTTCACCAGAATGAAACTTCAGACATATTTATTCTATCTAACATTTAATCTGAATATTTCAGAACATTTGATAAGAACATTCTATAAAAGAAACTCTGAGTCTCTCAGATCTTTTGACCACTATCAAACTCTGAATATTAAATCTGTAAGACATTCTGACTTTCAAATGTTAAAAGAACAAACAAGATCTAACTCTGAAGATTACTCAAGACAAAAGGGAAGTTTCTATTCCTTATCTGTATTTAACTCAGGGGGAGATTCATCATCTCAGGGGGAGTTATAATTCTATTATTTTAAATTAAACAAAATTTCTGATGCTTTTTGTCATCATCAAAAAGGGGGAGATTGTTAGAACACAGATTGGTTCTTAATAATATCTCTATGTTTTGATGATAACTATTAGGAAATTTTGTATTTAAGAATTATATACTCTAAAATTTGCTTGAGAGTTTTACTGCAGATTGTAAAGAAATTAACACTCCAGAAGCAAATCAGAATTGAATACAAGAAATTAACTAGACTCTGAAGCGCCATATGCACTCATTAGAAGATTCTGATTGCTGCTAACAGAAGATCCTGAGCGTAGCCTCCAGAAGGATCTGAGGCAAGAAGCTCCAGAAGATTCTGAAGCAGAAGCTCCAGAAGAATCTGAAGAAAGCAGAAGCATCTGAAGCAAAGAATAATACTGTATGAAGAGTTTTTCAAAGCATAGTTTCTACAGAAGATTCTGAAAGTACTAAAGCTGCCAGTACTGAAGTTCTGTGTCAAATATGCTCTGATGATTAACACGCTGAAAGCACACATGCTGAAGAAGAATCTGATACAACAAAGTTCTGAACATCATTAGAAGACTCTGACCCAATCAGATTCTGATGAACTTGCTGAAAACTGAAGAAGAAATATTCAAAGATTATATCCGTTGGAGTAAATCAAACGTCTCTTTCCTCATTTATGCTAGACACAAGAACACAGACAAAAAGGATTTTTCTGTGCTTTGTTCTTCTAGGAAAGGTCACTTGATGTGAAGACAAAAAGGCTCAGACCTTTTTGGGACACTCTTCTCAACGTGCAGCTCACCTTGGATCAGCTGCCTATAAAAGGAAGACTCCACCATATTCTTCAGTTAGACATTTTGCTGAAAAGAAATTATAACATTCAAGCTCTCATACTTTCATATTCATTCTTAGAATTATTTGTACTTAAACTTAAGAGAAATATCACTGTTGTGATAAAAGCTTTTTAGAAGCATTCTTACTCTTGTATTAGATTTACATTGATTGTAAAGGATTTCGTTAAGAGGATTCAGTTGGAATCAGTAGCTCTTGTGAAGACTAAGAACAGTTGTTCTTAGGTGTTACTATTGTAATCTGTTTGATTAAATAGTGGATTAAGTCCTTGTTGAGAAAGGAAAATCACTCTAGGAAGGGTGGACTGGAGTAGTTGAGTTCAACGAACCAGGATAAAAGTAATTGTGTTTTAATTCTAAGTTGTAATCTTTCATACTTATTCAACCCCCTTCTAAGTATTATCTCACCTTCAGTGACTTACAAGGACTGGCATGAGATGTTGCCCTTCGCTTTGCACGGTTATCGTACGACGGTACGCACGTCAACCGGGGCAACCCCTTTCTCGTTGGTGTATGGCATGGAGGCAGTGTTACCATTGGAGGTTGAGATTCCTTCTTTGAGGGTTTTACGCGATGTCCAACTTGATGAGGCAGAATGGGTAAAAGATAGACTGAATCAGCTCAGTTTAATGGATGAGAGACTGGCTTCTCTCGCATATGGTCGGTTGTATCAGAGCCGGATGAAGTAAGCTTACGATAAGAAGGTATTCCCTCGAAGATTCCAAACAGGCGATCTTGTGTTGAAAAAGATTCTCCCACCGCAATCGGATCACAGGGGCAAATGGACTCCCAACTACGAGGGTCCATATGTCGTCATAAAGGTTTTCTCTGGGGGAGCCTTGTTGTTATCCACCATGGATGGTGAGGACTTTACGTCTCCTGTGAATTCGGACGCAGTTAAAAAATACTTTGCTTAAAAGAGACCCGCTGGACAGAAAAAGAGAGTCCAGGCAAAAATGGGGCATCCCGGCGAACCATAAAAAAGGAATAAAAGGTTCAGGAAAAAGTTAGGGATAAAATTGAAAAGATGTACACCCGCGAAGTCGAAAACCTGAAAAGGGCGACTTCAGCAAAAAAGGGTATCCCGGTGAATTGAAAACCCGCAAAGGGCGATTCACGCAAAAGTTAGGGATTGAAAAAGCAAATGAATGTGGTCCGAGTTTGATACTGCATTGCTTAGTGGTTTGGGAATACCTGAGGGTCGTTCATCTAAAAACAATCTCTTCCAAAGATCGAGTACCGGGAAAGCGCCAGATCCGGGCGAGTCATAGGAGAATCAGCTCATGGTGTTTGTCTGTACCACGTTGCCGACATGAATATCAAATTTGTTTTGTATCTTTCTTTGTGCTTCAAGTGCATATATATTGTATTTTGCTTGTGTGTAACTTCCTCTTTTCAGGAGTTACATCCAGTGTACAAAGCTTTGCCTATTTACAGGCTCATTCAATAAAGCATGTTATTCAGTACTTGATGCTTGTTCTTTACTGTTTTGTTTGTGAAAAACGCCGATGTTTTTGATGAACTTGCACTTGCATAAACTTGCTGGCCCTTGCCAATAATTGCTAAAACTTCGAATTGACTGAATGAACGTCATGGATATTAACTCGGATAGATTTTGTTGTGTAGATTTGTTTTGTCTCGTTTGTGTTTTGCAGAGTCCTTACCTTTGAAGCAAACGGTTAGGAATTGTATTCCCCAGCCAAAGTCTCTTGACGTAGGGCCTGACTTCAGTTGACGTTGTTCCTTAGCAAGTCGTAACTTATTCCTAGATAGTGGAGACGGCGCTTATTCCTACCAGATGTGGAATTGTCCTCCCCGAGAGAGTATCACCAGGAATGTCTCCTGAAGAGTATCCTCATGGAAGTTTGTCCATAGGATATCCCCAGCAGGTCAAAATCAATATCCCCTGCAGAGGACGCCTCCCCGGAGGATGGTTATTCCCTTTCCCCGCAGGTCATCATTCTTTCGTCAGGATGTTTGTCCTCAGCAGAGTTTGTAGCTCTGAGTTTGTAGACTGTGTCCCGACAGTGTAGTTCTTCCCCCATAAGGGTCGCATCTTTTCCTAGCAGGGTTTGTGTTTTCTTCCCAAATGTCTGATCTCTCCCTAGAAGAGTTGGTTGTTGTTTCCGGCATTTATTTTGCCAGAATACTTTGTGATACCCGTTCATCCCCAGCGGAGTTGGTTTTGTTCTTAGCCATTTCATACCAGAGTGTTTCTCAGCAGTTGGAGCCTGCATTAGCATTTGCATATATCATCATATTTGCATCTACCCACACGCGTAGCATTTCCATGTCGAATGGAGCATTAAGCCATTGTCAAACATACGCATTTTGAAACATAAGCCAGGTAGGTTAACCTTTTGTTTTCAAGTGTTGTTTTCCCTGCAGGTGGAGGGAGCTCTTGCTCAAATTAATTACCAAATAAGCAAGGTCTCGGCGGGAGACGTGTAATGATTCCCCACAGAGTTGCTTGGTTAAGTTTCTCTTACCCCTCCAGTGGAGTATTTCTTCAAAATTGTTGCTATGACAGTATCAAAAGATTTCGTGAATCATTTTTTTGGAAGTTGCCGCCTATGTCGAAGTAGGTGTCTGGCAGTTTTGGGTTTAGAAAATCCCCAGTAGAGTCCTTCTCAGATTTGCTGCCATGTCAGCGATAAAAGTTTGAAGATTGGACCAGTATTTTGTTACCCATTTGATTGATTGAGTTAGCTACTGCAAAGATTGGCAGAGAAGCTGTATTCAGAGTTATTTCCCGTAGTGGTGACGGAGTTATTTTCCTGTATTATTGGCAGAGTTATTTTCCCGTAGTGGTGACGAAGTTATTTTCCCGTAGTGGTGACGGAGTTATTTTCCCGTAGTGGTGACGGAATTATTTTCCTGTATTATTGGCAGAGTTATTTTCCTGTAGTGGTGACGGAGTTATTTTCCTGTATTATTGGCAGAGTTATTTTCCCGTAGTGGTGACGGAGTTATTTTCCTGTATTATTGGCATAGTTATTTTCCCGTAGTGGTAACGGAGTTATTTTCCTGTATTATTGGCAGAGTTATTTTCCCGTAGTGGTGACGGAGGTATTTTCCTGTGTTGTTGGCAGAGTTATTTCTTATTTGTTGATAAAACTATTTCCTCAGTGGAAGTCGCCAAAGTTATTTTCCTGTGTTGCTGGCAGAGTTACTTCCCCAATAAAAGCGTCAGAAAAGATTGTTACCTGTAATGGACAGAGATCGTGCCTGTGTTGACAGTGATTGTTACCCGTATGGACGGAGTTGTTACCCGTGATTAACGGAGTTGTCCCAGTGAAATCACCGGAGTTTGTTATCCTTATTAACGGAAGTGTTACCTGTGTTGACAGTGATTGTTATCCATGTTGACGGAAATTGCACCTGGGTTGACCGTGATTGCTTGGACGGAGTTATCCGTAATCGTTGGATTATCCCCAGTGGAGTTGTTACCTGTGACTGACAGAGATCGTTATTCCAATTATAGACAGAATTGTACCCATGTTGATGGAGTCCTTCCTCGTGTTGACGAAGTTTAGTCCCGTTGTGGACGGAATTGTTTCTCGTAAAGTTAATTCGATGCCTGCGGCGTCACATAGGGAGTTAATGTTGAAATCAAGTTTTATCAGATGATTGATCAGTTGTTGCCGTAACAACCGGGTTCAACACAACAGATGTTGTTCCCCAAGCAGTTTTTGCTGTGTATTTCTGCAGTTGGCAAATTTCCTGGTTTCTTGGTATTCAATCGTCTTTTACCTCGATTGTTTGAAGGTTGTTCGCTCTTCACCCAGTCGGGTCCAAACCGTTTGAATAGAGGCAACTGTTGCACCCCAAAATTTGCTCAACATCTTTTACGTGGTTTATATTTCATTGCATTATCATTTGCATAGTTCTATCATTTGCATATCATGGCATATCATTCATCCAACAGGGGATCAAGTGTGATTAGTATCAAGAGAAGCTTAGCAAGAAATCTTATCCAAGCTTGAGAAGTCATCCAAGTCATCAGGAGGTGGTGGGAGGTCTTGATTAGCTGAGGACCATCAATGGGATGTGAGGTATGATGTGTGAATATGAGATGTGTATAGAGCTCATGGAGTGCCTAGAGAGCCATGTTGGAGCTAAATCAAGCCATTGTGTCAAATGCAAGAGCCACAGTTGAGGTGCAGACAATTAGGGTTTCATCTGGATCAACCCTAGGTCAATTATGCAATTGAAAAGCATCCAAGCCTACTTTGAGGTCATGGAGTTCATGAAATGATGTGATAAGATATTTGTGGTGTTGTGCCAAGATCAAATCAAGAAGAATCAAGAATGTGGGAAGTTGCTAAATTAGGGTTTCAGTGCAAATTACCCTGTTTAGTGCCTAACTTCAAGGCCACAAAAGTTAAGATACAAGTTTCAAATGGATATTTGGACAACATGAAACTTGTAAAGCATCTCAATACCTTTAATTTGAGTACTAGAATTCCTCAAGGGGATTTATAGAACTCAAGTTATGGTCCAGACAAGTTATAGGTCCTCAGATGCTTCTGAAATTTGTCTGTGAAAATCACCTGACTTCAAGGATATTTTTGACCTAGAAGGAGGTTTCACCTGAACTTTTGGTCAACATGAAAGTTGTTCCTCATGATCTTAGCTTTCTAAATTGTACTAGAAGTCCTCCATCTGATTTGTAGAACTCAAGTTATGAGGTTTACAAGTCAGGGGTATTTTGGGAAAGTGAGATTATAGGTCATTTTCAAGCTTCAAATAGAAAATTGTTCAACATGGAACTTGCTTAAAATGATGTTTTGAGTGCAACCAAGTGGTCATGAGAGTTTGGTGTGGCTCATATCAAAAAGTCACTTGAAGTGGCTTGAAAAGGAAGAAAATTCAAATGATTAAAGGAGGGAAAATTGACTTTTTGTGCTAGATGCCTCAAACCAAGCAAGTGGGTACATTTTCTGATTAGAAATTTCATTTTGAACACTTTGGCACTTTTACATTTTTGATTTGAGCCCTATTTCCATGACTTCAAATGTTGTTACTTCATGAACAAGTTACATGACCAAATCAATGCATAAGGCAATTCAGGCCATTCTATCAATCCAAACTCATTCTAAATGACATGTGCAAGGTGTGAGAAACTTCTAGAACCAATGCAAAGCTTGCAATACACGACTGTCATAGTGAATTTTAAAGAAAAATCAAAAAATGCAAACCACTGTTTTGGGCTTCAATTTGGATCCAAAAGCCCATGAAACTCTTCTATATATTCATTAGAGTGAGTTCAGATCAAGGTTGAGCTTCATTTCGTGCTGAAACCAGAAAGAGCAAGTGAAATTTCTCAGTTGCAACTGCAAATCAGATTCTGAGTTTGTAGCCAATTCAAGCCAAATTGAGGTGTGCAATCTCTTCCTTGTGGATCATTGAAGCTATCTGGAGCATTTGGAAGCAAGTCACGAGCTCTAAGTACCTCTGTTTCAAGATCTATACCAGGTTAGCATCTCTCAAAATTCAGCAGGATTTAGCATGATTCAGATAGCTTTAGACTTGTGGTTAGGATCTAGACATGACATAGATCGTTTTAGGCTTGATTTGGACTCAATTGATGATGATTGAAGATGACATGTAAGATCTGTTTGGACTTGAATCTCTTAATTCATGAGGTTTTATAGCAAGTTGTTTAGATCAGGATGATGTAGGCAACATGAGGATGATTTCTATACCAATAGTTTGGATTTTAGTGATGGTCAAATTTGACATGATTTCTGAAAATGGATTCGTACTTTGAAACCTAGTACGATCTAGAGGATTTTGAGTGGAGATTTGGAATGTACGTGAAAAACTGAGTTGATTTGGTATATAGTTTGTCATTTTTGGTTGCCTGAACCTGGATCCTCGCCGGAGAAGACGACCGGAGTCTTCTCCGGCCACCACCAACCACCAGCCTAAATCTCCACTCTGATGACCTGAGATTTGGAGAAGATGAGTTGTAGACCACAGGATCTTGCCTTGACCATTGACTGACCTGAAGATCCAACGCTTGTGTTTTAATCTGAGAGTGGAGAGTTTTAATCCAACACACTGACGTTTCACTAATGCGCTGGCTTCATGTGGCGCGTCCAGATCTTTGACTAGTCTCCTGTTCCAACCATCCATGTTTAATTCTGATTTTAATTTGTTTTTTATTTCATTTTGTTTTATTTTAATTGTTTGTTGATTCCAAAAATCATATTACTTCCAATTTTGATCAGAAAATTATTTTCAAAATACCTCCATGATCCTTATGGAATTTATGATTTTCTGGGATTAACAAAATACAATTTCATGCATTTTTCAATTTAATTTGATTTTTCTTATTTTTGTTAATTCTTTTAATTTTGCATATTTGACCATCTATTTTGTTGAATTTAGTTCTTCCAATTGGTGATGAGTTTGGCTTTGATTTTTTAGTATGTTTTAGGGTAGATATTCATGTTCCCCTAGCATTTTTCTTAGATTTTTAGAACAAAATTAGGTTCTGTTTTAGGTATTGAGATTAGGACCCTCCCAAAATTGTGGATTCCTTTGACCTATCCCAATATAGGAATTGTTTAGATAACTTAGAAGTTGATTTAGGCTTCAATCTTATTGCATTAGGTTTTTCAAACATGTATGTTCCCCTAGGAATTTTATTAGAATTTTGCAACTTCATTTTATATTTTAGTTGTATTTTGCAAGTTGCTTGTGTTTGTGGTTTCCTCTCTTGTGTGCTTTGGATTGTTTGGTTTGGTTGGCTGCTTTGGAGTGGGTTTAAGCTTGAGTTATTTTTGGTGGAGCTTCTGGATTCATTGAAGATGCTTGGGGTTGAAGATTGGAGCTTGGAGTTGAAGGCTTTTCATCTTGTGGAAGTTTCTTAGGAGCTTAGGAAATTAGGGTTTTAGGAAGTGCCTTAGACCTAATTTTAATTATTTCTTCAAACATGGAGTGCATTGTTTGCCTCTATTCTATCCAATGACATAAAGTCCTCCTTGGGAATCTCCATCTCTCCTTAGGAGGGATGAGTGGTATGCCCAAGTGAGTAGAACTTTGAGGATACCTTCCATTTGCTATGTTGAGTTCTTAGTGATTTCCTTTGGTTGTCATTAAGTTCCTTAACATTATAACTTGATCTTGATGATTAATCCTCCTCTTGGAGTGTACTTGAGGAAGCTTGAATATAGAAGCTTGCTTGAAGATGAAGCCCTTGCTGTCAACTTTGCTGTCTTTCCAACTTTGCTGTTTAGAGCTGCTGTTGCTATTTGCTGTAGGAGTTTGTTGCTGCTGCTTGGGCTGCCTCCTCTGTGTCTTTTGTTTTTCTTTGTATTGTTTGTTTGCTTGTGTTGATTACCTCTAGGTTTGAGGTGGAGCTTGTCTCCTCTTGCCTATTGTTTTCTCTCTTTCCTCTCTGGTACTGTTGCATAGCATGCATGTTTACTGTTTACTGTTTACTGTTTAATGTTTGTTGCTTGCTTTCTTTTGCTGTTTATCCCCTAGGATCTCTGATTTCCTCTGTGCAAGAGGAAATTATGACAGACATTAGGTTTTGACCCATGCATGATAACATTAGGTTAGTTTCCCTTTCAACCATAGGCTTTTTAGAGCGTCTTTCTCTTCTCATCTCAAAACAATTCAAAAACACAGTAATAAGGATAACGCGTGTTGTACGTTACAAGCCTTAAGCTATTTGAGAAAAGGTTGTTGGAGGGTCACTCTTCAGTAATCTGGCTGCTTAGTATGGTACCCTTAGGGTGACATGCGACGTAGTCACTCTCAGATCACCAGTCTTTAGTGCAGTACAAGTTGCAAACAGACTAAAAAACATTTCTTTCGTAAAAAACTCAAACAAACATTCAAACTCTATTTTTGTCCTCTTTGACCCCTAATCAGGAAAACCCTTTCTTAAGGAGATAAAAAACTGTCAGACAAGCTTGTGTCTTCCATAGCCCGAACTACGTTTGCTCTGATCTTTCATGTCGTATGAAAGTATGTAGGCACGAGACGCGACATCTCGGCGAGCAACCTTCCCCTCCTTTTCCGTAGGTAGGTGAACTACGTTGACTCTGATTTTTCGTTTCAGACGGGAATACGTAGGCATAAAGTGCGATACTTTGCCGAGTCATTTTCTTTTCTTTTTAACCCAGACCTGTAGAGTAGATAGAATAACACACCCTTAGATAGAAAACAAGCGTGGATCCCGTCGAGTACGACGGACGTGAGGGGTGCTAATACCTTCCCCTTGCGTAACCGACTCCCGAATCCAGGATTTGGTTGCGATGACCATTCCTTTCGCTCTTTGCGTTAGGTTTTCTCTGAGCGTTTCCTTTCCCTCTTTTGGGATAAATAACGCACGATGGCGACTCTTTTGTCATAGTCGGCGCCGATTTTCGCAGTAGCGACACCTATAGTCTCTACACTTTCTTTCAACTTATCATGTCGTCCACTCTCCTCTTCATACCCATCAAGACCTTCGTACACTTGTGGAGGATTATGAAAAATAGGGCGCGCTTGAATCTGAACAAAAGGCTGAGTGTAAGTAGGAATAGCTTGAGGAACTTCTGGCCCTAGGGGAACTGTTGGTTGGTTGACTACTGGTGGAGGTACAAAGCCAGGCGGTAACCCATATGGTGGAACATTTGCAACAGTGACTGCCGTTGGGATCGGCTCTACAGCTATGCTAGTGATTTCAGAAACAACAGTGGCTTGAGTGTCCAATTTTGCACGAATGACTTGTAGGGCTTCCATGATCTGCCCCATGCCTCCTCGTAGCTCTCCGAGTTCATTATCAATCATGTCCACATCCAAATTCTGTCCTTCCATTCTTAGGCGAGCTTGGGCTCGGGTGTTGTATCGGTGTTGAGGATTCAGTGTGATTCTCTCTGGAGACAAGACAGCGAGATGAGACACAACACAAGAACATGCACATGCAATGCTTATGAATGCAAAATGCAACAATGCAAAATTAATCATTCAAGGAATCTAGAGATATTTGCAAAAATCATAACAATGGGGAAATAAGCAAATTCAAAGTCTTCATAGATTAATAACTGAGAGTTTTACAACATCGATTCTGAAACTGAAATACAAGTCTTCAATACAGATACATGATGAAATAAAATGGAAAACAAAAGGGTTTTAGATCTTCTGGTTGGATGGCCCTTCGTCTTCTGGCTGAATTCTCTTTCCACCCTGACGGATCAACTCTTGAAGCTCTTCCTTCTCTTGCATAGCCTTGAAATACTTATCCCTCCAAGCCTTTCCTTCTTTTTCAGCTTTTGCCAAAGCAACTTTCAATTCTTCTACGAGAGTAGGTTTGGGTGGGTCTGGCTCAAAACGAGTATAGAACATCTTCAACGCTGCTTCTTTTACCCATGATAAGTAAGATTCTGAAACAGTAGTGTCGTGGTAACCTAGGGCAGTTACCCCTCTCGTGTGGACATAACGCCAAGCATACACAATTTGAGCCCTGTAAGCGGGATTCTTCCCCTCTTCAATGTAGAAGGTTCTCAAAAAGTCTAGGTCTGGTTCATTCTCCATCGGGTGTCCCAACTGGCGACGAGCTAAAATAGGATTATAGCTGATGCAACCATTAACGCTGATAAGCGGTACATTCGGGAAATCTCCACAGCTTTGGATCATGGCAATCCCCCCATACATGGGGTCATACCACTTAATATCTGAATGTTTGAGCAACAACAACTTTTCTATCCATGAGAGCCCATTTTGCTTATCCCAGAGGACTGGAATTCTTGGCAAGTGCGAAATAAACCACTTGTGCAAGAGAACTGTGCAGCACTCAATCTGTCCAACTCCATAACGGTTCCTACGGTGGATGGAAAAGTACATATCAGCCAACAAAGTAGGTACAGGATTCTTGATTAAGAAAAGGTTGATTGCATTTGCGTCCACAAAATCATTAGCAGTCAGGAACAGGAACAGTCCGTAGATTAGTAAAACCAGGATGGCTTCAAATACTTCAATATTCTTCGACAAGGCATAGCTTTGAGCTTTTTCATACAGGAACATAGCTGGAAATCCATACAACCCTCCCTTAGCAATCATATGAGATCGTACCTCGTCCACCTCCAAATATGCGGCCTCTGCAACTGCTCTTTCATTAGGAGTCCCTTCTCTTCCAGAAAATGGTCTAGGAGTGACGCCTACTCCCATCAGGGCGGAATATTCTTCCAAGGTTGGTAGCAACTGATAGTCTGGGAATGTGAAACAGTGATAGAGTGGATCATAGAACTGCACGAGTGCGGACAACATCTCTTCATATACTTGAACTTCTAGCAAAGACAGCATATTCCCATACTTTTCTCTGAATGCCTCGGGGTCTTCTACTAAACTTCCTAGTTTCTTCAAGTTCTCCAATTTTGGTCTTTGGAACACAACCTCTACTTTCTTTCCCGAATCCATCCTATAATATCTGCAAAACAATCTTTAGTTCCTTGAATGATTAATTAATGAGAATGCAAAGGTTTCATGGAACTCAGATTTTGTAAACATCGAAACATCATTTCATTTTATTGATTTTCAAGTTTTGAATTACAAAATGGTACATCTTACAAAAAGTCCTAAACATAGAGCTAAATATATTCTAAAAGTCCTTTCTTGCTTTGATCTTCTAGAGTTCTTCTTCTATCTGTGTCTTCTCAAGAATGAGCTTGTCCACCATTAACTTCCATGGAGTTGACAGATGGCTGGAATAAAATAAATCTTCATGCGCCTTCCTCTTCTTACAAGCAATCATTTCTTCATCCTTCAACTGAAGTTGTCTACGGAGTTCATCGTTCTCTTCTACGGCCACTTGGTACTTATATTTCCAGGCTACTTCAGTTTGTTGTGATTTTCTCAAAGCAATCTTCAACTTCTCCTCTTCAGACATAAAGATCAATGGGGGTTCCTCCTTCAAAACCATGGGTTCCTGCTGAGGATAAGGCATCTTCAGCTGAATAGCTCTCTTTCGGACCCATTGGAGATAAGGCTCAAGAGAGACGCAATTAGGTTTTCCTAAGTCTTCCTTTCCTTTCTTATGTACATGACCCCAAGCTTTTAGAATTTCTTCTTTCAATTCTGAACTTCCTTTAAAGAAAATATTCTCCACATGAGTGCTATTAGGTTTGTCCTTCAAAGGATATCCAAGTTGTCGGTGAGCGAGAACAGGGTTGTAATTGATTCCTCCATTTGTACCAAGAAGAGGTACGTTACTAAAACTTCCACAACTGTCAATGATCTTTATCCCATCGTAATTACGGATGTACCAATCAATATCAGAGTGAGTAAGAGCCATAACCTTCTGAGACCACCAACCTTCCTTCCAAAAAGCATGAGCCTTAGGTAAGTGAGAAATAAACCACTTGTATAACAAAGGGACGCAACAGGTAACCATTCCTCCCTTATGGAGATTCCTCAGATGAACAGAATGGTAAGCATCAGCTAGTAGAGTAGGCATAAGGTTTCTCTTCAAGAAAATCTTAATGGCGTTGAGATCCACAAAACTATCAAAACTTGGAAACAAGAAGATCCCATAAATGAGCACGGAGAGGATAGCCTCGAATGCATCCATACTCAAATGATCGGCATAGTATTGTGCTTTCCCAACCAAGAACTCGGCAGTCAAACCAAATACTCCTCCTTTAGTAACCATATTTTTCTAAATATCCACCAATCCCAAACGTGTAGCTTTAGCAATTTCTTCCTCCTTAGGGTCCTTCTCCATGATTGGGAAAGGAGAGTCTTCAAGAATAGGCAAACTAATCAAGCAAGAATATTCCTCAAGTGTAGGTACCAGCTGATAATCAGGAAAAGTGAAACAATGGTAGAGCGAATCATAAAACTGGAGAAGTGTGGAGAGAAGTCCTAGATCCATCTTCTTTTTTACCCTCAATAATGACAATAGGTTCCCATACCTGCTCTTGAATCCTTCTAGATCTGTTATCAAAGTGCTCAACCTCTCTATGTCATCCAAGTTAGGACTTTTGTAAGTGTACTTCATAGTTTTCTTTTTTCCACTATCCATGAGGATCTTAATGTTTACAAACAAAATCTGAGTTCCATGAAACTTTGATGATATGATGTTCATGAATGCATGAATGCACAAACACAGGTAAGCACAGATTTCACATATACACAAAGGTAAACAGGTAAAGGTTTTGGTTTGGAGAACATGAGCATGGGGCCAAGGTCTACCCATCCCAAAGGTATGTACTAAGGCTTTCAAAAAGTGTAGAACAAGGTTCTAAAAAGGTTCCCAGAGTCCTCGACCCATCTTTCGGATATTATCAATTTCCCAAATACTTGGTGGTCAACAATATTCTCAAGAGAGTCTCGTCTAAGTGTAGTATCGCGTATCAACTATTTCGGAATTACTTCCTTATAGCCATCACACTACAACCTAATAAAGCCATAGTGGGGGAAAAGGTAATCTAAAAGTTCTCAGTATCACAGGCTCCCATGTAGAAAGTAGCATTGTTTTCACGAATACTCGATCAACAATACTAACTCTCAGAAGGGCCTCTACTGAGCGGTGGTTTTCTCAGGTCAGCTTGGTCGGGAATCAACTCCCTATAAGCCTTCTTGAATATACCACCATCCTATCATAAGTACGCTCAAACATGGGTATAGTGTTGTCTTACCACTCAAAGTTCCCAAGATCCAACAGGGCACATATATACATATTTACAAGTATTCACAAATATAGCAAGTAATCAAACAAGATAGGCTAAACCCTCAAAACATAAATCCCCTGTGAAGTCGCCATTTCTGTTGCAGTGAAAATTAGATATCAAGCTATTATATTAACTTGAATCTTAATTCTTTTACAAACGAACTTTATTTTATCAAAAGGAAAGGTCTAAAGAAAGAAAAACCTTTTTCACGATGTAAAAACAACGTTAAGAGATTCGGGGATCGGGGGTTGATTATACCTAGGGAAGGTGTTAGCACCCTAAACATCTGTAGTACTCTACAGGAACCTTTTGTTTGATTGTTTACTAAGTTTGTGAAATGTGTTATGGTTTGGGATTAGGATAAGGGATAGGTAAAGACCTACATGTTTTTCTAAGTTTGCTCGCAAAGACATCGCATCTTCTACCTACGTATCCTAACTAGGATAGAATCAGAGCAATCGTAGTTCACCTCACAAGGGATGAAGAACACTTTATTAGGATCAAGGTTCAAGGGGGAACAAACATGACAATGTTTGTGTGGAGTTTGACAAAACTCCCTAATCTAAGTTTTAACACTCAAAAGGGGAAGTAAGAAATCATGACAATGATTCTTACATAGAGTTGACAAACTCTATCCTAGGGTTCTAATTGAAGAACACTCCTAGTACAGGTGGGTTTCTTAGACTTAAAGCAAAGTCTAATGGTTTCTAAACTAAGGTTAAAGTGACTTAACAAAGTCAAGGGATGGTGAATGAACTATCCATGATACAGGGGTCAATGGAAAGATCTTTTCCTTTGGAAAGAAAGAGGGGAGGCAACTGGGATGAGAGCTAACAAGCTTCATCACTTGGGGAAAGAAAACATTAAGCAAAGCAATCAACATGATAAAGATACATACATGGTGAGCATGTGAAATGATAAAAATAAAGATGCATTGATGACAATCAAAGCAGTTGATTAAGCAGGAAGTGTGACGACAGATCGAGCTTAAGTAAATGCAACAGGGGGGACAAAATAAACATGGTAACAACCAAAGATGAAATCCTAGCATGTTGACTAACATTTAAGGATATGAATGCAGGCAAGAATCACAAACAATCATAAGTATAACAAGAGAAAAATTCATCTGCATACGCGAAAACGATTACAAAAACGCATTTAACTTGCACATAGCCAAAAGGGGTAAAAATTTAGGCAAACATGAAATTTAAAAATATGGAATGAAAGTAGGCATAAATATGAACATAATGCAAAAAGAATAGGTGAAAAATGATAAATATCGAAGGAGATATGAATTTTTGAAATTTGGTTGAAAAATGGCAAAAATTGGTAAAAGGGTTGCCCTCCTCAGGGGTCGAACCCATGCTTGCAAGGTAATAGGCGCTTAAGTGACAAGTTGACTACCACTGGGGTGGCTATACATCTGTTGATGAAGCCACCCCTTTAAATATATAAGGGATACTTTCAAACAGGCTGGGCACAAAAACATGAACAAAACTTGGATTTCCATTTTGGCCATAACTTCTCCAATTCTTGATGGATTTTCACAAACTTTTAGCCTAAATTGAGTATTTTTTAATGTGGAACAAGATGGTATGGTTGGTTTTCTGAAATTCCCTCCCCATTTTAAAACCCGATGGTGTGTGCAAAGTGAACATGTGAGATGCATTTTGAGATGGAACCTAAGCTACAGCCAGTTTTAAACCAATATAAGCATACACACACACCATATACATGTTGATGAATGAAATAAGCAAAGAGTTTTGGCACAAAACAGTTCATGGTGGAAAGTGATATTCAACTTGCAATATTATTATGTGAAATGCATAATGAAATGAAGATTCAAATCCAGGCATGTTCAGGTCAGAGCAAATTTATACACACATTGGAAATAGGTTGATGAATGAGTGCCAACACAAAAAGAATGAGTTCAAAATTGGTGGTAGTGAAAGTGACATTCATACTGCATTTTTTGTGTTTTAGTGAGGTGCAGTAGGGTGTGCAGTTTCAAATCCAGCTAGTTCTACATCATACCAGTCACATACACATACCACAAAATGTTGTTGAATGATATCTAAATCATAGGTATGGATCAACATAGTCTAACATGAAAAGTGATGTGTAAATTGCAAAGAATGTGAACAGAAGGCATCTTTGAAGCTAGTGATCAGTTCAGACATGTTACAATCAGATATATGGTTCAAACATAATTCAAACATCATGCATACAATGATCATACATCCAAAAGGCTTGTTTATGAAGAAAAACATCAACTGTCATATGGAAATGACAAGGAAAATCATGACAGTTGCAAGAATGAGGGTTTGAGATGCAATTTTGATGTTTATGATGCAATGCAAGATGGTGTCCAAGTCAGTTTCATGCAGTTTCAACTTGGATTAAATGCACACACATGTTGAAAATATGATAATGAATGAATTCAATCAAAAGTTTTGGATCAGAACAGTTTGAAATAAGAAATGATATGCAAGCTGCCAAACTGTCATGTGAGATGCATGATGAGGTTCAGTTTTGATTCCAAACATGTTCAGGTCAAATGAAGCATATACACACCACACATACATTGTATTGAGTGAGTTTAAGCAAGAATTGAAGTCCAAAACAGACTGTCATGGAAAGTGACCAACAAGTTGCAATTATGGCATGTCCAAAGCATGAAGACATTCAAATTAAGTTTCAGGCACTTTTTGATCAGCTAGACTATGCACACACCTCTTAAATATGATAACAAACATGTTTAGGCATGGATTTGGTTTCAAAAAAAACTGAGGCAAAAAATGAAGAGCAGGTTGCCACTTTGGTATTTTGCAATGCAGTAGGATTTTCAAAGTTGGTTCTATGCACATCTACACCAAATAAATCACTCACACATCTTGCGTACATGTAAACAAGTGAGTTCAAACAAAGGGAATGGTTCAAAACAAGTCTGTTATGAGAAAATGATATGCAAGCTGTGATATTGTGCTTTGTACATTCATGAAAACATTCAAATCAGTTTCTAGTCATGCTTAACCCAAATCAGTTGCACACACAAGTCATAAATGCATAAATGGATGATTCTAAACTCAAACTTAAACCAACTCTAGCCTGTAACGAAAACTAGCATGTCTATGGCATTAATATGTAAAATATGGAATTTTGTGAATGATTAAGTAAACCAGATGGAAACAGCTCTAAATAACCTTACATATCCAACATAAACATGATTTCAAAGGTGCTCTAATTCAACAAACAGATGCATCTCAGTTGTAACAAGATTTGACATATGACATGTTCATGATGCATTTTCAACATAGCAAACTCAAAAATGTCAAACATGGGATTGTGATGTAAAAGAGAGAATGGACTATCTACATACCTCTTGTAGACTGTGTTGAGTTGATTAGAACACCAAGAAACCCAGAGTAACTTCAAATGCACCTAGCTATGGAGATTTCTTCTTTTTGAAGCAAGGATGCAAATTTCAAGACAGTTGGAGAAATAAACTCCACCAATAATCCTTAACACTTTAGACAGTTGAGAAATGATATATGTGAGGTGTTTGAGTGATTAGAACATCAAGCAAATGCCTAGAACCAGTTTTGGCAGATTTTGTGGCTTTTGGTCAAAGTAACTTGGTATGGAAGTTGACTTTTTGAATGGTGAGGTTTTTGAATGGTCTAAGGTCTTGGAAACCTTCTATACCATATTTAGAGATTGTGTGGATGATTGTTGGGGAGTTTAAGTGTAGATAAATGATCTTGGCAGCACTTGTACCAAGACAGATTTTGGTGGTTTTTGGTGAAATGTGATTTTGTGATTTTGTGATTTTAAGCAAAGTGTGCAAGAGCAAAGGCTTGAGCTTTCTCTGGTTTTTTAGAGTAGATATTGTGTATCTAATGAAGTGGTGAGGGCCTCTATTTATAGGCAAATGAATGGAGGGGCATATTTGGAGATTTCCTTCATAGGAAGGAAAGGTTTTTCTTTTTGAATCAAACCTCCACAAGGGGGTTTTCTTGGCAGATAGGTAAGCTCAATAGTCAAGAAAAATGATGAGTTTGAAAGGGCTAAATGCAGGCTAGAAAGCATAGGTTGATGGCTGGTTCAGATTTGCCTTTACACCTCATGCTTGCCATTTTCACTTTAAGTGCAAGTTGTAAAGCCACTTGCAAGCCCACTTGCAAACTTGGCTAATTCCATTTCCTCTGTATTTTCATTGTATTTTCATGCTACAAAGTCACTACACATCAGATAAAACATGTTTCAAAAGCTGAGATTGGCCCAATTGATCAAAGGAATGATTTTTGAAAGTTTGTCAATGTGAGACTCAAGTGTGAGAACACCAACTTGCCATAACCATAACTCTCAGCTCACAAATCCTTTTGAGATGTTCTAGTACTCTTTAGAAAGCCCTAAAATATCTCTAAAACATTCATGTTTTCATGAGTTTCAAATTATCAAAGGAACTTGGCCAAAAGACCTCTCAAAGTTGCTAAAAAATGAGCTTGAAAGTGAAATTTTTCTAAGTCTTTTTCCCTTCTCAAAATGAATTAGGTCATAACTCCAAATCTATGCATTTTCTGATCATGGAAAACTTAGGGAATTTTGTAGGATTTGTCAAGAGCTTTCTAATGAGCTTTGAACCACTTCATTTGGATGTGTGGTTGAGGAGTTATGGTTTAGCCCCTTTCAAAACCCTAATTTCTCGATTTTTCGATTACTTCTTCATCCTTGATCCAATGGTCATGAAAATTTATAGGAAAGTGCAATATGGCATAAGGAACATTTTTTATTCACACTTTAAAGTCCAATTCATTAAATTTGAAGAGTTGACTTTTCGGTCAACCGTACGATCGATCGGTGACTACCGAGTCGCCCGTTAACACTCTGGACCTCCTGAGACTTTGACACTTCTTGAATGAACTTTATTAAGCTATATGAACTTCATGGATCATAATCCCACCATTAAAACACTTTCCAACACCAAAGTCAAACTACAGTTGACTTTTACTAGTCAAAAACCCTAATCGGGTGCCTTGAAATGTACTGTTCTTGATTCTGGGGTAACAACCTCAAATTGGACTCTCAATTGACATCATATGATACCCTTGATCTTGTTTCATGATTGAATTAGTATAAAACTTGGATTGATCACAAACGCTGAAGCTTCGATTTGACTGTACAAAACCCTGATTCATCTGTAACTTGACAAAGCCAAACTTGCACTGGGTTAGGGTTAGATAATTTATGAGTATGCTCCGAAAATGATTATGAGAATCTAAGGGGTCAAAATTTGGGGTGCAACAATTATGTTTTGTATGATGTTGTAACTCTGAGTTTGATGATGATATGTTGAATCCATTTCATGTGTTGTTTGATTGATTTGGGGGTTTCCGGGTAGTTCGAAGTTCATGTCGAAACTGATTAAACGTGTAGAGCTAACATTTAATCGGGATAAATCGAGGATAGATGTTGTAGATAGGTGGTAGAATATTGGTCTGATAAGATGGGGTCTGGTTTGGAATAGAATCGGCTGAGTTCGGAGCATTTGCCGACTCTGAGCAGTGGTATTATTTTTCTGAAATCGCAGGTATTCGCTGGGCGAATGAGGGGGGTGAGCCTTCGCTAAGGCTTCGCCAGGCGAACTGGGCAGTGAGTGCTGCCAGTAGCCACTGTCTGGCTTCGCTAGGGGTTTCGCCGGACGAGCTTCAGCGAGCATTCGCTGCGGGGCTTCGCCAGGAAAATGTGCCAGCGAGCGTGACAGAATGTTGTGTTTTTTAGCTGTGTTGTTCGGTTCTCTCGTGATGTTGGATCCTTGTTGGTCATGGTTGAGTATGATATTGGTATTGAGCTGTGGGGATTGTATGTGTGGTGTGGAATATGACTTCCTTGATATTCCTCTTTTAAATCAAAAAATGTTGTTTCTACTTCCAGACCATTAGAATTACTTCATATTGATCTGTTTGGACCAGTGAAAATTGCATCCATCAGAGGCAAGAAGTATGAATTAGTAATTTTTGATGACTATAGTAGATGGACATGGGTAAAGTTCTTAAAACACAAGGATGAGTCACATTCTGTGTTCTTTGACTTCTGCAAGCAAGTCCAAAATGAAAAAGATTTTAAAATAATCAAAGTCAGAAGTGATCATGGTGGCGAATTTGAAAACAAATATTTTGAAAAATATTTTAATGAAAATGGCATTGCTCATGATTTCTCCTGCCCTAGAACTCCACGACAAATTGGAGTTGTAGAGAGGAAAAATAGAACTCTGCAAGAAATGGCCAGAACCATGATCAACGAGACTAATCTGGCAAAGCATTTTTGGGCAGAAGCAATAAACACAACATGTTACATTCAGAACAAAGTGTCTGTAAGACCTCTTCTGGAAAAGACTCCCTATGAATTGTGGAGGAAAAAAAAGCCCAACATTGCTTATTTTCATCCTTTGGGATGTATTTGTTATATGTTGAACACTAAAGAGAATCTTAGCAAGTTTGATTCTAAAGCACAGAAGTGTTTCATGCTTGGATATTCTGAACGCTCTAAAGGCTACAGAGTATACAATACTGAAACACAAATTGTGGAGGAATCTATACATGTTAGATTTGATGATAAGCTTGGCATTGAAAAGCCAAAGCAGTTTGAAAGTTCTGCAGATAGAGAAGTAGTCTTCACAGACTCTGAAGGCTCAGAGGAAGAAAAAGCTAAAATAAAGGAACCAGAAGCAACGCCAGATGCAATTCCTTTAGCTTCTCAAATGGACAACTTGAACATTTCTGAAAATTCAATTGTCAAAGGATCATCTTCTAGAATCAAGGCCTCTCACCCAGAGCATGTGATCATCTTCTGTGGATGAGGCTCTGCAAGACAATGACTGGGTAATTGCCATGCAAGAAGAGCTTAATCAGTTCACAAGAAATGACGTTTGGGATCTGGTTCCAAGACCTAAAGGATTCAACATAATTGGAACCAAATGGGTATTCAGAAACAAGTTGAATGAAAAAGGAGAAGTTGAAAGAAATAAAGCAAGGCTTGTTGCTCAAGGTTACAGTCAGCAAGAAGGAATTGATTATACAGAGACTTATGCTTCTGTTGCAAGGTTAGAGTCTATTCGTTTACTCATTTCTTTTGCTGCACAATATAACATCACTCTATATCAGATGGATGTTAAAAGTGCCTTTCTAAATGGTATTATAGAAGAAGAAGTTTATGTTCACCAGCCTCCTGGTTTTGAGAGTGAAAATTTTCCAGAACATGTTTTTAAACTAAAGAATTCTCTTTATGGTTTAAAACAAGCTCCCAGAGCTTGGTATGAGAGGTTAAGCAATTTTCTTCTGGAGAAAAATTTCATCAGAGGCAAAGTGGACACAACACTCTTTTGTAAAACATTTAAGAAAGATCTTCTAATTTGTCAAATATATGTGGATGATATTATATTTGGATCTACCAATACTATGCTGGGAAAGAAGTTTGCTCAATGTATGCAGGCAGACTTTGAAATGAGCATGATGGGAGAATTGAGATTCTTTCTGGGAATTCAAGTCAACCAAACTCCAGAGTGCACTTACATTCATCAGACCAAATATGTTAAAGAACTTATGAAGAAATTTAACATGATTGATAGCAAGATGGCAAAGACTCTCATGCATCCAACTAGTACACTAGGCAAGGAAGAGGTAAGTAAGAAAGTAGATCAGAAACTCTACAGAGGTATGATAGGATCTCTTCTCTACTTAACTGCTTCTAGACCTGACATTTTGTTCAGTGTATGCTAGTGTGCAAGATTCCAATCAGATCCTAGAGAATCTCACTTAACTGCTGTTAAGAGGATTCTAAGGTATCTGAAAGGTACTACTAACGTGGGTCTGTGTTACAGAAGATCTGATAAATATACATTAGTTGGATTCTATGATGCTGATTATGCTGGAGACAGAGTAGAGCGTAAAAGTACTTCTGGAAGCTGTCAGTTCCTTGGAAGTCATCTGATCTCATGGTACAGCAAGAAGCAACCCACAATTGCACTTTCTACAACAGAGGCAGAATACATTGCTGCTGCTAGATGTAGCACGCAGATGCTCTGGATGAAAAGTCAGTTAGAAGACTATCAGATCTTTGAGAGTAATGTATCTATCTTCTGTGATAATACTTCTGCTATATGTTTGTCTAAAAATCCAATTTTACACTCTAAGGCAAAACATATAGAAATTAAGCATCATTTCATCAGAGACTATGTTCAGAAGGGTATTATAAACTTAGCATTTGTTGATTCAGATCATCAATGGGCTGATATTTTTACAAAACCCTTTGCTGAAGATAGGTTCAAGTTTATTCTGAAAAATATTGGTATGGCTTTTTGTCCAGAATAATATTTATCAGAGGCAAACTTCTCAGATGCAAAATGTTTAATGCTCTGAAGTATTTCATCTGTCAATTTATTCATTTTCTTGAATTACTTTATTTATGTAAATCTGAACTAACAATGCTCAGAGGATATGAACGTTGGCTAACGTTTCATTTCTCAGGAGATTTCAGAAGCACATGCTAGCAAACACGTGTAGCTCAAAAACTGGAAAGGTAGAGTGCACTTTACTGAATTAATGTTTGAGGTACTGCTTTGAAAATCTGATTTTTCTTTATTTTCCCCCCATCTGTCAGAATCATAAATATTGTGCAATGATGTTTTTACTTTTTCATTTAATGATATGTGAAGCGTGCTTATGTGACTGTTTGTGTGCCTGATTTTATCTATAAATACCACAAATCACACCATTTCACACTTTTCACCTCACGAATCTTTTATGCATTTCTGTCTTATCTTTGCTCTTCATCTAAACCCTAAACCTAAAACCTCTCACTCAAGAACAACAATGGCATCTTCTTCATCAACATCTGCTCAGATGCAATCAACCACTGCTGTTTCTTCTCCTAATGCTGAAGCGTACAAGGAACCTGTGAGAACCCTTCTCACTCCAACTGTTGATCTGGAAGTTCTGAGTGAATGCTTTGTAGATTTTGATTCCATTGAAGAAAATGGGTTTAATCTTTCTTCAACCATTCAAACTCAGATTTGGACAAAGTATTTTGACAGGCTTATGGGTCCTGTTTATCCAACTTTGGTGAAAGAATTCTGGATACATGCTCAGGTGTGCTCTAAATTCATCCATTCTTCTGTCCTTGGAAAGGAGATTGTGATTACTGAGAAGTTGATCAGACAACTTATTGGGTACTCTGAAACTGATGGTGAAACCAGTCTACAATCTGCTCATGTGGATCTTGCTGATGTGTTTCAAGAAGTTAGTATTTCTGGGGAACCAACTAGCAAAGTAAGGGAACTGAAGCCAGTCTACAGGATCTGGGCCAAGATTTTCATGAGTTCCATCTTTCACAGAAAATCATCAAATTCTCTAGATTATGTCAGTGTTGAACAAATCTACTTCATGTTCTGTATAAGCAAGGGAAAGAAGGTGGACTTGCCTTATCTTCTGTTTAGTCATCTTCTGAATCATATAAAGGAAACAAGAGAAGAAGTAAGAGTCAAAACTGGAAAAGTTAAGAATTGGATTCCTATGGGAAGACTGATATCAGATATTCTGACTGAGAATCATCTGGTAGAACATCTGTATGCAGCTGGATTGACAGAGGATCTGTCCTATGTCATAGGTTCTGTCATTAATGGCAATACTCTGAAGAGGATGAAAGTCATCACAGAGCTTGCCAGCAAACCTAAGAAAATTGCTACTAAGGATGTCAACAACAGAAGGATTCCTATTGAAGATTTGCCAATGTTCAGTGCTAATGAACCAAGGGAGATCATCCTATCCTACATAGCTGATTGTTTGTTAAATGGTGTTCCTCTGACTGTTAACATCATCCAGAAGGAAGGATAAGTTCTGCCTAATCTTCTTAGAGAAAGGCGTTCAAAGAAGATTGCTGAAGAAGGATCTGAGGCTCAGCCTAAGAGAAAAGCCTCTGAAGCTGCTGCTAAGCCTCAGAAGGTAAAGAAAGTGAAACCAACTCCTCCAGAAGCAAGTCTGGAAGACATTAGAGAAACTATCAAACAGGTATTAACATCTGATCAAATACCAACCATTCACTCTCCATCACCTTCACCTCCTCCATCACCTTCTAGACCACAATCATCTGTACCACAATCATCTGGGATTCATTCATCTGAACCCTCTCCATCTCAACCTACACATTCTCAACCATCTTCTGTACAAACTCCATTTAAACCACCTCAACCAGAAACACAACCAGAACATTAACAACCAGAACAACCTCAACCAGAACAACAACAACAACCACAACCAGAACAACAACAACAACAACCACCAGAACATCAATCTCAACCCATTTCATCTGAACCTCCCCAACCAACACCATCTGAACATCCCTCAATAATAGAATAATCGTTACCTGTTCCAGAACCCTCTATTTATCAATCATCCAATGACATTCTTGATTTGGAACCACTTGCAACCATGGTTGTCTTGTCATCCACCTCATGTCACTCCACTGAATCATCTGATTCTGAATCAGAAGTTCACTCACCCTCCTGTTTACACATTCCTGATCCATTCAAACCTACATTTTCTGACCTATCAGCATCTGACCAAATCAATCGTAGACTTTCACTTCGCTCCAAATTCAACCTCTCAGATTTTCAACCTTCATCATCTGAAGCTGAAATTTCAACAACCCCTACACCTCAACTCACCATACCACAACCATCTGAACCTCAACCATCTGCACCTCAACCATCTAAATAACCACCATCTGATCCAACACCTCATGATACCACTTGTGAACAACCTCAGCCAAACGCTGAATCTGTTGAAAAAGTGACTCTTGAGGAATACCTTTACCCCATTCCTCGATCAGATGTTGATAAACTGTTTGAGAATTTCAAAAAGGAAGTTCGTATGGGGATTGCACGTGTGGAAGAAGAGTGTCTGTTCAGTATAGATCCTGTTATGTCTGAAGCTGCTTGGGATAAATTTATCTCTAAGTTCAATGTTGTGGCTTCTCATCTCAAGGCAGTATGTGTTGAAGATGCTAAGGCAAAGTTTGTTGAATTGGTCATACAAACTCTGATGAGCATTCCCAAACCACCAGTGTTGCTTCTGGAAGCTGCTCCTGCTGAAGACTCTCCATCTGAAGATGTTGCATCTGATATGGACATTGATGTGTCTGAATCTGAAGTGAAGACTGACAATTCAAAAATTGTGAAAGAGGTTAAGGAAATCAAGTCCTGGATGATCAAACAAGAACAAACCACTGAAGAGATTAAGACTTGGATGGCCAAGCAAGAAGAGTCTACTGCAAAGATCACAGATCTTCTGACCCTGATTGCATCTCGCCAACCTTAGTTTCTTTTCATGTTTTTTGCACTGTTGTTTGCATCTGTTTTCTTTTGCTTATTTTTTATCATCTGTTATGTGAACCATATGAATGAATGAAAGTGTTTGTTTTGCTTTTCTTCTGTTATCTTTTCTGTCTTTACACATCTTTTTGATTATGACAAAAAGGGGGGAGAAAAAGAATCTGATTGTTCAATCCATAAGCAAATACTAAAACGAAATTCAGACATATTATTAACTATCTTTGAATTTAAGTCTTTCAGATTCTATTGTTTCATCTGACAAAATAAATTCATTGAAGTTATCCTGAGAATTACCCAACCAGACTCTGATTCTTGAAGCAAATTGTACTCTGATTCTAAACGAAAAACCAGACTCTGTGTTTGAAAGAAGTCATCAGACTCTGCTTCTAAAATACACTCAAGCAAAAAGGGAAGTATTCTTTTCCTTTAGAGTATTCATTTCAGGGGGAGATTCTTAATCTCAGGGGGAGTTATAATTATTGCTTTTTATTGAACAAAATTTCTCATGTTTTGTCATCATAAAAAAGGGGGAGATTGTAAGAACACAGATTGTTTCTTAGTAATATCTCTATGTTTTGATGATAACTCTTATGAAATTTTGTATTAAAGAATTATATACTCTAAAATTTGTTCATGAATATTTGCTGCAGATGTTAAAATATATATATATATATATATATCTAAGAGCAAATTAATCTGAACATGGAACTATGGAAGGCTCTGAAGAGTCAGAATCATCTTATAGAAGAATCTGAATGTTGTCTGCAGAAGGATCTGAAGCAGAAGCTACAGAAGAATCTAAAGTAGAAGCTACAGAAGAATTTGAAGCAGAAGATGCAGAAGGATCTGAAGCAAAAGACTCTGAAAGATCTGAAGACTCTGAAGCATTGAAGATCTTTGTATGAGAGTTAAGAAGCACAGTTTTTTCAGAGGACTCTGAGAGTACTACACGCTGCATGTACTGAGGATCTGATTCATAAAACTCTGCTTTGATAGAACTACACGCTGAAGCACACTTGCTGCATTACTCCGATTCAGCAAACCCTGATGGGCATCCAAGACTCTGATCACGCAGACTCTGATGTTTACTTTGCTGAAGTGAAATACTTGTTGAAGAAGAATTCAAAGTTATATCCGTTGATTTGGCTCAACGACTCTTTCCTCTTTAAAGCTTGACACTAGAACACAAACCAAAAGCATTTCTCTGTGCATTCTACTTCCAGGAAAGGTCCTGTGATGTGAAGACAAAAAGGTTCAGGCCTTTTCAGTACACAGCCTCCAACGTCAAGACTTTGTGGACTACTGTGCATATAAAAGCAAGTCTTCCTCATCTTCTTCTAGAGACGAATCTTTGATAGAAACTCTTACAAGCTCTCATAAAATATTCTTATTCTCTTTGCTGAGTTTATTCTTTTGTTCTTAATATTAAGTGAAAAATCACTCTTGTGATAAAGCTTGTTAGAAGCATTCAAACACTTTTATTTATCTTACATTTCATTGTAATAGTTCCTTGAGAAGATCCAGTTGGGATCAGTAGTTCTTGAGAAGACTAAGAACAATTGCTCTTAGTGATTGCTATTGTAATCAGTTGATTAATAGTGGATTAAGTCCTTGTTTGAGAAAGGCAAATCACTCTTGATAGGGTGGACTGGAGTAGTTAAGTTTAACGAACCAGGATAAAAATCATTGTGTTTTTATTGCTATAAGTTTTTAGAGATACTTATTCAACCCCCCCTTCTAAGTATTTTTTCACCTTCACTAATGTGGTAGTCGATGCCTTGAGCAGGAAGGCGATTCATATGTCGGCTATGACGGTGAAAGAGATGGAGCTTATTGAGCAGTTCAGAGATTTGAGCATGGTTTGTGAAACTTCGGCGGATTGCGTGATGTTGGGCAAATTGCAGGTGAACAATGATTTCTAGGATATGATCAGAGAAGGTCAGAAGCTTGATGTGAAGCTAGTGGATGTGATGTCTGGAGTGGGAAGAGACTTCGATAGTGATTTCAAGTTGGATGGTTCAGGTGTGTTGAGGTTCCGAGGTAGGATTTGTGTGTCGGATAATGATGAGTTGAAGAAGTCGATTCTGAGTGAAGGACATTGTAGTAGTTTAAGTATTCATCCAGGAGCTACGAAGATGTATCATGATTTAAGGAAGATGTTTTGGTGGTCAGGTATGAAAAAGGATATAGCTCGGTTTGCTTATGCCTGTTTGACGTGTCAGAAATCGAAGGTGGAACACCAGAAGCCTAGTAGATTGATGCAACCATTAGAGGTTCCAGTTTGGAAGTGGGATTGTATCACCATGGATTTTGTTACAGGTTTGCCGAGCACGGTGAGAGGATTTGATGCCATTTGGGTAATTGTGGATCGGCTTACGAAGTTTGCACATTTTGTGCCGGTTAATATAAGTTTTCCGTTGGAGAAGCTGACGGAGATTTATATTCGGGTGATTGTGAAGCTGCATGGTGTGTCGTCGAGTATCGTGTCGGATAGAGATCTGAGGTTTACGTCAGAATTCTGGAAGAGTTTGCAGGAAGCTTTGGGTACTAATTTGAAGCTGAGTTCAGCCTATCATCCACAAACTGATGGTCAGTCAGAAAGGACTATTCAGACTTTGGAAGATTTGCTGCGGGCTTGTGTGTTGGATAGAGGTGGTGTGTGGGATACTCATTTTCCATTGATTGAGTTCACGTACAACAACAGTTACCATTCCAGTATCGAGATGGCACCGTTTGAGGCTCTTTATGGTAGGAGATGCAGAACTCCTTTGTGTTGGTATGAATCGGGTGAGAATGTGGTTTTGGGGCCAGAGATTGTGCAACAGACTACTAAGACAGTTCAGATGGTCCGTGAGAAGATGAAAGCATCTCAGGATAGGAAGAAGAGTTATCATGATAACTGGAGGAAAGAATTGGAATTCAGTGAAGGTGATCACGTGTTCCTGAGAGTTAACCCAGTGACGGGTGTAGGTCGTGCGTTGAAGTCCAAGAAGCTAGATCTGAAGTTTATTGGGCCGTATCAGATTTTGCAGAGAGTTGGTTTTGTGGCTTATAGGGTGGCGTTGCCGCCGGAGCTTTCGAACTTGCATGACGTGTTTCATGTGTCGCAACTTCGGAAGTATGTCGCAGATCCGTCTCATGTGATTCAGAGAGATGAAGTGCAAGTCCGGGAGAATCTCACTGTTGAGACGATGCCGTTAAGGATACATACATACATACATACATACATACATACATACATACATACATACATACATACATACATACATACATACATACATACATACATACATACATACATACATACATATATACATACATACATACATACATACATACATACATACATACATATATATATATATATATATATATATATATATATATATATATATATATATATATATATATATATATATATATATATATATATATATATATATATATATATATATATATATATATATATGATGTGTGATGAAATGTGATCAGTGGAATTGTGTACACTTAGTGTGTCTGAGGTTGTCTGTTGTGCATTGGGGTTATGCTTAGCATGGTGTGATGATGTGCTCCTGTGTGGAGGGTGATGGCCTAGTGCCCATCGGTAGTGATATTGTGCTCCTGTGTGGAGGGTGATGACCTGGTGCCCATCAGGGATTGTGAGGGAAAGATCCTGTCTCAGGGGAGCGTAAGTGATTTATCCTATTTATGATGTGCTCCTGTGTGGAGGGTGATGGCCTAGTGCCCATCGGTGATGATAATGTGTTCCTTCGGGAAGGGTGATCGCCCGGTGCCCATCGTTGCTATTGTTGAGTTGGTACCGCATAGCATGGGTTGAGTGGCATGTGTTGCTTTGTTTTATATGCCATGTTGATGTGGGACAGTAGGTCCGGGTCGATGTATGTGAATGATAATTGTGTGATTTACTGCCTTTTATTCATGTACATTATCACCGTTATATTTTGATCGTGATTTCTCACCCCTTTGCTTTTGTTGTGCTGTGTGCTTCTTCAGAAGTACAGATAATCCAGGTGTGTAGCTAGCTTGGTTTGTGGCGAGCTGTAGGGATGCTCTGATACGTAACACCGGGGCTTTGGGGAGTTGTTTGTTTATCTGATGATTTTGTGTGCCCCTGTAGCGTATCATGTTTTGATGAGTTCTTTTAGTGAATATATGTCTGGTGTATTTTGGGCAGTTGGCCGAGGATGATGTATATGACATGTATATGATGTTTATATGATGACAAATTTCTGTTGTTTATTATTATTGATATCATTTAATGAAAATGTTTTGTTGGTTTCTTCTGTGACATCCCGTTTTGTGGTGTGAAACTCATATAATTGTTTGTTTTAATTGCATTTATTTTGATTTGGGGAACGGGGTGTTACAGGGGCCCTCACCAGGACCTGGCTCTTCAGGGTATTTCTTCACCAACATAATGTCTTCATCAAGAAAGTCAAACTTTAGAGGCTCATAGCCTTCAACCTGTTGGTCTGCAAGGTAACTTGACAAGATACTTCCTTTAATAGCCTTTTGAGTCACGTATTGGATGTCATATTTGGATAATAACATATGCCAACGGGAAAGTTTCCCAGTCTGAGCAAGCTTCTCAAAAATATACTTTATTGGATCCGTTTTCGAGATTAACAAAGTAGTGTGACAGATCATGTATTGTCTGAGACGCTTAGCAGCCCATGCTAAAGCATAACAAGTCTTTTCCAACAGTGAATATCGGCTTTCACAATCATTTAACTTCTTCCTCAAATAGTAAATGTCGTGCTCTTTTCGTCCAATCTCATCGTGTTGGCCCAATACGCAACCCATAGACCTTTTGAGAATAGTCAGATACATGAAGAGTGGTCTTCCAAGAAGAGACAAAATCAAGATGAGAGGCTCTTGCAAATAACCTTTGATCTTCTCAAACGCTTGGTGACAATCAGAATTCCATTCAATAATTTGATCCTTGCGGAGTAACTTGAATATTGGTTCACAGGTAGCAGTCATGTTGAAAATGAATATGGAAATATAATTCAAACATCCAAGAAAACCTCTGACTTGTGTTTTAGTTTGTGGAGCAGACATTTCTTGAAAGGCTCAGACTTTATCAGGGTCCACTTTGATTCCTCGTTGGCTTACAATAAATCCAAGTAACATTCCAAATCTAACACCAAAAGTACACTTAGCAGGATTCAGCTTCAACTGGTATCTTCTAAGTCATTTAAACAGTTTTAGCAAATGATCCAAATTATCTTCCACACTTTGGAACTTGGCAATCATATCTGTCGCACCTCAAAAAATCATAAATCGAGAACGCACGACCCTCGTGCGAAAGGCACGAAAATGCGGTTCGACAGAGTCGCCACCAAACTTTATTTATCTCGAATAAACGGGAGAGGAAAATATCGAGAAAACCTCTTAAGACGAAAGGACAGGAACTGGGCTGTCGCAACCACGTTCCGAGTTCGGGAGTCGGTTACACAAGAGGAAGGTATTAGCACCCCTCACGTCCGTTGTATTCAACAGGAACCTCTTAGGGTATTTTGCAATGGGCGTTATCTAAGCTTGCTTGTTTTCTTTTCGATGATAAATGCAAATTGGTAGGTTAAGCAGATAAAGACATCTAGGGGAAATGGGGTGGTTAAGAGATAGGATGCTCGTCAAGGATTGTGGCCCTTGTGCCTACGCATGCTCATTCGGACGAGAATGAGAAATCAGAGCGTCGTAGTTCGACTACGAGAAAGGATGGGGGGAAACGGAATAACAGAGAAAGATAGAAGTGTGCTCGCCAAGATCATTGCAATCTTGTGCCTACGTATCTTACATTCAAGAGTAAATGAAGAATCAGAGCGTCCGTAGTTCATGGAGACGACCATGGAAAGACGGGGTTTGAAATGGATTCGAAGTTTAAAAACGAAAGATTGACTGACAAGCAACCCTAGGGCGTGCCTCGAGAGCTGTCACTCAAGAATTCAAGGAATGCGAGATTCCAAGAACTCAGTTCTTTCAGAAGTTGATTGAATAAGGTCAAAGATAAATGTTTGAACGTTTTGAAAACGAAAGAATGAACTAATAACAACTCAAGGGCGTGCCTCGAGAGTTACTCATTCAAATATTCAAGGAATGCTAGACTCCAAGAATATCCTTCTTTCGTGAGTTTGATTACGAAATATGTTTGAATAAGAATTAGATATTTTAAGACGAAAGGGTGAACTAACGACAACCCAAAGTGTGCGCTTCAAGAGTCATTCACTCGAAGATCCAAGGAATGCGAGACTCCGAGAATATTCTTCTTTCGTTAATTTTCTAAGAAAAGAGTTTGAAAAAGATTAAATCAAATACTTTGTGAAAAAAGGTGGACTGTGAGGGGAAAAAATGAAATTGGTTTGAAAATGGTTCGACGACGTGTCGAGGATTTGATTAAAAATGGCACTGGCTTGACTACAACTCAAGGGTTAGGTTGCGAGAAACGATATTAGTCCTTGAGGGTGCTCCTAACATTGAAACCACAATAAAATGTGAAAGTGTGTTCGGTAAGTTGGTGGCGAATACGTACTAGCACTCGACTTATGAGGGTGTTTGAAAATGATTTAGTTTGTAAAAGTTGAAAGATTGCATGAATAATAACCCAAGGGGCGTGCCTCGAGAGTTATTCATTCGAAGATCCAGGAATGTTAGATTCCAAGAACCTTCTTCTTTCGAAGTTTAATCGAGAAAATTTTTAGTCGTGAGGTTGAATCAAATTAGGGTACGAGAAGAGTTCATTTGCATGAGGCGAGAATATGAGGTTGGATTCGTTAAGTATTTAGGAGAAATGACGATTATTTGATAAATGAGACGTCGGCCTCACAACCAATTAATCGGGGTGTTATTTGGATGTTAGATCCTAACGACACCTTTTTCATTTAATTAAATTGCGACGTATTGTTTGAATAGACAACGAAAGTACCATACGGAATGCTAGACTCCAATGGCATTTCTTTGTCTAAATATTTAAAAAACGTGTTTTAGAAACGAAAAGTCGAACGACACACTACTCAAGGCGTACGCCCCATAGTGGCCATTCAAGAGCTCAAAAAGTGCTAGACCACACGAATTTATTTCTTTCGCGACTTAATTAAGAAAAGATTATGATTAATCGTAGAAAGGGATATTTAATCAGAATAAGTGTTCTGGTGACGAATAACTTAATTAAATCAAGAAGGACAAATGATATTTAGCATGTATTTAATTGTGTAATTTTGTAACAATTGGTTGGGTATTGGAGTATAGAAATAGAATCCAAAATAAATGATGATAGCTAATTATATTAACATTAAACATTTATTAAATCGAATAAACAAGTGACCTAAACTATACTAAATAAGAAAAAAATGATTTCTTAAGGTCAAACCAAAGTTAACATCTACTTACTAGAGTCTTAAACAACTCTTTAAGACACACCCCCTAATAAGGCCCAAAAAATAACAAAAATGAGAAGGGAATAAGCATCCCACCTTTAGTTGTTCCACAAGGCCCAAACTCGGATTAACCCCTTTACCCTATGGGTCATGGTAGCCTCACCGGGGTTTTTAGGCTCTGACGAGGTATGTCGGCCAACCTCCAAGGTGCGTTCTTGAACTTTCTTTCTGTTTGCGTGTTTTACTTCACTTCTGCATCTTCCTCTCTGAATCTTCTATGAGCGGTTTGCGAGATGTGTTATCCTTCGGGCCTAGCTCAGTGTTCGCTCAAGTTCTAATGTTGAACTTGAGCCAGTCTTACAAATTTTTGGCTTTTGTGATTTAACGAGTCGGGGTATATTTTTCCAGCATAACAGTAAAGGAATTACTCCTCCTTTTCAGGTTTCCAACGGTCATACTTATAGGGAAGATTGGGGAATCCTTCTGAGGGAATCCAAGATGACCCTTCGACGAAAATCTGTTAGGGTTTTCTTTCTCAAATCCCAGATTTCATGGGTTGAGCGAAACCGAAGATCGCCTGAAAAGATCCTCTCCACAAAAACTTGCTTTGTCTGTAGTGAGTACACTTTTAGAATGCTTATTCTTAACTTTGAATTTTACTGCGCGTAAAAACGTAACTTTCACCTTTCCCTGTCAATACCTTACTGCTGCGTTTTATAACTTTTGAACGAATATTCGGACTATGCACTCTTTCTGCTAATTCCTGCTTTGACTTTTGCTTTATGACAGAAAGTTGCTGCTACCAACTCTGCCTTATGTTGGGAGTTTTATTGCTTACTGATTGCAGTAATTCAGGTTGTGGTTGTGGATCTTTAGGCGTCCTGTTATTGAAGATTTTGAATAGCATGGATGTCGTGACATGTTTCGGTATTGCTTTCATTGCTTTTTCTTTTTCAGTATTCACAAATCTATCAAAAACATTTGAAATGCATCACGGATCTTTCATCTTATGTGTTTCATCATTTTTTTAGGAAGACACCTCCTTTGGTATGGAAATCAAACTTGGAGTCGGAGATGTTACAAAGGATATCCAACACCTGGGAACTGGTATGACATTATCTGAACTGCCGATTTAGAACAGTTTGTTCCCTCACAGTTTTACTTGTTTTGAAAATTGAGATATATTGGTGTGGATAGTATGTTTAACCACTCCTGTTTCGCAGTGCACAACTATTTCAACCATGGATCACCTAATGATATAACAAGAAAAGCTTGGCCTCAAAACTTGGCTCATCGTTGTGCTTCTTTTAGATCATAGGTTTTAATCGTGTACTTAGCGTGTGTCTTATTGTCAACAATCCCGTTCCTTATGAATTTATGTTCTTGCTTGTAGCTTGATCATTGTATCTATTGGAACTTAATTCGAATGGTTCAATTCTCACTTCATGTAACTTTGGCAGCTCTATGTAATATTTTGAATCCAAATTGTATACTGACTTTGAAAATTATTTTGACACTAAACTTAATATTTTGTAACTATAGCAGCCCCGGATTGGTTATTGAAATAGCTCCCAAATTTGATCACACCAATCGTCACCTCTCGATCCTGGCTCCTTATGCATTGTAGCACAACCTAAGCATCTACTTTCCATGACTTTGAATCGTTAATTAATCATGTCTTGAAGAGAATGTCCATATGGAAGAGACTAGTACGGCAACAAATTGAATTATTTTGGAATATGTGGATGCCGTGAGCTGCCTTAACTCCTAAACATGACTTGAGTTTTGGACAAAACCAAACATGACCTGAAGCACGAGCTCTTATTATTGACTTTGCACCGTCTTAAAAAAGAACTACTCACGGCCCACTAACAACCTTAATTTCAACCGGCCTGAAGCCAAGCATATACCTTATCACAACGGGATCATGCCATAAACTTGAATGAATTACTCCTTAATTTTTGTAAACATGACAAACATGACCTAAGAATGAAACTTGAATAGTCATTTCTTGAACATACTTGCAACAAATTTAGCCAAACTTTAGCTTGATCCATAGCCTTAAGGACATTCTATGAGTATGGCTTAAAAAACAATAAAGCAAAGCTCATAATCCAATGGACATGGGATTGAAAACCAATGATCACAGCCTTGAATGAGTCCAACCACATAAATTGGGTCGTTTATCCTGTCATAACTACTTAACCGAAAAATGAGGTCCAACTGCACTTAAACTACTTGCCAGGGCATGTAATCGTAATAAGCGCACATAAGGCGTCCCTGACTTAATCCTTGGAGGGTCGTGACCTAAGGTCAGATGACCATTTAAACAAAACCTTGGAACGAGGGAACTGCAAGAGGTAGGACAAATTTGGGGTAAACCAATATCGACGATGTATACATTGATTTCTTTATGCATCATGTCATGAAGGAGAGTAGCCATCGCCCTTTGATATGTTGCCCCTGCGTTCTTCAGACCAAAGGGAATGACCTTACAATAATAGGTTCCCCAAGGATGAATGAATGTAGTCTTTTCCCTATTAGCAAGGTCCATCTTAATTTGATTATAACTAGAGCAACCATCCATAAAAGAGAAGATTGCGAAACGGTCTGTATTATCCACAAGCGTATCAATATGCGGTAGAGGGAAATCGTCCTTTGGGCTTGCTTTGTTCAAATCCCTATAGTCTACACACATTCTGAATTTACCGTCCTTTTTGGGTACTGACACAATGTTGGATACTCATTCAGAGTACTTCACAATTGTTAGAAATCCTGCGTCAAGTTGCTTTTTAACCTCATCCCGAATCTTTAAAGTCATGTTAGGTCTAGTTCTTCGAAGTTTCTGCTTTATAGGCGAGAACTCTAGTTTAAGAAGCAACTTGTGAACAACAATATTGATGTTTAGACCAGACATATCTTGATACGACCATGCAAACATATCAACATATTCCTATAAAAGCTTGACCAACCTCTATTTGACATCAGTCCCAAGTGTTGTACCAATCTTCACCTCTTTCTTTTCTTCATCGGTGCCAAGATTAATCCTCTCTACTCGTTCTTTGTGCGGTTGAAGTTCAGTGTACTCATTATCAACCAATCCTACTAGTTCAGCGGGAACTTCGAAATCTTTCTCACTCTCATCCTTAGCTTAATAAATGGGCGAATCAAAGTTAGGTGTGAAAGAAGGGTCATCAGATTCAACGTGGTTTGGGATTATTCAGCATGTTCGAAATGACTTATTTTATTAAAGGCATAAAGAAAAAATGCAAGAGAAAATGCTCTTCTTTTTTTCAGTTTTGAAAATTTGCCAATTTCTTTAAAATTAAAAGCGAAAAACAGTAAATGAAACAACTAGAATTTAACAAAATGCATTTATTGATAATCATTTGAAAGTAAAAAGGGGAGCCCTACAAAATAATCCAATAGCCTTGGGCATAGCTATGGACTTTTAAAAACAACAAACAAAGGATAATAAATTATTTTGACAAAGGAAAAATCACTGGGATCTCTATTGTTTCCCAGCTGTCCAAAGTAGCATCATGCTTGAATACTAGATTGCTCAAATCTTATCCTCATTATCATCTTCAACGAAATTTATTTGGAAATCTCTGCTGACAAACACTTCTTGGATAGTCTTCGGACGTCCTTTGACGGTATTGCACCCCAAAATTTGCCCAACCTTTTTTTTCTTTCTTTACCTAGCTTATGTTTCACCGCATTCATATAGCATTGCATTCATAGCATTAGCATCTGCATACTATCATCCATGTACAGGGGATCAGGAGAATGTGCTCATCAAAAGAGGTTATCAAAGCCCAAGCCTAATCAAGAGGTTGTATTCAAGCTATTCAAGAGTTCATCATCACCATCAGAAAGGTCAAAGAGCAGATGAATGTATGTAGTTGTATCTCTTGTCTTGGAGGCCATGAAAAGCTCAACAGATGATTTTAAATCCATGGAGGTGGGTGTAAAGCATTAAGAAAGCTCATGGGATCTCTTGAGAGTCACTATGGAGTTTGGATAAGCCATTATGCAAAATACAAGAGGCCACAGCCAAAGGTGGTGTAATTAGGGTTTTCACCTGGTCAACCCTAGGTCAACTGTGAGTCTTGAGGAGATTAAGACTCAATTCCAAGCAACTATGATCATGGAAAGATGTTTTGAGACACTTAAGAGATCATTTCAATATCAATTCATCAATATTCAAGAGTGTGAGAAGTTATTGAGCTAGGGTTTCTAAGCTTGACTGTGTAAAATCCCCTATCTCAGTGCCTAGCTTCAAGACCACATAACTCAAGATACAAGTTTCATCTCATCTTTATATCCAAATTATACTTTTAAAGAATGTTCTTAGCTTTCTTTTGAGTACTAGAAGTCATTCATCTGATTTCTAGAACTAAAGTTATGAAGCAGACAAGTTACAGGTCATCAGATGAATGTGATTTTGGTACTTGAAAGTCAACCAACATCCAAGACATTTTTGAGATAGAAGGAAGCTTCTCCTTAACTTCAGGCCAACATGAATGTTGTTCCTTACCTTCTCAGATTGCCAAATAGTACTAGAAGTCCTTGTTTGGATTTATAGAACTCAAGGTATGGAGCTTTCAAGGCAAGGGCATTTTGGGAAAGTAAGATATTTGGATTCTACGCGTTTTTGGAGATTTATTGGATAAAAGTGGAAATAAATAATATATTTGGATTCTACGCGAAAAATCACACAAGTTTGGTTCAAGAACCGCCGAGTTTGATGGAGAAACGAAGGAGATACGTTCTTGGAGCAATGAGGGAGATAAACGGTTATCATGATAACTTTTCTCCGGTTACGTGATCACCTACACTGAATTCCAACTCTTTCCTCCGGTTATCATGATAACTTTTCTGCCTACTTTGAGACACTTTCATTTTCTCATGAATCATCTGAATTGTCTCAGTAGTCTGTTGTACAATCCCTGGTCCAAGCACCACATTCTCACCAGTTTCATACCAACACAGAGGATTCCTACACCCCCTCCCATACAAAGCTTCAAACGGTGCCATTCTGATACTCGAATGGTAAGTGTTATTGTACGTGAACTCAATCAATGGTAAATGAGTATCCCACGCACCACCCTTTTCCAACACACAAGCTCTCAGCAAATCCTCAAGCGACTGAATAGTCCTCTTTGACTGACTATCAGTTTGCGGATGATAAGTTGAACTCAACTTCAACTTAGTACCCAAAGCTTCCTGTAAGCTCTTCCAAAATTCCGAAGTAAACCTCGGGTCTCTATCTGATACAATACTGGACGGAACACCATGTAACTTTACAATTACTCGAATATAAATCTTCGCCAGCTTCGTCAACGGGAAACTAATATTGATCGGCACAAAGTGTGTAGACTTCGTCAATCGATCCATAATCACCCATATAGCATCAAAACCTCTCGTCGTATTCGGCAAACCTGTAACAAAATCCATAGTAATACAATTCCAATTCCAAACCGGAATCTCTAATGGTTGCATAAATCCAGAAGGTCTCTGGTGTTCCACCTTCGACTTCTGACACGTCAAACAGGCATTCACAAATTGAGCAATGTCTCTTTTCATACCAGACCACCAAAATAATTTCTTCAAATCATGATACATCTTCGTAGCTCCCGGATGGATACTCAAACTACTACGATGTCCTTCATTTAAAATTGACCTTTTCAATTCTTCATCATCCGGTACACAAGCCCTGCCTCTAAATCTCAACACACCGGTACTATCCAATTTAAAGTCACTATTGGAGTTACTTTCTACTCCAGGTATCAAATCCACTAATTTCACATCCAACTTCTGATTCTCTCTAATCGTATCCAAGAAGTCATTATTCACCTGCAACATACCCAACATTACACTATCTGCAGTAGTCTCACAAGCCATACCCAAATCTCTGAACTGTTCAATTAACTCAATTTCTTTCACCATCATAGCCGACATATGAATTGCTTTCCTACTCAAAGCATCCGCCACTACATTGGCCTTTCCTGGATGATAACTTAAACTGAAGTCATAATCCTTCAAAAATTCCAACCATCTCCTCTGCCTCATATTTAACTCTTTCTGATCAAACAGATATCTCAGACTCTTGTGATCACTGGACACTTCAAATCTCGAACCATACAAATAATGCCTCCAAATTTTCAACACAAAAACAACCGCAACCAATTCGAGATCATGAGTAGGATAATTTCCCTCATGCACTCTCAGTTGCTGCGAAACATATGCTACTACTTTATGTTGCACCCCAAAATTTGACCAACAATTATTTATGCATTGAGTGTTTGCAGGTTGATACCTTCATCAGAAAGTTCAAGAGAATTGGTTGAAACCAGAGTTGTGTGCTTCATAGCTTGAGAGTCATGGGTGCTCCTCAGATGATTCTGAGACTTGGAGAATGAACTTGATATTCTGATAAAGCCTATGAGATGTCTTGATAACCATCATGAAGTCCATAGAAGTCATTGTGCAAGGGTTCAGAAGATTCAACCATGAATGGTAGAATTAGGGTTTTGACTGGGTCAGCCCTAGGATAACTGAAAATTTGGAGAAGGTTGAGACCTAATCCAAGGGCCATGAGATCATGGAATGATGTATAGATATGTTATGAAGATGATTCCTAGACCAACTCATCATGATTGAGGGGTTTGAGAAGTTTCAAGCTAGGGTTTCTGAGGATTTTCAGTGAGAAAACCCTAATTTGATCCCTATCTTCCAGGCAGTTTTAGCTCAAGATGTGATTGATATCTCATCTTCCCCACAACATGAATGTTGTAGAGCTTGTTCTTAGATTTAATTTGAGTGGTGGAAGTCCTTGATAGGAGTTTCAGAGCTCAAGTTATGGTTTTGACAAATTACAGGTCAGCTGAGGTGTGTGAATCTGGGTCCTTGGAAATCACCCAACTTGCAGACAACTTTTGCCCTAGTAGGATGATTCCTATGATTTCTTGGTCAACATGAATGTTGAAGGGCATCTTCTTAGCTTTAATTTGAGTGGTGGAAGTCCTTGATAGGATTTTTAGAACTCAACTTATGGTTTGAACAAGACAGGGGTATTTTGGTCATTTGTCAGTTATAGGTCATTTTAAGCAAAGGCCATATCTCCTAGTTCCAAGCCTCAAAATGAAAAACTCAAAACATGAAAGTTGTTCAAAATGGGATTTTAAGTCTAGAAAAGTGGTCATGAGTTATTGAAAGAGCTCATAGCATGGATTTGCATGATTGGTTAAAAATGAACTAAAAATGGCTTATAAGTTAATTCAAGTCAAGTTGAAATTTGGTTTGGGAGATCCACAAATCCAAAATAGGTCATCCAATATATCATTTTGATTGGAAACATTATTTTGAGAACATTGGTTTAAACACAATTTTCATTTGAGGCTTTAAAATGGGGCATGCTTTGTAAAATTGTTACTTGAATCTTAAGGCAACTTGAGGAATCTTCACACAAGGCAAATATGAGCTGATTTCTTTGTACATTCCTTCTCAATATCTCACATAAGGAGAATTTGACACAAAATTACAAGGCATAAGGCATGATACAAGGGATTTTCAACTTATCATCACATGAGATTTTCAAGCACTTTCTAGCTCATTCTAGAAAGATCTAGGAGTTTCCATGGATGGTTATATAAAAAGTGAATCATGATGAGTAAGGGGTTGGTGAAAGTTGGAGAATTAAGTGGAGAAGAGTGAGGTTAGAGCAAGGTTTTCAAGAGGTTCCATTATTGCACTTCAAGCTCGAGTTCACCATTGGAGGCTTCTTCCATCCAAGTTTTTGCAAACAGAATCATTTCCACCATTGGAGGATCATCTGGAAGAAGAAGCAAGCATTGAATTGTGCCATACATCATTCTACCATAACTTCTTGACAGGTTGGTAAAATGCATCCATACCTCTTTAATTATGCATAGATAGCTTAGATGCTAGGTATAGAATTGTTAAGAGAGGATAGATGATCAAATCCTGAGAATTAGAGGGCATTCCATGGAGTTTCATAACAGGTGCAAGAATCTTTCATGATCGGGAATAGGCTGGATGTTAGGTTTTAATGCACGATTGATAGTTCATTGTGATGAGCATAACATGTAGAACAAGATTGGGTCATTAATCGAGAGTTTTGATAAGGTTGATCTCAGTGAGATATGGTGGTACCAAGATCTTCTAGCTTTCTGTTAGGATGATCCAGGAAGAATTAATGGAAATCACTCGTATAACTTTGCTCCTTGTAATGAGTAGTCCATTTTCCCTTTTGGAATTTTTGAAAATCATCAAGTGTGGAGAGAGAACGAGCAAGAAGAAAAACCATGCATGGGAGCTGCTTCTGAAAACCCTAGAAATCCATTTGGGGACGATGGCCTTCAGCCCTTGGATTAGATCCTGAAGCTTGACCTATTACTCTAATCCAACGGCCCAGATCAATTGGTAAAAGCGGAGGGAAATTCAAATGTCTAAACGCGGCGTTTTGTTTAATGAAGTTTCATGGGCTTAAGCCAGTTTCGCTATTCACACACCCATCATCAGCCCAACTTGGAAAATACGCGTGAAAAATTGCTGGATACACCCCTGGCGCGTTTTATCTTTTTTTGTTTTTTCTGATTGATTACTGGGCTCAGCAATTTACTTCTATTCCCACCCCCAAACTTGGCCCAATGATCAGAAATAACTGTGGCGCCTTGCTTTTCTCACCCCCTCCCATTTATTTCTTATTCTTTTATTTTTTAATTTCTTTTAATTCTTGGCATTTTATAAAATTCATAAAAAATACAAAAATCAATATTTTTCATTTCTTTTTTTTTTTCCACATAATCATGATTTTGTCTAGAAAATTAATAAAAAATAAAATTCCATTTTATTTTTAGTTTAATATTTTTTAGCATATTTTCTTGTAAATGGTACATTTAATTGATTTTGGTTAACCCATGATTTTGTACAATTTGTTTTAGGACTTTCCCTTAGGGTTTTTGAGCCATTCTTTTTGGCATAGTTAGGTATTGAACCCTAGTTTCATGTAGGATTTATCTCTTGGTTTGTAGATTAAAATTTGATGTAGTTTGATTGTTATACATTTAGGTGCTCTAATTAGGGTTTTAGGTTGTATAGGTAGACTTGAACAAATTTGTTTTGGGGTTTATAGGCCAAATTAGTGTATGGGGAATACATGGGTTAAGGGTAAGTATGTATAGAATCCCCTAGAATTTTGCTAGAATATTGTATGGTGTTTTAGTATTTTTCATTGATTTTTGAATGTATGGATAGTATGTGTGTTGCTTAAAGGCATAAGTTGTATTGTTGTGTTTTCTCGCCTTCTCTTTTGAGTGTGTGAGCTTTGAAGATTGAGTTGAAGACCTTGTGGATCATTATGGAAGCTTTGAAGACCTTGCAGAGGAGCTTAGATAGCTTTTGTTGTTTGTTTATAGGATCATAAGTGCATAGGTAGAGCATTAGATAGAATGATTTCATTCAATAAACAAGGAGTGTCTTGTCCACCTCCTTTCTTCTCTATGACACAGAGTCCCTTAAGGGTATTCACCTCTCTCCTTTGGAGGGATTAGTGACCTTGCCCTATAAGGTAGAACTTTGGGAGAGTCTCTCCTTTGATGTTAAGTCCTCAATGGCATCCTTTGGAAGTCAGTGAGTACTGTAACATCCTCACCTCATCTTATTGACTGAATCTTGTTGGAGCAGTTGAGCCATTGAAGATAGAAGCTGAAGCTTTGAAGAGGATGATTCCTTGAAGATTATTGAAGTCTGAAGACTTTGTGAAGATCAAGTTGATGCCTGAAGATCCCTGAAGATAGTGAAGCCTGAAGGTAGAGCTGATCAAAGGAGCTGAAGCTCAAGGGAGAAGATGAGTTGATACTCATGCTGTAGGGTTGATACCTGGAAAGCAAGTGATCTCTGAAGTCTGAAGACTGGGTTGCTGCTGGAGGAGCTGAGGCTTTCTTCTGTTTTATTTGATGTATTGTGTGTCTTGTCTGATTTGCCTGCTGCATTAGACTAAGCACATTTAGAATAAGTTCAGTATAAGAGCATGAGTGCATCTGCTTGTATTGTTACTGCTTTGCTTTGCTTGCGGGTATTCGGTAGAGCCCAGCTCCCTTGCCCATGTGTTTATTTTGCTTGATAGCATGATTTCATTTTCTGTCTGTATGATTATAGTTTACTGTTTTTTGCTTGATAGCATGTTGTTTATTTCAGTATGATCACTGTTATTTCATGACTGGCTTGAGGTTGAGACGAGCTTGTGGAGGCTGAAGCCCCACACACATTTCCTCCCTCACTTGCATTGCATGCATTTTACTGTTAAAAGCTGATGCTTTTGTCTGTTTTGATGTATCATTGACATGATCCCTTAGGACTCTCATTTCCTCTGATGAGGATTTGATGATAGACTTCTTAGGTTGAAACCTATGCATGACAACATCTAGGAGTTCCCTATTCAAACCTCAACCATAGGATGAATCCATGGCATGATAACAGTAGGACTTGATAGTCTCCCTCCTAGTTGGGCCTGTTCTCTTCTCATCTCAAAAACAGTTTAAGATACAGTAATCATGAATGATTTCTTTCGTACGTTACGAGCCTTAAGCTATCTGAGAAAGGATTGTGGGAGAGCTTCTTTTCCACAGTCTGGATGTTTAGTATGGTACCCTTTGGGTGACATGCGACGCATTCACTCTCAGGTCATAGTCTCTAGTGCGGTTGGAATCGCAAACACAATAAAAAACACTTCTTTTAGGAGATAACCCGTAGTTTCCCGAACTACGTTTGCTCTGATCTTTCATACCAGATGGAAGTACGTAGGCATAGGATGCGACGTCCTAGCGAGCAAACTTTCCCCATAATCCTTCGTAGGCCGAACTACGTTGACTCTGATTTCTCATTCTCTAATGAGAATACGTAGGCATAAAGTGCGACGCTTTGCCGAGTCATTTTTCTTTTCTTTTTCAGCCAGCCTTGATAGGTAGATAGATTATAACCAACCCGTCCAAGTAAACAAACAAGCGAGGATCCCGTCGAGTACGACGGGCGTGAGGGGTGCTAATACCTTCCCCTTGCGTAACCGACTCCCTAACCCATACAATGGTTGCGATGACCTTGTCTTACCCTTTTTCGTCAGGTTTTTCCGATCGTTTCCTTTCCCGCTCTGAGGGATAAATAACGAAAGGTGGCGACTCTTCTGTCATGCCGGCACCTTATTTTCGCACAAGCGACAGCTGGCGACTCTGCTGGGGACTCCAACGGTTCCCTGCGAGTCAATCCTATCGTTTGTGTGTTTACCTGTTGGGTTGCGTTTATTTATCGCATTTTTTACTTCTCGCACTTTATTTCCCGCATTTTATATTCAGTAAAATATGATTATGTATGCTGTTGTGGGATGGGAGTTCTGATTGAGTGAGAAGCCAGACCCAGGCTTGAGTGCACCATAGACTTAGAGTGGAAATTAGTGGGCGCGTGCTTGCTTTGCAGGTACTAGTGTCTCATGAAATCCACGCTCAGACGAGGTTCATCCGGTTGGCTTCACTTTCAACCCTTTGGGTTGAGACGGTTGCTGGTTTGGTGGACTGTCGACTCTGGGGACCGATCATTTGTGATTCAGCTAAGTGAGGCCTCTTCAGGACTTGATGATGCCACTCCTTCTGGGAATCGTATCATCAGTTTTGAAAGTCTGTGACGCTGATGAACGCATAGGATGCCATACCTTGAGTCAGTCTAGGTCCATACCTGTGAGCGGGACTGGGTTTATTGCAGGAAACTTAGACCTTCAGACTACCTGGTTTTCTTGACAGCGAATCAGTTATGTTGGGTTCTCAGTTACAGATGTGTTCTTGATAGAGCAAGAGTTTGGTCGGAGGATATTATCATCGGGTGTTTGGCTGTTCTTGATAGAGCAGGCTTTGATCAGTGTATTATCATCAGTGGTTTGTTCTGGATGGGACGGATTTTGAGTGAGGTCTGAAGATCTCATCGGCAAATGTTATTTGTTCTTGATAGGGCAGATTTTGAGTGGGATCTGAAGATCTCATCAGCAGCTGTGTATTTGTTCTTGGTAGGGCAGATCTTGATTTGGGGTCTGAAGACTTCATCAACAGATGTTACTTGATCTTGCACCCGGGGTCCTTATTATCAGGCACTTATTCTTGTCAGAGCAGAATTATGATCTGGGTCCTAGCAGACGGTTATTCTCAGCAGATCAGATTAGTGGCTTTACACCGGGGTTTCCTTCTCATCAGCGACTGTTGATACCAAATCTCCGTAGCAGCTACCTGGATATATTATTGCATGCCTGCATTTTGCATTAGTTTGCGCATTCATCTGCATTCCATTAACGTGTGTCTGTGTTGCAGGTACTGTTTCCCCGATCCTGGATTTCTCGCCCTCTGTTGTTATTATGGCCTCCCTCAAGAAGACTGTTGCATACAAGTTCCTGACCCCTGATGTGTCGAAGTTGATTGGTTTGATAGCCCTGGCAGGGGATTCTGAGAAGGATAGGTTCAGGAAGTCCTATGGCAGGTTGCTTAGTCTGGTTTACAAACCTTCTACGTCCGAGTTGAATGGGTTACATGCTCTTCTGCAGTTTTATGACCCTCCCTTGAGGTGTTTCACTTTTCACGACTTCATTCTCGCGCCGACATTGGAAGAGTATGCTGATATGTTGGGTGTGCCTATCAAAAGGCAGGTGCCTTTTGTCCATATGGATGCCGAGCCTGATCTGGCTGGCTTAGCTTCTTCACTCCATTTGAGCGCTTCTGAGTTAGTGGTGACGAGCTGGAACAAGGTCCCAGGGTTCTCTCTGCAGTTTCTGATAGCTAAGGCTCAGCAGTGTGCTACGGACAAATGTTGGGACGCATTCAACGCCATCCTTGCTTTATGCATATATGGCATCATCCTATTTCCCAGCATGCCTGATTTCGTGGACTTTGACGCGTTCCATATATTCGCCTCAGGGAATCCAGTCCCTACTCTGATCGGAGACGTCTACCATTCAGTGCATTACAAGAATGAGAACCGGAGAGGGAAGAATGTCTCATGCTGCGTACAGTTGTTGTACAGGTGGTTTGATAGTCATTTGCCCAAGAAGGGTTCTTCTGTCTTGTCTGCGGCCACAGCTGAGTGGCCTGAGCGTCTGATGAGCTTGTCGGCAGAAGACATTGATTGGTTCGTTGACAGAGATAGGTTAGGCACCGAGGTGATCTTCAGTTGTAGTGGGTTTCCTAACGTACCTCTGATAGGTAGGAAGGGTTGCATCAACTACAATCCATCATTGCTAGTTCGTCAGTTTGCATATGCTTTGAGGACTCCACCGAAGGAAGAAGAGGTACAGGAATCTCTGTACCTCACGGGTATTCTAGAGGGGGATTTGTTGTCCAAGCTTCAGTATGCGTGGAACAATATCAGCACAAGAGGAAAGCCTTTATTGGGGAAGAGCAACAGCCAAGCCTACCCTCCTTATTCAGATTGGATCAGAGCCAGAGCCAGTACTATAGGGATACCATTCCCTCATGTCAGACCAGAGAGTCCTCCACCAATTGAAGAGCCCACCACTGTGTCCATTCACCAGCACAGCCAGGTATTGGCCGAGTGTGAAGAACTGAAGAGGACAAATGCAGAATTAGAGAAGGAGTTAGCTCAGCTTCGAAGTGAGAAGAACGAAGCCGTGCATGCTCTCAAAAAGCAAACAGAGTCGGTAAGCCAGCTGAGTGCAGACTTGGCAAAGCAGATTGCTGATCGGGAACGCTTGGGTCAGGACTTCAGGGCTGCTAATGATGTACTAGCTACGAAGAAGCAGCATTTGGAGGAAGCATATCGGAGAATATCTAAGTTCGACCAGCATTGGAAGACTTCCATGGCCACCAGGAAGGAGCGAGAAGACAAACTGATGCTGCAGATTTCTAAGCTAGAAGCCGAAGTAAAGGATAGTGAGCGGAGGTTTGATGAAGAGACCGCCCGCAGGTACTCCGCTGAAGCCCGTCTCAACAAAGCTATTGCTAGCCTGAAGGAGCATAAGCTGATGTTCGAGTCTAAGATGCGGAAGCTGGAGGATTGCTTTGGCGAAGGAGCTTGGGAGAGTTCAGTTCAGGGGCTCCAGCATACCATCAGGCAGAGGGAACTACTCGTCGAGAGGTTGCTCACGTCGTCAGATCATCCGGACACGAAGGAGTTATTAGCAGAGTATCGCGCCCGTGGCCGTACTTGATTAGTTATATCTCTGTTTGTGTTGATCTTTGATGTACGCTGACCATCACCAGACTTGTTGGCTGAGGTCATGCTGTTGATCTGTTTGTACTCGCTGATACTGTGTAATGCCTTGACAGGCCTTTCCATATATATATGAGACTGATGTTTCCATGATTGGGCTCGGATTTCTTCTTCCTCTTATTATTATCAGCACTGGCACTAAGGCACTAGGATCGGGGGAAAATCTCCCACGCACACAGACACACGCATGCATCTGCATGAAGCATATTTGCATGGTGTATATCTTATTGCTTTTCCTAACCTTTATTGTTGACAGGTTTTTCAGGTTCCGAGCTGCTTTCGATCTCCAGGATTGACCAAAGACTCATTCACCGCTACTCAACTCGCGCTAATCAGACGAGGATAATGGACCAGGTGCAGTCAGATGTTCAAGAGCTCCGTGAGCGGATGTACCGTTTTATGGAGCTGATGCAGGTGGTCGCGAATGGTCAAGACCAGCTTCGTACTCTGGTTCAACCTCTGATCTCCAGGGTTGACAGTAATGGCATACTGCATGGAGGGGCCGTGCCTACTCCTCCTCCAGTGGACGCTCCACAGAACGTTGTTCCTGCTGCCGGGGGCAACGGCAGCGCTAACGGCAATCTGATGACTAATCTCGGACTCAATGCGGCAGGCGTCGGCAATGGCAGTTTGGGAGCCAATGTTAACATAGGGCCGGTAAACGGTAACGCTGGTGCAGGAAATCTGTTGGTGCCTCAACCGTGGCTGGAGGACCATCAGGATGATGTATTCTCTCAGAGAGGTGTGGAAGCAGAGCTGAATGCTGAAGCTCGACTCAGGTTCAAGGCGCTGGAAGACAAGATGAGAGACATAGAAAATCAGAACACATTGGGCGTTGACATGTCCAACCTCGGATTGATTGCTGACTTTAAAGTACCTCACAAGTTTAAGGTGCCTACCTTTGAGAAGTATAAGGGTACTACTTGCCCCCGGGTCCACCTCCGATCTTATTATAGAAATATGTCCGCCTATTCTGACGATGAGAAGCTGCTGATGCACTTCTTTCAGGATAGTCTTTCTGGTCCATCGCTCGAATGGTATATGGGTTTGGAGCCCGCTACTGTGCGCACCTGGAAAGACCTCGCAGAAGCGTTCGTCCTCCACTATCAATACAACAGCGACTTGGCTCCCAACCGAGTCCAGCTTCAGAATCTTTCACAGCGGAACAATGAAAGCTTTAAAGAGTACGCCCAGCGGTGGCGTGAATTGGCTGCTCGGGTTCAACCGCCGATGGTTGAGCGTGAGCTAGTGCAAATGTTCGTGGCTACCCTTCCTGGAATCTATTATGAAAAGCTGGTCAGTGGCATGTCTGGAACATTCTCGGCTCTCATCACTATGGGCGAGCATGTTGAGAACGGTATAAAAATCGGAAAAATTCAGGGAGAATCATCCTCAGCTGGAGGAGGTAGCAAGAAACCTTACGCTGGCAAGCGTCGAGAGGGAGATGCCAGTGCTGTCACTAATGCTCGGAGAAAGGGCAAGGGCCCTCAGCCTCAGATTGCTAGCATAAATATCCCATCTGCCCCGCAGCAGCAGCAGCAGCCTCAGCAGCAGAATCAGCAGGGGTATAAAAGATATCAGAATCGGGCTCCTATGGCAAACCGTCATTTTGTGACCCCACCTATGTCGTACGCACAGCTTTTGCAAACGTTGCTTCAGCTCCAATTAGTTTAAAAGAGGACGTTGGCTCCCTTAACAGGGGCACCACCACCGGGGTATGATGCCAATGCTACTTGTGAATTCCACACTGGGGCACCTGGCCATACGATTGAGAATTGTAAAGCTTTTAAGCACAAAGTCCAGGACTTGGTGGACGCCAAGGTTATCAACTTTTCTGACAACGTGCCCAACGTCACCAAAAACCCCATGCCTCATCATAAGGGGGGCGGAGTGAATGCCGTTATCACTGAGGAGAGTGCGGACTTGCTGGTTGATGTCAAAGATTTGAAAACGCCACTTAGTTTTGTCAAGGCTAAGTTGCTGAAGAAGGGCTTCTTCCCTGGATGCGGAGAGTTATGTATGGCTTGTGCTACACTTCCTGACGGGTGTGAGCAGCTGATCGAAGGTATCCAAAGTCTGATGTCCGAGGGTATTTTGCAATTCAGCCGAAGCGTTGAAAGTGCATCAGGGGAGGTCGTGCTAAAGCAGGCAAATGAAGTTGCCACCATTAATATTCCTCGTCACCCTATTACTATTTCTGCACCCCGACCGCCTACTATTACTATCACCAGGGCCGGACCGATCCCATTCGAAAGCACTAATTCCGTTCCATGGCATTATGGCGCCGAGGTGTATTGTAATGGTCAGAAGATAGAGCTAGAGCCATTCGGATCAACCGTGCAGAATCTTACCGGAGTCAGTGGTATCACTCGAAGCGGTAGAGTATTTGCGCCAGCAGAGGTTGAAGCAGAGAAAGTGGTCCGAGCTGACGCTGTGGATAAGGGTAAAGATAAAGCTGTCGAAGAGGTCCCTGCAGGGGCAGAGAAGGACTTGCTGGTTAAAGATGCTGAAGAATTCATGCGATTAATCAAGAAAAGTGACTACAAAATTGTAGATCACCTTCATCAGACTCCGTCGAAGATCTCGATTCTTAACTTGTTGCTGTGTTCTGAGGCGCACCGCAACGCGTTACTGAAAGTATTGAATGCTGCATACGTGCCGCAGGAGATATCAGTAAATCAACTCGAGGAGGTGGTAGCCCATGTTAATGCTGGTAATGGGCTGGGATTCACAGATCTGGAGCTAACCTCTAAAGGAAGAGATCACAACAACGCCTTGCACGTCTCGATAGAGTGCAGAGGTACCGTCATGTCGCATGTCCTGGTGGATACGGGTTCGTCGCTTAACGTGCTTCCGAAGAAGGCGCTGATGAAGTTGGATACCCGTGGGTTGCTTTGCACGCCCAGTGACCTGGTGGTAAAAGCCTTTGATGGGACTAAGCGCCACGTCTTTGGAGAGTTGACCCTACCAATTCAAGTTGGTCCAGAGACGTTCAATACGGTTTTCTATATCATGGATATCATGCCAGCCTATAGTTGCCTCTTAGGTCGGCCATGGATCCATTCTGCTGGTGCCGTGACGTCCACGCTACATCAAAAGCTTAAATATGCTGTCGGGGGCAGCATAGTAACAGTTTGTGGTGAGGAGGACATCATGGTGAGCCACCTGTCGTCCTTTAAATACGTCGAAATGGATGGCGAGATCCATGAGACTCTCTGCCAGGCATTTGAAACCGTCAAGGTGAAGGAGGTAGCTCCTGTCGTCGCAGAGAAGCAGGAGATGAACTTCGCCTCGTTTAAGGAAGCTCGGGCCGTCGTCGAAGCCGGTGCCACCCCAGGCTGGGGGCATGTTTTAGATATACCAATCAAGCAGGATAGGTTTGGATTGGGATATTCTCCTGAAGCTGAAGCTTCATCTTCGTCTGGCAGCTCGTCTCGTGGGAAAGGGCCGATCCTATTCACCAAGGGGGGAGTAATCTTCGAGAACATCAACGCTGCGTCGGAGGACAGCGGGGACAGTGATTGTGATCTTGACGCCTGGATTCAACCGAGCAATCCGGGCGAGCGCCTCCATAATTGGACCATCAAGGAGATTATCAAGCTGACAAGTGAAGAGATCCACGTAACAGATGACATCGACTCTGGACCCTCTACGGCTCACTACGACTTTGATTGCCCGATTTATCAAGCCGAGGATGAGATTGATGAAGACGAGGACCTTCCGGAAGAGTTGGCCCGCTTGTTGAGACAAGAAGAGAAGGTTATTCTGCCTCACGAGGAGGATATTGAGATTGTAAATCTGGGTTCTGAGGAGCTCGTCAGAAATGTCAGAGTGGGGGCTGCGCTGCGGAATGATGTCAAGCATAGACTGGTCGAGATGCTTCGAGAGTATAGTGACGTCTTTGCTTGGTCATATGAGGATATGCCCGGACTTGACACTGATATCGTGGTTCATCGCTTGCCGTTGCGAGAAGATTGCCCTCCAGTCAAGTAGAAGCTCAGGACGACGAGACCAGATATGGCTGTAAAAATCAAAGAAGAAGTCCAGAAGCAGTTGGACGCAGGATTTCTAGCCGTTACCACTTACCCTCCGTGGGTCGCCAACATAGTGCCTGTACCGAAGAAGGACGGTAAGGTACGCATGTGCGTCGATTATCGGGATTTGAATAGGGCGAGCCCTAAGGATGATTTCCCGTTGCCTCATATCGATGTGTTGGTCGACAACACAACCCAGTTTTCCGTGTTTTCGTTCATGGATGGCTTCTCCGGTTACAATCAGATCAAGATGGCGCCGGAGGACATGGAGAAAACGACGTTCATCACCCCCTGGGGAACATTTTGCTACAAGGTAATGCCCTTCGGTCTGAAGAACGCGGGGGCCACTTACCAGCGAGCAATGGTAACTTTGTTTCATGATATGATTCATCATGAGATCGAGGTCTATGTTGATGACATGATTGCAAAGTCCCAAAACGGAGGAAGAGCATCTGGTCAATCTGTTGAAGCTGTTTGAGAGGCTTAGGAAGTTCAGGCTGAGGCTGAATCCTAACAAGTGCACTTTCAGAGTGCGGTCCGGAAAGTTATTGGGGTTTATCGTTAGTGAAAGGGGTATTGAAGTTGATCCTGCGAAAATAAAAGCTATCCAAGAAATGCCAGCGCCGAAAACAGAAAAAGAAGTTCGTGGTTTCCTGGGCCGAATAAACTACATTGCGAGGTTTATCTCTCAGCTCACGGCCACTTGTGAACCGATGTTCAAGCTTTTAAAGAAAGATCAGGCGATTACTTGGAATGAGGATTGCCAGAAGGCATTCGACAAAATAAAGCAGTATCTTCAAGAACCTCCAATCTTGATACCCCCAGTGGCTGGACGGCCGTTAATCATGTACCTGACGGTTCTGGAGAATAGTATGGGGTGTGTTCTCGGTCAGCACGACGAGACGGGCAGAAAGGAGCATGCCATTTATTATTTGAGTAAAAAGTTCACTGAGTGTGAATCTCGATACTCGATGCTGGAGAAGACGTGTTGTGCATTAGCTTGGGCCGCCAAACGTCTACGACAGTATATGCTCAATCACACCACTATGCTAATTTCGAAGATGGATCCGATCAAGTACGTCTTCAAGAAGCAGGCTCTTTCGGGCAGGATCGCCAGGTGGCAAATGGTGTTAACGGAATATGATATTCAGTACGTCTCTCAGAAAGCCATTAAGGGAAGCGTATTGTCGGATTACCTTGCCGAACAGCCAATCGAAGACTACCAGCCGATGAAGTTCGAATTCCCTGACGAGGATATTATGTTTCTCAAAGAGAAGGATTGCGATGAGCCATTGCCTGATGAGGGGCCAGATAGGAAGTCTCAGTGGAAGTTGATATTCGACGGAGCGGTTAATTCCTATGGAAGTGGTATCGGGGCTATCATCACGACTCCTCACGGATCCCACATCCCGTTTACTGCGAGACTGACGTTTCCAGTTACCAACAATGAAGCCGAGTATGAAGCAGGTATTATGGGTCTAGAAGAGGCAATTGATTTGAGAATCAAGAATCTAGACATATATGGGGACTCAGCGCTTGTAATCAATCAGATTAAAGGGGAGTGGGAAACTCGTCAAGCGAATTTAGTGCCGTACATGAATTATGCCAGGAGGCTGCTTCCATTCTTCGATCGGGTAGAACTTCATCATGTACCCAGGGCTGAAAATCAGATGGCTGATGCCTTAGCCACGCTGGCTTCAATGTATAAAGTCAATTATTGGAATGAGGCTCCAAGAATTGTACTTTCGCGTCTTGATAGACCGGCATTTGTCTTTGCAATCGAGGATGCCAATGACGGCAAGCCATGGTTCCACGACATCCAGACCTTCCTTATGACTAAGGAGTATCCTGCGGGTGCGTCAACCCAGGATAAGAAGACTCTAAGGAGGCTATCTGGAAACTTTTATCTCAATCCTGATGGAGTGTTGTATAAGAGAAACCATGATCTTGTGCTACTCAGATGTGTGGATGAGAAAGAAGCAAGTATGCTCATGGAAGAAGTCCATGAGGGCACATTTGGTACGCACGCCGGCGGGCATGCCATGACGAGAAAGATCCTGAGAGCAGGGTATTACTGGTTGACTATGGAGTCGGATTGCTTCAGATTCGCGAAGAAATGTCACAAATGCCAGATTTATGCTGATAAAGTTCATGTGCCGCCGTGCCCATTGAATGTCATGTCCTCCCCTTGGCCGTTCTCCATGTGGGGCATCGACATGATAGGCAAGATCGAGCCCACTGCATCCAATGGTCATCGTTTCATTCTGGTGGCTATCGACTACTTCACCAAATGGGTGGAGGCAGCCTCGTACGCTAATGTGACCAAGCAGGTGGTAGCTAAATTCATAAATAGGGACATCATCTGTCGCTATGGAATTCCCGAGCGGATCATTACTGATAATGGTTCGAACCTTAATAACAAGATGATGAAGGAGCTGTGCCAGAGCTTCAAGATTGAACACCACAACTCATCTCCTTACCGGCCGAAGATGAATGGCGCTGTTGAAGCCGCCAACAAGAACATAAAGAAGATTGTTCAGAAGATGGTTGTGACATACAAAGATTGGCACGAGATGTTGCCGTTTGCCTTGCACGGTTATCGCACTACGGTGCGTACGTCGACCGGGGCAACTCCTTTCTCCCTGGTGTACGGTATGGAAGCTGTCCTACCGTTAGAAGTGGAGATTTCTTCTTTACGAGTTTTGGTTGATGTGAAACTCGACGAGGCAGAATGGATTACGAATCGCTTGAACCAACTCAGCCTGATGGACGAGAAGAGGTTAACATCGATTGCATTTGGTCTCCTGTACCAAAGCCGGATGAAGAAAGCTTATGATAAGAAGGTGCGTCCTAGAAGCTTTCAGACGGGTGATCTCGTCCTGAAGAAAATTCTTCCGCCACACTCCGATCACCGGGGCAAGTGGACTCCGAATTACGAAGGGCCGTATGTCGTCAGCAAGGTCTTCTCGGGAGGAGCTTTGTTGTTATCCACGATGGATGGTGAAGATTTTGCATCCCCGGTGAACGCGGACGCAGTTAAAAAATACTTTGCTTGAAAGAGACCCGCTGGACAAAAAAGAAAGAGTCCAGGCAAAAAGGGGGCATCCCGGCGAACCAAAAACAGAATAAACGGTTCGGGCAAAAATTAGGGATATATTAAAAAAATGTACACCCGCGAAGTCGAAAACCTACACTGGGCGGCTTCGGCAAAAAAGGGTATCCCGGTGAACCGAAAACCCGTAAAGGGCGGTTCACGCAAAAGTTAGGGGTTTGAATAAGCAAATGACTGCGTTCCGCATGTGGACTTTCATTGTTTAGTGGTTTAGAGGACCAGAGGGCCGTTTATCTGAATCAATCTCTTCCGAAGCTGAAGCGTCGGAGAAGTATCGAAGTCGAGTGGGTCTTAGAGGGATCAACTCATGGTGCTCGTCTGCGCCTCGTTGCCGACATTTGTATATACTGATGTATATTTATCTTTTCCTTTTGCGCAGCTTCCTCATTCTAGGAGCTTGCCTCTGTTGTAAAACATTTTTTACCCATTCAGGGGTTCACCATCAATAAAATGCACATTATTCAGCAATTCTGCTTGCCTGTTTAGCATTTATCTGTTTTGTTTGCGAATGAAAACGCCGATGTTTTTCGATAAAATGCGCATACATAAACTTACGGGCCTAGGCCCATTGATTGTTGAAACTATTAATTAACTGAATATTGTCACGAGATAATAACCTGGATAGGCCCCTTTGAGGAAGGTATCTTGTCTGTTTGTTTGTGTTGTTGCAGGTATAGCACTTTCCAGAGGATGTGCCGTGCGCATCCCCGAAGCAGGGCGAGTCCTCCTTCTCCAGCAGAGTTCAGTAGTCTCTCCTCCGCAGAATCTGAACGCAAGATAGTGAGCATTGATATGTCTCCCCAGATAGAGATGACTCTCTTCCCCAAGCAGACACATCCTAAAGGAACGTCACCTCATCAGCTGAGCCAAGCACCGAAGGATGATGTCGTCTTTCCCCAGCACCGGGTCACAAGTGCAGATTTCATAGAAGTGTTCGGGTGCCGAAGCTCGTGTTTTCCCCAGTAAAGTCGCCGAAGCAGGTGTTTCCCCAGCACCGGGTCGCAAGCGCAGGTTTCGTAGGGAATTATTCATACACCGAAATATGCAGTAGCTGATGGTGCCAGACTGAAGTCTCCAGCGGAATCGAGATTCCCCACCAGAGCCGTATTCTCTCCCGAAGTTGGATGATTCCCTCTTCCCCAGTAGAGTGTTGGAACAGCTGATGTTGTATTCCCCGGCAGAGTTGTACTCTCCCCCGAAGTCAGATGATTCTTTCTTCCCCAGTAAAATGGCAATTCCTCATCAGAGTCGTACTCTCCAGTGAAGTGAAACGACTTCTCTCTCCACGGCTGAGTCCGCAAGGAGGGCAGAATCCTTAGAAGCAGTTGAGACCGTGAGTGGTTTTCCCTACTAGATATTGAACAGCTAACGCTGTAGTTCCCCAGAGTCGCACTCTCTCCAGCGAAGCAGAATGACTTCTCCTTCCTCAGCCGAGTTTGCAGATGTCCAAGAGGGCCGGATCCTTGAAAGTTGATCAGATCATGATTGGTTTTCCCCAGTGGAGTGTTGAGCAGCTGAAGTTGTTTCCCCACAGAGTGGTTATCCCCAGAAGAGTAGCCGAGACGGCCGCGCAGTTCATTCTCGCGACTGATATCAGCAGGTTCAGGTTCTCGTAGAGCTTCGTTTCCCTGCAGCAGTCAACCGAAGATCATTTCCCCAGACAGAGTCCAATTGATATTGGCGTGTCCATGTTCTCCTCAGCAGGATGATTCCTCTGTCTGAGTAGTTCTTTCTACTTGACAGGAGGATTTCCCCTCGGCATTTATTGTGCGGACGGGATCGCATCATTGTGCATGACTGCATAGCATTTAACACTGCATAGCATTTAACACTGCATAGCATTTAACACTGCATAGCATTTAACACTGCATAGCATTTAACACTGCATAGCATTTAATGTTGCATAACATTGCGCATGATGGCATAGCATTTAGCATAAACGCATATCATTCCCACTGTGTGGGGCATAGCGCAGAAGCATATGCATCATAAGCATGACCTAGGTCATTATTATTCTTGCCTTACAGGTGTTCGTCCAAAGGATCGGTCGCTCAGGATGATTCCTGATATTCTTTCCAACAAGGTCGCTTTCTTAAGATGATTCTTAAGACCCCAGTGTAATCCCCACAGTCGCTTGCTCAAGATGATTTTTGAGATCCCCAGCGAAGTCTTCAGTGCAGGACGATTCTTGAATTCTTCAGCAGGGCCATTTGCTTAAGATGACTCTTAAGACCTCGGCGCAGTTTCCCGAGTTGGTTGCTTAGGATGATTCTTGAGCTCCCCGGTAGCGTCCCCAGCAAGAGTTGTCCAGGAAGATTCCTGGAATATCCCTAGCAGAATGAAGTCTCCATAAAGGTTATCAGTTCAGGATGATTCTTGAAGGTGCCCGACGGAGTTGTTTGTTCAAGATGATTCTTGAAGTCCTTAGCAGCGTGATATGTCTGCTCCAACAGTGATGTCTAATCTGAAGATTGACTTCGTAAACGCCTGAAGGCGGTATCAAAGGTTCCTGTGAGTTCAGATTTCCTTGTTAATGAATCAACGTGTGGCTGAAGACAAGGTTCCAAATTTGGTATTCAAGATGATCCGTGTTGGTCTGAAGACCAAGTCAGTTGTCCTAAGGTGATGATTGATGGCGATCAAGTGAATAGTTTCTCTTCTGACTGAAGTCGAAGATGTTTCCCCAGCTGAAGCGGAGTTTTGCCTGAAGGCAAAGTGTTTGAATCCCCGTAGAGTCATGAATGGCTTAGGATACCATTTCTTTGACTGAAGTCACAGATTTCCTAAGCTGAAGCGAAGGTGCCTAAGGGCAAGGTTATCCCCAAGGTCATGAATGACCTAGAATTCATTTTTCGGACTGAAGGCCGAAATATATCCCTGACTGAAGTCACGGATGCTCTATAGCAGAGGTGGAGTTGCCTGAAGGCAGATCCATGTATCCTTGAAGGCCAAGGACCATTTCTTTAGACTGAAGTCGAAGATACCTCCTGCAGAGTTGCCGACGGGCAAAGTTTACATCTTTGAAGGACAAGGATGTTTTTTTCTAGCTGAAGCTGGAATAGCCGACGGGCAGGGTTTCATCTTTCTTCAGAAGAACTAAAAGATTCTCCAGCGGATCTGGAGTGGCCAGGGGCCAGGGTTCCATCTATCTTCAGAGATACTTGAAGATTTTTTCTAGCTGAAGCTGGAATGGCCAGGGGCCAGGGTTTCATATATCTTTAATGTTGAAGTTCTACGGTGGGCAGTGTGCAGCAGTATTCCGATGTTCGTTATGGTTCTGAGGGTGAACCCCAGATCAAAGTGTGCTCGGTTAAGTCTCTCATTCCCAGCGGAGTAGTTTCAAATACACAAGTGTACCTTTTGTTCCATTTACCAGGGGTGAACCCCAGGTCAGAGTTGTTCAGGGTTGTATTTTCTCCAGCGGCGAGGTTGGATATTTGTCCGGCGGCGAGGTTGGATGTTTGTTCGACGGCGAGGTTGAACGTTTGGATTTGACGGCGAGGTCAGATCATATTTGTCCGACGGCGAGGTTGGATGTTTATTCGACGGCGATGTTGAATGTGTTCAACGGCGAGGTTGAACATTTGGATTTGACGGCGAGGTCAGATCATATTTGTCCGACGGCGAGGTTGGATGTTTATTCGACGGCGGTGTTGAATATGTTCGACGGCGAGGTTGAACGTTTGGATTTGACGGCGAGGTCAGATCATGTTTGTTCGATGGCAAGGTTGAACGTTTGGATTTGACGGCGAGGTCAGATCATATTTGTCCGACGGCGAGGTTGGATGTTTATTCGACGGCGATGTTGAATGTGTTCGACGGCGAGGTTGAACGTTTGGATTTGACGGCGAGGTCAGATCATATTTGTCCGACGGCGAGGTTGGATGTTTATTCGACGGCGATGTTGAATGTGTTCAACGGCGAGGTTGAACGTTTGGATTTGACGGCGAGGTCAGATCATGTTTGTCCGACGGCGGGGTTGAATGTTTGTTTGACGGCGAGGTCAGACTCTTTAAATCCCCATCAGGGATGATGTTTGTACGACGGCGATGTCGAGGGTCTCTCAGAGTGATGTTTGTTTCCGACGGTGATGTCAGATTCAGGGCTCCAGCGGCGAGGTTGGGTGTCTGAAGGCAATATCAGAAGAAGTTAATGTGGATGACTGACGGTGATGTCAGATCGGTATTTCTCCAGATAGTTGCCGTGCAGCTATTATTCCAGTGTTCGGCAAGTTGAGCCGTTGGCAAATTTTCGGGTTTACCGATATTCAACCGTCTCGTACCTTGATTGGTTGAGAGTCGTTCGCTTCTCACCCAGTCAGGTTCAAGCCGTTTGAATAGGGGCAGCTGTTGCACCCCAAAATTTGACCAACAATTATTTATGCATTGAGTGTTTGCAGGTTGATACCTTCATCAGAAAGTTCAAGAGAATTGGTTGAAACCAGAGTTGTGTGCTTCATAGCTTGAGAGTCATGGGTGCTCCTCAGATGATTCTGAGACTTGGAGAATGAACTTGATGTTTTGATAAAGCCTATGAGATGTCTTGATAACCATCATGAAGTCCAGAGAAGTCATTGTGCAAGGGTTCAGAAGATTCAACCATGAATGGTAGAATTAGGGTTTTGACTGGGTCAGCCCTAGGATAACTGAAAATTTGGAGAAGGTTGAGACCTAATCCAAGGGCCATGAGATCATGGAATGATGTATAGATATGTTATGAAGATGATTCCTAGACCAACTCATCATGATTGAGGGGTTTGAGAAGTTTCAAGCTAGGGTTTCTGAGGATTTTCAGTGAGAAAACCCTAATTTGATCCCTATCTTCCAGGCAGTTTTAGCTCAAGATGTGATTGATATCTCATCTTACCCACAACATGAATGTTGTAGAGCTTGTTCTTAGATTTAATTTGAGTGGTGGAAGTCCTTGATGGGAGTTTCAGAGCTCAAGTTATGGTTTTGACAAATTACAGGTCAGCTGAGGTGTGTGAATCTGGGTCCTTGGAAATCACCCAACTTGCAGACAACTTTTGCCCTAGTAGGATGATTCCTATGATTTCTTGGTCAACATGAATGTTTAAGGGCATCTTCTTAGCTTTAATTTGAGTTGTGGAAGTACTTGATAGGATTTGTAGAACTCAACTTATGGTTTGAACAAGACAGGGGTATTTTGGTCATTTGTCAGTTATAGGTCATTTTAAGCAAAGGCCATATCTCCTAGTTCCAAGCCTCAAATGGAAAAACTCAAAACATGAAAGTTGTTCAAAATGGGATTTTAAGTCTATAAAAGTGGTCATGAGTTATTGAAAGAGCTCATAGCATGGATTTGCATGATTGGTTAAAAATGAACTAAAAATGGCTTATAAGTTAATTCAAGTCAAGTTGAAATTTGGTTTGGAAGATCCACAAATCCAAAATAGGTCATCCAATATATCATTTTGATTGGAAACATTATTTTGAGAACATTGGTTTAAACACAAGTTTCATTTGAGGCTTTAAAATGGGGCATGCTTTGTAAAATTGTTACTTGAATCTTAAGGCAACTTGAGGAATCTTCACACAAGGCAAATATGAGCTGATTTCTTTGTACATTCCTTCTCAATATCTCACATAAGGAGAATTTGACACAAAATTACAAGGCATAAGGCATGATACAAGGGATTTTCAACTTATCATCACATGAGATTTTCAAGCACTTTCTAGCTCATTCTAGAAAGATCTAGGAGTTTCCATGGATGGTTATATAAAGAGTGAATCATGATGAGTAAGGGGTTGGTGAAAGTTGGAGAATTGAGTGGAGAAGAGTGAGGTTAGAGCAAGGTTTTCAAGAGGTTCCATTATTGCACTTCAAGCTCGAGTTCACCATTGGAGGCTTCTTCCATCCAAGTTTTTGCAAACAGAATCATTTCCACCATTGGAGGATCATCTGGAAGAAGAAGCAAGCATTGAATTGTGCCATACATCATTCTACCATAACTTCTTGACAGGTTGGTAAAATGCATCCATACCTCTTTAATTATGCATAGATAGCTTAGATGCTAGGTATAGAATTGTTAAGAGAGGATAGATGATCAAATCCTGAGAATTAGAGGGCATTCCATGGAGTTTCATAACAGGTGCAAGAATCTTTCATGATCGGGAATAGGCTGGATGTTAGGTTTTAATGCACGATTGATAGTTCATTGTGATGAGCATAACATGTAGAACAAGATTGGGTCATTAATCGAGAGTTTTGATAAGGTTGATCTCAGTGAGATATGGTGGTACCAAGATCTTCTAGCTTTCTGTTAGGATGATCCAGGAAGAATTAATGGAAATCACTCGTATAGCTTTGTTCCTTGTAATGAGTAGTCCATTTTCCCTTTTGGAATTTTTGAAAATCATCAAGTGTGGAGAGAGAACGAGCAAGAAGAAAAACCATGCATGGGAGCTGCTTCTGAAAACCCTAGAAATCCATTTGGGGACGATGGCCTTCAGCCCTTGGATTAGATCCTGAAGCTTGACCTATTACTCTAATCCAACGGCCCAGATCAATTGGTAAAAGCGGAGGGAAATTCAAATGTCTAAACGCGGCGTTTTGTTTAATGAAGTTTCATGGGCTTAAGCCAGTTTCGCTATTCACACACCCATCATCAGCCCAACTTGGAAAATACGCGTGAAAAATTGCTGGATACACCCCTGGCGCGTTTTATCTTTTTTTGTTTTTTCTGATTGATTACTGGGCTCAGTAATTTACTTCTATTCCCACCCCCAAACTTGGCCCAATGATCAGAAATAACTGTGGCGCCTTGCTTTTCTCACCCCCTCCCATTTATTTCTTATTCTTTTATTTTTTAATTTCTTTTAATTCTTGGCATTTTATAAAATTCATAAAAAATACAAAAATCAATATTTTTCATTTCTTTTTTTTTTCCACATAATCATGATTTTGTCTAGAAAATTAATAAAAAATAAAATTCCATTTTATTTTTAGTTTAATATTTTTTAGCATATTTTCTTGTAAATGGTACATTTAATTGATTTTGGTTAACCCTTGATTTTGTACAATTTGTTTTAGGACTTTCCCTTAGGGTTTTTGAGCCATTCTTTTTGGAATAGTTAGGTATTGAACCCTAGTTTCATGTAGGATTTATCTCTTGGTTTGTAGATTAAAATTTGATGTAGTTTGATTGTTAGACATTTAGGTGCTCTAATTAGGGTTTTAGGTTGTATAGGTAGACTTGAACAAATTTGTTTTGGGGTTTATAGGCCAAATTAGTGTATGGGGAATACATGGGTTAAGGGTAAGTATGTATAGAATCCCCTAGAATTTTGCTAGAATATTGTATGGTGTTTTAGTATTTTTCATTGATTTTTGAATGTATGGATAGTATGTGTGTTGCTTAAAGGCATAAGTTGTATTGTTGTGTTTTCTCGCCTTCTCTTTTGAGTGTGTGAGCTTTGAAGATTGAGTTGAAGACCTTGTGGATCATTATGGAAGCTTTGAAGACCTTGCAGAGGAGCTTAGATAGCTTTTGTTGTTTGTTTATAGGATCATAAGTGCATAGGTAGAGCATTAGATAGAATGATTTCATTCAATAAACAAGGAGTGTCTTGTCCACCTCCTTTCTTCTCTATGACACAGAGTCCCTTAAGGGTATTCACCTCTCTCCTTTGGAGGGATTAGTGACCTTGCCCTATAAGGTAGAACTTTGGGAGAGTCTCTCCTTTGATGTTAAGTCCTCAATGGCATCCTTTGGAAGTCAGTGAGTACTGTAACATCCTCACCTCATCTTATTGACTGAATCTTGTTGGAGCAGTTGAGCCATTGAAGATAGAAGCTGAAGCTTTGAAGAGGATGATTCCTTGAAGATTATTGAAGTCTGAAGACTTTGTGAAGATCAAGTTGATGCCTGAAGATCCCTGAAGATAGTGAAGCCTGAAGGTAGAGCTGATCAAAGGAGCTGAAGCTCAAGGGAGAAGATGAGTTGATACTCATGCTGTAGGGTTGATACCTGGAAAGCAAGTGATCTCTGAAGTCTGAAGACTGGGTTGCTGCTGGAGGAGCTGAGGCTTTCTTCTGTTTTATTTGATGTATTGTGTGTCTTGTCTGATTTGCCTGCTGCATTAGACTAAGCACATTTAGAATAAGTTCAGTATAAGAGCATGAGTGCATCTGCTTGTATTGTTACTGCTTGGCTTTGCTTGCGGGTATTCGGTAGAGCCCAGCTCCCTTGCCCATGTGTTTATTTTGCTTGATAGCATGATTTCATTTTCTGTCTGTATGATTATAGTTTACTGTTTTTTGCTTGATAGCATGTTGTTTATTTCAGTATGATCACTGTTATTTCATGACTGGCTTGAGGTTGAGACGAGCTTGTGGAGGCTGAAGCCCCACACACATTTCCTCCCTCACTTGCATTGCATGCATTTTACTGTTAAAAGCTGATGCTTTTGTCTGTTTTGGTGTATCATTGACATGATCCCTTAGGACTCTCATTTCCTCTGATGAGGATTTGATGATAGACTTCTTAGGTTGAAACCTATGCATGACAACATCTAGGAGTTCCCTGTTCAAACCTCAACCATAGGATGAATCCATGGCATGATAACAGTAGGACTTGATAGTCTCCCTCCTAGTTGGGCCTGTTCTCTTCTCATCTCAAAAACAGTTTAAGATACAGTAATCATGAATGATTTCTTTCGTACGTTACGAGCCTTAAGCTATCTGAGAAAGGATTGTGGGAGAGCTTCTTTTCCACAGTCTGGATGTTTAGTATGGTACCCTTTGGGTGACATGCGACGCATTCACTCTCAGGTCATAGTCTCTAGTGCGGTTGGAATCGCAAACACAATAAAAAACACTTCTTTTAGGAGATAACCCGTAGTTTCCCGAACTACGTTTGCTCTGATCTTTCATACCAGATGGAAGTACGTAGGCATAGGATGCGACGTCCTAGCGAGCAACCTTTCCCCATAATCCTTCGTAGGCCGAACTACGTTGACTCTGATTTCTCATTCTCTGATGAGAATACGTAGGCATAAAGTGCGACGCTTTGCCGAGTCATTTTTATTTTCTTTTTCAGCCACCCTTGATAGGTAGATAGATTATAACCAACCCGTCCAAGTAAACAAACAAGCGAGGATCCCGTCGAGTACGACGGGCGTGAGGGGTGCTAATACCTTCCCCTTGCGTAACCGACTCCCTAACCCATACAATGGTTGCGATGACCTTGTCTTACCCTTTTTTGTCAGGTTTTTCCGATCGTTTCCTTTCCCGCTCTGAGGGATAAATAACGAAAGGTGGCGACTCTTCTGTCATGCCGGCACCTTATTTTCGCGCAAGCGACACCTTACCATTCTGCATAAGAACTCCGCCTAATCCCATCTTAGACGCATCACAGTACACCACAAACAGTTCACTCGGAGTCGGCAACACTAACACCGGTGCCGTAGTCAATTTCTTTTTCAACTCTTCAAAGCTTTCTTCACAAGCAGCATCCCATACAAACACTTGGTTCTTTCTCGTCAACTGGGTCAATGGCAACGCCAAATTAGAGAACCCTTCAATAAACCTGCGGTAATAACCAGCCAAACCCAAAAAGCTTCTAATCTCCGTCGCTGTCTTCGGCGGTTCCCACTGCAATACTGCACTCACTTTTGACGGGTCCACCGCTATACCATCACCAGATATTACATGCCCCAAGAAACTCACCGTCTTCATCCAGAAGTCACACTTCGACAGTTTAGCAAACAACTTATTTTCCTTTAGCACCTGCAAGGCAATTCTCAGGTGTCCTGCATGTTCTTCATCGGATTTAGAATAAATTAGTATATCGTCAATAAATACCACAATGAATTGATCCAAGTAAGAATGGAAAATTCTGTTCATATACTCCATAAATACTCCCGTCGCATTAGTCACTCCAAACGGCATCACAGCATATTCGTAATGTCCATATCGAGTCCTAAAAGCTGTCTTCTGAATATCACCTTCTTTTACTCTGATCTAATGATAACCCGATCTCAAGTCGATCTTACTGAACACTCGAGCTCCCACCAGCTGATCCATCAAATCATCAATCCTAGGTAGAGGATACTTATTCTTAATAGTCACTTTATTCAACTGACGGTAATCGATGCACAGATGCATACTACCATCCTTCTTCTTCACCAATAACACTGGAGCTCCCCACGGCGACACACTCGGTCTAATAAACTTTCTATCCAACAGTTCTCCAATCTGAGACTTCAACTCGGATAACTCTACTGCAGACATCCTATACGACGCCATAGAAATAGGTCTCGTACCAGGAACAAGATCAATACTAAATTCAACTTCTCTCATCAGAGGCAATTCCGTAATGTCATCAGGAAACACTTCTGAAAATTTATTCACCACTGCCAATTCCTCCATCGACGCTTTGCTATCCACCGATAATGATGCAAATAAAGCAAACACTTTGGCTTCGTCTTCCAACAAGATCCTCAATTCTTTATTAGATAAAGAACTCGCCACCGCTTCCTCTTCAGGAGTAAGGAACAACAATTCCTTTCGAAAACAGTCGATGTAGACTCAGTTGAACTCCAACCAATTCATACCCAAAATAACCTCCAAATTACCAAGTGGTAGACAAATCAGATCCACTCCAAAGTCTCTACCGAAAATAGTCAGCGGACACTTCAAACATACTAAAGAAGTAGTCACTGAACCAATAGAGGGTATCTCAATAGTCATTCGTCTCTCAAGAGTAGACGACACCAATCCTATCCTCTTCACACAGTCAACAGAAATAAACGAGTGGGTTGCACCCGTATCAATAATAGCAGTCAAAGGAATATTATTGATAATACAAGTACCTTTGATAACTCGCTCAGAAATAACAACACCAGGTTAAAAGATACTCAACTCTATCCTAAAGGACAGACTCAACTCAACTACACTGGCCGGACGGACCGACCTACTCTGATACCAATTGTAACACCCCACTTTCCACAACAATTAAAATAATAAACATTATAAATAAACATCAGAGTATTTCTTCCCAAGTTGGATATCACATAGCAAAACCAACATTTCCTTATAAAAAGGTTTTCTCCAAAATACAGCGGAAAATAACAAAAATAGTAAAATCCAACAAATGTTTTGATACGTTCACAGGAAAATAAAATACAAGTTCAACAAACAATAACAAAACACCCAAGTCCCATGCTACGTATCAGAGCATCCTAGACTCGACTGGTACACCATAACCCAAGCTAGCTAAGTACCTGGATTATCTGTACTTCCGGAGAAGCACAGACCACAACAACAACAAAGGGGTGAGAAAACATGATTAAAATATATTGGTAATTTAATACATGCAAATAAGGTAGTAAAACACACCAATATTCACCCCACAACACCAATCATCGAACCTACTGTTCAAATTACAATATAACATATTATAATGCAAATATGCAACTCAACACCAAGCATGCGGTACCGACTCATTGGTTCATTCAATCGAACCATGGACAGATCACTTACGCTCCTACTGAGATATGATTTATCCCTGACAAATCACTTACGCTCCTACTGAGATATGATCTATCCCCGACAGATCACTTACGCTCCTACTGAGATATGATCTATCCCCACCATTCTCCACAAAGGAGTACAGATGAATCACATACACTCCTCCTGAGCAATGATTCATCCCACCAAACACCATGATATGTACGACACCAATGCACGACACCAATGCACGACAACCAAACTCAAGCACACTAAGTTCACACGATCCTCCTGATCACATCACCACACATTCTATATATTACACCACAAATAAACATAAGCACACGAAGTGCACAACAATTAAACTCAAGTAAATAATCAATAAATCATTTCAATCGATCCATGGTTTAGTTACTATTTAATTAAACAATGACTCCCCAAAAATATTGGATATAAAAATATTTGGCAAATAACTATATTATCTATACCATGTTATAGATCTATTCAATAGCATTCCAACGCTTCGAACGGGGACTAAATTCGACTTACGAATCAAAAGTTATGGCCAAAATCGTCAAAACAGAAAATTAACCAATATACAGCTTTGAGTCGACCGCTGGGTCGGCGCATAGCAAACAGACGCGAAATCCAGAAAAACGCAAATAGTATGCATCGACCGCTGCAGCGTTTGAGTCGATGCAAACAGCGCAGAATGCAGAAAATTCTGTGTTTTCCACCGTTGGAGGCCTTCCGGACCTCCGATTTCAATTCCGTAAAAAGCCCCGGTTTCAGAATTCGAAATCCTACCATAATACGACAATTATAACAGCCAACAACATATTTTTAAAGATCATATCATCATATAACATATAACCATACTTTTCAAAACCATGGAATTTAGGGGTTTCTATCCTAAATGTGATCCTACCCATCATACACTATTACACAATCACAATGATCATACGGAAACCCACCCTTACTGTCCAGAACTATTATCCTGCTCAAGTTCAAGCATATTTCTCCACTTCTATCTCTTGTCCTCTCGATACTACAATTCTTATATGCTACACTAGTCAATTGTTCCATAATTTCTCCTCTCAGAACCTATAATTATATCCATCACCAACTCTACATAGTTACTCAGAACCCATATGCTCCTTAATTTCCTCTCGGAACCTATTTCATATTCATCGCTATTACTACGGAAATTATACCGGATTTCACCAATCTCATAACAACAAATAAACCACTCTATCAGTATCAGCAACAATCATCACACTCTACTCTAATCAATTGTTCCTTAAACTATATCTCAGAACCTATATCATGGTCATTACCCAAGCCACAGAGGTTACACAAAATCTCACCAATACTCATGGTCATTATCCAAACCACAGAGGTTATACAGGAACTCACCAACATCGTAACAATGTACGAATTTCATCACCATCAACAACAATAGCAACAGGCATAATGTCATAAATTCGTATTCATAACTAATATTACAGGAATTACACAGAATCCCACAATCATCATAAAATGTATGCACAAAACTCTTCAATCACAACAACATTCATAAACACAGACATAATATCATATATCAATCATAATCATCAAATTTCTACGGGGTTAAGGAATCCCCTCTACCCAATTTCATGCATTATACCAATCCCAATCAGTTTCTCCCCCCTTACCTGGATAATTGTTCTGATCGATGAAGAGTCCTCCCAAGATTGGATAGCCTTGACCTTCTCTCTTCTCCTCCGTTCTTCGCTCTTCTCCCAATTCCCTCTTCTCCCGTTCTATCGTGTCTTCTCACTTCCCTCTTTCTAACTCCCTAATAACCTCTCACCTCCTATTTCCTTTTTAATTTCTAATCCCAAATAATAATAATAATATAATATCACTAATAATACTAATAAAATAAATAGTATTATAATATACATAATATTATTAATAATAATATTAGTTCACCAAAATCATAACATTAATAATATTAGTAATAATATTCCACCAATAATATTAATACTAATACTAATACTAATAATAATAATAATAATAATAATAATAATAATAATAATAATAATACCACCAATACTATTATTATCTATTATATTATTATATCCACACCACTTCACCACCAATAATCCTCCTATACCAAGGACACTTGATAACACGAAATCGTATATATATTTTGATGCATAATTCAACTAAAGTTTAACTGTTTTCGATCCGATTTCGGGTTATTTCCGTGTTATTTGTCTGATGTTTTGCAGGTATTTGATGATCACGTCTAAACAAGGCATTATGAAGAAAAGAAGCAATCTCAGATGAAATATGGACGAAAAAAAAGAGTGAAAACATCATGAAAAGCGCAGAAGGCTGTTTTTGCTGCTGTGACGACCGTCACAGCTCCATGACGACCGTCACACGGGTGACGACAGTCACACCTTGTGACGACCGTCATGCAGGCAAAAACGCCCCACTTCAATTGCACGTTAAAGAAGCAGTTCCAAGTCCCAAATAGTGGACCACTACTCCCTGATTTTTCTGCCTCAAAGTCCACCCTCTCCAATTATAACCGTTAGAATTCCATTTCTATAAAAAGGGAAGAAGGGGACCTCAGGAAGGGGGCAACATTCATACAACGAAGTGCTGCCAAATTTATTTCCAGAGCAACCTTTCCAGTTTAATATTCTTATTTATTTCTCTTTACTTTTTCTGCATTCCTTTCATTCTTCTGTAATTTCTACTTCTATTGTACGATCAAATTGGCATAAAGACCAGAATCCTGCCAACATCTGTGGAGGATCTGCCCAAAGGCCAATTGGAATATTTACAGGTTTCTCATTTCAATCGTAATTCCAGTTTTATTATAATGCATATTATTATTTATTGTTTTTATTTATGTTTCATCTTTCCCAAATCCATGTCTAGCTAAATTTAAGTAATCGATATGTGGTAATAATTCGAATGGGATTTGATAACAACTGGTGGAAAATTATCTTTTCAAAAGTAATTTATGGTCTGAGTGTTTAAAATTAATTTACTGAATAAACTTCGTCGCGAAAGCGAGAACTTATTTAAAAGTAGTTTTGCCACGAAAGTGGGAAATTAATTAAGATACGAACCAACAAGCGAAAGCTGCGGTAAGATCAAATAGTAAACACGAGTCATTCATTTTAATAACAGCGAAAGCACTTTAAAATGAATTAGAACTTAGAGATTTCCAAAAAATAATTTTAACCCCAAATGGGATACGAAAGTGTACGTTTGGCCCTTAGAATTATGATTAGCGTCAATAACCATCGTGAGGCGAGAGTCTTCAAATCACCATTTTCTGCTTAAATAAACTTTGAAAATTATTTCATACACCGGTAACTTGTCAAATCCCTGAAGAACACAATTACTGCATATCGATTCAATCAATTATAATCTAAGTAACCATCTTAGTTTCCCTTTTAGTGACAATCTTATTCCCTTAAACATATTCTACCTAGCTAAACATAGTAACTCCCGAGAACACTAGTTTGATTACGAGTCCCTGTGGGATCGATATCTATTATTACTACGCGATAGACTGTGCACTTGCAGTTAGGTTGTATTAGACATAAAAAGTCGCGATCAAGTTTTTGGCGTCGTTGCCGGGGACCCGTTTAGTCAATAGTGTAACCTTCTGTTACGCCGTATAGACTAGGTTAACAATTTTCATTTTTCCTTTACTAGTGTTGTCAATTGTATGCCAAGTAATCGCTCACAAGGCGATATCTTGAAACCTTCAGTCGCAGAACTAGAACGCTTCTTACATCTAAGAAGCAGAATCATTGAGTACCAACTCAAACATAACATTCCCGATCCTCTCACTCCCATTTCCAAATCCGAAGAAGAATCAGACATGGCTGAAGGACCTCCAAACAAACCGCTGAAGGCATACGCTACACCCTCTCAGATGGAGCCTAGAAGTAGCATTGCTGCCCCAGCTATTACCCAAAATGATTTTGAGCTGAAACCGTCATTGCTGTCAGCTGTACAACAAAACCAATTCTCAGGAAACGCAACTGAGGATCCGAACGAACATTTAACGAAGTTTGTACAATACGCAGACACAGTGAAAGCAAATGGAGTAACTCCAGACGCGATAAGACTTTGTCTTTTCTCATTCTCTCTTAGAGACAGAGCGTGGACATTGTTACAATCTTTACCATCCAACTCCGTTACGACGTGGGAACAATTGAAAAACGTCTTCTAAGCGAGATATTTTCCGCCAAGCAAAACTGCTATGCTTAGAGCTCAAATCAACGGATTTCGACAAAAAGATACTGAATCTCTTTACGAAGCATGGGAACGATTCAAAGATATGATGAGAACATGTCCTCACCATGGTCTAGAAGACTGGGTGACAATCCATACTTTCTATAATGGGCTTTTATACAATACTAGATTGACAATAGACGCTGCCGCGGGCGGTGCACTTATGGATAAGCTATACGATGAAGCCTATCAATTAATCGAAAACATGTCTCAAAACCATTGCCAATGGGGAGGTGAACGCACTCCAACAGAGAAAACCACAGCGAAAGGTGGGATGTACGAGATCAGCAGCCTTGAAAAGTTCAACGCTAAAGTAGATGCTCTAGCACAGAAGATTGATAGTCTGACCGTTAACCCCACTGCAACCGTCGCTGCCGTAACTCCAAATTGCGAGTTATGCGGAAGCACCACTCATAATGCGCCCGAATGCCCATTGCTAGCCGGAATCCCACCAGACCAGGTAAATTATGCTCAAGGAAATCCTTATGCAAATACCTATAACCCAGGTTGGCGAAATCATCCAAACTTTTCTTACAAAAGCGAAAATGCATTGCAAATGCCTACTGCTCCGCCAGGATATCAAAAACCAGCTGCTGCTCAGAATGCACCTAGGAAATCAAACCTCGAGTTGATGATGGAAAAATTCATAGCTACTCAAGCTCAAACAAACAAAGAATTCCTGAATCAAAACATACACACTAGCGAGCAAATTAAACAGTTGACTGGAAAAGTAGACGCTTTAGCCACCCACAACAAAATGCTAGAAACACAGATATCACAAGTGGCTCAACAACAAGCCTCTGCTGCCGCACCTGCTGGCACATTTCCTGGACAACCCGAACAGAATCCAAAGGGCCAAGCAAATGCTGTAATACTAAGAAGCGGAAAAGAATTGGACGAACCGATCGATTCGAGGACCGAAAACTTAGCCATGCAACAAAAACCAACTGAACAGGTAGAAAAGGAATCCGAGTTAGAGAAGAAGGAAGACAACGAGAAGGAGGGTACCGCAAGTGAAAAAACTCAAGCACCTCCAGCGCCATATAAACCACCTATTCCTTATCTGCAAAGACTAATAAACTCCAAAACTTCAGGACAGTTTAAGAAATTTGTAGAGCTCCTTAAACAGCTGAATATTACCATTCCTTTTACAGAAGCGATAACTCAAATGCCGTCATACGCTAAATTTCTCAAAGAAATCCTGTTGAATAAGAGAAAGATCTAGGATAACGAAACAGTTACAGTTACTGCAGAGTGTAGCGCCATTATTCAAAACCGCATGCCTCTTAAATTAAAAGACCCAGGTAGTTTCTCCATACCTTGCGTCATAGGAAAGTTCGTAATAGACAAAGCTCTATGCGATTTAGGAGCCAGTATCAGTGTTATGCCTTTATCTATATGCAAAAAGCTGAATATGGGAGACCTCAGACCAACCAAAATGTCCGTTCAATTAGCTGATCGATCAGTAAAATACCCCGTCGGAATACTGGAAAACGTTCCAGTACGCATAGGATAATTCTACATCCCAACCGACTTCATAATCATGGACATCAAGGAGGATACTGTAACCCCAATTATTCTAGGAAGACCATTCCTAGCTACAGCCGGAGCGATTATAGACGTGAAGAAAGGAAGGCTAACATTCGAAGTAGGAGAAGAAAAGATAGAGTTCATTCTCACCAAGTTCTTACAAGCACCAGCCATAGACGATACCTGCTATTTAGTAGACGAAATTGACGAATGCATAAGAGAACTTGAAAATGAAGAGACCACGTATTCATAAATAATAAAGATTCAAATACCCGATATTTCTGAAGATGATGATTGGCGTAAATCGTATAAAGACGACAGCCTAAGCGAAAGCTTAGCACTGACCCCAAACCACATGCCAGGTCCGAAGAACCCATCTTTAGAACTTAAAACACTACCCAAAAACCTTAGATATGAATTTCTAGACGATGAACTAAAAAGACCAGTGATAGTCAACGCCGACTTAGGACAACCAGAAACTGAAAAGCTATTAGAAGTCTTAAAGAAGTACCCCACCGCGTTAGGCTATAACATAAGTGGTCTAAAAGGTATAAGCCCTTCGATCTGTATGCATCGAATTACAATAGAGGAAGACTCTAAAACCTCTAGAGAGCATCAGAGAAGACTGAACCCCATCCTAAGCACTGTAGTCAGAGATGAAGTAAAAAAATTACTAGATGCAGGAATCATCTATCCAATCTCCGATATTGAGTGGGTTAGCCCAGTTCATGTCGTACCGAAGAAAGGAGGAGTCACAGTAGTTAAAAACGAAAAAAGGCGAATCAATAACAAAAAGAGTCGTGACTGGCAGCAGGATGTGTATTGATTATAGGAAGCTTAACAAAGCCACACGCAAAGATCATTTCCCGTTACCCTTCATAGACCAAATGTTGGAAAGATTAGCCAAACATTCATATTTCTGCTATCTAGATGGTTATTCAGGATTCTTCCAAATTCCCATTCATCCTGATGACCAAGAAAAGACTACGTTCACCTGTCCTTATGGTACTTTTGCTTACCGCCGAATGCCGTTCGGACTCTGTAATGCTCCAGCAACCTTCCAAAGATGCATGATGGCAATCTTTGCAGATTTCATAGACAACATCATGGAAGTATTTATGGACGATTTCTCGGTATGTGGATAAAGTTTCGAAGGATGCCTACAAAACTTAGAAATGGTATTAGAACGTTGCGTAAAAGTGAACCTCGTCCTAAATTGGGAAAATGCCATTTTATGGTCCGACAAGGAATAGTTCTAGGACATGTCATATCAAATAAAGGAATTGAGGTTGACAAAGCTAAAATAGAGATTATAAAAGATCTCCAACCTCCAAAATCCGTACGAGAAATACGGAGTTTTCTGGGACATGCCGGTTTCTACAGAAGATTTATAAAAGATTTTTCAAAAATCACAAAACCTCTAACCGGCCTGTTGATGAAAGATGCTGAGTTCGTCTTCGACGACGACTGTCTAAAAGCATTCGAAACATTAAAATCAGCCCTTATCACCGCACCAATCATGCAACCACCCGATTGGCGACTACCGTTCAAAATCATGTGCGATGCGAGTGATTATGCCGTAGGCGCAGTTCTAGGACAAAGGAAGGACAAGAAACTCCATGCCATCTACTATGCCAGTAGAACCTTAGATCCTGCCCAAATGAACTACGCTACCACAGAAAAGGAACTTCTAGCAGTTATATTTGCGCTTGACAAATTCCGTTCTTACTTAGTAGGAGCAAAAATTATCATATACACATACCACGCTGCCATAAGGTACCTAATAAGCAAAAAGGATGCCAAACCAAGACTATTGAGATGGATCCTGTTATTACAAGAGTTTGACTTAGAAATCAAAGATAAAAAAGGAACCGAGAACGTTGTTGCAGATCACTTATCCCGAATAGAAGGCATCAGACACAAACCAGTACCGATAAACGGCGATTTCCCGTACGAACGTCTGATAGCCAAATTAGAAAGTGACATACCCAACTCAATCTCGGAAGATCCAGAATTCGAAAAAGCCGTAGAAGCCTTCTATGCCCAAGTCACATTACCTTGGTATGCTGACATCGTTAATTACCTCGCTGCAGGCGTGCTTCCACCGGATCTCACTTATCAGCAAAAGAAGAAATTCTTCCACGATCTGAAACACTATTATTGGGACGAACCTCTACTCTTCAAGAGAGGGGCCGACAACATATACCGTCGCTGTGTCCCAGAGGAAGAAATAGAAACTATCATTTCCCAATGCCATTCAGCACCGTATGGTGGTCATGCTAGTACATCCAAGACGTGCGCTAAGATTCTCCAAGCCGGCTTATTCTGGCCTAACCTCTGGAAAGACGTTCACATCGCTGTGCTAAAATGTGATCGATGCCAACGAACCGGAAACATCTCACGACGCGATGAAATGCCTCAGAAAGGAATCTTAGAGGTAGAAATCTTTGACGTATGGGGAATAGATTTCATGGGACCATTCCCACCTTCTTTTGGTAATAACTACATACTCGTCGCTGTAGACTACGTGTCTAAATGGATAGAAGCCATTGCTGCTCCAACAAACGACGCACGAGTAGTAATCAAACTCTTCAAAAACACAATCTTTCCTAGATTCGGTGTACCCAGACTCGTCATTAGTGACGGCGGATCTCACTTCATATCGCGAATATTCGATAAACTTCTCTCTAAATATGGAGTCCGACACCGGGTAGCTACACCTTATCACCCGCAAACTAGCGGACAAGTAGAGGTCTCGAACAGAGAAATAAAACAGATATTAGAAAAGACTGTCGCTACCTCAAGGAAAGATTGGTCATCAAAGCTACAAGAAGCTTTATGGGCTTATAGGACCGCTTTTAAGACACCAATAGGTATTACACCCTACAAATTAGTTTACGGTAAATCCTGCCATCTCCCTGTAGAATTAGAGCATAAGGCCTTCTGGGCCATTAAGACACTCAATTTCAACTACACCGAGGCAGGAAAAAAGCGAATCTTGAACTTACACGAATTGGAAGAACTTCGATTAGACGCTTACGAAAATGCCCGTATCTACAAAGAACGAACTAAAAAGTGGCATGATAAACGTTCAGTCAAGAAACAATTCAGTGTGGGAGACATCGTATTTCTATTTAATTCAAGATTAAAACTCTTCCCAGGTAAACTAAAATCTAGGTGGTCTGGACCTTATGAAGTGACTAAAGTACTTCAGAGTGGAGCTGTTGAAATTACCGATAAGACGAATGCACCGTTTATCGTAAACGGGCAACGTCTAAAACATTATAATAAGAATGAAACCAACCCTCAAGTCTGCAGTATAACATTGCTTGAGCTTCCAGCTCAAACACCCGAATAGCTTGTCACCAAGCTATCGTCAGGCTTTAGACGTTAAAAACAGCGCTTACTAGGAGGCAACCCAACTTTTCCCGCATTTTTCCTCGTTACTGTATTTCATTCTTTATTTAAAATTTTACTTTGAAAATTTAACAAAATTCTAAACTTATAATTACTACTACTTTCTACTTTCGTTTGTTTTCATATTTTTATTTTTATTTTATTTTTCTCTTTTGTCTTTTGTTTCTACCGCTTTTTGTTTTTAAAAATCCTGACTTCAAACTCCTGTTTTAAACTTTTCAGGATTTTTAAAGTCTTCAAAGCATTCCTTCTGTTTTCTCCGAATTACCTGCGAGTATGGCCGAGTACGACTTCACAAAGGTTCATTTTTGAGGACTAGCTCAAAAGGCAAGATTTGCAGCACTAACTGAAAGAGAAATCGCCTTAACGCTGTATTATGATAAGTCTACCATGGATAAACTAGGAATCACGGATAGCATTCAATACCTGTTCAATCAACTGGGTTGGGAGAACACTGCTTTGAAAACACGTTTTGCTACCTATAAGGATCTTACCCATGAATTCCTTAGTTCTTTCAGATACATACCCAACTATGGTTTTGGATCCAACACAGAGCTGATTACCTTTCGAATGTTTGGAATGGACCAAACCCATAACCGAATGTCACTAGCTAACCTCCTAGGATTTCCTAATGGACCGCATGTGTTCATCAGTGCAGACGATGACGATCTTGATTTTGAACTCGACCAATTCTGGGGTAGAATCACATGCGATTATCACCCTGAACCAGACAGAATGTATAATGATGATATTCATAACCCAGCTTTCAGATATTTCCATAAGATACTAGCTTACACCCTGTTTGGGAAAGAAGAAAATATTACTACAGTATCTAAAGAGAAGTTATTCATCATGTTCTGTGCTTCTCAGGGACGTACAGTAAATGCAGTGCCTTTCATGATGAGATCTTTCAAACGCCTCACGCAGGAACCACATACACCTATTCTTATAGGAGGCCTCGTGACAATGATTGCCCACGAGCTTGGCCTTAGATTCCACTTAAATGCAAGCACTCGTTTTGGCACCATCCGACCCATGAATATACAATTCTGCTTTAACAGGCGCATTTTAGGAACTATGGGACCTGGACCGTATGAGTACCTCATTAACGAAAAACCAGTACAGCTATTCACACTGCCTGATCATCAGATGACAAGTATCCACAACAAGGACAACTGGCTTTATGAACTGGACGAGCCTATGGGACCTCCTTCACCACAGTCAACACCACAGAACTATATGTATGACAGTGACCACATCTCTGAGGCACACGACTATATGTACTATGAGGATGCTGTATCCGAAGCTGAAGTAGACCCTATGACTCCTCCGCACTACAACACCTATCCTGAGCCTATCCCTGAGGAGACCACCGACAAAATGGATACTGTTCTACTCCGATTGGACAACGTTGATGCAGCTCTGACTACTGTAAAAGATGACATCGCAGGCATACACAGCGAACTGGTAGTCTTCATGGACTTAGTCTGTGACCAGCTCGACTACTATGCACGGAAATTCGATGAGTTGAAGGCACGAAAAGACTAGATACTAGTTTTAGCAGTAGATTCAGTTTAGTTTGGTTTAGTTTAGTTTCGTTTAACCATTTGGATTTTTCGCATTGTTAGTTTTTTTTATGTACTACATACAATCATTTCAATTTCATGTTATTTCAATTATAGTCTTTATTCAATTATTCTGTTTTTACGTTACTCTTTGTTTGTTGGCTGCTATATTACATTGCCGTATAAATACTAGGCCTAAAAGTCACTGCAAGAACGCCCTCAGAGCAAAATTCTGTGTTCTGCAGATTTTGCTGCTGTGACGACCGTCACAGGACCCTGAGGAGCGTCACGCGGGTGACGACCGTCACGAACCCAAAACTGCTATCTGATATAACAGGAGTTGCATTTTCTCTCCCACTACCCTCTTTTCAACTTCCAATCATCAGAACTTCCTCCCCACTCCAATCTTTCATTTTCCCCACATTGCACCATATATTTCAACTCCAATCTCAACTTCCAACCACACTTCTGTCAATTTTTCCCACTTTGCAGAACAACCCCAATCTTCAGAACCCTCTCAATCTTCCAACAATGGCGAGAAATACCGAAACCCTGGACATCAGTAACATTGCCTTCAACGAAGGTGACTTAGGCGAAAGACAGCGGGCAAACTACATCGCATTCCATCAAAGGTCGCTCCAGCCGACTCATTATCCACATATTCCGTTGCTTACGGAGCTCAGACTCCTTGAAGGCGTAACTTGGATGCTTCAAAGAGCCGGCATCTGGAATCTCTGCACCACTCCACTGCCAACATACGAACAACTCACTCTCGAGTTCTTGAGTTCGTGTACCTACGTCACATCCAGCGGCGACCTCAACCAACACTCCGGTGCCGCATGCTTCCGGATGTTCGGCACAAACTATCAGGTGAACCAAAACCAGATTGTCGCCATCTTACAGCTACCTCGAGGCGACAATGCTCACCGCCGCCTCACCGATCAGTTCCAGCACGAAGCTTTCGCGCTGTGGTACCAGTTGACCGGCATCAATGCCGATGGTTGGGACTCTCTGCACGCCACGCATATCCATAACCCAACCATCCGGTACTTTCACAGAACATTGAGCAACACAATCTTCGCCAAAGACAACAACCATAAGGTGAACTCGAAAGAGCTCTTTTTCCTCCATTGCGTCTTTAACAACGAGCCTATCAACGCCGCTCCGTTCCTGCTGGCTCACATTCAGGCCAACTGCAACCGTGGCTCGAAGCCATTTTACTTTGGCGGGATTATCACTACCATTGCACTTGGGCTGAACCTTGGCGACCGCCTCCAGCACCTCCATTCCATCCCCTCGGTGTTCCTTGACACCGACCACTGTAGAGCCTCTCACCTTATCCGCTCCAGAGCCGACGGCAAGTACCATCCGGTAGTGCGTGGCAAAACCGTCCGAAGCATCATCCTTCCATCACGCACCCGTACACACCCAGAGGATCGTACCAACTGGTTATTTGACCTCACTTCCCCTCCCGCTGCCGCTGCTCCAACTCAGGACCACACCCAAGGTTCTGACGATGAAATCCAAGCTGAGTTGGACAGGTCCGAGCAACCGGGGGCATCGCAGCCTCCTCCTTCCGAAGGTACATCCTCTCGCCACCGCCGCCATCATCCAGTGCCCGACTACACAGAAGAGGACCTCCGCCGCTCTCTCGACCAGCAGGCCCAAATACTCGCTATGCTGCAGCAGCAGAATCAGCGAGCAGACCAGTTCGAAGCTTGGCACCGGACCCAAATGCAACAACTTCAAACCGGCCAAGCTACCATTACTGAGAACCTGGCGAATCTGACTTTGCAGGTCGAAGGACTCCGGGACACCGTCTACCACACCGAAGCTATGAGTTATGAGGACCTAGTATCCCTTGCCAGAGCCAGAGGACGCCAACGTGGACGTGACCGAGGCAGCGGACGTGATTAGTCATCCATCTTTCCTTATTTGTTTACTATATTTCCAGTTTATTTGTACTTTCATTTCAGTTGTATCTCCCTCTCGCATGCTTCAAAATCAGTGGGGACACTAATTGAGATAGTGTGGGAGCGGAGCCTTTATTTCCATTCCACTGTACTTTGAATTTCGTAATTTTTATATAAACATTTTATATTTTTAGAAAATAAAGCTCGTTTATATATCCTTTTTCCGTTACGCAAACATCCCCACGTTATTCGACGTAAACAAAAATTTTTCGTTCGTTCCTCAAAAGCAAAAGCACCACGAGAATGCACCCGAGTTCAAACCAAGTTTTGAAACTCCGAGGAAACGACAGTTCTAACAAAACCAGTACCGTCCTGACACCTTAGATCTCCGGTTTATGCGAGTCGGTTTCACTACCTACGTGTACCAAAGTCTCAAGTGTCTACGCAAACTCAGCCCCAAGTAGTTTATACTAGCAGTCAGCACCATCCTAAAACACTTCTAAGCGAGCGACCGATGCAAATAAGTGTATGATCTCCAAAAAGATGAAAAATCATGAAAAGAAGGCTAGAGAGCCCAAAACTATAAAGACACGTTTCCTTCTATGTTAGGTGCTCCTCACCCGAGCATTTAGCCCAACGGCACGAAAACTCATTGAAAAATCAATGACATAATCTTATGATCAATGAAGAAGATCAAAAACAGAAATGAGATCATATTCACTAACAGGTCGACTTGCCATGAAAGTGTATGGACAACGGGCTTAATGTGATTGCGCTAGAACAAACAGGGTGAACTTGCCGCGAGAACCTTGACACCAAGTTACAGTAGCATGACTGGGACCAATTTGCATAAAAAGAAGACCTCCGAAGACTTGTAGTCCAGTGTCATCATGGTACTCGTTTTGTTCTTACCAAGAATCCCAGTTTTTCCCAACCTTGCGAACGAAGAAGCTGCCTCGTGCTTGCCGACCTTTTCATGTTTTACTTGAGGACAAGCAAAGATTCAAGCTTAGGGGAGTTTGATAACACGAAATCGTATATATATTTTGATGCATAATTCAACTAAATTTTAACTGTTTTCGATCCGATTTCGGGTTATTTCCGTGTTATTTGTCTGATGTTTTGCAGGTATTAGATGATCACGTCTAAACAAGGCATTATGAAGAAAAGAAGCAATCTCAGATGAAATATGGACGAAAAAAAGAGTGAAAACATCATGAAAAGCGCAGAAGGCTGTTTTTGCTGCTGTGACGACCGTCACAGCTCCATGACGACCGTCACACCTTGTGACGACCGTCATGCAGGCAAAAACGCCCCACTTCAATTGCACGTTAAAGAAGCAGTTCCAAGTCCCAAATAGTGGACCATTACTCCCTGATTTTTCTGCCTCAAAGTCCACCCTCTCCAATTATAACCGTTAGAATTCCATTTCTATAAAAGGGGAAGAAGGGGACCTCAGAAAGGGGGCGGCATTCATACAACGAAGTGCTGCCAAATTTATTTCCAGAGCAACCTTTCCAGTTTAATATTCTTATTTATTTCTCTTTACTTTTTCTGCATTCCTTTCATTCTTCTGTAATTTCTACTTCTATTGTACGATTAAATTGGCATAAAGACCAGAATCCTACCAACATCTGTGGAGGATCTGCCCAAAGGCCAATTGGAATATTTACAGGTTTCTCATTTCAATCGTAATTCCAGTTTTATTATAATGCATATTATTATTTATTGTTTTTATTTATGTTTCATCTTTCCCAAATCCATGTCTAGCTAAATTTAAGTAATCGATATGTGGTAATAATTCGAATGGGATTTGATAACAACTGGTGGAAAATTGTCTTTTCAAAAGTAATTTATGGTCTGAGTGTTTAAAATTAATTTACTAAATAAACTTCGTCGCGAAAGCGAGAACTTATTTAAAAGTAGTTTTGCCACGAAAGTGGGAAATTAATTAAGATACGAACCAACAAGCGAAAGCTGCGGTAAGATCATATAGTAAACACGAGTCATTCATTTTAATAACAACGAAAGCACTTTAAAATGAATTAGAACTTAGAGATTTCCAAAAAATAATTTTAACCCCGAATGGGATACGAAAGTGTACGTTTGGCCCTTAGAATTATGATTAGCGTCAATAACCATCGTGAGGCGAGAGTCTTCAAATCACCATTTTCTGCTTAAATAAACTTTGAAAATTATTTCATACACCGGTAACTTTTCAAATCCCTGAAGAACACAATTACTGCATATCGATTCAATCAATTATAATCTAAGTAACCGTCTTAGTTTCCCTTTTAGTGACAATCTTATTCCCTTAAATATATTCTACCTAGATAAACATAGTAACTCCCGAGAACACTAGTTTGATTACGAGTCCCTGTGGGATCGATATCTATTATTACTACGCGATAGACTGTGCACTTGCAGTTAGGTTGTATTAGACATAGAAAGTCGTGATCAACACTCACCCACCATAATCAAACACACCACCACCAAAGGGCATACCAAACAAAATAACACAAAAAATATTAAATAATTAAAATGGGTGTTACAACTCTCCCCCACTTTAATTATTTTCGTCCTCGAAAATTACCTGATGGAAACAATTCTGGATACGCTTCCCGCATCCTGCTTTCCAACTCCCAGGTCAAACTGCCCCCTGCAGCACCTCCCCAAGCTACCTTCACCAAAGGTATCTCCTTCCCTCGGAGCTGTTTCATCTTACGATCCTTGATCCTCAACGGCATCGTCTCAATAGTAAGATTCTCCCGAACCTGAACATCATCCCTCGGAATCACATGAGATGGATCCGAAACATACTTTCGCAATTGCGACACATGAAACACATCATGTAGATTCGACAATTCAGGCGGCAACGCCACCCTGTAAGCCACAACACCAACTCTCTGCAAAATCTGAGAAGGTCCAATAAACTTAGGATCCAGCTTCTTGGACTTCAATTCACGACCCACACCAGTCATCAGGTTCACTATGAGGAATACGTGATCACCTACACTGAATTCCAACTCTTTCCTCTAGTTATCATGATAACTTTTCTGCCTACTCTGAGACACTTTCATTTTCTCACAAATCATCTGAATTGTCTCAGTAGTCTGCTGTACAATCCTTGGTCAAAGCACCACATTCTCACCAGTTTCATACCAACACAGAGGAGTTCTACACCTCCTCCCATACAAAGCTTCAAACGGTGCCATTCTGATACTCGAATGGTAACTGTTATTGTACGTGAACTCAATCAATGGTAAATGAGTGTTTCACCCCAAATTTTTACCCCTTAGATCCTCATCATCATTGTAGGATCATATTCATTTGATTAACTAACCTTAATCCAGTTCAAGTTTATCTTTGTCAAGATGCAGATGAATTAGGGTTCCGTACCGTCAAAATCGAGACTTCAGTGGTCCGATCAATCAATATTTTGGATTGATCCAACTTCAAACAAGATCAAGGATGATACATTGGACCAAGAATGAGCGCAATTTGAGGTGGTCACCCGGGGTTTGAGAATAGTGCAGTTTTTGACTAGAAAACGTCAACTGTAGTTTGACTTTTGATTCAAAGAGTATTTCAATGACGGGATCAAGGTCCATTAAGCTCCTATGGCTTAGTAAAGTCCATCCAAAGAGTTTCAAGTCCTCAGGGTGTCCGGATCACCAACGGGCGACTCGGTAGACACCGATCGATCGAAAAGTTGACCAAAACGTCAACTCTCCAACAATAAGGAATTTGACTTCAAGGTGTGAATGAAAAATGTTCCTTATATCATATTACACCTCCCCATAAAATTTCATGACCATTGGATCAAGGGTTAGGAAGTAATTGCAAAAATCGGGAATTAGGGTTTCGAAAGGGGCAAAACCATAACTCCTCAACCACACATCCAATTGAAGTGGTTCTAATCTTGTTTGAAAGGTCTTGACAAACCCTACAAAAGCCCCACAGTGGTCCATATTCAAAAAATGCATGGAATTGGAGTTATAGCAAAAATCATTTTTCAAGGTTACAGGACTTAGTGAAATTTCACAAATTCTGGCCATACAAACCACTTTTTTTCAGAACTTTGAAAGGTTTTTCAACCTAGTTCCATCAAGAATTTGGAAATTCCCAAAACATGAAAGTTATAGAGCTACACAAGGGATTTCTAAAAAGTTCAAGAACTCCCCAAGGAGATTTATGAGCTAGGAGTTATGGTGCCTTGAAGTTGGGTCTGTCACACTAAAAATCCACTTGGCCCAACTTCTCAAAATCAGAATTTTTCAACCCTAACCACTCTCCACCCTTGGGTCATGATAAATTATGATATTTAGATGTGTAGAGGAAGATAATGACAGAAAAAAGAGAGATTGAGGAGAGAGAGATGCAAGTTGCAATTTGTGGATTAAAATATTCAAATTGTGTAAGAATGAAAGAGAAACTTTTTCACTTCCAACTGTTGCAGCTGGCTTACTCTATACTCTAAGCTTATCTCAGTCATTTCATGTCAATATCCACTTGATATTTCTGATCCTCCTTGAGCCATGGAGCTTATAGGAGAAGATCTTGGCAAGATTTTGCAAAAAATTCCATCAAACTCCCTCCAAAAGTGGCAAAGTACCAAGCTGCCCTCATCCTCATTTCTCCTATAAATAGAGACCTTGTCTTCCTCTTCAATGACACCAGAGCTATTCAGAATATCAAAGTATCATAGCTCTCCTCCTCACTCTCTCTTTGCTTGTAAGTGAGGAAAAGTTCAAAAACACCAAAATTGGTCATTTGGCATATTTCACACCATTTTCATTTCTATCTATCCTTTTCAACACTCCCACAACCATCCATAAACTTTCTAAATAACATATAAAAGGTGTGTAATCCATCAAACCACCAAAAACCTCAAAGAATCAAAAAGTCAAACTCCTACCTACCATACTTTGACTAGAAGCCACAAAAATCACCAAACTTTGTTCCAAGCCTTTCCTTGAGGTTTTGATCATTCATACACCTCACAAATGATGTTTTTCAACTGTCAAGACCACTAGCAACCATTGGGAACTCTTATCTCTTCATTTGGCATCAAAAGTACACATTGCTTAAAGTTGAAGAAAGGCTCAAAGGCAAAGAAGTGAAGTAGAGTTCTCTGGTTTTCTCAACTGTGTTATCTTGTTAAAAAGAGTCATCAAGAGGTATGTAATTGATCCTTATTGACCTTTGCATTAATTTTCATGAAATGGCATTTTTTGGGTATTTTTGGTGGATCTAGTAGCTATGTACATTTGATGGATTTACATGATGTGTGCTTTTAGGGATGATAAGGTTCTCATGAGTGTTAGATGTTTTGTCATGATTTCATACCAGTATTTTGATTTAAGTTGCTATGCTGTCCCAAACAAGTTGATCATGAAAATACTAAAAGTACAAGTTGGTACAAAACTGTTGATGATTGGTTTGCATTTTCATAGTCTCAAAAAACTGTTATGCCATGAACCTATCAATTGAATTTTCAAAAGCAAGTTTGGCTTAACACTAAGTTCACATTCTTTCCTCAAGTGCATTTTGTATAGGAACTAGCATGATTTATTTTCACTAATCTGTTCTCATTAAAAGTAACCTACTGCATCATTTTAATCATTTAAAAAATTCATGGACTGAAATGTCACAGTTTAAGTTATTGATTTGCTTCATTCCTTAAGTCATTGTTCACTATTATCCATCACTCATTGGCATACTTGGTTCTGTCATCATGTTTTTGAAATATTGATTTATGAGAAGAAGATTAGGGGACTGTCTAGGTAGGTAGAATGTCTAGTTGGTGTAGTTTAAAATGAGTTTGTAAACAAAGCAGTTTCTACCTTGCCTATTTCAATTGATTTCTGGTTGTATGGAATTTGAATTGTCTTGTTGGTTGATCACTGATGTTGCTGTCATGCTACTCATGCTGTTTACATACATTGTTGCCAAAACCTGAAAATTATCATCAGTTGGTAATCCATTTCTCATACTGTTATGTCTTAAATGTAGAAACATCAACTTCATCAAAATTGTGAAAATGCTTTAATATTTATGTTGCTTTCCTCTGCTGTTACCCTGCTGCCAAAACAAAGCCCTAGCAGCTGAAACTTCATTTTTTGCATAGAACTTTGAAAACCTGATTTTATCTTTCAAACATGTTCCAATATGCATTTAAACTTGGCCTGTATATTTACCTTGTCCAGTTTGAGCATGAAATTCATATTCACTTTCTACCACACTGTCAATACACATGACACATGAGATTTCACTCTTGATCACCACAACTTGGCATTAAAACTGATTCATGAACCACACATTTAAATCCACATATAGTAGCTATGTACACATCCACTTTTACCAGAAAAGCTTCAAATACTAAAAGGCAGCCTCATCATGTTACTTTTCAAAAGCTGTCATGAACAAGACATAGCAGTAGGAAATCCTTTTTTACATAAACATTGAAAGATCACTTTTCTTCCCTTAAGCATGTTTTAAAGTGTATTTGAGCATTGTGTGGATACTTGTTTGTAACTGTTAATGCATAAAAAGTGAAACTCATGTTCATACCAAAAGCCACTCATATAATACTTTCTTGCATAAGTCATTTTTCACCAAAAAACACATTTCACACACTTCATATTAACCAATTTTGAGATGTTTACATGATCATTGAGTATCAAAACACACTGCATCAAGATTGACACTCTCATAAGCTCATTTGAGTAGTTCACATGTCAATTTACTCATTGCTTTGCTTGGCATTAAATTGATCACTTAGAATCATTTTAATACACATTTGTAACATGTATGAGTGACTGGTTTGGATTGATTTGAGTTGTAACTCGGAATTCCTGTTTTCACACTTTAACACATGTCATTTGCAACACAAATACCACATTCTGAACCAAACTGCTTTGAACTTTCTTTCTTGATCAAACATGACTTATATCACATGTATGAAGTGCCTACACACTTAAATTAACCAGTTTGTGCACAGACTGAGATTTGAGTGTCATCATGCATCTACACATGACACTTTGCAACTGGTATGACAGTCTTCATGGCAAGCTGTTTCCATTTGATTTTAGTGTTTGGATCATCCCCTTATCATATATGAATGATGAATGAGTGATTAGAATGACATGAATCTACTTTGAACTGCACCTGATCATCATCATGCATTTTGGTCACTATTTGCAACTTGATAACCATGTACACCCCATGACCATTTCAAATACTAAGCTCATTCACATTGGTAGTCAAAGCTTGTGTATGTTTTTCCTTTGGGCTTCATCTTGTTTCAATTCATTTTTTTGATATCAATTTTGTAACTCTATGTGTTGAATGAGCAATTGACTTGTGATTTTCATTTCCCTAATGTTTGTGGATGATTTTAAAGCATAGACACACTTTAAAGGATGTTTTGGAGATGTTAGCATGACTTATTCACCCTAGTTAGGTCTGCTTCCATATCTCACCATTTCACTTGCAAAAAACTGATTGTCATCCCATTCTCACATAGCAAATAGGTTGGCATCTCATAATTCAGTTAGGTTGATGTGTGAATACTTTGTATGTGATGTTTAGAGTATGTTTGAACTTTCACTTTAGTGGTAGCATGTCTTAAATTGGTCATTGGTTTTCAAATTACACTCACACACTCTTTTTGCTCTGGCACTGTTTTGACTGCACTTGCTATTATAATCCATCAAGCATCATATATATGACATACTCAGCCCCTCATTTAGGCATATAGGCATCAACTTTGATCTATGGTTTCAAAATGTATTCTCTTGCAAACCACTTCAGCTCAAACTGTTTTTGTTGGTTCAGTGTGATTTTGGATACTGCTTGCTTCTCAATGTGTGTTGTTGGTCATCAATTTGATTTCTCAAACTTGCATTTGTTGTTTTTTTTAGATGTGCCTCATATCTTGAGTGAGATAGACAGGTTTTGCTGCCTGAGGCTGAAAAGCCAGTTATGTGTAGATTTTGATGCTTTGGTTCAATGTTTCATTTGCTATGTTTGCCTCTCTTAAATTTCACGCTTCATTACTGCAACTTGTGTGTGTGCATTGTAATTTAATGGCTGTTATCCTGGCAAACATGATGCTGAAATGTTGTTTTCACTGTTGCTTGAATACCAAGGTTGTTTTTTGAACCACTTCTTTAATTTGCATTGGATGGTCAAATTTTGGATGCAGTAGGGATTAAAATCTTTCTTCTTGAGCATAACCATAAGCGACATATTTGAAACGGGTGCGTGACTGTTTTTAAGCTTGTTCACATCAATTTTCACACATAGCTTCAAAAATGCTTTTTTTCAAAAAAGGCACACTTGCAACTCATGTATCAGATTTTGTTTTAGTTCAAGTGTGAGCCTCAGTTCTGTTGGGACTACTTGTATGTGATGTTTAGAATGTGTGCATACTGTCATTGCATTTATTTTGAGCCACAAAATTTGAAAGGAATTTTGAATTCTTGGCCTTGCTGCTGTTTTTCTCTTCACATGACAGTTGGTGTTTTTGCTTGCATGAGATCCTTTGAAGTATGTGAACATCATGTGCATGGTTATTGGAATGTGTTTGGAATTATGACTCTAAGCATAAGCATGCCTGAACTGATCCCTAGCTCTAAAAATGCATTTTTATCTCATATTTGCAACTTGACTGTCATTCTTCTCCACAGTTTGTTTTTAACTGAACCTTTTGCTCACCTTCATTCATCATCATGTTTTTAGTGTGTGTGTGTAATTGGTTTGATCTGAGGTTGATTAGAATTTGATTTAAATATCAAAATGCATCTCTTTCCCCATTAATGCATGAGCCTTCGAGTTTTTCACCACAGAGGGAATTTTGAAAAATGACCACCACTATCATCTTCCTTGTTTGATTCTACCCCATTTCCATATAAAATTTATTTTGTTTCGATAAGCGGTTAGAAAGTTACGGCATAAAACGTATTTGGATGGTTTATGTAATTTTGCCCAGCTTTTGAAACATGTTACCCTTATTAATTATTAGGGGTGGCTTCATCAATGGATGTATAGCCACCCCAGTGGTATGACCATGCGCCTTGTATCCCTTGTGACTTGAGTTCGACCCCTGAGGAGGGCAACTCTTTTGTACAATTTTGTGATTTTTTACCAAAACTTCAAAAATTCGTATCTCACTCGTTTTTCATCGTTTTTCGTCCGTTCTTTTTTCGTTGTGTTCATATTCATGTTTACTTTCATGCCATGTCTTTATTTTTATGGTTTGCATATCTTATCACTTACTTTGATTATGTGCAAGTTGTGCGCGTTTTCGCGATTGTTTGTATAGTTGCAGATGAATTTCTAAATGTTTCCTGTTAATATTTTTCTTGAAACTTGCTTGAATCCATGTCCATACATGTTAGTTAACATTCTAGGGTTTCTTTCTTGGTTGTTACCATTTTCATCTGTTAATTTTCGTCAAGTGCGAACTGTTGTCACAGTATCAACTATTTCATCGGTTAACTGTTATCATCATGTTTCATTCTCACCATTTCTTATTATTTACTTGGTTGACACCATGAATATGCTTTAACTTGATTATTGTCTTGTTCAGCATTCATTTTCTTTTCTCCCCAAGTGATGAGGTTTGTTAGCTTTCATCTGTTTATTGCCCCAGTCTCCCTCCAAAGGAAGGTCAATCCACTTGACTCTCAATGTCATGGATAACTTTACCCTTCTCCTTAATTTTGTTAAGTCCTTTTGAACCTTTAGATTAAAAGCCTTAGACTTTGCTTAAGTCTAAAATACCCACCCATACTAGGAGCGTTCTTCAACTAGAACCCTAGGGTAGAGTTCGTCAACTCTACGTAAGGATCATCGTCATGATCTCTTACTCCCCCTTGAGTGCATAACTTAGTTTATGGAGTTTTGTTAAACTCTACACAAGCATTATTTTGTTTGTTCCCCGCTGAACCTTGATCATGATCAAGTGTTCTTCAACCCTAGTGAGGTGAACTACGATTGCTCTGATTCTATCCTAGTCAGGATACGTAGGCAGAGGACGCGACGTCTTTGCGAGCAAACTTAGAAGCTATCTTTAGGTTTTAACCTACACCTTTTACCCAATCCCAATCCTTAGCAAACGTTTAACAAACTTAGCATGCAAACAAACAAAAGGTTCCTGTAGAGTACTACAGATGTTTAGGATGTGAAATACCTACCCTATGCATAACCAACCCCCGATCCCCGAATCTCTTAGCGTTGTTGTTACATCGCGCAAAAGGTTCTTTCTCTCTTTAGACCTTTCCTTTGGATAAATTAAAGTCCGGTTGTGAATTTTAAGAATTAATATTCAACTTAATCAATAGCTTGGTATCACGATTCTCACTGCAACAGAAATGGCAACTTCACTGGGGACACCTTACTTAGCTTGAGGGTTTAGCCTATTTTGTTTAAATTGCATACAATTTTGTGATTTTTTACCAAAACTTCAAAAATTCGTATCTCACTCGTTTTTCATCGTTTTTCGTCCGTTCTTTTTTCATTGTGTTCATATTCATGTGCACTTTCATGCCATGTCTTTATTTTTCTGGTTTGCATATTTTATCACTTACTTTAATTATGTGCAAGTTGTGCGCGTTTTCGCGATTGTTTGTATAGTTGCAGATGAATTTCTAAATGTTTCCTGTTAATATTTTTCTTGAAACTTGCTTGAATCCATGTCCATACATGTTAGTTAACATTCTAGGGTTTCTTTCTTGGTTGTTACCATTTTCATCTGTTAATTTTCGTCAAGTGCGAACTGTTGTCACAGTATCAACTATTTCATCGGTTAACTGTTATCATCATGTTTCATTCTCACCATTTCTTATTATTTACTTGGTTGAAACCATGAATATGCTTTAACTTGATTGTTATCTTGTTCAGCATTCATTTTCTTTTCTCCCCAAGTGATGAGGTTTGTTAGCTTTCATCTGTTTATTGCCCCAGTCTCCCTCCAAAGGAAGGTCAATCCACTTGACTCTCAATGTCATGGATAACTTTACCCTTCTCCTTGATTTTGTTAAGTCCTTTTGAACCTTTAGATTAAAAGCCTTAGACTTTGCTTAAGTCTAAAATACCCACCCATAATAGGAGCTTTCCTCAACTAGAACCCTAGGGTAGAGTTCGTCAACTCTACGTAAGGATCATCGTCATGATCTCTTACTCCCCCTTGAGTGCATAACTTAGTTTATGGAGTTTTGTTAAACTCTACACAAGCATTATTATGTTTGTTCCCCGCTGAACCTTGATCATGATCAAGTGTTCTTCAACCCTAGTGAGGTGAACTACGATTGCTCTGATTCTATCCTAGTCAGGATACGTAGGCAGAGGACGCGACGTCTTTGCGAGCAAACTTAGAAGCTATCTTTAGGTTTTAACCTACACCTTTTACCCAATCCCAATCCATAGCAAACATTTAACAAACTTAGCATGCAAACAAACAAAAGGTTCCTGTAGAGTACTACAGATGTTTAGGATGTGAAATACCTACCCTATGCATAACCAACCCCCGATCCCCGAATCTCTTAGCGTTGTTGTTACATCGCGCAAAAGGTTCTTTCTTTCTTTAGACCTTTCCTTTGGATAAATTAAAGTCCGGTTGTGAATTTTAAGAATTAAGATTCAAGTTAATCAATAGCTTGGTATCACGATTCTCACTGCAACAGAAATGGCGACTTCACTGGGGACACCTTACTTAGCTTGAGGGTTTAGCCTATTTTGTTTAAATTGCATACAATTTTGTGATTTTTTACCAAAACTTCAAAAATTCGTATCTCACTCATTTTTCATCGTTTTTCGTCCGTTATTTTTTCGTTGTGTTCATATTCATGTGTACTTTCATGCCATGTCTTTATGTTTCTGGTTTGCATATTTTATCACTTACTTTGATTATGTGCAAGTTGTGCGCGTTTTTGCGATTGTTTGTATAGTTGCAGATGAATTTCTAAATGTTTCCTGTTAATATTTTTCTTGAAACTTGCTTGAATCCATGTCCATACATGTTAGTTAACATTCTAGGGTTTCTTTCTTGGTTGTTACAATTTTCATCTGTTAATTTTCGTCAAGTGCGAACTGTTGTCACAGTGTCAACTATTTCATCGGTTAACTGTTATCATCATGTTTCATTCTCACCATTTCTTATTATTTACTTGGTTGAAACCATGAATATGCTTTAACTTGATTGTTATCTTGTTCAGCATTCATTTTCTTTTCTCCCCAAGTGATGAGGTTTGTTAGCTTTCATCTGTTTATTGCCCCAGTCTCCCTCCAAAGGAAGGTCAATCCACTTGACTCTCAATGTCATGGATAACTTTACCCTTCTCCTTGATTTTGTCAAGTACTTTTGAACCTTTAGATTAAAAGCCTTAGACTTTGCTTAAGTCTAAAATACCCACCCATAATAGGAGCTTTCCTCAACTAGAACCCTAGGGTAGAGTTCGTCAACTCTACGTAAGGATCATCGTCATGATCTCTTACTCCCCCTTGAGTGCATAACTTAGTTTATGGAGTTTTGTTAAACTCTACACAAGCATTATTATGTTTGTTCCCCGCTGAACCTTGATCATGATCAAGTGTTCTTCAATCCTAGTGAGGTGAACTACGATTGCTCTGATTCTATCCTAGTCAGGATACGTAGGCAGAGGACGCGACGTCTTTGCGAGCAAACTTAGAAGCTATCTTTAGGTTTTAACCTACACCTTTTACCCAATCCCAATCCATAGCAAACATTTAACAAACTTAGCATGAAAACAAACAAAAGGTTCCTATAGAGTACTACAGATGTTTAGGATGTGAAATACCTACCCTATGCATAACCAACCCCCGATCCCCGAATCTCTTAGCGTTGTTGTTACATCGCGCAAAAGGTTCTTTCTTTCTTTAGACCTTTCCTTTGGATAAATTAAAGTCCGGTTGTGAATTTTAAGAATTAAGATTCAAGTTAATCAATAGCTTGGTATCACGATTCTCACTGCAACAGAAATGGCGACTTCACTGGGGACACCTTACTTAGCTTGAGGGTTTAGCCTATTTTGTTTAAATTGCATACAATTTTGTGATTTTTTACCAAAACTTCAAAAATTCGTATCTCACTCATTTTTCATCGTTTTTCGTCCGTTATTTTTTCGTTGTGTTCATATTCACTTGTACTTTCATGCCATGTCTTTATTTTTCTGGTTTGCATATTTTATCACTTACTTTGATTATGTGCAAGTTGTGCGCGTTTTCGCGATTGTTTGTATAGTTGCAGATGAATTTCTAAATGTTTCCTGTTAATATTTTTCTTGAAACTTGCTTGAATCCATGTCCATACATGTTAGTTAACATTCTAGGGTTTTTTTCTTGGTTGTTACAATTTTCATCTGTTAATTTTCGTCAAGTGCGAACTGTTGTCACAGTGTCAACTATTTCATCGGTTAACTGTTATCATCATGTTTCATTCTCACCATTTCTTATTATTTACTTGGTTGACACCATGAATATGCTTTAACTTGATTGTTATCTTGTTCAGCATTCATTTTCTTTTCTCCCCAAGTGATGAGGTTTGTTAGCTTTCATCTGTTTATTGCCCCAGTCTCCCTCCAAAGGAAGGTCAATCCACTTGACTCTCAATGTCATGGATAACTTTACCCTTCTCCTTGATTTTGTTAAGTCCTTTTGAACCTTTAGATTAAAAGCCTTAGACTTTGCTTAAGTCTAAAATACCCACCCATAATAGGAGCGTTTCTCAACTAGAACCCTAGGGTAGAGTTCGTCAACTCTACGTAAGGATCATCGTCATGATCTCTTACTCCCCCTTGAGTGCATAACTTAGTTTATGGAGTTTTGTTAAACTCTACACAAGCATTATTATGTTTGTTCCCCGCTGAACCTTGATCATGATCAAGTGTTCTTCAACCCTAGTGAGGTGAACTACGATTGCTCTGATTCTATCCTAGTCAGGATACGTAGGCAGAGGACGCGACGTCTTTGCGAGCAAACTTAGAAGCTATCTTTAGGTTTTAACCTACACCTTTTACCCAATCCCAATCCTTAGCAAACATTTAACAAACTTAGCATGCAAACAAACAAAAGGTTCCTGTAGAGTACTACAGATGTTTAGGATGTGAAATACCTACCCTATGCATAACCAACCCCCGATCCCCGAATCTCTTAGCGTTGTTGTTACATCGCGCAAAAGCTTCTTTCTTTCTTTAGACCTTTCCTTTGGATAAATAAAAGTCCGGTTGTGAATTTTAAGAATTAAGATTCAAGTTAATCAATAGCTTGGTATCACGATTCTCACTGCAACAGAAATGGCGACTTCACTGGGGACACCTTACTTAGCTTGAGGGTTTAGCCTATTTTGTTTAAATTGCATACAATTTTGTGATTTTTTACCAAAACTTCAAAAATTCGTATCTCACTCGTTTTTCACTGTTTTTCGTCCGTTCTTTTTTCGTTGTGTTCATATTCATGTGTAATTTCATGCCATGTCTTTATTTTTCTGCTTTGCATATTTTATCACTTACTTTGATTATGTGCAAGCTGTGCGCGTTTTCGCGATTGTTTGTATAGTTGCAGATGAATTTCTAAATGTTTCCTGTTAATATTTTTCTTGAAACTTGCTTGAATCCATGTCCATACATGTCAGTTAACATTCTAGGGTTTCTTTCTTGGTTGTTACCATTTTCATCTGTTAATTTTCGTCAAGTGCAAACTGTTGTCACAGTATCAACTATTTCATCGGTTAACTGTTATCATCATGTTTCATTCTCACCATTTCTTATTATTTACTTGGTTGACACCATGAATATGCTTTAACTTGATTGTTATCTTGTTCAGCATTCATTTTCTTTTCTCCCCAAGTGATGAGGTTTGTTAGCTTTCATCTGTTTATTGCCCCAGTCTCCCTCCAAAGGAAGGTCAATCCACTTGACTCTCAATGTCATGGATAACTTTACCCTTCTCCTTGATTTTGTTAAGTCCTTTTGAACCTTTAGATTAAAAGCCTTAGATTTTGCTTAAGTCTAAAATACCCACCCATACTAGGAGCGTTCTTCAACTAGAACCCTAGGGTAGAGTTCGTCAACTCTACGTAAGGATCATCGTCATGATCTCTTACTCCCCCTTGAGTGCATAACTTAGTTTATGGAGTTTTGTTAAACTCTACACAAGCATTATTTTGTTTGTTCCCCGCTGAACCTTGATCATGATCAAGTGTTCTTCAACCCTAGTGAGGTGAACTACGATTGCTCTGATTCTATCCTAGTCAGGATACGTAGGCAGAGGACGCGACGTCTTTGCGAGCAAACTTAGAAGCTATCTTTAGCTTTTAACCTACACCTTTTACCCAATCCCAATCCTTAGCAAACATTTAACAAACTTAGCATGTAAACAAACAAAAGGTTCCTGTAGAGTACTACAGATGTTTAGGATGTGAAATACCTACCCTATGCATAACCAACCCCCGATCCCCGAATCTCTTAGCGTTGTTGTTACATCGCGCAAAAGGTTCTTTCTTTCTTTAGACCTTTCCTTTGGATAAACTAATGTCCGGTTGTGAATTTTAAGAATTAAGATTCAAGTTAATCAATAGCTTGGTATCACGATTCTCACTGCAACAGAAATGGCGACTCCACTGGGGACACCTTACTTAGCTTGAGGGTTTAGCCTATTTTGTTTAAATTGCATACAATTTTGTGATTTTTTACCAAAACTTCAAAAATTCGTATCTCACTCGTTTTTCATCGTTTTTCGTCCGTTCTTTTTTCGTTGTGTTCATATTCATGTGTACTTTCATGCCATGTCTTTATTTTTCTGCTTTGCATATTTTATCACTTACTTTGATTATGTGCAAGCTGTGCGTGTTTTCGCGATTGTTTGTATAGTTGCAGATGAATTTCTAAATGTTTCCTGTTAATATTTTTCTTGAAACTTGCTTGAATCCATGTCCATACATGTCAGTTAACATTCTAGGGTTTCTTTCTTGGTTGTTACCATTTTCATCTGTTAATTTTCGTCAAGTGCAAACTGTTGTCACAGTATCAACTATTTCATCGGTTAACTGTTATCATCATGTTTCATTCTCACCATTTCTTATTATTTACTTGGTTGACACCATGAATATGCTTTAACTTGATTGTTATCTTGTTCAGCATTCATTTTCTTTTCTCCCCAAGTGATGAGGTTTGTTAGCTTTCATCTGTTTATTGCCCCAGTCTCCCTCCAAAGGAAGGTCAATCCACTTGACTCTCAATGTCATGGATAACTTTACCCTTCTCCTTGATTTTGTTAAGTCCTTTTGAACCTTTAGATTAAAAGCCTTAGATTTTGCTTAAGTCTAAAAGACCCACCCATACTAGGAGCGTTCTTCAACTAGAACCCTAGGGTAGAGTTCGTCAACTCTACGTAAGGATCATCGTCATGATCTCTTACTCCCCCTTGAGTGCATAACTTAGTTTATGGAGTTTTGTTAAACTCTACACAAGCATTATTTTGTTTGTTCCCCGCTGAACCTTGATCATGATCAAGTGTTCTTCAACCCTAGTGAGGTGAACTACGATTGCTCTGATTCTATCCTAGTCAGGATACGTAGGCAGAGGACGCGACGTCTTTGCGAGCAAACTTAGAAGCTATCTTTAGCTTTTAACCTACACCTTTTACCCAATCCCAATCCTTAGCAAACATTTAACAAACTTAGCATGCAAACAAACAAAAGGTTCCTGTAGAGTACTACAGATGTTTAGGATGTGAAATACCTACCCTATGCATAACCAACCCCCGATCCCCGAATCTCTTAGCGTTGTTGTTACATCGCGCAAAAGGTTCTTTCTTTCTTTAGACCTTTCCTTTGGATAAACTAATGTCCGGTTGTGAATTTTAAGAATTAAGATTCAAGTTAATCAATAGCTTGGTATCACGATTCTCACTGCAACAGAAATGGCGACTCCACTGGGGACACCTTACTTAGCTTGAGGGTTTAGCCTATTTTGTTTAAATTGCATACAATTTTGTGATTTTTTACCAAAACTTCAAAAATTCGTATCTCACTCGTTTTTCATCGTTTTTCGTCCGTTCTTTTTTCGTTGTGTTCATATTCATGTGTACTTTCATGCCATGTCTTTATTTTTCTGCTTTGCATATTTTATCACTTACTTTGATTATGTGCAAGCTGTGCGTGTTTTCGCGATTGTTTGTATAGTTGCAGATGAATTTCTAAATGTTTCCTGTTAATATTTTTCTTGAAACTTGCTTGAATCCATGTCCATACATGTCATTTAACATTCTAGGGTTTCTTTCTTGGTTGTTACCATTTTCATCTGTTAATTTTCGTCAAGTGCGAACTGTTGTCACAGTATCAACTATTTCATCGGTTAACTGTTATCATCATGTTTCATTCTCACCATTTCTTATTATTTACTTGGTTGACACCATGAATATGCTTTAACTTGATTGTTATCTTGTTCAACATTCATTTTCTTTTCTCCCCAAGTGATGAGGTTTGTTAGCTTTCATCTGTTTATTGCCCCAGTCTCCCTCCAAAGGAAGGTCAATCCACTTGACTCTCAATGTCATGGATAACTTTACCCTTCTCCTTGATTTTGTTAAGTCCTTTTGAACCTTTAGATTAAAAGCCTTAGACTTTGCTTAAGTCTAAAATACCCACCCATACTAGGAGCGTTCTTCAACTAGAACCCTAGGGTAGAGTTCGTCAACTCTACGTAAGGATCATCGTCATGATCTCTTACTCCCCCTTGAGTGCATTACTTAGTTTATGGAGTTTTGTTAAACTCTACACAAGCATTATTTTGTTTGTTCCCCGCTGAACCTTGATCATGATCAAGTGTTCTTCAACCCTAGTGAGGTGAACTACGATTGCTCTGATTCTATCCTAGTCAGGATACGTAGGCAACGGACGCGACGTCTTTGCGAGCAAACTTAGAAGCTATCTTTAGGTTTTAACCTACACCTTTTACCCAATCCCAATCCTTAGCAAACATTTAACAAACTTAGCATGCAAACAAACAAAAGGTTCCTGTAGAGTACTACAGATGTTTAGGATGTGAAATACCTACCCTATGCATAACCAACCCCCGATCCCCGAATCTCTTAGCGTTGTTGTTACATCGCGCAAAAGGTTCTTTCTTTCTTTAGACCTTTCCTTTGGATAAACTAAAGTCCGGTTGTGAATTTTAAGAATTAAGATTCAAGTTAATCAATAGCTTGGTATCACGATTCTCACTGCAACAGAAATGGCGACTCCACTGGGGACACCTTACTTAGCTTGAGGGTTTAGCCTATTTTGTTTAAATTGCATACAATTTTGTGATTTTTTACCAAAACTTCAAAAATTCGTATCTCACTCGTTTTTCATCGTTTTTCGTCCGTTCTTTTTTCGTTGTGTTCATATTCATGTGTACTTTTATGCCATGTCTTTATTTTTCTGCTTTGCATATTTTATCACTTACTTTGATTATGTGCAAGTTGTGCGCGTTTTCGCGATTGTTTGTATAGTTGCAGATGAATTTCTAAATGTTTCCTGTTAATATTTTTCTTGAAACTTGCTTGAATCCATGTCCATACATGTCAGTTAACATTCTAGGGTTTCTTTCTTGGTTGTTACCATTTTCATCTATTAATTTTCGTCAAGTGCGAACTGTTGTCACAGTATCAACTATTTCATCGGTTAACTGTTATCATCATGTTTCATTCTCACCATTTCTTATTATTTACTTGGTTGACACCATGAATATGCTTTAACTTGATTGTTATCTTGTTCAGCATTCATTTTCTTTTCTCCCCAAGTGATGAGGTTTGTTAGCTTTCATCTGTTTATTGCCCCAGTCTCCCTCCAAAGGAAGGTCAATCCACTTGACTCTCAATGTCATGGATAACTTTACCCTTCTCCTTGATTTTGTTAAGTCCTTTTGAACCTTTAGATTAAAAGCCTTAGACTTTGCTTAAGTCTAAAATACCCACCCATACTAGGAGCGTTCTTCAACTAGAACCCTAGGGTAGAGTTCGTCAACTCTACGTAAGGATCATCGTCATGATCTCTTACTCCCCCTTGAGTGCATAACTTAGTTTATGGAGTTTTGTTAAACTCTACACAAGCATTATTTTGTTTGTTCCCCGCTGAACCTTGATCATGATCAAGTGTTCTTCAACCCTAGTGAGGTGAACTACGATTGCTCTGATTCTATCCTAGTCAGGATACGTAGGCAGAGGACGCGACGTCTTTGCGAGCAAACTTAGAAGCTATCTTTAGCTTTTAACCTACACCTTTTACCCAATCCCAATCCTTAGCAAACATTTAACAAACTTAGCATGCAAACAAACAAAAGGTTCCTGTAGAGTACTACAGATGTTTAGGATGTGAAATACCTACCCTATGCATAACCAACCCCCGATCCCCGAATCTCTTAGCGTTGTTGTTACATCGCGCAAAAGGCTCTTTCTTTCTTTAGACCTTTCCTTTGGATAAACTAATGTCCGGTTGTGAATTTTAAGAATTAAGATTCAAGTTAATCAATAGCTTGGTATCACGATTCTCACTGCAACAGAAATGGCGACTCCACTGGGGACACCTTACTTAGCTTGAGGGTTTAGCCTATTTTGTTTAAATTGCATACAATTTTGTGATTTTTTACCAAAACTTCAAAAATTCGTATCTCACTCGTTTTTCATCGTTTTTCGTCCGTTCTTTTTTCGTTGTGTTCATATTCATGTGTACTTTCATGCCATGTCTTTATTTTTCTGCTTTGCATATTTTATCACTTACTTTGATTATGTGCAAGCTGTGCGCGTTTTCGCGATTGTTTGTATAGTTGCAGATGAATTTCTAAATGTTTCCTGTTAATATTTTTCTTGAAACTTGCTTGAATCCATGTCCATACATGTCAGTTAACATTCTAGGGTTTCTTTCTTGGTTGTTACCATTTTCATCTGTTAATTTTCGTCAAGTGCGAACTGTTGTCACAGTATCAACTATTTCATCGGTTAACTGTTATCATCATGTTTCATTCTCACCATTTCTTATTATTTACTTGGTTGACACCATGAATATGCTTTAACTTGATTGTTATCTTGTTCAACATTCATTTTCTTTTCTCCCCAAGTGATGAGGTTTGTTAGCTTTCATCTGTTTATTGCCCCAGTCTCCCTCCAAAGGAAGGTCAATCCACTTGACTCTCAATGTCATGGATAACTTTACCCTTCTCCTTGATTTTGTTAAGTCCTTTTGAACCTTTAGATTAAAAGCCTTAGACTTTGCTTAAGTCTAAAATACCCACCCATACTAGGAGCGTTCTTCAACTAGAACCCTAGGGTAGAGTTCGTCAACTCTACGTAAGGATCATCGTCATGATCTCTTACTCCCCCTTGAGTGCATTACTTAGTTTATGGAGTTTTGTTAAACTCTACACAAGCATTATTTTGTTTGTTCCCCGCTGAACCTTGATCATGATCAAGTGTTCTTCAACCCTAGTGAGGTGAACTACGATTGCTCTGATTCTATCCTAGTCAGGATACGTAGGCAGAGGACGCGACGTCTTTGCGAGCAAACTTAGAAGCTATCTTTAGGTTTTAACCTACACCTTTTACCCAATCCCAATCCTTAGCAAACATTTAACAAACTTAGCATGCAAACAAACAAAAGGTTCCTGTAGAGTACTACAGATGTTTAGGATGTGAAATACCTACCCTATGCATAACCAACCCCCGATCCCCGAATCTCTTAGCGTTGTTGTTACATCGCGCAAAAGGTTCTTTCTTTCTTTAGACCTTTCCTTTGGATAAACTAAAGTCCGGTTGTGAATTTTAAGAATTAAGATTCAAGTTAATCAATAGCTTGGTATCACGATTCTCACTGCAACAGAAATGGCGACTCCACTGGGGACACCTTACTTAGCTTGAGGGTTTAGCCTATTTTGTTTAAATTGCATACAATTTTGTGATTTTTTACCAAAACTTCAAAAATTCGTATCTCACTCGTTTTTCATCGTTTTTCGTCCGTTCTTTTTTCGTTGTGTTCATATTCATGTGTACTTTTATGCCATGTCTTTATTTTTCTGCTTTGCATATTTTATCACTTACTTTGATTATGTGCAAGTTGTGCGCGTTTTCGCGATTGTTTGTATAGTTGCAGATGAATTTCTAAATGTTTCCTGTTAATATTTTTCTTGAAACTTGCTTGAATCCATTTCCATACATGTCAGTTAACATTCTAGGGTTTCTTTCTTGGTTGTTACCATTTTCATCTGTTAATTTTCGTCAAGTGCGAACTGTTGTCACAGTATCAACTATTTCATCGGTTAACTGTTATCATCATGTTTCATTCTCACCATTTCTTATTATTTACTTGGTTGACACCATGAATATGCTTTAACTTGATTGTTATCTTGTTCAGCATTCATTTTCTTTTCTCCCCAAGTGATGAGGTTTGTTAGCTTTCATCTGTTTATTGCCCCAGTCTCCCTCCAAAGGAAGGTCAATCCACTTGACTCTCAATGTCATGGATAACTTTACCCTTCTCCTTGATTTTGTCAAGTCCTTTTGAACCTTTAGATTAAAAGCCTTAGACTTTGCTTAAGTCTAAAATACCCACCCATACTAGGAGCGTTCTTCAACTAGAACCCTAGGGTAGAGTTCGTCAACTCTACGTAAGGATCATCGTCATGATCTCTTACTCCCCCTTGAGTGCATAACTTAGTTTATGGAGTTTTGTTAAACTCTACACAAGCATTATTATGTTTGTTCCCCGCTGAACCTTGATCATGATCAAGTGTTCTTCAACCCTAGTGAGCTGAACTACGATTGCTCTGATTCTATCCTAGTCAGGATACGTAGGCAGAGGACGCGACGTCTTTGCAAGCAAACTTAGAAGCTATCTTTAGGTTTTAACCTACACCTTTTACCCAATCCCAATCCTTAGCAAACATTTAACAAACTTAGCATGCAAACAAACAAAAGGTTCCTGTAGAGTACTACAGATGTTTAGGATGTGAAATACCTACCCTATGCATAACCAACCCCCGATCCCCGAATCTCTTAGCGTTGTTGTTACATCGCGCAAAAGGTTCTTTCTTTCTTTAGACCTTTCCTTTGGATAAATTAAAGTCCGGTTGTGAATTTTAAGAATTAAGATTCAAGTTAATCAATAGCTTGGTATCACGATTCTCACTGCAACAGAAATGGCGACTTCACTGGGGACACCTTACTTAGCTTGAGGGTTTAGCCTATTTTGTTTAAATTGCATACAATTTTGTGCTTTTTTACCAAAACTTCAAAAATTCGTATCTCACTCGTTTTTCATCGTTTTTCGTCCGTTCTTTTTTTGTTGTGTTCATATTCATGTGTACTTTTATGCCATGTCTTTATTTTTATGGTTTGCATATTTATCACTTACTTTGATTATGTGCAAGTTGTGCGCGTTTTCGCGATTGTTTGTATAGTTGCAGATGAATTTCTAAATGTTTCCTGTTAATATTTTTCTTGAAACTTGCTTGAATCCATGTCCATACATGTCAGTTAACATTCTAGGGTTTCTTTCTTGGTTGTTACCATTTTCATCTGTTAATTTTCGTCAAGTGCGAACTGTTGTCACAGTATCAACTATTTCATCGGTTAACTGTTATCATCATGTTTCATTCTCACCATTTCTTATTATTTACTTGGTTGACACCATGAATATGCTTTAACTTGATTGTTATCTTGTTCAGCATTCATTTTCTTTTCTCCCCAAGTGATGAGGTTTGTTAGCTTTCATCTGTTTATTGCCCCAGTCTCCCTCCAAAGGAAGGTCAATCCACTTGACTCTCAATGTCATGGATAACTTTACCCTTCTCCTTGATTTTGTTAAGTCCTTTTGAACCTTTAGATTAAAAGCCTTAGACTTTGCTTAAGTCTAAAATACCCACCCATAAAAGGAGCGTTCCTCAACTAGAACCCTAGGGTAGAGTTCGTCAACTCTACGTAAGGATCATCGTCATGATCTCTTACTCCCCCTTGAGTGCATAACTTAGTTTATGGAGTTTTGTTAAACTCTACACAAGCATTATTATGTTTGTTCCCCGCTGAACCTTGATCATGATCAAGTGTTCTTCAACCCTAGTGAGGTGAACTACGATTGCACTGATTCTATCCTAGTCAGGATACGTAGGCAGAGGACGTGACGTCTTTGGGAGCAAACTTAGAAGCTATCTTTAGGTTTTAACCTACACCTTTTACCCAATCCCAATCCTTAGCAAACATTTAACAAACTTAGCATGCAAACAAACAAAAGGTTCCTGTAGAGTACTACAGATGTTTAGGATGTGAAATACCTACCCTATGCATAACCAACCCCCGATCCCCGAATCTCTTAGCGTTGTTGTTACATCGCGCAAAAGGTTCTTTCTTTCTTTAGACCTTTCCTTTGGATAAATTAAAGTCCGGTTGTGAATTTTAAGAATTAAGATTCAAGTTAATCAATAGCTTGGTATCACGATTCTCACTGCAACAGAAATGGCGACTTCACTGGGGACACCTTACTTAGCTTGAGGGTTTAGCCTATTTTGTTTAAATTGCATACAATTTTGTGATTTTTTTACCAAAACTTCAAAAATTCGTATCTCACTCGTTTTTCATCGTTTTTCGTCCGTTCTTTTTTCGTTGTGTTCATATTCATGTGTACTTTTATGCCATGTCTTTATTTTTATGGTTTGCATATTTTATCACTTACTTTGATTATGTGCAAGTTGTGCGCGTTTTCGCGATTGTTTGTATAGTTGCAGATGAATTTCTAAATGTTTCCTGTTAATATTTTTCTTGAAACTTGCTTGAATCCATGTCCATACATGTCAGTTAACATTCTAGGGTTTCTTTCTTGGTTGTTACCATTTTCATCTGTTAATTTTCGTCAAGTGCGAACTGTTGTCACAGTATCAACTATTTCATCGGTTAACTGTTATCATCATGTTTCATTCTCACCATTTCTTATTATTTACTTGGTTGACACCATGAATATGCTTTAACTTGATTGTTATCTTGTTCAGCATTCATTTTCTTTTCTCCCCAAGTGATGAGGTTTGTTAGCTTTCATCTGTTTATTGCCCCAGTCTCCCTCCAAAGGAAGGTCAATCCACTTGACTCTCAATGTCATGGATAACTTTACCCTTCTCCTTGATTTTGTTAAGTCCTTTTGAACCTTTAGATTAAAAGCCTTAGACTTTGCTTAAGTCTAAAATACCCACCCATAAAAGGAGCGTTCCTCAACTAGAACCCTAGGGTAGAGTTCGTCAACTCTACGTAAGGATCATCGTCATGATCTCTTACTCCCCCTTGAGTGCATAACTTAGTTTATGGAGTTTTGTTAAACTCTACACAAGCATTATTATGTTTGTTCCCCGCTGAACCTTGATCATGATCAAGTGTTCTTCAACCCTAGTGAGGTGAACTACGATTGCACTGATTCTATCCTAGTCAGGATACGTAGGCAGAGGACGTGACGTCTTTGGGAGCAAACTTAGAAGCTATCTTTAGGTTTTAACCTACACCTTTTACCCAATCCCAATCCTTAGCAAACATTTAACAAACTTAGCATGCAAACAAACAAAAGGTTCCTGTAGAGTACTACAGATGTTTAGGATGTGAAATACCTACCCTATGCATAACCAACCCCCGATCCCCGAATCTCTTAGCGTTGTTGTTACATCGCGCAAAAGGTTCTTTCTTTCTTTAGACCTTTCCTTTGGATAAATTAAAGTCCGGTTGTGAATTTTAAGAATTAAGATTCAAGTTAATCAATAGCTTGGTATCACGATTCTCACTGCAACAGAAATGGCGACTTCACTGGGGACACCTTACTTAGCTTGAGGGTTTAGCCTATTTTGTTTAAATTGCATACAATTTTGTGATTTTTTTACCAAAACTTCAAAAATTCGTATCTCACTCGTTTTTCATCGTTTTTCGTCCGTTCGTTTTTCGTTGTGTTCATATTCATGTGTACTTTTATGCCATGTCTTTATTTTTATGGTTTGCATATTTTATCACTTACTTTGATTATGTGCAAGTTGTGCGCGTTTTCGCGATTGTTTGTATAGTTGCAGATGAATTTCTAAATGTTTCCTGTTAATATTTTTCTTGAAACTTGCTTGAATCCATGTCCATACATGTCAGTTAACATTCTAGGGTTTCTTTCTTGGTTGTTACCATTTTCATCTGTTAATTTTCGTCAAGTGCGAACTGTTGTCACAGTATCAACTATTTCATCGGTTAACTGTTATCATCATGTTTCATTCTCACCATTTCTTATTATTTACTTGGTTGACACCATGAATATGCTTTAACTTGATTGTTATCTTGTTCAGCATTCATTTTCTTTTCTCCCCAAGTGATGAGGTTTGTTAGCTTTCATCTGTTTATTGCCCCAGTCTCCCTCCAAAGGAAGGTCAATCCACTTGACTCTCAATGTCATGGATAACTTTACCCTTCTCCTTGATTTTGTTAAGTCCTTTTGAACCTTTAGATTAAAAGCCTTAGACTTTGCTTAAGTCTAAAATACCCACCCATAAAAGGAGCGTTCCTCAACTAGAACCCTAGGGTAGAGTTCGTCAACTCTACGTAAGGATCATCGTCATGATCTCTTACTCCCCCTTGAGTGCATAACTTAGTTTATGGAGTTTTGTTAAACTCTACACAAGCATTATTATGTTTGTTCCCCGCTGAACCTTGATCATGATCAAGTGTTCTTCAACCCTAGTGAGGTGAACTACGATTGCACTGATTCTATCCTAGTCAGGATACGTAGGCAGAGGACGTGACGTCTTTGGGAGCAAACTTAGAAGCTATCTTTAGGTTTTAACCTACACCTTTTACCCAATCCCAATCCTTAGCAAACATTTAACAAACTTAGCATGCAAACAAACAAAAGGTTCCTGTAGAGTACTACAGATGTTTAGGATGTGAAATACCTACCCTATGCATAACCAACCCCCGATCCCCGAATCTCTTAGCGTTGTTGTTACATCGCGCAAAAGGTTCTTTCTTTCTTTAGACCTTTCCTTTGGATAAATTAAAGTCCGGTTGTGAATTTTAAGAATTAAGATTCAAGTTAATCAATAGCTTGGTATCACGATTCTCACTGCAACAGAAATGGCGACTTCACTGGGGACACCTTACTTAGCTTGAGGGTTTAGCCTATTTTGTTTAAATTGCATACAATTTTGTGATTTTTTTACCAAAACTTCAAAAATTCGTATCTCACTCGTTTTTCATCGTTTTTCGTCCGTTCTTTTTTCGTTGTGTTCATATTCATGTGTACTTTTATGCCATGTCTTTATTTTTATGGTTTGCATATTTTATCACTTACTTTGATTATGTGCAAGTTGTGCGCGTTTTCGCGATTGTTTGTATAGTTGCAGATGAATTTCTAAATGTTTCCTGTTAATATTTTTCTTGAAACTTGCTTGAATCCATGTCCATACATGTCAGTTAACATTCTAGGGTTTCTTTCTTGGTTGTTACCATTTTCATCTGTTAATTTTCGTCAAGTGCGAACTGTTGTCACAGTATCAACTATTTCATCGGTTAACTGTTATCATCATGTTTCATTCTCACCATTTCTTATTATTTACTTGGTTGACACCATGAATATGCTTTAACTTGATTGTTATCTTGTTCAACATTCATTTTCTTTTCTCCCCAAGTGATGAGGTTTGTTAGCTTTCATCTGTTTATTGCCCCAGTCTCCCTCCAAAGGAAGGTCAATCCACTTGACTCTCAATGTCATGGATAACTTTACCCTTCTCCTTGATTTTGTTAAGTCCTTTTGAACCTTTAGATTAAAAGCCTTAGACTTTGCTTAAGTCTAAAATACCCATCCATAAAAGGAGCGTTCCTCAACTAGAACCCTAGGGTAGAGTTCGTCAACTCTACGTAAGGATCATCGTCATGATCTCTTACTCCCCCTTGAGTGCATAACTTAGTTTATGGAGTTTTGTTAAACTCTACACAAGCATTATTATGTTTGTTCCCCGCTGAACCTTGATCATGATCAAGTGTTCTTCAACCCTAGTTAGGTGAACTACGATTGCTCTGATTCTATCCTAGTCAGGATACGTAGGCAGAGGACGTGACGTCTTTGCGAGCAAACTTAGAAGCTATCTTTAGGTTTTAACCTACACCTTTTACCCAATCCCAATCCTTAGCAAACATTTAACAAACTTAGCATGCAAACAAACAAAAGGTTCCTGTAGAGTACTACAGATGTTTAGGATGTGAAATACCTACCCTATGCATAACCAACCCCCGATCCCCGAATCTCTTAGCGTTGTTGTTACATCGCACAAAAGGTTCTTTCTTTCTTTAGACCTTTCCTTTGGATAAATTAAAGTCCGGTTGTGAATTTTAAGAATTAAGATTCAAGTTAATCAATATCTTGGTATCACGATTCTCACTGCAACAGAAATGGCGACTTCACTGGGGACACCTTACTTAGCTTGAGGGTTTAGCCTATTTTGTTTAAATTGCATACAATTTTGTGATTTTTTTACCAAAACTTCAAAAATTCGTATCTCACTCGTTTTTCATCGTTTTTCGTCCGTTCGTTTTTCGATGTGTTCATATTCATGTGTACTTTCATGCCATGTCTTTATTTTTCTGGTTTACATGTTTTATCACTTACTTTGATTATGTGCAAGTTGTGCGCGTTTTCGCGATTATTTGTATAGTTGCAGATGAATTTCTAAATGTTTCCTGTTAATATTTTTCTTGAAACTTGCTTGAATCCATGTCCATACATGTTAGTTAATATTCTAGGGTTTCTTTCTTGGTTGTTATCATTTTCATCTGTTAATTTTCGTCAAGTGCGAACTGTTGTCACAGTATCAACTATTTCATCGGTTAACTGTTATCATCATGTTTCATTCTCACCATTTCTTATTATTTACTTGGTTGACACCATGAATATGCTTTAACTTGATTGTTATCTTGTTCAACATTCATTTTCTTTTCTCCCCAAGTGATGAGGTTTGTTAGCTTTCATCTGTTTATTGCCCCAGTCTCCCTCCAAAGGAAGGTCAATCCACTTGACTCTCAATGTCATGGATAACTTTACCCTTCTCCTTGATTTTGTTAAGTCCTTTTGAACCTTTAGATTAAAAGCCTTAGACTTTGCTTAAGTCTAAAATACCCATCCATAAAAGGAGCGTTCCTCAACTAGAACCCTAGGGTAGAGTTCGTCAACTCTACGTAAGGATCATCGTCATGATCTCTTACTCCCCCTTGAGTGCATAACTTAGTTTATGGAGTTTTGTTAAACTCTACACAAGCATTATTATGTTTGTTCCCCGCTGAACCTTGATCATGATCAAGTGTTCTTCAACCCTAGTTAGGTGAACTACGATTGCTCTGATTCTATCCTAGTCAGGATACGTAGGCAGAGGACGTGACGTCTTTGCGAGCAAACTTAGAAGCTATCTTTAGGTTTTAACCTACACCTTTTACCCAATCCCAATCCTTAGCAAACATTTAACAAACTTAGCATGCAAACAAACAAAAGGTTCCTGTAGAGTACTACAGATGTTTAGGATGTGAAATACCTACCCTATGCATAACCAACCCCCGATCCCCGAATCTCTTAGCGTTGTTGTTACATCGCACAAAAGGTTCTTTCTTTCTTTAGACCTTTCCTTTGGATAAATTAAAGTCCGGTTGTGAATTTTAAGAATTAAGATTCAAGTTAATCAATATCTTGGTATCACGATTCTCACTGCAACAGAAATGGCGACTTCACTGGGGACACCTTACTTAGCTTGAGGGTTTAGCCTATTTTGTTTAAATTGCATACAATTTTGTGATTTTTTTACCAAAACTTCAAAAATTCGTATCTCACTCGTTTTTCATCGTTTTTCGTCCGTTCGTTTTTCGATGTGTTCATATTCATGTGTACTTTCATGCCATGTCTTTATTTTTCTGGTTTACATGTTTTATCACTTACTTTGATTATGTGCAAGTTGTGCGCGTTTTCGCGATTATTTGTATAGTTGCAGATGAATTTCTAAATGTTTCCTGTTAATATTTTTCTTGAAACTTGCTTGAATCCATGTCCATACATGTTAGTTAATATTCTAGGGTTTCTTTCTTGGTTGTTATCATTTTCATCTGTTAATTTTCGTCAAGTGCGAACTGTTGTCACAGTATCAACTATTTCATCGGTTAACTGTTATCATCATGTTTCATTCTCACCATTTCTTATTATTTACTTGGTTGACACCATGAATATGCTTTAACTTGATTGTTATCTTGTTCAGAATTCATTTTCTTTTCTCCCCAAGTGATGAGGTTTGTTAGCTTTCATCTGTTTATTGCCCCAGTCTCCCTCCAAAGGAAGGTCAATCCACTTGACTCTCAATTTCATGGATAACTTTACCCTTCTCCTTGATTTTGTTAAGTCCTTTTGAACCTTTAGATTAAAAGCCTTAGACTTTGCTTAAGTCTAAAATACCCACCCATAAAAGGAACGTTCCTCAACTAGTACCCTAGGGTAGAGTTCGTCAACTCTACGTAAGGATCATCGTCATGATCTCTTACTCCCCCTTGAGTGCATAACTTAGTTTATGAAGTTTGGTTAAACTCTACACAAGCATTATTATGTTTGTTCCCTGCTGAACCTTGATCATGATCAAGTGTTCTTCAACCCTAGTAAGGTGAACTACGATTGCTCTGATTCTATCCTAGTCAGGATACGTAGGCAGAGGACGCGACGTCTTTGCGAGCAAACTTAGAAGCTATCTTTAGGTTTTAACCTACACCTTTTACCCAATCCCAATCCATAGCAAACATTTAACAAACTTAGCATGCAAACAAACAAAAGGTTCCTGTAGAGTACTACAGATGTTTAGGATGTGAAATACCTACCCTATGCATAACCAACCCCCGATCCCCGAATCTCTTAGCGTTGTTGTTACATCGCGCAAAAGGTTCTTTCTTTCTTTAGACCTTTCCTTTGGATAAATTAAAGTCCGGTTGTGAATTTTAAGAATTAAGATTCAAGTTAATCAATAGCTTGGTATCACGATTCTCACTGCAACAGAAATGGCGACTTCACTGGGGACACCTTACTTAGCTTGAGGGTTTAGCCTATTTTGTTTAAATTGCATACAATTTTGTGATTTTTTACCAAAACTTCAAAAATTCGTATCTCACTCGTTTTTCATCGTTTTTCGTCCGTTCTTTTTTCGTTGTGTTCATATTCATGTGTACTTTTATGCAATGTCTTTATTTTTCTGGTTTGCATATTTTATCACTTACTTTGATTGTGTGCAAGTTGTGCGCGTTTTCGCGATTGTTTGTATAGTTGCAGATGAATTTCTAAATGTTTCCTTTTAATATTTTTCTTGAAACTTGCTTGAATCCATGTCCATACATGTCAGTTAACATTCTAGGGTTTCTTTCTTGGTTTTTACCATTTTCATCTGTTAATTTTCGTCAAGTGCGAACTGTTGTCACAGTATCAACTATTTCATCGGTTAACTGTTATCATCATGTTTCATTCTCACCATTTCTTATTATTTACTTGGTTGACACCATGAATATGTTTTAACTTGATTGTTATCTTCTTCAGCATTCATTTTCTTTTCTCCCCAAGTGATGAGGTTTGTTAGCTTTCATCTGTTTATTGCCCCAGTCTCCCTCCAAAGGAAGGTCAATCCACTTGACTCTCAATGTCATGGATAACTTTACCCTTCTCCTTGATTTTGTTAAGTCCTTTTGAACCTTTAGATTAAAAGCCTTAGACTTTGCTTAAGTCTAAAATACCCACCCATACTAGGAGCGTTCTTCAACTAGAACCCTAGGGTAGAGTTCGTCAACTCTACGTAAGGATCATCGTCATGATCTCTTACTCCCCCTTGAGTGCATAACTTAGTTTATGGAGTTTTGTTAAACTCTACACAAGCACTATTATGTTTGTGCCCCGCTGAACCTTGATCATGATCAAGTGTTCTTCAACCCTAGTGAGGTGAACTACGATTGCTCTGATTCTATCCTAGTCAGGATACGTAGGCAGAGGACGCGACGTCTTTGCGAGCAAACTTAGAAGCTATCTTTAGGTTTTAACCTACACCTTTTACCCAATCCCAATCCTTAGCAAACATTTAACAAACTTAGCATGCAAACAAACAAAAGTTTCCTGTAGAGTACTACAGATGTTTAGGATGTGAAATACCTACCCTATGCATAACCAACCCCCGATCCCCGAATCTCTTAGCGTTGTTGTTACATCGCGCAAAAGGTTCTTTCTTTCTTTAGACCTTTCCTTTGGATAAATTAAAGTCCGGTTGTGAATTTTAAGAATTAAGATCCAAGTTAATCAATAGCTTGGTATCACGATTCTCACTGCAACAGAAATGGCGACTTCACTGGGGACACCTTACTTAGCTTGAGGGTTTAGCCTATTTTGTTTAAATTGCATACAATTTTGTGATTTTTTACCAAAACTTCAAAAATTCGTATCTCACTCATTTTTCATCGTTTTTCGTCCGTTCTTTTTTCGTTGTGTTCATATTCATGTGTACTTTTATGCCATGTCTTTATTTTTCTGGTTTGCATATTTTATCACTTACTTTGATTATGTGCAAGTTGTGCGCGTTTTCGCGATTGTTTGTATAGTTGCAGATGAATTTCTAAATGTTTCCTGTTAATATTTTTCTTGAAACTTGCTTGAATCCATGTCCATACATGTCAGTTAACATTCTAGGGTTTCTTTCTTGGTTGTTACCATTTTCATCTGTTAATTTTCGTCAAGTGCGAACTGTTGTCACAGTATCAACTATTTCATCGGTTAACTGTTATCATCATGTTTCATTCTCACAATTTCTTATTATTTACTTGGTTGACACCATGAATATGCTTTAACTTGATTGTTATCTTGTTCAGCATTCATTTTCTTTTCTCCCCAAGTGATGAGGTTTGTTAGCTTTCATCTGTTTATTGCCCCAGTCTCCCTCCAAAGGAAGGTCAATCCACTTGACTCTCTATGTCATGGATAACTTTACCCTTCTCCTTGATTTTGTTAAGTCCTTTTGAACCTTTAGATTAAAAGCCTTAGACTTTGCTTAAGTCTAAAATACCCACCCATAATAGGAGCGTTCCTCAACTAGAACCCTAGGGTAGAGTTCGTCAACTCTACGTAAGGATCATCGTCATGATCTCTTACTCCCCCTTGAGTGCATAACTTAGTTTATGGAGTTTTGTTAAACTCTACACAAGCATTATTATGTTTGTTCCCCGCTGAACCTTGATCAGGATCAAGTGTTCTTCAACCCTAGTGAGGTGAACTACGATTGCTCTGATTCTATCCTAGTCAGGATACGTAGGCAGAGGACGCGACGTCTTTGCGAGCAAACTTAGAAGCTATCTTTAGCTTTTAACCTACACCTTTTACCCAATCCCAATCCTTAGCAAACATTTAACAAACTTAGCATGCAAACAAACAAAAGGTTCCTGTAGAGTACTACATATGTTTAGGATGTGAAATACCTACCCTATGCATAACCAACCCCCGATCCCCGAATCTCTTAGCGTTGTTGTTACATCGCGCAAAAGGTTCTTTCTTTCTTTAGACCTTTCCTTTGGATAAATTAAAGTCCGGTTGTGAATTTTGAGAATTAAGATTCAAGTTAATCAATAGCTTGGTATCACGATTCTCACTGCAACAGAAATGGCGACTTCACTGGGGACACCTTACTTAGCTTGAGGGTTTAGCCTATTTTGTTTAAATTGCATACAATTTTGTGATTTTTTTACCAAAACTACAAAAATTCGTATCTAACTCATTTTTCATCGTTTTGCGTCCGTTCTTTTTTAGTTGTGTTCATATTCATGTGTACTTTCATGCCATGTCTTTATTTTTCTGGTTTGCATATATTATCACTTACTTTGATTATGTGCAAGTTGTGCGCGTTTTCGCGATTGTTTGTATAGTTGCAGATGAATTTCTAAATGTTTCCTGTTAATATTTTTCTTGAAACTTGCTTGAATCCATGTCCATACATGTTAGTTAACATTATAGAGATTCTTTCTTGGTTGTTACCATCTTCATCTGTTAATTTTCGTCAAGTGCGAACTGTTGTCACAGTATCAACTATTTCATCGGTTAACTGTTATCATCATGTTTCATTCTCACCATTTCTTATTATTTACTTGGTTGACACCATGAATATGCTTTAACTTGATTGTTATCTTGTTCAGCATTCATTTTCTTTTCTCCCCAAGTGATGAGGTTTGTTAGCTTTCATCTGTTTATTGCCCCAGTCTCCCTCCAAAGGAAGGTCAATCCACTTGACTCTCAATGTCATGGATAACTTTACCCTTCTCCTTGATTTTGTTAAGTCCTTTTGAACCTTTAGATTAAAAGCCTTAGACTTTGCTTAAGTCTAAAATACCCACCCATACTAGGAGCGTTCCTCAACTAGAACCCTAGGGTAGAGTTCGTCAACTCTACGTAAGGATCATCCTCATGATCTCTTACTCCCCCTTGAGTGAATAACTTAGTTTATGGAGTTTTGTTAAACTCTACACAAGCATTATTATGTTTGTTCCCTGCTGAACCTTGATCATGATCAAGTGTTCTTCAACCCTAGTGACGTGAACTACGATTGCTCTGATTCTATCCTAGTCAGGATACGTAGGCAGAGGACGCGACGTCTTTGTGAGCAAACTTAGAAGTTATCTTTAGCTTTTAACCTACACCTTTTACCCAATCCCAATCCTTAGCAAACATTTAACAAACTTAGCATGCAAACAAACAAAAGGTTCCTGTAGAGTACTACAAATGTTTAGGATGTGAAATACCTACCCTATGCATAACCAACCCCCGATCCCCGAATCTCTTAGCGTTGTTGTTACATCACGCAAAATGTTCTTTCTTTCTTTAGACCTTTCCTTTGGATAAATTAAAGTCTGGTTGTGAATTTTAAGAATTAAGATTCAAGTTAATCAATAGCTTGGTATCACGATTCTCACTGCAACAGAAATGGCGACTTCACTGGGGACACCTTACTTAGCTTGAGGGTTTAGCCTATTTTGTTTAAATTGCATACAATTTTGTGATTTTTTTACCAAAACTTCAAAAATTCGTATCTCACTCATTTTTCATCGTTTTTCGTCCGTTATTTTTTCGTTGTGTTCATATTCATGTGTACTTTCATGCCATGTCTTTATTTTTCTGGTTTGCATATTTTATCACTTTGATTATGTGCAAGTTGTGCGCGTTTTCGCGATTGTTTGTATAGTTGCAGATGAATTTCTAAATGTTTCCTGTTAATATTTTTCTTGAAACTTGCTTGAATCCATGTCCATACATGTTAGTTAACATTCTAGAGATTCTTTCTTGGTTGTTACCATCTTCATCTGTTAATTTTCGTCAAGTGCGAACTGTTGTCACAGTATCAACTATTTCATCGGTTAACTGTTATCATCATGTTTCATTCTCACCATTTCTTATTATTTACTTGGTTGACACCATGAATATGCTTTAACTTGATTGTTATCTTGTTCAGCATTCATTTTCTTTTCTCCCAAGTGATGAGGTTTGTTAGCTTTCATCTGTTTATTGCCCCAGTCTCCCTCCAAAGGAAGGTCAATCCACTTGACTCTCAATGTCATGGATAACTTTACCCTTCTCCTTGATTTTGTTAAGTCCTTTTGAACCTTTAGATTAAAAGCCTTAGACTTTGCTTAAGTCTAAAATACCCACCCATACTAGGAGCGTTCTTCAACTAGAACCCTAGGGTAGAGTTCGTCAACTCTACGTAAGGATCATCGTCATGATCTCTTACTCCCCCTTGAGTGCATAACTTAGTTTATGGAGTTTTGTTAAACTCTACACAAGCACTATTATGTTTGTGCCCCGCTGAACCTTGATCATGATCAAGTGTTCTTCAACCCTAGTGAGGTGAACTACGATTGCTCTGATTCTATACTAGTCAGGATACGTAGGCAGAGGACGCGACGTCTTTGCGAGCAAACTTAGAAGCTATCTTTAGCTTTTAACCTACACCTTTTACCCAATCCCAATCCTTAGCAAACATTTAACAAACTTAGCATGAAAACAAACAAAAGGTTCCTGTAGAGTACTACAGATGTTTAGGATGTGAAATACCTACCCTATGCATAACCAACCCCCGATCCCCGAATCTCTTAGCGTTGTTGTTACATCGCGCAAAAGGTTCTTTCTTTCTTTAGACCTTTCCTTTGGATAAATTAAAGTCCGGTTGTGAATTTTAAGAATTAAGATTCAAGTTAATCAATAGCTTGGTATCACGATTCTCACTGCAACAGAAATGGCGACTTCACTGGGGACACCTTACTTAGCTTGAGGGTTTAGCCTATTTTGTTTAAATTGCATACAATTTTGTGATTTTTTACCAAAACTTCAAAAATTCGTATCTCACTCATTTTTCATCGTTTTTCGTCCGTTCTTTTTTCGTTGTGTTCATATTCATGTGTACTTTTATGCCATGTCTTTATTTTTCTGGTTTGCATATTTTATCACTTACTTTGATTATGTGCAAGTTGTGCGCGTTTTCGCGATTGTTTGTATAGTTGCAGATGAATTTCTAAATGTTTCCTGTTAATATTTTTCTTGAAACTTGCTTGAATCCATGTCCATACATGTCAGTTAACATTCTAGGGTTTCTTTCTTGGTTGTTACCATTTTCATCTGTTAATTTTCGTCAAGTGCGAACTGTTGTCACAGTATCAACTATTTCATCGGTTAACTGTTATCATCATGTTTCATTCTCACCATTTCTTATTATTTACTTGGTTGACACCATGAATATGCTTTAACTTGATTGTTATCTTGTTCAGCATTCATTTTCTTTTCTCCCCAAGTGATGAGGTTTGTTAGCTTTCATCTGTTTATTGCCCCAGTCTCCCTCCAAAGGAAGGTCAATCCACTTGACTCTCTATGTCATGGATAACTTTACCCTTCTCCTTGATTTTGTTAAGTCCTTTTGAACCTTTAGATTAAAAGCCTTAGACTTTGCTTAAGTCTAAAATACCCACCCATAATAGGAGCGTTCCTCAACTAGAACCCTAGGGTAGAGTTCGTCAACTCTACGTAAGGATCATCGTCATGATCTCTTACTCCCCCTTGAGTGCATAACTTAGTTTATGGAGTTTGGTTAAACTCTACACAAGCATTATTATGTTTGTTCCCCGCTGAACCTTGATCAGGATCAAGTGTTCTTCAACCCTAGTGAGGTGAACTACGATTGCTCTGATTCTATCCTAGTCAGGATACGTAGGCAGAGGACGCGACGTCTTTGCGAGCAAACTTAGAAGCTATCTTTAGGTTTTAACCTACACCTTTTACCCAATCCCAATCCTTAGCAAACATTTAACAAACTTAGCATGCAAACAAACAAAAGGTTCCTGTAGAGTACTACAGATGTTTAGGATGTGAAATACCTACCCTATGCATAACCAACCCCCGATCCCCGAATCTCTTAGCGTTGTTGTTACATCACGCAAAATGTTCTTTCTTTCTTTAGACCTTTCCTTTGGATAAATTAAAGTCCGGTTGTGAATTTTAAGAATTAAGATTCAAGTTAATCAATAGCTTGGTATCACGATTCTCACTGCAACAGAAATGGCGACTTCACTGGGGACACCTTACTTAGCTTGAGGGTTTAGCCTATTTTGTTTAAATTGCATACAATTTTGTGATTTTTTACCAAAACTTCAAAAATTCGTATCTCACTCATTTTTCATCGTTTTTCGTCCGTTCTTTTTTCGTTGTGTTCATATTCATGTGTACTTTTATGCCATGTCTTTATTTTTCTGGTTTGCATATTTTATCACTTACTTTGATTATGTGCAAGTTGTGCGCGTTTTCGCGATTGTTTGTATAGTTGCAGATGAATTTCTAAATGTTTCCTGTTAATATTTTTCTTGAAACTTGCTTGAATCCATGTCCATACACGTTAGTTAACATTCTAGAGATTCTTTCTTGGTTGTTACCATCTTCATCTGTTAATTTTCGTCAAGTGCGAACTGTTGTCACAGTATCAACTATTTCATCGGTTAACTGTTATCATCATGTTTCATTCTCACCATTTCTTATTATTTACTTGGTTGACACCATGAATATGCTTTAACTTGATTGTTATCTTGTTCAGCATTCATTTTCTTTTCTCCCCAAGTGATGAGGTTTGTTAGCTTTCATCTGTTTATTGCCCCAGTCTCCCTCCAAAGGAAGGTCAATCCACTTGACTCTCAATGTCATGGATAACTTTACCCTTCTCCTTGATTTTGTTAAGTCCTTTTGAACCTTTAGATTAAAAGCCTTAGACTTTGCTTAAGTCTAAAATACCCACCCATACTAGGAGCGTTCTTCAACTAGAACCCTAGGGTAGAGTTCGTCAACTCTACGTAAGGATCATCGTCATGATCTCTTACTCCCCCTTGAGTGCATAACTTAGTTTATGGAGTTTTGTTAAACTCTACACAAGCACTATTATGTTTGTGCCCCGCTGAACCTTGATCATGATCAAGTGTTCTTCAACCCTAGTGAGGTGAACTACGATTGCTCTGATTCTATACTAGTCAGGATACGTAGGCAGAGGACGCGACGACTTTGCGAGCAAACTTAGAAGCTATCTTTAGCTTTTAACCTACACCTTTTACCCAATCCCAATCCTTAGCAAACATTTAACAAACTTAGCATGAAAACAAACAAAAGGTTCCTGTAGAGTACTACAGATGTTTAGGATGTGAAATACCTACCCTATGCATAACCAACCCCCGATCCCCGAATCTCTTAGCGTTGTTGTTACATCGCGCAAAAGGTTCTTTCTTTCTTTAGACCTTTCCTTTGGATAAATTAAAGTCCGGTTGTGAATTTTAAGAATTAAGATTCAAGTTAATCAATAGCTTGGTATCACGATTCTCACTGCAACAGAAATGGCGACTTCACTGGGGACACCGTACTTAGCTTGAGGGTTTAGCCTATTTTGTTTAAATTGCATACAATTTTGTGATTTTTTACCAAAACTTCAAAAATTCGTATCTCACTCGTTTTTCATTGTTTTTCGTCCGTTCTTTTTTCGTTGTGTTCATATTCATGTGTACTTTCATGCCATGTCTTTATTTTTCTGGTTTGCATGTTTTATCACTTACTTTGATTATGTGCAAGTTGTGCGTGTTTTCGCGATTGTTTGTATAGTTGTAGATGAATTTCTAAATGTTTCCTGTTAATATTTTTCTTGAAACTTGCTTGAATCCATGTCCATACATGTTAGTTAACATTCTAGGGTTTCTTTCTTGGTTGTTACCATTTTCATCTGTTAATTTTCGTCAAGTGCGAACTGTTGTCACAGTATCAACTATTTCATCGGTTAACTGTTATCATCATGTTTCATTCTCACCATTTCTTATTATTTACTTGGTTGACACCATGAATATGCTTTAACTTGATTGTTATCTTGTTCAGCATTCATTTTCTTTTCTCCCCAAGTGATGAGGTTTGTTAGCTTTCATCTGTTTATTGCCCCAGTCTCCCTCCAAAGGAAGGTCAATCCACTTGACTCTCAATGTCATGGATAACTTTACCCTTCTCCTTGATTTTGTTAAGTCCTTTTGAACCTTTAGATTAAAAGCCTTAGACTTTGCTTAAGTCTAAAATACCCACCCATACTAGGAGCGTTCTTCAACTAGAACCCTAGGGTAGTTCGTCAACTCTACGTAAGGATCATCGTCATGATCTCTTACTCCCCCTTGAGTGCATAACTTAGTTTATGGAGTTTTGTTAAACTCTACACAAGCATTATTATGTTTGATCCCTGCTGAACCTTGATCATGATCAAGTTTTCTTCAACCCTAGTGAGGTGAACTACGATTGCTTTGATTCTATCCTAGTCAGGATACGTAGGCAGAGGACGCGACGTCTTTGCGAGCAAACTTAGAAGCTATCTTTAGCTTTTAACCTACACCTTTTACCCAATCCCAATCCTTAGCAAAAATTTAACAAACTTAGCATGCAAACAAACAAAAGGTTCCTGTAGAGTACTACATATGTTTAGGATGTGAAATACCTACCCTATGCATAACCAACCCCCGATCCCCGAATCTCTTAGCGTTGTTGTTACATCGCGCAAAAGGTTCTTTCTTTCTTTAGACCTTTCCTTTGGATAAATTAAAGTCCGGTTGTGAATTTTAAGAATTAAGATTCAAGTTAATCAATAGCTTGGTATCACGATTCTCACTGCAACAGAAATGGCGACTTCACTGGGGACACCGTACTTAGCTTGAGGGTTTAGCCTATTTTGTTTAAATTGCATACAATTTTGTGATTTTTTACCAAAACTTCAAAAATTCGTATCTCACTCGTTTTTCATCGTTTTTCGTCCGTTCTTTTTTCGTTGTGTTCATATTCATGTGTACTTTCATGCCATGTCTTTATTTTTCTGTTTTGCATGTTTTATCACTTACTTTGATTATTTACAAGTTGTGCGCGTTTTCGCGATTGTTTGTATAGTTGCAGATGAATTTCTAAATGTTTCCTGTTAATATTTTTCTTGAAACTTGCTTGAATCCATGTCCATACATGTTAGTTAACATTCTAGGGTTTCTTTCTTGGTTGTTACCATTTTCATCTGTTAATTTTCGTCAAGTGCGAACTGTTGTCACAGTATCAACTATTTCATCGGTTAACTGTTATCATCATGTTTCATTCTCACCATTTCTTATTATTTACTTGGTTGACACCATGAATATGCTTTAACTTGATTGTTATCTTGTTCAGCATTCATTTTCTTTTCTCCCCAAGTGACGAGGTTTGTTAGCTTTCATCTGTTTATTGCCCCAGTCTCCCTCCAAAGGAAGGTCAATCCACTTGACTCTCAATGTCATGGATAACTTTACCCTTCTCCTTGATTTTGTTAAGTCCTTTTGAACCTTTAGATTAAAAGCCTTAGACTTTGCTTAAGTCTAAAATACCCACCCATAATAGGAGCGTTCCTCAACTAGAACCCTAGGGTAGAGTTCGTCAACTCTACGTAAGGATCATCGTCATGATCTCTTACTCCCCCTTGAGTGCATAACTTAGTTTATGGAGTTTTGTTAAACTCTACACAAGCATTATTATGTTTGTTCCCCGCTGAACCTTGATCATGATCAAGTGTTCTTCAACCCTAGTGAGGTGAACTACGATTGCTCTGATTCTATCCTAGTCAGGATACGTAGGCAGAGGACGCGACGTCTTTGCGAGCAAACTTAGAAGCTATCTTTAGGTTTTAACCTACACCTTTTACCCAATCCCAATCCTTAGCAAACATTTAACAAACTTAGCATGCAAACAAACAAAAGGTTCCTGTAGAGTACTACAGATGTTTAGGATGTGAAAGACCTACACTATGCATAACCAACCCCCGATCCCTGAATCTCTTAGCGTTGTTGTTACATCACGCAAAAGGTTCTTTCTTTCTTTAGACCTTTCCTTTGGATAAATTAAAGTCCGGTTGTGAATTTTAAGAATTAAGATTCAAGTTAATCAATAGCTTGGTATCACGATTCTCACTGCAACAGAAATGGCGACTTCACTGGGGACACCTTATTTAGCTTGAGGGTTTAGCCTATTTTGTTTAAATTGCATACAATTTTGTGATTTTTTACCAAAACTTCAAAAATTCGTATCTCACTCGTTTTTCATCGTTTTTCGTCCGTTCTTTTTTAGTTGTGTTCATATTCATGTGTACTTTCATGCCATGTCTTTTATTTTTCTGGTTTGCATATTTTATCACTTACTTTGATTATGTGCAAGTTGTGCGCGTTTTCGCGATTGTTTGTATAGTTGCAGATGAATTTCTAAATGTTTCCTGTTAATATTTTTCTTGAAACTTGCTTGAATCCATGTCCATACATGTTAGTTAACATTCTAGGGTTTCTTTCTTGGTTGTTACCATTTTCATCTGTTAATTTTCGTCAAGTGCGAACTGTTGTCACAGTATCAACTATTTCATCGGTTAACTGTTATCATCATGTTTCATTCTCACCATTTCTTATTATTTACTTGGTTGACACCATGAATATGCTTTAACTTGATTGTTATCTTGTTCAGCATTCATTTTCTTTTCTCCCCAAGTGATGAGGTTTGTTAGCTTTCATCTGTTTATTGCCCCAGTCTCCCTCCAAAGGAAGGTCAATCCACTTGACTCTCAATGTCATGGATAACTTTACCCTTCTCCTTGATTTTGTTAAGTCCTTTTGAACCTTTAGATTAAAAGCCTTAGACTTTGCTTAAGTCTAAAATACCCACCCACACTAGGAGCGTTCTTCAACTAGAACCCTAGGGTAGAGTTCGTCAACTCTACGTAAGGATCATAGTCTTGATCTCTTACTCCCCCTTGAGTGCATAACTTAGTTTATGGAGTTTTGTTAAACTCTACACAAGCATTATTATGTTTGTTCCCCGCTGAACCTTGATCATGATCAAGTGTTCTTCAACCCTAGTGAGGTGAACTACGATTGCTCTGATTCTATCCTAGTCAGGATACGTAGGCAGAGGACGCGACGTCTTTGCGAGCAAACTTAGAAGCTATCTTTAGCTTTTAACCTACACCTTTTACCCAATCCCAATCCTTAGCAAACATTTAACAAACTTAGCATGCAAACAAACAAAAGGTTCCTGTAGAGTACTACAGATGTTTAGGATGTGAAATACCTACCCATTGCATAACCAACCCCCGATCCCCGAATCTCTTAGCGTTGTTGTTACATCGCGCAAAAGGTTCTTTCTTTCTTTAGACCTTTCCTTTGGATAAATTAAAGTCCGGTTGTGAATTTTAAGAATTAAGATTCAAGTTAATCAATAGCTTGGTATCACGATTCTCACTGCAACAGAAATGGCGACTTCACTGGGGACACCTTACTTAGCTTGAGGGTTTAGCCTATTTTCTTTAAATTGCATACAATTTTGTGATTTTTTTACCAAAACTTCAAAAATTCGTATCTCACTCGTTTTTCATCGTTTTTCGTCCGTTCTTTTTTCGTTGTGTTCATATTCATGTGTACTTTCATGCCATGTCTTTATTTTTCTGGTTTGCATATTTTATCACTTACTTTGATTATGTGCAAGTTGTGCGCGTTTTCGCGATTGTTTGTATAGTTGCAGATGAATTTCTAAATGTTTCCTGTTAATATTTTTCTTGAAACTTGCTTGAATCCATGTCCATACATGTTAGTTAACATTCTAGGGATTATTTCTTGGTTGTTACCATCTTCATCTGTTAATTTTCGTCAAGTGCGAACTGTTGTCACAGTATCAACTATTTCATCGGTTAACTGTTATCATCATGTTTCATTCTCACCATTTCTTATTATTTACTTGGTTGACACCATGAATATGCTTTAACTTGATTGTTATCTTGTTCAGCATTCATTTTCTTTTCTCCCTAAGTGATGAGGTTTGTTAGCTTTCATCTGTTTATTGCCCCAGTCTCCCTCCAAAGGAAGGTCAATCCACTTGACTCTCAATGTCATGGATAACTTTACCCTTCTCCTTGATTTTGTTAAGTCCTTTTGAACCTTTAGATTAAAAGCCTTAGACTTTGCTTAAGTCTAAAATACCCACCCATACTAGGAGCGTTCCTCAACTAGAACCCTAGGGTAGAGTTCGTCAACTCTACGTAAGGATCATCGTCATGATCTCTTACTCCCCCTTGAGTGCATAACTTAGTTTATGGAGTTTTGTTAAACTCTACACAAGCATTATTATGTTTGTTCCCCGCTGAACCTTGATCATGATCAAGTGTTCTTCAACCCTAGTGAGGTGAACTACGATTGCTCTGATTCTATCCTAGTCAGGATACGTAGGCAGAGGACGCGACGTCTTTGCGAGCAAACTTAGAAGCTATCTTTAGGTTTTAACCTACACCTTTTACCCAATCCCAATCCTTAGCAAACATTTAACAAACTTAGCATGCAAACAAACAAAAGGTTCCTGTAGAGTACTACAGATGTTTAGGATGTGAAATACCTACCCTATGCATAACCAACCCCCGATCCCCGAATCTCTTAGCGTTGTTGTTACATCGCGCAAAAGGTTCTTTCTTTCTTTAGACCTTTCCTTTGGATAAATTAAAGTCCGGTTGTGAATTTTAAGAATTAAGATTCAAGTTAATCAATAGCTTGGTATCACGATTCTCACTGCAACAGAAATGGCGACTTCACTGGGGACACCTTACTTAGCTTGAGGGTTTAGCCTATTTTTTTTAAATTGCATACAATTTTGTGATTTTTTTACCAAAACTTCAAAAATTCGTATCTCACTCGTTTTTCATCGTTTTTCGTCCGTTCTTTTTTCGTTGTGTTCATATTCATGTGTACTTTCATGCCATGTCTTTATTTTTCTGGGTTGCATATTTTATCACTTACTTTGATTATGTGCAAGTTGTGCGCGTTTTCGCGATTGTTTGTATAGTTGCAGATGAATTTCTAAATGTTTCCTGTTAATATTTTTCTTGAAACTTGCTTGAATCCATGTCCATACATGTTAGTTAACATTCTAGGGATTATTTCTTGGTTGTTACCATCTTCATCTGTTAATTTTCGTCAAGTGCGAACTGTTGTCACAGTATCAACTATTTCATCGGTTAACTGTTATCATCATGTTTCATTATCACCATTTCTTATTATTTACTTGGTTGACACCATGAATATGCTTTAACTTGATTGTTATCTTGTTCAGCATTCATTTTCTTTTCTCCCTAAGTGATGAGGTTTGTTAGCTTTCATCTGTTTATTGCCCCAGTCTCCCTCCAAAGGAAGGTTAATCCACTTGACTCTCAATGTCATGGATAACTTTACCCTTCTCCTTGATTTTGTTAAGTCCTTTTGAACCTTTAGATTAAAAGCCTTAGACTTTGCTTAAGTCTAAAATACCAACCCATACTAGGAGCGTTCCTCAACTAGAACCCTAGGGTAGAGTTCGTCAACTCTACGTAAGGATCATCGTCATGATCTCTTACTCCCCCTTGAGTGCATAACTTAGTTTATGGAGTTTTGTTAAACTCTACACAAGCATTATTATGTTTGTTCCCCGCTGAACCTTGATCATGATCAAGTGTTCTTCAACCCTAGTGAGGTGAACTACGATTGCTCTGATTCTATCCTAGTCAGGATACGTAGGCAGAGGACGCGACGTCTTTGCGAGAAAACTTAGAAGCTATCTTTAGGTTTTAACCTACACCTTTTACCCAATCCCAATCCTTAGCAAACATTTAACAAACTTAGCATGCAAACAAACAAAAGGTTCCTGTAGAGTACTACAGATGTTTAGGATGTGAAATACCTACCCTACGCATAACCAACCCCCGATCCCCGAATCTCTTAGCGTTGTTGTTACATCGCGCAAAAGGTTCTTTCTTTCTTTAGACCTTTCCTTTGGATAAATTAAAGTCCGGTTGTGAATTTTAAGAATTAAGATTCAAGTTAATCAATAGCTTGGTATCACGATTCTTACTGCAACAGAAATGGCGACTTCACTGGGGACACCTTACTTAGCTTGAGGGTTTAGCCTATTTTCTTTAAATTGCATACAATTTTGTGATTTTTTTACCAAAACTTCAAAAATTCGTATCTCACTCGTTTTTCATCGTTTTTCATCCGTTCTTTTTTCGTTGTGTTCATATTCATGTGTACTTTCATGCCATGTCTTTATTTTTCTGGTTTGCATATTTTATCACTTACTTTGATTATGTGCAAGTTGTGCGCGTTTTCGCGATTGTTTGTATAGTTGCAGATGAATTTCTAAATGTTTCCTGTTAATATTTTTCTTGAAACTTGCTTGAATCCATGTCCATACATGTTAGTTAACATTCTAGGGATTATTTCTTGGTTGTTACCATCTTCATCTGTTAATTTTCGTCAAGTGCGAACTGTTGTCACAGTATCAACTATTTCATCGGTTAACTGTTATCATCATGTTTCATTATCACCATTTCTTATTATTTACTTGGTTGACACCATGAATATGCTTTAACTTGATTGTTATCTTGTTCAGCATTCATTTTCTTTTCTCCCTAAGTGATGAGGTTTGTTAGCTTTCATCTGTTTATTGCCCCAGTCTCCCTCCAAAGGAAGGTCAATCCACTTGACTCTCAATGTCATGGATAACTTTACCCTTCTCCTTGATTTTGTTAAGTCCTTTTGAACCTTTAGATTAAAAGCCTTAGACTTTGCTTAAGTCTAAAATACCCACCCATACTAGGAGCGTTCCTCAACTAGAACCCTAGGGTAGAGTTCGTCAACTCTACGTAAGGATCATCGTCATGATCTCTTACTCCCCCTTGAGTGCATAACTTAGTTTATGGAGTTTTGTTAAACTCTACACAAGCATTATTATGTTTGTTCCCCGCTAAACCTTGATCATGATCAAGTGTTCTTCAACCCTAGTGAGGTGAACTACGATTGCTCTGATTCTATCCTAGTCAGGATACGTAGGCAGAGGACGCGACGTCTTTGCGAGAAAACTTAGAAGTTATCTTTAGCTTTTAACCTACACCTTTTACCCAATCCCAATCCTTAGCAAACATTTAACAAACTTAGCATGCAAACAAACAAAAGGTTCCTGTAGAGTACTACAGATGTTTAGGATGTGAAATACCTACCCTATGCATAACCAACCCCCGATCCCCGAATCTCTTAGCGTTGTTGTTACATCGCGCAAAAGGTTCTTTCTTTCTTTAGACCTTTCCTTTGGATAAATTAAAGTCCGGTTGTGAATTTTAAGAATTAAGATTCAAGTTAATCAATAGCTTGGTATCACAATTCTCACTGCAACAGAAATGGCGACTTCACTGGGGACACCTTACTTAGCTTGAGGGTTTAGCCTATTTTCTTTAAATTGCATACAATTTTGTGATTTTTTTACCAAAACTTCAAAAATTCGTATCTCACTCGTTTTTCATCGTTTTTCGTCCGTTCTTTTTTCGTTGTGTTCATATTCATGTGTACTTTCATGCCATGTCTTTATTTTTCTGGTTTGCATAATTTATCACTTACTTTGATTATGTGCAAGTTGTGTGCGTTTTCGCGATTGTTTGTATAGTTGCAGATGAATTTCTAAATGTTTCCTGTTAATATTTTTCTTGAAACTTGCTTGAATCCATGTCCATACATGTTAGTTAACATTCTAGGGATTATTTCTTGGTTGTTACCATCTTCATCTGTTAATTTTCGTCAAGTGCGAACTGTTGTCACAGTATCAACTATTTCATCGGTTAACTGTTATCATCATGTTTCATTCTCACCATTTCTTATTATTTACTTAGTTGACACCATGAATATGCTTTAACTTGATTGTTATCTTGTTCAGCATTCATTTTCTTTTCTCCCTAAGTGATGAGGTTTGTTAGCTTTCATCTGTTTTTTGCCCCAGTCTCCCTCCAAAGGAAGGTCAATCCACTTGACTCTCAATGTCATGGATAACTTTACCCTTCTCCTTGATTTTGCTAAGTCCTTTTGAACCTTTAGATTAAAAGCCTTAGACTTTGCTTAAGTCTAAAATACCCACCCATACTAGGAGCGTTCCTCAACTAGAACCCTAGGGTAGAGTTCGTCAACTCTACGTAAGGATCATCGTCATGATCTCTTACTCCCCCTTGAGTGCATAACTTAGTTTATGGAGTTTTGTTAAACTCTACACAAGCATTATTATGTTTGTTCCCCGCTGAACCTTGATCATGATCAAGTGTTCTTCAACCCTAGTGAGGTGAACTACGATTGCTCTGATTCTATCCTAGTCAGGATACGTAGGCAGAGGACGCGACGTCTTTGCGAGCAAACTTAGAAGCTATCTTTAGCTTTTAACCTACACCTTTTACCCAATCCCAATCCTTAGCAAACATTTAACAAACTTAGCATGCAAACAAACAAAAGGTTCCTGTAGAGTACTACAGATGTTTAGGATGTGAAATACCTACCCTATGCATAACCAACCCCCGATCCCCGAATCTCTTAGCGTTGTTGTTACATCGCGCAAAAGGTTCTTTCTTTCTTTAGACCTTTCCTTTGGATAAATTAAAGTCCGGTTGTGAATTTTAAGAATTAAGATTCAAGTTAATCAATAGCTTGGTATCACGATTCTCACTGCAACAGAAATGGCGACTTCACTGGGGACACCTTACTTAGCTTGAGGGTTTAGCCTATTTTTTTTAAATTGCATACAATTTTGTGATTTTTTTACCAAAACTTCAAAAATTCGTATCTCACTCGTTTTTCATCGTTTTTCGTCCGTTCTTTTTTCGTTGTGTTCATATTCATGTGTACTTTCATGCCATGTCTTTATTTTTCTGGTTTGCATAATTTATCACTTACTTTGATTATGTGCAAGTTGTGTGCGTTTTCGCGATTGTTTGTATAGTTGCAGATGAATTTCTAAATGTTTCCTGTTAATATTTTTCTTGAAACTTGCTTGAATCCATGTCCATACATGTTAGTTAACATTCTAGGGATTATTTCTTGGTTGTTACCATCTTCATCTGTTAATTTTCGTCAAGTGCGAACTGTTGTCACAGTATCAACTATTTCATCGGTTAACTGTTATCATCATGTTTCATTCTCACCATTTCTTATTATTTACTTAGTTGACACCATGAATATGCTTTAACTTGATTGTTATCTTGTTCAGCATTCATTTTCTTTTCTCCCTAAGTGATGAGGTTTGTTAGCTTTCATCTGTTTTTTGCCCCAGTCTCCCTCCAAAGGAAGGTCAATCCACTTGACTCTCAATGTCATGGATAACTTTACCCTTCTCCTTGATTTTGCTAAGTCCTTTTGAACCTTTAGATTAAAAGCCTTAGACTTTGCTTAAGTCTAAAATACCCACCCATACTAGGAGCGTTCCTCAACTAGAACCCTAGGGTAGAGTTCGTCAACTCTACGTAAGGATCATCGTCATGATCTCTTACTCCCCCTTGAGTGCATAACTTAGTTTATGGAGTTTTGTTAAACTCTACACAAGCATTATTATGTTTGTTCCCCGCTGAACCTTGATCATGATCAAGTGTTCTTCAACCCTAGTGAGGTGAACTACGATTGCTCTGATTCTATCCTAGTCAGGATACGTAGGCAGAGGACGCGACGTCTTTGCGAGCAAACTTAGAAGCTATCTTTAGCTTTTAACCTACACCTTTTACCCAATCCCAATCCTTAGCAAACATTTAACAAACTTAGCATGCAAACAAACAAAAGGTTCCTGTAGAGTACTACAGATGTTTAGGATGTGAAATACCTACCCTATGCATAACCAACCCCCGATCCCCGAATCTCTTAGCGTTGTTGTTACATCGCGCAAAAGGTTCTTTCTTTCTTTAGACCTTTCCTTTGGATAAATTAAAGTCCGGTTGTGAATTTTAAGAATTAAGATTCAAGTTAATCAATAGCTTGGTATCACGATTCTCACTGCAACAGAAATGGCGACTTCACTGGGGACACCTTACTTAGCTTGAGGGTTTAGCCTATTTTTTTTAAATTGCATACAATTTTGTGATTTTTTTACCAAAACTTCAAAAATTCGTATCTCACTCGTTTTTCATCGTTTTTCGTCCGTTCTTTTTTCGTTGTGTTCATATTCATGTGTACTTTCATGCCATGTCTTTATTTTTCTGGTTTGCATATTTTATCACTTACTTTGATTATGTGCAAGTTGTGCGCGTTTTCGCGATTGTTTGTATAGTTGCAGATGAATTTCTAAATGTTTCCTGTTAATATTTTTCTTGAAACTTGCTTGAATCCATGTCCATACATGTTAGTTAACATTCTAGGGATTATTTCTTGGTTGTTACCATCTTCATCTGTTAATTTTCGTCAAGTGCGAACTGTTGTCACAGTATCAACTATTTCATCGGTTAACTGTTATCATCATGTTTCATTATCACCATTTCTTATTATTTACTTGGTTGACACCATGAATATGCTTTAACTTGATTTTTATCTTGTTCAACATTCATTTTATTTTCTCCCTAAGTGATGAGGTTTGTTAGCTTTCATCTGTTTATTGCCCCAATCTCCCTCCAAAGGAAGGTCAATCCACTTGACTCTCAATGTCATGGATAACTTTACCCTTCTCCTTGATTTTGTTAAGTCCTTTTGAACCTTTAGATTAAAAGCCTTAGACTTTGCTTAAGTCTAAAATACCCACCCATACTAGGAGCGTTCCTCAACTAGAACCCTAGGGTAGAGTTCGTCAACTCTACGTAAGGATCATCGTCATGATCTCTTACTCCCCCTTGAGTGCATAACTTAGTTTATGGAGTTTTGTTAAACTCTACACAAGCATTATTATGTTTGTTCCCCGCTGAACCTTGATCATGATCAAGTGTTCTTCAACCCTAGTGAGGTGAACTACGATTGCTCTGATTCTATCCTAGTCAGGATACGTAGGCAGAGGACGCGACGTCTTTGCGAGCAAAGTTAGAAGCTATCTTTAGGTTTTAACCTACACCTTTTACCCAATCCCAATCCTTAGCAAACATTTAACAAACTTAGCATGCAAACAAACAAAAGGTTCCTGTAGAGTACTACAGATGTTTAGGATGTGAAATACCTACCCTATGCATAACCAGCCCCCGATCCCCGAATCTCTTAGCGTTGTTGTTACATCGCGCAAAAGGTTCTTTCTTTCTTTAGACCTTTCCTTTGGATAAATTAAAGTCCGGTTGTGAATTTTAAGAATTAAGATTCAAGTTAATCAATAGCTTGGTATCACGATTCTCACTGCAACAGAAATGGCGACTTCACTGGGGACACCTTACTTAGCTTGAGGGTTTAGCCTATTTTCTTTAAATTGCATACAATTTTGTGATTTTTTTACCAAAACTTCAAAAATTCGTATCTCACTCGTTTTTCATCGTTTTTCGTCCGTTCTTTTTTCGTTGTGTTCATATTCATGTGTACTTTCATGCCATGTCTTTATTTTTCTGGTTTGCATATTTTATCACTTACTTTGATTATGTGCAAGTTGTGCGCGTTTTCGCGATTGTTTGTATAGTTGCAGATGAATTTCTAAATGTTTCCTGTTAATATTTTTCTTGAAACTTGCTTGAATCCATGTCCATACATGTTACTTAACATTCTAGGGATTATTTCTTGGTTGTTACCATCTTCATCTGTTAATTTTCGTCAAGTGCGAACTGTTGTCACAGTATCAACTATTTCATCGGTTAACTGTTATCATCATGTTTCATTCTCACCATTTCTTATTATTTACTTGGTTGACACCATGAATATGCTTTAACTTGATTGTTATCTTGTTCAGCATTCATTTTCTTTTCTCCCTAAGTGATGAGGTTTGTTAGCTTTCATCTGTTTATTGCCCCAGTCTCCCTCCAAAGGAAGGTCAATCCACTTGACTCTCAATGTCATGGATAACTTTACCCTTCTCCTTGATTTTGTTAAGTCCTTTTGAACCTTTAGATTAAAAGCCTTAGACTTTGCTTAAGTCTAAAATACCCACCCATACTAGGAGCGTTCCTCAACTAGAACCCTAGGGTAGAGTTCGTCAACTCTATGTAAGGATCATCGTCATGATCTCTTACTCCCCCTTGAGTGCATAACTTAGTTTATGGAGTTTTGTTAAACTCTACACAAGCATTATTATGTTTGTTCCCCGCTGAACCTTGATCATGATCAAGTGTTCTTCAACCCTAGTGAGGTGAACTACGATTGCTCTGATTCTATCCTAGTCAGGATACGTAGGCAGAGGACGCGACGTCTTTGCGAGCAAACTTAGAAGCTATCTTTAGGTTTTAACCTACACCTTTTACCCAATCCCAATCCTTAGCAAACATTTAACAAACTTAGCATGCAAACAAACAAAAGGTTCCTGTAGAGTACTACAAATGTTTAGGATGTGAAATACCTACCCTATGCATAACCAACCCCCGATCCCCGAATCTCTTAGCGTTGTTGTTACATCGCGCAAAAGGTTCTTTCTTTCTTTAGACCTTTCCTTTGGATAAATTAAAGTCCGGTTGTGAATTTTAAGAATTAAGATTCAAGTTAATCAATAGCTTGGTATCACAATTCTCACTGCAACAGAAATGGCGACTTCACTGGGGACACCTTACTTAGCTTGAGGGTTTAGCCTATTTTCTTTAAATTGCATACAATTTTGTGATTTTTTTACCAAAACTTCAAAAATTCGTATCTCACTCGTTTTTCATCGTTTTTCGTCCGTTCTTTTTTCGTTGTGTTCATATTCATGTGTACTTTCATGCCATGTCTTTATTTTTCTGGTTTGCATAATTTATCACTTACTTTGATTATGTGCAAGTTGTGTGCGTTTTCGCGATTGTTTGTATAGTTGCAGATGAATTTCTAAATGTTTCCTGTTAATATTTTTCTTGAAACTTGCTTGAATCCATGTCCATACATGTTAGTTAACATTCTAGGGATTATTTCTTGGTTGTTACCATCTTCATCTGTTAATTTTCGTCAAGTGCGAACTGTTGTCACAGTATCAACTATTTCATCGGTTAACTGTTATCATCATGTTTCATTCTCACCATTTCTTATTATTTACTTAGTTGACACCATGAATATGCTTTAACTTGATTGTTATCTTGTTCAGCATTCATTTTCTTTTCTCCCTAAGTGATGAGGTTTGTTAGCTTTCATCTGTTTTTTGCCCCAGTCTCCCTCCAAAGGAAGGTCAATCCACTTGACTCTCAATGTCATGGATAACTTTACCCTTCTCCTTGATTTTGCTAAGTCCTTTTGAACCTTTAGATTAAAAGCCTTAGACTTTGCTTAAGTCTAAAATACCCACCCATACTAGGAGCGTTCCTCAACTAGAACCCTAGGGTAGAGTTCGTCAACTCTACGTAAGGATCATCGTCATGATCTCTTACTCCCCCTTGAGTGCATAACTTAGTTTATGGAGTTTTGTTAAACTCTACACAAGCATTATTATGTTTGTTCCCCGCTGAACCTTGATCATGATCAAGTGTTCTTCAACCCTAGTGAGGTGAACTACGATTGCTCTGATTCTATCCTAGTCAGGATACGTAGGCAGAGGACGCGACGTCTTTGCGAGCAAACTTAGAAGCTATCTTTAGCTTTTAACCTACACCTTTTACCCAATCCCAATCCTTAGCAAACATTTAACAAACTTAGCATGCAAACAAACAAAAGGTTCCTGTAGAGTACTACAGATGTTTAGGATGTGAAATACCTACCCTATGCATAACCAACCCCCGATCCCCGAATCTCTTAGCGTTGTTGTTACATCGCGCAAAAGGTTCTTTCTTTCTTTAGACCTTTCCTTTGGATAAATTAAAGTCCGGTTGTGAATTTTAAGAATTAAGATTCAAGTTAATCAATAGCTTGGTATCACGATTCTCACTGCAACAGAAATGGCGACTTCACTGGGGACACCTTACTTAGCTTGAGGGTTTAGCCTATTTTTTTTAAATTGCATACAATTTTGTGATTTTTTTACCAAAACTTCAAAAATTCGTATCTCACTCGTTTTTCATCGTTTTTCGTCCGTTCTTTTTTCGTTGTGTTCATATTCATGTGTACTTTCATGCCATGTCTTTATTTTTCTGGTTTGCATATTTTATCACTTACTTTGATTATGTGCAAGTTGTGCGCGTTTTCGCGATTGTTTGTATAGTTGCAGATGAATTTCTAAATGTTTCCTGTTAATATTTTTCTTGAAACTTGCTTGAATCCATGTCCATACATGTTAGTTAACATTCTAGGGATTATTTCTTGGTTGTTACCATCTTCATCTGTTAATTTTCGTCAAGTGCGAACTGTTGTCACAGTATCAACTATTTCATCGGTTAACTGTTATCATCATGTTTCATTATCACCATTTCTTATTATTTACTTGGTTGACACCATGAATATGCTTTAACTTGATTTTTATCTTGTTCAACATTCATTTTATTTTCTCCCTAAGTGATGAGGTTTGTTAGCTTTCATCTGTTTATTGCCCCAATCTCCCTCCAAAGGAAGGTCAATCCACTTGACTCTCAATGTCATGGACAACTTTACCCTTCTCCTTGATTTTGTTAAGTCCTTTTGAACCTTTAGATTAAAAGCCTTAGACTTTGCTTAAGTCTAAAATACCCACCCATACTAGGAGCGTTCCTCAACTAGAACCCTAGGGTAGAGTTCGTCAACTCTACGTAAGGATCATCGTCATGATCTCTTACTCCCCCTTGAGTGCATAACTTAGTTTATGGAGTTTTGTTAAACTCTACACAAGCATTATTATGTTTGTTCCCCGCTGAACCTTGATCATGATCAAGTGTTCTTCAACCCTAGTGAGGTGAACTACGATTGCTCTGATTCTATCCTAGTCAGGATACGTAGGCAGAGGACGCGATGTCTTTGCGAGCAAAGTTAGAAGCTATCTTTAGGTTTTAACCTACACCTTTTACCCAATCCCAATCCTTAGCAAACATTTAACAAACTTAGCATGCAAACAAACAAAAGGTTCCTGTAGAGTACTACAGATGTTTAGGATGTGAAATACCTACCCTATGCATAACCAGCCCCCGATCCCCGAATCTCTTAGCGTTGTTGTTACATCGCGCAAAAGGTTCTTTCTTTCTTTAGACCTTTCCTTTGGATAAATTAAAGTCCGGTTGTGAATTTTAAGAATTAAGATTCAAGTTAATCAATAGCTTGGTATCACGATTCTCACTGCAACAGAAATGGCGACTTCACTGGGGACACCTTACTTAGCTTGAGGGTTTAGCCTATTTTCTTTAAATTGCATACAATTTTGTGATTTTTTTACCAAAACTTCAAAAATTCGTATCTCACTCGTTTTTCATCGTTTTTCGTCCGTTCTTTTTTCGTTGTGTTCATATTCATGTGTACTTTCATGCCATGTCTTTATTTTTCTGGTTTGCATATTTTATCACTTACTTTGATTATGTGCAAGTTGTGCGCGTTTTCGCGATTGTTTGTATAGTTGCAGATGAATTTCTAAATGTTTCCTGTTAATATTTTTCTTGAAACTTGCTTGAATCCATGTCCATACATGTTACTTAACATTCTAGGGATTATTTCTTGGTTGTTACCATCTTCATCTGTTAATTTTCGTCAAGTGCGAACTGTTGTCACAGTATCAACTATTTCATCGGTTAACTGTTATCATCATGTTTCATTCTCACCATTTCTTATTATTTACTTGGTTGACACCATGAATATGCTTTAACTTGATTGTTATCTTGTTCAGCATTCATTTTCTTTTCTCCCTAAGTGATGAGGTTTGTTAGCTTTCATCTGTTTATTGCCCCAGTCTCCCTCCAAAGGAAGGTCAATCCACTTGACTCTCAATGTCATGGATAACTTTACCCTTCTCCTTGATTTTGTTAAGTCCTTTTGAACCTTTAGATTAAAAGCCTTAGACTTTGCTTAAGTCTAAAATACCCACCCATACTAGGAGCGTTCCTCAACTAGAACCCTAGGGTAGAGTTCGTCAACTCTATGTAAGGATCATCGTCATGATCTCTTACTCCCCCTTGAGTGCATAACTTAGTTTATGGAGTTTTGTTAAACTCTACACAAGCATTATTATGTTTGTTCCCCGCTGAACCTTGATCATGATCAAGTGTTCTTCAACCCTAGTGAGGTGAACTACGATTGCTCTGATTCTATCCTAGTCAGGATACGTAGGCAGAGGACGCGACGTCTTTGCGAGCAAACTTAGAAGCTATCTTTAGGTTTTAACCTACACCTTTTACCCAATCCCAATCCTTAGCAAACATTTAACAAACTTAGCATGCAAACAAACAAAAGGTTCCTGTAGAGTACTACAAATGTTTAGGATGTGAAATACCTACCCTATGCATAACCAACCCCCGATCCCCGAATCTCTTAGCGTTGTTGTTACATCGCGCAAAAGGTTCTTTCTTTCTTTAGACCTTTCCTTTGGATAAATTAAAGTCCGGTTGTGAATTTTAAGAATTAAGATTCAAGTTAATCAATAGCTTGGTATCACGATTCTCACTGCAACAGAAATGGCGACTTCACTGGGGACACCTTACTTAGCTTGAGGGTTTAGCCTATTTTTTTTAAATTGCATACAATTTTGTGATTTTTTTACCAAAACTTCAAAAATTCGTATCTCACTCGTTTTTCATCGTTTTTCGTCCGTTCTTTTTTCGTTGTGTTCATATTCATGTGTACTTTCATGCCATGTCTTTATTTTTCTGGTTTGCATATTTTATCACTTACTTTGATTATGTGCAAGTTGTGCGTGTTTTCGCGATTGTTTGTATAGTTGCAGATGAATTTCTAAATGTTTCCTGTTAATATTTTTCTTGAAACTTGCTTGAATCCATGTCCATACATGTTAGTTAACATTCTAGGGATTATTTCTTGGTTGTTACCATCTTCATCTGTTAATTTTCGTCAAGTGCGAACTGTTGTCACAGTATCAACTATTTCATCGGTTAACTGTTATCATCATGTTTCATTATCACCATTTCTTATTATTTACTTGGTTGACACCATGAATATGCTTTAACTTGATTGTTATCTTGTTCAGCATTCATTTTCTTTTCTCCCTAAGTGATGAGGTTTGTTAGCTTTCATCTGTTTATTGCCCCAGTCTCCCTCCAAAGGAAGGTCAATCCACTTGACTCTCAATGTCATGGATAACTTTACCCTTCTCCTTGATTTTGTTAAGTCCTTTTGAACCTTTAGATTAAAAGCCTTAGACTTTGCTTAAGTCTAAAATACCCACCCATACTAGGAGTGTTCCTCAACTAGAACCCTAGGGTAGAGTTCGTCAACTCTACGTAAGGATCATCGTCATGATCTCTTACTCCCCCTTGAGTGCATAACTTAGTTTATGGAGTTTTGTTAAACTCTACACAAGCATTATTATGTTTGTTCCCCGCTGAACCTTGATCATGATCAAGTGTTCTTCAACCCTAGTGAGGTGAACTACGATTGCTCTGATTCTATCCTAGTCAGGATACGTAGGCAGAGGACGCGACGTCTTTGCGAGCAAACTTAGAAGCTATCTTTATGTTTTACCCTACACCTTTTTCCCAATCCCAATCCTTAGCAAACATTTAACAAACTTAGCATGAAAACAAACAAAAGGTTCCTGTAGAGTACTACAGATGTTTAGGATGTGAAATACCTACCCTATGCATAACCAACCCCCGATCCCCGAATCTCTTAGCGTTGTTGTTACATCGCGCAAAAGGTTCTTTCTTTCTTTAGACCTTTCCTTTGGATAAATTAAAGTCCGGTTGTGAATTTTAAGAATTAAGATTCAAGTTAATCAATAGCTTGGTATCACGATTCTCACTGCAACAGAAATGGCGACTTCACTGGGGACACCTTACTTAGCTTGAGGGTTTAGCCTATTTTTTTTAAATTGCATACAATTTTGTGATTTTTTTACCAAAACTTCAAAAATTCGTATCTCACTCGTTTTTCATCGTTTTTCGTCCGTTCTTTTTTCGTTGTGTTCATATTCATGTGTACTTTCATGCCATGTCTTTATTTTTCTGGTTTGCAAATTTTATCACTTACTTTGATTATGTGCAAGTTGTGAGCGTTTTCGCGATTGTTTGTATAGTTGCAGATGAATTTCTAAATGTTTCCTGTTAATATTTTTCTTGAAACTTGCTTGAATCCATGTCCATACATGTTAGTTAACATTCTAGGGATTATTTCTTGGTTGTTACCATCTTCATCTGTTAATTTTCGTCAAGTGCGAACTGTTGTCACAGTATCAACTATTTCATCGGTTAACTGTTATCATCATGTTTCATTATCACCATTTCTTATTATTTACTTGGTTGACACCATGAATATGCTTTAACTTGATTGTTATCTTGTTCAGCATTCATTTTCTTTTCTCCCTAAGTGATGAGGTTTGTTAGCTTTCATCTGTTTATTGCCCCAGTCTCCCTCCAAAGGAAGGTCAATCCACTTGACTCTCAATGTCATGGATAACTTTACCCTTCTCCTTGATTTTGTTAAGTCCTTTTGAACCTTTAGATTAAAAGCCTTAGACTTTGCTTAAGTCTAAAATACCCACCCATACTAGGAGCGTTCCTCAACTAGAACCCTAGGGTAGAGTTCGTCAACTCTACGTAAGGATCATCGTCATGATCTCTTACTCCCCCTTGAGTGCATAACTTAGTTTATGGAGTTTTGTTAAACTCTACACAAGCATTATTATGTTTGTTCCCCGCTGAACCTTGATCATGATCAAGTGTTCTTCAACCCTAGTGAGGTGAACTACGATTGCTCTGATTCTATCCTAGTCAGGATACGTAGGCAGAGGACGCGACGTCTTTGCGAGCAAACTTAGAAGCTATCTTTAGGTTTTAACCTACACCTTTTACCCAATCCCAATCCTTAGCAAACATTTAACAAACTTAGCATGCAAACAAACAAAAGGTTCCTGTAGAGTACTACAGATGTTTAGGATGTGAAATACCTACCCTATGCATAACCAACCCCCGATCCCCGAATCTCTTAGCGTTGTTGTTACATCGCGCAAAAGGTTCTTTCTTTCTTTAGACCTTTCCTTTGGATAAATTAAAGTCCGGTTGTGAATTTTAAGAATTAAGATTCAAGTTAATCAATAGCCTGGTATCACGATTCTCACTGCAACAGAAATGGCGACTTCACTGGGGACACCTTACTTAGCTTGAGGGTTTAGCCTATTTTGTTTAAATTGCATACAATTTTGTGATTTTTTACCAAAACTTCAAAAATTTGTATCTCACTCGTTTTTCATTGTTTTTCGTCCGTTCTTTTTTCGTTGTGTTCATATTCATGTGTACTTTCATGCCATGTCTTTATTGTTCTGGTTTGCATATTTTATCACTTACTTTGATTATGTGCAAGTTGTGCGTGTTTTCGCGATTGTTTGTATAGTTGCAGATGAATTTCTAAATGTTTCCTGTTAATATTTTTCTTGAAACTTGCTTGAATCCATGTCCATACATGTTAGTTAAAATTCTAGGGTTTCTTTCTTGGTTGTTACCATTTTCATCTGTTAATTTTCGTCAAGTGCGAACTGTTGTCACAGTATCAACTATTTCATCGGTTAACTGTTATCATCATGTTTTATTCTCACCATTTCTCATTATTTACTTGGTTGACACCATGAATATGCTTTAACTTGATTGTTATCTTGTTCAGCATTCATTTTCTTTTCTCCCCAAGTGATGAGGTTTGTTAGCTTTCATCTGTTTATTGCCCCAGTCTCCCTCCAAAGGAAGGTCAATCCACTTGACTCTCAATGTCATGGATAACTTTACCCTTCTCCTTGATTTTGTTAAGTCCTTTTGAACCTTTAGATTAAAAGCCTTAGACTTTGCTTAAGTCTAAAATACCCACCCATACTAGGAGCGTTCGTTAACTAGAACACTAGGGTAGAGTTCGTCAACTCTACGTAAGGATCATCGTCATGATCTCTTACTCCCCCTTGAGTGCATAACTTAGTTTATGGAGTTTTGTTAAACTCTACACAAGCATTATTATGTTTGTTCCCCGCTGAACCTTGATCATGATCAAGTGTTCTTCAACCCTAGTGAGGTGAACTACGATTGCTCTGATTCTATCCTAGTCAGGATACGTAGGCAGAGGACGCGACGTCTTTGCGAGCAAACTTAGAAGCTATCTTTAGGTTTTACCCTACACCTTTTACCCAATCCCAATCCTTAGCAAACATTTAACAAACTTAGCATGCAAACAAACAAAAGGTTCCTGTAGAGTACTACAGATGTTTAGGATGTGAAATACCTACCCTATGCATAACCAACCCCCGATCCCCGAATCTCTTAGCGTTGTTGTTACATCGCGCAAAAGGTTCTTTCTTTCTTTAGACCTTTCCTTTGGATAAATTAAAGTCCGGTTGTGAATTTTAAGAATTAAGATTCAAGTTAATCAATAGCTTGGTATCACGATTCTCACTGCAACAGAAATGGCGACTTCACTGGGGACACCTTACTTAGCTTGAGGGTTTAGCCTATTTTGTTTAAATTGCATACAATTTTGTGATTTTTTACCAAATCTTCAAAAATTCGTATCTCACTCGTTTTTCATCGTTTTTCGTCCGTTCTTTTTTCGTTGTGTTCATATTCATGTGTACTTTCATGCCATGTCTTTATTTTTCTGGTTTGCATATTTTATCACTTACTTTGATTATGTGCAAGTTGTGCGCGTTTTCGCGATTGTTTGTATAGTTGCAGATGAATTTCTAAATGTTTCCTGTTAATATTTTTCTTGAAACTTGCTTGAATCCATGTCCATACATGTTAGTTAACATTCTAGGGATTCTTTCTTGGTTGTTACCATCTTCATCTGTTAATTTTCGTCAAGTGCGAACTGTTGTCACAGTATCAACTATTTCATCGGTTAACTGTTATCATCATGTTTCATTCTCACCATTTCTTATTATTTACTTGGTTGACACCATGAATATGCTTTAACTTGATTGTTATCTTGTTCAGCATTCATTTTCTTTTCTCCCCAAGTGATGAGGTTTGTTAGCTTTCATCTGTTTATTGCCCCAGTCTCCTTCCAAAGGAAGGTCAATCCACTTGACTCTCAATGTCATGGATAACTTTACCCTTCTCCTTGATTTTGTTAAGTCCTTTTGAACCTTTAGATTAAAAGCCTTAGACTTTGCTTAAGTCTAAAATACCCACCCATACTAGGAGCGTTCTTCAACTAGAACCCTAGGGTAGAGTTCGTCAACTCTACGTAAGGATCATCGTCATGATCTCTTACTCCCCCTTGAGTGCATAACTTAGTTTTTGGAGTTTTGTTAAACTCTACACAAGCATTATTATGTTTGTTCCCCGCTGAACCTTGATCATGATCAAGTGTTCTTCAACCCTAGTGAGGTGAACTATGATTGCTCTGATTCTATCCTAGTAAGGATACGTAGGCAGAGGACGCGACGTCTTTGCGAGCAAACTTAGAAGCTATCTTTAGGTTTTAACCTACACCTTTTACCCAATCCCAATCCTTAGCAAACATTTAACAAACTTAGCATGCAAACAAACAAAAGGTTCCTGTAGAGTACTACAGATGTTTAGGATGTGAAATACCTACCCTATGCATAACCAACCCCCGATCCCCGAATCTCTTAGCGTTGTTGTTACATCGCGCAAAAGGTTCTTTCTTTCTTTAGACCTTTCCTTTGGATAAATTAAAGTCCGGTTGTGAATTTTAAGAATTAAGATTCAAGTTAATCAATAGCTTGGTATCACGATTCTCACTGCAACAGAAATGGCGACTTCACTGGGGACACCTTACTTAGCTTGAGGGTTTAGCCTATTTTGTTTAAATTGCATACAATTTTGTGATTTTTTACCAAAACTTCAAAAATTCGTATCTCACTCGTTTTTCATCGTTTTTCGTCCGTTCTTTTTTCGTTGTGTTCATATTCATGTGTACTTTCATGCCATGTCTTATTTTTCTGGTTTGCATATTTTATCACTTACTTTGATTATGTGCAAGTTGTGCGCGTTTTCGCGATTGTTTGTATAGTTGCAGATGAATTTCTAAATGTTTCCTGTTAATATTTTTCTTGAAACTTGCTTGAATCCATGTCCATACATGTTAGTTAACATTCTAGGGATTCTTTCTTGGTTGTTACCATCTTCATCTGTTAATTTTCGTCAAGTGCGAACTGTTGTCACAGTATCAACTATTTCATCGGTTAACTGTTATCATCATGTTTCATTCTCACCATTTCTTATTATTTACTTGGTTGACACCATGAATATGCTTTAACTTGATTGTTATCTTGTTCATCATTCATTTTCTTTTCTCCCCAAGTGATGAGGTTTGTTAGCTTTCATCTGTTTATTGCCCCAGTCTCCCTCCAAAGGAAGGTCAATCCACTTGACTCTCAATGTCATGGATAACTTTACCCTTCTCCTTGATTTTGTTAAGTCCTTTTGAACCTTTAGATTAAAAGCCTTAGACTTTGCTTAAGTCTAAAATACCCACCCATACTAGGAGCGTTCTTCAACTAGAACCCTAGGGTAGAGTTCGTCAACTCTACGTAAGGATCATCGTCATGATCTCTTACTCCCCCTTGAGTGCATAACTTAGTTTTTGGAGTTTTGTTAAACTCTACACAAGCATTATTATGTTTGTTCCCCGCTGAACCTTGATCATGATCAAGTGTTCTTCAACCCTAGTGAGGTGAACTACGATTGCTCTGATTCTATCCTAGTCAGGATACGTAGGCAGAGGACGCGACGTCTTTGCGAGCAAACTTAGAAGCTATCTTTAGGTTTTAACCTACACCTTTTACCCAATCCCAATCCTTAGCAAACATTTAACAAACTTAGCATGCAAACAAACAAAAGGTTCCTGTAGAGTACTACAGATGTTTAGGATGTGAAATACCTACCCTATGCATAACCAACCCCCGATCCCCGAATCTCTTAGCGTTGTTGTTACATCGCGCAAAAGGTTCTTTCTTTCTTTAGACCTTTCCTTTGGATAAATTAAAGTCCGGTTGTGAATTTTAAGAATTAAGATTCAAGTTAATCAATAGCTTGGTATCACGATTCTCACTGCAACAGAAATGGCGACTTCACCGGGGACACCTTACTTAGCTTGAGGGTTTAGCCTATTCTGTCTAAATTGCATACAATTTTGTGATTTTTTACCAAAACTTCAAAAATTTGTATCTCACTCGTTTTTCATCGTTTTTCGTCCGTTCTTTTTTCGTTGTGTTCATATTCATGTGTACTTTCATGCCATGTCTTTATTTTTCTGGTTTGCATATTTTATCACTTACTTTTATTATGTGCAAGTTGTGCGTGTTTTCGCGGTTGTTTGTATAGTTGCAGATGAATTTCTAAATGTTTCCTGTTAATATTTTTCTTGAAACTTGCTTGAATCCATGTCCATACATGTTAGTTAACATTCTAGGGTTTCTTTCTTGGTTGTTACCATTTTCATCTGTTAATTTTCGTCAAGTGTGAACTGTTGTCACAGTATCAACTATTTCATCGGTTAACTATTATCATCATGTTTTATTCTCACCATTTCTTATTATTTACTTGGTTGACACCATGAATATGCTTTAACTTGATTGTTATCTTGTTCAGCATTCATTTTCTTTTCTCCCCAAGTGATGAGGTTTGTTAGCTTTCATCTGTTTATTGCCCCAGTCTCCCTCCAAAGGAAGGTCAATCCACTTGAGTCTCAATGTCATGGATAACTTTACCCTTCTCCTTGATTTTGTTATGTCCTTTTGAAACTTTAGATTAAAAGCCTTAGACTTTGCTTAAGTCTAAAATACCCACCCATACTAGGAGCGTTCTTCAACTAGAACCCTAGGGTAGAGTTCGTCAACTCTACGTAAGGATCATCGTCATGATCTCTTACTCCCCCTTGAGTGCATAACTTAGTTTATGGAGTTTTGTTAAACTCTACACAAGCATTATTATGTTTGTTTCCCGCTGAACCTTGATCATGATCAAGTGTTCTTCAACCCTAGTAAGGTGAAATACGATTGCTCTGATTCTATCCTAGTCAGGATACGTAGGCAGAGGACGCGACGTCTTTGCGAGCAAACTTAGAAGCTATCTTTAGCTTTTAACCTACACCTTTTACCCAATCCCAATCCTTAACAAACATTTAACAAACTTAGCATGCAAACAAACAAAAGGTTCCTGTAGAGTACTACAGATGTTTAGGATGTGAAATACCTACCCTATGCATAACCAACCCCCGATCCCCGAATCTCTTAGCGTTGTTGTTACATCGCGCAAAATGTTTTTTCTTTCTTTAGACCTTTCCTTTGGATAAATTAAAGTCCGGTTGTGAATTTTAAGAACTAAGATTCAAGTTAATCAATAGCTTGGTATCACGATTCTCACTGCAACAGAAATGGCGACTTCACTGGGGACACCTTACTTAGCTTGAGGGTTTAGCCTATTTTGTTTAAATTGCATACAATTTTGTGATTTTTTTACCAAAACTTCAAAAATTCGTATCTCACTCATTTTTCATCGTTTTTCGTCCGTTCTTTTTTCATTGTGTTCATATTCATGTGTACTTTCATGCCATGTCTTTATTTTTCTGGTTTGCATAATTTATCACTTACTTTGATTATGTGCAAGTTGTGCGCATTTTCGCGATTGTTTGTATAGTTGCAGATGTATTTCTAAATGTTTCCTGTTAATATTTTTCTTGAAACTTGCTTGAATCCATGTCCATACATGTTAGTTAACATTCTAGGGATTCTTTCTTGGTTGTTACCATCTTCATTTGTTAATTTTCGTCAAGTGCGAACTGTTGTCACAGTATCAACTATTTCATCGGTTAACTGTTATCATCATGTTTCATTCTCACCATTTCTTATTATTTACTTGGTTGACACCATGAATATGCTTTAACTTGATTGTTATCTTGTTCAGCATTCATTTTCTTTTCTCCCCAAGTGATGAGGTTTGTTAGCTTTCATCTGTTTATTGCCCCAGTCTCCCTCCAAAGGAAGGTCAATCCACTTGACTCTCAATGTCATGGATAACTTTACCCTTATCCTTGATTTTGTTAAGTCCTTTTGAACCTTTAGATTAAAAGCCTTAGACTTTGCTTAAGTCTAAAATACCCACCCATACTAGGAGCGTTCTTCAACTAGAACCCTAGGGTAGAGTTCGTCAACTCTACGTAAGGATCATCGTCATGATCTCTTACTCCCCCTTGAGTGCATAACTTAGTTTATGGAGTTTTGTTAAACTCTACACAAGCATTATTATGTTTGTTCCCCGCTGAACCTTGATCATGATCAAGTGTTCTTCAACCCTAGTGAGGTGAACTACGATTGCTCTGATTCTATCCTAGTCAGGATACGTAGGCAGAGGACGCGACGTCTTTGCGAGCAAACTTAGAAGCTATCTTTAGGTTTTAACCTACACCTTTTACCCAATCCCAATCCTTAGCAAACATTTAACAAACTTAGCATGCAAACAAACAAAAGGTTCCTGTAGAGTACTACAGATGTTTAGGATGTGAAATACCTACCCTATGCATAACCAACCCCGGATCCCCGAATCTCTTAGCGTTGTTGTTACATCGCGCAAAAGGTTCTTTCTTTCTTTAGACCTTTCCTTTGGATAAATTAAAGTCCGGTTGTGAATTTTAAGAATTAAGATTCAAGTTAATCAATAGCTTGGTATCACGATTCTCACTGCAACAGAAATGGCGACTTCACTGGGGACACCTTACTTAGCTTGAGGGTTTAGCCTATTTTATTTAAATTGCATACAATTTTGTAATTTTTTACCAAAACTTCAAAAATTCGTATCTCACTCGTTTTTCATTGTTTTTCGTGCGTTCTTTTTTCGTTGTGTTCATATTCATGTGTAATTTCATGCCATGTCTTTTATTTTTCTGGTTTGCATATTTTATCACTTACTTTGATTATGTGCAAGTTGTGCGTGTTTTCGCGATTGTTTGTATAGTTGCAGATGAATTTCTAAATGTTTCCTGTTAATATTTTTCTTGAAACTTTCTTGAATCCATGTCCATACATGTTAGTTAACATTCTTGGGTTTCTTTCTTGGTTGTTACCATTTTCATATGTTAATTTTCGTCAAGTGCGAACTGTTGTCACATTATCAACTATTTCATCTGTTAACTGTTATCATCATGTTTCATTCTCACCATTTCTTATTATTTACTTGGTTGACACCATGAATATGCTTTAACTTGATTGTTATCTTGTTCAGCATTCATTTTCTTTTCTCCCCAAGTGATGAGGTTTGTTAGCTTTCATCTGTTTATTGCCCCAGTCTCCCTCCAAAGGAAGGTCAATCCACTTGACTCTCAATGTCATGGATAACTTTACCCTTATCCTTGATTTTGTTAAGTCCTTTTGAACCTTTAGATTAAAAGCCTTAGACTTTGCTTAAGTCTAAAATACCCACCCATACTAGGAGCGTTCTTCAACTAGAACCCTAGGGTAGAGTTCGTCAACTCTACGTAAGGATCATCGTCATGATCTCTTACTCCCCCTTGAGTGCATAACTTAGTTTATGGAGTTTTGTTAAACTCTACACAAGCATTATTATGTTTGTTCCCCGCTGAACCTTGATCATGATCAAGTGTTCTTCAACCCTAGTGAGGTGAACTACGATTGCTCTGATTCTATCCTAGTCAGGATACGTAGGCAGAGGACGCGACGTCTTTGCGAGCAAACTTAGAAGCTATCTTTAGGTTTTAACCTACACCTTTTACCCAATCCCAATCCTTAACAAACATTTAACAAACTTAGCATGCAAACAAACAAAAGGTTCCTGTAGAGTACTACAGATGTTTAGGATGTGAAATACCTACCCTATGCATAACCAACCCCGGATCCCCGAATCTCTTAGCGTTGTTGTTACATCGCGCAAAAGGTTCTTTCTTTCTTTAGACCTTTCCTTTGGATAAATTAAAGTCCGGTTGTGAATTTTAAGAATTAAGATTCAAGTTAATCAATAGCTTGGTATCACGATTCTCACTGCAACAGAAATGGCGACTTCACTGGGGACACCTTACTTAGCTTGAGGGTTTAGCCTATTTTGTTTAAATTGCATACAATTTTGTGATTTTTTACCAAAACTTCAAAAATTTGTATCTCACTCGTTTTTCATCGTTTTTCGTCCGTTCTTTTTTCGTTGTGTTCATATTCATGTGTACTTTCATGCCATGTCTTTATTTTTCTGGTTTGCATAATTTATCACTTACTTTGATTATGTGCAAGTTGTGCGCATTTTCGCGATTGTTTGTATAGTTGCAGATGAATTTCTAAATGTTTCCTGTTAATATTTTTCTTGAAACTTGCTTGAATCCATGTCCATACATGTTAGTTAACATTATAGGGATTCTTTCTTGGTTGTTACCATCTTCATTTGTTAATTTTCGTCAAGTGCGAACTGTTGTCACAGTATCAACTATTTCATCGGTTAACTGTTATCATCATGTTTCATTCTCACCATTTCTTATTATTTACTTGGTTGACACCATGAATATGCTTTAACTTGATTGTTATCTTGTTCAGCATTCATTTTCTTTTCTCCCCAAGTGATGAGGTTTGTTAGCTTTCATCTGTTTATTGCCCCAGTCTCCCTCCAAAGGAAGGTCAATCCACTTGACTCTCAATGTCATGGATAACTTTACCCTTCTCCTTGATTTTGTTAAGTCCTTTTGAACCTTTAGATTAAAAGCCTTAGACTTTGCTTAAGTCTAAAATACCCACCAATACTAGGAGCGTTCTTCAACTAGAACCCTAAGGTAGAGTTCGTCAACTCTACGTAAGGATCATCGTCATGATCTCTTACTCCCCCTTGAGTGCATAACTTAGTTTATGGAGTTTTGTTAAACTCTACACAAGCATTATTATGTTTGTTCCCCGCTGAACCTTGATCATAATCAAGTGTTCTTCAACCCTAGTGAGGTGAACTACGATTGCTCTGATTCTATCCTAGTCAGGATACGTAGGCAGAGGACGCGACCTCTTTGCGAGCAAACTTAGAAGCTATCTTTAGGTTTTAACCTACACCTTTTACCCAATCCCAATCCTTAGCAAACATTTAACAAACTTAGCATGCAAACAAACAAAAGGTTCCTGTAGAGTACTACAGATGTTTAGGATGTGAAATACCTACCCTATGCATAACCAACCCCCGATCCCCGAATCTCTTAGCGTTGTTGTTACATCGCGCAAGAGGTTCTTTCTTTCTTTAGACCTTTCCTTTGGATAAATTAAAGTCCGATTGTGAATTTTAAGAATTAAGATTCAAGTTAATCAATAGCTTGGTATCACGATTCTCACTGCAACAGAAATGGCGACTTCACTGGGGACACCTTACTTAGCTTGAGGGTTTAGCCTATTTTATTTAAATTGCATACAATTTTGTAATTTTTTTACCAAAACTTCAAAAATTCGTATCTCACTCGTTTTTCATTGTTTTTCGTGCGTTCTTTTTTCGTTGTGTTCATATTCATGTGTAATTTCATGCCATGTCTTTTATTTTTCTGGTTTGCATATTTTATCACTTACTTTGATTATGTGCAAGTTGTGCGCGTTTTCGCGATTGTTTGTATAGTTGCAGATGAATTTCTAAATGTTTCCTGTTAATATTTTTCTTGAAACTTTCTTGAATCCATGTCCATACATGTTAGTTAACATTCTTGGGTTTCTTTCTTGGTTGTTACCATTTTCATCTGTTAATTTTCGTCAAGTGCGAACTGTTGTCACAATATCAACTATTTCATCGGTTAACTGTTATCATCATGTTTCATTCTCACCATTTCTTATTATTTACTTGGTTGACACCATGAATATGCTTTAACTTGATTGTTATCTTGTTCAGCATTCATTTTCTTTTCTCCCCAAGTGATGAGGTTTGTTAGCTTTCATCTGTTTATTGCCCCAGTCTCCCTCCAAAGGAAGGTCAATCCACTTGACTCTCAATGTCATGGATAACTTTACCCTTATCCTTGATTTTGTTAAGTCCTTTTGAACCTTTAGATTAAAAGCCTTAGACTTTGCTTAAGTCTAAAATACCCACCCATACTAGGAGCGTTCTTCAACTAGAACCCTAGGGTAGAGTTCGTCAACTCTACGTAAGGATCATCGTCATGATCTCTTACTCCCCCTTGAGTGCATAACTTAGTTTATGGAGTTTTGTTAAACTCTACACAAGCATTATTATGTTTGTTCCCCGCTGAACCTTGATCATGATCAAGTGTTCTTCAACCCTAGTGAGGTGAACTACGATTGCTCTGATTCTATCCTAGTCAGGATACGTAGGCAGAGGACGCGACGTCTTTGCGAGCAAACTTAGAAGCTATCTTTAGGTTTTAACCTACACCTTTTACCCAATCCCAATCCTTAACAAACATTTAACAAACTTAGCATGCAAACAAACAAAAGGTTCCTGTAGAGTACTACAGATGTTTAGGATGTGAAATACCTACCCTATGCATAACCAACCCCGGATCCCCGAATCTCTTAGCGTTGTTGTTACATCGCGCAAAAGGTTCTTTCTTTCTTTAGACCTTTCCTTTGGATAAATTAAAGTCCGGTTGTGAATTTTAAGAATTAAGATTCAAGTTAATCAATAGCTTGGTATCACGATTCTCACTGCAACAGAAATGGCGACTTCACTGGGGACACCTTACTTAGCTTGAGGGTTTAGCCTATTTTGTTTAAATTGCATACAATTTTGTGATTTTTTACCAAAACTTCAAAAATTTGTATCTCACTCGTTTTTCATCGTTTTTCGTCCGTTCTTTTTTCGTTGTGTTCATATTCATGTGTACTTTCATGCCAGGTCTTTATTTTTCTGGTTTGCATATTTTATCACTTACTTTGATTATGTGCAATTTGTGCGCGTTTTCGCGATTGTTTGTATAGTTGCAGATGAATTTCTAAATGTTTCCTGTTAATATTTTTCTTGAAACTTGCTTGAATCCATGTCCATACATGTTAGTTAACATTCTAGGGTTTCTTTCTTGGTTGTTACCATTTTCATCTGTTAATTTTCGTCAAGTGCGAACTGTTGTCACAGTATCAACTATTTCATCGGTTAACTGTTATCATCATGTTTCATTCTCACCATTTCTTATTATTTACTTGGTTGACACCATAAATATGCTTTAACTTGATTGTCATCTTGTTCAGCATTCATTTTCTTTTCTCCCCAAGTGATGAGGTTTGTTAGCTTTCATCTGTTTATTGCCCCAGTCTCCCTCCAAAGGAAGGTCAATCCACTTGAGTCTCAATGTCATGGATAACTTTACCCTTCTCCTTGATTTTGTTATGTCCTTTTGAACCTTTAGATTAAAAGCCTTAGACTTTGCTTAAGTCTAAAATACCCACCCATACTAGGAGCGTTCTTCAACTAGAACCCTAGGGTAGAGTTCGTCAACTCTACGTAAGGATCATCGTCATGATCTCTTACTCCCCCTTGAGTGCATAACTTAGTTTATGGAGTTTTGTTAAACTCTACACAAGCATTATTATGTTTGTTCCCCGCTGAACCTTGATCATGATCAAGTGTTCTTCAACCCTAGTGAGGTGAAATACGATTGCTCTGATTCTATCCTAGTCAGGATACGTAGGCAGAGGACGCGACGTCTTTGCGAGCAAACTTAGAAGCTATCTTTAGCTTTTAACCTACACCTTTTACCCAATCCCAATCCTTAACAAACATTTAACAAACTTAGCATGCAAACAAACAAAAGGTTCCTGTAGAGTACTACAGATGTTTAGGATGTGAAATACCTACCCTATGCATAACCAACCCCCGATCCCCGAATCTCTTAGCGTTGTTGTTACATCGCGCAAAATGTTCTTTCTTTCTTTAGACCTTTCCTTTGGATAAATTAAAGTCCGGTTGTGAATTTTAAGAACTAAGATTCAAGTTAATCAATAGCTTGGTATCACGATTCTCACTGCAACAGAAATGGCGACTTCACTGGGGACACCTTACTTAGCTTGAGGGTTTAGCCTATTTTGTTTAAATTGCATACAATTTTGTGATTTTTTTACCAAAACTTCAAAAATTCGTATCTCACTCGTTTTTCATCGTTTTTCGTCCGTTCTTTTTTCGTTGTGTTCATATTCATGTGTACTTTCATGCCATGTCTTTACTTTTCTGGTTTGCTTATTTTATCAATTACTTTGATTATGTGCAAGTTGTGCGCGTTTTCGCGATTGTTTGTATAGTTGCAGATGAATTTCTAAATGTTTCCTGTTAATATTTTTCTTCAAACTTGCTTGAATCCATGTCTATACATGTTAGTTAACATTCTAGGGATTCTTTCTTGGTTGTTACCATCTTCATCTGTTAATTTTCGTCAAGTGCGAACTGTTGTCACAGTATCAACTATTTCATCGGTTAACTGTTATCATCATGTTTCATTCTCACCATTTCTTATTATTTACTTGGTTGACACCATGAATATGCTTTAACTTGATTGTTATCTTGTTCAGCATTCATTTTCTTTTTTCCCCAAGTGATGAGGTTTGTTAGCTTTCATCTGTTTATTGCCCCAGTCTCCCTCCAAAGGAAGGTCAATCCACTTGACTCTCAATGTCATGGATAACTTTACCCTTCTCCTTGATTTTGTTAAGTCCTTTTGAACCTTTAGATTAAAAGCCTTAGACTTTGCTTAAGTCTAAAATACCCACCCATACTAGGAGCGTTCTTCAACTAGAACCCTAAGGTAGAGTTCGTCAACTCTACGTAAGGATCATTGTCATGATCTCTTACTCCCCCTTGAGTGCATAACTTAGTTTATGGAGTTTTGTTAAACTCTACACAAGCATTATTATGTTTGTTCCCCGCTGAACCTTGATCATGATCAAGTGTTCTTCAACCCTAGTGAGGTGAACTACGATTGCTCTGATTCTATCCTAGTCAGGATACGTAGGCAGAGGACGCGACGTCTTTGCGAGCAAACTTAGAAGCTATCTTTAGGTTTTAACCTACACCTTTTACCCAATCCCAATCCTTAGCAAACATTTAACAAACTTAGCTTGCAAACAAACAAAAGGTTCCTGTAGAGTACTACAGATGTTTAGGATGTGAAATACCTACCCTATGCATAACCAACCCCCGATCCCCGAATCTCTTAGCGTTGTTGTTACATCGCGCAAAATGTTCTTTCTTTCTTTAGACCTTTCCTTTGGATAAATTAAAGTCCGGTTGTGAATTTTAAGAACTAAGATTCAAGTTAATCAATAGCTTGGTATCACGATTCTCACTGCAACAGAAATGGCGACTTCACTGGGGACACCTTACTTAGCTTGAGGGTTTAGCCTATTTTGTTTAAATTGCATACAATTTTGTGATTTTTTTACCAAAACTTCAAAAATTCGTATCTCACTCGTTTTTCATCGTTTTTCGTCCGTTCTTTTTTCGTTGTGTTCATATTCATGTGTACTTTCATGCCATGTCTTTACTTTTCTGGTTTGCTTATTTTATCAATTACTTTGATTATGTGCAAGTTGTGCGCGTTTTCGCGATTGTTTGTATAGTTGCAGATGAATTTCTAAATGTTTCCTGTTAATATTTTTCTTCAAACTTGCTTGAATCCATGTCTATACATGTTAGTTAACATTCTAGGGATTCTTTCTTGGTTGTTACCATCTTCATCTGTTAATTTTCGTCAAGTGCGAACTGTTGTCACAGTATCAACTATTTCATCGGTTAACTGTTATCATCATGTTTCATTCTCACCATTTCTTATTATTTACTTGGTTGACACCATGAATATGCTTTAACTTGATTGTTATCTTGTTCAGCATTCATTTTCTTTTTTCCCCAAGTGATGAGGTTTGTTAGCTTTCATCTGTTTATTGCCCCAGTCTCCCTCCAAAGGAAGGTCAATCCACTTGACTCTCAATGTCATGGATAACTTTACCCTTCTCCTTGATTTTGTTAAGTCCTTTTGAACCTTTAGATTAAAAGCCTTAGACTTTGCTTAAGTCTAAAATACCCACCCATACTAGGAGCGTTCTTCAACTAGAACCCTAAGGTAGAGTTCGTCAACTCTACGTAAGGATCATTGTCATGATCTCTTACTCCCCCTTGAGTGCATAACTTAGTTTATGGAGTTTTGTTAAACTCTACACAAGCATTATTATGTTTGTTCCCCGCTGAACCTTGATCATGATCAAGTGTTCTTCAACCCTAGTGAGGTGAACTACGATTGCTCTGATTCTATCCTAGTCAGGATACGTAGGCAGAGGACGCGACGTCTTTGCGAGCAAACTTAGAAGCTATCTTTAGGTTTTAACCTACACCTTTTACCCAATCCCAATCCTTAGCAAACATTTAACAAACTTAGCTTGCAAACAAACAAAAGGTTCCTGTAGAGTACTACAGATGTTTAGGATGTGAAATACCTACCCTATGCATAACCAACCCCCGATCCCCGAATCTCTTAGCGTTGTTGTTACATCGCGCAAAAGGTTCTTTCTTTCTTTAGACCTTTCCTTTGGATAAATTAAAGTCCGGTTGTGAATTTTAAGAATTAAGATTCAAGTTAATCAATAGCTTGGTATCACGATTCTCACTGCAACAGAAATGGCGACTTCACTGGGGACACCTTACTTAGCTTGAGGGTTTAGCCTATTTTGTTTAAATTGCATACAATTTTGTGATTTTTTACCAAAACTTCAAAAATTCGTATCTCACTCGTTTTTCATCGTTTTTCGTCCGTTCTTTTTTCGTTGTGTTCATATTCATGTGTACTTTCATGCCATGTCTTTATTTTTCTGGTTTGCATATTTTATCACTTACTTTGATTATGTGCAAGTTGTGCGCGTTTTCGCGATTGTTTGTATAGTTGCAGATGAATTTCTAAATGTTTCCTGTTAATATTTTTCTTGAAACTTGCTTGAATCCATGTCCATACATGTTAGTTAACATTCTAGGGTTTCTTTCTTGGTTGTTACCATTTTCATCTGTTAATTTTCGTCAAGTGCGAACTGTTGTCACAGTATCAACTATTTCATCGGTTAACTGTTATCATCATGTTTCATTCTCACCATTTCTTATTATTTACTTGGTTGACACCATGAATATGCTTTAACTTGATTGTTATCTTGTTCAGCATTCATTTTCTTTTCTCCCAAAGTGATGAGGTTTGTTAGCTTTCATCTGTTTATTGTCCCAGTCTCCCTCCAAAGGAAGGTCAATCCACTTGACTCTCAATGTCATGGATAACTTTACCATTCTCCTTGATTTTGTTAAGTCCTTTTGAACCTTTAGATTAAAAGCCTTAGACTTTGCTTAAGTCTAAAATACCCACCCATACTAGGAGCGTTCTTCAACTAGAACCCTAGGGTAGAGTTCGTCAACTCTACGTAAGGATCATCGTCATGATCTCTTACTCCCCCTTGAGTGCATAACTTAGTTTATGGAGTTTTGTTAAACTCTACACAAGCATTATTATGTTTGTTCCCCGCTGAACCTTGATCATGATCAAGTGTTCTTCAACCCTAGTGAGGTGAACTACGATTGCTCTGATTCTATCCTAGTCAGGATACGTAGGCAGAGGACGCGACGTCTTTGCGAGCAAACTTAGAAGCTATCTTTAGGTTTTAACCTACACCTTTTACCCAATCCCAATCCTTAGCAAACATTTAACAAACTTAGCATGCAAACAAACAAAAGGTTCCTGTAGATTACTACAGATGTTTAGGATGTGAAATACCTACCCTATGCATAACCAACCCCCGATCCCCGAATCTCTTAGCGTTGTTGTTACATCGCGCAAAAGGTTCTTTCTTTCTTTAGACCTTTCCTTTGGATAAATTAAAGTCCGGTTGTGAATTTTAAGAATTAAGATTCAAGTTAATCAATAGCTTGGTATCACGATTCTCACTGCAACAGAAATGACGACTTCACTGGGGACACCTTACTTAGCTTGAGGGTTTAGCCTATTTTGTTTAAATTGCATACAATTTTGTGATCTTTTACCAAAACTTCAAAAATTCGTATCTCACTCGTTTTTCATCGTTTTTCGTCCGTTCTTTTTTCGTTGTGTTCATATTCATGTGTACTTTCATGCCATGTCTTTACTTTTCTGGTTTGCATATTTTATCACTTACTTTGATTATGTGCAAGTTGTGCGCGTTTTCGCGATTGTTTGTATAGTTGCAGATGAATTTCTAAATGTTTCCTGTTAATATTTTTCTTGAAACTTGCTTGAATCCATGTCCATACATGTTAGTTAACATTCTAGGGTTTCTTTCTTGGTTGTTACCATTTTCATCTGTTAATTTTCGTCAAGTGCGAACTGTTGTCACAGTATCAACTATTTCATCGGTTAACTGTTATCATCATGTTTCATTCTCACCATTTCTTATTATTTACTTGGTTGACACCATGAATATGATTTAACTTGATTGTTATCTTGTTCAGCATTCATTTTCTTTTCTCCCAAAGTGATGAGGTTTGTTAGCTTTCATCTGTTTATTGCCCCAGTCTCCCTCCAAAGGAAGGTCAATCCACTTGACTCTCAATGTCATGGATAACTTTACCCTTCTCCTTGATTTTGTTAAGTCCTTTTGAACCTTTAGATTAAAAGCCTTAGACTTTGCTTAAGTCTAAAATACCCACCCATACTAGGAGCGTTCTTCAACTAGAACCCTAGGGTAGAGTTCGTCAACTCTACGTAAGGATCATCGTCATGATCTCTTACTCCCCCTTGAGTGCATAACTTAGTTTATGGAGTTTTGTTAAACTCTACACAAGCATTATTATGTTTGTTCCCCGCTGAACCTTGATCATGATCAAGTGTTCTTCAACCCTAGTGAGGTGAACTACGATTGGTCTGATTCTATCCTAGTCAGGATACGTAGGCAGAGGACGCGACGTCTTTGCGAGCAAACTTAGAAGCTATCTTTAGGTTTTAACCTACACCTTTTACCCAATCCCAATCCTTAGCAAACATTTAACAAACTTAGCATGCAAACAAACAAAAGGTTCCTGTAGAGTACTACAGATGTTTAGGATGTGAAATACCTACCCTATGCATAACCAACCCCCGATCCCCGAATCTCTTAGCGTTGTTGTTACATCGCGCAAAAGGTTCTTTCTTTCTTTAGACCTTTCCTTTGGATAAATTAAAGTCCGGTTGTGAATTTTAAGAATTAAGATTCAAGTTAATCAATAGCTTGGTATCACGATTCTCACTGCAACATAAATGGCGACTTCACTGGGGACACCTTACTTAGCTTGAGGGTTTAGCCTATTTTGTTTAAATTGCATACAATTTTGTGATTTTTTACCAAAACTTCAAAAATTCGTATCTCACTCGTTTTTCATCGTTTTTCGTCCGTTCTTTTTTCGTTGTGTTCATATTCATGTGTACTTTAATGCCATGTCTTTATTTTTCTGGTTTGCATATTTTATCACTTACTTTGATTATGTGCAAGTTGTGCGCGTTTTCGCGATTGTTTGTATAGTTGCAGATGAATTTCTAAATGTTTCCTGTTAATATTTTTCTTGAAACTTGCTTGAATCCATGTCCATACATGTTAGTTAACATTCTAGGGTTTCTTTCTTGGTTGTTACCATTTTCATCTGTTAATTTTCGTCAAGTGCGAACTGTTGTCACAATATCAACTATTTCATCGGTTAACTGTTATCATCATGTTTCATTCTCACCATTTCTTATTATTTACTTGGTTGACACCATGAATATGCTTTAACTTGATTGTTATCTTGTTCAGCATTCATTTTCTTTTCTCCCCAAGTGATGAGGTTTGTTAGCTTTCATCTGTTTATTGCCCCAGTCTCCCTCCAAAGGAAGGTCAATCCACTTGACTCTCAATGTCATGGATAACTTTACCCTTCTCCTTGATTTTGTTAAGTCCTTTTGAACCTTTAGATTAAAAGCCTTAGACTTTGCTTAAGTCTAAAATACCCACCCATACTAGGAGCGTTCTTCAACTAGAACCCTAGGGTAGAGTTCGTCAACTCTACGTAAGGATCATCGTCATGATCTCTTACTCCCCCTTGAGTGCATAACTTAGTTTATGGAGTTTTGTTAAACTCTACACAAGCATTATTATGTTTGTTCCCCGCTGAACCTTGATCATGATCAAGTGTTTTTCAACCCTAGTGAGGTGAACTACGATTGCTCTGATTCTATCCTAGTCAGGATACGTAGGCAGAGGACGCGACGTCTTTGCGAGCAAACTTAGAAGCTATCTTTAGGTTTTAACCTACACCTTTTACCCAATCCCAATCCTTAGCAAACATTTAACAAACTTAGCATGCAAACAAACAAAAGGTTCCTGTAGAGTACTACAGATGTTTAGGATGTGAAATACCAACCCTATGCATAACCAACCCCCGATCCCCGAATCTCTTAGCGTTGTTGTTACATCGCGCAAAAGGTTCTTTCTTTCTTTAGACCTTTCCTTTGGATAAATTAAAGTCCGGTTGTGAATTTTAAGAATTAAGATTCAAGTTAATCAATAGCTTGGTATCACGAATCTCACTGCAACAGAAATGACGACTTCACTGGGGACACCTTACTTAGCTTGAGGGTTTAGCCTATTTTGTTTAAATTGCATACAATTTTGTGATTTTTTACCAAAACTTCAAAAATTCGTATCTCACTCGTTTTTCATCGTTTTTCGTCCGTTCTTTTTTCGTTGTGTTCATATTCATGTGTACTTTCATGCCATGTCTTTATTTTTCTGGTTTGCATATTTTATCACTTACTTTGATTATGTGCAAGTTGTGCGTGTTTTCGCGATTGTTTGTATAGTTGCAGATGAATTTCTAAATGTTTCCTGTTAATATTTTTCTTGAAACTTGCTTGAATCCATCTCAATACATGTTAGTTAACATTCTAGGGTTTCTTTCTTGGTTGTTACCATTTTCATCTGTTAATTTTCGTCAAGTGCGAACTGTTGTCACAGTATCAACTATTTCATCGGTTAACTGTTATCATCATGTTTCAGTCTCACCATTTCTTATTATTTACTTGGTTGACACCATGAATATGCTTTAACTTGATTGTTATCTTGTTCAGCATTCATTTTCTTTTCTCCCCAAGTGATGAGGTTTGTTAGCTTTCATCTGTTTATTGCCCCAGTCTCCCTCCAAAGGAAGGTCAATCCACTTGACTCTCAATGTCATGGATAACTTTACCCTTCTCCTTGATTTTGTTAAGTCCTTTTGAACCTTTAGATTAAAAGCCTTAGACTTTGCTTAAGTCTAAAATACCCACCCATACTAGGAGCGTTCTTCAACTAGAACCCTAGGGTAGAGTTCGTCAACTCTACGTAAGGATCATCGTCATGATCTCTTACTCCCCCTTGAGTGCATAACTTAGTTTATGGAGTTTTGTTAAACTCTACACAAGCATTATTATGTTTGTTCCCCGCTGAACCTTGATCATGATCAAGTGTTCTTCAACCCTAGTGAGGTGAACTACGATTGCTCTGATTCTATCCTAGTCAGGATACGTAGGCAGAGGACGCGACGTCTTTGCGAGCAAACTTAGAAGCTATCTTTAGGTTTTAACCTACACCTTTTACCCAATCCCAATCCTTAGCAAACATTTAACAAACTTAGCATGCAAACAAACAAAAGGTTCCTGTAGAGTACTACAGATGTTTAGGATGTGAAATACCTACCGTATGCATAACCAACCCCCGATCCCCGAATCTCTTAGCGTTGTTGTTACATCGCGCAAAAGGTTCTTTCTTTCTTTAGACCTTTCCTTTGGATAAATTAAAGTCCGGTTGTGAATTTTAAGAATTAAGATTCAAGTTAATCGATAGCTTGGTATCACGATTCTCACTGCAACAGAAATGACGACTTCACTGGGGACACCTTACTTAGCTTGAGGGTTTAGCCTATTTTGTTTAAATTGCATACAATTTTGTGATTTTTTACCAAAACTTCAAAAATTCGTATCTCACTCGTTTTTCATCGTTTTTCGTCCGTTCTTTTTTCGTTGTGTTCATATTCATGTGTACTTTCATTCCATGTCTTTACTTTTCTGGTTTGCATATTTTATCACTTACTTTGATTATGTGCAAGTTGTGCGCGTTTTCGCGATTGTTTGTATAGTTGCAGATGAATTTCTAAATGTTTCCTGTTAATATTTTTCTTGAAACTTGCTTGAATCCATGTCCATACATGTTAGTTAACATTCTAGGGTTTCTTTCTTGGTTGTTACCATTTTCATCTGTTAATTTTCGTCAAGTGCGAACTGTTGTCACAGTATCAACTATTTCATCAGTTAACTGTTATCATCATGTTTCATTCTCACCATTTCTTATTATTTACTTGGTTGACACCATGAATATGCTTTAACTTGATTGTTATCTTGTTCAGCATTCATTTTCTTTTCTCCCCAAGTGATGAGGTTTGTTAGCTTTCATCTGTTTATTGCCCCAGTCTCCCTCCAAAGGAAGGTCAATCCACTTGACTCTCAATGTCATGGATAACTTTACCCTTCTCCTTGATTTTGTTAAGTCCTTTTGAACCTTTAGATTAAAAGCCTTAGACTTTGCTTAAGTCTAAAATACCCACCCATAATAGGAGCGTTCCTCAACTAGAACCTTAGGGTAGAGTTCGTCAACTCTACGTAAGGATCATCGTCATGATCTCTTACTCCCCCTTGAGTGCATAACTTAGTTTATGGAGTTTTGTTAAACTCTACACAAGCATTATTATGTTTGTTCCCCTCTGAACCTTGATCATGATCAAGTGTTCTTCAACCCTAGTGAGGTGAACTACGATTGCTCTGATTCTATCCTAGTCAGGATACGTAGGCAGAGGACGCGACGTCTTTGCGAGCAAACTTAGAAGCTATCTTTAGGTTTTAACCTACACCTTTTACCCAATCCCAATCCTTAGCAAACATTTAACAAACTTAGCATGCAAACAAACAAAAGGTTCCTGTAGAGTACTACAGATGTTTAGGATGTGAAATACCTACCCTATGCATAACCAACCCCCGATCCCCGAATCTCTTAGCGTTGTTGTTACATCGCGCAAAAGGTTCTTTCTTTCTTTAGACCTTTCCTTTGGATAAATTAAAGTCCGGTTGTGAATTTTAAGAATTAAGATTCAAGTTAATCAATAGCTTGGTATCACGATTCTCACTGCAACAGAAATGGCGACTTCACTGGGGACACCTTACTTAGCTTGAGGGTTTAGCCTATTTTGTTTAAATTGCATACAATTTTGTGATTTTTTACCAAAACTTCAAAAATTCGTATCTCACTCGTTTTTCATCGTTTTTCCTCCGTTCTTTTTTCGTTGTGTTCATATTCATGTGTACTTTCATGCCATGTCTTTATTTTTCTGGTTTGCATATTTTATCACTTACTTTGATTATGTGCAAGTTGTGCGCGTTTTCGCGATTGTTTGTATAGTTGCAAATGAATTTCTAAATGTTACCTATTAATGTTTTTCTTGAAACTTGCTTGAATCCATGTCCATACATGTTAGTTAACATTCTAGGGTTTCTTTCTTGGTTGTTACCATTTTCATCTGTTAATTTTCGTCAAGTGCGAACTGTTGTCACAGTATCAACTATTTCATCGGTTAACTGTTATCATCATGTTTCATTCTCACCATTTCTTATTATTTACTTGGTTGACACCATGAATATGCTTTAACTTGATTGTTATCTTGTTCAGCATTCATTTTCTTTTCTCCCAAAGTGATGAGGTTTGTTATCTTTCATCTGTTTATTGCCCCAGTCTCCCTCCAAAGGAAGGTCAATCCACTTGACTCTCAATGTCATGGATAACTTTACCCTTCTCCTTGATTTTGTTATGTCCTTTTGAACCTTTAGATTAAAAGCCTTAGACTTTTCTTAAGTCTAAAATACCCACCCATACTAGGAGCGTTCTTCAACTAGAACCCTAGGGTAGAGTTCGTATACTCTACGTAAGGATCATCGTCATGATCTCTTACTCCCCCTTGAGTGCATAACTTAGTTTATGGAGTTTTGTTAAACTCTACACAAGCATTATTATGTTTGTTCCCCGCTGAACCTTGATCATGATCAAGTGTTCTTCAACCCTAGTGAGGTGAACTACGATTGCTCTGATTCTATCCTAGTCAGGATACGTAGGCAGAGGACGCGACGTCTTTGCGAGCAAACTTAGAAGCTATCTTTAGGTTTTAACCTACACCTTTTACCCAATCCCAATCCTTAGCAAACATTTAACAAACTTAGCATGCAAACAAACAAAAGGTTCCTGTAGAGTACTACAGATGTTTAGGATGTGAAATACCTACCCTATGCATAACCAACCCCCGATCCCCAAATCTCTTAGCGTTGTTGTTACATCGCGCAAAAGGTTCTTTCTTTCTTTAGACCTTTCCTTTGGATAAATTAAAGTCCGGTTGTGAATTTTAAGAATTAAGATTCAAGTTAATCAATAGCTTGGTATCACGATTCTCACTGCAACAGAAATGGCGACTTCACTGGGGACACCTTACTTAGCTTGAGGGTTTAGCCTATTTTGTTTAAATTGCATACAATTTTGTGATTTTTTACCAAAACTTCAAAAATTCGTATCTCACTCGTTTTTCATCGTTTTTCGTCCGTTCTTTTTTCGTTGTGTTCATATTCATGTGTACTTTCATGCCATGTCTTTATTTTTCTGGTTTGCATATTTTATCACTTACTTTGATTATGTGCAAGTTGTGCGCGTTTTCGCGATTGTTTGTATAGTTGCAGATGAATTTCTAAATGTTTCCTGTTAATATTTTTCTTGAAACTTGCTTGAATCCATGTCCATACATGTTAGTTAACATTCTAGGGTTTCTTTCTTGGTTGTTACCATTTTCATCTGTTAATTTTCGTCAAGTGCGAACTGTTGTCACAGTATCAACTATTTCATCGGTTAACTGTTATCATCATGTTTCATTCTCACCATTTCTTATTATTTACTTGGTTGACACCATGAATATGCTTTAACTTGATTGTTATCTTGTTCAGCATTCATTTTCTTTTCTCCCAAAGTGATGAGGTTTGTTATCTTTCATCTGTTTATTGCCCCAGTCTCCCTCCAAAGGAAGGTCAATCCACTTGACTCTCAATGTCATGGATAACTTTACCCTTCTCCTTGATTTTGTTAAGTCCTTTTGAACCTTTAGATTAAAAGCCTTAGACTTTTCTTAAGTCTAAAATACCCACCCATACTAGGAGCGTTCTTCAACTAGAACCCTAGGGTAGAGTTCGTCTACTCTACGTAAGGATCATCGTCATGATCTCTTACTCCCCCTTGAGTGCATAACTTAGTTTATGGAGTTTTGTTAAACTCTACACAAGCATTATTATGTTTGTTCCCCGCTGAACCTTGATCATGATCAAGTGTTCTTCAACCCTAGTGAGGTGAACTACGATTGCTCTGATTCTATCCTAGTCAGGATACGTAGGCAGAGGACGCGACGTCTTTGCGAGCAAACTTAGAAGCTATCTTTAGGTTTTAACCTACACCTTTTACCCAATCCCAATCCTTAGCAAACATTTAACAAACTTAGCATGCAAACAAACAAAAGGTTCCTGTAGAGTACTACAGATGTTTAGGATGTGAAATACCTACCCTATGCATAACCAACCCCCGATCCCCGAATCTCTTAGCGTTGTTGTTACATCGCGCAAAAGGTTCTTTCTTTCTTTAGACCTTTCCTTTGGATAAATTAAAGTCCGGTTGTGAATTTTAAGAATTAAGATTCAAGTTAATCAATAGCTTGGTATCACGATTCTCACTGCAACAGAAATGGCGACTTCACTGGGGACACCTTACTTAGCTTGTGGGTTTAGCCTATTTTGTTTAAATTGCATACAATTTTGTGATTTTTTACCAAAACTTCAAAAATTCGTATCTCACTCGTTTTTCATCGTTTTTCGTCCGTTCTTTTTTCGTTGTGTTCATATTCATGTGTACTTTCATGCCATGTCTTTATTTTTCTGGTTTGCATATTTTATCACTTACTTTGATTATGTGCAAGTTGTGCGCGTTTTCGCGATTGTTTGTATAGTTGCAGATGAATTTCTAAATGTTTCCTGTTAATATTTTTCTTGAAACTTGCTTGAATCCATGTCCATACATGTTAGTTAACATTCTAGGGTTTCTTTCTTGGTTGTTACCATTTTCATCTGTTAATTTTCGTCAAGTGCGAACTGTTGTCACAGTATCAACTATTTCATCGGTTAACTGTTATCATCATGTTTCATTCTCACCATTTCTTATTATTTACTTGGTTGACACCATGAATATGCTTTAACTTGATTGTTATCTTGTTCAGCATTCATTTTCTTTTCTCCCCAAGTGATGAGGTTTGTTGGCTTTCATCTGTTTATTGCCCCAGTCTCCCTCCAAAGGAAGGTCAATCCACTTGACTCTCAATGTCATGGATAACTTTACCCTTCTCCTTGATTTTGTTAAGTCCTTTTGAACCTTTAGATTAAAAGCCTTAGACTTTTCTTAAGTCTAAAATACCCACCCATACTAGGAGCGTTCTTCAACTAGAACCCTAGGGTAGAGTTCTTCAACTCTACGTAAGGATCAGCGTCATGATCTCTTACTCCCCCTTGAGTGCATAACTTAGTTTATGGAGTTTTGTTAAACTCTACACAAGCATTATTATGTTTGTTCCCCGCTGAACCTTGATCATGATCAAGTGTTCTTCAACCCTAGTGAGGTGAACTAGGATTGCTCTGATTCTATCCTAGTCAGGATACGTAGGCAGAGGACGCGACGTCTTTGCGAGCAAACTTAGAAGCTATCTTTAGCTTTTAACCTACACCTTTTACCCAATCCCAATCCTTAGCAAACATTTAACAAACTTAGCATGCAAACAAACAAAAGGTTCCTGTAGAGTACTACAGATGTTTAAGATGTGAAATACCTACCCTATGCATAACCAACCCTCGATCCCCGAATCTCTTAGCGTTGTTGTTACATCGCGCAAAAGGTTCTTTCTTTCTTTAGACCTTTCCTTTGGATAAATTAAAGTCCGGTTGTGAATTTTAAGAATTAAGATTCAAGTTAATCAATAGCTTGGTATCACGATTCTCACTGCAACAGAAATGGCGACTTCACTGGGGACACCTTACTTAGCTTGAGGGTTTAGCCTATTTTGTTTAAATTGCATACAATTTTGTGATTTTTTACCAAAACTTCAAAAATTCGTATCTCACTCGTTTTTCATCGTTTTTCGTCCGTTCTTTTTTCGTTGTGTTCATATTCATGTGTACTTTCATGCCATGTCTTTATTTTTCTGGTTTGCATATTTTATCACTTACTTTGATTATGTGCAAGTTGTGCGCGTTTTCGCGATTGTTTGTATAGTTGCAGATGAACTTCTAAATGTTTCCTGTTAATATTTTTCTTGAAACTTGCTTGAATCCATGTCCATACATGTTAGTTAACATTCTAGGGTTTCTTTCTTGGTTGTTACCATTTTCATCTGTTAATTTTCGTCAAGTGCGAACTGTTGTCACAGTATCAACTATTTCATCGGTTAACTGTTATCATCATGTTTCATTCTCACCATTTCTTATTATTTACTTGGTTGACACCATGAATATGCTTTAACTTGATTGTTATCTTGTTCAGCATTCATTTTCTTTTCTCCCAAAGTGATGAGGTTTGTTATCTTTCATCTGTTTATTGCCCCAGTCTCCCTCCAAAGGAAGGTCAATCCACTTGACTCTCAATGTCATGGATAACTTTACCCTTCTCCTTGATTTTGTTAAGTCCTTTTGAACCTTTAGATTAAAAGCCTTAGACTTTTCTTAAGTCTAAAATACCCACCCATACTAGGAGCGTTCTTCAACTAGAACCCTAGGGTAGAGTTCGTCTACTCTACGTAAGGATCATCGTCATGATCTCTTACTCCCCCTTGAGTGCATAACTTAGTTTATGGAGTTTTGTTAAACTCTACACAAGCATTATTATGTTTGTTCCCCGCTGAACCTTGATCATGATCAAGTGTTCTTCAACCCTAGTGAGGTGAACTACGATTGCTCTGATTCTATCCTAGTCAGGATACGTAGGCAGAGGACGCGACGTCTTTGCGAGCAAACTTAGAAGCTATCTTTAGGTTTTAACCTACACCTTTTACCCAATCCCAATCCTTAGCAAACATTTAACAAACTTAGCATGCAAACAAACAAAAGGTTCCTGTAGAGTACTACAGATGTTTAGGATGTGAAATACCTACCCTATGCATAACCAACCCCCGATCCCCGAATCTCTTAGCGTTGTTGTTACATCGCGCAAAAGGTTCTTTCTTTCTTTAGACCTTTCCTTTGGATAAATTAAAGTCCGGTTGTGAATTTTAAGAATTAAGATTCAAGTTAATCAATAGCTTGGTATCACGATTCTCACTGCAACAGAAATGGCGACTTCACTGGGGACACCTTACTTAGCTTGAGGGTTTAGCCTATTTTGTTTAAATTGCATACAATTTTGTGATTTTTTACCAAAACTTCAAAAATTCGTATCTCACTCGTTTTTTATCGTTTTTCGTCCGTTCTTTTTTCGTTGTGTTCATATTCATGTGTACTTTCAGGCCATGTCTTTATTTTTCTGGTTTGCATATTTTATCACTTACTTTGATTATGTGCAAGTTGTGCGCGTTTTCGCGATTGTTTGTATAGTTGCAGATGAATTTCTAAATGTTTCCTGTTAATATTTTTCTTGAAACTTGCTTGAATCCATGTCCATACATGTTAGTTAACATTCTAGGGTTTCTTTCTTGGTTGTTACCATTTTCATCTGTTAATTTTCGTCAAGTGCGAACTGTTGTCACAGTATCAACTATTTCATCGGTTAACTGTTATCATCATGTTTCATTCTCACCATTTCTTATTATTTACTTGGTTGACACCATGAATATGCTTTAACTTGATTGTTATCTTGTTCAGCATTCATTTTCTTTTCTCCCCAAGTGATGAGGTTTGTTCGCTTTCATCTGTTTATTGCCCCAGTCTCCCTCCAAAGGAAGGTCAATCCACTTGACTCTCAATGTCATGGATAACTTTACCCTTCTCCTTGATTTTGTTAAGTCCTTTTGAACCTTTAGATTAAAAGCCTTAGACTTTTCTTAAGTCTAAAATACCCACCCATACTAGGAGCGTTCTTCAACTAGAACCCTAGGGTAGAGTTCGTCTACTCTACGTAAGGATCATCGTCATGATCTCTTACTCCCCCTTGAGTGCATAACTTAGTTTATGGAGTTTTGTTAAACTCTACACAAGCATTATTATGTTTGTTCCCCGCTGAACCTTGATCATGATCAAGTGTTCTTCAACCCTAGTGAGGTGAACTACGATTGCTCTGATTCTATCCTAGTCAGGATACGTAGGCAGAGGACGCGACGTCTTTGCGAGCAAACTTAGAAGCTATCTTTAGGTTTTAACCTACACCTTTTACCCAATCCCAATCCTTAGCAAACATTTAACAAACTTAGCATGCAAACAAACAAAAGGTTCCTGTAGAGTACTACAGATGTTTAGGATGTGAAATACCTACCCTATGCATAACCAACCCCCGATCCCCGAATCTCTTAGCGTTGTTGTTACATCGCGCAAAAGGTTCTTTCTTTCTTTAGACCTTTCCTTTGGATAAATTAAAGTCCGGTTGTGAATTTTAAGAATTAAGATTCAAGTTAATCAATAGCTTGGTATCACGATTCTCACTGCAACAGAAATGGCGACTTCACCGGGGACACCTTACTTAGCTTGAGGGTTTAGCCTATTTTGTTTAAATTGCATACAATTTTGTGATTTTTTACCAAAACTTCAAAAATTCGTATCTCACTCGTTTTTCATCGTTTTTCGTTCGTTCTTTTTTCGTTGTGTTCATATTCATGTGTACTTTCATGACATGTCTTTATTTTTCTGGTTTGCATATTTTATCACTTACTTTGATTATGTGCAAGTTGTGCGCGTTTTCGCGATTGTTTGTATAGTTGCAGATGAATTTCTAAATGTTTCCTGTTAATATTTTTCTTGAAACTTGCTTGAATCCATGTCCATACATGTTAGTTAACATTCTAGGGTTTCTTTCTTGGTTGTTACCATTTTCATCTGTTAATTTTCGTCAAGTGCGAACTGTTGTCACAGTATCAACTATTTCATCGGTTAACTGTTATCATCATGTTTCATTCTCACTATTTCTTATTATTTACTTGGTTGACACCATGAATATGCTTTAACTTGATTGTTATCTTGTTCAGCATTCATTTTCTTTTCTCCCCAAGTGATGAGGTTTGTTAGCTTTCATCTGTTTATTGCCCCAGTCTCCCTCCAAAGGAAGGTCAATCCACTTGACTCTCAATGTCATGGATAACTTTACCCTTCTCCTTGATTTTGTTAAGTCCTTTTGAACCTTTAGATTAAAAGCCTTAGACTTTGCTTAAGTCTAAAATACCCACCCATAATAGGAGCGTTCCTCAACTAGAACCTTAGGGTAGAGTTCGTCAACTCTACGTAAGGATCATCGTCATGATCTCTTACTCCCCCTTGAGTGCATAACTTAGTTTATGGAGTTTTGTTAAACTCTACACAAGCATTATTATGTTTGTTCCCCTCTGAACCTTGATCATGATCAAGTGTTCTTCAACCCTAGTGAGGTGAACTACGATTGCTCTGATTCTATCCTAGTCAGGATACGTAGGCAGAGGACGCGACGTCTTTGCGAGCAAACTTAGAAGCTATCTTTAGCTTTTAACCTACACCTTTTACCCAATCCCAATCCTTAACAAACATTTAACAAACTTAGCATGCAAACAAACAAAAGGTTCCTGTAGAGTACTACAGATGTTTAGGATGTGAAATACCTACCCTATGCATAACCAACCCCCGATCCCCGAATCTCTTAGCGTTGTTGTTACATCGCGCAAAAGGTTCTTTCTTTCTTTAGACCTTTCCTTTGGATAAATTAAAGTCCGGTTGTGAATTTTAAGAATTAAGATTCAAGTTAATCAATAGCTTGGTATCACGATTCTCACTGCAACAGAAATGGCGACTTCACTGGGGACACCTTACTTAGCTTGAGGGTTTAGCCTATATTGTTTAAATTGCATACAATTTTGTGATTTTTTACCAAAACTTCAAAAATTCGTATCTCACTCATTTTTCATCGTTTTTCGTCCGTTCTTTTTTCGTTGTGTTCATATTCATGTGTACTTTCATGCCATGTCTTTATTTTTCTGGTTTGCATATTTTATCACTTACTTTGATTATGTGCAAGTTGTGCGTGTTTTCGCGATTGTTTGTATAGTTGCAGATGAATTTCTAAATGTTTCCTGTTAATATTTTTCTTGAAACTTGCTTGAATCCATGTCCATACATGTTAGTTAACATTCTAGGGTTTCTTTCTTGGTTGTTACCATTTTCATCTGTTAATTTTCGTCAAGTGCGAACTGTTGTCACAGTATCAACTATTTCATCGGTTAACTGTTATCATCATGTTTCATTCTCACCATTTCTTATTATTTACTTGGTTGACACCATAAATATGCTTTAACTTGATTGTTATCTTGTTCAGCATTCATTTTCTTTTCTCCCCAAGTGATGAGGTTTGTTAGCTTTCATCTGTTTATTGCCCCAGTCTCCCTCCAAAGGAAGGTCAATCCACTTGACTCTCAATGTCATGGATAACTTTACCCTTCTCCTTGATTTTGTTAAGTCCTTTTGAACCTTTAGATTAAAAGCCTTAGACTTTGCTTAAGTCTAAAATACCCACCCATACTAGGAGCGTTCTTCAACTAGAACCCTAGGGTAGAGTTCTTCAACTCTACGTAAGGATCAGCGTCATGATCTCTTACTCCCCCTTGAGTGCATAACTTAGTTTATGGAGTTTTGTTAAACTCTACACAAGCATTATTATGTTTGTTCCCCGCTGAACCTTGATCATGATCAAGTGTTCTTCAACCCTAGTGAGGTGAACTAGGATTGCTCTGATTCTATCCTAGTCAGGATACGTAGGCAGAGGACGCGACGTCTTTGCGAGCAAACTTAGAAGCTATCTTTAGCTTTTAACCTACACCTTTTACCCAATCCCAATCCTTAGCAAACATTTAACAAACTTAGCATGCAAACAAACAAAAGGTTCCTGTAGAGTACTACAGATGTTTAAGATGTGAAATACCTACCCTATGCATAACCAACCCTCGATCCCCGAATCTCTTAGCGTTGTTGTTACATCGCGCAAAAGGTTCTTTCTTTCTTTAGACCTTTCCTTTGGATAAATTAAAGTCCGGTTGTGAATTTTAAGAATTAAGATTCAAGTTAATCAATAGCTTGGTATCACGATTCTCACTGCAACAGAAATGGAGACTTCACTGGGGACACCTTACTTAGCTTGAGGGTTTAGCCTATTTTGTTTAAATTGCATACAATTTTGTGATTTTTTACCAAAACTTCAAAAATTCGTATCTCACTCGTTTTTCATCGTTTTTCGTCCGTTCTTTTTTCGTTGTGTTCATATTCATGTGTACTTTCATGCCATGTCTTTATTTTTCTGGTTTGCATATTTTATCACTTACTTTGATTATGTGCAAGTTGTGCGCGTTTTCGCGATTCTTTGTATAGTTGCAGATGAATTTCTAAATGTTTCCTGTTAATATTTTTCTTGAAACATGCTTGAATCCATGTCCATACATGTTAGTTAACATTCTAGGGTTTCTTTCTTAGTTGTTACCATTTTAATCTGTTAATTTTCGTCAAGTGCGAACTGTTGTCACAGTATCAACTATTTCATCGGTTAACTGTTATCATCGTGTTTCATTCTCACCATTTCTTATTATTTACTTGGTTGACACCATGAATATGCTTTAACTTGTTTGTTATCTTGTTCAGCATTCATTTTCTTTTCTCCCCAAGTGATGAGGTTTGTTAGCTTTCATCTGTTTATTGCCCCAGTCTCCCTCCAAAGGAAGGTCAATCCACTTGACTCTCAATGTCATGGATAACTTTACCCTTCTCCTTGATTTTGTTAAGTCCTTTTGAACCTTTAGATTAAAAGCCTTAGACTTTGCTTAAGTATAAAATACCCACCCATACTAGGAGCGTTCTTCAACTAGAACCCTAGGGTAGAGTTCTTCAACTCTACGTAAGGATCAGCGTCATGATCTCTTACTCCCCCTTGAGTGCATAACTTAGTTTATGGAGTTTTGTTAAACTCTACACAAGCATTATTATGTTTGTTCCCCGCTGAACCTTGATCATGATCAAGTGTTCTTTAATCCTAGTGAGGTGAACTAGGATTGCTCTGATTCTATCCTAGTGAGGATACGTAGGCAGAGGACGCGACGTCTTTGCGAGCAAACTTAGAAGCTATCTTTAGCTTTTAACCTACACCTTTTACCCAATTCCAATCCTTAGCAAACATTTAACAAACTTAGCATGCAAACAAACAAAAGGTTCCTGTAGAGTACTACAGATGTTTAAGATGAGAAATACCTACCCTATGCATAACCAACCCTCGATCCCCGAATCTCTTAGCGTTGTTGTTACATCACGCAAAAGGTTCTTTCTTTCTTTAGACCTTTCCTTTGGATAAATTAAAGTCCGGTTGTGAATTTTAAGAATTAAGATTCAAGTTAATCGATAGCTTGGTATCACGATTCTCACTGCAACAGAAATGGCGACTTCACTGGGGACACCTTACTTAGCTTGAGGGTTTAGCCTATTTTGTTTAAATTGCATACAATTTTGTGATTTTTTACCAAAACTTCAAAAATTCGTATCTCACTCGTTTTTCATCGTTTTTCGTCCGTTCTTTTTTCGTTGTGTTCATATTCATGTGTACTTTCATGCCATGTCTTTATTTTTCTGGTTTGCATATTTTATCACTTACTTTGATTATGTGCAAGTTGTGCGCGTTTTCGCGATTGTTTGTATAGTTGCAGATGAATTTCTAAATGTTTCCTGTTAATATTTTTCTTGAAACATGCTTGAATCCATGTCCATACATGTTAGTTAACATTCTAGGGTTTCTTTCTTAGTTGTTACCATTTTAATCTGTTAATTTTCGTCAAGTGCGAACTGTTGTCACAGTATCAACTATTTCATCGGTTAACTGTTATCATCGTGTTTCATTCTCACCATTTCTTATTATTTACTTGGTTGACACCATGAATATGCTTTATCTTGATTGTTATCTTGTTCAGCATTCATTTTCTTTTCTCCCCAAGTGATGAGGTTTGTTAGCTTTCATCTGTTTATTGCCCCAGTCTCCCTCCAAAGGAAGGTCAATCCACTTGACTCTCAATGTCATGGATAACTTTACCCTTCTCCTTGATTTTGTTAAGTCCTTTTGAACCTTTAGATTAAAAGCCTTAGACTTTGCTTAAGTCTAAAATACCCACCCATAATAGGAGCGTTCCTCAACTAGAACCATAGGGTAGAGTTCGTCAACTCTACGTAAGGATCATCGTCATGATCTCTTACTCCCCCTTGAGTGCATAACTTAGTTTATGGAGTTTTGTTAAACTCTACACAAGCATTATTATGTTTGTTCCCCGCTGAACCTTGATCATGATCAAGTGTTATTCAACCCTAGTGAGGTGAACTACGATTGCTCTGATTCTATCCTAGTCAGGATACGTAGGCAGAGGACGCGACGTCTTTGCGAGCAAACTTAGAAGCTATCTTTAGCTTTTAACCTACACCTTTTACCCAATCCCAATCCTTAGCAAACATTTAACAAACTTAGCATGCAAACAAACAAAAGGTTCCTGTAGAGTACTACAGATGTTTAAGATGTGAAATACCTACCCTATGCATAACCAACCCTCGATCCCCGAATCTCTTAGCGTTGTTGTTACATCGCGCAAAAGGTTCTTTCTTTCTTTAGACCTTTCCTTTGGATAAATTAAAGTCCGGTTGTGAATTTTAAGAATTAAGATTCAAGTTAATAAATAGCTTGGTATCACGATTCTCACTGCAACAGAAATGGCGACTTCACTGGGGACACCTTACTTAGCTTGAGGGTTTAGCCTATTTTGTTTAAATTGCATACAATTTTGTGATTTTTTTACCAAAACTTCAAAAATTCGTATCTCACTCGTTTTTCATCGTTTTTCGTCCGTTCTTTTTTCGTTGTGTTCATATTCATGTGTACTTTCATGCCATGTCTTTATTTTTCTGGTTTGCATATTTTATCACTTACTTTGATTATGTGCAAGTTGTGCGCGTTTTCGCGATTGTTTGTATAGTTGCAGATGAATTTCTAAATGTTTCCTGTTAATATTTTTCTTGAAACTTGCTTGAATCCATGTCCATACATGTTAGTTAACATTCTAGGGTTTCTTTCTTAGTTGTTACCATTTTAATCTGTTAATTTTCGTCAAGTGCGAACTGTTGTCACAGTATCAACTATTTCATCGGTTAACTGTTATCATCGTGTTTCATTCTCACCATTTCTTATCATTTACTTGGTTGACACCATGAATATGCTTTAACTTGATTGTTATCTTGTTCAGCATTCATTTTCTTTTCTCCCCAAGTGATGAGGTTTGTTAGCTTTCATCTGTTTATTGCCCCAGTCTCCCTCCAAAGGAAGGTCAATCCACTTGACTCTCAATGTCATGGATAACTTTACCCTTCTCCTTGATTTTGTTAAGTCCTTTTGAACCTTTAGATTAAAAGCCTTAGACTTTGCTTAAGTCTAAAATACCCACCCATACTAGGAGCGTTCCTCAACTAGAACCATAGGGTAGAGTTCGTCAACTCTACGTAAGGATCAGCGTCATGATCTCTTACTCCCCCTTGAGTGCATAACTTGGTTTATGGAGTTTTGTTAAACTCTACACAAGCATTATTATGTTTGTTCCCCGCTGAACCTTGATCATGATCAAGTGTTATTCAACCCTAGTGAGGTGAACTAGGATTGCTCTGATTCTATCCTAGTCAGGATACGTAGGCAGAGGATGCGACGTCTTAGCAAACTTAGAAGCTATCTTTAGCTTTTAACCTACACCTTTTACCCAATCCCAATCCTTAGCAAACATTTAACAAACTTAGCATGCAAACAAACAAAAGGTTCCTGTAGAGTACTACAGATGTTTAAGATGTGAAATACCTACCCTATGCATAACCAACCCTCGATCCCCGAATCTCTTAGCGTTGTTGTTACATCGCGCAAAAGGTTCTTTCTTTCTTTAGACCTTTCCTTTGGATAAATTAAAGTCCGGTTGTGAATTTTAAGAATTAAGATTCAAGTTAATAAATAGCTTGGTATCACGATTCTCACTGCAACAGAAATGGCGACTTCACTGGGGACACCTTACTTAGCTTGAGGGTTTAGCCTATTTTGTTTAAATTGCATACAATTTTGTGATTTTTTTACCAAAACTTCAAAAATTCGTATCTCACTCGTTTTTCATTGTTTTTCGTCCGTTCTTTTTTCGTTGTGTTCATATTCATGTGTACTTTCATGCCATGTCTTTATTTTTCTGGTTTGCATATTTTATCACTTACTTTGATTATGTGCAAGTTGTGCGCGTTTTCGCGATTGTTTGTATAGTTGCAGATGAATTTCTAAATGTTTCATGTTAATATTTTTCTTGAAACTTGCTTGAATCCATGTCCATACATGTTAGTTAACATTCTAGGGTTTCTTTCTTAGTTGTTACCATTTTAATCTGTTAATTTTCGTCAAGTGCGAACTGTTGTCACAGTATCAACTATTTCATCGGTTAACTGTTATCATCGTGTTTCATTCTCACCATTTCTTATTATTTACTTGGTTGACACCATGAATATGCTTTATCTTGATTGTTATCTTGTTCAGCATTCATTTTCTTTTCTCCCCAAGTGATGAGGTTTGTTAGCTTTCATCTGTTTATTGCCCCAGTCTCCCTCCAAAGGAAGGTCAATCCACTTGACTCTCAATGTCATGGATAACTTTACCCTTCTCCTTGATTTTGTTAAGTCCTTTTGAACCTTTAGATTAAAAGCCTTAGACTTTGCTTAAGTCTAAAATACCCACCCATACTAGGAGCGTTCTTCAACTAGAACCCTAGGGTAGAGTTCGTCAACTCTACGTAAGGATCATCGTCATGATCTCTTACTCCCCCTTGAGTGCATAACTTGGTTTATGGAGTTTTGTTAAACTCTACACAAGCATTATTATGTTTGTTCCCCGCTGAACCTTGATCATGATCAAGTGTTATTCAACCCTAGTGAGGTGAACTAGGATTGCTCTGATTCTATCCTAGTCAGGATACGTAGGCAGAGGACGCGACGTCTTTGCGAGCAAACTTAGAAGCTATCTTTAGCTTTTAACCTACACCTTTTACCCAATCCCAATCCTTAGCAAACATTTAACAAACTTAGCATGCAAACAAACAAAAGGTTCCTGTAGAGTACTACAGATGTTTAAGATGTGAAATACCTACCCTATGCATAACCAACCCTCGATCCCCGAATCTCTTAGCGTTGTTGTTACATCGCGCAAAAGGTTCTTTCTTTCTTTAGACCTTTCCTTTGGATAAATTAAAGTCCGGTTGTGAATTTTAAGAATTAAGATTCAAGTTAATAAATAGCTTGGTATCACGATTCTCACTGCAACAGAAATGGCGACTTCACTGGGGACACCTTACTTAGCTTGAGGGTTTAGCCTATTTTGTTTAAATTGCATTCAATTTTGTGATTTTTTTACCAAAACTTCAAAAATTCGTATCTCACTCGTTTTTCCTCGTTTTTCGTCCGTTCTTTTTTCGTTGTGTTCATATTCATGTGTACTTTCATGCCATGTCTTTATTTTTCTGGTTTGCATATTTTATCACTTACTTTGATTATGTGCAAGTTGTGCGCGTTTTCACGATTGTTTGTATAGTTGCAGATGAATTTCTAAATGTTTCCTGTTAATATTTTTCTTGAAACTTGCTTGAATCCATGTCCATACATGTTAGTTAACATTCTAGGGTTTCTTTCTTAGTTGTTACCATTTTAATCTGTTAATTTTCGTCAAGTGCGAACTGTTGTCACAGTATCAACTATTTCATCGGTTAACTGTTATCATCGTGTTTCATTCTCACCATTTCTTATCATTTACTTGGTTGACACCATGAATATGCTTTAACTTGATTGTTATCTTGTTCAGCATTCATTTTCTTTTCTCCCCAAGTGATGAGGTTTGTTAGCTTTCATCTGTTTATTGCCCCAGTCTCCCTCCAAAGGAAGGTCAATCCACTTGACTCTCAATGTCATGGATAACTTTACCCTTCTCCTTGATTTTGTTAAGTCCTTTTGAACCTTTAGATTAAAAGCCTTAGACTTTGCTTAAGTCTAAAATACCCACCCATACTAGGAGCGTTCCTCAACTAGAACCATAGGGTAGAGTTCGTCAACTCTACGTAAGGATCAGCGTCATGATCTCTTACTCCCCCTTGAGTGCATAACTTGGTTTATGGAGTTTTGTTAAACTCTACACAAGCATTATTATGTTTGTTCCCCGCTGAACCTTGATCATGATCAAGTGTTATTCAACCCTAGTGAGGTGAACTAGGATTGCTCTGATTCTATCCTAGTCAGGATACGTAGGCAGAGGATGCGACGTCTTAGCAAACTTAGAAGCTATCTTTAGCTTTTAACCTACACCTTTTACCCAATCCCAATCCTTAGCAAACATTTAACAAACTTAGCATGCAAACAAACAAAAGGTTCCTGTAGAGTACTACAGATGTTTAAGATGTGAAATACCTACCCTATGCATAACCAACCCTCGATCCCCGAATCTCTTAGCGTTGTTGTTACATCGCGCAAAAGGTTCTTTCTTTCTTTAGACCTTTCCTTTGGATAAATTAAAGTCCGGTTGTGAATTTTAAGAATTAAGATTCAAGTTAATAAATAGCTTGGTATCACGATTCTCACTGCAACAGAAATGGCGACTTCACTGGGGACACCTTACTTAGCTTGAGGGTTTAGCCTATTTTGTTTAAATTGCATACAATTTTGTGATTTTTTTACCAAAACTTCAAAAATTCGTATCTCACTCGTTTTTCATTGTTTTTCGTCCGTTCTTTTTTCGTTGTGTTCATATTCATGTGTACTTTCATGCCATGTCTTTATTTTTCTGGTTTGCATATTTTATCACTTACTTTGATTATGTGCAAGTTGTGCGCGTTTTCGCGATTGTTTGTATAGTTGCAGATGAATTTCTAAATGTTTCCTGTTAATATTTTTCTTGAAACTTGCTTGAATCCATGTCCATATATGTTAGTTAACATTCTAGGGTTTCTTTCTTAGTTGTTACCATTTTAATCTGTTAATTTTCGTCAAGTGCGAACTGTTGTCACAGTATCAACTATTTCATCGGTTAACTGTTATCATCGTGTTTCATTCTAACCATTTCTTATTATTTACTTGGTTGACACCATGAATATGCTTTATCTTGATTGTTATCTTGTTCAGCATTCATTTTCTTTTCTCCCCAAGTGATGAGGTTTGTTAGCTTTCATCTGTTTATTGCCCCAGTCTCCCTCCAAAGGAAGGTCAATCCACTTGACTCTCAATGTCATGGATAACTTTACCCTTCTCCTTTATTTTGTTAAGTCCTTTTGAACCTTTAGATTAAAAGCCTTAGACTTTGCTTAAGTCTAAAATACCCACCCATACTAGGAGCGTTCTTCAACTAGAACCCTAGGGTAGAGTTCGTCAACTCTACGTAAGGATCATCGTCATGATCTCTTACTCCCCCTTGAGTGCATAACTTGGTTTATGGAGTTTTGTTAAACTCTACACAAGCATTATTATGTTTGTTCCCCGCTGAACCTTGATCATGATCAAGTGTTATTCAACCCTAGTGAGGTGAACTAGGATTGCTCTGATTCTATCCTAGTCAGGATACGTAGGCAGAGGACGCGACGTCTTTGCGAGCAAACTTAGAAGCTATCTTTAGCTTTTAACCTACACCTTTTACCCAATCCCAATCCTTAGCAAACATTTAACAAACTTAGCATGCAAACAAACAAAAGGTTCCTGTAGAGTACTACAGATGTTTAAGATGTGAAATACCTACCCTATGCATAACCAACCCTCGATCCCCGAATCTCTTAGCGTTGTTGTTACATCGCGCAAAAGGTTCTTTCTTTCTTTAGACCTTTCCTTTGGATAAATTAAAGTCCGGTTGTGAATTTTAAGAATTAAGATTCAAGTTAAAAAATAGCTTGGTATCACGATTCTCACTGCAACAGAAATGGCGACTTCACTGGGGACACCTTACTTAGCTTGAGGGTTTAGCCTATTTTGTTTAAATTGCATACAATTTTGTGATTTTTTTACCAAAACTTCAAAAATTCGTATCTCACTCGTTTTTCATCGTTTTTCGTCCGTTCTTTTTTCGTTGTGTTCATATTCATGTGTACTTTCATGCCATGTCTTTATTTTTCTGGTTTGCATATTTTATCACTTACTTTGATTATGTGCAAGTTGTGCGCGTTTTCGCGATTGTTTGTATAGTTGCAGATGAATTTCTAAATGTTTCCTTTTAATATTTTTCTTGAAACTTGCTTGAATCCATGTCCATACATGTTAGTTAACATTCTAGGGTTTCTTTCTTAGTTGTTACCATTTTAATTTGTTAATTTTCGTCAAGTGCGAACTGTTGTCACAGTATCAACTTTTTCATCGGTTAACTGTTATCATCGTGTTTCATTCTCACCATTTCTTATCATTTACTTGGTTGACACCATGAATATGCTTTAACTTGATTGTTATCTTGTTCAGCATTCATTTTCTTTTCTCCCCAAGTGATGAGGTTTGTTAGCTTTCATCTGTTAATTGCCCCAGTCTCCCTCCAAAGGAAGGTCAATCCACTTGACTCTCAATGTCATGGATAACTTTACCCTTCTCCTTGGTTTTGTTAAGTCCTTTTGAACCTTTAGATTAAAAGCCTTAGACTTTGCTTAAGTCTAAAATACCCACTCATAATAGGAGCGTTCCTCAACTAGAACCATAGGGTAGAGTTCGTCAACTCTACGTAAGGATCATCGTCATGATCTCTTACTCCCCCTTGAGTGCAAAACTTAGTTTATGGAGTTTTGTTAAACTCTACACAAGCATTATTATGTTTGTTCCCCTCTGAACCTTGATCATGATCAAGTGTTCTTCAACCCTAGTGAGGTGAACTACGATTGCTCTGATTCTATCCTAGTCAGGATACGTAGGCAGAGGACGCGACGTCTTTGCGAGCAAACTTAGAAGCTATCTTTAGCTTTTAACCTACACCTTTTACCCAATCCCAATCCTTAACAAACATTTAACAAACTTAGCATGCAAACAAACAAAAGGTTCCTGTAGAGTACTACAGATGTTTAGGATATGAAATACCTACCCTATGCATAACCAACCCCCGATCCCCGAATCTCTTAGCGTTGTTGTTACATCGCGCAAAAGGTTCTTTCTTTCTTTAGACCTTTCCTTTGGATAAATTAAAGTCCGGTTGTGAATTTTAAGAATTAATATTCAAGTTAATCAATAGCTTGGTATCACGATTCTCACTGCAACAGAAATGGCGACTTCACTGGGGACACCTTACTTAGCTTGAGGGTTTAGCCTATTTTGTTTAAATTGCATACAATTTTGTGATTTTTTACCAAAACTTCAAAAATTCGTATCTCACTCATTTTTCATCGTTTTTCGTCTGTTCTTTTTTCGTTGTGTTCATATTCATGTGTACTTTCATGCCATGTCTTTATTTTTCTGGTTTGCATATTTTATCACTTACTTTGATTATGTGCAAGTTGTGCGTGTTTTCGCGATTGTTTGTATAGTTGCAGATGAATTTCTAAATGTTTCCTGTTAATATTTTTCTTGAAACTTGCTTGAATCCATGTCCATACATGTTAGTTAACATTCTAGGATTTCTTTCTTGGTTGTTACCATTTTCATCTGTTAATTTTCGTCAAGTGCGAACTGTTGTCACAGTATCAACTATTTCATCGGTTAACTGTTATCATCATGTTTCATTCTCACCATTTCTTATTATTTACTTGGTTGACACCATGAATATGCTTTAACTTGATTGTTATCTTGTTCAGCATTCATTTTCTTTTCTCCCGAAGTGATGAGGTTTGTTAGCTTTCATCTGTTTATTGCCCCAGTCTCCCTCCAAAGGAAGGTCAATCCACTTGACTCTCAATGTCATGGATAACTTTACCCTTCTCCTTGATTTTGTTAAGTCCTTTTGAACCTTTAGATTAAAAGCCTTAGACTTTGCTTAAGTCTAAAATACCCACCCATACTAGGAGCGTTCTTCAACTAGAACCCTAGGGTAGAGTTCGTCAACTCTACGTAAGGATCAGCGTCATGATCTCTTACTCCCCCTTGAGTGCATAACTTAGTTTATGGAGTTTTGTTAAACTCTACACAAGCATTATTATGTTTGTTCCCCGCTGAACCTTGATCATGATCAAGTGTTCTTCAACCCTAGTGAGGTGAACTACGATTGCTCTGATTCTACCCTAGTCAGGATACGTAGGCAGAGGACACGACGTCTTTGCGAGCAAACTTAGAAGCTATCTTTAGCTTTTAACCTACACCTTTTACCCAATCCCAATCCTTAGCAAACATTTAACAAACTTAGCATGCAAACAAACAAAAGGTTCCTGTAGAGTACTACAGATGTTTAAGATGCGAAATACCTACCCTATGCATAACAAACCCTCGATCCCCGAATCTCTTAGCGTTGTTGTTACATCGCGCAAAAGGTTCTTTCTTTCTTTAGACCTTTCCTTTGGATAAATTAAAGTCCGGTTGTGAATTTTAAGAATTAAGATTCAAGTTAATCAATAGCTTGGTATCACGATTCTCACTGCAACAGAAATGGCGACTTCACTGGGGACACCTTACTTAGCTTGAGGGTTTAGCCTATTTTGTTTAAATTGCATACAATTTTGTGATTTTTTTACCAAAACTTCAAAAATTCGTATCTCACTCGTTTTTCATCATTTTTCGTCCGTTCTTTTTTCGTTGTGTTCATATTCATGTGTACTTTCATGCCATGTCTTTATTTTTCTGGTTTGCATATTTTATCACTTACTTTGATTATGTGCAAGTTGTGCGCGTTTTCGCGATTGTTTGTATAGTTGCAGATGAATTTCTAAATGTTTCCTGTTAATATTTTTCTTGAAACTTGCTTGAATCCATGTCCATACATGTTAGTTAACATTCTAGGGTTTCTTTCTTGGTTGTTACCATTTTCATCTGTTAATTTTCGTCAAGTGCGAACTGTTGTCACAGTATCAACTATTTCATCGGTTAACTGTTATCATCATGTTTCATTCTCACCATTTCTTATTATTTACTTGGTTGACACCATGAATATGGTTTAACTTGATTGTTATCTTGTTCAGCATTCATTTTATTTTCTCCCCAAGTGATGAGGTTTGTTAGCTTTCATCTGTTTATTGCCCCAGTCTCCCTCCAAAGGAAGGTCAATCCACTTGACTCTCAATGTCATGGATAACTTTACCCTTCTCCTTGATTTTGTTAAGTCCTTTTGAACCTTTAGATTAAAAGCCTTAGACTTTTCTTAAGTCTAAAATACCCACCCATACTAGGAGCGTTCTTCAACTAGAACCCTAGGGTAGAGTTCGTCAACTCTACGTAAGGATCAGCGTCATGATCTCTTACTCCCCCTTGAGTGCATAACTTAGTTTATGGAGTTTTGTTAAACTCTACACAAGCATTATTATGTTTGTTCCCTGCTGAACCTTGATCATGATCAAGTGTTCTTCAACCCTAGTGAGGTGAACTACGATTGCTCTGATTCTATCCTAGTCAGGATACGTAGGCAGAGGACGCGACGTCTTTGCGAGCAAACTTAGAAGCTATCTTTAGCTTTTAACCTACACCTTTTACCCAATCCCAATCCTTAGCAAACATTTAACAAACTTAGCATGCAAACAAGCAAAAGGTTCCTGTAGAGTACTACAGATGTTTAAGATGTGAAATACCTACCTTATGCATACCCAACCCTCGATCCCCGAATCTCTTAGCGTTGTTGTTACATCGCGCAAAAGGTTCTTTCTTTCTTTAGACCTTTCCTTTGGATAAATTAAAGTCCGGTTGTGAATTTTAAGAATTAAGATTCAAGTTAATCAATAGCTTGGTATCACGATTCTCACTGCAACAGAAATGGCGACTTCACTGGGGACACCTTACTTAGCTTGAGGGTTTAGCCTATTTTGTTTAAATTGCATACAATTTTGTGATTTTTTTACCAAAACTTCAAAAATTCGTATCTCACTCGTTTTTCATCATTTTTCGTCCGTTCTTTTTTCGTTGTGTTCATATTCATGTGTACTTTCATGCCATGTCTTTATTTTTATGGTTTGCATAATTTATCACTTACTTTGATTATGTGCAAGTTGTGCGCGTTTTCGCGATTGTTTGTATAGTTGCAGATGAATTTCTAAATGTTTCCTGTTAATATTTTTCTTGAAACTTGCTTGAATCCATGTCCATACATGTTAGTTAACATTCTAGGGTTTCTTTCTTGGTTGTTACCATTTTCATCTGTTAATTTTCGTCAAGTGCGAACTGTTGTCACAGTATCAACTATTTCATCGGTTAACTGTTATCATCATGTTTCATTCTCACCATTTCTTATTATTTACTTGGTTGACACCATGAATATGGTTTAACTTGATTGTTATCTTGTTCAGCATTCATTTTATTTTCTCCCCAAGTGATGAGGTTTGTTAGCTTTCATCTGTTTATTGCCCCAGTCTCCCTCCAAAGGAAGGTCAATCCACTTGACTCTCAATGTCATGGATAACTTTACCCTTCTCCTTGATTTTGTTAAGTCCTTTTGAACCTTTAGATTAAAAGCCTTAGACTTTTCTTAAGTCTAAAATACCCACCCATACTAGGAGCGTTCTTCAACTAGAACCCTAGGGTAGAGTTCGTCAACTCTACGTAATGATCAGCGTCATGATCTCTTACTCCCCCTTGAGTGCATAACTTAGTTTATGGAGTTTTGTTAAACTCTACACAAGCATTATTATGTTTGTTCCCTGCTGAACCTTGATCATGATCAAGTGTTCTTCAACCCTAGTGAGGTGAACTACGATTGCTCTGATTCTATCCTAGTCAGGATACGTAGGCAGAGGACGCGACGTCTTTGCGAGCAAACTTAGAAGTTATCTTTAGCTTTTAACCTACACCTTTTACCCAATCCCAATCCTTAGCAAACATTTAACAAACTTAGCATGCAAACAAGCAAAAGGTTCCTGTAGAGTACTACAGATGTTTAAGATGTGAAATACCTACCTTATGCATACCCAACCCTCGATCCCCGAATCTCTTAGCGTTGTTGTTACATCGCGCAAAAGGTTCTTTCTTTCTTTAGACCTTTCCTTTGGATAAATTAAAGTCCGGTTGTGAACTTTAAGAATTAAGATTCAAGTTAATCAATAGCTTGGTATCACGATTCTCACTGTAACAGAAATGGCGACTTCACTGGGGACACCTTACTTAGCTTGAGGGTTTAGCCTATTTTGTTTAAATTGCATACAATTTTGTGATTTTTTTACCAAAACTTCAAAAATTCGTATCTCACTCGTTTTTCATCGTTTTTCGTCGGTTCTTTTTTCGTTGTGTTCATATTCATGTGGAATTTCATGCCATGTCTTTATTTTTCTGGTTTGCATATTTTATCACTTACTTTGATTATGTGCAAGTTGTGCGCGTTTTCGCGATTGTTTGTATAGTTGCAGATGAATTTCTAAATGTTTCCTGTTAATATTTTTCTTGAAACTTGCTTGAATCCATGTCCATACATGTTAGTTAACATTCTAGGGTTTCTTTCTTGGTTGTTACCATTTTCATCTGTTAATTTTCGTCAAGTGCGAACTGTTGTCACAGTATCAACTATTTCATCGGTTAACTGTTATCATCATGTTTCATTCTCACCATTTCTTATTATTTACTTGGTTGACACCATGAATATGCTTTAACTTGATTGTTATCTTGTTCAGCATTCATTTTCTTTTCTCCCCAAGTGATGAGGTTTGTTAGCTTTCATCTGTTTATTGCCCCAGTCTCCCTCCAAAGGAAGGTCAATCCACTTGACTCTCAATGTCATGGATAACTTTACCCTTCTCCTTGATTTTGTTAAGTCCTTTTGAACCTTTAGATTAAAAGCCTTAGACTTTGCTTAAGTCTAAAATACCCACCCATACTAGGAGCGTTCTTCAACTAGAACCCTAGGGTAGAGTTCGTCAACTCTACGTAAGGATCAGCGTCATGATCTCTTACTCCCCCTTGAGTGCATAACTTAGTTTATGGAGTTTTGTTAAACTCTACACAAGCATTATTATGTTTGTTCCCCGCTGAACCTTGATCATGATCAAGTGTTCTTCAACCCTAGTGAGGTGAACTACGATTGCTCTGATTCTATCCTAGTCAGGATACGTAGGCAGAGGACGCGACGTCTTTGCGAGCAAACTTAGAAGCTATCTTTAGCTTTTAACCTACACCTTTTACCCAATCCCAATCCTTAGCAAACATTTAACAAACTTAGCATGCAAACAAACAAAAGGTTCCTGTAGAGTACTACAGATGTTTAAGATGCGAAATACCTACCCTATGCATAACAAACCCTCGATCCCCGAATCTCTTAGCGTTGTTGTTACATCGCGCAAAAGGTTCTTTCTTTCTTTAGACCTTTCCATTGGATAAATTAAAGTCCGGTTGTGAATTTTAAGAATTAAGATTCAAGTTAATCAATAGCTTGGTATCACGATTCTCACTGCAACAGAAATGGCGACTTCACTGGGGACACCTTACTTAGCTTGAGGGTTTAGCCTATTTTGTTTAAATTGCATACAATTTTGTGATTTTTTTACCAAAACTTCAAAAATTCGTATCTCACTCGTTTTTCATCATTTTTCGTCCGTTCTTTTTTAGTTGTGTTCATATTCATGTGTACTTTCATGCCATGTCTTTATTTTTCTGGTTTGCATATTTTATCACTTACTTTGATTATGTGCAAGTTGTGCGCGTTTTCGCGATTGTTTGTATAGTTGAAGATGAATTTCTAAATGTTTCCTGTTAATATTTTTCTTGAAACTTGCTTGAATCCATGTCCATACATGTTAGTTAACATTCTAGGGTTTCTTTCTTGGTTGTTACCATTTTCATCTGTTAATTTTCGTCAAGTGCGAACTGTTGTCACAGTATCAACTATTTCATCGGTTAACTGTTATCATCATGTTTCATTCTCACCATTTCTTATTATTTACTTGGTTGACACCATGAATATGCTTTAACTTGATTGTTATCTTGTTCAGCATTCATTTTCTTTTCTCCCCAAGTGATGAGGTTTGTTAGCTTTCATCTGTTTATTGCCCCAGTCTCCCTCCAAAGGAAGGTCAATCCACTTGACTCTCAATGTCATGGATAACTTTACCCTTCTCCTTGATTTTGTTAAGTCCTTTTGAACCTTTAGATTAAAAGCCTTAGACTTTTCTTAAGTCTAAAATACCCACCCATACTAGGAGCGTTCTTCAACTAGAACCCTAGGGTAGAGTTCGTCAACTCTACGTAAGGATCAGCGTCATGATCTCTTACTCCCCCTTGAGTGCATAACTTAGTTTATGGAGTTTTGTTAAACTCTACACAAGCATTATTATGTTTGTTCCCCGCTGAACCTTGATCATGATCAAGTGTTCTTCAACCCTAGTGAGGTGAACTACGATTGCTCTGATTCTATCCTAGTCAGGATACGTAGGCAGAGGACGCGACGTCTTTGCGAGCAAACTTAGAAGCTATCTTTAGCTTTTAACCTACACCTTTTACCCAATCCCAATCCTTAGCAAACATTTAACAAACTTAGCATGCAAACAAGCAAAAGGTTCCTGTACAGTACTACAGATGTTTAAGATGTGAAATACCTACCCTATGCATACCCAACCCTCGATCCCCGAATCTCTTAGCGTTGTTGTTACATCGCGCAAAAGGTTCTTTCTTTCTTTAGACCTTTCCTTTGGATAAATTAAAGTCCGGTTGTGAATTTTAAGAATTAAGATTCAAGTTAATCAATAGCTTGGTATCACGATTCTCACTGCAACAGAAATGGCGACTTCACTGGGGACACCTTACTTAGCTTGAGGGTTTAGCCTATTTTGTTTAAATTGCATACAATTTTGTGATTTTTTTACCAAAACTTCAAAAATTCGTATCTCACTCGTTTTTCATCGTTTTTCGTCGGTTCTTTTTTCGTTGTGTTCATATTCATGTGGAATTTCATGCCATGTCTTTATTTTTCTGGTTTGCATATTTTATCACTTACTTTGATTATGTGCAAGTTGTGCGCGTTTTCGCGATTGTTTGTATAGTTGCAGATGAATTTCTAAATGTTTCCTGTTAATATTTTTCTTGAAACTTTCTTGAATCCATGTCCATACATGTTAGTTAACATTCTAGGGTTTCTTTCTTGGTTGTTACCATTTTCATCTGTTAATTTTCGTCAAGTGCGAACTGTTGTCACAGTATCAACTATTTCATCGGTTAACTGTTATCATCATGTTTCATTCTCACCATTTCTTATTATTTACTTGGTTGACAACATGAATATGCTTTAACTTGATTGTTATCTTGTTCAGCATTCATTTTCTTTTCTCCCCAAGTGATGAGGTTTGTTAGCTTTCATCTGTTTATTGCCCCAGTCTCCCTCCAAAGGAAGGTCAATCCACTTGACTCTCAATGTCATGGATAACTTTACCCTTCTCCTTGATTTTGTTAAGTCCTTTTGAACCTTTAGATTAAAAGCCTTAGACTTTGCTTAAGTCTAAAATACCCACCCATACTAGGAGCGTTCTTCAACTAGAACCCTAGGGTAGAGTTCGTTAACTCTACGTAAGGATCAGCGTCATGATCTCTTACTCCCCCTTGAGTGCATAACTTAGTTTATGGAGATTTGTTAAACTCTACACAAGCATTATTATGTTTGTTCCCCGCTGAACCTTGATCATGATCAAGTGTTCTTCAACCCTAGTGAGGTGAACTACGATTGCTCTGATTCTATCCTAGTCAGGATACGTAGGCAGAGGACGCGACGTCTTTGCGAGCAAACTTAGAAGCTATCTTTAGCTTTTAACCTACACCTTTTACCCAATCCCAATCCTTAGCAAACATTTAACAAACATAGCATGCAAACAAACAAAAGGTTCCTGTAGAGTACTACAAATGTTTAGGATGCGAAATACCTACCCTATGCATAACCAACCCCCGATCCCCGAATCTCTTAGCGTTGTTGTTACATCGCGCAAAAGGTTCTTTCTTTCTTTAGACCTTTCCTTTGGATAAATTAAAGTCCGGTTGTGAATTTTAAGAATTAAGATTCAAGTTAATCAATAGCTTGGTATCACGATTCTCACTGCAACAGAAATGGCGACTTCACTGGGGACACCTTACTTAGCTTGAGGGTTTAGCCTATTTTGTTTAAATTGCATACAATTTTGTGATTTTTTACAAAAACTTCAAAAATTCTTATCTCACTCGTTTTTCATCGTTTTTCGTCCGTTCTTTTTTCGTTGTGTTCATATTCATGTTTACTTTCATTCCATGTCGTTATTTTTCTGGTTTGCATAATTTATCACTTATTTTTATTATGTGCAAGTTGTGCGCGTTTTCGCGATTGTTTGTATAGTTGCAGATGAATTTCTAAATGTTTCCTGTTAATATTTTTCTTTAAACTTGCTTGAATCCATGTCCATACATGTTAGTTAACATTCTAGGGTTTCTTTCTTGGTTGTTACCATTTTCATCTGTTAATTTTCGTCAAGTGCGAACTGTTGTCACAGTATCAACTATTTCATCGGTTAACTGTTATCATCATGTTTCATTCTCACCATTTCTTATTATTTACTTGGTTGACACCATGAATATGCTTTACCTTGATTGTTATCTTGTTCAGCATTCATTTTCTTTTCTCCCCAAGTGATGAGGTTTGTTAGCTTTCATCTGTTTATTGCCCCAGTCTCCCTCCAAAGGAAGGTCAATCCACTTGACTCTCAATGTCATGGATAACTTTACCCTTCTCCTTGATTTTGTTAAGTCCTTTTGAACCTTTAGATTAAAAGCCTTAGACTTTGCTTAAGTCTAAAATACCCACCCCTACTAGGAGCGTTCTTCAACTAGAACCCTAGGGTAGAGTTCGTCAACTCTACGTAAGGATCATCGTCATGATCTCTTACTCCCCATTGAGTGCATAACTTAGTTTATGGAGTTTTGTTAAACTCTACACAAGCATTATTATGTTTGTTCCCCGCTGAACCTTGATCATGATCAAGTGTTCTTCAACCCTAGTGAGGTGAACTACGATTGCTCTGATTCTATCCTAGTCAGGATACGTAGGCAGAGGACGCGACGTCTTTGCGAGCAAACTTAGAAGCTATCTTTAGGTTTTAACCTACACCTTTTACCCAATCCCAATCCTTAGCAAACATTTAACAAACTTAGCATGCAAACAAACAAAAGGTTCCTATAGAGTACTACAGATGTTTAGGATGTGAAATACCTACCCTATGCATAACCAACCCCCGATCCCCGAATCTTTTAGCGTTGTTGTTACATCGCGCAAAAGGTTCTTTCTTTCTTTAGAACTTTCCTTTGGATAAATTAAAGTCCGGTTGTGAATTTTAAGAATTAAGATTCAAGTTAATCAATAGCTTGGTATCACGATTCTCACTGCAACAGAAATGGCGACTTCACTGGGGACACCTTACTTAGCTTGAGGGTTTAGCCTATTTTGTTTAAATTGCATACAATTTTGTGATTTTTTACCAAAACTTCAAAAATTCTTATCTCACTCGTTTTTCATCGTTTTTCGTCCGTTCTTTTTTCGTTGTGTTCATATTCATGTTTACTTTCATGCCATGTCTTTATTTTTCTGGTTTGCATAATTTATCACTTATTTTTATTATGTGCAAGTTGTGCGCGTTTTCGCGATTGTTTGTATAGTTGCAGATGAATTTCTAAATGTTTCCTGTTAATATTTTTCTTTAAACTTGCTTGAATCCATGTCCATACATGTTAGTTAACATTCTAGGGTTTCTTTCTTGGTTGTTACCATTTTCATCTGTTAATTTTCGTCAAGTGCGAATTGTTGTCACAGTATCAACTATTTCATCGGTTAACTGTTATCATCATGTTTCATTCTCACCATTTCTTATTATTTACTTGGTTGACACCATGAATATGCTTTACCTTGATTGTTATCTTGTTCAGCATTCATTTTCTTTTCTCCCCAAGTGATGAGGTTTGTTAGCTTTCATCTGTTTATTGCCCCAGTCTCCCTCCAAAGGAAGGTCAATCCACTTGACTCTCAATGTCATGGATAACTTTACCCTTCTCCTTTATTTTGTTAAGTCCTTTTGAACCTTTAGATTAAAAGCCTTAGACTTTGCTTAAGTCTAAAATACCCACCCATACTAGGAGCGTTCTTCAACTAGAACCCTAGGGTAGAGTTCGTCAACTCTACGTAAGGATCATCGTCATGATCTCTTACTCCCCCTTGAGTGCATAACTTAGTTTATGGAGTTTTGTTAAACTCTACACAAGCATTATTATGTTTGTTCCCCGCTGAACCTTGATCATGGTCAAGTGTTCTTCAACCCTAGTGAGGTGAACTACGATTGCTCTGATTCTATCCTAGTCAGGATACGTAGGCAGAGGACGCGACGTCTTTGCGAGCAAACTTAGAAGCTATCTTTAGCTTTTAACCTACACCTTTTACCCAATCCCAATCCTTAGCAAACATTTAACAAACTTAGCATGCAAACAAACAAAAGGTTCCTGTAGAGTACTACAGATGTTTAGGATGTGAAATACCTACCCTATGCATAACCAACCCCCGATCCCCGAATCTCTTAGCGTTGTTGTTACATCGCGCAAAAGGTTCTTTCTTTCTTTAGACCTTTCCTTTGGATAAATTAAAGTCCGGCTGTGAATTTTAAGAATTAAGATTCAAGTTAATCAATAGCTTGGTATCACGATTCTCACTGCAACAGAAATGGCGACTTCATTGGGGACACCTTACTTAACTTGAGGGTTTAGCCTATTTTGTTTAAATTGCATACAATTTTGTGATTTTTTACCAAAACTTCAAAAATTCGTATCTCACTCGTTTTTCATCGTTTTTCGTCCGTTCTTTTTTCGTTGTGTTCATATTCATGTGTACTTTCATGCCATGTCTTTATTTTTCTGGTTTGCATATTTTATCACTTACTTTGATTATGTGCAAGTTGTTTGCGATTTCGCGATTGTTTGTATAGTTGCAGATGAATTTCTAAATGTTTCCTATTAATATTTTTCTTGAAACTTGCTTGAATCCATGTCCATACATGTTAGTTAACATTCTAGGGTTTCTTTCTTGTTTGTTACCATTTTCATCTGTTAATTTTCGTCAAATGCGAACTGTTGTCACAGTATCAACTATTTCATCGGTTAACTGTTATCATCATGTTTCATTCTCACCATTTCTTATTATTTACTTGGTTGACACCATGAATATGCTTTAACTTGATTGTTATCTTGTTCAGCATTCATTTTCTTTTCTCCCCAAGTGATGAGGTTTGTTAGCTTTCATCTGTTTATTGCCCCAGTCTCCCTCCAAAGGAAGGTCAATCCACTTGACTCTCAATGTCATGGATAACTTTACCCTTCTCCTTTATTTTGTTAAGTCCTTTTGAACCTTTAGATTAAAAGCCTTAGAATTTGCTTAAGTCTAAAATACCCACCCATACTAGGAGCGTTCTTCAACTAGAACCCTAGGGTAGAGTTCGTCAACTCTACGTAAGGATCATCGTCATGATCTCTTACTCCCCCTTGAGTGCATAACTTAGTTTATGGAGTTTTGTTAAACTCTACACAAGCATTATTATGTTTGTTCCCCGCTGAACCTTGATCATGGTCAAGTGTTCTTCAACCCTAGTGAGGTGAACTACGATTGCTCTGATTCTATCCTAGTCAGGATACGTAGGCAGAGGACGCGACGTCTTTGCGAGCAAACTTAGAAGCTATCTTTAGCTTTTAACCTACACCTTTTACCCAATCCCAATCCTTAGCAAACATTTAACAAACTTAGCATGCAAACAAACAAAAGGTTCCTGTAGAGTACTACAGATGTTTAGGATGTGAAATACCTACCCTATGCATAACCAACCCCCGATCCCCGAATCTCTTAGCGTTGTTGTTACATCGCGCAAAAGGTTCTTTCTTTCTTTAGACCTTTCCTTTGGATAAATTAAAGTCCGGCTGTGAATTTTAAGAATTAAGATTCAAGTTAATCAATAGCTTGGTATCACGATTCTCACTGCAACAGAAATGGCGACTTCATTGGGGACACCTTACTTAACTTGAGGGTTTAGCCTATTTTGTTTAAATTGCATACAATTTTGTGATTTTTTACCAAAACTTCAAAAATTCGTATCTCACTCGTTTTTCATCGTTTTTCGTCCGTTCTTTTTTCGTTGTGTTCATATTCATGTGTACTTTCATGCCATGTCTTTATTTTTCTGGTTTGCATATTTTATCACTTACTTTGATTATGTGCAAGTTGTGCGCGTTTTCGCGATTGTTTGTATAGTTGCAGATGAATTTCTAAATGTTTCCTGTTAATATTTTTCTTGAAACTTGCTTGAATCCATGTCCATACATGTTAGTTAACATTCTAGGGTTTCTTTCTTGTTTGTTACCATTTTCATCTGTTAATTTTCGTCAAATGCGAACTGTTGTCACAGTATCAACTATTTCATCGGTTAACTGTTATCATCATGTTTCATTCTCACCATTTCTTATTATTTACTTGGTTGACACCATGAATATGCTTTACCTTGATTGTTATCTTGTTCAGCATTCATTTTCTTTTCTCCCCAAGTGATGAGGTTTGTTAGCTTTCATCTGTTTATTGCCCCAGTCTCCCTCCCAAGGAAGGTCAATCCACTTGACTCTCAATGTCATGGATAACTTTACCCTTCTCCTTTATTTTGTTAAGTCCTTTTGAACCTTTAGATTAAAAGCCTTAGACTTTGCTTAAGTATAAAATACCCACCCATACTAGGAGCGTTCTTCAACTAGAACCCTAGTGTAGAGTTCGTCAACTCTATGTAAGGATCATCGTCATGATCTCTTACTCCCCCTTGAGTGCATAACTTAGTTTATGGAGTTTTGTTAAACTCTACACAAGCATTATTATGTTTGTTCCCCGCTGAACCTTGATCATGATCAAGTGTTCTTCAACCCTAGTGAGGTGAACTACGATTGCTCTGATTCTATCCTAGTCAGGATACGTAGGCAGAGGACGCGACGTCTTTACGAGCAAACGTAGAAGATATCTTTAGGTTTTAACCTACACCTTTTACCCAATCCCAATCCTTAGCAAACATTTAACAAACTTAGCATGCAAACAAACAAAAGGTTCCTGTAGAGTACTACAGATGTTTAGGATGCGAAATACCTACCCTATGCATAACCAACCCCCGATCCCCGAATCTCTTAGCGTTGTTGTTACATCGCGCAAAAGGTTCTTTCTTTCTTTAGACCTTTCCTTTGGATAAATTAAATTCCGGTTGTGAATTTTAAGAATTAAGATTCAAGTTAATCAATAGCTTGGTATCACGATTCTAACTGCAACAGAAATGGCGACTTCACTGGGGACACCTTACTTAGCTTGAGGGTTTAGCCTATTTTGTTTAAATTGCATACAATTTTGTGATTTTTTACCAAAACTTCAAAAATTCGTATCTCACTCGTTTTTCATCGTTTTTCGTCCGTTCTTTTTTTGTTGTGTTCATATTCATGTGTACTTTCATGCCATGTCTTTATTTTTCTGGTTTGCATATTTTATCACTTACTTTGATTATGTGGAAGTGGTGCGCGTTTTTGCGATTGTTTGTATAGTTGCAGATGAATTTCTAAATGTTTCCTGTTAATATTTTTCTTGAAACTTGCTTGAATCCATCTCCATACATGTTAGTTAACATTCTAGGGTTTCTTACTTGTTTGTTACCATTTTCATCTGTTAATTTTCGTCAAGTGCGAACTGTTGTCACAGTATCAACTATTTCATCGGTTAACTGTTATCATCATGTTTCATTCTCACCATTTCTTATTATTTACATGGTTGACACCATGAATATGCTTTACCTTGATTGTTATCTTGTTCAGCATTCATTTTCTTTTCTCCCCAAGTGATGAGGTTTGTTAGCTTTCATCTGTTTATTGCCCCAGTCTCCCTCCAAAGGAAGGTCAATCCACTTGACTCTCAATGTCATGGATAACTTTACCCTTCTCCTTTATTTTGTTAAGTCCTTTTGAACCTTTAGATTAAAAGCCTTAGAATTTGCTTAAGTCTAAAATACCCACCCATACTAGGAGCGTTCTTCAACTAGAACCCTAGGGTAGAGTTCGTCAACTCTACGTAAGGATCATCGTCATGATCTCTTACTCCCCCTTGAGTGCATAACTTAGTTTATGGAGTTTTGTTAAACTCTACACAAGCATTATTATGTTTGTTCCCCGCTGAACCTTGATCATGGTCAAGTGTTCTTCAACCCTAGTGAGGTGAACTACGATTGCTCTGATTCTATCCTAGTCAGGATACGTAGGCAGAGGACGCGACGTCTTTGCGAGCAAACTTAGAAGCTATCTTTAGCTTTTAACCTACACCTTTTACCCAATCCCAATCCTTAGCAAACATTTAACAAACTTAGCATGCAAACAAACAAAAGGTTCCTGTAGAGTACTACAGATGTTTAGGATGTGAAATACCTACCCTATGCATAACCAACCCCCGATCCCCGAATCTCTTAGCGTTGTTGTTACATCGCGCAAAAGGTTCTTTCTTTCTTTAGACCTTTCCTTTGGATAAATTAAAGTCCGGCTGTGAATTTTAAGAATTAAGATTCAAGTTAATCAATAGCTTGGTATCACGATTCTCACTGCAACAGAAATGGCGACTTCATTGGGGACACCTTACTTAACTTGAGGGTTTAGCCTATTTTGTTTAAATTGCATACAATTTTGTGATTTTTTACCAAAACTTCAAAAATTCGTATCTCACTCGTTTTTCATCGTTTTTCGTCCGTTCTTTTTTCGTTGTGTTCATATTCATGTGTACTTTCATGCCATGTCTTTATTTTTCTGGTTTGCATATTTTATCACTTACTTTGATTATGTGCAAGTTGTGCGCGTTTTCGCGATTGTTTGTATAGTTGCAGATGAATTTCTAAATGTTTCCTGTTAATATTTTTCTTGAAACTTGCTTGAATCCATGTCCATACATGTTAGTTAACATTCTAGGGTTTCTTTCTTGTTTGTTACCATTTTCATCTGTTAATTTTCGTCAAATGCGAACTGTTGTCACAGTATCAACTATTTCATCGGTTAACTGTTATCATCATGTTTCATTCTCACCATTTCTTATTATTTACTTGGTTGACACCATGAATATGCTTTACCTTGATTGTTATCTTGTTCAGCATTCATTTTCTTTTCTCCCCAAGTGATGAGGTTTGTTAGCTTTCATCTGTTTATTGCCCCAGTCTCCCTCCCAAGGAAGGTCAATCCACTTGACTCTCAATGTCATGGATAACTTTACCCTTCTCCTTTATTTTGTTAAGTCCTTTTGAACCTTTAGATTAAAAGCCTTAGACTTTGCTTAAGTATAAAATACCCACCCATACTAGGAGCGTTCTTCAACTAGAACCCTAGTGTAGAGTTCGTCAACTCTATGTAAGGATCATCGTCATGATCTCTTACTCCCCCTTGAGTGCATAACTTAGTTTATGGAGTTTTGTTAAACTCTACACAAGCATTATTATGTTTGTTCCCCGCTGAACCTTGATCATGATCAAGTGTTCTTCAACCCTAGTGAGGTGAACTACGATTGCTCTGATTCTATCCTAGTCAGGATACGTAGGCAGAGGACGCGACGTCTTTACGAGCAAACGTAGAAGATATCTTTAGGTTTTAACCTACACCTTTTACCCAATCCCAATCCTTAGCAAACATTTAACAAACTTAGCATGCAAACAAACAAAAGGTTCCTGTAGAGTACTACAGATGTTTAGGATGCGAAATACCTACCCTATGCATAACCAACCCCCGATCCCCGAATCTCTTAGCGTTGTTGTTACATCGCGCAAAAGGTTCTTTCTTTCTTTAGACCTTTCCTTTGGATAAATTAAATTCCGGTTGTGAATTTTAAGAATTAAGATTCAAGTTAATCAATAGCTTGGTATCACGATTCTAACTGCAACAGAAATGGCGACTTCACTGGGGACACCTTACTTAGCTTGAGGGTTTAGCCTATTTTGTTTAAATTGCATACAATTTTGTGATTTTTTACCAAAACTTCAAAAATTCGTATCTCACTCGTTTTTCATCGTTTTTCGTCCGTTCTTTTTTTGTTGTGTTCATATTCATGTGTACTTTCATGCCATGTCTTTATTTTTCTGGTTTGCATATTTTATCACTTACTTTGATTATGTGGAAGTGGTGCGCGTTTTTGCGATTGTTTGTATAGTTGCAGATGAATTTCTAAATGTTTCCTGTTAATATTTTTCTTGAAACTTGCTTGAATCCATCTCCATACATGTTAGTTAACATTCTAGGGTTTCTTACTTGTTTGTTACCATTTTCATCTGTTAATTTTCGTCAAGTGCGAACTGTTGTCACAGTATCAACTATTTCATCGGTTAACTGTTATCATCATGTTTCATTCTCACCATTTCTTATTATTTACATGGTTGACACCATGAATATGCTTTACCTTGATTGTTATCTTGTTCAGCATTCATTTTCTTTTCTCCCCAAGTGATGAGGTTTGTTAGCTTTCATCTGTTTATTGCCCCAGTCTCCCTCCAAAGGAAGGTCAATCCACTTGACTCTCAATGTCATGGATAACTTTACCCTTCTCCTTTATTTTGTTAAGTCCTTTTGAACCTTTAGATTAAAAGCCTTAGAGTTTGCTTAAGTCTAAAATACCCACACATACTAGGAGCGTTCTTCAACTAGAACCCAAGGGTAGAGTTCGTCAACTCTACGTAAGGATCATCGTCATGATCTCTTACTCCCCCTTGAGTGCATAACTTAGTTTATGGAGTTTTGTTAAACTCTACACAAGCATTATTATGCTTGTTCCCCGCTGAACCTTGATCATGATCAAGTGTTCTTCAACCCTAGTGAGGTGAACTACGATTGCTCTGATTCTATCCTAGTCAGGATACGTAGGCAGAGGACGCGACGTCTTTGCGAGCAAACTTAGAAGCTATCTTTAGCTTTTAACCTACACCTTTTACCCAATCCCAATCCTTAGCAAACATTTAACAAACTTAGCATGCAAACAAACAAAAGGTTCCTGTAGAGTACTACAGATGTTTAGGATGTGAAATACCTACCCTATGCATAACCAACCCCCGATCCCCGAATCTCTTAGCGTTGTTGTTACATCGCGCAAAAGGTTCTTTCTTTCTTTAGACCTTTCCTTTGGATAAATTAAAGTCCGGCTGTGAATTTTAAGAATTAAGATTCAAGTTAATCAATAGCTTGGTATCACGATTCTCACTGCAACAGAAATGGCGACTTCATTGGGGACACCTTACTTAGCTTGAGGGTTTAGCCTATTTTGTTTAAATTGCATACAATTTTGTGATTTTTTACCAAAACTTCAAAAATTCGTATCTCACTCGTTTTTCATCGTTTTTCGTCCGTTCTTTTTTCGTTGTGTCCATATTCATGTGTACTTTCATGCCATGTCTTTATTTTTCTGGTTTGCATATTTTATCACTTACTTTGATTATGTGCAAGTTGTGCGCGTTTTCGCGATTGTTTGTATAGTTGCAGATGAATTTCTAAATGTTTCCTGTTAATATTTTTCTTGAAACTTGCTTGAATCCATGTCCATACATGTTAGTTAACATTCTAGGGTTTCTTTCTTGTTTGTTACCATTTTCATCTGTTAATTTTCGTCAAGTGCGAACTGTTGTCACAGTATCAACTATTTCATCGGTTAACTGTTATCATCATGTTTCATTCTCACCATTTCTTATTATTTACTTGGTTGACACCATGAATATGCTTTACCTTCATTGTTATCTTGTTCAGCATTCATTTTCTTTTCTCCCCAAGTGATGAGGTTTGTTAGCTTTCATCTGTTTATTGCCCCAGTCTCCCTCCAAAGGAAGGTCAATCCACTTGACTCTCAATGTCATGGATAACTTTACCCTTCTCCTTTATTTTGTTAAGTCCTTTTGAACCTTTAGATTAAAAGCCTTAGACTTTGCTTAAGTCTAAAATACCCACCCATACTAGGAGCGTTCTTCAACTAGAACCCTAGGGTAGAGTTCGTCAACTCTATGTAAGGATCATCGTCATGATCTCTTACTCCCCCTTGAGTGCATAACTTAGTTTATGGAGTTTTGTTAAACTCTACACAAGCATTATTATGTTTGTTCCCCGCTGAACCTTGATCATGATCAAGTGTTCTTCAACCCCAGTGAGGTGAACTACGATTGCTCTGATTCTATCCTAGTCAGGATACGTAGGCAGAGGACGCGACGTCTTTGCGAGCAAACTTAGAAGATATCTTTAGGTTTTAACCTACACCTTTTACCCAATCCCAATCCTTAGCAAACATTTAACAAACTTAGCATGCAAACAAACAAAAGGTTCCTGTAGAGTACTACAGATGTTTAGGATGCGAAATACCTACCCTATGCATAACCAACCCCCAATCCCCGAATCTCTTAGCGTTGTTGTTACATCGCGCAAAAGGTTCTTTCTTTCTTTAGACCTTTCCTTTGGATAAATTAAAGTCCGGTTGTGAATTTTTAGAATTAAGATTCAAGTTAATCAATAGCTTGGTATCACGATTCTCACTGCAACAGAAATGGCGACTTCACTTGGGACACCTTACTTAGCTTGAGGGTTTAGCCTATTTTGTTTAAATTGCATACAATTTTGAGATTTTTTACCAAAACTTCAAAAATTCGTATCTCACTCGTTTTTCATCGTTTTTCGTCCGTTTTTTTTCGTTGTGTTCATATTCATGTGTACTTTCATGCCATGTCTTTATTTTTCTGGTTTGCATAATTTATCACTTATGTTTATTATGTGCAAGTTGTGCGAGTTTTCGAGATTGTTTGTATAGTTGCAGATGAATTTCTAAATGTTTCCTGTTAATATTTTTCTTTAAACTTGCTTGAATCCATGTCCATACATGTTAGTTAAGATTCTAGGGTTTCTTTCTTGGTTGTTACCATTTTCATCTGTTAATTTTCGTCAAGTGCGAACAGTTGTCACAGTATCAACTATTTCATCGGTTAACTGTTATCATCATGTTTCATTCTCACCATTTCTTATTATTTACTTGGTTGATACCATGAATATGCTTTACCTTGATTGTTATCTTGTTCAGCATTCATTTTCTTTTCTCCCCAAGTGATGAGGTTTGTTAGCTTTCATCTGTTTATTGCCCCAGTCTCCCTCCAAAGGAAGGTCAATCCACTTGACTCTCAATGTCATGGATAACTTTACCCTTCTCCTTGATTTTGTTAAGTCCTTTGAACCTTTAGATTAAAAGCCTTAGACTTTGCTTAAGTCTAAAATACCCACCCATACTAGGAGCGTTCTTCAACTAGAACCCTAGGGTAGAGTTCGTCAACTCTACGTAAGGATCAGCGTCATGATCTCTTACTCCCCCTTGAGTGCATAACTTAGTTTATGGAGTTTTGTTAAACTCTACACAAGCATTATTATGTTTGTTCCCCGCTGAACCTTGATCATGATCAAGTGTTCTTCAACCCTAGTGAGGTGAACTACGATTGCTCTGATTCTATCCTAGTCAGGATACGTAGGCAGAGGACGCGACGTCTTTGCGAGCAAACTTAGAAGCTATCTTTAGCTTTTAACCTACACCTTTTACCCAATCCCAATCCTTAGCAAACATTTAACAAACTTAGCATGCAAACAAACAAAAGGTTCCTGTAGAGTACTACAGATGTTTAAGATGCGAAATACCTACCCTATGCATAACAAACCCTCGATCCCCGAATCTCTTAGCGTTGTTGTTACATCGCGCAAAAGGTTCTTTCTTTCTTTAGACCTTTCCTTTGGATAAATTAAAGTCCGGTTGTGAATTTTAAGAATTAAGATTCAAGTTAATCAATAGCTTGGTATCACGATTCTCACTGCAACAGAAATGGCGACTTCACTGGGGACACCTTACTTAGCTTGAGGGTTTAGCCTATTTTGTTTAAATTGCATACAATTTTGTGATTTTTTTACCAAAACTTCAAAAATTCGTATCTCACTCGTTTTTCATCATTTTTCGTCCGTTCTTTTTTAGTTGTGTTCATATTCATGTGTACTTTCATGCCATGTCTTTATTTTTCTGGTTTGCATATTTTATCACTTACTTTGATTATGTGCAAATTGTGCGCGTTTTCGCGATTGTTTGTATAGTTGAAGATGAATTTCTAAATGTTTCCTGTTAATATTTTTCTTGAAACTTGCTTGAATCCATGTCCATACATGTTAGTTAACATTCTAGGGTTTCTTTCTTGGTTGTTACCATTTTCATCTGTTAATTTTCGTCAAGTGCGAACTGTTGTCACAGTATCAACTATTTCATCGGTTAACTGTTATCATCATGTTTCATTCTCACCATTTCTTATTATTTACTTGGTTGACACCATGAATATGCTTTAACTTGATTGTTATCTTGTTCAGCATTCATTTTCTTTTCTCCCCAAGTGATGAGGTTTGTTAGCTTTCATCTGTTTATTGCCCCAGTCTCCCTCCAAAGGAAGGTCAATCCACTTGACTCTCAATGTCATGGATAACTTTACCCTTCTCCTTGATTTTGTTAAGTCCTTTTGAACCTTTAGATTAAAAGCCTTAGACTTTTCTTAAGTCTAAAATACCCACCCATACTAGGAGCGTTCTTCAACTAGAACCCTAGGGTAGAGTTCCTCAACTCTACGTAAGGATCAGCGTCATGATCTCTTACTCCCCCTTGAGTGCATAACTTAGTTTATGGAGTTTTGTTAAACTCTACACAAGCATTATTATGTTTGTTCCCCACTGAACCTTGATCATGATCAAGTGTTCTTCAACCCTAGTGAGGTGAACTACGATTGCTCTGATTCTATCCTAGTCAGGATACGTAGGCAGAGGACGCGACGTCTTTGCGAGCAAACTTAGAAGCTATCTTTAGCTTTTAACCTACACCTTTTACCCAATCCCAATCCTTAGCAAACATTTAACAAACTTAGCATGCAAACAAGCAAAAGGTTCCTGTAGAGTACTACAGATGTTTAAGATGTGAAATACCTACCCTATGCATACCCAACCCTCGATCCCCGAATCTCTTAGCGTTGTTGTTACATCGCGCAAAAGGTTCTTTCTTTCTTTAGACCTTTCCTTTGGATAAATTAAAGTCCGGTTGTGAATTTTAAGAATTAAGATTCAAGTTAATCAATAGCTTGGTATCACGATTCTCACTGCAACAGAAATGGCGACTTCACTGGGGACACCTTACTTAGCTTGAGGGTTTAGCCTATTTTGTTTAAATTGCATACAATTTTGTGATTTTTTTACCAAAACTTCAAAAATTCGTATCTCACTCGTTTTTCATCGTTTTTCGTCGGTTCTTTTTTCGTTGTGTTCATATTCATGTGGAATTTCATGCCATGTCTTTATTTTTCTGGTTTGCATATTTTATCACTTACTTTGATTATGTGCAAGTTGTGCGCGTTTTCGCGATTGTTTGTATAGTTGCAGATGAATTTCTAAATGTTTCCTGTTAATATTTTTCTTGAAACTTTCTTGAATCCATGTCCATACATGTTAGTTAACATTCTAGGGTTTCTTTCTTGGTTGTTACCATTTTCATCTGTTAATTTTCGTCAAGTGCGAACTGTTGTCACAGTATCAACTATTTCATCGGTTAACTGTTATCATCATGTTTCATTCTCACCATTTCTTATTATTTACTTGGTTGACACCATGAATATGCTTTAACTTGATTGTTATCTTGTTCAGCATTCATTTTCTTTTCTCCCCAAGTGATGAGGTTTGTTAGCTTTCATCTGTTTATTGCCCCAGTCTCCCTCCAAAGGAAGGTCAATCCACTTGACTCTCAATGTCATGGATAACTTTACCCTTCTCCTTGATTTTGTTAAGTCCTTTTGAACCTTTAGATTAAAAGCCTTAGACTTTGCTTAAGTCTAAAATACCCACCCATACTAGGAGCGTTCTTCAACTAGAACCCTAGGGTAGAGTTCGTCAACTCTACGTAAGGATCAGCGTCATGATCTCTTACTCCCCCTTGAGTGCATAACTTAGTTTATGGAGATTTGTTAAACTCTACACAAGCATTATTATGTTTGTTCCCCGCTGAACCTTGATCATGATCAAGTGTTCTTCAACCCTAGTGAGGTGAACTACGATTGCTCTGATTCTATCCTAGTCAGGATACGTAGGCAGAGGACGCGACGTCTTTGCGAGCAAACTTAGAAGCTATCTTTAGCTTTTAACCTACACCTTTTACCCAATCCCAATCCTTAGCAAACATTTAACAAACATAGCATGCAAACAAACAAAAGGTTCCTGTAGAGTACTACAAATGTTTAGGATGCGAAATACCTACCCTATGCATAACCAACCCCCGATCCCCGAATCTCTTAGCGTTGTTGTTACATCGCGCAAAAGGTTCTTTCTTTCTTTAGACCTTTCCTTTGGATAAATTAAAGTCCGGTTGTGAATTTTAAGAATTAAGATTCAAGTTAATCAATAGCTTGGTATCACGATTCTCACTGCAACAGAAATGGCGACTTCACTGGGGACACCTTACTTAGCTTGAGGGTTTAGCCTATTTTGTTTAAATTGCATACAATTTTGTGATTTTTTACAAAAACTTCAAAAATTCTTATCTCACTCGTTTTTCATCGTTTTTCGTCCGTTCTTTTTTCGTTGTGTTCATATTCATGTTTACTTTCATTCCATGTCGTTATTTTTCTGGTTTGCATAATTTATCACTTATTTTTATTATGTGCAAGTTGTGCGCGTTTTCGCGATTGTTTGTATAGTTGCAGATGAATTTCTAAATGTTTCCTGTTAATATTTTTCTTTAAACTTGCTTGAATCCATGTCCATACATGTTAGTTAACATTCTAGGGTTTCTTTCTTGGTTGTTACCATTTTCATCTGTTAATTTTCGTCAAGTGCGAACTGTTGTCACAGTATCAACTATTTCATCGGTTAACTGTTATCATCATGTTTCATTCTCACCATTTCTTATTATTTACTTGGTTGACACCATGAATATGCTTTACCTTGATTGTTATCTTGTTCAACATTCATTTTCTTTTCTCCCCAAGTGATGAGGTTTGTTAGCTTTCATCTGTTTATTGCCCCAGTCTCCCTCCAAAGGAAGGTCAATCCACTTGACTCTCAATGTCATGGATAACTTTACCCTTCTCCTTGAATTTGTTAAGTCCTTTTGAACCTTTAGATTAAAAGCCTTAGACTTTGCTTAAGTCTAAAATACCCACCCCTACTAGGAGCGTTCTTCAACTAGAACCCTAGGGTAGAGTTCGTCAACTCTACGTAAGGATCATCGTCATGATCTCTTACTCCCCATTGAGTGCATAACTTAGTTTATGGAGTTTTGTTAAACTCTACACAAGCATTATTATGTTTGTTCCCCGCTGAACCTTGATCATGATCAAGTGTTCTTCAACCCTAGTGAGGTGAACTACGATTGCTCTGATTCTATCCTAGTCAGGATACGTAGGCAGAGGACGCGACGTCTTTGCGAGCAAACTTAGAAGCTATCTTTAGGTTTTAACCTACACCTTTTACCCAATCCCAATCCTTAGCAAACATTTAACAAACTTAGCATGCAAACAAACAAAAGGTTCCTATAGAGTACTACAGATGTTTAGGATGTGAAATACCTACCCTATGCATAACCAACCCCCGATCCCCGAATCTCTTAGCGTTGTTGTTACATCGCGCAAAAGGTTCTTTCTTTCTTTAGAACTTTCCTTTGGATAAATTAAAGTCCGGTTGTGAATTTTAAGAATTAAGATTCAAGTTAATCAATAGCTTGGTATCACGATTCTCACTGCAACAGAAATGGCGACTTCACTGGGGACACCTTACTTAGCTTGAGGGTTTAGCCTATTTTGTTTAAATTGCATACAATTTTGTGATTTTTTACCAAAACTTCAAAAATTCTTATCTCACTCGTTTTTCATCGTTTTTCGTCCGTTCTTTTTTCGTTGTGTTCATATTCATGTTTACTTTCATGCCATGTCTTTATTTTTCTGGTTTGCATAATTTATCACTTATTTTTATTATGTGCAAGTTGTGCGCGTTTTCGCGATTGTTTGTATAGTTGCAGATGAATTTCTAAATGTTTCCTGTTAATATTTTTCTTTAAACTTGCTTGAATCCATGTCCATACATGTTAGTTAACATTCTAGGGTTTCTTTCTTGGTTGTTACCATTTTCATCTGTTAATTTTCGTCAAGTGCGAACTGTTGTCACAGTATCAACTATTTCATCGGTTAACTGTTATCATCATGTTTCATTCTCACCATTTCTTATTATTTACTTGGTTGACACCATGAATATGATTTACCTTGATTGTTATCTTGTTCAGCATTCATTTTCTTTTCTCCCCAAGTGATGAGGTTTGTTAGCTTTCATCTGTTTATTGCCCCAGTCTCCCTCCAAAGGAAGGTCAATCCACTTGACTCTCAATGTCATGGATAACTTTACCCTTCTCCTTGATTTTGTTAAGTCCTTTTGAACCTTTAGATTAAAAGCCTTAGACTTTGCTTAAGTCTAAAATACCCACCCATACTAGGAGCGTTCTTCAACTAGAACCCTAGGGTAGAGTTCGTCAACTCTATGTAAGGATCATCGTCATGATCTCTTATTCCCCCTTGAGTGCATAACTTAGTTTATGGAGTTTTGTTAAACTCTACACAAGCATTATTATGTTTGTTCCCCGCTGAACCTTGATCATGGTCAAGTGTTCTTCAACCCTAGTGAGGTGAACTACGATTGCTCTGATTCTATCCTAGTCAGGATACGTAGGCAGAGGACGCGACGTCTTTGCGAGCAAACTTAGAAGCTATCTTTAGCTTTTAACCTACACCTTTTACCCAATCCCAATCCTTAGCAAACATTTAACAAACTTAGCATGCAAACAAACAAAAGGTTCCTGTAGAGTACTACAGATGTTTAGGATGTGAAATACCTACCCTATGCATAACCAACCCCCGATCCCCGAATCTCTTAGCGTTGTTGTTACATCGCGCAAAAGGTTCTTTCTTTCTTTAGACCTTTCCTTTGGATAAATTAAAGTCCGGCTGTGAATTTTAAGAATTAAGATTCAAGTTAATCAATAGCTTGGTATCACGATTCTCACTGCAACAGAAATGGCGACTTCATTGGGGACACCTTACTTAACTTGAGGGTTTAGCCTATTTTGTTTAAATTGCATACAATTTTGTGATTTTTTACCAAAACTTCAAAAATTCGTATCTCACTCGTTTTTCATCGTTTTTCGTCCGTTCTTTTTTCGTTGTGTTCATATTCATGTGTACTTTCATGCCATGTCTTTATTTTTCTGGTTTGCATATTTTATCACTTACTTTGATTATGTGCAAGTTGTGCGCATTTTCGCGATTGTTTGTATAGTTGCAGATGAATTTCTAAATGTTTCCTGTTAATATTTTTCTTGAAACTTGCTTGAATCCATGTCCATACATGTTAGTTAACATTCTAGGGTTTCTTTCTTGTTTGTTACCATTTTCATCTGTTAATTTTCGTCAAGTGCGAACTGTTGTCACAGTATCAACTATTTCATCGGTTAACTGTTATCATCATGTTTCATTCTCACCATTTCTTATTATTTACTTGGTTGACACCATGAATATGCTTTACCTTGATTGTTATCTTGTTCAGCATTCATTTTCTTTTCTCCCCAAGTGATGAGGTTTGTTAGCTTTCATCTGTTTATTGCCCCAGTCTCCCTCCCAAGGAAGGTCAATCCACTTGACTCTCAATGTCATGGATAACTTTACCCTTCTCCTTTATTTTGTTAAGTCCTTTTGAACCTTTAGATTAAAAGCCTTAGACTTTGCTTAAGTATAAAATACCCACCCATACTAGGAGCGTTCTTCAACTAGAACCCTAGGGTAGAGTTCGTCAACTCTATGTAAGGATCATCGTCATGATCTCTTACTCCCCCTTGAGTGCATAACATAGTTTATGGAGTTTTGTTAAACTCTACACAAGCATTATTATGTTTGTTCCCCGCTGAACCTTGATCATGATCAAGTGTTCTTCAACCCTAGTGAGGTGAACTACGATTGCTCTGATTCTATCCTAGTCAGGATACGTAGGCAGAGGACGCGACGTCTTTACGAGCAAACGTAGAAGATATCTTTAGGTTTTAACCTACACCTTTTACCCAATCCCAATCCTTAGCAAACATTTAACAAACTTAGCATGCAAACAAACAAAAGGTTCCTGTAGAGTACTACAGATGTTTAGGATGCGAAATACCTACCCTATGCATAACCAACCCCCGATCCCCGAATCTCTTAGCGTTGTTGTTACATCGCGCAAAAGGTTCTTTCTTTCTTTAGACCTTTCCTTTGGATAAATTAAATTCCGGTTGTGAATTTTAAGAATTAAGATTCAAGTTAATCAATAGCTTGGTATCACGATTCTAACTGCAACAGAAATGGCGACTTCACTGGGGACACCTTACTTAGCTTGAGGGTTTAGCCTATTTTGTTTAAATTGCATACAATTTTGTGATTTTTTACCAAAACTTCAAAAATTCGTATCTCACTCGTTTTTCATCGTTTTTCGTCCGTTCTTTTTTTGTTGTGTTCATATTCATGTGTACTTTCATGCCATGTCTTTATTTTTCTGGTTTGCATATTTTATCACTTACTTTGATTATGTGGAAGTGGTGCGCGTTTTTGCGATTGTTTGTATAGTTGCAGATGAATTTCTAAATGTTTCCTGTTAATATTTTTCTTGAAACTTGCTTGAATCCATCTCCATACATGTTAGTTAACATTCTAGGGTTTCTTACTTGTTTGTTACCATTTTCATCTGTTAATTTTCGTCAAGTGCGAACTGTTGTCACAGTATCAACTATTTCATCGGTTAACTGTTATCATCATGTTTCATTCTCACCATTTCTTATTATTTACTTGGTTGACACCATGAATATGCTTTACCTTGATTGTTATCTTGTTCAGCATTCATTTTCTTTTCTCCCCAAGTGATGAGGTTTGTTAGCTTTCATCTGTTTATTGCCCCAGTCTCCCTCCAAAGGAAGGTCAATCCACTTGACTCTCAATGTCATGGATAACTTTACCCTTCTCCTTTATTTTGTTAAGTCCTTTTGAACCTTTAGATTAAAAGCCTTAGACTTTGCTTAAGTCTAAAATACCCACACATACTAGGAGCGTTCTTCAACTAGAACCCAAGGGTAGAGTTCGTCAACTCTACGTAAGGATCATCGTCATGATCTCTTACTCCCCCTTGAGTGCATAACTTAGTTTATGGAGTTTTGTTAAACTCTACACAAGCATTATTATGCTTGTTCCCCGCTGAACCTTGATCATGATCAAGTGTTCTTCAACCCTAGTGAGGTGAACTACGATTGCTCTGATTCTATCCTAGTCAGGATACGTAGGCAGAGGACGCGACGTCTTTGCGAGCAAACTTAGAAGCTATCTTTAGCTTTTAACCTACACCTTTTACCCAATCCCAATCCTTAGCAAACATTTAACAAACTTAGCATGCAAACAAACAAAAGGTTCCTGTAGAGTACTACAGATGTTTAGGATGTGAAATACCTACCCTATGCATAACCAACCCCCGATCCCCGAATCTCTTAGCGTTGTTGTTACATCGCGCAAAAGGTTCTTTCTTTCTTTAGACCTTTCCTTTGGATAAATTAAAGTCCGGCTGTGAATTTTAAGAATTAAGATTCAAGTTAATCAATAGCTTGGTATCACGATTCTCACTGCAACAGAAATGGCGACTTCATTGGGGACACCTTACTTAGCTTGAGGGTTTAGCCTATTTTGTTTAAATTGCATACAATTTTGTGATTTTTTACCAAAACTTCAAAAATTCGTATCTCACTCGTTTTTCATCGTTTTTCGTCCGTTCTTTTTTCGTTGTGTCCATATTCATGTGTACTTTCATGCCATGTCTTTATTTTTCTGGTTTGCATATTTTATCACTTACTTTGATTATGTGCAAGTTGTGCGCGTTTTCGCGATTGTTTGTATAGTTGCAGATGAATTTCTAAATGTTTCCTGTTAATATTTTTCTTGAAACTTGCTTGAATCCATGTCCATACATGTTAGTTAACATTCTAGGGTTTCTTTCTTGTTTGTTACCATTTTCATCTGTTAATTTTCGTCAAGTGCGAACTGTTGTCACAGTATCAACTATTTCATCGGTTAACTGTTATCATCATGTTTCATTCTCACCATTTCTTATTATTTACTTGGTTGACACCATGAATATGCTTTACCTTCATTGTTATCTTGTTCAGCATTCATTTTCTTTTCTCCCCAAGTGATGAGGTTTGTTAGCTTTCATCTGTTTATTGCCCCAGTCTCCCTCCAAAGGAAGGTCAATCCACTTGACTCTCAATGTCATGGATAACTTTACCCTTCTCCTTTATTTTGTTAAGTCCTTTTGAACCTTTAGATTAAAAGCCTTAGACTTTGCTTAAGTCTAAAATACCCACCCATACTAGGAGCGTTCTTCAACTAGAACCCTAGGGTAGAGTTCGTCAACTCTATGTAAGGATCATCGTCATGATCTCTTACTCCCCCTTGAGTGCATAACTTAGTTTATGGAGTTTTGTTAAACTCTACACAAGCATTATTATGTTTGTTCCCCGCTGAACCTTGATCATGATCAAGTGTTCTTCAACCCTAGTGAGGTGAACTACGATTGCTCTGATTCTATCCTAGTCAGGATACGTAGGCAGAGGACGCGACGTCTTTGCGAGCAAACTTAGAAGATATCTTTAGGTTTTAACCTACACCTTTTACCCAATCCCAATCCTTAGCAAACATTTAACAAACTTAGCATGCAAACAAACAAAAGGTTCCTGTAGAGTACTACAGATGTTTAGGATGCGAAATACCTACCCTATGCATAACCAACCCCCAATCCCCGAATCTCTTAGCGTTGTTGTTACATCGCGCAAAAGGTTCTTTCTTTCTTTAGACCTTTCCTTTGGATAAATTAAAGTCCGGTTGTGAATTTTTAGAATTAAGATTCAAGTTAATCAATAGCTTGGTATCACGATTCTCACTGCAACAGAAATGGCGACTTCACTTGGGACACCTTACTTAGCTTGAGGGTTTAGCCTATTTTGTTTAAATTGCATACAATTTTGAGATTTTTTACCAAAACTTCAAAAATTCGTATCTCACTCGTTTTTCATCGTTTTTCGTCCGTTCTTTTTTCGTTGTGTTCATATTCATGTGTACTTTCATGCCATGTCTTTATTTTTCTGGTTTGCATAATTTATCACTTATGTTTATTATGTGCAAGTTGTGCGAGTTTTCGAGATTGTTTGTATAGTTGCAGATGAATTTCTAAATGTTTCCTGTTAATATTTTTCTTTAAACTTGCTTGAATCCATGTCCATACATGTTATTTAAGATTCTAGGGTTTCTTTCTTGGTTGTTACCATTTTCATCTGTTAATTTTCGTCAAGTGCGAACAGTTGTCACAGTATCAACTATTTCATCGGTTAACTGTTATCATCATGTTTCATTCTCACCATTTCTTATTATTTACTTGGTTGATACCATGAATATGCTTTACCTTGATTGTTATCTTGTTCAGCATTCATTTTCTTTTCTCCCCAAGTGATGAGGTTTGTTAGCTTTCATCTGTTTATTGCCCCAGTCTCCCTCCAAAGGAAGGTCAATCCACTTGACTCTCAATGTCATGGATAACTTTACCCTTCTCCTTGATTTTGTTAAGTCCTTTGAACCTTTAGATTAAAAGCCTTAGACTTTGCTTAAGTCTAAAATACCCACCCATACTAGGAGCGTTCTTCAACTAGAACCCTAGGGTAGAGTTCGTCAACTCTACGTAAGGATCATCGTCATGATCTCTTACTCCCCCTTGAGTGCATAACTTAGTTTATGGAGTTTTGTTAAACTCTACACAAGCATTATTATGTTTGTTCCCCGCTGAACCTTGATCATGATCAAGTGTTCTTCAACCCTAGTGAGGTGAACTACGATTGCTCTGATTCTATCCTAGTTAGGATACGTAGGCAGAGGACGCGACGTCTTTGCGAGCAAACTTAGAAGCTATCTTTAGGTTTTAACCTACACCTTTTACCCAATCCCAATCCTTAGCAAACATTTAACAAACTTAGCATGCAAACAAACAAAAGGTTCCTGTAGAGTACTACAGATGTTTAGGATGTGAAATACCTACCCTATGCATAACCAACCCCCGATCCCCGAATCTCTTAGCGTTGTTGTTACATCACGCAAAAGGTTCTTTCTTTCTTTAGACCTTTCCTTTGGATAAATTAAAGTCCGGCTGTGAATTTTAAGAATTAAGATTCAAGTTAATCAATAGCTTGGTATCACGATTCTCACTGCAACAGAAATGGAGACTTCACTGGGGACACCTTACTTAGCTTGAGGGTTTAGCCTATTTTGTTTAAATTGCATACAATTTTGTGATTTTTTACCAAAACTTCAAAAATTCGTATCTCACTCGTTTTTCATCGTTTTTCGTCCGTTCTTTTTTCGTTGTGTTCATATTCATGTTTACTTTCATGCCATGTCTTTATTTTTCTGGTTTGCATAATTTATCACTTACTTTGATTATGTGCAAGTTGTGCGCGTTTTCGCGATTGTTTGTATAGTTGCAGATGAATTTCTAAATGTTTCCTGTTAATATTTTTCTTGAAACTTGCTTGAATCCATGTCTATACATGTTAGTTAACATTCTAGGGTTTCTTTCTTGGTTGTTACCATTTTCATCTGTTAATTTTCGTCAAGTGCGAACTGTTGTCACAGTATCAACTATTTCATCGGTTAACTGTTATCATCATGTTTCATTCTCACCATTTCTTATTATTTACTTGGTTGACACCATGAATATGCTTTACCTTGATTGTTATCTTGTTCAGCATTCATTTTCTTTTCTCCCCAAGTGATGAGGTTTGTTAGCTTTCATCTGTTTATTGCCCCAGTCTCCCTCCAAAGGAAGGTCAATCCACTTGACTCTCAATGTCATGGATAACTTTACCCTTCTCCTTGATTTTGTGAAGTCCTTTTGAACCTTTAGATTAAAAGCCTTAGACTTTGCTTAAGTCTAAAATACCCACCCATACTAGGAGCGTTCTTCAACTAGAACCCTAGGGTAGAGTTCGTCAACTCTACGTAAGGATCATCGTCATGATCTCTTACTCCCCCTTGAGTGCATAACTTAGTTTATGGAGTTTTGTTAAACTCTACACAAGCATTATTATGTTTGTTCCCCGCTGAACCTTGATCATGATCAAGTGTTCTTCAACCCTAGTGAGGTGAACTACGATTGCTCTGATTCTATCCTAGTCAGGATACGTAGGCAGAGGACGCGAGGTCTTTGCGAGCAAACTTAGAAGCTATCTTTAGCTTTTAACCTACACCTTTTACCCAATCCCAATCCTTAGCAAACATTTAACAAACTTAGCATGCAAACAAACAAAAGGTTCCTGTAGAGTACTACAGATGTTTAGGATGTGAAATACCTACCCTATGCATAACCAACCCCCGATCCCCGAATCTCTTAGTGTTGTTGTTACATCGCGCAAAAGGTTCTTTCTTTCTTTAGACCTTTCCTTTGGATAAATTAAAGCCCGGTTGTGAATTTTAGGAATTAAGATTCAAGTTAATCAATAGCTTGGTATCACGATTCTCACTGCAACAGAAATGGCGACTTCACTGGGGACACCTTTCTTAGCTTGAGGGTTTAGCCTATTTTGTTTAAATTGCATACAATTTTGTGATTTTTTACCAAAACTTCAAAAATTCGTATCTCACTCGTTTTTCATCGTTTTTCGTCCGTTCTTTTTTCATTGTGTTCATATTCATGTTTACTTTCATGCCATGTCTTTATTTTTCTGGTTTGCATAATTTAGCACCTACTTTGATTATGTGCAAGTTGTGCGCGTTTTCGCGATTGTTTGTATAGTTGCAGATGAATTTCTAAATGTTTCCTGTTAATATTTTTCTTGTAACTTGCTTGAATCCATGTCCATACATGTTAGTTAACATTCTAGGGTTTCTTTCTTGGTTATTACCATTTTCATCTGTTAATTTTCGTCAAGTGCGAACTGTTGTCACAGTATCAACTATTTCATCGGTTAACTGTTATCATCATGTTTCATTCTCACCATTTCTTATTATTTACTTGGTTGATACCATGAATATGCTTTACCTTGATTGTTATCTTGTTCAGCATTCATTTTCTTTTCTCCCCAAGTGATGAGGTTTGTTAGCTTTCATCTGTTTATTGCCCCAGTCTCCCTCCAAAGGAAGGTCAATCCACTTGACTCTCAATGTCATGGATAACTTTACCCTTCTCCTTGATTTTGTGAAGTCCTTTTGAACCTTTAGATTAAAAGCCTTAGACTTTGCTTAAGTCTAAAATACCCACCCATACTAGGAGCGTTCTTCAACTAGAACCCTAGGGTAGAGTTCGTCAACTCTACGTAAGGATCATCGTCATGATCTCTTACTCCCCCTTGAGTGCATAACTTAGTTTATGGAGTTTTGTTAAACTCTACACAAGCATTATTATGTTTGTTCCCCGCTGAACCTTGATCATGATCAAGTGTTCTTCAACCCTAGTGAGGTGAACTACGATTGCTCTGATTCTATCCTAGTCAGGATACGTAGGCAGAGGACGCGAGGTCTTTGCGAGCAAACTTAGAAGCTATCTTTAGCTTTTAACCTACACCTTTTACCCAATCCCAATCCTTAGCAAACATTTAACAAACTTAGCATGCAAACAAACAAAAGGTTCCTGTAGAGTACTACAGATGTTTAGGATGTGAAATACCTACCCTATGCATAACCAACCCCCGATCCCCGAATCTCTTAGTGTTGTTGTAACATCGCGCAAAAGGTTCTTTCTTTCTTTAGACCTTTCCTTTGGATAAATTAAAGCCCGGTTGTGAATTTTAGGAATTAAGATTCAAGTTAATCAATAGCTTGGTATCACGATTCTCACTGCAACAGAAATGGCAACTTCACTGGGGACACCTTACTTAGCTTGAGGGTTTAGCCTATTTTGTTTAAATTGCATACAATTTTGTGATTTTTTACCAAAACTTCAAAAATTCGTATCTCACTCGTTTTTCATCGTTTTTCGTCCGTTCTTTTTTCATTGTGTTCATATTCATGTTTACTTTCATGCCATGTCTTTATTTTTCGGGTTTGCATAATTTAGCACCTACTTTGATTATGTGCAAGTTGTGCGCGTTTTCGCGATTGTTTGTATAGTTGCAGATGAATTTCTAAATGTTTCCTGTTAATATTTTTCTTGTAACTTGCTTGAATCCATGTCCATACATGTTAGTTAACATTCTAGGGTTTCTTTCTTGGTTATTACCATTTTCATCTGTTAATTTTCGTCAAGTGCGAACTGTTGTCACAATATCAACTATTTCATCGGTTAACTGTTATCATCATGTTTCATTCTCACCATTTCTTATTATTTACTTGGTTGACACCATGAATATGCTTTACCTTGATTGTTATCTTGTTCAGCATTCATTTTCTTTTCTCCCCAAGTGATGAGGTTTGTTAGCTTTCATCTGTTTATTGCCCCAGTCTCCCTCCAAAGGAAGGTCAATCCACTTGACTCTCAATGTCATGGATAACTTTACCCTTCTCCTTGATTTTGTTAAGTCCTTTTGAACCTTTAGATTAAAAGCCTTAGACTTTGCTTAAGTCTAAAATACCCACCTATACTAGGAGCGTTCTTCAACTAGAACCCTAGGGTAGAGTTCGTCAACTCTACGTAAGGATCACCGTCATGATCTCTTACTCCCCCTTGAGTGCATAACTTAGTTTATGGAGTTTTGTTAAACTCTACACAAGCATTATTATGTTTGTTCCCCGCTGAACCTTGATCATGATCAAGTGTTCTTCAACCCTAGTGAGGTGAACTACGATTGCTCTGATTCTATCCTAGTCAGGATACGTAGGCAGAGGATGCGACATCTTTGCAAGCAAACTTAGAAGCTATCTTTAGGTTTTAACCTACACCTTTTACCCAATCCCAATCCTTAGCAAACATTTAACAAACTTAGCATGCAAACAAACAAAAGGTTCCTGTAGAGTACTACAGATGTTTAGGATGTGAAATACCTACCCTATGCATAACCAACCCCCGATCCCCGAATCTCTTAGCGTTGTTGTTACATCGCGCAAAAGGTTCTTTCTTTCTTTAGACCTTTCCTTTGGATAAGTTAAAGTCCGGTTGTGAATTTTAAGAATTAAGATTCAAGTTAATCAATAGCTTGGTATCACGATTCTCACTGCAACAGAAATGGCGACTTCACTGGGGACACCTTACTTAGCTTGAGGGTTTAGCCTATTTTGTTTAAATTGCATACAATTTTGTGATTTTTTACCAAAACTTGAAAAATTCGTATCTCACTCGTTTTTCATCGTTTTTCGTCCGTTCTTTTTTCGTTTTGTTCATATTCATGTTTACTTTCATGCCATGTCTTTATTTTTCTGGTTTGCATAATTTATCACTTACTTTGATTATGTGCAAGTTGTGCGCGTTTTCGCGATTGTTTGTATAGTTGCAGATGAATTTCTAAATGTTTCCTGTAAATATTTTTCTTGAAACTTGCTTGAATCCATGTCCATACATGTTAGTTAACATTCTAGGGTTTCTTTCTTGTTTGTTACCATTTTCATCTGTTAATTTTCGTCAAGTGCGAACTGTTGTCACAGTATCAACTATTTCATCGGTTAACTGTTATCATCATGTTTCATTCTCACCATTTCTTATTATTTACTTGGTTGACACCATGAATATGCTTTACCTTGATTGTTATCTTTTTCAGCATTCATTTTCTTTTCTCCCCAAGTGATGAGGTTTGTTAGCTTTCATCTGTTTATTGCCCCAGTCTCCCTCCAAAGGAAGGTCAATCCACTTGACTCTCAATGTCATGGATAACTTTACCCTTCTCCTTTATTTTGTTAAGTCCTTTTGAACCTTTAGATTAAAAGCCTTAGACTTTGCTTAAGTATAAAATACCCACCCATACTAGGAGCGTTCTTCAACTAGAACCCTAGGGTAGAGTTCGTCAACTCTACGTAAGGATCATCGTCATGATCTCTTACTCCCCCTTGAGTGCATAACTTAGTTTATGGAGTTTTGTTAAACTCTACACAAGCATTATTATGTTTGTTCCCTGCTGAACCTTGATCATGATCAAGTGTTCTTCAACCCTAGTGAGGTGAACTACGATTGCTCTGATTCTATCCTAGTCAGGATACGCAGGCAGAGGACGCGACGTCTTTGCGAGCAAACTTAGAAGCTATCTTTAGGTTTTAACCTACACCTTTTACCCAATCCCAATCCTTAGCAAACATTTAACAAACTTAGCATGCAAACAAACAAAAGGTTCCTGTAGAGTACTACAGACGTTTAGGATGTGAAATACCTACCCTATGCATAACCAACCCCCCGATCCCCGAATCTCTTAGCGTTGTTGTTACATCGCGCAAAAGGTTCTTTCTTTCTTTAGACCTTTCCTTTGGATAAATTAAAGTCCGGTTGTGAATTTTAAGAATTAAGATTCAAGTTAATCAATAGCTTGGTATCACGATTCTCACTGCAACAGAAATGGCGACTTCACTGGGGACACCTTACTTAGCTTGAGGGTTTAGCCTATTTTGTTTAAATTGCATACAATTTTGTGATTTTTTACCAAAACATCAAAAATTCGTATCTCACTCGTTTTTCATCGTTTTTCGTCCGTTCTTTTTTCGTTGTGTTCATATTCATGTTTACTTTCATGCCATGTCTTTATTTTTCTGGTTTGCATAATTTATCACTTAATTTGATTATGTGCAAGTTGTGCGCGTTTTCGCGATTGTTTGTATAGTTGCAGATGAATTTCTAAATGTTTCCTGTTAATATTTTTCTTGAAACTTGCTTGAATCCATGTACATACTTGTTAGTTAACATTCTAGGGTTTCTTTCTTGGTTGTTACCATTCTCATCTGTTAATTTTTGTCAAGTGCGAACTGTTGTCACAGTATCAACTATTTCACCGGTTAACTGTTATCATCATGTTTCATTCTCACCATTTCTGATTATTTACTTGGTTGACACCATGAATATGCTTTACCTTGATTGTTATCTTGTTCAGCATTCATTTTCTTTTCTCCCCAAGTGATGAGGTTTGTTAGCTTTCATCTGTTTATTGCCCCAGTCTCCCTCCAAAGGAAGGTCAATCCACTTGACTCTCAATGTCATGGATAACTTTACCCTTCTCCTTGATTTTGTTAAGTCCTTATGAACCTTTAGATTAAAAGCCTTAGACTTTGCTTAAGTCTAAAATACCCACCCATACTAGGAGCGTCCTTCAACTAAAACCCTAGGGTAGAGTTCGTCACCTCTACCTAAGGATCATCGTCATGATCTCTTACTCCCCCTTGAGTGCATAACTTAGTTTATGGAGTTTTGTTAAACACTACACAAGCATTATTATGTTTGTTCCCCGCTGAACCTTGATCATGATCAAGTGTTCTTCAACCCTAGTGAGGTGAACTACGATTGCTCTGATTCTATCCTAGTCAGGATACGTAGGCAGAGGACGCGACATCTTTGCGAGCAAACTTAGAAGCTATCTTTAGCTTTTAACCTACACCTTTTACCCAATCCCAATCCTTAGCAAACATTTAACAAACTTAGCATGCAAACAAACAAAAGGTTCCTGTAGAGTACTACAGATGTTTAGGATGTGAAATACCTACCCTATGCATAACCAACCCCCGATCCCCGAATCTCTTAGCGTTGTTGTTACATCGCGCAAAAGGTTTTTTCTTTCTTTAGACCTTTCCTTTGGATAAATTAAAGTTCGGTTGTGAATTTTAAGAATTAAGATTCAAGTTAATCAATAGCTTGGTATCACGATTCTCACTGCAACAGAAATGGCGACTTCACTGGGGACACCTTACTTAGCTTGAGGGTTTAGCCTATTTTGTTTAAATTGCATACAATTTTGTGATTTTTTACCAAAACTTCAAAAATTCTTATCTCACTCGTTTTTCATCGTTTTTCGTCAGTTCTTTTTTCGTTGTGTTCATATTCATGTGTACTTTCATGCCATGTCTTTATTTTTCTGGTTTGCATATTTTATCACTTACTTTGATTATATGCAAGTTGTGCGCGTTTTCGCGATTGTTTGTATAGTTGCAGATGAATTTCTAAATGTGTCCTGTTAATATTTTTCTTGAAACTTGCTTGAATCCATGTCCATACATGTTAGTTAACATTCTAGGGTTTCTTTCTTGGTTGTTAGCATTTTCATCTGTTAATTTTCGTCAAGTGCGAACTGTTGTCACAGTATCAACTATTTCATCGGTTAACTGTTATCATCATGTTTCATTCTCACCATTTCTTATTATTTACTTGGTTGACACCATGAATATGCTTTACCTTGATTGTTATCTTGTTCAGCATTCATTTTCTTTTCTCCCCAAGTGATGAGGTTTGTTAGCTTTCATCTGTTTATTGCCCCAGTCTCCCTCCAAAGGAAGGTCAATCCACTTGACTCTCAATGTCATGGATAACTTTACCCTTCTCCTTGATTTTGTTAAGTCCTTTTGAACCTTTAGATTAAAAGCCTTAGACTTTGCTTAAGTCTAAAATACCCACCCATACTAGGAGCGTTCTTCAACTAGAACCCTAGGGTAGAGTTCGTCAACTCTACGTAAGGATCACCGTCATGATCTCTTACTCCCCCTTCAGTGCATAACTTAGTTTATGGAGTTTTGTTAAACTGTACACAAGCATTATTATGTTTGTTCCCCGCTGAACCTTGATCATGATCAAGTGTTCTTCAACCCTAGTGAGGTGAACTACGATTGCTCTGATTCTATCCTAGTCAGGATACGCAGGCAGAGGACGCGACGTCTTTGCGAGCAAACTTAGAAGCTATCTTTAGGTTTTAACCTACACCTTTTACCCAATATCAATCCTTAGCAAACATTTAACAAACTTAGCATGCAAACAAACAAAAGGTTCCTGTAGAGTACTATAGACGTTTAGGATGTGAAATACCTACCCTATGCATAACCAACCCCCCGATCCTCGAATCTCTTAGCGTTGTTGTTACATCGCGCAAAAGGTTCTTTCTTTCTTTAGACCTTTCCTTTGGATAAATTAAAGTCCGGTTGTGAATTTTAAGAATTAAGATTCAAGTTAATCAATAGCTTGGTATCACGATTCTCACTGCAAGAGAAATGGCGACTTCACTGGGGACACCTTACTTAGCTTGAGGGTTTAGCCTATTTTGTTTAAATTGCATACAATTTTGTGATTTTTTACCAAAACTTCAAAAATTCTTATCTCACTCGTTTTTCGTCCGTTCTTTTTTCGTTGTGTTCATATTCATGTGTACTTTCATGCCATGTCTTTATTTTTCTGGTTTGCATATTTTATCACTTACTTTGATTATGTGCAAGTTGTGCGCGTTTTCGCGATTGTTTGTATAGTTGCAGATGAATTTCTAAATGTTTCCTGTTAATATTTTTCTTGAAACTTGCTTGAATCCATGTCCATACATGTTAGTTAACATTCTAGGGTTTCTTTCTTGGTTGTTACCATTTTCATCTGTTAATTTTCGTCAAGTGCGAACTGTTGTCACAGTATCAACTATTTCATCGGTTAACTGTTATCATCATGTTTCATTCTCACCATTTCTTATTATTTACTTGGTTGACACCATGAATATGCTTTACCTTGATTGTTATCTTGTTCAGCATTCATTTTCTTTTCTCCCCAAGTGATGAGGTTTGTTAGCTTTCATCTGTTTATTGCCCCAGTCTCCCTCCAAAGGAAGGTCAATCCACTTGACTCTCAATGTCATGGATAACTTTACCCTTCTCCTTGATTTTCTTAAGTCCTTTTGAACCTTTAGATTAAAAGCTTTAGACTTTGCTTAAGTCTAAAATACCCACCCATACTAGGAGCGTTCTTCAACTAGAACCCCAGGGTAGAGTTCGTCAACTCTACGTAAGGATCATCGTCATGATCTCTTACTCCCCCTTGAGTGCATAACTTAGTTTATGGAGTTTTGTTAAACTCTACACAAGCATTATTATGTTTGTTCCCCGCTGAACCTTGATCATGATCAAGTGTTCTTCAACCCTAGTGAGGTGAACTACGATTGCTCTGATTCTATCCTAGTCAGGATACGTAGGCAGAGGACGCGACGTCTTTGCGAGCAAACTTAGAAGCTATCTTTAGCTTTTAACCTACACCTTTTACCTAATCCCAATCCTTAGCAAACATTTAACAAACTTAGCATGAAAACAAACAAAAGGTTCCTGTAGAGTACTACAGATGTTTAGGATGTGAAATACCTACCCTATGCATAACCAACCCCCAATCCCCGAATCTCTCAGCGTTGTTGTTACATCGCGCAAAAGGTTCTTTCTTTCTTTAGACCTTTCCTTTGGATAAATTAAAGTCCGGTTGTGAATTTTAAGAATTAAGATTCAAGTTAATCAATAGCTTGGTATCACGATTCTCGCTGCAACAGAAATGGCGACTTCACTGGGGACACCTTACTTAGCTTGAGGGTTTAGCCTATTTTGTTTAAATTGCATACAATTTTGTGATTTTTTACCAAAACTTCAAAAATTCTTATCTCACTCGTTTTTCGTCCGTTCTTTTTTCGTTGTGTTCATATTCATGTGTACTTTCATGCCATGTCTTTATTTTTCTGGTTTGCATATTTTATCACTTACTTTGATTATGTGCAAGTTGTGCGCGTTTTCGCGATTGTTTGTATAGTTGCAGATGAATTTCTAAATGTTTCCTGTTAATATTTTTCTTGAAACTTGCTTGAATCCATGTCCATACATGTTAGTTAACATTCTAGGGTTTCTTTCTTGGTTGTTACCATTTTCATCTGTTAATTTTCGTCAAGTGCGAACTGTTGTCACAGTATCAACTATTTCATCGGTTAACTGTTATCATCATGTTTCATTCTCACCATTTCTTATTATTTACTTGGTTGACACCATGAATATACTTTACCTTGATTGTTATCTTGTTCAGCATTCATTTTCTTTTCTCCCAAAGTGATGAGGTTTGTTAGCTTTCATCTGTTTATTGCCCCAGTCTCCCTCCAAAGGAAGGTCAATCCACTTGACTCTCAATGTCATGGATATCTTTACCCTTCTCCTTGATTTTGTTAAGTCCTTTTGAACCTTTAGATTAAAAGCCTTAGACTTTGCTTAAGTCTAAAATACCCACCCATACTAGGAGCGTTCTTCAACTAGAACCCTAGGGTAGAGTTCGTCAACTCTACGTAAGAATCATCGTCATGATCTCTTACTCCCCCTTGAGTGCATAACTTAGTTTATGGAGTTTTGTTAAACTCTACACAAGCATTATTATGTTTGTTCCCCGCTGAAGCTTGATCATGATCAAGTGTTCTTCAACCCTAGTGAGTTGAACTACGATTGCTCTGATTCTATCCTAGTCAGGATACGTAGGCAGAGGACGCGACGTCTTTGCGAGCAAACTTAGAAGCTATCTTTAGCTTTTAACCTACACCTTTTATCCAATCCCAATCCTTAGCAAACATTTAACAAACTTAGCATGCAAACAAACAAAAGGTTCTTGTAGTGTACTACAGATGTTTAGGATGTGAAATACCTACCCTATGCATAACCAACCCCCGATCCCCGAATCTCTTAGCGTTGTTGTTACATCGCGCAAAAGGTTCTTTCTTTCTTTAGACCTTTCCTTTGGATAAATTAAAGTCCGGTTGTGAATTTTAAGAATTAAGATTCAAGTTAATAAATAGCTTGGTATCACGATTCTCACTGCAACAGAAATGGCGACTTCACTGGGGACACCTTACTTAGCTTGAGGGTTTAGCCTATTTTGTTTAAATTGCATACAATTTTGTGATTTTTTACCAAAACTTCAAAAATTCGTATCTCACTCGTTTTTCATCGTTTTTCGTCCATTCTTTTTTCGTTGTGTTCATATTCATGTGTACTTTCATGCCATGTCTTTATTTTTCTGGTTTGCATATTTTATCACTTACTTTGATTATGTGCAAGTTGTGCGCGTTTTCGCGATTGTTTGTATAGTTGCAGATGAATTTCTAAATGTTTCCTGTTAATATTTTTCTTGAAACTTGCTTGAATCCATGTCCATACATGTTAGTTAACATTCTAGGGTTTATTTCTTGGTTGTTACCATTTTCATCTGTTAATTTTCGTCAAGTGCGAACTGTTGTCACAGTATCAACTATTTCATCGGTTAACTGTTATCATCATGTTTCATTCTCACCATTTCTTATTATTTACTTGGTTGACACCATGAATATGCTTTACCTTGATTGTTATCTTGTTCAGCATTCATTTTCTTTTCTCCCCAAGTGATGAGGTTTGTTAGCTTTCATCTGTTTATTGCCCCAGTCTCCCTCCAAAGGAAGGTCAATCCACTTGACTCTCAATGTCATGGATAACTTTACCCTTCTCCTTGATTTTGTTAAGTCCTTTTGAACCTTTAGATTAAAAGCCTTAGACTTTGCTTAAGTCTAAAATACCCACCCATACTAGGAGCGTTCTTCAACTAGAACCCTAGGGTAGAGTTCGTCAACTCTACGTAAGGATCATCGTCATGATCTCTTACTCCCCCTTGAGTGCATAACTTAGTTTATGGAGTTTTGTTAAACTCTACACAAGCATTATTATGTTTGTTCCCCGCTGAACCTTGATCATGATCAAGTGTTCTTCAACCCTAGTGAGGTGAACTACGATTGCTCTGATTCTATCCTAGTCAGGATACGTAGGCAGAGGACGCGACGTCTTTGCGAGCAAACTTAGAAGCTATCTTTAGCTTTTAACCTACACCTTTTACCCAATCCCAATCCTTAGCAAACATTTAACAAACTTAGCATGCAAAGAAGCAAAAGGTTCCTGTAGAGTACTACAGATGTTTAGGATGTGAAATACCTACCCTATGCATAACCAACCCCCGATCCCCGAATCTCTTAGCGTTGTTGTTACATCGCGCAAAAGGTTCTTTCTTTCTTTAGACCTTTCCTTTGGATAAATTAAAGTCCGGTTGTGAATTTTAAGAATTAAGATTCAAGTTAATCAATAGCTTGGTATCACGATTCTCACTGCAACAGAAATGGCGACTTCACTGGGGACACCTTACTTAGCTTGAGGGTTTAGCCTATTTTGTTTAAATTGCATACAATTTTGTGATTTTTTACCAAAACTTCAAAAATTCGTATCTCACTCGTTTTTCATCGTTTTTCGTCCGTTCTTTTTTCGTTGTGTTCATATTCATGTGTACTTTCATGCCATGTCTTTATTTTTCTGGTTTTCATATTTTATCACTTACTTTGATTATGTGCAAGTTGTGCGCGTTTTCGCGATTGTTTGTATAGTTGCAGATGAATTTCTAAATGTTTCCTGTTAATATTTTTCTTGAAACTTGCTTGAATCCATGTCCATACATGTTAGTTAACATTCTAGGGTTTCTTTCTTGGTTGTTACCATTTTCATCTGTTAATTTTCGTCAAGTGCGAACTGTTGTCACAATATCAACTATTTCATCGGTTAACTGTTATCATCATGTTTCATTCTCACCATTTCTTATTATTTACTTGGTTGACACCATGAATATGCTTTACCTTGATTGTTATCTTGTTCAGCATTCATTTTCTTTTCTCCCCGAGTGATGAGGTTTGTTAGCTTTCATCTGTTTATTGCCCCAGTCTCCCTCCAAAGGAAGGTCAATCCACTTGACTCTCAATGTCATGGATAACTTTACCCTTCTCCTTGATTTTGTTAAGTCCTTTTGAACCTTTAGATTAAAAGCCTTAGACTTTGCTTAAGTCTAAAATACCCACCCATACTAGGAGCGTTCTTCAACTAGAACCCTAGGGTAGAGTTCGTCAACTCTACGTAAGGATCATCGTCATGATCTCTTACTCCCCCTTGAGTGCATAACTTAGTTTATGGAGTTTTGTTAAACTCTACACAAGCATTATTATGTTTGTTCCCCAGTGAACCTTGATCATGATCAAGTGTTCTTCAACCCTAGTGAGGTGAACTACGATTGCTCTGATTCTATCCTAGTCAGGATACGTAGGCAGAGGACGCGACGTCTTTGCGCGCAAACTTAGAAGCTATCTTTAGCTTTTAACCTACACCTTTTACCCAATCCCAATCCTTAGCAAACATTTAACAAACTTAGCATGCAAACAAACAAAAGGTTCCTGTAGTGTACTACAGATGTTTAGGATGTGAAATACCTACCCTATGCATAACCAACCCCCGATCCCCGAATCTCTTAGCGTTGTTGTTACATCGCGCAAAAGGTTCTTTCTTTCTTTAGACCTTTCCTTTGGATAAATTAAAGTCCGGTTGTGAATTTTAAGAATTAAGATTCAAGTTAATCAATAGCTTGGTATCACGATTCTCACAGCAACAGAAATGGCGACTTCACTGGGGACACCTTACTTAGCTTGAGGGTTTAGCCTATTTTGTTTAAATTGCATACAATTTTGTGATTTTTTTACCAAAACTTCAAAAATTCTTATCTCACTCGTTTTTCATCGTTTTTCGTCCGTTCTTTTTTTGTTGTGTTCATATTCATGTGTACTTTCATGCCATGTCTTTATTTTTCTAGTTTGAATATATTATCACTTACTTTGATTATGTGCAAGTTGTGCGCGTTTTCGCGATTGTTTGTATAGTTGCAGATGAATTTCTAAATGTTTCCTGTTAATATTTTTCTTGAAACTTGCTTGAATCCATGTCCATACATGTTAGTTAACATTCTAGGGTTTCTTTCTTGGTTGTTACCATTTTAATCAGTTAATTTTCGTCAAGTGTGAACTGTTGTCACAGTATCAACTATTTCATCGGTTAACTGTTATCATCATGTTTCATTCTCACCATTTCTTATTATTTACTTGGTTGACACCATGAATATACTTTACCTTGATTGTTATCTTGTTCAGCATTCATTTTCTTTTCTCCCAAAGTGATGAGGTTTGTTAGCTTTCATCTGTTTATTGCCCCAGTCTCCCTCCAAAGGAAGGTCAATCCACTTGACTCTCAATGTCATGGATATCTTTACCCTTCTCCGTGATTTTGTTAAGTCCTTTTGAACCTTTAGATTAAAAGCCTTAGACTTTGCTTAAGTCTAAAATACCCACCCATACTAGGAGCGTTCTTCAACTAGAACCCTAGGGTAGAGTTCGTCAACTCTACGTAAGAATCATCGTCATGATCTCTTACTCCCCCTTGGGTGCATAACTTAGTTTATGGAGTTTTGTTAAACTCTACACAAGCATTATTATGTTTATTCCCCGCTGAACCTTGATCATGATCAAGTGTTCTTCAACCCTAGTGAGGTGAACTACGATTGCTCTGATTCTATCCTAGTCAGGATACGTAGGCAGAGGACGCGACGTCTTTGCGAGCAAACTTAGAAGCTATCTTTAGGTTTTAACCTACACCTTTTACCCAATCCCAATCCTTAGCAAACATTTAACAAACTTAGCATGCAAACAAACAAAAGGTTCCTGTAGTGTACTACAGATGTTTAGGATGTGAAATACCTACCCTATGCATAACCAACCCCCGATCCCCGAATCTCTTAGCGTTGTTGTTACATCGCGCAAAAGGTTCTTTCTTTCTTTAGACCTTTCCTTTGGATAAATTAAAGTCCGGTTGTGAATTTTAAGAATTAAGATTCAAGTTAATAAATAGCTTGGTATCACGATTCTCACTGCAACAGAAATGGCGACTTCACTGGGGACACCTTAATTAGCTTGAGGGTTTAGCCTTTTTTGTTTAAATTGCATACAATTTTGTGATTTTTTACCAAAACTTCAAAAATTCTTATCTCACTCGTTTTTCATCGTTTTTCGTCCGTTCTTTTTTTGTTGTGTTCATATTCATGTGTAATTTCATGCCATGTCTTTATTTTTCTAGTTTGCATATTTTATCACTTACTTTGATTATGTGCAAGTTGTGCACGTTTTCGCGATTGTTTGTATAGTTGCAGATGAATTTCTAAATGTTTCCTGTTAATATTTTTCTTGAAACTTGCTTGAATCCATGTCCATACATGTTAGTTAACATTCTAGGGTTTCTTTCTTGGTTGTTACCATTTTCATCAGTTAATTTTCGTCAAGTGCGAACTGTTGTCACAGTATCAACTATTTCATCGGTTAACTGTTATCATCATGTTTCATTCTCACCATTTCTTATTATTTACTTGGTTGACACCATGAATATACTTTACCTTGATTGTTATCTTGTTCAGCATTCATTTTCTTTTCTCCCAAAGTGATGAGGTTTGTTAGCTTTCATCTGTTTATTGCCCCAGTCTCCCTCCAAAGGAAGGTCAATCCACTTGACTCTCAATGTCATGGATAACTTTACCCTTCTCATTGATTTTGTTAAGTCCTTTTGAACCTTTAGATTAAAAGCCTTAGACTTTGCTTAAGTCTAAAATACCCACCCATACTAGGAGCGTTCTTCAACTAGAACCCTAGGGTAGAGTTCGTCAACTCTACGTAAGGATCATCGTCATGATCTCTTACTCCCCCTTGAGTGCATAACTTAGTTTATGGAGTTTTGTTAAACTCTACACAAGCATTATTATGTTTGTTCCCCGCTGAACCTTGATCATGATCAAGTGTTCTTCAACCCTAGTGAGGTGAACTACAATTGCTCTGATTCTATCCTAGTCAGGATACGTAGGCAGAGGACGCGACGTCTTTGCGAGCAAACTTAGAAGCTATCTTTAGCTTTTAACCTACACCTTTTACCCAATCCCAATCCTTAGCAAACATTTAACAAACTTAGCATGCAAACAAACAAAAGGTTCCTGTAGAGTACTACAGATGTTTAGGATGTGAAATACCTACCCTATGCATAACCAACCCCCGATCCCCGAATCTCTTAGCGTTGTTGTTACATCGCGCAAAAGGTTCTTTCTTTCTTTAGACCTTTCCTTTGGATAAATTAAAGTCCGGTTGTGAATTTTAAGAATTAAGATTCAAGTTAATCAATATCTTGGTATCACGATTCTCACAGCAACAGAAATGGCGACTTCACTGGGGACACCTTACTTAGCTTGAGGGTTTAGCCTATTTTGTTTAAATTGCATACAATTTTGTGATTTTTTTACCAAAACTTCAAAAATTCTTATCTCACTCGTTTTTCATCGTTTTTCGTCCGTTCTTTTTTTGTTGTGTTCATATTCATGTGTACTTTCATGCCATGTCTTTATTTTTCTAGTTTGCATATTTTATCACTTACTTTGATTATGTGCAAGTTGTGCACGTTTTCGCGATTGTTTGTATAGTTGCAGATGAATTTCTAAATGTTTCCTGTTAATATTTTTCTTGAAACTTGCTTGAATCCATGTCCATACATGTTAGTTAACATTCTAGGGTTTCTTTCTTGGTTGTTACCATTTTCATCAGTTAATTTTCGTCAAGTGCGAACTGTTGTCACAGTATCAACTATTTCATCGGTTAACTGTTATCATCATGTTTCATTCTCACCATTTCTTATTATTTACATGGTTGACACCATGAATATACTTTACCTTGATTGTTATCTTGTTCAGCATTCATTTTCTTTTCTCCCAAAGTGATGAGGTTTGTTAGCTTTCATCTGTTTATTGCCCCAGTCTCCCTCCAAAGGAAGGTCAATCCACTTGACTCTCAATGTCATGGATATCTTTACCCTTCTCCTTGATTTTGTTAAGTCCTTTTGAACCTTTAGATTAAAAGCCTTAGACTTTGCTTAAGTCTAAAATACCCACCCATACTAGGAGCGTTCTTCAACTAGAACCCTAGGGTAGAGTTCGTCAACTCTACGTAAGAATCATCGTCATGATCTCTTACTCCCCCTTGAGTGCATAACTTAGTTTATGGAGTTTTGTTAAAATCTACACAAGCATTATTATGTTTATTCCCCGCTGAACCTTGATCATGATCAAGTGTTCTTCAACCCTAGTGAGGTGAACTACGATTGCTCTGAGTCTATCCTAGTCAGGATACGTAGGCAGAGGACGCGACGTCTTTGCGAGCAAACTTAGAAGCTATCTTTAGGTTTTAACCTACACCTTTTACCCAATCTCAATCCTTAGCAAACATTTAACAAACTTAGCATGCAAACAAACAAAAGGTTCCTGTAGTGTACTACAGATGTTTAGGATGTGAAATACCTACCCTATGCATAACCAACCCCCGATCCCCGAATCTTTTAGCGTTGTTGTTACATCGCGCAAAAGGTTCTTTCTTTCTTTAGACCTTTCCTTTGGATAAATTAAAGTCCGGTTGTGAATTTTAAGAATTAAGATTCAAGTTAATAAATAGCTTGGTATCACGATTCTCACTGCAACAGAAATGGCGACTTCACTGGGGACACCTTACTTAGCTTGAGGGTTTAGCCTATTTTGTTTAAATTGCATACAATTTTGTGATTTTTTACCAAAACTTCAAAAATTCGTATCTCACTCGTTTTTCATCGTTTTTCGTCCGTTCTTTTTTTGTTGTGTTCATATTCATGTGTACTTTCATGCCATGTCTTTATTTTTCTGGTTTGCATATTTTATCACTTACTTTGATTATGTGCAAGTTGTGCGCGTTTTCGCGATTGTTTGTATAGTTGCAGATGAATTTCTAAATGTTTCCTGTTAATATTTTTCTTGAAACTTGCTTGAATCCATGTCCATACATGTTAGTTAAAATTCTAGGGTTTCTTTCTTGGTTGTTACCATTTTCATCTGTTAATTTTCGTCAAGTGCGAACTGTTGTCACAATATCAACTATTTCATCGGTTAACTGTTATCATCATGTTTCATTCTCACCATTTCTTATTATTTACTTGGTAGACACCATGAATATGCTTTACCTTGATTGTTATCTTGTTCAGCATTCATTTTCTTTTCTCCCCAAGTGATGAGGTTTGTTAGCTTTCATCTGTTTATTGCCCCAGTCTCCCTCCAAAGGAAGGTCAATCCACTTGACTCTCAATGTCATGGATAACTTTACCCTTCTCCTTGATTTTGTTAAGTCCTTTTGAACCTTTAGATTAAAAGCCTTAGACTTTGCTTAAGTCTAAAATACCCACCCATACTAGGAGCGTTCTTCAACTAGAACCCTAGGGTAGAGTTCGTCAACTCTACGTAAGGATCATCGTCATGATCTCTTACTCCCCCTTGAGTGCATAACTTAGTTTATGGAGTTTTGTTAAACTCTACACAAGCATTATTATGTTTGTTCCCCGCTGAACCTTGATCATGATCAAGTGTTCTTCAACCCTAGTTAGGTGAACTACGATTGCTCTGATTCTATCCTAGTCAGGATACGTAGGCAGAGGACGCGACGTCTTTGCGAGAAAATTTAGAAGCTATCTTTAGCTTTTAACCTACACCTTTTACCCAATCCCAATCCTTAGCAAAAATTTAACAAACTTAGCATGCAAACAAACAAAAGGTTCCTGTAGAGTACTACAGATGTTTAGGATATGAAATACCTACCCTATGCATAACCAACCCCCGATCCCCGAATCTCTTAGCGTTGTTGTTACATCGCGCCAATGGTTCTTTCTTTCTTTAGACCTTTCCTTTGGATAAATTAAAGTCCGATTGTGAATTTTAAGAATTAAGATTCAAGTTAATCAATAGCTTGGTATCACGATTCTCACTGCAACAGAAATGGCGACTTCACTGGGGACACCTTACTTAGCTTGAGGGTTTAGCCTATTTTGTTTAAATTGCATGCTATATTTGTAAATATTTGCTTAACATGTATATTTGTCAATGCATTTGTTTAACTGTTTGGTATTGGGTGCTTTGAGTGGTGAGACGGTCCTATACCCGGACTTGAGTACACTTATGATAGGATGGTGGTATATTCAAGAAGGCTTATAGGGAGTTGATTGCCGACCAAGCTAACTTGAGAAACCACCGCTCAGTGTAGGCCCTCTCGAGAGTTTAGTATTGTTGATCGAGTATTCGTGAAAACAATGCTACGTTCGACGAAGGAGCCCATGACACTGTGGACTTTTAGATTACATTTCCCCCACTTTTGCCTTATTAGGACGTAGTGCGATGGCTATAAGGAAGTATTTCCGAAATAGTTGATACACGATACTACACTTAGACGAGATTCTCTTGAGAATATTATCGATTACCAAGTAATTTGGGAAGTTGATAATATCCGAAGGATGGGTTGATGACTCTGGGAACTTTGTAGAACCCGTTCGGCAGGTACAATCAATCCATAGTACAAATCTTTGGGGATGGGTAGACCCTTGGACTCATGCTTGTCCTTAAACCTAAGCCTGTGTTGTGTGCATATGCATCTTGCTTGTGTTTGTGCATTCATATCATCATGTCATCATATCATCATATGGTTTCATGGAACTCAGGCTTTGTTGTTTGTAAACATCAGAGGTCGTCATGAACAGTGAAAGAAAGAAGACTTTGAAGTACACTTACAAGGGTTTTAACCTAGAGGATTTGAAAAGGTTGAGCACCTTAGTGACAGATCTAGAGGGATTTCAAAGCCGATATGGGAAGCTGTTGCTACTCTTGAAGATAAAGATGGATAGTGGACTTCTTTCTACTCTCCTCCAGTTTTATGACCCGCTTTACCACTGTTTTACATTCCCTGATTATCAGCTAGTGCCCATGCTAGAAGAATATTCTCAGTTAATTGGATTGCCTATTCTTGAAGATTCTCCTTTTCCGATTGTAGAGAAGGACCCTAAAGAGCAGGACATTGCCAAAGCTACACATTTGGGAGTGGTTGATATAAAAAAGAATCTAATTACAAAAGGGGGAGTCTTTGGGTTAAAAGCAGAATTCTTGGTTGAGAAAGCTCAGTATTACGCAGATCATTTAAGCATGGATGCATTCGAGGCTATCCTTGCCTTACTCATCTATGGTATATTCTTGTTTCCGAGCTTTGAGAATTTTGTGGACCTCAATGCCATCAAAATTTTCTTGAAGAAGAATCCTGTGCCTACCTTGTTAGCGGACACGTACCATTCTGTTCATCTGAGGAACTTCCACAATGGAGGAATGATCACTTGTTGCGCTCCTTTATTGTACAAGTGGTTCACTTCACACTTACCCAAAGCCAACGATTTTTGGGATCCAAATAAAGGATGGTGGTCACAAAAGATCATGGCTCTTATCCATTCCGATATTGATTGGTATAGTCGTGATTATGATGGGACAATGATTATTGACAGTTGTGGGGAATTTGGCAACGTACATCTTCTCAGCATTAATGGAGGGATCAGCTACAATCCAATACTCGCCCGCCGACAATTGGGATACCCTCTAAAGGACAAACCCAAAAGTGTTCAAGTGGAAAGCATCTTCTTCAAAGAAAGGGAAGATAGTCAAGAATTAAAAGATAAAGTTCTAGAAGCTTGGAAGCATCTACACAAGAAAGGAAAAAAGGATCTTTGAAGACTCAACTGTGTTTCTTTGGAACCTTACCTCCAATGGGTTCGGAAAAGAGCCATCACACTAAGGATGCCATATCCTAAACAGGAGCCTATGGCCTTGAAGGAAGAACGCCCGTTGGTCTTCATGTCTGAAGAAGAAAAATTGAAAATTGATTTTGTCAAAGCACAACAAACTGAAGAAGCTTGGAAGCACAAGTATCAAATAGTCGTCGAAGAAAATGCGGAGCTCCAAAAATAACTCCAGTTAAAAGATGAAGAAATCCTCTCTTGTAAGAAGAGGAAAGCACTAGAAGAACCTTATGAGCCTCAGTCTAATCCATGGAAGATAATCGTGGACAGACTCATCATTGAGAAGACTCAGATGGAAAGAAAGATCGAGAAGCTCAACCTCAGGCTGCTAGGGGAACCTTGATAGGATTCACTTAGTTGTTATTTAAAACTCTTGTAAGAGGAAACAATGTTTTGTAATCCATTTTGTTAATGAAATGACGACTTCTGATGTTCGAAAATATATGAGTTCCATGACAATCATTTGCATTTGCATTTGCACTTCTTCTAACCATTCAAGGAAGTTCATCTTTTTCTTTGCAGGCAACAACATGGTAAGAAGAGACATGCTTCGAGTCCCGGATCTGAGATTGGGCCGTCTAAGAATGTTAACCAGAATTGTCCGAAACCCTGCTGCTTTCATAGTCAAATATGGGGACCTATTGCCATTAATAAGCGCTCCGATCAATGAGCCCATGTTGCAAGCCTTGGTGGAATTCTATCATACAACTTACCACTGCTTTGTGTTTCCAGATTTTCAGTTACTCCCGACCCTTGAAGAGTACAATGCTTACTTAAAGATCCCATGGACTTTTACACTCCCTTATGGAAAACCAAAGAAGAGGGACTTAGCTAAAGCCCTGCATATCAAGCTGGAAGACTTACCACCAATGAGGGCGAAAGGAGGGTGGTATGGAATGGATGTCGGGCCTCTAATGGAGATGGCCGAGTATCACTATGAAAACAGAAACCTGGGCATTTTTGAGGCGATTCTGGCACTACAAATATATGGATTGTATTTGTTCCCAAGCAGTTACGATTTCATCAGCGAAGAAGCAATCTGCCTCTTCATTCTCAAAAATCCGATCAACACAATACTGGCTGATACTTATGCAGTCATTCACCGTTTCGCCTTGTATGATTGTGGACGATTCTCATGCTGTCTTGCACTACTCGACCGATGGTTTACTTCTCATCTGCCAAAGACCCATATCCTTTGGAGGCTTCCTACCAAAAGCGCATGGGTTTCTAAACTTGTCACTCTCAGACACCATGATATCACATGGTATGACACCAGCATCGGTGACCAAGTCATGATTTTCAGCTACGGAGATTTCCCCAATGTGCCTCTCATTGGGATAGAAGGGGTGATCACTTATAATCCTATTCTTGCTCGGCGACAACATGGGTATCCTACCGGGCCAGAGCCTGAACCAGAACTGTTGAGGCCTCGCTTCTGTGAGACAGGTCGCAACCAAGAACTAGAAGAAAATGCTCAATACGCTCAAAGAGATCCACACCTCATCGGCCCAACTCCAATGGAAAATGCAAGTTGTTTAACCACTAGGGGGTACCTGCTATGGTCAAAGGAAATTGCCTTAATCATTTTCTACACTCATGACTATGAGATAACCATGGAACCTGAGGTCCCCGCAACTAGGGAAGAGCTAAGATACGCTTTGGTCAAAGCACAAAGAGAAAACGAAGACCTGTGGGAGATTATTCGCCAGGATCAAGTTCATGTCAGAGTCCAAGAAGGAGAAGGGTCGTCTTGTTAGATTGATTTTTGTTTCACCATTTCCATGCTTTCCCTAAAAAAGGATTGAAATCATGTTTGTTGCATTTACTTTCATTGTAAGAAAAGTCTTGCTTTTTAGCAAAGGCCACTCTATTGTAATAGATTTCCAGCTATCAAATGAAAAAAACGCCTTTTAAAGCATGTTGTTACATGTTGGTCTAACTTTTTGTTTGTAAACAAAAATTTTGAGTTTCCTTGAATGGTTTGTGCATCCGCATTTGCATTTGCATGACATCCTACATCAGTTCTGCATTTGGGGTTCCGCAGCTCATCCTTTGTTCTTGTCTAGAGAGGAGATAAGGAGTCATGCTGAGTACCAACAGATACAACACACGGTCCCAAGCTCAAAAGAAGATGGCAGATAACGACCAAAGGTTCGATCAAATGGATAATGACATCGAAGGGATCAAAGGGGACGTCAACCAGATCATGGAGGTCGTCAACGTAATTAAAGCAAAAATGGATACGCAACCTACAGTGATCTCCAAAGTTGCCACAGCAGCAGCCAATGTCACAATAGCTCCTGTTACTTCAGCAGAGTTTCCCTATGGCATGTCCCGGGATTTTGTGCCACCTTTCAACAACATGCAGTCTTCAGGTCTCAATCCTTTGTTCGACTCAACAATCAGAAACCCCATTTTCACTCCAGCAGGTGGACCTACCACAGTACGACCAGTCTTCGCCAATCAACAACCAATCTTTGATATACCTGATAGGTCTGAAGCTGAGGACGAAAAACACGAAAAATTAAGAGTGGAGATGGACATCATGGCCAAAAGGATGAGGGCCATTGAAGGAAATCATGTCTTTGGATCTGATGCCAAGGATCTATGTCTAGTATCTGGATTGGTGTTTCCTTAGAAATTTAAAATGCCAATCTTCGATAAATATGAGGGGACCACTTGTCCTAAGGAGCACCTAATCATGTACTGTAGGCGGATGGCTCCGCATATTGAAAATGATAAACTGTTGGTACACTGTTTCCAAGATAGTCTTAAAGGGGCTTCGGCCAAGTGGTATCTTGGTTTAGATCAAGCTAAAATCCACAGTTTCCAAGACCTTTCAGATGCTTTTATTCAACAGTACAAGTACAACATGGACCTAGCTCCCGACCGCCGTCAGCTTCTCAGCATGACGCAGAAAAATACTGAAACCTTCAAGGAGTATGCGCAAAGATGGCGCGGAACCGCGACACAAGTAAAGCCTCCCCTTACTGAGAAGGAGTTGGCAGACTGGTTTGTGGATACAGTTCGACCAGAATTCTATGAACGTTTAATCAGCAGCGTTACAACAAATTTCTCTGATATTGTGGCAGTGGGAGTCAAGGTGGAAGCAGGTTTAAAGAGTGGAAAAGTGACCACTCCAAATGTTACCTCAAGCGCCAGCACGGCAAAGAAGCCAGTCAGCACGTTCCACAAAAAGAAAGAGGGAGAGGTGAGTGTAATCACATATGGAAAGAAAGTACAAAGTTCACGAAGCCATCACCAACAGTACCAACCATCATATATAGCGGCAGTGACCCCGGTTTTTCAACCTTCTTCGCAGCATGGTCCCCAACCTGGGGCATTCAACAATCAACACCAGTATCAGTCTGGCAGTCAGTAACATTATCGCACCAATAATCAACAACAATACCAGCAGCCACAGGGTCAACAACCTCAGAACAGGGCCCCGAGGGCAAATTATCAAGCAAATAGGCCAAAGATACAGCCTATTCCAATAAGTTACACCGACCTGTTTCCCATGCTAATAGAAAGAGGGTTGATTAAAACAAGAAAATTAGGTGCTCCACCTAATCCACTCCCGCTCTATTACGATGCAAATGCTCGCTGCCCATTTCATAAGAATGCTCCAGGCCACAATCTCGAAGGTTGCTTCGCCCTTCAGCACCTAGTTCGTGAACTTATTGAAAAGAGAATTCTATCCTTCGAAGATAATTCGCCCAACGTTAAGAGCAACCCTCTTCCAAATTATGGTGGAGTCAACGCCATTACTGAAGAAGGGGAGGGGTCAGAAGACAAGAAAGTTACTACTGTTGGTGAGATCAAAGTGCCACTAGCAGACCTACACAAGTGACTCGCTCAGGCGTGGTCACTCAAGACCTCTCACGAAGATTGCAAAGAATGTATGCTGAATCCTGAGGGTTGTGACGCTGTGAAAAAGGAAATTCGGGCTATGATTGAACAGGGAATGATAGAAATTGCCCACCGGAAAAAGGAAGAAGATGTGGCAGTCATCGAGCCTGTGTTTAACATACCAGGAGAGCCCAACAAAGGAGCTGTATTCAGAGATGATAACAGTAACAAAAACTACAAGAACGTTCGGCCAGTATTTCGTGATGATGCACCCCCGAAATTCAGGAGGGAACAGACTAGGTTTGAGCCAAGGGGAGGATCCAAGCCTCACCCAAGAGCCGTGACACAAAAACAATACTATTCGTGGTGTGAAGGGATTTTCAAAGAAAAGAAACCAGTAAGTGTGGCCAACATTGCCGGTGGAAGCAAAATGACCCGCAATGGTCGTGTCTATCAACCTCGAACATACAACGAAGCTCCTCCACCAGCAGTTTCTATTCAAAAGACGCTTGTTCCTCAGAAGCCTGTTCTAGAGACAACCACCGCCAAAGAACCTTTAGTTAGAGGAAAAGAAAGTCTCAAGAACGATGAAGAAGAATTCTTGAGAATCATTCGACGAAGCGATTATAGGGTGGTGGACCAATTAAACCAAACACCCTCCAAGATCTCGGTCATGGCTTTGCTTTTAAGTTCCCCGGCACACCGCCAGGCATTGCTCAAAATCCTGACACAGGCCCACGTCACTAAAGATATTATAGTGGGGCAGTTTGACTCCGTTGTGGCAAATATCACTGCCTGCAACACTTTGAGCTTTGATGATAATGACCTGACAGCTGAGAAGCGTAAGCACAATCGTGCCTTGCATGTGTCAGTCAAGTGTGAAGAAGATACAATGTCCCGAGTTCTTGTTGACACAGGATCAACACTCAACGTAATGCCTAAAAGGACTTTGGCCAAGCTGGCCTATCAAGGTGCTACCATGAGACCAACCTCTCTTATAGTCAAGGCATTTGACGGATCCAGGAGAACCGTGATAGGAGAAGTTGATCTTCCTATCCTAATTGGACCACAAATCTTCGAAGTCACCTTCCAGGTGATGGACATAAACCCAGTCTACAATTGTCTGTTGGGAAGACCATGGATTCATACAGCTGGCGCTGTCACTTCCACTCTCCACCAAAAAATGAAGTTTGTTGCGAATGACCAGCTAGTCATTGTCCATGGAGAAGAAGACTTAACGGTGAGCAACTTATCATCTTTCTGGTATGTTAAGGCTGATGAAGACTCCCTTGAGACAACCTTTCAAGCACTAGAAATAGCTCACGCTGTTCTAGTTGATGAATCAGACATAACCCAAGGGCCATCATTTACCTCTGCTCAAAGTATTAAGGCAGCACTGAAAGCTGAAGTCCCACTGGAATGGGGAGAGGTCATCGAAGTTAATGCTCGAGCCAAGAATGATCGACAAGGGTTGGGTTACAAACCAACTCCGGAAGACGAGCCAGAAGAAAGCACCATGAAGAAGAAGTCCTTAAAAGAGATATTCACCAGTGGCGGTGTGCAAGTCAATGCCATTATTGCTGAAGATGAGGACGGTAATCTGGATCATCTAATAACTAGAGGAGGAGCAGCGTTACGCAATTGGGAGGCTGTGGAAGTTCCCATCTTTTTATCTTTAGAGTAATTCACTCTGCTTGTTAGCTTTGTGTTTTTCTTTAAAAAAATTTTGGTCTTGCCCAAGGCCTGCGAATTATTTTGTATTGGGCCACTTTGCAAAATTGAAAATCATTAATGAAAAAGTGTTTTTGTTAAAACTCTTGTTATTTGTTTTTTTGCATCATTTTCACTCTTTTTGTTAAAAGAAAAATGGCAATCTTATTGAGCAAAAAATATAAAAATAACCCTTCATCTGCATGTCTGTGTGTGTGCCTAATTGTTCCAAAAATAAAACATGCAGAATACCTCCATCAACCATAGAATCCTATGATCCTTCGGTTCTTTCTGCTAGCGGTTCATTTGTCTTTCAAGCTGAAGAAGAGAATGACGAAGAGTTAGAAGTCCCAGAAGAGTTAAAGAGAATGGCTGAATACGAAGATGTTTGTCTCCAACCCCACAAAGAGCAGACAGAAGTCATCAACTTGGGGTCAGAGGAGGACAAAAGAGAAGTCAAGATTGGGGCATCATTAAGGCCAGAAATCAAAGACAAGCTGATAACAATCCTCAGAGATTTTGTTGACGTATTTGCTTGGTCCTACCAAGATATGCCAGGGTTGGATACTAACATTGTCATGCACATGCTCCCCCTGAAGCCAGAATGTCCTCCGGTCAAACAAAAGCTTCACAGGTCGAGACCAGACATGGCGCTTAAAATCCGAGATGAGGTCAAAAAACAAATAGATGCCGATTTTTTAGCAGTATCCAAGTATCTAGAATGGGTGGCAAACATTGTACCGGTCCTAAAGAAGGATGGCAAGGTTAGGATGTGCGTCGACTACAGGGATCTAAACAAAGCATGTCCGAAGGATGATTTCCCGCTACCACACATTGATACTTTGGTGGATAACACAGTAAGCTTTGCAGTTTTCTCGTTCATGGATGAATTTTCTGGTTATAACAAGATAAAAATGGATCCAGATGACATGGAGAAAACAACTTTCATCACACCATGGGGCACCTATTGTTATAAGGTAATGCCTTTTGGTTTGAAGAACGCAGGGGCAACGTATCAGAGAGCTATGGTCACACTCTTTCATGATATGATGCACAAAGAAATCGAGGTGTACGTGGACGATATGATTGCAAAATCCCAAAGTGAAGAAGACCACTTGGATCATCTACTAAAGCTATTCAAGAGACTCTGAAAGTATCGATTGAGACGAAATCTAGCAAAATGTACCTTCGGAGTTCACTCAGGCAAGTTACTTGGTTTCATCGTTAGTCAGCGAGGAATTGAAGTAGACCCCGACAAGGTTAAAGCAATCTAGGAGATGCCTGCTCCCAAAACTGAGAAACAAGTCAGAGGCTTCCTCGGACGTTTGAATTACATCTCCAGGTTCATTTCCAATTTGACCCCTACCTGCACACCGATCTTCAAATTGTTACGAAAAGATCAAACAGTGGTATGGAATGAAAACTGTCAGGCCGCATTCGAGAAAATCAAGCAGTATTTGCAAGAGCTTCCAGTGTTGATTCCTCCAGTACCTGGAAGGCATTTGTTCATGTATATGACAGTGCTAAAAGATTCAATGGGCTGTGTCTTGGGCCAGACTGATGAGTCAGGGAAGAAAGAACACGCAATCTATTATCTAAGCAAGAAGTTCACTGATTGCGAGAGTCGTTACTCTCCCCTGGAAAAAGCTTGTTGTGTGTTAGCATGGGCCGCCAAGCGTCTGAGGCAATACATGATTTGTCACACTACGATGCTGATTTCTAAGATGGACCCCATCAAGTACATCTTTGAAAAGCCAGCTCAAACAGGAAGATTAGCCCGATGGCATATGCTCTTATCAGAGTACGATATCCAGTATGTTGCTCAAAAATCTATCAAAGAAAGTATCTTGTCAGAACACCTTGCAGAGCATCCTATGGAGGATTATCAACCACTCAAGTTCGATTTTCCTAATGAAGATGTGATGTACATTCAGCGCACAAAACCATAGCCTGGTCCAGAAGAAGGTCTCGAGCCGGGATCCCGCTGGGAGATGATGTTCGATGGAGCATCAAACAAAAATGGACAGGGCATCGGAGCTGTTCTGAAAAATCCAACTGGAGGGTACACTGCGGTCATAGCCCGACTTTGTTTCTCATGTACAAACAACATAGCAGAGTATGAAGCCTGCATCCTAGGGTTGGAAGCTGCCACCGACCTCTGTATCAAAATCTTGGAAGTAATTGGTGATTCTGCTTTGGTGATATACCAACTCAAAGGAGAATGGGAAACCAGGGATGAAAAATTGATTCCTTATAAGACCCACATCTTAGAGATGGCTGAATATTTTGATGAAATTACCTTCAAGCACGTACCAAGGGTAGAAAATCACATTGCCGATGCGTTAGCCATGATGGCATCAATGTGGAAAGTCCAGTTTGTAAACGAGGCACCTCTGATCCGCATCTAAAGAAGGACAGTACCCGCATACGTCATGGCAATAGACGAAGAATCTGAGGAGAAGCCATGGTTTCATGATATCAAGAATTTCCTTCAAAACCAAGAGTATCCCACTAACGCGTCCACAATTGACAAAAGAGCAATACGAAGGTTGTCATCTAAATTCTTCATCAGCAACGGCATCTTGTACAAGAGAAATCATGACATGGTCTTACTCCGATGCCTCGATGAAAACGAGGCGAATCTCATAATGACCGAAGTACACGAAGGAACCTTCGGCACCCATGCAAATGGCCACGCCATGGCTAAGAAAATATTAAGAGCAGCTTACTTCTGGTTAACTTTGGAGACGGATTGCATACTCTTCGCTCGAAAGTGTCATAAATGTCAAGTTTATGCTGATAAAGTGCATGTCCCCCCACATCCTCTCAATGTGATGACATCACCTTGGCCTTTTGCAATGTGGGGGATAGATATGATTGGAGTGATAGAGCCAAAAGCTTCTAACGACCATCGCTTCATCCATGTCGCAATCGACTATTTCACCAAATGGGTGGAAGCAGCGTCATATGCAAACGTGACTAAGCAAGTGGTTGCACGCTTCATTAAAAAGGAGATCGTCTGCCGATATGGTATCCCTAACCAGATCATCACTGACAACGGGTCGAATCTGAATAACAAAACAATGAAGGAACTTTGTGACGATTTTAAGATCAAACATCACAACTCGTCCCCTTACAGACCTAAGATGAATGGCGCAGTTGAAGCTGCAAACAAAAACATCAAAAAGATAATACAAAAAATGGTCGTAACTTACAAAGATTGGCATGAGATGTTACCATTTGCTTTGCACGGATACCAAACATCAGTGCGAACTTCGACAGGAGCAACTCCCTTTTCCTTAGTGTACGGGATGGACGTTGTGTTACCCATTGAAGTCAAAATACCTTCCTTGAAGATCTTGACGGAAGCAAAGCTGGATGAAGACGAGTGGATAAAAGAAAGATTCGATTCGTTGAATCTCATCGACGAGAAAAGAATGACGGCCATGTGCCACAGTCAAATCTATCAACAAAGGATGGCCCGAGCATTCAACAAGAAGGTTCGTCCCAAAGAGTATAGGGAAGGAGAGCTTGTGCTTAGAAAAATCCTACCAACACAAAAAGATATGCGTGGCAAGTGGATGCCCAACTATGACGACCCTTTCGTTGTGAAGACTGTTTTCTCCGGAGGATCTCTGATTCTCGAAACTATGGATGGCGAACCACTCAAGTATCCCATCAACTCAGACGCAGTAAGAAAATACTACGCCTGAAACGAAATACATAGAAGGAGGATTCCAGTGCCTCGACAAGATGAAAGCCCAATGTTTGAAAGCTGACAGACGCTGGGGCAGAGTCTTGTGCAGAATATTAGAAGAAAGGCCAACACCTGTTACTCTCGTCAGAAGCAGCAGAGCAAGTGAACTGGCAGTCGGAAGGACCAGATTATTATGGGATTCTGTAACCTTTTCTGTTGCCATTTTTCAAAACTTATAAAATTCCAAAGGCTTTGCCTTTTGTAAAGTTCTTGTCTATCAATAAAATCAGATTTTTGGCCAAATCATTGTTATGATCCGCTATTTTTGTTATGCAATTTCACTTGTTTGTTAATAAGAATTTTCATGAAAGCAAAGTTTTTTGGAAAACTTAAAGTCTTTTTTTAAAAAAAAAGGAAGCACAATTTGACAAAATGATTGAAAAGTTCTAGAGGTAATCTGATAACATTACACAGGCCTCAAAGTTGTGGAAGGTTGCTGTTACCTCTGACCAGGCCAGATGTGTCCGACATCAATTCAGGCTCTTAAGCTAAGACTTCTTCTCTGCAGAAATACGAGGATATTACTGAGAAAATATCGTTATCTACACCAAAGAAGGAAGTGTCGCCTGACTTGAGGCATTTTGAAACTCAGCGTGACGAGTTCTCTTTTTGTTTGGTCTTTCTTTGTTCCTACGGGTCGTTCTGGGTCTTGCATACAGCATCATGCCAACATACGCATTTGTTTGCATTCCTGCCGTTGAGATCCTTTGGTCGTTACCTTTATCTTTGTTTTGTTGTTACAAGTTCGCTTCAAAGTTGACATCCTGGGGTTCCTTATCTTCTTTAGGAAGCTAGTGGTGACTAGCAATGTCTAATTTACACAAACAGGGGGTTATTACCAATTTTCACCTTTGATTCGGTCGTCACCAACAAACTTTGAAAGACTAGTGGTCACTAGCACATGTTCAGAACTAATTACGTTCGGTACAGTAATTCGGTCGTCACCAATTATTTTTCAAACCCAGTTGTTACTGATTCTGTTATAAAACAAACAAATTGTTATTGGAGTCCCTTTGATTCAGTTTTCACCAATTTGGCTAAAAATCTAGTGATTACTAGTATTGCCTTCTAAAAAACAATGGTCATTGACGTTAGAGTTGGTCGTCACCAAAATTCCCTAAAATGTCCAATGATTATTGGTATTAACTTCAAATCCAATTGTGATTGGTACCCCATTTGATTCGGTTATTACCAGCTTTTCTGAACCTAGTCGTTATTAGTCTTATCCTCAGATCCAATTGTTATTGGTACCCTTTGATTCGGTTAGTACCAATCTCTATAAGTCTAGTGGTCACTAGCCTTGTTTGGAAAACCTAGTCAGAACCAATTGTTATTGGTACACCTGGTTTGGTCGTCACCAATTAGCCCAAGTCCAATAGTTATTGGCACCACTTGAAGCAGATTGTTATCATCACTTCGGCCTGGTCGTTACCAAACTCTTTGAAAATCCAATGGTCATTGGTCTCCTGGATTAGGTCGTCACTAAATTTTTTCCAATTAAGTCTAGTGGTTACTAGCATCGTCCCCTCCAATTGTTATTGGTATATCCTGACTTGGTTATCACCAGTCCCCTCCAATCGTTATTGGTATATCCCGATTTGGTCATCACCAGTCTCCTCTAAGACCAGTGGTTACTGGCATTGCTTGTAAACTAATCGTTATTAGTCGGTTGTTACCAATTCCCAGCCAGAGCCCTGTTGTTTCAACAACATTGCTTGGAATTCCCCAATTGTAATTGGAACTTTGATTTGGTCGTCACCATATCCGCAGGAAGTCTAGTGATATTTAGCACTTCTTGGAAACCGTTATTGTTTGGTCATCACCATCATCCTCAGTAAGTCTAGTGAAAGCTAGCACTGTTTGAAGCTATCTGTTATTCTGGTCGTCACCAGTCTCCCCAGTTGAAACTTTTGTTTTTTTAGCCGAGTCTCAGAGAACTAGTGGATACTAGTCTCCCCGACACGGCCGGTATTTGTTTCTAACCTTTTCCTGAAGATCCCGTTTGAACTCTTCGTTTATAGGAAATTTTCTCATCTAGTTATCCACAGTGAGAGTCGTGCCTTTGTTCCGTCTTTTCCCCGGTGAAGCTTTGCTTCCCTGGTGATTTTGTTCTCCAGCAAAGTTTGCCCTAGTGGGTTTCTTCCCTAGTGTGGTTTGCATTTCTTTTCTTTCGTTTCCCCAGTAAAGAATTGTCATCTTCCCCGATGGGCTTCCTCATCTGGTTATCCCCAGTGAGGATCGTATCTCCTTTCCCCAATGAAGATGTGTCTTCCCCGGTGAAATTTGTGTCCCTTGCGTGAAATATTTCCTTGAACAAGCATCTTTAGTCATGTTTGAACTATCTTGCTTACTTCGCTTGGAATCTTCCCCCCAGTGTGTTGGGTCCCCGTGAGTGGTTACTCGTCGTTTTGCCGTTTCTTTCATATTTGTTCGTGTGCCTGCATCTGTCTGACATTCAAACATCATATAACATCATTTAGATTCATGGCATATTTGCATTTGTCCTTTTGCATACCATCGGATCTAAGGGACAAAATTTCTGGCTTGCTATATTTAAATACCTTTCACTAAGATTCTATGAGAATTGTCACCTCTCATTACCATCTAGTGAAGATATTTAAATAGGGGCATCTGTTGCACCCCAAATTTTGACCCCTTAGATCCTCATCATCATTGTAGGATCATATTCATTTGATTAACTAACCTTAATCCAGTTCAAGTTTATCTTTGTCAAGATGCAGATGAATTAGGGTTTCGTACCGTCAAAATCGAGACTTCAGTGGTCCGATCAATCAATGTTTTGGATTGATCCAACTTCAAACAAGATCAAGGATGATACATTGGACCAAGAATGAGCGCAATTTGAGGTGGTCACCCGGGGTTCGAGAACAGTGCAATTTGGGACACCCGAATAGGGTTTTTGATTAGAAAAAGTCAACTGTAGTTTGACTTTTGATTCAAAGAGTATTTCAATGATGGTATCAAGGTCCATTAAGCTCCTATGGCTTAGTAAAGTCCATCCAAAGAGTTTCAAGTCCTCAGGGTGTCCGGATCACCAACAGGCGACTCGGTAGACACCGATCGATCGAAAAATTGACCAAAAAGACAACTATCCAACAATAAGGAATTTGACTTCAAGGTGTGAATGAAAAATGTTCCTTATATCATATTACACCTCCCCATAAAATTTCATGACCATTGGATCAAGGGTTAGGAAGTAATTGCAAAAACCATAACTCCTCAACCACACATCCAATTGAAGTGGTTCTAAGCTTGTTTGAAAGGTCTTGACAAACCCTACAAAAGTCCCACAGTGGTCCATATTCAAAAAATGCATGGAATTGGAGTTATAGCAAAAATCATTTTTCACAAATTCTGGCCATACAAACCACTTTTTTTCAGAACTTTGAAAGGTTTTTCAACCTAGTTCCATCAAGAATTTGGAAATTCCCAAAACATTAAAGTTATAGAGCTACACAAGGGCTTTCTAAAAAGTTCAAGAACTCCCCAAGGAGATTTATGAGCTAGGAGTTATGGTGCCTTGAAGTTGGGTCTGTCACACTAAAAATCCACTTGGCCCAACTTCTCAAAATCAGAATTTTTCATCCCTAACCACTCTCCACCCTTGGGTCATGATACATTATGATATTTAGATGTGTAGAGGAAGAGAATGACAGAAAAAAGAGAGATTGAAGAGAGAGATGCAAGTTGCAATTTGTGGATTAAAATATTTAAATTGTGTAAGAATGAGAGAGAAACTTTTTCACTTCCAACTGTTGCAGCTGGCTTACTCTATACTCTAAGCTTATCTCAGTCATTTCATTTCAATATCCACTTGATGTTTCTGATCCTCCTTGAGCCATGGAGCTGATAGGAGAAGATCTTGGCAAGATTTTGCAAGAAATTCCATCAAACTCCCTCCAAAAGTGGCAAAGTACCAAGCTGCCCTCATCCTCATTTCTCCTATAAATAGAGACCATGTCTTCCTCTTCAACGACACCAGAGCTATTCAGAATATCAAAGTATCATAGCTCTCCTCCTCACTCTCTCTTTGCTTGTATGTGAAGAAAAGTTCAAAAACACCAAAATTGGTCATTTGGCATATTTCACACCATTTTCATTTCTATCCTTTTCAACACTCCCACAACCATCCATACACTTTATAAATAACATATAGAAGGTGTGTAATCCATCAAACCACCAAAAACCTCAAAGAATCAAAAAGTCAAACTCCTACCTACCATACTTTGACCAGAAGTCACAAAAATCACCAAACTTTGTCCCAAGCCTTTCCTTGAGGTTTTGATCATTCATACACCTCACAAATGATGTTTTTCAACTGTCAAGACCACTAGCAACCATTGGGAACTCTTATCTCTTCATTTGGCATCAAAAGTACACATTGCTTAAAGTTGAAGAAAGGCTCAAAGGCAAATAAGTGAAGTAGAGTTCTCTGGTTTTCTCAACTGTGTTATCTTGTTAAAAAGAGTCATCAAGAGGTATGTAATTGATCCTTATTGACCTTTGCATTAATTTTCATGAAATGGCATTTTTTGAGTGTTTTTGGTGGATCTAGTAGCTATGTACATTTGGTGGATTTACATGATGTGTGCTTTTAGGGATGATAAGGTTCTCATGAGTGTTAGATGTTTTGTCATGCTTTCATACCAGTATTTTGATTTAAGTTGCTATGCTGTCCCAAACAAGTTGATCATGAAAATACTAAAAGTACAAGTTGGTACAAAACTGTTGATGATTGGTTTGCATTTTCATAGTCTCAAAAAACTGTTATGCCATGAACCTATCAATTGAATTTTCAAAAGCAAGTTTGGTTTAACACTAAGTTCACATTCTTTCCTCAAGTGCATTTTGTATAGGAACTAGCATGATTTATTTTCACTAATCTGTTCTCATTAAAAGTAACCTACTGCATCATTTTAATCATTTAAAAAATTCATGGACTGAAATGTCACAGTTTAAGTTATTGATTTGCTTCATTCCTTAAGTCATTGTTCACTATTATCCATCACTCATTGGCATACTTGGTTCTGTCATCATGTTTTTGAAATATTGATTTATGAGAAGAAGATTAGGGGACTGTCTAGGTAGGTAGAATGTCTAGTTGGTGTAGTTTAAAATGAGTTTGTAAACAAAGCAGTTTCTACCTTGCCTATTTCAATTGATTTCTGGTTGTATGGAATTTGAATTGTCTTGTTGGTTGATCACTGTTGTTGCTGTCATGCTACTCATGCTGTTTACATACATTGTTGCCAAAACCTGAAAATTATCATCAGTTGGTAATCCATTTCTCATACTGTTATGTCTTGAATGTAGAAACATCAACTTCATCAAAATTGTGAAAATGCTTTAATATTTATGTTGCTTTCCTCTGTTGTTACCCTGCTGCCAAAACAAAGCCCTAGCAGCTGAAACTTCATTTTTTGCATAGAACTTTGAAAACCTGATTTTATCTTTCAAACATGTTCCAATATGCATTTAAAATTGGCTTGTATATTTACCTTGTACAGTTTGAGCATGAAATCCATATTCACTTTCTACCACACTGTCAATACACATGACACATGAGATTTCACTCTTGATCACCACAACTTGGCATTAAAACTGATTCATGAACCACACATTTAAATCCATATATAGTAGCTATATACACATCCACTTTTACCAGAAAAGCTTCAGATACTAAAAGGCAGCCTCATCATGTTACTTTTCAAAAGCTGTCATGAACAAGACATAGCAGTAGGAAATCCTTTTTTACATAAACATTGAAAGATCACTTTTCTTCCCTTAAGCATGTTTTAAAGTGTATTTGAGCATTGTGTGGATACTTGTTTGTAACTGTTAATGCATAAAAAGTGAAACTCATGTTCATACCAAAAGCCACTCATATACTACTTTCTTGCATAAGTCATTTTTCACCAAAAACACATTTCACACACTTCATATTAACCAATTTTGAGATGTTTACATGATCATTGAGTATCAAAACACACTGCATCAAGATTGACACTCTCATAAGCTCATTTGAGCAGTTCACATGTCAATTTACTCATTGCTTTGCTTGGCATTAAATTGATCACTTAGACTCATTTTAATACACATTTGTAACATGTATGAGTGACTGGTTTGGATTGATTTGAGTTGTAACTCGGAATTCCTGTTTTCACACTTTAACACATGTCATTTGCAACACAAATACCACATTCTAAACCAAACTGCTTTGAACTTTCTTGCTTGATCAAACATGATTTATATCACATGTATGAAGTGCCTACACACTTAAATTAACCAATTTATGCACAGACTGAGATTTGAGTGTCATCATGCATCTACACATGACACTTTGCAACTGGTATGACAGTGTTAATGGCAAGTTGTTTCCATTTGATTTTAGTGTTTGGATCATCCCCTTATCATATATGAATGATGAATGAGTGATTAGAATGACATGAATCTACTTTGAACTGCACCTGATCATCATCATGCATTTTGGTCACTATTTGCAACTTGATAACCATGTACACCCCATGACCATTTCAAATACTAAGCTCATTCACATTGGTAGTCAAAGATTATGTATGTTTTTCCTTTGGGCTTCATCTTGTTTCAATTCATTTTTTTGATATCAATTTTGTAACTCTATGTGTTGAATGAGCAATTGACTTGTGAGTTTCATTTCCCTAATGTTTGTGAATGAGCAATTGACTTGTAACTCTATGTGTTAGCATGACTTATTCACCCTAGTTAGGTCTGCTTCCATATCTCACCATTTCACTTGCAGAAAACTGATTGTCATCCCATTCTCACATAGAAGTTAGGTTGGCATCTCATAACTCAGTTAGGTTGATGTGTGAATACTTTGTATGTGATGTTTAGAGTATGTTTGAACTTTCACTTTAGTGGTAGCATGTCTTAAATTGGTCATTGGTTTTCAAATTACACTCACACACTCTTTTTGCTCTGGCACTGTTTTGACTGCACTTGCTATTAGAATCCCTCAAGCATCATATATATGACATACTCAACCCCTCATTTAGGCATATAGGCATCAACTTTGATCTATGGTTTCAAAATGTATTCTCTTGCAAACCACTTCAGCTCAAACTGTTTTTGTTGGTTCAGTGTGATTTTGGATACTGCTTGCTTCTCAATGTGTGTGTTGTTGGTCATCAATTTGATTTCTCAAACTTGCATTTGTTGTTTTTTTAGATGTGCCTCATATCTTGAGTGAGATAGACAGGTTTTGCTGCCTGAGGCTGAAAAGCCAGTTATGTGTAGATTTTGATGCTTTGGTTCAATGTTTCATTTGCTATGTTTGGCTCTCTTAAATTTCACGATTCATTACTGCAACTTGTGTGTGTGTGTGTGTGTGTGCATTGTAATTTCATGGCTGTTATCCTGGCAAACATGATGCTGAAATGTTGTTTTCATTGTTGCTTGAATACCAAGGTTGTTTTTTGAACCACTTCTTTGATTTGCATTGGATGGTCAAATTTTGGATGCAGTAGGGATTAAAATCTTTCTTCTTGAGCATAACCATAAGCGACATATTTGAAACGGGTGCGTGACTGTTTTTAAGCTTGTTCATATCAATTTTCACACATAGCTTCAAAAATGCTTTTTTTCAAAAAAGGCACACTTGCAACTCATGTATCAGATTTTGTTTTAGTTCAAGTGTGAGCCTCAGTTCTGTTGGGACTACTTGTATGTGATGTTTAGAATGTGTGCATACTGTCATTGCATTTATTTTGAGCCACAAAATTTGAAAGGCATTTTGAATTCTTGGCCTTGCAGTTGTTTTTCTCTTCACATGACAGTTGGTGTTTTTGCTTGCATGAGATCCTTTGAAGTATGTGAACATCATGTGCATGATTATTTGAATGTGTTTGGAATTATGACTGTAAGCATAAGCATGCCTGAACTGATCCCTAGCTCTAAAAATGTATTTTTATCTCATATTTGCAACTTGACTGTCATTCTTCTCCACAGTTTGTTTTTAACTGAACCTTTTTCTCACCTTCATTCATCATCATGTTTTTAGTGTGTGTGTGTGTGTGTAATTGGTTTGATCTGAGGTTGATTAGAATTTGATTTAAATATCAAAATGCATCTCTTTCCCCATTAATGCATGAGCCTTCGAGTTTTTCACCATAGAGGGAATTTTGAAAAATGACCACCACTATCATCTTCCTTGTTTGATTCTACCCCATTTCCATATAAAATTTATTTCGTTTCGATAAGCGGTTAGAAAGTTACAGCATAAAACGTATTTGGATGGTTTATGTAATTTTGCCCAGCTTTTGAAACATGTTACCCTTATTAATTATTAGGGGTGGCTACATCAATGGATGTATAGCCACCCCAGTGGTATGACCATGCGCCTTGTATCCCTTGTGACCTGAGGAGGGCAACTCTTTTGTACAATTTTGTGATTTTTTACCAAAACTTCAAAAATTCGTATCTCACTCGTTTTTCATCGTTTTTCGTCCGTTCTTTTTTCGTTGTGTTCATATTTATGTGTACTTTCATGCCATGTCTTTATTTTTCTGGTTTGCATATTTTATCACTTACTTTGATTATGTGCAAGTTGTGCGTGTTTTCGCGATTGTTTGTATAGTTGCAGATGAATTTCTAAATGTTTCCTGTTAATATTTTTCTTGAAACTTGCTTGAATCCATGTCCATACATGTTAGTTAACATTCTAGGGTTTCTTTATTGGTTGTTACCATTTTCATCTGTTAATTTTTGTCAAGTGCAAACTGTTGTCACAGTATTAACTATTTCATCGGTTAACTGTTATCATCATGTTTCATTCTCACCATTTCTTATTATTTACTTGGTTGACACCATGAATATGCTTTACCTTGATTGTTATCTTGTTCAACATTCATTTTATTTTCTCCCCAAGTGATGAGGTTTGTTAGCTTTCATCTGTTTATTGCCCCAGTCTCCCTCCAAAGGAAGGTCAATCCACTTGACTCTCAATTTCATGGATAACTTTACCCTTCTCCTTGATTTTGTTAGGTCCTTTTGAACCTTTAGATTAAAAGCCTTAGACTTTGCTTAAGTCTAAAATACCCACCCATACTAGGAGCGTTCTTCAACTAGAACCCTAGGGTAGAGTTCGTCAACTCTACGTAAGGATCATCGTCATGATCTCTTACTCCCCCTTGAGTGCATAACTTAGTTTATGGAGTTTTGTTAAACTCTACACAAGCATTATTATGTTTGTTCCCCGCTGAACCTTGATCATGATCAAGTGTTCTTCAACCCTAGTGAGGTGAACTACGATTGCTCTGATTCTATCCTAGTCAGGATACGTAGGCAGAGGAAGCGACGTCTTTGCGAGCAAACTTAGAAGCTATCTTTAGGATTTAACCTACACCTTTTACCCAATCCCAATCCTTAGCAAACATTTAACAAACTTAGCATGCAAACAAACAAAAGGTTCCTGTAGAGTACTACAGATGTTTAGGATGTGAAATACCTACCCTATGCATAACCAACCCCCGATCCCCGAATCTCTTAGCGTTGTTGTTACATCACGCAAAAGGTTCTTTCTTTCTTTAGACCTTTCCTTTGGATAAATTAAAGTCCGGTTGTGAATTTTAAGAATTAAGATTCAAGTTAATCAATAGCTTGGTATCATGATTCTCACTGCAACAATGAGTATCCCACGCACCACCCTTCTCCAACACACAAGCTCTCAGCAAATCCTCAAGCGACTGAATAGTCCTCTCTGACTGACCATCAGTTTGCGGATGATAAGCTGAACTCAACTTCAACTTAGTACCCAAAGCTTCCTGTAAGCTCTTCCAAAATTCCGAAGTAAACCTCGGGTCTCTATCCGATACAATACTGGACGGAACACCATGTAACTTTACAATTACTCGAATATAAATCTTCGCCAGTTTCATCAACGGGAAACTAGTATTGATTGGCACAAAGTGTGCAGACTTCGTCAATTGATCCACAATCACCCATATAGCATCAAAACCTCTCGCCGTATTCGACAAACCTGTAACAAAATCCATAGTAATACAATCCCAATTCCAAACCGAAATCTCTAATGGTTGCATAAATCCAGAAGGTCTCTGGTGTTCCACCTTCGACTTCTGACACGTCAAACAGGCTTTCTTCACAAGAAGCATCCCATACAAACACTTGGTTCTTTCTCGTCAACTGGGTCAATGGCAACGCCAAATTAAAGAACCCTTCAATAAACCTGCGGTAATAACTAACCAAACCCAAAAAGCTTCTAATCTCCATCGCTGTCTTCGGCGATTCCCACTGCAATACTGCACTCACTTTTGACGGGTCCACCGCTATACCATCACCAGATATTACATGCCCCAAGAAACTCACCGTCTTCATCCAGAAGTCACACTTTGACAATTTAGCAAACAACTTATTTTCCTTTAGCACCTGCAAGGCAATTCTCAGGTGTCCTGCATGTTCTTCATCGGATTTAGAATAAATTAGTATATCGTCAATAAATACCACAATGAATTGATCCAAGTAAGAATGGAAAATTCTGTTCATATACTCCATAAATACTCCCGGCGCATTAGTCACTCCAAACGGCATCACAGCATATTCGTAATGTCCATATCGAGTCCTAAAAGATGTCTTCTGAATATCACCTTCTTTTACTCTGATCTGATGATAACTCGATCTCAAGTCGATCTTACTGAACACTCGAGCTCCCACCAGCTGATCCATCAAATCATCAATCCTAGGTAGAGGATACTTATTCTTAATAGTCACTTTATTCAACTGACGGTAATCGATGCACAGACGCATACTACCATCCTTCTTCTTCACCAATAACACTAGAGCTCCCCACGGCAACACACTCGGTCTAATAAACTTTCTATCCAACAGTTCTCCAATCTGAGACTTCAACTCGTATAACTCTACTGCAGACATCCTATACGGCGCCATAGAAATAGGTCTCGTACCAGGAACAAGATCAATACTAAATTCAATTTCTCTCGTCGGAGGCAATTCCGTAATGTCATCAGGAAACACTTCCGGAAATTCATTCACCACTGCCAATTCCTCCATCGACGCTTTGCTATCCACCGATAATGATGCAAATAAAGCAAACACTTTGGCTTCGTCTTCCAACAAGATCCTCAATTCTTTATTAGATAAAGAACTCGCCACCGCTTCCTCTTCAGGAGTAAGGAATAACAATTCCTTTCGAAAACAATCGATGTAGACTCAGTTGAACTCCAACCAATTCATACCCAGAATAACATCCAAATTACCAAGTGGTAGACAAATCAAATCCACTCCAAAGTCTCTACCGAAAATAGTCAGCGGACACTTCAAACATACTAAAGAAGTAGTCACTGAACCAATAGAGGGTGTCTCAATAGTCATTCGTCTCTCAAGAGTAGACAACACCAATCCTATCCTCTTCACACAGTCAACAGAAATAAACGAGTGGGTTGCACCCGTATCAATAATAGCAGTCAAAGGAATATTATTGATAATACAAGTACCTTTGATAACTCGCTCAAAAATAACAACACCAGGTTAAAAGATACTCAACTCTATCCTAAAGGACAGACTCAACTCAACTACACTGGCCGGACGGACCGACCTGCTCTGATACCAATTGTAACACCCCACTTTCCACAACAATTAAAATAATAAACATTATAAATAAACATCAGAGTATTTCTTCCCAAGTGGGATATCACATAGCAAAACCAACATTTCCTTATAAAAAGGTTTTCTCCAAAATACAGCGGAAAATAACAAAAATAGTAAAATCCAACAAATGTTTTGATACGTTCACAGGAAAATAAAATACAAGTTCAACAGACAATAACAAAACACCCAAGTCCCGTGCTACGTATCAGAGCATCCTAGACTCGACTGATACACCATAATCCAAGCTAGCTAAGTACCTGGATTATCTGTACTTCCGGAGAAGCACAGACCACAACAACAACAAAGGGGTGAGAAAACATGATTAAAATATATTGGTAATTTAATACATGCAAATAAGGTAGTAAAACACACCAATATTCACCCCACAACACCAATCATCGAACCTACTGCTCAAATTACAATATAACATATTATAATGCAAATATGCAACTCAACACCAAACATGCGGTACCGACTCATTGGTTCATTCAATCGAACCCTGGACAGATCACTTACGCTCCTACTGAGATATGATCTATCCCCGACAGATCACTTACGCTCCTACTGAGATATGATCTATCCCCACCATTCTCCACAAAGGAGTACGGATGAATCACATACACTCCTCCTGAGCAATGATTCATCCCACCAAACACCATGATATGTACGACACCAATGCACGACAACCAAACTCAAGCACACTAAGTGCACACGATCCTCCTTATCACATCACCATACATTATATATATTACACCACAAATAAACACTATCACACGAAGTGCACAACAATTAAACTCAAGTGAATAATCAATAAATCATTTCAATCGATCCATGGTTTAGTTACTATTTAATTAAACAATGACTCCCCAAAAATATTGGATATAAAAATATTTGGCAAATAAATATATTATCTATACCATGTTATAGATCTATTCAATAGCTTTCCAACGCTTCGAACGGGGACTAAATCCGACTTACGGATCAAAAGTTATGGCCAAAATCGTCAAAACAGAAAATTCACCAATATACAGCTTTGAGTCGACCGCTGGGTCGGCGCATAGCAAACAGACACGAAATCCAGAAAAACGCAAACAGTATGCGTCGACCGCTGCAGCGTTTGAGTCAACGCAAACAGCGCAGAATGCAGAAAATTCTGTGTTTTCCACCGTTGGAGGCCTTCCGGTTTCAATTCCGTAAAAAGCCCTAGTTTCAGAATTCAAAATCCTACCATAATACGACAATTATAACAGCCAACAACATATATTTAAAGATCATATCATCATATATCATATAACCATACTTTTCAAAACCATGGAATTTAGGGCTTTCTATCCTAAATGTGATCCTACCCATCAGACACTATTACACAATCACAATGATCATACGGAAACCCACCCTTACTATCCAGAACTGTTATCCTGCTCAAATTCAAGCATATTTCTCCACTTCTATCTCTTGTCCTGTCGATACTACAATTCTTATACGCTACACTAGTCAATTGTTCCATAATTTCTCCTCTCAGAACCTATAATTAAATCCATCACCAACTCTACATAGTTACTCAGAACCCATATGCTCCTTAATTTCCTCTCAGAACCTATTTCATACTCATCGCTATTACTACGGAAATTATACCGAATTTCACCAATCTCATAACAGCAAATACACCACTCTATCAGTATCAGCAACAATAATCACACTCTACTCTAATCAATTGTTCCTTAAACTATATCTCAGAACCTATATCATGGTCATTACCCAAGCCACAGAGGTTACACAAAATCTCACCAATACTCATGGTCATTATCCAAACTACAGAGGTTATACAGGAACTCACCAACATCGTAACAATGTACGAATTTCATCACCATCAACAACAACAGCAACAGGCATAATGTCATAAATTCGTGTCCATCACTAATATTACAGGAATTACACAGAATCCCACAATCATCATAAAATGTATGCACAAAACTCTTCAATCACAACAACATTCATAAACACAGACATAATATCATATATCAATCATAATCATCAAATTCCTACGGGGTTAAGGAATCCCCTCTACCCAATTTCATGCATTATACCAATCCCAATCAGTTTCTCCCCCCTTACCTGGATAATTGTTTTGATCGGTGAAGAGTCCTCCCAAGATTGGATAGTCTTGACCTTCTCTCTTCTTCTCCGTTCTTCGCTCTTCTACCAATTCCCTCTTCTCCCGTTCTATCGTGTCTTCTCACTTCCCTCTTTCTAACTCCCTAATAACCTCTCACCTCCTATTTCCTTTTTAATTTCTAATCCCAAATAATAATAATAAAATAATATCACTAATAATACTAATAAAATAAATAGTATTATAATATACATAATATTATTAATAATAATATTAGTTCACCAAAATCATAACATTAATAATATTAGTAATAATATTCCACCAATAATATTAATACTAGTAATAATAATAATAATAATAATAATAATAATAATAATAATAATAATAATAATAATAATAATAATAATACCACCAATATTATTATTATCTATTAAATTATTATATCCACACCAATTCACCACCAATAATCCTCCTATACCAAGGACACTCACCCACCATAATCAAACACACCCCCACCAAAGGGCACACCAAACAAAATACCACCAAAAATATTAAATAATTAAAATGGGTGTTACAAACGGCGCCTCCGTCCGGCCACCGTGAGCAGCGTTGCTGTGTTTTTCTCCCATTTCCGGCGTCCCAAGGAGGAAGACGCTTACGTGGCGGTCCCTCACGCGTCCGATCGATGGACTTTCACGCGGACGGACTGGATTAAGACCCACCGTGGTCTCTCTTTGACTCGCACCATGTGATTACTTGGTTCACTTAAGTTCAGTTGGGCCTTTTATTACTCACACCCCCCATCCGCCTGGCCCATTGGAAATACACATGAATCTGTTGCTAAATACACCACTGGTTTTCTGTTTTAATTTCATTTCTTTTATTTCCATTTTATTTTCTGTTTCATTTTTAATTCATTTTAAATAAAAAATAAAGTCATAAAATCATGGAAAAATATGTGTTTGCTAGTTTAACATGTGATGTAATTTGTTATCTTTTTTATTTTGATTTTCCATTTCTTTTTCAATTAATTGCATATTTTCTCTTTCAATATGTTTTTAATAGTTGTAAAAAATGTATGCTTGCTTGCTGATTTTAGTACTTGATCATGGCTTTGATTTAAGACCTGAATTTTTGCTTGATAGCTCTAGACTCCTTGAGTGAGTGGTGTGATTTTCCCCCTGATTTTTATATGCCTTTAGATATAGGTTTGAACTAGTTCTTTAGGGCCATTCCCAATTGAACTTCCCCTAGCACACCTCTAGGTATAACATCTGGTTAGTGCCCTTAAACTTAGAGTTTTGGTCTGAAATTTTTATCATGAATTCATGACATCCTCAGGGACCCCTGGATGTTTTACTAGAAATTTTAGGATAGATTTCCTATTTTTACCCTATTTTACATTCTGACTAGCATTAATGTAGCCTTATGGAATCCTTCCATTTAGCTTTGCCATTTAGTGAACTTTGTTGCAAACTTTAGGTACCTAATCTCCCCTTTATACCTTAGTTCATAAGTCGATACTTTCTTAGGGTGATTCTCAAACACTTAGCATGCCATTAAGCTCCCTTAGGTTGGATTTCCTTAGAGCTGAACATTGAAGGTTTTCTTTAGAAGTTTGTGTGAAGGTTTTCTTTATGTGGATCCCTGTTCCTTCCATCTCAACATTCCCTAGTCCTATTCTGAGGATCCCTCTTGGGAGAGCCTAATCCTTCCTTTGGTTGGATTCTGTGCATTCCTCAAGAGGTTGAGCCTTGAATGGACATTCAATGGCATAGTACATTCCTTTGGTTTGCACTATCTTCCTTCTCCAAGTCCTATTCTTAGGATCCCTCTTGGGAGAGCCTAATCCTTCCTTTGGTTGGATTCTACGCATTCCTCAAGAGGTTGAGCCTTGGATAGACATTTAATGGCATAGTATATTCCTTTGGTTTATACTATCTTCATTCCCTAAGTCCCTTTCTTAGGATCCCTCTTGGGAGAGCCTAATCCTTCCTTTGGTTGGATTCTGTGCATTCCTCAATAGGTTGAGCCTTAAATGGACATTCTATGTTGATACACCTTAACTAGATACCTTAGATTGACATCTAGGATCCACCATTCTCATATGTCTTATATTCCTAGGATCCCTCTTGTGAGAGCCTCATCCTTCCTTTGGTTGGATTCTGTGCATTCCTCAAGAGGTTGAACCTGAGATGGACTCTTGCGTTAACACACATCTAAACCTAATGTAGCTTGGGATGATTTCCTTGTTGCTCATCTTGTTTACCTCTCTCCTCCATGTTTGCCTACTTGCTGTGTTGCATTTAGGATAGAGCTTCATGAATAGATACTCTTGTTTAGGTGCATATTTGCATTAAAGGTTGAGCTAGTCTCCCTTTTCTTGATTGCATTAAAGGTTGAGCCAGTCTCCCTTTGCTTGGTTGTTTAACTGCTTTCATACTTGCCTCTGATTGTTTGCGTTGAAGGTTGAGGTGATCCTCCCTTGCTTGTGTGTTCTTTTTCTTTTATGTTTGCATTAGAAGTTGAGGTTTCCTCCTTCTGCTTGTGATGATGCATTGCATATCCATCCATGTTCTTATTTCAGTAGAATGATAGTTGTATTCATCTGCTT